>JAZAQC010000007.1:20000000-22400000 GCA_036289425.1 Rhopalosiphum nymphaeae | reverse complement strand
CTAAATCTAATGGTCCAGGTTTGAAGATATAAACTTAAAAATTCAGTATTTTATCAGCATTTCAAAAAATGAATATATAACATTTTGTCAAAATTAACATATAAAACATGTTTTTTAGTGTTATGGAATATCTGGTTAAATGATAGAGCTTGTTCTAAGTAATGGTAAAAATAATTCATATTCTAAATCTAATGGTCCAGGTTTGAAGATATAAACTTAAAAATTCAGTATTTTATATGCATTTGAAAAAATTGAATTTATGACATTTCGTCAAAATGAACATATAAAACATGTTTTTTAGTGATTATGAAATATCATATTAAATTGTAAATAAAATTTAATGAAACCTTAAAAATATAACTCTTTCTCAATCTTATGGTCAAGGTTAGAAGATAACAATTTAAGAATTCAGTATTTTACTAGCATTTGAAAAAAATGAATATATAACATTTTGTGAAAATGAAATTATAAAACATGTTCTTTAGTGTTATGGAATATCTGGTTAAATGATAGAGCTTGTTCTAAGTAATGGTAAAAATAATTCATATTCTAAATCTAATGGTCCAGGTTTGAAGATATAAACTTAAAAATTCAGTATTTTATCAGCATTTCAAAAAATGAATATATAACATTTTGTCAAAATTAACATATAAAACATGTTTTTTAGTGTTATGGAATATCTGGTTAAATGATAGAGCTTGTTCTAAGTAATGGTAAAAATAATTCATATTCTAAATCTAATGGTCCATGTTTGAAGATATAAACTTAAAAATTCAGTATTTTATATGCATTTGAAAACATTGAATTTATGACATTTCGTCAAAATGAACATATAAAACATGTTTTTTAGTGATTATGAAATATCATATGATATTGTAAATAAAATTTAATGAAACCTTAAAAATATTACTCTTTCTCAATCTTATGGTCAAGGTTAGAAGATAACAATTTAAGAATTCAGTATTTTACTAGCATTTGAAAAAAACGTATATATAGTATTTCGTCAAAATGAACATATAAAACATGTTTTTTAGTGATTATGAAATATCATATGAAATTGTAAATAAAATTTAATGAAACCTTAAAAATATTACTCTTTCTCAATCTTATGGTCAAGGTTAGAAGATAACAATTTAAGAATTCAGTATTTTACAAGCATTTGAAAACATTGTATTCATGATATTTCGTCAAAATTACTATGTAAAACCTTTTTTAGTGTTTATGAAATATCTGGTTAAATGATTGAGCTTGTTCTAAGTAATGGTAATAATAATTCATTTTCTAAATATAATGGGCCAGGTTTGAAAATATAAACTTAAAAATTCAGTATTTTATATGCATTTGAAAACGTTGAATTTATGACATTTCGTCAAAATGAACATATAAAACATGTTTTTTAGTGTTATGGAATATCTGGTTAAATGATAGAGCTTGTTCTAAGTAATGGTAAAAATAATTCATATTCTAAATCTAATGGTCCAGGTTTGAAGATATAAACTTAAAAATTCAGTATTTTATATGCATTTGAAAAAATTGAATTTATGACATTTCGTCAAAATGAACATATAAAACATGTTTTTTAGTGATTATGAAATATCATATTAAATTGTAAATAAAATTTAATGAAACCTTAAAAATATAACTCTTTCTCAATCTTATGGTCAAGGTTAGAAGATAACAATTTAAGAATTCAGTATTTTACTAGCATTTGAAAAAAATGAATATATAACATTTTGTGAAAATGAAATTATAAAACATGTTCTTTAGTGTTATGGAATATCTGGTTAAATGATAGAGCTTGTTCTAAGTAATGGTAAAAATAATTCATATTCTAAATCTAATGGTCCAGGTTTGAAGATATAAACTTAAAAATTCAGTATTTTATATGCATTTGAAAACATTGAATTTATGACATTTCGTCAAAATGAACATATAAAACATGTTTTTTAGTGATTATGAAATATCATATTAAATTGTAAATAAAATTTAATGAAACCTTAAAAATATTACTCTTTCTCAATCTTATGGTCAAGGTTAGAAGATAACAATTTAAGAATTCAGTATTTTACTAGCATTTGAAAAAAATGAATATATAACATTTTGTGAAAATGAAATTATAAAACATGTTCTTTAGTGTTATGGAATATCTGGTTAAATGATAGAGCTTGTTCTAAGTAATGGTAAAAATAATTTATATTCTAAATCTAATGGTCCAGGTTTGAAGATATAAACTTAAAAATTCAGTATTTCATCAGCATTTCAAAAAATGAATATATAACATTTTGTGAAAATGAAATTATAAAACATGTTCTTTAGTGTTATGGAATATCTGGTTAAATGATAGAGCTTGTTCTAAGTAATGGTAAAAATAATTTATATTCTAAATCTAATGGTCCAGGTTTGAAGATATAAACTTAAAAATTCAGTATTTTATATGCATTTGAAAACATTGAATTTATGACATTTCGTCAAAATGAACATATAAAACATGTTTTTTAATGATTATGAAATATCATATGAAATTGTAAAGAAAATTTAATGAAACCTTAAAAATATTACTCATTCTCAATCTTATGGTCAAGGTTTGAAGATAAAAACTTAAAAACTCAGTATTTTATATGCATTTGAAAACATTGAATTTATGACATTTCGTCAAAATGAACATATAAAACATGTTTTTTAGTGATTATGAAATATCATATGATATTGTAAATAAAATTTAATGAAACCTTAAAAATATTACTCTTTCTCAATCTTATGGTCAAGGTTAGAAGATAACAATTTAAGAATTCAGTATTTTACTAGCATTTGAAAAAAACGTATATATAATATTTCGTCAAAATGAACATATAAAACATGTTTTTTAGTGATTATGAAATATCATATGAAATTGTAAATAAAATTTAATGAAACCTTAAAAATATTACTTATTCTCAATCTTATGGTCAAGGTTTGAAGATAATAACTTAAGAATTCAGTATGTTATAAGCATTTGAAAACATTGAATTCATGATATTTCGTCAAAATTACTATGTAAAACCTTTTTTAGTGTTTATGAAATATCTGGTTAAATGATTGAGCTTGTTCTAAGTAATGGTAATAATAATTCATTTTCTAAATATAATGGTAAGATTTCAAGATAATAACATTGAAATTCAGTGTTTTATAAGCAAATTAAAATTATGAATTTTTTTGAATTTGTAAAAATAAACACAAATTTCAGCCCTATATAGTGTTTATGAAATATTAGGAAAAGTGTTATTAATAATTGATGAAAACGGTATAAATAATTAATTTTTTAAATCTAATGGTCCAGGTTTGAAGATAAAAACTTAAAAACTCAGTATTTTATATGCATTTCAAAAAATGAATATATAACATTTTGTCAAAATGAACATATAAAACATGTTTTTTAGTGTTATGAAATATCTGGTTAAATGATTGAGCTTGTTCTAAGTAATGGTAATAATAATTAATTTTTTAAATCTAATGGTCCAGGTTTGAAGATAAAAACTTAAAAACTCAGAATTTTATATGCATTTCAAAAAATGAATATATAACATTTTGTCAAAATGAACATATAAAACATGTTTTTTAGTGATATGAAATATCTGGTTAAATGATTGAGCTTGTTCTAAGTAATGGTAATAATAATTCATTTTCTAAATATAATGGGCCAGGTTTGAAAATATAAACTTAAAAATTCAGTATTTTATCAGTATTTCAAAAAATGAATGTATAACATTTTGTCAAAATTAACATATAAAATATGTTTTTTAGTGTTATGGAATATCTGGTTAAATGATAGAGCTTGTTCTAAGTAATGGTAAAAATAATTCATATTCTAAATCTAATGGTCCAGGTTTGAAGATATAAACTTGAAAATTCAGTATTTTATATACATTTGAAAACATTGAATTTATGACATTTCGTCAAAATGAACATATAAAACATGTTTTTTAGTGATTATGAAATATCATATGAAATTGTAAATAAAATTTAATGAAACCTTAAAAATATTACTCTTTCTCAATCTTATGGTCAAGGTTAGAAGATAACAATTTAAGAATTCAGTATTTTACAAGCATTTGAAAACATTGTATTCATGATATTTCGTCAAAATTACTATGTAAAACCTTTTTTAGTGTTTATGAAATATCTGGTTAAATGATTGAGCTTGTTCTAAGTAATGGTAATAATAATTCATTTTCTAAATATAATGGGCCAGGTTTGAAAATATAAACTTAAAAATTCAGTATTTTATATGCATTTGAAAACGTTGAATTTATGACATTTCGTCAAAATGAACATATAAAACATGTTTATTAGTGTTATGGAATATCTGGTTAAATGATAGAGCTTGTTCTAAGTAATGGTAAAAATAATTCATATTCTAAATCTAATGGTCCAGGTTTGAAGATATAAACTTAAAAATTCAGTATTTTATATGCATTTGAAAACATTGAATTTATGACATTTCGTCAAAATGAACATATAAAACATGTTTTTTAGTGATTATGAAATATCATATTAAATTGTAAATAAAATTTAATGAAACCTTAAAAATATTACTCTTTCTCAATCTTATGGTCAAGGTTAGAAGAAAACAATTTAAGAATTCAGTATTTTACTAGCATTTGAAAAAAATGAATATATAACATTTTGTGAAAATGAAATTATAAAACATGTTCTTTAGTGTTATGGAATATCTGGTTAAATGATAGAGCTTGTTCTAAGTAATGGTAAAAATAATTTATATTCTAAATCTAATGGTCCAGGTTTGAAGATATAAACTTAAAAATTCAGTATTTTATCAGCATTTCAAAAAATGAATATATAACATTTTGTCAAAATTAACATATAAAACATGTTTTTTAGTGTTATGGAATATCTGGTTAAATGATAGAGCTTGTTCTAAGTAATGGTAAAAATAATTCATATTCTAAATCTAATGGTCCAGGTTTGAAGATATAAACTTAAAAATTCAGTATTTTATATGCATTTGAAAACATTGAATTTATGACATTTCGTCAAAATGAACATATAAAACATGTTTTTTAGTGATTATGAAATATCATATTAAATTGTAAATAAAATTTAATGAAACCTTAAAAATATTACTCTTTCTCAATCTTATGGTCAAGGTTAGAAGATAACAATTTAAGAATTCAGTATTTTACTAGCATTTGAAAAAAATGAATATATAACATTTTGTGAAAATGAAATTATAAAACATGTTCTTTAGTGTTATGGAATATCTGGTTAAATGATAGAGCTTGTTCTAAGTAATGGTAAAAATAATTTATATTCTAAATCTAATGGTCCAGGTTTGAAGATATAAACTTAAAAATTCAGTATTTTATATGCATTTGAAAACATTGAATTTATGACATTTCGTCAAAATGAACATATAAAACATGTTTTTTAATGATTATGAAAGATCATATGAAATTGTAAAGAAAATTTAATGAAACCTTAAAAATATTACTCATTCTCAATCTTATGGTCAAGGTTTGAAGATAAAAACTTAAAAACTCAGTATTTTATATGCATTTGAAAACATTGAATTTATGACATTTCGTCAAAATGAACATATAAAACATGTTTTTTAGTGATTATGAAATATCATATGATATTGTAAATAAAATTTAATGAAACCTTAAAAATATTACTCTTTCTCAATCTTATGGTCAAGGTTAGAAGATAACAATTTAAGAATTCAGTATTTTACTAGCATTTGAAAAAAACGTATATATAATATTTCGTCAAAATGAACATATAAAACATGTTTTTTAGTGATTATGAAATATCATATGAAATTGTAAATAAAATTTAATGAAACCTTAAAAATATTACTTATTCTCAATCTTATGGTCAAGGTTTGAAGATAATAACTTAAGAATTCAGTATGTTATAAGCATTTGAAAACATTGAATTCATGATATTTCGTCAAAATTACTATGTAAAACCTTTTTTAGTGTTTATGAAATATCTGGTTAAATGATTGAGCTTGTTCTAAGTAATGGTAATAATAATTCATTTTCTAAATATAATGGTAAGATTTCAAGATAATAACATTGAAATTCAATGTTTTATAAGCAAATTAAAATTATGAATTTTTTTGAATTTGTAAAAATAAACACAAATTTCAGCCCTATATAGTGTTTATGAAATATTAGGAAAAGTGTTATTAATAATTGATGAAAACGGTATAAATAATTAATTTTTTAAATCTAATGGTCCAGGTTTGAAGATAAAAACTTAAAAACTCAGTATTTTATATGCATTTCAAAAAATGAATATATAACATTTTGTCAAAATGAACATATAAAACATGTTTTTTAGTGTTATGAAATATCTGGTTAAATGATTGAGCTTGTTCTAAGTAATGGTAATAATAATTAATTTTTTAAATCTAATGGTCCAGGTTTGAAGATAAAAACTTAAAAACTCAGAATTTTATATGCATTTCAAAAAATGAATATATAACATTTTGTCAAAATGAACATATAAAACATGTTTTTTAGTGATATGAAATATCTGGTTAAATGATTGAGCTTGTTCTAAGTAATGGTAATAATAATTCATTTTCTAAATATAATGGGCCAGGTTTGAAAATATAAACTTAAAAATTCAGTATTTTATCAGTATTTCAAAAAATGAATGTATAACATTTTGTCAAAATTAACATATAAAATATGTTTTTTAGTGTTATGGAATATCTGGTTAAATGATAGAGCTTGTTCTAAGTAATGGTAAAAATAATTCATATTCTAAATCTAATGGTCCAGGTTTGAAGATATAAACTTGAAAATTCAGTATTTTATATGCATTTGAAAACATTGAATTTATGACATTTCGTCAAAATGAACATATAAAACATGTTTTTTAGTGATTATGAAATATCATATTAAATTGTAAATAAAATTTAATGAAACCTTAAAAATATTACTCTTTCTCAATCTTATGGTCAAGGTTAGAAGATAACAATTTAAGAATTCAGTATTTTACTAGCATTTGAAAAAAATGAATATATAACATATTGTGAAAATGAAATTATAAAACATGTTCTTTAGTGTTATGGAATATCTGGTTAAATGATAGAGCTTGTTCTAAGTAATGGTAAAAATAATTCATATTCTAAATCTAATGGTCCAGGTTTGAAGATATAAACTTAAAAATTCAGTATTTTATATGCATTTGAAAACATTGAATTTATGACATTTCGTCAAAATGAACATATAAAACATGTTTTTTAATGATTATGATATATCATATGAAATTGTAAAGAAAATTTAATGAAACCTTAAAAATATTACTCATTCTCAATCTTATGGTCAAGGTTTGAAGATAAAAACTTAAAAACTCAGTATTTTATATGCATTTGAAAACATTGAATTTATGACATTTCGTCAAAATGAACATATAAAACATGTTTTTTAGTGATTATGAAATATCATATGAAATTGTAAATAAAATTTAATGAAACCTTAAAAATATTACTCTTTCTCAATCTTATGGTCAAGGTTAGAAGATAACAATTTAAGAATTCAGTATTTTACTAGCATTTGAAAAAAATGAATATATAACATTTTGTGAAAATGAAATTATAAAACATGTTCTTTAGTGTTATGGAATATCTGGTTAAATGATAGAGCTTGTTCTAAGTAATGGTAAAAATAATTTATATTCTAAATCTAATGGTCCAGGTTTGAAGATATAAACTTAAAAATTCAGTATTTTATCAGCATTTCAAAAAATGAATATATAACATTTTGTCAAAATTAACATATAAAACATGTTTTTTAGTGTTATGGAATATCTGGTTAAATGATAGAGCTTGTTCTAAGTAATGGTAAAAATAATTCATATTCTAAATCTAATGGTCCAGGTTTGAAGATATAAACTTAAAAATTCAGTATTTTATATGCATTTGAAAACATTGAATTTATGACATTTCGTCAAAATGAACATATAAAACATGTTTTTTAATGATTATGAAATATCATATGAAATTGTAAAGAAAATTTAATGATACCTTAAAAAAATTACTCATTCTCAATCTTATGGTCAAGGTTTGAAGATAAAAACTTAAAAACTCAGTATTTTATATGCATTTGAAAACATTGAATTTATGACATTTCGTCAAAATGAACATATAAAACATGTTTTTTAGTGATTATGAAATATCATATGAAATTGTAAATAAAATTTAATGAAACCTTAAAAATATTACTCTTTCTCAATCTTATGGTCAAGGTTAGAAGATAACAATTTAAGAATTCAGTATTTTACTAGCATTTGAAAACATTGAATTCATGATATTTCGTCAAAATTACTATGTAAAACCTTTTTTAGTGTTTATGAAATATCTGGTTAAATGATTGAGCTTGTTCTAAGTAATGGTAATAATAATTCATTTTCTAAATATAATGGTAAGATTTCAAGACAATAACATTGAAATTCAGTGTTTTATAAGCAAATTAAAATTATGAATTTTTTTGAATTTGTAAAAATAAACACAAATTTCAGCCCTATATAGTGTTTATGAAATATTAGGAAAAGTGTTATTAATAATTGATGAAAACGGTATAAAAAATTAATTTTTTAAATCTAATGGTCCAGGTTTGAAGATAAAAACTTAAAAACTCAATATTTTATATGCATTTCAAAAAATGAATATATAACATTTTGTCAAAATGAACATATAAAACATGTTTTTTAGTGTTATGAAATATCTGGTTAAATGATTGAGCTTGTTCTAAGTAATGGTAAGAATAATTCATTTTCTAAATATAATGGGCCAGGTTTGAAAATATAAACTTAAAAATTCAGTATTTTATCAGTATTTCAAAAAATGAATGTATAACATTTTGTCAAAATTAACATATAAAACATGTTTTTTAGTGTTATGGAATATCTGGTTAAATGATAGAGCTTGTTCTAAGTAATGGTAAGAATAATTCATATTCTAAATCTAATGGTCCAGGTTTGAAGATATAAACTTAAAAATTCAGTATTTTATATGCATTTGAAAACATTGAATTTATGACATTTCGTCAAAATGAACATATAAAACATGTTTTTTAGTGATTATGAAATATCATATGAAATTGTAAATAAAATTTAATGAAACCTTAAAAATATTACTCTTTCTCAATCTTATGGTCAAGGTTAGAAGATAACAATTTAAGAATTCAGTATTTTATATGCATTTGAAAAAAACGTATATATAATATTTCGTCAAAATGAACATATAAAACATGTTTTTTAGTGATTATGAAATATCATATGAAATTGTAAATAAAATTTAATGAAACCTTAAAAATATTACTTATTCTCAATCTTATAGTCAAGGCTTGAAGATAATAACTTAAGAATTCAGTATGTTATAAGCATATGAAAACATTGAATTCATGATATTTCGTCAAAATTACTATGTAAAACCTTTTTTAGTGTTTATGAAATATCTGGTTAAATGATTGAGCTTGTTCTAAGTAATGGTAATAATAATTCATTTTCTAAATATAATGGTAAGATTTCAAGACAATAACATTGAAATTCAGTGTTTTATAAGCAAATTAAAATTATGAATTTTTTTGAATTTGTAAAAATAAACACAAATTTCAGCCCTATATAGTGTTTATGAAATATTAGGAAAAGTGTTATTAATAATTGATGAAAACGGTATAAATAATTAATTTTTTAAATCTAATGGTCCAGGTTTGAAGATATAAACTTAAAAATTCAGTATTTTATCAGCATTTAAAAAAATGAATATATAACATTTTGTCAAAATTAACATATAAAACATGTTTTTTAGTGTTATGGAATATCTGGTTAAATGAAAGAGCTTGTTCTAAGTGATGGTAAGAATAATTCATATTCTAAATCTAATGGTCCAGGTTTGAAGATATAAACTTAAAAATTCAGTATTTTATATGCATTTGAAAACATTGAATTTATGACATTTCGTCAAAATGAACATATAAAACATGTTTTTTAGTGATTATGAAATATCATATGAAATTGTAAATAAAATTTAATGAAACCTTAAAAATATTACTCTTTCTCAATCTTATGGTCAAGGTTAGAAGATAACAATTTAAGAATTCAGTATTTTACTAGCATTTGAAAAAAACGTATATATAATATTTCGTCAAAATGAACATATAAAACATGCTTTTTAGTGATTATGAAATATCATATGAAATTGTAAATAAAATTTAATGAAACCTTAAAAATATTACTGTTTCTCAATCTTATGGTCAAGGTTAGAAGATAACAATTTAAGAATTCAGTATTTTACTAGCATTTGAAAAAAATGAATATATAACATTTTGTGAAAATGAAATTATAAAACATGTTCTTTAGTGTTATGGAATATCTGGTTAAATGATAGAGCTTGTTCTAAGTAATGGTAAAAATAATTTATATTCTAAATCTAATGGTCCAGGTTTGAAGATATAAACTTAAAAATTCAGTATTTTATCAGCATTTCAAAAAAAGAATATATAACATTTTGTCAAAATTAACATATAAAACATGTTTTTTAGTGTTATGGAATATCTGGTTAAATGATAGAGCTTGTTCTAAGTAATGGTAAAAATAATTCATATTCTAAATCTAATGGTCCAGGTTTGAAGATATAAACTTAAAAATTCAGTATTTTATATGCATTTGAAAACATTGAATTTATGACATTTCGTCAAAATGAACATATAAAACATGTTTTTTAGTGATTATGAAATATCATATTAAATTGTAAATAAAATTTAATGAAACCTTAAAAATATAACTCTTTCTCAATCTTATGGTCAAGGTTAGAAGATAACAATTTAAGAATTCAGTATTTTACTAGCATTTGAAAAAAATGAATATATAACATTTTGTGAAAATGAAATTATAAAACATGTTCTTTAGTGTTATGGAATATCTGGTTAAATGATAGAGCTTGTTCTAAGTAATGGTAAAAATAATTTATATTCTAAATCTAATGGTCCAGGTTTGAAGATATAAACTTAAAAATTCAGTATTTTATCAGCATTTCAAAAAATGAATATATAACATTTTGTCAAAATTAACATATAAAACATGTTTTTTAGTGTTATGGAATATCTGGTTAAATGATAGAGCTTGTTCTAAGTAATGGTAAAAATAATTCATATTCTAAATCTAATGGTCCATGTTTGAAGATATAAACTTAAAAATTCAGTATTTTATATGCATTTGAAAACATTGAATTTATGACATTTCGTCAAAATGAACATATAAAACATGTTTTTTAATGATTATGAAATATCATATGAAATTGTAAAGAAAATTTAATGAAACCTTAAAAATATTACTCATTCTCAATCTTATGGTCAAGGTTTGAAGATAAAAACTTAAAAACTCAGTATTTTATATGCATTTGAAAACATTGAATTTATGACATTTCGTCAAAATGAACATATAAAACATGTTTTTTAGTGATTATGAAATATCATATGATATTGTAAATAAAATTTAATGAAACCTTAAAAATATTACTCTTTCTCAATCTTATGGTCAAGGTTAGAAGATAACAATTTAAGAATTCAGTATTTTACTAGCATTTGAAAAAAACGTATATATAATATTTCGTCAAAATGAACATATAAAACATGTTTTTTAGTGATTATGAAATATCATATGAAATTGTAAATAAAATTTAATGAAACCTTAAAATTATTACTTATTCTCAATCTTATGGTCAAGGTTTGAAGATAATAACTTAAGAATTCAGTATGTTATAAGCATTTGAAAACATTGAATTCATGATATTTCGTCAAAATTACTATGTAAAACCTTTTTTAGTGTTTATGAAATATCTGGTTAAATGATTGAGCTTGTTCTAAGTAATGGTAATAATAATTCATTTTCTAAATATAATGGTAAGATTTCAAGATAATAACATTGAAATTCAGTGTTTTATAAGCAAATTAAAATTATGAATTTTTTTGAATTTGTAAAAATAAACACAAATTTCAGCCCTATATAGTGTTTATGAAATATTAGGAAAAGTGTTATTAATAATTGATAAAAACGGTATAAATAATTAATTTTTTAAATCTAATGGTCCAGGTTTGAAGATAAAAACTTAAAAACTCAGTATTTTATATGCATTTCAAAAAATGAATATATAACATTTTGTCAAAATGAACATATAAAACATGTTTTTTAGTGTTATGAAATATCTGGTTAAATGATTGAGCTTGTTCTAAGTAATGGTAATAATAATTAATTTTTTAAATCTAATGGTCCAGGTTTGAAGATAAAAACTTAAAAACTCAGAATTTTATATGCATTTCAAAAAATGAATATATAACATTTTGTCAAAATGAACATATAAAACATGTTTTTTAGTGATATGAAATATCTGGTTAAATGATTGAGCTTGTTCTAAGTAATGGTAATAATAATTCATTTTCTAAATATAATGGGCCAGGTTTGAAAATATAAACTTAAAAATTCAGTATTTTATCAGTATTTCAAAAAATGAATGTATAACATTTTGTCAAAATTAACATATAAAATATGTTTTTTAGTGTTATGGAATATCTGGTTAAATGATAGAGCTTGTTCTAAGTAATGGTAAAAATAATTCATATTCTAAATCTAATGGTCCAGGTTTGAAGATATAAACTTGAAAATTCAGTATTTTATATGCATTTGAAAACATTGAATTTATGACATTTCGTCAAAATGAACATATAAAACATGTTTTTTAGTGATTATGAAATATCATATTAAATTGTAAATAAAATTTAATGAAACCTTAAAAATATTACTCTTTCTCAATCTTATGGTCAAGGTTAGAAGATAACAATTTAAGAATTCAGTATTTTACTAGCATTTGAAAAAAATGAATATATAACATATTGTGAAAATGAAATTATAAAACATGTTCTTTAGTGTTATGGAATATCTGGTTAAATGATAGAGCTTGTTCTAAGTAATGGTAAAAATAATTTATATTCTAAATCTAATGGTCCAGGTTTGAAGATATAAACTTAAAAATTCAGTATTTTATCGGCATTTCAAAAAATGAATATATAACATTTTGTCAAAATTAACATATAAAACATGTTTTTTAGTGTTATGGAATATCTGGTTAAATGATAGAGCTTGTTCTAAGTAATGGTAAAAATAATTCATATTCTAAATCTAATGGTCCAGGTTTGAAGATATAAACTTAAAAATTCAGTATTTTATATGCATTTGAAAACATTGAATTTATGACATTTCGTCAAAATGAACATATAAAACATGTTTTTTAATGATTATGAAATATCATATGAAATTGTAAAGAAAATTTAATGAAACCTTAAAAATATTACTCATTCTCAATCTTATGGTCAAGGTTTGAAGATAAAAACTTAAAAACTCAGTATTTTATATGCATTTGAAAACATTGAATTTATGACATTTCGTCAAAATGAACATATAAAACATGTTTTTTAGTGATTATGAAATATCATATGAAATTGTAAATAAAATTTAATGAAACCTTAAAAATATTACTCTTTCTCAATCTTATGGTCAAGGTTAGAAGATAACAATTTAAGAATTCAGTATTTTACTAGCATTTGAAAAAAATGAATATATAACATTTTGTGAAAATGAAATTATAAAACATGTTCTTTAGTGTTATGGAATATCTGGTTAAATGAAAGAGCTTGTTCTAAGTAATGGTAAAAATAATTTATATTCTAAATCTAATGGTCCAGGTTTGAAGATATAAACTTAAAAATTCAGTATTTTATCAGCATTTCAAAAAATGAATATATAACATTTTGTCAAAATTAACATATAAAACATGTTTTTTAGTGTTATGGAATATCTGGTTAAATGATAGAGCTTGTTCTAAGTAATGGTAAAAATAATTCATATTCTAAATCTAATGGTCCAGGTTTGAAGATATAAACTTAAAAATTCAGTATTTTATATGCATTTGAAAACATTGAATTTATGACATTTCGTCAAAATGAACATATAAAACATGTTTTTTAATGATTATGAAATATCATATGAAATTGAAAAGAAAATTTAATGATACCTTAAAAAAATTACTCATTCTCAATCTTATGGTCAAGGTTTGAAGATAAAAACTTAAAAACTCAGTATTTTATATGCATTTGAAAACATTGAATTTATGACATTTCGTCAAAATGAACATATAAAACATGTTTTTTAGTGATTATGAAATATCATATGAAATTGTAAATAAAATTTAATGAAACCTTAAAAATATTACTCTTTCTCAATCTTATGGTCAAGGTTAGAAGATAACAATTTAAGAATTCAGTATTTTACTAGCATTTGAAAACATTGAATTCATGATATTTCGTCAAAATTACTATGTAAAACCTTTTTTAGTGTTTATGAAATATCTGGTTAAATGATTGAGCTTGTTCTAAGTAATGGTAATAATAATTCATTTTCTAAATATAATGGTAAGATTTCAAGACAATAACATTGAAATTCAGTGTTTTATAAGCAAATTAAAATTATGAATTTTTTTGAATTTGTAAAAATAAACACAAATTTCAGCCCTATATAGTGTTTATGAAATATTAGGAAAAGTGTTATTAATAATTGATGAAAACGGTATAAAAAATTAATTTTTTAAATCTAATGGTCCAGGTTTGAAGATAAAAACTTAAAAACTCAATATTTTATATGCATTTCAAAAAATGAATATATAACATTTTGTCAAAATGAACATATAAAACATGTTTTTTAGTGTTATGAAATATCTGGTTAAATGATTGAGCTTGTTCTAAGTAATGGTAAGAATAATTCATTTTCTAAATATAATGGGCCAGGTTTGAAAATATAAACTTAAAAATTCAGTATTTTATCAGTATTTCAAAAAATGAATGTATAACATTTTGTCAAAATTAACATATAAAACATGTTTTTTAGTGTTATGGAATATCTGGTTAAATGATAGAGCTTGTTCTAAGTAATGGTAAGAATAATTCATATTCTAAATCTAATGGTCCAGGTTTGAAGATATAAACTTAAAAATTCAGTATTTTATATGCATTTGAAAACATTGAATTTATGACATTTCGTCAAAATGAACATATAAAACATGTTTTTTAGTGATTATGAAATATCATATGAAATTGTAAATAAAATTTAATGAAACCTTAAAAATATTACTCTTTCTCAATCTTATGGTCAAGGTTAGAAGATAACAATTTAAGAATTCAGTATTTTATATGCATTTGAAAAAAACGTATATATAATATTTCGTCAAAATGAACATATAAAACATGTTTTTTAGTGATTATGAAATATCATATGAAATTGTAAATAAAATTTAATGAAACCTTAAAAATATTACTTATTCTCAATCTTATAGTCAAGGCTTGAAGATAATAACTTAAGAATTCAGTATGTTATAAGCATATGAAAACATTGAATTCATGATATTTCGTCAAAATTACTATGTAAAACCTTTTTTAGTGTTTATGAAATATCTGGTTAAATGATTGAGCTTGTTCTAAGTAATGGTAATAATAATTCATTTTCTAAATATAATGGTAAGATTTCAAGACAATAACATTGAAATTCAGTGTTTTATAAGCAAATTAAAATTATGAATTTTTTTGAATTTGTAAAAATAAACACAAATTTCAGCCCTATATAGTGTTTATGAAATATTAGGAAAAGTGTTATTAATAATTGATGAAAACGGTATAAATAATTAATTTTTTAAATCTAATGGTCCAGGTTTGAAGATAAAAACTTAAAAACTCAGTATTTTATATGCATTTCAAAAAATGAATATATAACATTTTGTCAAAATGAACATATAAAACATGTTTTTTAGTGTTATGAAATATCTGGTTAAATGATTGAGCTTGTTCTAAGTAATGGTAATAATAATTCATTTTCTAAATATAATGGGCCAGGTTTGAAAATATAAACTTAAAAATTCAGTATTTTATATGCATTTGAAAACATTGAATTTATGACATTTCGTCAAAATGAACATATAAAACATGTTTTTTAGTGTTATGGAATATCTGGTTAAATGATAGAGCTTGTTCTAAGTAATGGTAAAAATAATTCATATTCTAAATCTAATGGTCCAGGTTTGAAGATATAAACTTAAAAATTCAGTATTTTATCAGCATTTCAAAAAATGAATATATAACATTTTGTCAAAATTAACATATAAAACATGTTTTTTAGTGTTATGGAATATCTGGTTAAATGATAGAGCTTGTTCTAAGTAATGGTAAAAATAATTCATATTCTAAATCTAATGGTCCATGTTTGAAGATATAAACTTAAAAATTCAGTATTTTATATGCATTTGAAAACATTGAATTTATGACATTTCGTCAAAATGAACATATAAAACATGTTTTTTAGTGATTATGAAATATCATATGATATTGTAAATAAAATTTAATGAAACCTTAAAAATATTACTCTTTCTCAATCTTATGGTCAAGGTTAGAAGATAACAATTTAAGAATTCAGTATTTTACTAGCATTTGAAAAAAACGTATAAATAGTATTTCGTCAAAATGAACATATAAAACATGTTTTTTAGTGATTATGAAATATCATATGAAATTGTAAATAAAATTTAATGAAACCTTAAAAATATTACTCTTTCTCAATCTTATGGTCAAGGTTAGAAGATAACAATTTAAGAATTCAGTATTTTACAAGCATTTGAAAACATTGTATTCATGATATTTCGTCAAAATTACTATGTAAAACCTTTTTTAGTGTTTATGAAATATCTGGTTAAATGATTGAGCTTGTTCTAAGTAATGGTAATAATAATTCATTTTCTAAATATAATGGGCCAGGTTTGAAAATATAAACTTAAAAATTCAGTATTTTATATGCATTTGAAAACGTTGAATTTATGACATTTCGTCAAAATGAACATATAAAACATGTTTTTTAGTGTTATGGAATATCTGGTTAAATGATAGAGCTTGTTCTAAGTAATGGTAAAAATAATTCATATTCTAAATCTAATGGTCCAGGTTTGAAGATATAAACTTAAAAATTCAGTATTTTATATGCATTTGAAAACATTGAATTTATGACATTTCGTCAAAATGAACATATAAAACATGTTTTTTAGTGATTATGAAATATCATATTAAATTGTAAATAAAATTTAATGAAACCTTAAAAATATAACTCTTTCTCAATCTTATGGTCAAGGTTAGAAGATAACAATTTAAGAATTCAGTATTTTACTAGCATTTGAAAAAAATGAATATATAACATTTTGTGAAAATGAAATTATAAAACATGTTCTTTAGTGTTATGGAATATCTGGTTAAATGATAGAGCTTGTTCTAAGTAATGGTAAAAATAATTTATATTCTAAATCTAATGGTCCAGGTTTGAAGATATAAACTTAAAAATTCAGTATTTTATCAGCATTTCAAAAAATGAATATATAACATTTTGTCAAAATTAACATATAAAACATGTTTTTTAGTGTTATGGAATATCTGGTTAAATGATAGAGCTTGTTCTAAGTAATGGTAAAAATAATTCATATTCTAAATCTAATGGTCCATGTTTGAAGATATAAACTTAAAAATTCAGTATTTTATATGCATTTGAAAACATTGAATTTATGACATTTCGTCAAAATGAACATATAAAACATGTTTTTTAATGATTATGAAATATCATATGAAATTGTAAAGAAAATTTAATGAAACCTTAAAAATATTACTCATTCTCAATCTTATGGTCAAGGTTTGAAGATAAAAACTTAAAAACTCAGTATTTTATATGCATTTGAAAACATTGAATTTATGACATTTCGTCAAAATGAACATATAAAACATGTTTTTTAGTGATTATGAAATATCATATGATATTGTAAATAAAATTTAATGAAACCTTAAAAATATTACTCTTTCTCAATCTTATGGTCAAGGTTAGAAGATAACAATTTAAGAATTCAGTATTTTACTAGCATTTGAAAAAAACGTATATATAATATTTCGTCAAAATGAACATATAAAACATGTTTTTTAGTGATTATGAAATATCATATGAAATTGTAAATAAAATTTAATGAAACCTTAAAAATATTACTTATTCTCAATCTTATGGTCAAGGTTTGAAGATAATAACTTAAGAATTCAGTATGTTATAAGCATTTGAAAACATTGAATTCATGATATTTCGTCAAAATTACTATGTAAAACCTTTTTTAGTGTTTATGAAATATCTGGTTAAATGATTGAGCTTGTTCTAAGTAATGGTAATAATAATTCATTTTCTAAATATAATGGTAAGATTTCAAGATAATAACATTGAAATTCAGTGTTTTATAAGCAAATTAAAATTATGAATTTTTTTGAATTTGTAAAAATAAACACAAATTTCAGCCCTATATAGTGTTTATGAAATATTAGGAAAAGTGTTATTAATAATTGATGAAAACGGTATAAATAATTAATTTTTTAAATCTAATGGTCCAGGTTTGAAGATAAAAACTTAAAAACTCAGTATTTTATATGCATTTCAAAAAATGAATATATAACATTTTGTCAAAATGAACATATAAAACATGTTTTTTAGTGTTATGAAATATCTGGTTAAATGATTGAGCTTGTTCTAAGTAATGGTAATAATAATTAATTTTTTAAATCTAATGGTCCAGGTTTGAAGATAAAAACTTAAAAACTCAGAATTTTATATGCATTTCAAAAAATGAATATATAACATTTTGTCAAAATGAACATATAAAACATGTTTTTTAGTGATATGAAATATCTGGTTAAATGATTGAGCTTGTTCTAAGTAATGGTAATAATAATTCATTTTCTAAATATAATGGGCCAGGTTTGAAAATATAAACTTAAAAATTCAGTATTTTATCAGTATTTCAAAAAATGAATGTATAACATTTTGTCAAAATTAACATATAAAATATGTTTTTTAGTGTTATGAAATATCTGGTTAAATGATTGAGCTTGTTCTAAGTAATGGTAAAAATAATTCATATTCTAAATCTAATGGTCCAGGTTTGAAGATATAAACTTGAAAATTCAGTATTTTATATGCATTTGAAAACATTGAATTTATGACATTTCGTCAAAATGAACATATAAAACATGTTTTTTAGTGATTATGAAATATCATATTAAATTGTAAATAAAATTTAATGAAACCTTAAAAATATTACTCTTTCTCAATCTTATGGTCAAGGTTAGAAGATAACAATTTAAGAATTCAGTATTTTACTAGCATTTGAAAAAAATGAATATATAACATATTGTGAAAATGAAATTATAAAACATGTTCTTTAGTGTTATGGAATATCTGGTTAAATGATAGAGCTTGTTCTAAGTAATGGTAAAAATAATTTATATTCTAAATCTAATGGTCCAGGTTTGAAGATATAAACTTAAAAATTCAGTATTTTATCGGCATTTCAAAAAATGAATATATAACATTTTGTCAAAATTAACATATAAAACATGTTTTTTAGTGTTATGGAATATCTGGTTAAATGATAGAGCTTGTTCTAAGTAATGGTAAAAATAATTCATATTCTAAATCTAATGGTCCAGGTTTGAAGATATAAACTTAAAAATTCAGTATTTTATATGCATTTGAAAACATTGAATTTATGACATTTCGTCAAAATGAACATATAAAACATGTTTTTTAATGATTATGAAATATCATATGAAATTGTAAAGAAAATTTAATGAAACCTTAAAAATATTACTCATTCTCAATCTTATGGTCAAGGTTTGAAGATAAAAACTTAAAAACTCAGTATTTTATATGCATTTGAAAACATTGAATTTATGACATTTCGTCAAAATGAACATATAAAACATGTTTTTTAGTGATTATGAAATATCATATGAAATTGTAAATAAAATTTAATGAAACCTTAAAAATATTACTCTTTCTCAATCTTATGGTCAAGGTTAGAAGATAACAATTTAAGAATTCAGTATTTTACTAGCATTTGAAAACATTGAATTCATGATATTTCGTCAAAATTACTATGTAAAACCTTTTTTAGTGTTTATGAAATATCTGGTTAAATGATTGAGCTTGTTCTAAGTAATGGTAATAATAATTCATTTTCTAAATATAATGGTAAGATTTCAAGACAATAACATTGAAATTCAGTGTTTTATAAGCAAATTAAAATTATGAATTTTTTTGAATTTGTAAAAATAAACACAAATTTCAGCCCTATATAGTGTTTATGAAATATTAGGAAAAGTGTTATTAATAATTGATGAAAACGGTATAAAAAATTAATTTTTTAAATCTAATGGTCCAGGTTTGAAGATAAAAACTTAAAAACTCAATATTTTATATGCATTTCAAAAAATGAATATATAACATTTTGTCAAAATGAACATATAAAACATGTTTTTTAGTGTTATGAAATATCTGGTTAAATGATTGAGCTTGTTCTAAGTAATGGTAAGAATAATTCATTTTCTAAATATAATGGGCCAGGTTTGAAAATATAAACTTAAAAATTCAGTATTTTATCAGTATTTCAAAAAATGAATGTATAACATTTTGTCAAAATTAACATATAAAACATGTTTTTTAGTGTTATGGAATATCTGGTTAAATGATAGAGCTTGTTCTAAGTAATGGTAAGAATAATTCATATTCTAAATCTAATGGTCCAGGTTTGAAGATATAAACTTAAAAATTCAGTATTTTATATGCATTTGAAAACATTGAATTTATGACATTTCGTCAAAATGAACATATAAAACATGTTTTTTAGTGATTATGAAATATCATATGAAATTGTAAATAAAATTTAATGAAACCTTAAAAATATTACTCTTTCTCAATCTTATGGTCAAGGTTAGAAGATAACAATTTAAGAATTCAGTATTTTATATGCATTTGAAAAAAACGTATATATAATATTTCGTCAAAATGAACATATAAAACATGTTTTTTAGTGATTATGAAATATCATATGAAATTGTAAATAAAATTTAATGAAACCTTAAAAATATTACTTATTCTCAATCTTATAGTCAAGGCTTGAAGATAATAACTTAAGAATTCAGTATGTTATAAGCATTTGAAAACATTGAATTCATGATATTTCGTCAAAATTACTATGTAAAACCTTTTTTAGTGTTTATGAAATATCTGGTTAAATGATTGAGCTTGTTCTAAGTAATGGTAATAATAATTCATTTTCTAAATATAATGGTAAGATTTCAAGACAATAACATTGAAATTCAGTGTTTTATAAGCAAATTAAAATTATGAATTTTTTTGAATTTGTAAAAATAAACACAAATTTCAGCCCTATATAGTGTTTATGAAATATTAGGAAAAGTGTTATTAATAATTGATGAAAACGGTATAAATAATTAATTTTTTAAATCTAATGGTCCAGGTTTGAAGATAAAAACTTAAATACTCAGTTTTTTATATGCATTTCAAAAAATGAATATATAACATTTTGTCAAAATGAACATATAAAACATGTTTTTTAGTGTTATGAAATATCTGGTTAAATGATTGAGCTTGTTCTAAGTAATGGTAATAATAATTCATTTTCTAAATCTAATGGTCCAGGTTTGAAGATATAAACTTAAAAATTCAGTATTTTATCAGCATTTAAAAAAATGATTATATAACATTTTGTCAAAATTAACATATAAAACATGTTTTTTAGTGTTATGGAATATCTGGTTAAATGAAAGAGCTTGTTCTAAGTGATGGTAAGAATAATTCATATTCTAAATCTAATGGTCCAGGTTTGAAGATATAAACTTAAAAATTCAGTATTTTATATGCATTTGAAAACATTGAATTTATGACATTTCGTCAAAATGAACATATAAAACATGTTTTTTAGTGATTATGAAATATCATATGAAATTGTAAATAAAATTTAATGAAACCTTAAAAATATTACTCTTTCTCAATCTTATGGTCAAGGTTAGAAGATAACAATTTAAGAATTCAGTATTTTACTAGCATTTGAAAAAAATGAATATATAACATTTTGTGAAAATGAAATTATAAAACATGTTCTTTAGTTTTATGGAATATCTGGTTAAATGATAGAGCTTGTTCTAAGTAATGGTAAAAATAATTTATATTCTAAATCTAATGGTCCAGGTTTGAAGATATAAACTTAAAAATTCAGTATTTTATCAGCATTTCAAAAAATGAATATATAACATTTTGTCAAAATTAACATATAAAACATGTTTTTTAGTGTTATGGAATATCTGGTTAAATGATAGAGCTTGTTCTAAGTAATGGTAAAAATAATTCATATTCTAAATCTAATGGTCCAGGTTTGAAGATATAAACTTAAAAATTCAGTATTTTATATGCATTTGAAAACATTGAATTTATGACATTTCGTCAAAATGAACATATAAAACATGTTTTTTAATGATTATGAAATATCATATGAAATTGTAAAGAAAATTTAATGAAACCTTAAAAATATTACTCATTCTCAATCTTATGGTCAAGGTTTGAAGATAAAAACTTAAAAACTCAGTATTTTATATGCATTTGAAAACATTGTATTCATGATATTTCGTCAAAATTACTATGTAAAACCTTTTTTAGTGTTTATAAAATATCTGGTTAAATGATTGAGCTTGTTCTAAGTAATGGTAATAATAATTCATTTTCTAAATATAATGGGCCAGGTTTGAAAATATAAACTTAAAAATTCAGTATTTTATATGCATTTGAAAACATTGAATTTATGACATTTCGTCAAAATGAACATATAAAACATGTTTTTTAGTGTTATGGAATATCTGGTTAAATGATAGAGCTTGTTCTAAGTAATGGTAAAAATAATTCATATTCTAAATCTAATGGTCCAGGTTTGAAAATATAAACTTAAAAATTCAGTATTTTATCAGTATTTCAAAAAATGAATGTATAACATTTTGTCAAAATTAACATATAAAACATGTTTTTTAGTGTTATGGAATATCTGGTTAAATGATAGAGCTTGTTCTAAGTAATGGTAAAAATAATACATATTCTAAATCTAATGGTCCAGGTTTGAAGATATAAACTTAAAAATTCAGTATTTTATATGCATTTGAAAACATTGAATTTATGACATTTCGTCAAAATGAACATATAAAACATGTTTTTTAGTGATTATGAAATATCATATTAAATTGTAAATAAAATTTAATGAAACCTTAAAAATATAACTCTTTCTCAATCTTATGGTCAAGGTTAGAAGATAACAATTTAAGAATTCAGTATTTTACTAGCATTTGAAAAAAATGAATATATAACATTTTGTGAAAATGAAATTATAAAACATGTTCTTTAGTGTTATGGAATATCTGGTTAAATGATAGAGCTTGTTCTAAGTAATGGTAAAAATAATTTATATTCTAAATCTAATGGTCCAGGTTTGAAGATATAAACTTAAAAATTCAGTATTTTATCAGCATTTCAAAAAATGAATATATAACATTTTGTCAAAATTAACATATAAAACATGTTTTTTAGTGTTATGGAATATCTGGTTAAATGATAGAGCTTGTTCTAAGTAATGGTAAAAATAATTCATATTCTATATCTAATGGTCCATGTTTGAAGGTATAAACTTAAAAATTCAGTATTTTATATGCATTTGAAAACATTGAATTTATGACATTTCGTCAAAATGAACATATAAAACATGTTTTTTAGTGATTATGAAATATCATATGATATTGTAAATAAAATTTAATGAAACCTTAAAAATATTACTGTTTCTCAATCTTATGGTCAAGGTTAGAAGATAACAATTTAAGAATTCAGTATTTTACTAGCATTTGAAAAAAATGAATATATAACATTTTGTGAAAATGAAATTATAAAACATGTTCTTTAGTGTTATGGAATATCTGGTTAAATGATAGAGCTTGTTCTAAGTAATGGTAAAAATAATTTATATTCTAAATCTAATGGTCCAGGTTTGAAGATATAAACTTAAAAATTCAGTATTTTATCAGCATTTCAAAAAATGAATATATAACATTTTGTCAAAATTAACATATAAAACATGTTTTTTAGTGTTATGGAATATCTGGTTAAATGATAGAGCTTGTTCTAAGTAATGGTAAAAATAATTCATATTCTAAATCTAATGGTCCAGGTTTGAAGATATAAACTTAAAAATTCAGTATTTTATATGCATTTGAAAACATTGAATTTATGACATTTCGTCAAAATGAACATATAAAACATGTTTTTTAATGATTATGAAATATCATATGAAATTGTAAAGAAAATTTAATGAAACCTTAAAAATATTACTCATTCTCAATCTTATGGTCAAGGTTTGAAGATAAAAACTTAAAAACTCAGTATTTTATATGCATTTGAAAACATTGTATTCATGATATTTCGTCAAAATTACTATGTAAAACCTTTTTTAGTGTTTATAAAATATCTGGTTAAATGATTGAGCTTGTTCTAAGTAATGGTAATAATAATTCATTTTCTAAATATAATGGGCCAGGTTTGAAAATATAAACTTAAAAATTCAGTATTTTATATGCATTTGAAAACATTGAATTTATGACATTTCGTCAAAATGAACATATAAAACATGTTTTTTAGTGTTATGGAATATCTGGTTAAATGATAGAGCTTGTTCTAAGTAATGGTAAAAATAATTCATATTCTAAATCTAATGGTCCAGGTTTGAAGATATAAACTTAAAAATTCAGTATTTTATCAGCATTTCAAAAAATGAATATATAACATTTTGTCAAAATTAACATATAAAACATGTTTTTTAGTGTTATGGAATATCTGGTTAAATGATAGAGCTTGTTCTAAGTAATGGTAAAAATAATTCATATTCTAAATCTAATGGTCCATGTTTGAAGATATAAACTTAAAAATTCAGTATTTTATATGCATTTGAAAACATTGAATTTATGACATTTCGTCAAAATGAACATATAAAACATGTTTTTTAGTGATTATGAAATATCATATGATATTGTAAATAAAATTTAATGAAACCTTAAAAATATTACTCTTTCTCAATCTTATGGTCAAGGTTAGAAGATAACAATTTAAGAATTCAGTATTTTACTAGCATTTGAAAAAAACGTATAAATAGTATTTCGTCAAAATGAACATATAAAACATGTTTTTTAGTGATTATGAAATATCATATGAAATTGTAAATAAAATTTAATGAAACCTTAAAAATATTACTCTTTCTCAATCTTATGGTCAAGGTTAGAAGATAACAATTTAAGAATTCAGTATTTTACAAGCATTTGAAAACATTGTATTCATGATATTTCGTCAAAATTACTATGTAAAACCTTTTTTAGTGTTTATGAAATATCTGGTTAAATGATTGAGCTTGTTCTAAGTAATGGTAATAATAATTCATTTTCTAAATATAATGGGCCAGGTTTGAAAATATAAACTTAAAAATTCAGTATTTTATATGCATTTGAAAACGTTGAATTTATGACATTTCGTCAAAATGAACATATAAAACATGTTTTTTAGTGTTATGGAATATCTGGTTAAATGATAGAGCTTGTTCTAAGTAATGGTAAAAATAATTCATATTCTAAATCTAATGGTCCAGGTTTGAAGATATAAACTTAAAAATTCAGTATTTTATATGCATTTGAAAACATTGAATTTATGACATTTCGTCAAAATGAACATATAAAACATGTTTTTTAGTGATTATGAAATATCATATTAAATTGTAAATAAAATTTAATGAAACCTTAAAAATATAACTCTTTCTCAATCTTATGGTCAAGGTTAGAAGATAACAATTTAAGAATTCAGTATTTTACTAGCATTTGAAAAAAATGAATATATAACATTTTGTGAAAATGAAATTATAAAACATGTTCTTTAGTGTTATGGAATATCTGGTTAAATGATAGAGCTTGTTCTAAGTAATGGTAAAAATAATTTATATTCTAAATCTAATGGTCCAGGTTTGAAGATATAAACTTAAAAATTCAGTATTTTATCAGCATTTCAAAAAATGAATATATAACATTTTGTCAAAATTAACATATAAAACATGTTTTTTAGTGTTATGGAATATCTGGTTAAATGATAGAGCTTGTTCTAAGTAATGGTAAAAATAATTCATATTCTAAATCTAATGGTCCATGTTTGAAGATATAAACTTAAAAATTCAGTATTTTATATGCATTTGAAAACATTGAATTTATGACATTTCGTCAAAATGAACATATAAAACATGTTTTTTAATGATTATGAAATATCATATGAAATTGTAAAGAAAATTTAATGAAACCTTAAAAATATTACTCATTCTCAATCTTATGGTCAAGGTTTGAAGATAAAAACTTAAAAACTCAGTATTTTATATGCATTTGAAAACATTGAATTTATGACATTTCGTCAAAATGAACATATAAAACATGTTTTTTAGTGATTATGAAATATCATATGATATTGTAAATAAAATTTAATGAAACCTTAAAAATATTACTCTTTCTCAATCTTATGGTCAAGGTTAGAAGATAACAATTTAAGAATTCAGTATTTTACTAGCATTTGAAAAAAACGTATATATAATATTTCGTCAAAATGAACATATAAAACATGTTTTTTAGTGATTATGAAATATCATATGAAATTGTAAATAAAATTTAATGAAACCTTAAAAATATTACTTATTCTCAATCTTATGGTCAAGGTTTGAAGATAATAACTTAAGAATTCAGTATGTTATAAGCATTTGAAAACATTGAATTCATGATATTTCGTCAAAATTACTATGTAAAACCTTTTTTAGTGTTTATGAAATATCTGGTTAAATGATTGAGCTTGTTCTAAGTAATGGTAATAATAATTCATTTTCTAAATATAATGGTAAGATTTCAAGATAATAACATTGAAATTCAGTGTTTTATAAGCAAATTAAAATTATGAATTTTTTTGAATTTGTAAAAATAAACACAAATTTCAGCCCTATATAGTGTTTATGAAATATTAGGAAAAGTGTTATTAATAATTGATGAAAACGGTATAAATAATTAATTTTTTAAATCTAATGGTCCAGGTTTGAAGATAAAAACTTAAAAACTCAGTATTTTATATGCATTTCAAAAAATGAATATATAACATTTTGTCAAAATGAACATATAAAACATGTTTTTTAGTGTTATGAAATATCTGGTTAAATGATTGAGCTTGTTCTAAGTAATGGTAATAATAATTAATTTTTTAAATCTAATGGTCCAGGTTTGAAGATAAAAACTTAAAAACTCAGAATTTTATATGCATTTCAAAAAATGAATATATAACATTTTGTCAAAATGAACATATAAAACATGTTTTTTAGTGATATGAAATATCTGGTTAAATGATTGAGCTTGTTCTAAGTAATGGTAATAATAATTCATTTTCTAAATATAATGGGCCAGGTTTGAAAATATAAACTTAAAAATTCAGTATTTTATCAGTATTTCAAAAAATGAATGTATAACATTTTGTCAAAATTAACATATAAAATATGTTTTTTAGTGTTATGAAATATCTGGTTAAATGATTGAGCTTGTTCTAAGTAATGGTAAAAATAATTCATATTCTAAATCTAATGGTCCAGGTTTGAAGATATAAACTTGAAAATTCAGTATTTTATATGCATTTGAAAACATTGAATTTATGACATTTCGTCAAAATGAACATATAAAACATGTTTTTTAGTGATTATGAAATATCATATTAAATTGTAAATAAAATTTAATGAAACCTTAAAAATATTACTCTTTCTCAATCTTATGGTCAAGGTTAGAAGATAACAATTTAAGAATTCAGTATTTTACTAGCATTTGAAAAAAATGAATATATAACATATTGTGAAAATGAAATTATAAAACATGTTCTTTAGTGTTATGGAATATCTGGTTAAATGATAGAGCTTGTTCTAAGTAATGGTAAAAATAATTTATATTCTAAATCTAATGGTCCAGGTTTGAAGATATAAACTTAAAAATTCAGTATTTTATCGGCATTTCAAAAAATGAATATATAACATTTTGTCAAAATTAACATATAAAACATGTTTTTTAGTGTTATGGAATATCTGGTTAAATGATAGAGCTTGTTCTAAGTAATGGTAAAAATAATTCATATTCTAAATCTAATGGTCCAGGTTTGAAGATATAAACTTAAAAATTCAGTATTTTATATGCATTTGAAAACATTGAATTTATGACATTTCGTCAAAATGAACATATAAAACATGTTTTTTAATGATTATGAAATATCATATGAAATTGTAAAGAAAATTTAATGAAACCTTAAAAATATTACTCATTCTCAATCTTATGGTCAAGGTTTGAAGATAAAAACTTAAAAACTCAGTATTTTATATGCATTTGAAAACATTGAATTTATGACATTTCGTCAAAATGAACATATAAAACATGTTTTTTAGTGATTATGAAATATCATATGAAATTGTAAATAAAATTTAATGAAACCTTAAAAATATTACTCTTTCTCAATCTTATGGTCAAGGTTAGAAGATAACAATTTAAGAATTCAGTATTTTACTAGCATTTGAAAAAAATGAATATATAACATTTTGTGAAAATGAAATTATAAAACATGTTCTTTAGTGTTATGGAATATCTGGTTAAATGAAAGAGCTTGTTCTAAGTAATGGTAAAAATAATTTATATTCTAAATCTAATGGTCCAGGTTTGAAGATATAAACTTAAAAATTCAGTATTTTATCAGCATTTCAAAAAATGAATATATAACATTTTGTCAAAATTAACATATAAAACATGTTTTTTAGTGTTATGGAATATCTGGTTAAATGATAGAGCTTGTTCTAAGTAATGGTAAAAATAATTCATATTCTAAATCTAATGGTCCAGGTTTGAAGATATAAACTTAAAAATTCAGTATTTTATATGCATTTGAAAACATTGAATTTATGACATTTCGTCAAAATGAACATATAAAACATGTTTTTTAATGATTATGAAATATCATATGAAATTGAAAAGAAAATTTAATGATACCTTAAAAAAATTACTCATTCTCAATCTTATGGTCAAGGTTTGAAGATAAAAACTTAAAAACTCAGTATTTTATATGCATTTGAAAACATTGAATTTATGACATTTCGTCAAAATGAACATATAAAACATGTTTTTTAGTGATTATGAAATATCATATGAAATTGTAAATAAAATTTAATGAAACCTTAAAAATATTACTCTTTCTCAATCTTATGGTCAAGGTTAGAAGATAACAATTTAAGAATTCAGTATTTTACTAGCATTTGAAAACATTGAATTCATGATATTTCGTCAAAATTACTATGTAAAACCTTTTTTAGTGTTTATGAAATATCTGGTTAAATGATTGAGCTTGTTCTAAGTAATGGTAATAATAATTCATTTTCTAAATATAATGGTAAGATTTCAAGACAATAACATTGAAATTCAGTGTTTTATAAGCAAATTAAAATTATGAATTTTTTTGAATTTGTAAAAATAAACACAAATTTCAGCCCTATATAGTGTTTATGAAATATTAGGAAAAGTGTTATTAATAATTGATGAAAACGGTATAAAAAATTAATTTTTTAAATCTAATGGTCCAGGTTTGAAGATAAAAACTTAAAAACTCAATATTTTATATGCATTTCAAAAAATGAATATATAACATTTTGTCAAAATGAACATATAAAACATGTTTTTTAGTGTTATGAAATATCTGGTTAAATGATTGAGCTTGTTCTAAGTAATGGTAAGAATAATTCATTTTCTAAATATAATGGGCCAGGTTTGAAAATATAAACTTAAAAATTCAGTATTTTATCAGTATTTCAAAAAATGAATGTATAACATTTTGTCAAAATTAACATATAAAACATGTTTTTTAGTGTTATGGAATATCTGGTTAAATGATAGAGCTTGTTCTAAGTAATGGTAAGAATAATTCATATTCTAAATCTAATGGTCCAGGTTTGAAGATATAAACTTAAAAATTCAGTATTTTATATGCATTTGAAAACATTGAATTTATGACATTTCGTCAAAATGAACATATAAAACATGTTTTTTAGTGATTATGAAATATCATATGAAATTGTAAATAAAATTTAATGAAACCTTAAAAATATTACTCTTTCTCAATCTTATGGTCAAGGTTAGAAGATAACAATTTAAGAATTCAGTATTTTATATGCATTTGAAAAAAACGTATATATAATATTTCGTCAAAATGAACATATAAAACATGTTTTTTAGTGATTATGAAATATCATATGAAATTGTAAATAAAATTTAATGAAACCTTAAAAATATTACTTATTCTCAATCTTATAGTCAAGGCTTGAAGATAATAACTTAAGAATTCAGTATGTTATAAGCATATGAAAACATTGAATTCATGATATTTCGTCAAAATTACTATGTAAAACCTTTTTTAGTGTTTATGAAATATCTGGTTAAATGATTGAGCTTGTTCTAAGTAATGGTAATAATAATTCATTTTCTAAATATAATGGTAAGATTTCAAGACAATAACATTGAAATTCAGTGTTTTATAAGCAAATTAAAATTATGAATTTTTTTGAATTTGTAAAAATAAACACAAATTTCAGCCCTATATAGTGTTTATGAAATATTAGGAAAAGTGTTATTAATAATTGATGAAAACGGTATAAATAATTAATTTTTTAAATCTAATGGTCCAGGTTTGAAGATAAAAACTTAAATACTCAGTTTTTTATATGCATTTCAAAAAATGAATATATAACATTTTGTCAAAATGAACATATAAAACATGTTTTTTAGTGTTATGAAATATCTGGTTAAATGATTGAGCTTGTTCTAAGTAATGGTAATAATAATTCATTTTCTAAATCTAATGGTCCAGGTTTGAAGATATAAACTTAAAAATTCAGTATTTTATCAGCATTTAAAAAAATGAATATATAACATTTTGTCAAAATTAACATATAAAACATGTTTTTTAGTGTTATGGAATATCTGGTTAAATGAAAGAGCTTGTTCTAAGTGATGGTAAGAATAATTCATATTCTAAATCTAATGGTCCAGGTTTGAAGATATAAACTTAAAAATTCAGTATTTTATATGCATTTGAAAACATTGAATTTATGACATTTCGTCAAAATGAACATATAAAACATGTTTTTTAGTGATTATGAAATATCATATGAAATTGTAAATAAAATTTAATGAAACCTTAAAAATATTACTCTTTCTCAATCTTATGGTCAAGGTTAGAAGATAACAATTTAAGAATTCAGTATTTTACTAGCATTTGAAAAAAACGTATATATAATATTTCGTCAAAATGAACATATAAAACATGTTTTTTAGTGATTATGAAATATCATATGAAATTGTAAATAAAATTTAATGAAACCTTAAAAATATTACTCTTTCTCAATCTTATGGTCAAGGTTAGAAGATAACAATTTAAGAATTCAGTATTTTACTAGCATTTGAAAAAAATGAATATATAACATTTTGTGAAAATGAAATTATAAAACATGTTCTTTAGTTTTATGGAATATCTGGTTAAATGATAGAGCTTGTTCTAAGTAATGGTAAAAATAATTTATATTCTAAATCTAATGGTCCAGGTTTGAAGATATAAACTTAAAAATTCAGTATTTTATCAGCATTTCAAAAAATGAATATATAACATTTTGTCAAAATTAACATATAAAACATGTTTTTTAGTGTTATGGAATATCTGGTTAAATGATAGAGCTTGTTCTAAGTAATGGTAAAAATAATTCATATTCTAAATCTAATGGTCCAGGTTTGAAGATATAAACTTAAAAATTCAGTATTTTATATGCATTTGAAAACATTGAATTTATGACATTTCGTCAAAATGAACATATAAAACATGTTTTTTAATGATTATGAAATATCATATGAAATTGTAAAGAAAATTTAATGAAACCTTAAAAATATTACTCATTCTCAATCTTATGGTCAAGGTTTGAAGATAAAAACTTAAAAACTCAGTATTTTATATGCATTTGAAAACATTGTATTCATGATATTTCGTCAAAATTACTATGTAAAACCTTTTTTAGTGTTTATAAAATATCTGGTTAAATGATTGAGCTTGTTCTAAGTAATGGTAATAATAATTCATTTTCTAAATATAATGGGCCAGGTTTGAAAATATAAACTTAAAAATTCAGTATTTTATATGCATTTGAAAACATTGAATTTATGACATTTCGTCAAAATGAACATATAAAACATGTTTTTTAGTGTTATGGAATATCTGGTTAAATGATAGAGCTTGTTCTAAGTAATGGTAAAAATAATTCATATTCTAAATCTAATGGTCCAGGTTTGAAAATATAAACTTAAAAATTCAGTATTTTATCAGTATTTCAAAAAATGAATGTATAACATTTTGTCAAAATTAACATATAAAACATGTTTTTTAGTGTTATGGAATATCTGGTTAAATGATAGAGCTTGTTCTAAGTAATGGTAAAAATAATACATATTCTAAATCTAATGGTCCAGGTTTGAAGATATAAACTTAAAAATTCAGTATTTTATATGCATTTGAAAACATTGAATTTATGACATTTCGTCAAAATGAACATATAAAACATGTTTTTTAGTGATTATGAAATATCATATTAAATTGTAAATAAAATTTAATGAAACCTTAAAAATATAACTCTTTCTCAATCTTATGGTCAAGGTTAGAAGATAACAATTTAAGAATTCAGTATTTTACTAGCATTTGAAAAAAATGAATATATAACATTTTGTGAAAATGAAATTATAAAACATGTTCTTTAGTGTTATGGAATATCTGGTTAAATGATAGAGCTTGTTCTAAGTAATGGTAAAAATAATTTATATTCTAAATCTAATGGTCCAGGTTTGAAGATATAAACTTAAAAATTCAGTATTTTATCAGCATTTCAAAAAATGAATATATAACATTTTGTCAAAATTAACATATAAAACATGTTTTTTAGTGTTATGGAATATCTGGTTAAATGATAGAGCTTGTTCTAAGTAATGGTAAAAATAATTCATATTCTATATCTAATGGTCCATGTTTGAAGGTATAAACTTAAAAATTCAGTATTTTATATGCATTTGAAAACATTGAATTTATGACATTTCGTCAAAATGAACATATAAAACATGTTTTTTAGTGATTATGAAATATCATATGATATTGTAAATAAAATTTAATGAAACCTTAAAAATATTACTCTTTCTCAATCTTATGGTCAAGGTTAGAAGATAACAATTTAAGAATTCAGTATTTTACAAGCATTTGAAAACATTGTATTCATGATATTTCGTCAAAATTACTATGTAAAACCTTTTTTAGTGTTTATGAAATATCTGGTTAAATGATTGAGCTTGTTCTAAGTAATGGTAATAAGAATTCATTTTCTAAATATAATGGGCCAGGTTTGAAAATATAAACTTAAAAATTCAGTATTTTATATGCATTTGAAAACGTTGAATTTATGACATTTCGTCAAAATGAACATATAAAACATGTTTTTTAGTGTTATGGAATATCTGGTTAAATGATAGAGCTTGTTCTAAGTAATGGTAAAAATAATTCATATTCTAAATCTAATGGTCCAGGTTTGAAGATATAAACTTAAAAATTCAGTATTTTATATGCATTTGAAAACATTGAATTTATGACATTTCGTCAAAATGAACATATAAAACATGTTTTTTAGTGATTATGAAATATCATATTAAATTGTAAATAAAATTTAATGAAACCTTAAAAATATAACTCTTTCTCAATCTTATGGTCAAGGTTAGAAGATAACAATTTAAGAATTCAGTATTTTACTAGCATTTGAAAAAAATGAATATATAACATTTTGTGAAAATGAAATTATAAAACATGTTCTTTAGTGTTATGGAATATCTGGTTAAATGATAGAGCTTGTTCTAAGTAATGGTAAAAATAATTTATATTCTAAATCTAATGGTCCAGGTTTGAAGATATAAACTTAAAAATTCAGTATTTTATCAGCATTTCAAAAAATGAATATATAACATTTTGTCAAAATTAACATATAAAACATGTTTTTTAGTGTTATGGAATATCTGGTTAAATGATAGAGCTTGTTCTAAGTAATGGTAAAAATAATTCATATTCTAAATCTAATGGTCCATGTTTGAAGATATAAACTTAAAAATTCAGTATTTTATATGCATTTGAAAACATTGAATTTATGACATTTCGTCAAAATGAACATATAAAACATGTTTTTTAGTGATTATGAAATATCATATGAAATTGTAAATAAAATTTAATGAAACCTTAAAAATATTACTCTTTCTCAATCTTATGGTCAAGGTTAGAAGATAACAATTTAAGAATTCAGTATTTTACTAGCATTTGAAAAAAACGTATATATAATATTTCGTCAAAATGAACATATAAAACATGTTTTTTAGTGATTATGAAATATCATATGAAATTGTAAATAAAATTTAATGAAACCTTAAAAATATTACTCTTTCTCAATGTTATGGTCAAGGTTAGAAGATAACAATTTAAGAATTCAGTATTTTACTAGCATTTGAAAAAAATGAATATATAACATTTTGTGAAAATGAAATTATAAAACATGTTCTTTAGTGTTATGGAATATCTGGTTAAATGATAGAGCTTGTTCTAAGTAATGGTAAAAATAATTTATATTCTAAATCTAATGGTCCAGGTTTGAAGATATAAACTTAAAAATTCAGTATTTTATCAGCATTTCAAAAAATGAATATATAACATTTTGTCAAAATTAACATATAAAACATGTTTTTTAGTGTTATGGAATATCTGGTTAAATGATAGAGCTTGTTCTAAGTAATGGTAAAAATAATTCATATTCTATATCTAATGGTCCATGTTTGAAGGTATAAACTTAAAAATTCAGTATTTTATATGCATTTGAAAACATTGAATTTATGACATTTCGTCAAAATGAACATATAAAACATGTTTTTTAGTGATTATGAAATATCATATGATATTGTAAATAAAATTTAATGAAACCTTAAAAATATTACTCTTTCTCAATCTTATGGTCAAGGTTAGAAGATAACAATTTAAGAATTCAGTATTTTACAAGCATTTGAAAACATTGTATTCATGATATTTCGTCAAAATTACTATGTAAAACCTTTTTTAGTGTTTATGAAATATCTGGTTAAATGATTGAGCTTGTTCTAAGTAATGGTAATAATAATTCATTTTCTAAATATAATGGGCCAGGTTTGAAAATATAAACTTAAAAATTCAGTATTTTATATGCATTTGAAAACGTTGAATTTATGACATTTCGTCAAAATGAACATATAAAACATGTTTTTTAGTGTTATGGAATATCTGGTTAAATGATAGAGCTTGTTCTAAGTAATGGTAAAAATAATTCATATTCTAAATCTAATGGTCCAGGTTTGAAGATATAAACTTAAAAATTCAGTATTTTATATGCATTTGAAAACATTGAATTTATGACATTTCGTCAAAATGAACATATAAAACATGTTTTTTAGTGATTATGAAATATCATATTAAATTGTAAATAAAATTTAATGAAACCTTAAAAATATAACTCTTTCTCAATCTTATGGTCAAGGTTAGAAGATAACAATTTAAGAATTCAGTATTTTACTAGCATTTGAAAAAAATGAATATATAACATTTTGTGAAAATGAAATTATAAAACATGTTCTTTAGTGTTATGGAATATCTGGTTAAATGATAGAGCTTGTTCTAAGTAATGGTAAAAATAATTTATATTCTAAATCTAATGGTCCAGGTTTGAAGATATAAACTTAAAAATTCAGTATTTTATCAGCATTTCAAAAAATGAATATATAACATTTTGTCAAAATTAACATATAAAACATGTTTTTTAGTGTTATGGAATATCTGGTTAAATGATAGAGCTTGTTCTAAGTAATGGTAAAAATAATTCATATTCTAAATCTAATGGTCCATGTTTGAAGATATAAACTTAAAAATTCAGTATTTTATATGCATTTGAAAACATTGAATTTATGACATTTCGTCAAAATGAACATATAAAACATGTTTTTTAGTGATTATGAAATATCATATGAAATTGTAAATAAAATTTAATGAAACCTTAAAAATATTACTCTTTCTCAATCTTATGGTCAAGGTTAGAAGATAACAATTTAAGAATTCAGTATTTTACTAGCATTTGAAAAAAACGTATATATAATATTTCGTCAAAATGAACATATAAAACATGTTTTTTAGTGATTATGAAATATCATATGAAATTGTAAATAAAATTTAATGAAACCTTAAAAATATTACTCTTTCTCAATGTTATGGTCAAGGTTAGAAGATAACAATTTAAGAATTCAGTATTTTACTAGCATTTGAAAACATTGTATTCATGACATTTCGTCAAAATTACTATGTAAAACCTTTTTTAGTGTTTATGAAATATCTGGTTAAATGATTGAGCTTGTTCTAAGTAATGGTAATAATAATTCATTTTCTAAATATAATGGGCCAGGTTTGAAAATATAAACTTAAAAATTCAGTATTTTATATGCATTTGAAAACATTGAATTTATGACATTTCGTCAAAATGAACATATAAAACATGTTTTTTAGTGATTATGATATATCATATTAAATTGTAAATAAAATTTAATGAAACCTTAAAAATATTACTCTTTCTCAATCTTATGGTCAAGGTTAGAAGATAACAATTTAAGAATTTAGTATTTTATCAGCATTTCAAAAAATGAAAAATAATGATTTGTCAAAATTAACATATAAAATATGTTTTATAGTGTTTATCTAATATAAGGTAAAATAATTCATTTTATTCTATGTAATAGTATTAATAATTAATTTTTTAAATCTAATGGTCCAGGTGTGAAGATATAAACTTAAAAACACAACATTTTATATGCATTTCAAAAAATGAATATATAACATTTTGTGAAAATGAAATTATAAAACATGTTCTTTAGTGTTATGGAATATTTGGTTAAATGATAGAGCTTGTACTAAGTAATGGTAAAAATAATTTATATTCTAAATCTAATGGTCCAGGTTTGAATATTATAACTTAAGAATTCAGTTTGTTATAAGCATTTGAAAAAATTGAATTTATAATAATTAGTAAAATTAACTTATCAAACACTTTTTTAGTGTTTATGAAATTTTTTATGAAATTGTAAATATAATAATTGAATACGGTTAAAATATTACATATTCCCAAACTAATGGTCGAGGTTTGAAGATAATAACTTAAGAATTCAGTATTTTACTAGCATTTGAAAAAAACATATTTATAATATTTCGTCAAAATTATCATATAAAACACATTTTTAGTATTTATGAAATATCATATTAAATTGTAAATATAATTAAATGAAACCTTAAAAATATTACACATTCTCAATCTTTTGGTAAAAATTTGAATAGAATAACTTAAGTATTCAGAATGTTATAAGTATTTGAAAACATCGAATTTATAATAATTCGTTAAAATTAACTTATAAATAACTTTTTTAGTGTTTATGAAATTTAATATGAAATTGTAAATAAAATTAAATGAAACCTTAAAAATATTACTTTTTCTCAATCTTATGTTAAAGGTTTGAATATAATAACTTAAGAAATCAGTATTTTACTAGCATTTGAAAAAAACATATTTATAATATTTCGTCAAAATTATCATATAAAACACATTTTTAGTAATTATGAAATATCATATTAAATTGTAAATATAATTAAATGAAACCTTAAAAATATTACACATTCTCAATCTTTTGGTAAAGTTTTGAAGATAATAATTTAAGAATTCAGTATTTTCCTAACATTTGAAAAAAACGTATTTATAATATTTCGTCAAAATTATCATAAAAAACACATTTTTAGTGTTTATACATTAACAAATTGAGATGAAATCTATTGTGAGAAGATAAGTCTTTTGTTGTCACTTAAAATTGCATTTTTGAGAAATAAAGTTATTTATTTAGATTTTATCCATCCCTGATGTTGATAAGCGGATTATCATTAAATTATTGGTGTTCATTTTTAATGATAATGTCCGAAACGATGGTTGATGAAAAATATGTTTGTCTATTTACCGGTGTTGTTGTTTAAACCTTTAAAGTTTACGAAATAAAACGATGATTTTGCATCATACAAAGTAATAACCGTTTCCTAGTTGGCGGGTATATTAAAACAAATTACAGATCAAGGACAACTTAAACTTAAATATCAATGTGTAGTCTGTTTCAAATGGGATTATTTTATAGCCTGATTTCTGATCTAGCAACTGAAATAAGCAATTCAGTAAACAATATCGGTTCGCAATTTACAGAAATTTCTAATTTTAATTAATTAAATAAAATGAGTGTTAATTAATCTCATTATCTGCAAGTGAGTGGATTTATTTTATACGATGTATACGAAATGACAACCTATGACTCGTAGACGGCTAGTGATTAGTGAATATACTTAAATACACTGGTTGTTAATCAGCGAAATCTGAACGAGAAAAATAAAATAAAAAGCTCATATCAGAGGAATAGAATCATATTTGCGGTAGGTATACATTGAAAACATTTAATGAGGAATGAGAAACGGTTCCATTATCTTACCGAAACGACAACCATTCAAAATATATTAATAATCCGTTGTCAAATGGCAGTCGACTGTTTATCATTACTGCGCACGGTTACATTAATGAACTTGAAAAATGAAACCAGACAACACACTGATATGTACAAAATGATTACTTAAAATTAACTTATTATTAGCTACTGATTAAATCCCAACGCGACGACGAGAACACTTTGTATGATGTTGATATTGGACAATTCCCAGCTGCAATTCTGAGGCATAGATGACATCGGTCGTGATAATGACAGGACACATGCCAACCATCGCCGGTCCCACTATAGACAGCATATCCAATATAGTAGGTAAATAATGTATTGTTGCCGGATCATTCCTGAAAAAACACGCAGACAACAGTTGTTCTTTCGACATTGATTTTTGCCTAATGCGGTCGGTATTCTTATAGGACATTTAACTTACTCTGTTGAATAATAAAATTTGAATTTCGTAACCATAAATGTTTGGCCATCTACTCGATACGAGTACCAAACTACTAACCATCGACATATTCCATGTGTAATTCTCAATATGATATTACTTTTTAGTATGTCTGTTTATTAAACGTTCTAGTCGTGGTAATTGCACCGCTCTGATAAACTAATCACCACTAATCGACGGCGACACATGCGACTGATCGTCGGGCAGTTCGGCCCCCGAGATAACAACCAGACTTTTCAGCTAGAAATTCTCATGAAAGAAACCCATAAATGGTGGCAGAACGATAAAGCAGATCTACCAACACTGAAATATAAAATTTCCTAATTTCTTTCACAAACTTATGTATTTTCCAATCCAAATATTATTGTATAATCGTAAATTTAAAAATATTTCGCTTATGATCTGTTTTCCGGGAAACTGTGGGAGATAGGACGAAAGTCGACAGACATGACATAGAATTGATCCCCCTAACTAGCTACATGAGTTGCATGCATTTGATTTTTCGAAAAACTGTTATTGGGGATTTTTAAACCGTCGTACTTGGGTCTTAATTGGACTCCCACGCACAATTGCAGCTGCAACAGTGTGCATGTCCTGATCCTGTAAATGATGGACATATTTAATGACAGATAATAGAATGATTCATTTCTAAAAGTCACAATTCAACACGAAGGTTAACATTTATTAAAAAATTAATTACTAATAAATTTAATCGTAACCCAATTTTAAAGAATAATTTTTATTTTAACACTATCTAACGATGAGTTTTGTCATAAATATTAAAATTGTGTGATATTTTTGTACTTAAAAATTATATCAATAAAAAATATTCGATAGATAAATCCCAAAAGGATCATAATACCAACATATAATAATATAATAGAAAACATTAAAGCTACTCACAACAATAAAAACCTGAATGTCCAAAAATAATATATTTTTGAGGCCATTGGTAATTCTGTGTAATGACTAACCATTGATGCAACTAGGTCTAAAATATTAGCAGTTGCACAAATAAATACCTAATTTAATGTATTTACTTTCACGGTTTCCAAAAAACTAGGAGGATTGTTTTGGTTATTTTAATTTTCAATAGTGATAACTGTACGAGTAGGACTAGATACTGTTTTTGGTTTATTAAAAATACTGAATATATTAGTTTTGTACATTTTTAATCATCAATTTTATATTTATACAATTTACTTTGAATAATTCTACATGTCATATTGTATTGCTTAAATTATTATTGATTCTTAAATAATCATAAACATTTGTGGGGAATAAAATACATTTTGAGGGCGCGATGCCTCCCTAAGTCTCCTCCTAGTTGTGTAAATGTGTGTAACAAATTATTCGTAATTATATTTTATATTTCTAATAAGTATTGACAAAAGATGTGTGGATTGTTCAACAACAATTATTTGTAATATTTTTTGTTAAAATGCAGTTTTAAAAAAATACATAATTATTAAAATCAGTTGTAAATCATATTAAAATATATATATATATTTTATATTTTACTTATGTTTGTCATTAAATACAAGGAAAAAAAAACATTCAAGTATATATTAAAGAGTCAAAATATATTTGTTTAGATATATGAATTGAAGAATACATTGTTGAGTAGAAGAGATGTAACATGTTTTACTAAATATGAATGCCTTCCTAAAATGTAACAATTTAATGCAAATATACAGTACTAATTATAGTACTCATATTTAATGATGAAACACACTACGAAAATAAGAAAATTTACGCTTTTGAAAAGGTATTTAAGGTATTGTAATTTGTACACGTAATAAGTAATGTAGTTGTTTTATTTACATCGAAGATTACACGATTTTGACGTTTGCCAATTTATTTTTCACAAATTGTACCAAGTCGTAATTGTTGTTGCTATTGGTAATAAAAAATTAGAAGGTTCGACATTATTATATCGTTCAAGGTAATGTTAAACTTTTAAAACTGAAAAATATAATTATTTACTTCGAAACCAGATTCATTAAAGAAACTGTCTTAAGCAATGTTGAATATGCAGACATGAGGTACGTAAATAAAATAAATATTTAAAAATGTTATATATTGCATAACATAACTATTCTAAAACTTTGCATACTACTACTCGTTATTTTGACACATGATATAAAATGTGTTGTTATTATGTTATTCATTTATAGATTTTGAGTATCAGCTTGAAATACAAACTTTGATAATATTGGTCGTATCGTCTCAAAATCTTCCGAGGTTAAACGCAGTGACGCCTTGAGATCAAATATCTGTACTCAAAAACGTTGATTTTAAATTTTAAGAATGATGAATTAGTAAAACAAAATTACCCGTCAAATTTTTTATTGAAAACTTCACGTTTGAAGCACCAATTATAGTTTATATACTCTAAATAATTGAGTTAAAAATGTTTTAAAAATTAAAAAATCATCAAGGCACGCAAATGCGTCAATCGTTGAGTATTTAATCAGGATGAGGACAGTATTAAAGGATTAAGTAATAGAGATGGATTTTTGGAAAACGAAATGTTAAAAATTAAAAAAATTGATTATTTGGACAAGACTTCATAAAAAAATATCAGAATTTTGACAGTTTAGTAATTATACACGAGTAGACAGTCTTTATATACACAATGGTTTAAGAGAAAAACAGGAAATCGAGAAAATATTAATAAATTAATTTTTGGAATTTGTCAAAATTCAAACAAAATAATTGTTAGAAACTGTAAAAATAGTACTTTTTGTAAATCTAATAGTCAAAGTTTAAAGATATTAACTTAAGTATTCAGAATGTTATAAGCATTTGAAAACATTGAATTCATGATATTTCGTCAAAATTACTATGTAAAACACTTTTTTAGTGTTTATGAAATTTAATATGAAATTGTAAATAAAATTAAATGAAACCTTAAAAATATTACTCATTCTCAATCTTATGATCAAGGTTTGTATATAATAACTTAAGTATTCAGTATTTTACTATCATTTGAAATAAATCTATTAAAATAAATCATTAAAATTATCATAAAAAACACATTTTTAGTGTTTATGAAATATCATATTAAATTGTAAATATAATTAAATGAAACCTTAAAAATATTACTCATTCTCAATCTTATGATAAAGGTTTGTATATAATAACTTAAGTATTCAATTTGTTATAAGTATTTGAAAAAAATATATTTATAAAATTTCGTCAAAATTAACTTATTAAACACTTTTTTAGTGTTCATGAAATTGTAAATGAAATTAAATGAAACCTTAAAAATATTACATATTCTCAATCTTATGTTAAAGGTTTGAATATAATAACTTAAGAAATCAGTATTTTACTAGCATTTGAAAAAACATATTTATTATATTTCGTCAAAATTATCATATAAAACACATTTTTAGTATTTATGAAATATCATATTAAATTGTAAATATAATTAAATGAAACCTTAAAAATATTACACATTCTCAATCTTTTGGTAAAAATTTGAAGATAATAACTTAAGAATTCAATTTGTTATAAGTATTTGAAAAAAATGTATTAATAAAATTTCATCAAAATTAACTTATAAACCATTTTTTTAGTGTTCATGAAATTATAAATGAAATTAAATGAAACCTTATAAATATTACACATTCTTAATCTTATGTTAAAGGTTTGAATATTATAACTTAAGAAATCAGTATTTTACTAGCATTTGAAAACATTGAATTTATGACATTTCGTCAAAATGAACATATAAAACATGTTTTTTAGTGATTATGAAACATCTTATGAAATTGTAAATAAAATTTAATGAAACTTTAAAAATATTACTCTTTCTCAATCTTATGGTCAAGGTTTGAATATTATAACTTAAGAATTCAGTTTGTTATAAGCATTTGAAAACATTGAATTTATAATAATTTGTAAAATTAACTTATAAATCACTTTTTTAGTATGTAAGAAATTTTTTATGAAATTGTAAATAAAATAATTGAATACGGTTAAAATATTACATATTCCCAAACTAATGGTCAAGGTTTGAAGATATTAACTTAAGTATTCAGAATGTTATAAGCATTTGAAAACATTGAATTCATGATATTTCGTCAAAATTACTATGTAAAACACTTTTTTAGTGTTTATGAAATTTAATATGAAATTGTAAATAAAATTAAATGAAACCTTAAAAATATTACTTTTTCTCAATCTTATGTTAAAGTTTTGAATATAATCACTTAAGAAATCAGTATTTTAATAGCATTTGAAAACATTGAATTTATGATATTTCGTCAAAATTATCATATAAAACACATTTCTAGTGTTTATGAAATATCATATTAAATTGTAAATATAATTAAATGAAACCTTAAAAATATTACTCTTTCTCAATCTTATGGTCAAGGTTTGAATATTATAACTTAAGAATTCAGTTTGTTATAAGCATTTGAAAAAATTGAATTTATAATAATTAGTAAAATTAACTTATCAAACACTTTTTTAGTGTTTATGAAATTTTTTATGAAATTGTAAATATAATAATTGAATACGGTTAAAATATTACATATTCCCAAACTAATGGTCGAGGTTTGAAGATAATAACTTAAGAATTCAGTATTTTACTAGCATTTGAAAAAAACATATTTATAATATTTCGTCAAAATTATCATATAAAACACATTTTTAGTATTTATGAAATATCATATTAAATTGTAAATATAATTAAATGAAACCTTAAAAATATTACACATTCTCAATCTTTTGGTAAAAATTTGAATAGAATAACTTAAGAATTCAGTTAGTTATAAGTATTTGAAAACATCGAATTTATAATAATTCGTTAAAATTAACTTATAAATAACTTTTTTAGTGTTTATGAAATTTAATATGAAATTGTAAATAAAATTAAATGAAACCTTAAAAATATTACTTTTTCTCAATCTTATGTTAAAGGTTTGAATATAATAACTTAAGAAATCAGTATTTTACTAGCATTTGAAAAAAACATATTTATAATATTTCGTCAAAATTATCATATAAAACACATTTTTAGTAATTATGAAATATCATATTAAATTGTAAATATAATTAAATGAAACCTTAAAAATATTACACATTCTCAATCTTTTGGTAAAGTTTTGAAGATAATAATTTAAGAATTCAGTATTTTCCTAACATTTGAAAAAAACGTATTTATAATATTTCGTCAAAATTATCATAAAAAACACATTTTTAGTGTTTATACATTAACAAATTGAGATGAAATCTATTGTGAGAAGATAAGTCTTTTGTTGTCACTTAAAATTGCATTTTTGAGAAATAAAGTTATTTATTTAGATTTTATCCATCCCTGATGTTGATAAGCGGATTATCATTAAATTATTGGTGTTCATTTTTAATGATAATGTCCGAAACGATGGTTGATGAAAAATATGTTTGTCTATTTACCGGTGTTGTTGTTTAAACCTTTAAAGTTTACGAAATAAAACGATGATTTTGCATCATACAAAGTAATAACCGTTTCCTAGTTGGCGGGTATATTAAAACAAATTACAGATCAAGGACAACTTAAACTTAAATATCAATGTGTAGTCTGTTTCAAATGGGATTATTTTATAGCCTGATTTCTGATCTAGCAACTGAAATAAGCAATTCAGTAAACAATATCGGTTCGCAATTTACAGAAATTTCTAATTTTAATTAATTAAATAAAATGAGTGTTAATTAATCTCATTATCTGCAAGTGAGTGGATTTATTTTATACGATGTATACGAAATGACAACCTATGACTCGTAGACGGCTAGTGATTAGTGAATATACTTAAATACACTGGTTGTTAATCAGCGAAATCTGAACGAGAAAAATAAAATAAAAAGCTCATATCAGAGGAATAGAATCATATTTGCGGTAGGTATACATTGAAAACATTTAATGAGGAATGAGAAACGGTTCCATTATCTTACCGAAACGACAACCATTCAAAATATATTAATAATCCGTTGTCAAATGGCAGTCGACTGTTTATCATTATTGCGCACGGTTACATTAATGAACTTGAAAAATGGAAACCAGACAACACACTGATATGTACAAAATGATTACTTAAAATTAACTTATTATTAGCTACTGATTAAATCCCAACGCGACGACGAGAACACTTTGTATGATGTTGATATTGGACAATTCCCAGCTGCAATTCTGAGGCATAGATGACATCGGTCGTGATAATGACAGGACACATGCCAACCATCGCCGGTCCCACTATAGACAGCATATCCAATATAGTAGGTAAATAATGTATTGTTGCCGGATCATTCCTGAAAAAACACGCAGACAACAGTTGTTCTTTCGACATTGATTTTTGCCTAATGCGGTCGGTATTCTTATAGGACATTTAACTTACTCTGTTGAATAATAAAATTTGAATTTCGTAACCATAAATGTTTGGCCATCTACCCGATACGAGTACCAAACTACTAACCATCGACATATTCCATGTGTAATTCTCAATATGATATTACTTTTTAGTATGTCTGTTTATTAAACGTCCTAGTCGTGGTAATTGCACCGCTCTGATAAACTAATCACCACTAATCGACGGCGACACATGCGACTGATCGTCGGGCAGTTCGGCCCCCGAGATAACAACCAGACTTTTCAGCTAGAAATTCTCATGAAAGAAACCCATAAATGGTGGCAGAACGATAAAGCAGATCTACCAACACTGAAATATAAAATTTCCTAATTTCTTTCACAAACTTATGTATTTTCCAATCCAAATATTATTGTATAATCGTAAATTTAAAAATATTTCGCTTATGAGCTGTTTTCCGGGAAACTGTGGGAGATAGGACGAAAGTCGACAGACATGACATAGAATTGATCCCCCTAACTAGCTACATGAGTTGCATGCATTTGATTTTTCGAAAAACTGTTATTGGGGATTTTTAAACCGTCGTACTTGGGTCTTAATTGGACTCCCACGCACAATTGCAGCTGCAACAGTGTGCATGTCCTGATCCTGTAAATGATGGACATATTTAATGACAGATAATAGAATGATTCATTTCTAAAAGTCACAATTCAACACGAAGGTTAACATTTATTAAAAAATTAATTACTAATAAATTTAATCGTAACCCAATTTTAAAGAATAATTTTTATTTTAACACTATCTAACGATGAGTTTTGTCATAAATATTAAAATTGTGTGATATTTTTGTACTTAAAAATTATATCAATAAAAAATATTCGATAGATAAATCCCAAAAGGATCATAATACCAACATATAATAATATAATAGAAAACATTAAAGCTACTCACAACAATAAAAACCTGAATGTCCAAAAATAATATATTTTTGAGGCCATTGGTAATTCTGTGTAATGACTAACCATTGATGCAACTAGGTCTAAAATATTAGCAGTTGCACAAATAAATACCTAATTTAATGTATTTACTTTCACGGTTTCCAAAAAACTAGGAGGATTGTTTTGGTTATTTTAATTTTCAATAGTGATAACTGTACGAGTAGGACTAGATACTGTTTTTGGTTTATTAAAAATACTGAATATATTAGTTTTGTACATTTTTAATCATCAATTTTATATTTATACAATTTACTTTGAATAATTCTACATGTCATATTGTATTGCTTAAATTATTATTGATTCTTAAATAATCATAAACATTTGTGGGGAATAAAATACATTTTGAGGGCGCGATGCCTCCCTAAGTCTCCTCCTAGTTGTGTAAATGTGTGTAACAAATTATTCGTAATTATATTTTATATTTCTAATAAGTATTGACAAAAGATGTGTGGATTGTTCAACAACAATTATTTGTAATATTTTTTGTTAAAATGCAGTTTTAAAAAAATACATAATTATTAAAATCAGTTGTAAATCATATTAAAATATATATATATATTTTATATTTTACTTATGTTTGTCATTAAATACAAGGAAAAAAAAACATTCAAGTATATATTAAAGAGTCAAAATATATTTGTTTAGATATATGAATTGAAGAATACATTGTTGAGTAGAAGAGATGTAACATGTTTTACTAAATATGAATGCCTTCCTAAAATGTAACAATTTAATGCAAATATACAGTACTAATTATAGTACTCATATTTAATGATGAAACACACTACGAAAATAAGAAAATTTACGCTTTTGAAAAGGTATTTAAGGTATTGTAATTTGTACACGTAATAAGTAATGTAGTTGTTTTATTTACATCGAAGATTACACGATTTTGACGTTTGCCAATTTATTTTTCACAAATTGTACCAAGTCGTAATTGTTGTTGCTATTGGTAATAAAAAATTAGAAGGTTCGACATTATTATATCGTTCAAGGTAATGTTAAACTTTTAAAACTGAAAAATATAATTATTTACTTCGAAACCAGATTCATTAAAGAAACTGTCTTAAGCAATGTTGAATATGCAGACATGAGGTACGTAAATAAAATAAATATTTAAAAATGTTATATATTGCATAACATAACTATTCTAAAACTTTGCATACTACTACTCGTTATTTTGACACATGATATAAAATGTGTTGTTATTATGTTATTCATTTATAGATTTTGAGTATCAGCTTGAAATACAAACTTTGATAATATTGGTCGTATCGTCTCAAAATCTTCCGAGGTTAAACGCAGTGACGCCTTGAGATCAAATATCTGTACTCAAAAACGTTGATTTTAAATTTTAAGAATGATGAATTAGTAAAACAAAATTACCCGTCAAATTTTTTATTGAAAACTTCACGTTTGAAGCACCAATTATAGTTTATATACTCTAAATAATTGAGTTAAAAATGTTTTAAAAATTAAAAAATCATCAAGGCACGCAAATGCGTCAATCGTTGAGTATTTAATCAGGATGAGGACAGTATTAAAGGATTAAGTAATAGAGATGGATTTTTGGAAAACGAAATGTTAAAAATTAAAAAAATTGATTATTTGGACAAGACTTCATAAAAAAATATCAGAATTTTGACAGTTTAGTAATTATACACGAGTAGACAGTCTTTATATACACAATGGTTTAAGAGAAAAACAGGAAATCGAGAAAATATTAATAAATTAATTTTTGGAATTTGTCAAAATTCAAACAAAATAATTGTTAGAAACTGTAAAAATAGTACTTTTTGTAAATCTAATAGTCAAAGTTTAAAGATATTAACTTAAGTATTCAGAATGTTATAAGCATTTGAAAACATTGAATTCATGATATTTCGTCAAAATTACTATGTAAAACACTTTTTTAGTGTTTATGAAATTTAATATGAAATTGTAAATAAAATTAAATGAAACCTTAAAAATATTACTCATTCTCAATCTTATGATCAAGGTTTGTATATAATAACTTAAGTATTCAGTATTTTACTATCATTTGAAATAAATCTATTAAAATAAATCATTAAAATTATCATAAAAAACACATTTTTAGTGTTTATGAAATATCATATTAAATTGTAAATATAATTAAATGAAACCTTAAAAATATTACTCATTCTCAATCTTATGATAAAGGTTTGTATATAATAACTTAAGTATTCAATTTGTTATAAGTATTTGAAAAAAATATATTTATAAAATTTCGTCAAAATTAACTTATTAAACACTTTTTTAGTGTTCATGAAATTGTAAATGAAATTAAATGAAACCTTAAAAATATTACATATTCTCAATCTTATGTTAAAGGTTTGAATATAATAACTTAAGAAATCAGTATTTTACTAGCATTTGAAAAAACATATTTATTATATTTCGTCAAAATTATCATAAAAAACACATTTTTAGTGTTTATGAAATATCATATTAAATTGTAAATATAATTAAATGAAACCTTAAAAATATTACTCATTCTCAATCTTATGATAAAGGTTTGTATATAATAACTTAAGTATTCAATTTGTTATAAGTATTTGAAAAAAATGTATTAATAAAATTTCATCAAAATTAACTTATAAACCATTTTTTTAGTGTTCATGAAATTATAAATGAAATTAAATGAAACCTTATAAATATTACACATTCTTAATCTTATGTTAAAGGTTTGAATATTATAACTTAAGAAATCAGTATTTTACTAGCATTTGAAAACATTGAATTTATGACATTTCGTCAAAATGAACATATAAAACATGTTTTTTAGTGATTATGAAACATCTTATGAAATTGTAAATAAAATTTAATGAAACTTTAAAAATATTACTCTTTCTCAATCTTATGGTCAAGGTTTGAATATTATAACTTAAGAATTCAGTTTGTTATAAGCATTTGAAAACATTGAATTTATAATAATTTGTAAAATTAACTTATAAATCACTTTTTTAGTATGTAAGAAATTTTTTATGAAATTGTAAATAAAATAATTGAATACGGTTAAAATATTACATATTCCCAAACTAATGGTCAAGGTTTGAAGATATTAACTTAAGTATTCAGAATGTTATAAGCATTTGAAAACATTGAATTCATGATATTTCGTCAAAATTACTATGTAAAACACTTTTTTAGTGTTTATGAAATTTAATATGAAATTGTAAATAAAATTAAATGAAACCTTAAAAATATTACTTTTTCTCAATCTTATGTTAAAGTTTTGAATATAATCACTTAAGAAATCAGTATTTTAATAGCATTTGAAAACATTGAATTTATGATATTTCGTCAAAATTATCATATAAAACACATTTCTAGTGTTTATGAAATATCATATTAAATTGTAAATATAATTAAATGAAACCTTAAAAATATTACTCTTTTTCAAGCTTATGGTCAAGGTTTGAATATTATAACTTAAGAATTCAGTTTGTTATAAGCATTTGAAAAAATTGAATTTATAATAATTAGTAAAATTAACTTATCAAACACTTTTTTAGTGTTTATGAAATTTTTTATGAAATTGTAAATATAATAATTGAATACGGTTAAAATATTACATATTCCCAAACTAATGGTCGAGGTTTGAAGATAATAACTTAAGAATTCAGTATTTTACTAGCATTTGAAAAAAACATATTTATAATATTTCGTCAAAATTATCATATAAAACACATTTTTAGTATTTATGAAATATCATATTAAATTGTAAATATAATTAAATGAAACCTTAAAAATATTACACATTCTCAATCTTTTGGTAAAAATTTGAATAGAATAACTTAAGAATTCAGTTAGTTATAAGTATTTGAAAACATCGAATTTATAATAATTCGTTAAAATTAACTTATAAATAACTTTTTTAGTGTTTATGAAATTTAATATGAAATTGTAAATAAAATTAAATGAAACCTTAAAAATATTACTTTTTCTCAATCTTATGTTAAAGGTTTGAATATAATAACTTAAGAAATCAGTATTTTACTAGCATTTGAAAAAAACATATTTATAATATTTCGTCAAAATTATCATATAAAACACATTTTTAGTAATTATGAAATATCATATTAAATTGTAAATATAATTAAATGAAACCTTAAAAATATTACACATTCTCAATCTTTTGGTAAAGTTTTGAAGATAATAATTTAAGAATTCAGTATTTTCCTAACATTTGAAAAAAACGTATTTATAATATTTCGTCAAAATTATCATAAAAAACACATTTTTAGTGTTTATACATTAACAAATTGAGATGAAATCTATTGTGAGAAGATAAGTCTTTTGTTGTCACTTAAAATTGCATTTTTGAGAAATAAAGTTATTTATTTAGATTTTATCCATCCCTGATGTTGATAAGCGGATTATCATTAAATTATTGGTGTTCATTTTTAATGATAATGTCCGAAACGATGGTTGATGAAAAATATGTTTGTCTATTTACCGGTGTTGTTGTTTAAACCTTTAAAGTTTACGAAATAAAACGATGATTTTGCATCATACAAAGTAATAACCGTTTCCTAGTTGGCGGGTATATTAAAACAAATTACAGATCAAGGACAACTTAAACTTAAATATCAATGTGTAGTCTGTTTCAAATGGGATTATTTTATAGCCTGATTTCTGATCTAGCAACTGAAATAAGCAATTCAGTAAACAATATCGGTTCGCAATTTACAGAAATTTCTAATTTTAATTAATTAAATAAAATGAGTGTTAATTAATCTCATTATCTGCAAGTGAGTGGATTTATTTTATATGATGTATACGAAATGACAACCTATGACTCGTAGACGGCTAGTGATTAGTGAATATACTTAAATACACTGGTTGTTAATCAGCGAAATCTGAACGAGAAAAATAAAATAAAAAGCTCATATCAGAGGAATAGAATCATATTTGCGGTAGGTATACATTGAAAACATTTAATGAGGAATGAGAAACGGTTCCATTATCTTACCGAAACGACAACCATTCAAAATATATTAATAATCCGTTGTCAAATGGCAGTCGACTGTTTATCATTATTGCGCACGGTTACATTAATGAACTTGAAAAATGGAAACCAGACAACACACTGATATGTACAAAATGATTACTTAAAATTAACTTATTATTAGCTACTGATTAAATCCCAACGCGACGACGAGAACACTTTGTATGATGTTGATATTGGACAATTCCCAGCTGCAATTCTGAGGCATAGATGACATCGGTCGTGATAATGACAGGACACATGCCAACCATCGCCGGTCCCACTATAGACAGCATATCCAATATAGTAGGTAAATAATGTATTGTTGCCGGATCATTCCTGAAAAAACACGCAGACAACAGTTGTTCTTTCGACATTGATTTTTGCCTAATGCGGTCGGTATTCTTATAGGACATTTAACTTACTCTGTTGAATAATAAAATTTGAATTTCGTAACCATAAATGTTTGGCCATCTACCCGATACGAGTACCAAACTACTAACCATCGACATATTCCATGTGTAATTCTCAATATGATATTACTTTTTAGTATGTCTGTTTATTAAACGTCCTAGTCGTGGTAATTGCACCGCTCTGATAAACTAATCACCACTAATCGACGGCGACACATGCGACTGATCGTCGGGCAGTTCGGCCCCCGAGATAACAACCAGACTTTTCAGCTAGAAATTCTCATGAAAGAAACCCATAAATGGTGGCAGAACGATAAAGCAGATCTACCAACACTGAAATATAAAATTTCCTAATTTCTTTCACAAACTTATGTATTTTCCAATCCAAATATTATTGTATAATCGTAAATTTAAAAATATTTCGCTTATGAGCTGTTTTCCGGGAAACTGTGGGAGATAGGACGAAAGTCGACAGACATGACATAGAATTGATCCCCCTAACTAGCTACATGAGTTGCATGCATTTGATTTTTCGAAAAACTGTTATTGGGGATTTTTAAACCGTCGTACTTGGGTCTTAATTGGACTCCCACGCACAATTGCAGCTGCAACAGTGTGCATGTCCTGATCCTGTAAATGATGGACATATTTAATGACAGATAATAGAATGATTCATTTCTAAAAGTCACAATTCAACACGAAGGTTAACATTTATTAAAAAATTAATTACTAATAAATTTAATCGTAACCCAATTTTAAAGAATAATTTTTATTTTAACACTATCTAACGATGAGTTTTGTCATAAATATTAAAATTGTGTGATATTTTTGTACTTAAAAATTATATCAATAAAAAATATTCGATAGATAAATCCCAAAAGGATCATAATACCAACATATAATAATATAATAGAAAACATTAAAGCTACTCACAACAATAAAAACCTGAATGTCCAAAAATAATATATTTTTGAGGCCATTGGTAATTCTGTGTAATGACTAACCATTGATGCAACTAGGTCTAAAATATTAGCAGTTGCACAAATAAATACCTAATTTAATGTATTTACTTTCACGGTTTCCAAAAAACTAGGAGGATTGTTTTGGTTATTTTAATTTTCAATAGTGATAACTGTACGAGTAGGACTAGATACTGTTTTTGGTTTATTAAAAATACTGAATATATTAGTTTTGTACATTTTTAATCATCAATTTTATATTTATACAATTTACTTTGAATAATTCTACATGTCATATTGTATTGCTTAAATTATTATTGATTCTTAAATAATCATAAACATTTGTGGGGAATAAAATACATTTTGAGGGCGCGATGCCTCCCTAAGTCTCCTCCTAGTTGTGTAAATGTGTGTAACAAATTATTCGTAATTATATTTTATATTTCTAATAAGTATTGACAAAAGATGTGTGGATTGTTCAACAACAATTATTTGTAATATTTTTTGTTAAAATGCAGTTTTAAAAAAATACATAATTATTAAAATCAGTTGTAAATCATATTAAAATATATATATATATTTTATATTTTACTTATGTTTGTCATTAAATACAAGGAAAAAAAAACATTCAAGTATATATTAAAGAGTCAAAATATATTTGTTTAGATATATGAATTGAAGAATACATTGTTGAGTAGAAGAGATGTAACATGTTTTACTAAATATGAATGCCTTCCTAAAATGTAACAATTTAATGCAAATATACAGTACTAATTATAGTACTCATATTTAATGATGAAACACACTACGAAAATAAGAAAATTTACGCTTTTGAAAAGGTATTTAAGGTATTGTAATTTGTACACGTAATAAGTAATGTAGTTGTTTTATTTACATCGAAGATTACACGATTTTGACGTTTGCCAATTTATTTTTCACAAATTGTACCAAGTCGTAATTGTTGTTGCTATTGGTAATAAAAAATTAGAAGGTTCGACATTATTATATCGTTCAAGGTAATGTTAAACTTTTAAAACTGAAAAATATAATTATTTACTTCGAAACCAGATTCATTAAAGAAACTGTCTTAAGCAATGTTGAATATGCAGACATGAGGTACGTAAATAAAATAAATATTTAAAAATGTTATATATTGCATAACATAACTATTCTAAAACTTTGCATACTACTACTCGTTATTTTGACACATGATATAAAATGTGTTGTTATTATGTTATTCATTTATAGATTTTGAGTATCAGCTTGAAATACAAACTTTGATAATATTGGTCGTATCGTCTCAAAATCTTCCGAGGTTAAACGCAGTGACGCCTTGAGATCAAACATCTGTACTCAAAAACGTTGATTTTAAATTTTAAGAATGATGAATTAGTAAAACAAAATTACCCGTCAAATTTTTTATTGAAAACTTCACGTTTGAAGCACCAATTATAGTTTATATACTCTAAATAATTGAGTTAAAAATGTTTTAAAAATTAAAAAATCATCAAGGCACGCAAATGCGTCAATCGTTGAGTATTTAATCAGGATGAGGACAGTATTAAAGGATTAAGTAATAGAGATGGATTTTTGGAAAACGAAATGTTAAAAATTAAAAAAATTGATTATTTGGACAAGACTTCATAAAAAAATATCAGAATTTTGACAGTTTAGTAATTATACACGAGTAGACAGTCTTTATATACACAATGGTTTAAGAGAAAAACAGGAAATCGAGAAAATATTAATAAATTAATTTTTGGAATTTGTCAAAATTCAAACAAAATAATTGTTAGAAACTGTAAAAATAGTACTTTTTGTAAATCTAATAGTCAAAGTTTAAAGATATTAACTTAAGTATTCAGAATGTTATAAGCATTTGAAAACATTGAATTCATGATATTTCGTCAAAATTACTATGTAAAACACTTTTTTAGTGTTTATGAAATTTAATATGAAATTGTAAATAAAATTAAATGAAACCTTAAAAATATTACTCATTCTCAATCTTATGATCAAGGTTTGTATATAATAACTTAAGTATTCAGTATTTTACTATCATTTGAAATAAATCTATTAAAATAAATCATTAAAATTATCATAAAAAACACATTTTTAGTGTTTATGAAATATCATATTAAATTGTAAATATAATTAAATGAAACCTTAAAAATATTACTCATTCTCAATCTTATGATAAAGGTTTGTATATAATAACTTAAGTATTCAATTTGTTATAAGTATTTGAAAAAAATGTATTAATAAAATTTCATCAAAATTAACTTATAAACCATTTTTTTAGTGTTCATGAAATTATAAATGAAATTAAATGAAACCTTATAAATATTACACATTCTTAATCTTATGTTAAAGGTTTGAATATTATAACTTAAGAAATCAGTATTTTACTAGCATTTGAAAACATTGAATTTATGACATTTCGTCAAAATGAACATATAAAACATGTTTTTTAGTGATTATGAAACATCATATGAAATTGTAAATAAAATTTAATGAAACTTTAAAAATATTACTCTTTCTCAATCTTATGGTCAAGGTTTGAATATTATAACTTAAGAATTCAGTTTGTTATAAGCATTTGAAAACATTGAATTTATAATAATTTGTAAAATTAACTTATAAATCACTTTTTTAGTATGTAAGAAATTTTTTATGAAATTGTAAATAAAATAATTGAATACGGTTAAAATATTACATATTCCCAAACTAATGGTCAAGGTTTGAAGATATTAACTTAAGTATTCAGAATGTTATAAGCATTTGAAAACATTGAATTCATGATATTTCGTCAAAATTACTATGTAAAACACTTTTTTAGTGTTTATGAAATTTAATATGAAATTGTAAATAAAATTAAATGAAACCTTAAAAATATTACTTTTTCTCAATCTTATGTTAAAGTTTTGAATATAATCACTTAAGAAATCAGTATTTTAATAGCATTTGAAAACATTGAATTTATGATATTTCGTCAAAATTATCATATAAAACACATTTCTAGTGTTTATGAAATATCATATTAAATTGTAAATATAATTAAATGAAACCTTAAAAATATTACTCTTTCTCAATCTTATGGTCAAGGTTTGAATATTATAACTTAAGAATTCAGTTTGTTATAAGCATTTGAAAAAATTGAATTTATAATAATTAGTAAAATTAACTTATCAAACACTTTTTTAGTGTTTATGAAATTTTTTATGAAATTGTAAATATAATAATTGAATACGGTTAAAATATTACATATTCCCAAACTAATGGTCGAGGTTTGAAGATAATAACTTAAGAATTCAGTATTTTACTAGCATTTGAAAAAAACATATTTATAATATTTCGTCAAAATTATCATATAAAACACATTTTTAGTATTTATGAAATATCATATTAAATTGTAAATATAATTAAATGAAACCTTAAAAATATTACACATTCTCAATCTTTTGGTAAAAATTTGAATAGAATAACTTAAGAATTCAGTTAGTTATAAGTATTTGAAAACATCGAATTTATAATAATTCGTTAAAATTAACTTATAAATAACTTTTTTAGTGTTTATGAAATTTAATATGAAATTGTAAATAAAATTAAATGAAACCTTAAAAATATTACTTTTTCTCAATCTTATGTTAAAGGTTTGAATATAATAACTTAAGAAATCAGTATTTTACTAGCATTTGAAAAAAACATATTTATAATATTTCGTCAAAATTATCATATAAAACACATTTTTAGTAATTATGAAATATCATATTAAATTGTAAATATAATTAAATGAAACCTTAAAAATATTACACATTCTCAATCTTTTGGTAAAGTTTTGAAGATAATAATTTAAGAATTCAGTATTTTCCTAACATTTGAAAAAAACGTATTTATAATATTTCGTCAAAATTATCATAAAAAACACATTTTTAGTGTTTATACATTAACAAATTGAGATGAAATCTATTGTGAGAAGATAAGTCTTTTGTTGTCACTTAAAATTGCATTTTTGAGAAATAAAGTTATTTATTTAGATTTTATCCATCCCTGATGTTGATAAGCGGATTATCATTAAATTATTGGTGTTCATTTTTAATGATAATGTCCGAAACGATGGTTGATGAAAAATATGTTTGTCTATTTACCGGTGTTGTTGTTTAAACCTTTAAAGTTTACGAAATAAAACGATGATTTTGCATCATACAAAGTAATAACCGTTTCCTAGTTGGCGGGTATATTAAAACAAATTACAGATCAAGGACAACTTAAACTTAAATATCAATGTGTAGTCTGTTTCAAATGGGATTATTTTATAGCCTGATTTCTGATCTAGCAACTGAAATAAGCAATTCAGTAAACAATATCGGTTCGCAATTTACAGAAATTTCTAATTTTAATTAATTAAATAAAATGAGTGTTAATTAATCTCATTATCTGCAAGTGAGTGGATTTATTTTATATGATGTATACGAAATGACAACCTATGACTCGTAGACGGCTAGTGATTAGTGAATATACTTAAATACACTGGTTGTTAATCAGCGAAATCTGAACGAGAAAAATAAAATAAAAAGCTCATATCAGAGGAATAGAATCATATTTGCGGTAGGTATACATTGAAAACATTTAATGAGGAATGAGAAACGGTTCCATTATCTTACCGAAACGACAACCATTCAAAATATATTAATAATCCGTTGTCAAATGGCAGTCGACTGTTTATCATTATTGCGCACGGTTACATTAATGAACTTGAAAAATGGAAACCAGACAACACACTGATATGTACAAAATGATTACTTAAAATTAACTTATTATTAGCTACTGATTAAATCCCAACGCGACGACGAGAACACTTTGTATGATGTTGATATTGGACAATTCCCAGCTGCAATTCTGAGGCATAGATGACATCGGTCGTGATAATGACAGGACACATGCCAACCATCGCCGGTCCCACTATAGACAGCATATCCAATATAGTAGGTAAATAATGTATTGTTGCCGGATCATTCCTGAAAAAACACGCAGACAACAGTTGTTCTTTCGACATTGATTTTTGCCTAATGCGGTCGGTATTCTTATAGGACATTTAACTTACTCTGTTGAATAATAAAATTTGAATTTCGTAACCATAAATGTTTGGCCATCTACTCGATACGAGTACCAAACTACTAACCATCGACATATTCCATGTGTAATTCTCAATATGATATTACTTTTTAGTATGTCTGTTTATTAAACGTCCTAGTCGTGGTAATTGCACCGCTCTGATAAACTAATCACCACTAATCGACGGCGACACATGCGACTGATCGTCGGGCAGTTCGGCCCCCGAGATAACAACCAGACTTTTCAGCTAGAAATTCTCATGAAAGAAACCCATAAATGGTGGCAGAACGATAAAGCAGATCTACCAACACTGAAATATAAAATTTCCTAATTTCTTTCACAAACTTATGTATTTTCCAATCCAAATATTATTGTATAATCGTAAATTTAAAAATATTTCGCTTATGAGCTGTTTTCCGGGAAACTGTGGGAGATAGGACGAAAGTCGACAGACATGACATAGAATTGATCCCCCTAACTAGCTACATGAGTTGCATGCATTTGATTTTTCGAAAAACTGTTATTGGGGATTTTTAAACCGTCGTACTTGGGTCTTAATTGGACTCCCACGCACAATTGCAGCTGCAACAGTGTGCATGTCCTGATCCTGTAAATGATGGACATATTTAATGACAGATAATAGAATGATTCATTTCTAAAAGTCACAATTCAACACGAAGGTTAACATTTATTAAAAAATTAATTACTAATAAATTTAATCGTAACCCAATTTTAAAGAATAATTTTTATTTTAACACTATCTAACGATGAGTTTTGTCATAAATATTAAAATTGTGTGATATTTTTGTACTTAAAAATTATATCAATAAAAAATATTCGATAGATAAATCCCAAAAGGATCATAATACCAACATATAATAATATAATAGAAAACATTAAAGCTACTCACAACAATAAAAACCTGAATGTCCAAAAATAATATATTTTTGAGGCCATTGGTAATTCTGTGTAATGACTAACCATTGATGCAACTAGGTCTAAAATATTAGCAGTTGCACAAATAAATACCTAATTTAATGTATTTACTTTCACGGTTTCCAAAAAACTAGGAGGATTGTTTTGGTTATTTTAATTTTCAATAGTGATAACTGTACGAGTAGGACTAGATACTGTTTTTGGTTTATTAAAAATACTGAATATATTAGTTTTGTACATTTTTAATCATCAATTTTATATTTATACAATTTACTTTGAATAATTCTACATGTCATATTGTATTGCTTAAATTATTATTGATTCTTAAATAATCATAAACATTTGTGGGGAATAAAATACATTTTGAGGGCGCGATGCCTCCCTAAGTCTCCTCCTAGTTGTGTAAATGTGTGTAACAAATTATTCGTAATTATATTTTATATTTCTAATAAGTATTGACAAAAGATGTGTGGATTGTTCAACAACAATTATTTGTAATATTTTTTGTTAAAATGCAGTTTTAAAAAAATACATAATTATTAAAATCAGTTGTAAATCATATTAAAATATATATATATATTTTATATTTTACTTATGTTTGTCATTAAATACAAGGAAAAAAAAACATTCAAGTATATATTAAAGAGTCAAAATATATTTGTTTAGATATATGAATTGAAGAATACATTGTTGAGTAGAAGAGATGTAACATGTTTTACTAAATATGAATGCCTTCCTAAAATGTAACAATTTAATGCAAATATACAGTACTAATTATAGTACTCATATTTAATGATGAAACACACTACGAAAATAAGAAAATTTACGCTTTTGAAAAGGTATTTAAGGTATTGTAATTTGTACACGTAATAAGTAATGTAGTTGTTTTATTTACATCGAAGATTACACGATTTTGACGTTTGCCAATTTATTTTTCACAAATTGTACCAAGTCGTAATTGTTGTTGCTATTGGTAATAAAAAATTAGAAGGTTCGACATTATTATATCGTTCAAGGTAATGTTAAACTTTTAAAACTGAAAAATATAATTATTTACTTCGAAACCAGATTCATTAAAGAAACTGTCTTAAGCAATGTTGAATATGCAGACATGAGGTACGTAAATAAAATAAATATTTAAAAATGTTATATATTGCATAACATAACTATTCTAAAACTTTGCATACTACTACTCGTTATTTTGACACATGATATAAAATGTGTTGTTATTATGTTATTCATTTATAGATTTTGAGTATCAGCTTGAAATACAAACTTTGATAATATTGGTCGTATCGTCTCAAAATCTTCCGAGGTTAAACGCAGTGACGCCTTGAGATCAAACATCTGTACTCAAAAACGTTGATTTTAAATTTTAAGAATGATGAATTAGTAAAACAAAATTACCCGTCAAATTTTTTATTGAAAACTTCACGTTTGAAGCACCAATTATAGTTTATATACTCTAAATAATTGAGTTAAAAATGTTTTAAAAATTAAAAAATCATCAAGGCACGCAAATGCGTCAATCGTTGAGTATTTAATCAGGATGAGGACAGTATTAAAGGATTAAGTAATAGAGATGGATTTTTGGAAAACGAAATGTTAAAAATTAAAAAAATTGATTATTTGGACAAGACTTCATAAAAAAATATCAGAATTTTGACAGTTTAGTAATTATACACGAGTAGACAGTCTTTATATACACAATGGTTTAAGAGAAAAACAGGAAATCGAGAAAATATTAATAAATTAATTTTTGGAATTTGTCAAAATTCAAACAAAATAATTGTTAGAAACTGTAAAAATAGTACTTTTTGTAAATCTAATAGTCAAAGTTTAAAGATATTAACTTAAGTATTCAGAATGTTATAAGCATTTGAAAACATTGAATTCATGATATTTCGTCAAAATTACTATGTAAAACACTTTTTTAGTGTTTATGAAATTTAATATGAAATTGTAAATAAAATTAAATGAAACCTTAAAAATATTACTCATTCTCAATCTTATGATCAAGGTTTGTATATAATAACTTAAGTATTCAGTATTTTACTATCATTTGAAATAAATCTATTAAAATAAATCATTAAAATTATCATAAAAAACACATTTTTAGTGTTTATGAAATATCATATTAAATTGTAAATATAATTAAATGAAACCTTAAAAATATTACTCATTCTCAATCTTATGATAAAGGTTTGTATATAATAACTTAAGTATTCAATTTGTTATAAGTATTTGAAAAAAATGTATTAATAAAATTTCATCAAAATTAACTTATAAACCATTTTTTTAGTGTTCATGAAATTATAAATGAAATTAAATGAAACCTTATAAATATTACACATTCTTAATCTTATGTTAAAGGTTTGAATATTATAACTTAAGAAATCAGTATTTTACTAGCATTTGAAAACATTGAATTTATGACATTTCGTCAAAATGAACATATAAAACATGTTTTTTAGTGATTATGAAACATCATATGAAATTGTAAATAAAATTTAATGAAACTTTAAAAATATTACTCTTTCTCAATCTTATGGTCAAGGTTTGAATATTATAACTTAAGAATTCAGTTTGTTATAAGCATTTGAAAACATTGAATTTATAATAATTTGTAAAATTAACTTATAAATCACTTTTTTAGTATGTAAGAAATTTTTTATGAAATTGTAAATAAAATAATTGAATACGGTTAAAATATTACATATTCCCAAACTAATGGTCAAGGTTTGAAGATATTAACTTAAGTATTCAGAATGTTATAAGCATTTGAAAACATTGAATTCATGATATTTCGTCAAAATTACTATGTAAAACACTTTTTTAGTGTTTATGAAATTTAATATGAAATTGTAAATAAAATTAAATGAAACCTTAAAAATATTACTTTTTCTCAATCTTATGTTAAAGTTTTGAATATAATCACTTAAGAAATCAGTATTTTAATAGCATTTGAAAACATTGAATTTATGATATTTCGTCAAAATTATCATATAAAACACATTTCTAGTGTTTATGAAATATCATATTAAATTGTAAATATAATTAAATGAAACCTTAAAAATATTACTCTTTCTCAATCTTATGGTCAAGGTTTGAATATTATAACTTAAGAATTCAGTTTGTTATAAGCATTTGAAAAAATTGAATTTATAATAATTAGTAAAATTAACTTATCAAACACTTTTTTAGTGTTTATGAAATTTTTTATGAAATTGTAAATATAATAATTGAATACGGTTAAAATATTACATATTCCCAAACTAATGGTCGAGGTTTGAAGATAATAACTTAAGAATTCAGTATTTTACTAGCATTTGAAAAAAACATATTTATAATATTTCGTCAAAATTATCATATAAAACACATTTTTAGTATTTATGAAATATCATATTAAATTGTAAATATAATTAAATGAAACCTTAAAAATATTACACATTCTCAATCTTTTGGTAAAAATTTGAATAGAATAACTTAAGAATTCAGTTAGTTATAAGTATTTGAAAACATCGAATTTATAATAATTCGTTAAAATTAACTTATAAATAACTTTTTTAGTGTTTATGAAATTTAATATGAAATTGTAAATAAAATTAAATGAAACCTTAAAAATATTACTTTTTCTCAATCTTATGTTAAAGGTTTGAATATAATAACTTAAGAAATCAGTATTTTACTAGCATTTGAAAAAAACATATTTATAATATTTCGTCAAAATTATCATATAAAACACATTTTTAGTAATTATGAAATATCATATTAAATTGTAAATATAATTAAATGAAACCTTAAAAATATTACACATTCTCAATCTTTTGGTAAAGTTTTGAAGATAATAATTTAAGAATTCAGTATTTTCCTAACATTTGAAAAAAACGTATTTATAATATTTCGTCAAAATTATCATAAAAAACACATTTTTAGTGTTTATACATTAACAAATTGAGATGAAATCTATTGTGAGAAGATAAGTCTTTTGTTGTCACTTAAAATTGCATTTTTGAGAAATAAAGTTATTTATTTAGATTTTATCCATCCCTGATGTTGATAAGCGGATTATCATTAAATTATTGGTGTTCATTTTTAATGATAATGTCCGAAACGATGGTTGATGAAAAATATGTTTGTCTATTTACCGGTGTTGTTGTTTAAACCTTTAAAGTTTACGAAATAAAACGATGATTTTGCATCATACAAAGTAATAACCGTTTCCTAGTTGGCGGGTATATTAAAACAAATTACAGATCAAGGACAACTTAAACTTAAATATCAATGTGTAGTCTGTTTCAAATGGGATTATTTTATAGCCTGATTTCTGATCTAGCAACTGAAATAAGCAATTCAGTAAACAATATCGGTTCGCAATTTACAGAAATTTCTAATTTTAATTAATTAAATAAAATGAGTGTTAATTAATCTCATTATCTGCAAGTGAGTGGATTTATTTTATATGATGTATACGAAATGACAACCTATGACTCGTAGACGGCTAGTGATTAGTGAATATACTTAAATACACTGGTTGTTAATCAGCGAAATCTGAACGAGAAAAATAAAATAAAAAGCTCATATCAGAGGAATAGAATCATATTTGCGGTAGGTATACATTGAAAACATTTAATGAGGAATGAGAAACGGTTCCATTATCTTACCGAAACGACAACCATTCAAAATATATTAATAATCCGTTGTCAAATGGCAGTCGACTGTTTATCATTATTGCGCACGGTTACATTAATGAACTTGAAAAATGGAAACCAGACAACACACTGATATGTACAAAATGATTACTTAAAATTAACTTATTATTAGCTACTGATTAAATCCCAACGCGACGACGAGAACACTTTGTATGATGTTGATATTGGACAATTCCCAGCTGCAATTCTGAGGCATAGATGACATCGGTCGTGATAATGACAGGACACATGCCAACCATCGCCGGTCCCACTATAGACAGCATATCCAATATAGTAGGTAAATAATGTATTGTTGCCGGATCATTCCTGAAAAAACACGCAGACAACAGTTGTTCTTTCGACATTGATTTTTGCCTAATGCGGTCGGTATTCTTATAGGACATTTAACTTACTCTGTTGAATAATAAAATTTGAATTTCGTAACCATAAATGTTTGGCCATCTACCCGATACGAGTACCAAACTACTAACCATCGACATATTCCATGTGTAATTCTCAATATGATATTACTTTTTAGTATGTCTGTTTATTAAACGTTCTAGTCGTGGTAATTGCACCGCTCTGATAAACTAATCACCACTAATCGACGGCGACACATGCGACTGATCGTCGGGCAGTTCGGCCCCCGAGATAACAACCAGACTTTTCAGCTAGAAATTCTCATGAAAGAAACCCATAAATGGTGGCAGAACGATAAAGCAGATCTACCAACACTGAAATATAAAATTTCCTAATTTCTTTCACAAACTTATGTATTTTCCAATCCAAATATTATTGTATAATCGTAAATTTAAAAATATTTCGCTTATGAGCTGTTTTCCGGGAAACTGTGGGAGATAGGACGAAAGTCGACAGACATGACATAGAATTGATCCCCCTAACTAGCTACATGAGTTGCATGCATTTGATTTTTCGAAAAACTGTTATTGGGGATTTTTAAACCGTCGTACTTGGGTCTTAATTGGACTCCCACGCACAATTGCAGCTGCAACAGTGTGCATGTCCTGATCCTGTAAATGATGGACATATTTAATGACAGATAATAGAATGATTCATTTCTAAAAGTCACAATTCAACACGAAGGTTAACATTTATTAAAAAATTAATTACTAATAAATTTAATCGTAACCCAATTTTAAAGAATAATTTTTATTTTAACACTATCTAACGATGAGTTTTGTCATAAATATTAAAATTGTGTGATATTTTTGTACTTAAAAATTATATCAATAAAAAATATTCGATAGATAAATCCCAAAAGGATCATAATACCAACATATAATAATATAATAGAAAACATTAAAGCTACTCACAACAATAAAAACCTGAATGTCCAAAAATAATATATTTTTGAGGCCATTGGTAATTCTGTGTAATGACTAACCATTGATGCAACTAGGTCTAAAATATTAGCAGTTGCACAAATAAATACCTAATTTAATGTATTTACTTTCACGGTTTCCAAAAAACTAGGAGGATTGTTTTGGTTATTTTAATTTTCAATAGTGATAACTGTACGAGTAGGACTAGATACTGTTTTTGGTTTATTAAAAATACTGAATATATTAGTTTTGTACATTTTTAATCATCAATTTTATATTTATACAATTTACTTTGAATAATTCTACATGTCATATTGTATTGCTTAAATTATTATTGATTCTTAAATAATCATAAACATTTGTGGGGAATAAAATACATTTTGAGGGCGCGATGCCTCCCTAAGTCTCCTCCTAGTTGTGTAAATGTGTGTAACAAATTATTCGTAATTATATTTTATATTTCTAATAAGTATTGACAAAAGATGTGTGGATTGTTCAACAACAATTATTTGTAATATTTTTTGTTAAAATGCAGTTTTAAAAAAATACATAATTATTAAAATCAGTTGTAAATCATATTAAAATATATATATATATTTTATATTTTACTTATGTTTGTCATTAAATACAAGGAAAAAAAAACATTCAAGTATATATTAAAGAGTCAAAATATATTTGTTTAGATATATGAATTGAAGAATACATTGTTGAGTAGAAGAGATGTAACATGTTTTACTAAATATGAATGCCTTCCTAAAATGTAACAATTTAATGCAAATATACAGTACTAATTATAGTACTCATATTTAATGATGAAACACACTACGAAAATAAGAAAATTTACGCTTTTGAAAAGGTATTTAAGGTATTGTAATTTGTACACGTAATAAGTAATGTAGTTGTTTTATTTACATCGAAGATTACACGATTTTGACGTTTGCCAATTTATTTTTCACAAATTGTACCAAGTCGTAATTGTTGTTGCTATTGGTAATAAAAAATTAGAAGGTTCGACATTATTATATCGTTCAAGGTAATGTTAAACTTTTAAAACTGAAAAATATAATTATTTACTTCGAAACCAGATTCATTAAAGAAACTGTCTTAAGCAATGTTGAATATGCAGACATGAGGTACGTAAATAAAATAAATATTTAAAAATGTTATATATTGCATAACATAACTATTCTAAAACTTTGCATACTACTACTCGTTATTTTGACACATGATATAAAATGTGTTGTTATTATGTTATTCATTTATAGATTTTGAGTATCAGCTTGAAATACAAACTTTGATAATATTGGTCGTATCGTCTCAAAATCTTCCGAGGTTAAACGCAGTGACGCCTTGAGATCAAATATCTGTACTCAAAAACGTTGATTTTAAATTTTAAGAATGATGAATTAGTAAAACAAAATTACCCGTCAAATTTTTTATTGAAAACTTCACGTTTGAAGCACCAATTATAGTTTATATACTCTAAATAATTGAGTTAAAAATGTTTTAAAAATTAAAAAATCATCAAGGCACGCAAATGCGTCAATCGTTGAGTATTTAATCAGGATGAGGACAGTATTAAAGGATTAAGTAATAGAGATGGATTTTTGGAAAACGAAATGTTAAAAATTAAAAAAATTGATTATTTGGACAAGACTTCATAAAAAAATATCAGAATTTTGACAGTTTAGTAATTATACACGAGTAGACAGTCTTTATATACACAATGGTTTAAGAGAAAAACAGGAAATCGAGAAAATATTAATAAATTAATTTTTGGAATTTGTCAAAATTCAAACAAAATAATTGTTAGAAACTGTAAAAATAGTACTTTTTGTAAATCTAATAGTCAAAGTTTAAAGATATTAACTTAAGTATTCAGAATGTTATAAGCATTTGAAAACATTGAATTCATGATATTTCGTCAAAATTACTATGTAAAACACTTTTTTAGTGTTTATGAAATTTAATATGAAATTGTAAATAAAATTAAATGAAACCTTAAAAATATTACTTTTTCTCAATCTTATGTTAAAGTTTTGAATATAATCACTTAAGAAATCAGTATTTTAATAGCATTTGAAAACATTGAATTTATGATATTTCGTCAAAATTATCATATAAAACACATTTCTAGTGTTTATGAAATATCATATTAAATTGTAAATATAATTAAATGAAACCTTAAAAATATTACTCTTTCTCAATCTTATGGTCAAGGTTTGAATATTATAACTTAAGAATTCAGTTTGTTATAAGCATTTGAAAAAATTGAATTTATAATAATTAGTAAAATTAACTTATCAAACACTTTTTTAGTGTTTATGAAATTTTTTATGAAATTGTAAATATAATAATTGAATACGGTTAAAATATTACATATTCCCAAACTAATGGTCGAGGTTTGAAGATAATAACTTAAGAATTCAGTATTTTACTAGCATTTGAAAAAAACATATTTATAATATTTCGTCAAAATTATCATATAAAACACATTTTTAGTATTTATGAAATATCATATTAAATTGTAAATATAATTAAATGAAACCTTAAAAATATTACACATTCTCAATCTTTTGGTAAAAATTTGAATAGAATAACTTAAGAATTCAGTTAGTTATAAGTATTTGAAAACATCGAATTTATAATAATTCGTTAAAATTAACTTATAAATAACTTTTTTAGTGTTTATGAAATTTAATATGAAATTGTAAATAAAATTAAATGAAACCTTAAAAATATTACTTTTTCTCAATCTTATGTTAAAGGTTTGAATATAATAACTTAAGAAATCAGTATTTTACTAGCATTTGAAAAAAACATATTTATAATATTTCGTCAAAATTATCATATAAAACACATTTTTAGTAATTATGAAATATCATATTAAATTGTAAATATAATTAAATGAAACCTTAAAAATATTACACATTCTCAATCTTTTGGTAAAGTTTTGAAGATAATAATTTAAGAATTCAGTATTTTCCTAACATTTGAAAAAAACGTATTTATAATATTTCGTCAAAATTATCATAAAAAACACATTTTTAGTGTTTATACATTAACAAATTGAGATGAAATCTATTGTGAGAAGATAAGTCTTTTGTTGTCACTTAAAATTGCATTTTTGAGAAATAAAGTTATTTATTTAGATTTTATCCATCCCTGATGTTGATAAGCGGATTATCATTAAATTATTGGTGTTCATTTTTAATGATAATGTCCGAAACGATGGTTGATGAAAAATATGTTTGTCTATTTACCGGTGTTGTTGTTTAAACCTTTAAAGTTTACGAAATAAAACGATGATTTTGCATCATACAAAGTAATAACCGTTTCCTAGTTGGCGGGTATATTAAAACAAATTACAGATCAAGAACAACTTAAACTTAAATATCAATGTGTAGTCTGTTTCAAATGGGATTATTTTATAGCCTGATTTCTGATCTAGCAACTGAAATAAGCAATTCAGTAAACAATATCGGTTCGCAATTTACAGAAATTTCTAATTTTAATTAATTAAATAAAATGAGTGTTAATTAATCTCATTATCTGCAAGTGAGTGGATTTATTTTATATGATGTATACGAAATGACAACCTATGACTCGTAGACGGCTAGTGATTAGTGAATATACTTAAATACACTGGTTGTTAATCAGCGAAATCTGAACGAGAAAAATAAAATAAAAAGCTCATATCAGAGGAATAGAATCATATTTGCGGTAGGTATACATTGAAAACATTTAATGAGGAATGAGAAACGGTTCCATTATCTTACCGAAACGACAACCATTCAAAATATATTAATAATCCGTTGTCAAATGGCAGTCGACTGTTTATCATTATTGCGCACGGTTACATTAATGAACTTGAAAAATGAAACCAGACAACACACTGATATGTACAAAATGATTACTTAAAATTAACTTATTATTAGCTACTGATTAAATCCCAACGCGACGACGAGAACACTTTGTATGATGTTGATATTGGACAATTCCCAGCTGCAATTCTGAGGCATAGATGACATCGGTCGTGATAATGACAGGACACATGCCAACCATCGCCGGTCCCACTATAGACAGCATATCCAATATAGTAGGTAAATAATGTATTGTTGCCGGATCATTCCTGAAAAAACACGCAGACAACAGTTGTTCTTTCGACATTGATTTTTGCCTAATGCGGTCGGTATTCTTATAGGACATTTAACTTACTCTGTTGAATAATAAAATTTGAATTTCGTAACCATAAATGTTTGGCCATCTACCCGATACGAGTACCAAACTACTAACCATCGACATATTCCATGTGTAATTCTCAATATGATATTACTTTTTAGTATGTCTGTTTATTAAACGTTCTAGTCGTGGTAATTGCACCGCTCTGATAAACTAATCACCACTAATCGACGGCGACACATGCGACTGATCGTCGGGCAGTTCGGCCCCCGAGATAACAACCAGACTTTTCAGCTAGAAATTCTCATGAAAGAAACCCATAAATGGTGGCAGAACGATAAAGCAGATCTACCAACACTGAAATATAAAATTTCCTAATTTCTTTCACAAACTTATGTATTTTCCAATCCAAATATTATTGTATAATCGTAAATTTAAAAATATTTCGCTTATGAGCTGTTTTCCGGGAAACTGTGGGAGATAGGACGAAAGTCGACAGACATGACATAGAATTGATCCCCCTAACTAGCTACATGAGTTGCATGCATTTGATTTTTCGAAAAACTGTTATTGGGGATTTTTAAACCGTCGTACTTGGGTCTTAATTGGACTCCCACGCACAATTGCAGCTGCAACAGTGTGCATGTCCTGATCCTGTAAATGATGGACATATTTAATGACAGATAATAGAATGATTCATTTCTAAAAGTCACAATTCAACACGAAGGTTAACATTTATTAAAAAATTAATTACTAATAAATTTAATCGTAACCCAATTTTAAAGAATAATTTTTATTTTAACACTATCTAACGATGAGTTTTGTCATAAATATTAAAATTGTGTGATATTTTTGTACTTAAAAATTATATCAATAAAAAATATTCGATAGATAAATCCCAAAAGGATCATAATACCAACATATAATAATATAATAGAAAACATTAAAGCTACTCACAACAATAAAAACCTGAATGTCCAAAAATAATATATTTTTGAGGCCATTGGTAATTCTGTGTAATGACTAACCATTGATGCAACTAGGTCTAAAATATTAGCAGTTGCACAAATAAATACCTAATTTAATGTATTTACTTTCACGGTTTCCAAAAAACTAGGAGGATTGTTTTGGTTATTTTAATTTTCAATAGTGATAACTGTACGAGTAGGACTAGATACTGTTTTTGGTTTATTAAAAATACTGAATATATTAGTTTTGTACATTTTTAATCATCAATTTTATATTTATACAATTTACTTTGAATAATTCTACATGTCATATTGTATTGCTTAAATTATTATTGATTCTTAAATAATCATAAACATTTGTGGGGAATAAAATACATTTTGAGGGCGCGATGCCTCCCTAAGTCTCCTCCTAGTTGTGTAAATGTGTGTAACAAATTATTCGTAATTATATTTTATATTTCTAATAAGTATTGACAAAAGATGTGTGGATTGTTCAACAACAATTATTTGTAATATTTTTTGTTAAAATGCAGTTTTAAAAAAATACATAATTATTAAAATCAGTTGTAAATCATATTAAAATATATATATATATTTTATATTTTACTTATGTTTGTCATTAAATACAAGGAAAAAAAAACATTCAAGTATATATTAAAGAGTCAAAATATATTTGTTTAGATATATGAATTGAAGAATACATTGTTGAGTAGAAGAGATGTAACATGTTTTACTAAATATGAATGCCTTCCTAAAATGTAACAATTTAATGCAAATATACAGTACTAATTATAGTACTCATATTTAATGATGAAACACACTACGAAAATAAGAAAATTTACGCTTTTGAAAAGGTATTTAAGGTATTGTAATTTGTACACGTAATAAGTAATGTAGTTGTTTTATTTACATCGAAGATTACACGATTTTGACGTTTGCCAATTTATTTTTCACAAATTGTACCAAGTCGTAATTGTTGTTGCTATTGGTAATAAAAAATTAGAAGGTTCGACATTATTATATCGTTCAAGGTAATGTTAAACTTTTAAAACTGAAAAATATAATTATTTACTTCGAAACCAGATTCATTAAAGAAACTGTCTTAAGCAATGTTGAATATGCAGACATGAGGTACGTAAATAAAATAAATATTTAAAAATGTTATATATTGCATAACATAACTATTCTAAAACTTTGCATACTACTACTCGTTATTTTGACACATGATATAAAATGTGTTGTTATTATGTTATTCATTTATAGATTTTGAGTATCAGCTTGAAATACAAACTTTGATAATATTGGTCGTATCGTCTCAAAATCTTCCGAGGTTAAACGCAGTGACGCCTTGAGATCAAACATCTGTACTCAAAAACGTTGATTTTAAATTTTAAGAATGATGAATTAGTAAAACAAAATTACCCGTCAAATTTTTTATTGAAAACTTCACGTTTGAAGCACCAATTATAGTTTATATACTCTAAATAATTGAGTTAAAAATGTTTTAAAAATTAAAAAATCATCAAGGCACGCAAATGCGTCAATCGTTGAGTATTTAATCAGGATGAGGACAGTATTAAAGGATTAAGTAATAGAGATGGATTTTTGGAAAACGAAATGTTAAAAATTAAAAAAATTGATTATTTGGACAAGACTTCATAAAAAAATATCAGAATTTTGACAGTTTAGTAATTATACACGAGTAGACAGTCTTTATATACACAATGGTTTAAGAGAAAAACAGGAAATCGAGAAAATATTAATAAATTAATTTTTGGAATTTGTCAAAATTCAAACAAAATAATTGTTAGAAACTGTAAAAATAGTACTTTTTGTAAATCTAATAGTCAAAGTTTAAAGATATTAACTTAAGTATTCAGAATGTTATAAGCATTTGAAAACATTGAATTCATGATATTTCGTCAAAATTACTATGTAAAACACTTTTTTAGTGTTTATGAAATTTAATATGAAATTGTAAATAAAATTAAATGAAACCTTAAAAATATTACTTTTTCTCAATCTTATGTTAAAGTTTTGAATATAATCACTTAAGAAATCAGTATTTTAATAGCATTTGAAAACATTGAATTTATGATATTTCGTCAAAATTATCATATAAAACACATTTCTAGTGTTTATGAAATATCATATTAAATTGTAAATATAATTAAATGAAACCTTAAAAATATTACTCTTTCTCAATCTTATGGTCAAGGTTTGAATATTATAACTTAAGAATTCAGTTTGTTATAAGCATTTGAAAAAATTGAATTTATAATAATTAGTAAAATTAACTTATCAAACACTTTTTTAGTGTTTATGAAATTTTTTATGAAATTGTAAATATAATAATTGAATACGGTTAAAATATTACATATTCCCAAACTAATGGTCGAGGTTTGAAGATAATAACTTAAGAATTCAGTATTTTACTAGCATTTGAAAAAAACATATTTATAATATTTCGTCAAAATTATCATATAAAACACATTTTTAGTATTTATGAAATATCATATTAAATTGTAAATATAATTAAATGAAACCTTAAAAATATTACACATTCTCAATCTTTTGGTAAAAATTTGAATAGAATAACTTAAGAATTCAGTTAGTTATAAGTATTTGAAAACATCGAATTTATAATAATTCGTTAAAATTAACTTATAAATAACTTTTTTAGTGTTTATGAAATTTAATATGAAATTGTAAATAAAATTAAATGAAACCTTAAAAATATTACTTTTTCTCAATCTTATGTTAAAGGTTTGAATATAATAACTTAAGAAATCAGTATTTTACTAGCATTTGAAAAAAACATATTTATAATATTTCGTCAAAATTATCATATAAAACACATTTTTAGTAATTATGAAATATCATATTAAATTGTAAATATAATTAAATGAAACCTTAAAAATATTACACATTCTCAATCTTTTGGTAAAGTTTTGAAGATAATAATTTAAGAATTCAGTATTTTCCTAACATTTGAAAAAAACGTATTTATAATATTTCGTCAAAATTATCATAAAAAACACATTTTTAGTGTTTATACATTAACAAATTGAGATGAAATCTATTGTGAGAAGATAAGTCTTTTGTTGTCACTTAAAATTGCATTTTTGAGAAATAAAGTTATTTATTTAGATTTTATCCATCCCTGATGTTGATAAGCGGATTATCATTAAATTATTGGTGTTCATTTTTAATGATAATGTCCGAAACGATGGTTGATGAAAAATATGTTTGTCTATTTACCGGTGTTGTTGTTTAAACCTTTAAAGTTTACGAAATAAAACGATGATTTTGCATCATACAAAGTAATAACCGTTTCCTAGTTGGCGGGTATATTAAAACAAATTACAGATCAAGGACAACTTAAACTTAAATATCAATGTGTAGTCTGTTTCAAATGGGATTATTTTATAGCCTGATTTCTGATCTAGCAACTGAAATAAGCAATTCAGTAAACAATATCGGTTCGCAATTTACAGAAATTTCTAATTTTAATTAATTAAATAAAATGAGTGTTAATTAATCTCATTATCTGCAAGTGAGTGGATTTATTTTATATGATGTATACGAAATGACAACCTATGACTCGTAGACGGCTAGTGATTAGTGAATATACTTAAATACACTGGTTGTTAATCAGCGAAATCTGAACGAGAAAAATAAAATAAAAAGCTCATATCAGAGGAATAGAATCATATTTGCGGTAGGTATACATTGAAAACATTTAATGAGGAATGAGAAACGGTTCCATTATCTTACCGAAACGACAACCATTCAAAATATATTAATAATCCGTTGTCAAATGGCAGTCGACTGTTTATCATTATTGCGCACGGTTACATTAATGAACTTGAAAAATGGAAACCAGACAACACACTGATATGTACAAAATGATTACTTAAAATTAACTTATTATTAGCTACTGATTAAATCCCAACGCGACGACGAGAACACTTTGTATGATGTTGATATTGGACAATTCCCAGCTGCAATTCTGAGGCATAGATGACATCGGTCGTGATAATGACAGGACACATGCCAACCATCGCCGGTCCCACTATAGACAGCATATCCAATATAGTAGGTAAATAATGTATTGTTGCCGGATCATTCCTGAAAAAACACGCAGACAACAGTTGTTCTTTCGACATTGATTTTTGCCTAATGCGGTCGGTATTCTTATAGGACATTTAACTTACTCTGTTGAATAATAAAATTTGAATTTCGTAACCATAAATGTTTGGCCATCTACTCGATACGAGTACCAAACTACTAACCATCGACATATTCCATGTGTAATTCTCAATATGATATTACTTTTTAGTATGTCTGTTTATTAAACGTCCTAGTCGTGGTAATTGCACCGCTCTGATAAACTAATCACCACTAATCGACGGCGACACATGCGACTGATCGTCGGGCAGTTCGGCCCCCGAGATAACAACCAGACTTTTCAGCTAGAAATTCTCATGAAAGAAACCCATAAATGGTGGCAGAACGATAAAGCAGATCTACCAACACTGAAATATAAAATTTCCTAATTTCTTTCACAAACTTATGTATTTTCCAATCCAAATATTATTGTATAATCGTAAATTTAAAAATATTTCGCTTATGAGCTGTTTTCCGGGAAACTGTGGGAGATAGGACGAAAGTCGACAGACATGACATAGAATTGATCCCCCTAACTAGCTACATGAGTTGCATGCATTTGATTTTTCGAAAAACTGTTATTGGGGATTTTTAAACCGTCGTACTTGGGTCTTAATTGGACTCCCACGCACAATTGCAGCTGCAACAGTGTGCATGTCCTGATCCTGTAAATGATGGACATATTTAATGACAGATAATAGAATGATTCATTTCTAAAAGTCACAATTCAACACGAAGGTTAACATTTATTAAAAAATTAATTACTAATAAATTTAATCGTAACCCAATTTTAAAGAATAATTTTTATTTTAACACTATCTAACGATGAGTTTTGTCATAAATATTAAAATTGTGTGATATTTTTGTACTTAAAAATTATATCAATAAAAAATATTCGATAGATAAATCCCAAAAGGATCATAATACCAACATATAATAATATAATAGAAAACATTAAAGCTACTCACAACAATAAAAACCTGAATGTCCAAAAATAATATATTTTTGAGGCCATTGGTAATTCTGTGTAATGACTAACCATTGATGCAACTAGGTCTAAAATATTAGCAGTTGCACAAATAAATACCTAATTTAATGTATTTACTTTCACGGTTTCCAAAAAACTAGGAGGATTGTTTTGGTTATTTTAATTTTCAATAGTGATAACTGTACGAGTAGGACTAGATACTGTTTTTGGTTTATTAAAAATACTGAATATATTAGTTTTGTACATTTTTAATCATCAATTTTATATTTATACAATTTACTTTGAATAATTCTACATGTCATATTGTATTGCTTAAATTATTATTGATTCTTAAATAATCATAAACATTTGTGGGGAATAAAATACATTTTGAGGGCGCGATGCCTCCCTAAGTCTCCTCCTAGTTGTGTAAATGTGTGTAACAAATTATTCGTAATTATATTTTATATTTCTAATAAGTATTGACAAAAGATGTGTGGATTGTTCAACAACAATTATTTGTAATATTTTTTGTTAAAATGCAGTTTTAAAAAAATACATAATTATTAAAATCAGTTGTAAATCATATTAAAATATATATATATATTTTATATTTTACTTATGTTTGTCATTAAATACAAGGAAAAAAAAACATTCAAGTATATATTAAAGAGTCAAAATATATTTGTTTAGATATATGAATTGAAGAATACATTGTTGAGTAGAAGAGATGTAACATGTTTTACTAAATATGAATGCCTTCCTAAAATGTAACAATTTAATGCAAATATACAGTACTAATTATAGTACTCATATTTAATGATGAAACACACTACGAAAATAAGAAAATTTACGCTTTTGAAAAGGTATTTAAGGTATTGTAATTTGTACACGTAATAAGTAATGTAGTTGTTTTATTTACATCGAAGATTACACGATTTTGACGTTTGCCAATTTATTTTTCACAAATTGTACCAAGTCGTAATTGTTGTTGCTATTGGTAATAAAAAATTAGAAGGTTCGACATTATTATATCGTTCAAGGTAATGTTAAACTTTTAAAACTGAAAAATATAATTATTTACTTCGAAACCAGATTCATTAAAGAAACTGTCTTAAGCAATGTTGAATATGCAGACATGAGGTACGTAAATAAAATAAATATTTAAAAATGTTATATATTGCATAACATAACTATTCTAAAACTTTGCATACTACTACTCGTTATTTTGACACATGATATAAAATGTGTTGTTATTATGTTATTCATTTATAGATTTTGAGTATCAGCTTGAAATACAAACTTTGATAATATTGGTCGTATCGTCTCAAAATCTTCCGAGGTTAAACGCAGTGACGCCTTGAGATCAAACATCTGTACTCAAAAACGTTGATTTTAAATTTTAAGAATGATGAATTAGTAAAACAAAATTACCCGTCAAATTTTTTATTGAAAACTTCACGTTTGAAGCACCAATTATAGTTTATATACTCTAAATAATTGAGTTAAAAATGTTTTAAAAATTAAAAAATCATCAAGGCACGCAAATGCGTCAATCGTTGAGTATTTAATCAGGATGAGGACAGTATTAAAGGATTAAGTAATAGAGATGGATTTTTGGAAAACGAAATGTTAAAAATTAAAAAAATTGATTATTTGGACAAGACTTCATAAAAAAATATCAGAATTTTGACAGTTTAGTAATTATACACGAGTAGACAGTCTTTATATACACAATGGTTTAAGAGAAAAACAGGAAATCGAGAAAATATTAATAAATTAATTTTTGGAATTTGTCAAAATTCAAACAAAATAATTGTTAGAAACTGTAAAAATAGTACTTTTTGTAAATCTAATAGTCAAAGTTTAAAGATATTAACTTAAGTATTCAGAATGTTATAAGCATTTGAAAACATTGAATTCATGATATTTCGTCAAAATTACTATGTAAAACACTTTTTTAGTGTTTATGAAATTTAATATGAAATTGTAAATAAAATTAAATGAAACCTTAAAAATATTACTTTTTCTCAATCTTATGTTAAAGTTTTGAATATAATCACTTAAGAAATCAGTATTTTAATAGCATTTGAAAACATTGAATTTATGATATTTCGTCAAAATTATCATATAAAACACATTTCTAGTGTTTATGAAATATCATATTAAATTGTAAATATAATTAAATGAAACCTTAAAAATATTACTCTTTCTCAATCTTATGGTCAAGGTTTGAATATTATAACTTAAGAATTCAGTTTGTTATAAGCATTTGAAAAAATTGAATTTATAATAATTAGTAAAATTAACTTATCAAACACTTTTTTAGTGTTTATGAAATTTTTTATGAAATTGTAAATATAATAATTGAATACGGTTAAAATATTACATATTCCCAAACTAATGGTCGAGGTTTGAAGATAATAACTTAAGAATTCAGTATTTTACTAGCATTTGAAAAAAACATATTTATAATATTTCGTCAAAATTATCATATAAAACACATTTTTAGTATTTATGAAATATCATATTAAATTGTAAATATAATTAAATGAAACCTTAAAAATATTACACATTCTCAATCTTTTGGTAAAAATTTGAATAGAATAACTTAAGAATTCAGTTAGTTATAAGTATTTGAAAACATCGAATTTATAATAATTCGTTAAAATTAACTTATAAATAACTTTTTTAGTGTTTATGAAATTTAATATGAAATTGTAAATAAAATTAAATGAAACCTTAAAAATATTACTTTTTCTCAATCTTATGTTAAAGGTTTGAATATAATAACTTAAGAAATCAGTATTTTACTAGCATTTGAAAAAAACATATTTATAATATTTCGTCAAAATTATCATATAAAACACATTTTTAGTAATTATGAAATATCATATTAAATTGTAAATATAATTAAATGAAACCTTAAAAATATTACACATTCTCAATCTTTTGGTAAAGTTTTGAAGATAATAATTTAAGAATTCAGTATTTTCCTAACATTTGAAAAAAACGTATTTATAATATTTCGTCAAAATTATCATAAAAAACACATTTTTAGTGTTTATACATTAACAAATTGAGATGAAATCTATTGTGAGAAGATAAGTCTTTTGTTGTCACTTAAAATTGCATTTTTGAGAAATAAAGTTATTTATTTAGATTTTATCCATCCCTGATGTTGATAAGCGGATTATCATTAAATTATTGGTGTTCATTTTTAATGATAATGTCCGAAACGATGGTTGATGAAAAATATGTTTGTCTATTTACCGGTGTTGTTGTTTAAACCTTTAAAGTTTACGAAATAAAACGATGATTTTGCATCATACAAAGTAATAACCGTTTCCTAGTTGGCGGGTATATTAAAACAAATTACAGATCAAGAACAACTTAAACTTAAATATCAATGTGTAGTCTGTTTCAAATGGGATTATTTTATAGCCTGATTTCTGATCTAGCAACTGAAATAAGCAATTCAGTAAACAATATCGGTTCGCAATTTACAGAAATTTCTAATTTTAATTAATTAAATAAAATGAGTGTTAATTAATCTCATTATCTGCAAGTGAGTGGATTTATTTTATATGATGTATACGAAATGACAACCTATGACTCGTAGACGGCTAGTGATTAGTGAATATACTTAAATACACTGGTTGTTAATCAGCGAAATCTGAACGAGAAAAATAAAATAAAAAGCTCATATCAGAGGAATAGAATCATATTTGCGGTAGGTATACATTGAAAACATTTAATAAGGAATGAGAAACGGTTCCATTATCTTACCGAAACGACAACCATTCAAAATATATTAATAATCCGTTGTCAAATGGCAGTCGACTGTTTATCATTATTGCGCACGGTTACATTAATGAACTTGAAAAATGAAACCAGACAACACACTGATATGTACAAAATGATTACTTAAAATTAACTTATTATTAGCTACTGATTAAATCCCAACGCGACGACGAGAACACTTTGTATGATGTTGATATTGGACAATTCCCAGCTGCAATTCTGAGGCATAGATGACATCGGTCGTGATAATGACAGGACACATGCCAACCATCGCCGGTCCCACTATAGACAGCATATCCAATATAGTAGGTAAATAATGTATTGTTGCCGGATCATTCCTGAAAAAACACGCAGACAACAGTTGTTCTTTCGACATTGATTTTTGCCTAATGCGGTCGGTATTCTTATAGGACATTTAACTTACTCTGTTGAATAATAAAATTTGAATTTCGTAACCATAAATGTTTGGCCATCTACCCGATACGAGTACCAAACTACTAACCATCGACATATTCCATGTGTAATTCTCAATATGATATTACTTTTTAGTATGTCTGTTTATTAAACGTTCTAGTCGTGGTAATTGCACCGCTCTGATAAACTAATCACCACTAATCGACGGCGACACATGCGACTGATCGTCGGGCAGTTCGGCCCCCGAGATAACAACCAGACTTTTCAGCTAGAAATTCTCATGAAAGAAACCCATAAATGGTGGCAGAACGATAAAGCAGATCTACCAACACTGAAATATAAAATTTCCTAATTTCTTTCACAAACTTATGTATTTTCCAATCCAAATATTATTGTATAATCGTAAATTTAAAAATATTTCGCTTATGAGCTGTTTTCCGGGAAACTGTGGGAGATAGGACGAAAGTCGACAGACATGACATAGAATTGATCCCCCTAACTAGCTACATGAGTTGCATGCATTTGATTTTTCGAAAAACTGTTATTGGGGATTTTTAAACCGTCGTACTTGGGTCTTAATTGGACTCCCACGCACAATTGCAGCTGCAACAGTGTGCATGTCCTGATCCTGTAAATGATGGACATATTTAATGACAGATAATAGAATGATTCATTTCTAAAAGTCACAATTCAACACGAAGGTTAACATTTATTAAAAAATTAATTACTAATAAATTTAATCGTAACCCAATTTTAAAGAATAATTTTTATTTTAACACTATCTAACGATGAGTTTTGTCATAAATATTAAAATTGTGTGATATTTTTGTACTTAAAAATTATATCAATAAAAAATATTCGATAGATAAATCCCAAAAGGATCATAATACCAACATATAATAATATAATAGAAAACATTAAAGCTACTCACAACAATAAAAACCTGAATGTCCAAAAATAATATATTTTTGAGGCCATTGGTAATTCTGTGTAATGACTAACCATTGATGCAACTAGGTCTAAAATATTAGCAGTTGCACAAATAAATACCTAATTTAATGTATTTACTTTCACGGTTTCCAAAAAACTAGGAGGATTGTTTTGGTTATTTTAATTTTCAATAGTGATAACTGTACGAGTAGGACTAGATACTGTTTTTGGTTTATTAAAAATACTGAATATATTAGTTTTGTACATTTTTAATCATCAATTTTATATTTATACAATTTACTTTGAATAATTCTACATGTCATATTGTATTGCTTAAATTATTATTGATTCTTAAATAATCATAAACATTTGTGGGGAATAAAATACATTTTGAGGGCGCGATGCCTCCCTAAGTCTCCTCCTAGTTGTGTAAATGTGTGTAACAAATTATTCGTAATTATATTTTATATTTCTAATAAGTATTGACAAAAGATGTGTGGATTGTTCAACAACAATTATTTGTAATATTTTTTGTTAAAATGCAGTTTTAAAAAAATACATAATTATTAAAATCAGTTGTAAATCATATTAAAATATATATATATATTTTATATTTTACTTATGTTTGTCATTAAATACAAGGAAAAAAAAACATTCAAGTATATATTAAAGAGTCAAAATATATTTGTTTAGATATATGAATTGAAGAATACATTGTTGAGTAGAAGAGATGTAACATGTTTTACTAAATATGAATGCCTTCCTAAAATGTAACAATTTAATGCAAATATACAGTACTAATTATAGTACTCATATTTAATGATGAAACACACTACGAAAATAAGAAAATTTACGCTTTTGAAAAGGTATTTAAGGTATTGTAATTTGTACACGTAATAAGTAATGTAGTTGTTTTATTTACATCGAAGATTACACGATTTTGACGTTTGCCAATTTATTTTTCACAAATTGTACCAAGTCGTAATTGTTGTTGCTATTGGTAATAAAAAATTAGAAGGTTCGACATTATTATATCGTTCAAGGTAATGTTAAACTTTTAAAACTGAAAAATATAATTATTTACTTCGAAACCAGATTCATTAAAGAAACTGTCTTAAGCAATGTTGAATATGCAGACATGAGGTACGTAAATAAAATAAATATTTAAAAATGTTATATATTGCATAACATAACTATTCTAAAACTTTGCATACTACTACTCGTTATTTTGACACATGATATAAAATGTGTTGTTATTATGTTATTCATTTATAGATTTTGAGTATCAGCTTGAAATACAAACTTTGATAATATTGGTCGTATCGTCTCAAAATCTTCCGAGGTTAAACGCAGTGACGCCTTGAGATCAAACATCTGTACTCAAAAACGTTGATTTTAAATTTTAAGAATGATGAATTAGTAAAACAAAATTACCCGTCAAATTTTTTATTGAAAACTTCACGTTTGAAGCACCAATTATAGTTTATATACTCTAAATAATTGAGTTAAAAATGTTTTAAAAATTAAAAAATCATCAAGGCACGCAAATGCGTCAATCGTTGAGTATTTAATCAGGATGAGGACAGTATTAAAGGATTAAGTAATAGAGATGGATTTTTGGAAAACGAAATGTTAAAAATTAAAAAAATTGATTATTTGGACAAGACTTCATAAAAAAATATCAGAATTTTGACAGTTTAGTAATTATACACGAGTAGACAGTCTTTATATACACAATGGTTTAAGAGAAAAACAGGAAATCGAGAAAATATTAATAAATTAATTTTTGGAATTTGTCAAAATTCAAACAAAATAATTGTTAGAAACTGTAAAAATAGTACTTTTTGTAAATCTAATAGTCAAAGTTTAAAGATATTAACTTAAGTATTCAGAATGTTATAAGCATTTGAAAACATTGAATTCATGATATTTCGTCAAAATTACTATGTAAAACACTTTTTTAGTGTTTATGAAATTTAATATGAAATTGTAAATAAAATTAAATGAAACCTTAAAAATATTACTTTTTCTCAATCTTATGTTAAAGTTTTGAATATAATCACTTAAGAAATCAGTATTTTAATAGCATTTGAAAACATTGAATTTATGATATTTCGTCAAAATTATCATATAAAACACATTTCTAGTGTTTATGAAATATCATATTAAATTGTAAATATAATTAAATGAAACCTTAAAAATATTACTCTTTCTCAATCTTATGGTCAAGGTTTGAATATTATAACTTAAGAATTCAGTTTGTTATAAGCATTTGAAAAAATTGAATTTATAATAATTAGTAAAATTAACTTATCAAACACTTTTTTAGTGTTTATGAAATTTTTTATGAAATTGTAAATATAATAATTGAATACGGTTAAAATATTACATATTCCCAAACTAATGGTCGAGGTTTGAAGATAATAACTTAAGAATTCAGTATTTTACTAGCATTTGAAAAAAACATATTTATAATATTTCGTCAAAATTATCATATAAAACACATTTTTAGTATTTATGAAATATCATATTAAATTGTAAATATAATTAAATGAAACCTTAAAAATATTACACATTCTCAATCTTATGATCAAGGTTTGTATATAATAACTTAAGTATTCAGTATTTTACTATCATTTGAAATAAATCTATTAAAATAAATCATTAAAATTATCATAAAAAACACATTTTTAGTGTTTATGAAATATCATATTAAATTGTAAATATAATTAAATGAAACCTTAAAAATATTACTCATTCTCAATCTTATGATAAAGGTTTGTATATAATAACTTAAGTATTCAATTTGTTATAAGTATTTGAAAAAAATGTATTAATAAAATTTCATCAAAATTAACTTATAAACCATTTTTTTAGTGTTCATGAAATTATAAATGAAATTAAATGAAACCTTATAAATATTACACATTCTTAATCTTATGTTAAAGGTTTGAATATTATAACTTAAGAAATCAGTATTTTACTAGCATTTGAAAACATTGAATTTATGACATTTCGTCAAAATGAACATATAAAACATGTTTTTTAGTGATTATGAAACATCATATGAAATTGTAAATAAAATTTAATGAAACTTTAAAAATATTACTCTTTCTCAATCTTATGGTCAAGGTTTGAATATTATAACTTAAGAATTCAGTTTGTTATAAGCATTTGAAAACATTGAATTTATAATAATTTGTAAAATTAACTTATAAATCACTTTTTTAGTATGTAAGAAATTTTTTATGAAATTGTAAATAAAATAATTGAATACGGTTAAAATATTACATATTCCCAAACTAATGGTCAAGGTTTGAAGATATTAACTTAAGTATTCAGAATGTTATAAGCATTTGAAAACATTGAATTCATGATATTTCGTCAAAATTACTATGTAAAACACTTTTTTAGTGTTTATGAAATTTAATATGAAATTGTAAATAAAATTAAATGAAACCTTAAAAATATTACTTTTTCTCAATCTTATGTTAAAGTTTTGAATATAATCACTTAAGAAATCAGTATTTTAATAGCATTTGAAAACATTGAATTTATGATATTTCGTCAAAATTATCATATAAAACACATTTCTAGTGTTTATGAAATATCATATTAAATTGTAAATATAATTAAATGAAACCTTAAAAATATTACTCTTTCTCAATCTTATGGTCAAGGTTTGAATATTATAACTTAAGAATTCAGTTTGTTATAAGCATTTGAAAAAATTGAATTTATAATAATTAGTAAAATTAACTTATCAAACACTTTTTTAGTGTTTATGAAATTTTTTATGAAATTGTAAATATAATAATTGAATACGGTTAAAATATTACATATTCCCAAACTAATGGTCGAGGTTTGAAGATAATAACTTAAGAATTCAGTATTTTACTAGCATTTGAAAAAAACATATTTATAATATTTCGTCAAAATTATCATATAAAACACATTTTTAGTATTTATGAAATATCATATTAAATTGTAAATATAATTAAATGAAACCTTAAAAATATTACACATTCTCAATCTTTTGGTAAAAATTTGAATAGAATAACTTAAGAATTCAGTTAGTTATAAGTATTTGAAAACATCGAATTTATAATAATTCGTTAAAATTAACTTATAAATAACTTTTTTAGTGTTTATGAAATTTAATATGAAATTGTAAATAAAATTAAATGAAACCTTAAAAATATTACTTTTTCTCAATCTTATGTTAAAGGTTTGAATATAATAACTTAAGAAATCAGTATTTTACTAGCATTTGAAAAAAACATATTTATAATATTTCGTCAAAATTATCATATAAAACACATTTTTAGTAATTATGAAATATCATATTAAATTGTAAATATAATTAAATGAAACCTTAAAAATATTACACATTCTCAATCTTTTGGTAAAGTTTTGAAGATAATAATTTAAGAATTCAGTATTTTCCTAACATTTGAAAAAAACGTATTTATAATATTTCGTCAAAATTATCATAAAAAACACATTTTTAGTGTTTATACATTAACAAATTGAGATGAAATCTATTGTGAGAAGATAAGTCTTTTGTTGTCACTTAAAATTGCATTTTTGAGAAATAAAGTTATTTATTTAGATTTTATCCATCCCTGATGTTGATAAGCGGATTATCATTAAATTATTGGTGTTCATTTTTAATGATAATGTCCGAAACGATGGTTGATGAAAAATATGTTTGTCTATTTACCGGTGTTGTTGTTTAAACCTTTAAAGTTTACGAAATAAAACGATGATTTTGCATCATACAAAGTAATAACCGTTTCCTAGTTGGCGGGTATATTAAAACAAATTACAGATCAAGAACAACTTAAACTTAAATATCAATGTGTAGTCTGTTTCAAATGGGATTATTTTATAGCCTGATTTCTGATCTAGCAACTGAAATAAGCAATTCAGTAAACAATATCGGTTCGCAATTTACAGAAATTTCTAATTTTAATTAATTAAATAAAATGAGTGTTAATTAATCTCATTATCTGCAAGTGAGTGGATTTATTTTATATGATGTATACGAAATGACAACCTATGACTCGTAGACGGCTAGTGATTAGTGAATATACTTAAATACACTGGTTGTTAATCAGCGAAATCTGAACGAGAAAAATAAAATAAAAAGCTCATATCAGAGGAATAGAATCATATTTGCGGTAGGTATACATTGAAAACATTTAATGAGGAATGAGAAACGGTTCCATTATCTTACCGAAACGACAACCATTCAAAATATATTAATAATCCGTTGTCAAATGGCAGTCGACTGTTTATCATTATTGCGCACGGTTACATTAATGAACTTGAAAAATGAAACCAGACAACACACTGATATGTACAAAATGATTACTTAAAATTAACTTATTATTAGCTACTGATTAAATCCCAACGCGACGACGAGAACACTTTGTATGATGTTGATATTGGACAATTCCCAGCTGCAATTCTGAGGCATAGATGACATCGGTCGTGATAATGACAGGACACATGCCAACCATCGCCGGTCCCACTATAGACAGCATATCCAATATAGTAGGTAAATAATGTATTGTTGCCGGATCATTCCTGAAAAAACACGCAGACAACAGTTGTTCTTTCGACATTGATTTTTGCCTAATGCGGTCGGTATTCTTATAGGACATTTAACTTACTCTGTTGAATAATAAAATTTGAATTTCGTAACCATAAATGTTTGGCCATCTACCCGATACGAGTACCAAACTACTAACCATCGACATATTCCATGTGTAATTCTCAATATGATATTACTTTTTAGTATGTCTGTTTATTAAACGTTCTAGTCGTGGTAATTGCACCGCTCTGATAAACTAATCACCACTAATCGACGGCGACACATGCGACTGATCGTCGGGCAGTTCGGCCCCCGAGATAACAACCAGACTTTTCAGCTAGAAATTCTCATGAAAGAAACCCATAAATGGTGGCAGAACGATAAAGCAGATCTACCAACACTGAAATATAAAATTTCCTAATTTCTTTCACAAACTTATGTATTTTCCAATCCAAATATTATTGTATAATCGTAAATTTAAAAATATTTCGCTTATGAGCTGTTTTCCGGGAAACTGTGGGAGATAGGACGAAAGTCGACAGACATGACATAGAATTGATCCCCCTAACTAGCTACATGAGTTGCATGCATTTGATTTTTCGAAAAACTGTTATTGGGGATTTTTAAACCGTCGTACTTGGGTCTTAATTGGACTCCCACGCACAATTGCAGCTGCAACAGTGTGCATGTCCTGATCCTGTAAATGATGGACATATTTAATGACAGATAATAGAATGATTCATTTCTAAAAGTCACAATTCAACACGAAGGTTAACATTTATTAAAAAATTAATTACTAATAAATTTAATCGTAACCCAATTTTAAAGAATAATTTTTATTTTAACACTATCTAACGATGAGTTTTGTCATAAATATTAAAATTGTGTGATATTTTTGTACTTAAAAATTATATCAATAAAAAATATTCGATAGATAAATCCCAAAAGGATCATAATACCAACATATAATAATATAATAGAAAACATTAAAGCTACTCACAACAATAAAAACCTGAATGTCCAAAAATAATATATTTTTGAGGCCATTGGTAATTCTGTGTAATGACTAACCATTGATGCAACTAGGTCTAAAATATTAGCAGTTGCACAAATAAATACCTAATTTAATGTATTTACTTTCACGGTTTCCAAAAAACTAGGAGGATTGTTTTGGTTATTTTAATTTTCAATAGTGATAACTGTACGAGTAGGACTAGATACTGTTTTTGGTTTATTAAAAATACTGAATATATTAGTTTTGTACATTTTTAATCATCAATTTTATATTTATACAATTTACTTTGAATAATTCTACATGTCATATTGTATTGCTTAAATTATTATTGATTCTTAAATAATCATAAACATTTGTGGGGAATAAAATACATTTTGAGGGCGCGATGCCTCCCTAAGTCTCCTCCTAGTTGTGTAAATGTGTGTAACAAATTATTCGTAATTATATTTTATATTTCTAATAAGTATTGACAAAAGATGTGTGGATTGTTCAACAACAATTATTTGTAATATTTTTTGTTAAAATGCAGTTTTAAAAAAATACATAATTATTAAAATCAGTTGTAAATCATATTAAAATATATATATATATTTTATATTTTACTTATGTTTGTCATTAAATACAAGGAAAAAAAAACATTCAAGTATATATTAAAGAGTCAAAATATATTTGTTTAGATATATGAATTGAAGAATACATTGTTGAGTAGAAGAGATGTAACATGTTTTACTAAATATGAATGCCTTCCTAAAATGTAACAATTTAATGCAAATATACAGTACTAATTATAGTACTCATATTTAATGATGAAACACACTACGAAAATAAGAAAATTTACGCTTTTGAAAAGGTATTTAAGGTATTGTAATTTGTACACGTAATAAGTAATGTAGTTGTTTTATTTACATCGAAGATTACACGATTTTGACGTTTGCCAATTTATTTTTCACAAATTGTACCAAGTCGTAATTGTTGTTGCTATTGGTAATAAAAAATTAGAAGGTTCGACATTATTATATCGTTCAAGGTAATGTTAAACTTTTAAAACTGAAAAATATAATTATTTACTTCGAAACCAGATTCATTAAAGAAACTGTCTTAAGCAATGTTGAATATGCAGACATGAGGTACGTAAATAAAATAAATATTTAAAAATGTTATATATTGCATAACATAACTATTCTAAAACTTTGCATACTACTACTCGTTATTTTGACACATGATATAAAATGTGTTGTTATTATGTTATTCATTTATAGATTTTGAGTATCAGCTTGAAATACAAACTTTGATAATATTGGTCGTATCGTCTCAAAATCTTCCGAGGTTAAACGCAGTGACGCCTTGAGATCAAATATCTGTACTCAAAAACGTTGATTTTAAATTTTAAGAATGATGAATTAGTAAAACAAAATTACCCGTCAAATTTTTTATTGAAAACTTCACGTTTGAAGCACCAATTATAGTTTATATACTCTAAATAATTGAGTTAAAAATGTTTTAAAAATTAAAAAATCATCAAGGCACGCAAATGCGTCAATCGTTGAGTATTTAATCAGGATGAGGACAGTATTAAAGGATTAAGTAATAGAGATGGATTTTTGGAAAACGAAATGTTAAAAATTAAAAAAATTGATTATTTGGACAAGACTTCATAAAAAAATATCAGAATTTTGACAGTTTAGTAATTATACACGAGTAGACAGTCTTTATATACACAATGGTTTAAGAGAAAAACAGGAAATCGAGAAAATATTAATAAATTAATTTTTGGAATTTGTCAAAATTCAAACAAAATAATTGTTAGAAACTGTAAAAATAGTACTTTTTGTAAATCTAATAGTCAAAGTTTAAAGATATTAACTTAAGTATTCAGAATGTTATAAGCATTTGAAAACATTGAATTCATGATATTTCGTCAAAATTACTATGTAAAACACTTTTTTAGTGTTTATGAAATTTAATATGAAATTGTAAATAAAATTAAATGAAACCTTAAAAATATTACTCATTCTCAATCTTATGATCAAGGTTTGTATATAATAACTTAAGTATTCAGTATTTTACTATCATTTGAAATAAATCTATTAAAATAAATCATTAAAATTATCATAAAAAACACATTTTTAGTGTTTATGAAATATCATATTAAATTGTAAATATAATTAAATGAAACCTTAAAAATATTACTCATTCTCAATCTTATGATAAAGGTTTGTATATAATAACTTAAGTATTCAATTTGTTATAAGTATTTGAAAAAAATGTATTAATAAAATTTCATCAAAATTAACTTATAAACCATTTTTTTAGTGTTCATGAAATTATAAATGAAATTAAATGAAACCTTATAAATATTACACATTCTTAATCTTATGTTAAAGGTTTGAATATTATAACTTAAGAAATCAGTATTTTACTAGCATTTGAAAACATTGAATTTATGACATTTCGTCAAAATGAACATATAAAACATGTTTTTTAGTGATTATGAAACATCATATGAAATTGTAAATAAAATTTAATGAAACTTTAAAAATATTACTCTTTCTCAATCTTATGGTCAAGGTTTGAATATTATAACTTAAGAATTCAGTTTGTTATAAGCATTTGAAAACATTGAATTTATAATAATTTGTAAAATTAACTTATAAATCACTTTTTTAGTATGTAAGAAATTTTTTATGAAATTGTAAATAAAATAATTGAATACGGTTAAAATATTACATATTCCCAAACTAATGGTCAAGGTTTGAAGATATTAACTTAAGTATTCAGAATGTTATAAGCATTTGAAAACATTGAATTCATGATATTTCGTCAAAATTACTATGTAAAACACTTTTTTAGTGTTTATGAAATTTAATATGAAATTGTAAATAAAATTAAATGAAACCTTAAAAATATTACTTTTTCTCAATCTTATGTTAAAGTTTTGAATATAATCACTTAAGAAATCAGTATTTTAATAGCATTTGAAAACATTGAATTTATGATATTTCGTCAAAATTATCATATAAAACACATTTCTAGTGTTTATGAAATATCATATTAAATTGTAAATATAATTAAATGAAACCTTAAAAATATTACTCTTTCTCAATCTTATGGTCAAGGTTTGAATATTATAACTTAAGAATTCAGTTTGTTATAAGCATTTGAAAAAATTGAATTTATAATAATTAGTAAAATTAACTTATCAAACACTTTTTTAGTGTTTATGAAATTTTTTATGAAATTGTAAATATAATAATTGAATACGGTTAAAATATTACATATTCCCAAACTAATGGTCGAGGTTTGAAGATAATAACTTAAGAATTCAGTATTTTACTAGCATTTGAAAAAAACATATTTATAATATTTCGTCAAAATTATCATATAAAACACATTTTTAGTATTTATGAAATATCATATTAAATTGTAAATATAATTAAATGAAACCTTAAAAATATTACACATTCTCAATCTTTTGGTAAAAATTTGAATAGAATAACTTAAGAATTCAGTTAGTTATAAGTATTTGAAAACATCGAATTTATAATAATTCGTTAAAATTAACTTATAAATAACTTTTTTAGTGTTTATGAAATTTAATATGAAATTGTAAATAAAATTAAATGAAACCTTAAAAATATTACTTTTTCTCAATCTTATGTTAAAGGTTTGAATATAATAACTTAAGAAATCAGTATTTTACTAGCATTTGAAAAAAACATATTTATAATATTTCGTCAAAATTATCATATAAAACACATTTTTAGTAATTATGAAATATCATATTAAATTGTAAATATAATTAAATGAAACCTTAAAAATATTACACATTCTCAATCTTTTGGTAAAGTTTTGAAGATAATAATTTAAGAATTCAGTATTTTCCTAACATTTGAAAAAAACGTATTTATAATATTTCGTCAAAATTATCATAAAAAACACATTTTTAGTGTTTATACATTAACAAATTGAGATGAAATCTATTGTGAGAAGATAAGTCTTTTGTTGTCACTTAAAATTGCATTTTTGAGAAATAAAGTTATTTATTTAGATTTTATCCATCCCTGATGTTGATAAGCGGATTATCATTAAATTATTGGTGTTCATTTTTAATGATAATGTCCGAAACGATGGTTGATGAAAAATATGTTTGTCTATTTACCGGTGTTGTTGTTTAAACCTTTAAAGTTTACGAAATAAAACGATGATTTTGCATCATACAAAGTAATAACCGTTTCCTAGTTGGCGGGTATATTAAAACAAATTACAGATCAAGGACAACTTAAACTTAAATATCAATGTGTAGTCTGTTTCAAATGGGATTATTTTATAGCCTGATTTCTGATCTAGCAACTGAAATAAGCAATTCAGTAAACAATATCGGTTCGCAATTTACAGAAATTTCTAATTTTAATTAATTAAATAAAATGAGTGTTAATTAATCTCATTATCTGCAAGTGAGTGGATTTATTTTATATGATGTATACGAAATGACAACCTATGACTCGTAGACGGCTAGTGATTAGTGAATATACTTAAATACACTGGTTGTTAATCAGCGAAATCTGAACGAGAAAAATAAAATAAAAAGCTCATATCAGAGGAATAGAATCATATTTGCGGTAGGTATACATTGAAAACATTTAATGAGGAATGAGAAACGGTTCCATTATCTTACCGAAACGACAACCATTCAAAATATATTAATAATCCGTTGTCAAATGGCAGTCGACTGTTTATCATTATTGCGCACGGTTACATTAATGAACTTGAAAAATGGAAACCAGACAACACACTGATATGTACAAAATGATTACTTAAAATTAACTTATTATTAGCTACTGATTAAATCCCAACGCGACGACGAGAACACTTTGTATGATGTTGATATTGGACAATTCCCAGCTGCAATTCTGAGGCATAGATGACATCGGTCGTGATAATGACAGGACACATGCCAACCATCGCCGGTCCCACTATAGACAGCATATCCAATATAGTAGGTAAATAATGTATTGTTGCCGGATCATTCCTGAAAAAACACGCAGACAACAGTTGTTCTTTCGACATTGATTTTTGCCTAATGCGGTCGGTATTCTTATAGGACATTTAACTTACTCTGTTGAATAATAAAATTTGAATTTCGTAACCATAAATGTTTGGCCATCTACCCGATACGAGTACCAAACTACTAACCATCGACATATTCCATGTGTAATTCTCAATATGATATTACTTTTTAGTATGTCTGTTTATTAAACGTCCTAGTCGTGGTAATTGCACCGCTCTGATAAACTAATCACCACTAATCGACGGCGACACATGCGACTGATCGTCGGGCAGTTCGGCCCCCGAGATAACAACCAGACTTTTCAGCTAGAAATTCTCATGAAAGAAACCCATAAATGGTGGCAGAACGATAAAGCAGATCTACCAACACTGAAATATAAAATTTCCTAATTTCTTTCACAAACTTATGTATTTTCCAATCCAAATATTATTGTATAATCGTAAATTTAAAAATATTTCGCTTATGAGCTGTTTTCCGGGAAACTGTGGGAGATAGGACGAAAGTCGACAGACATGACATAGAATTGATCCCCCTAACTAGCTACATGAGTTGCATGCATTTGATTTTTCGAAAAACTGTTATTGGGGATTTTTAAACCGTCGTACTTGGGTCTTAATTGGACTCCCACGCACAATTGCAGCTGCAACAGTGTGCATGTCCTGATCCTGTAAATGATGGACATATTTAATGACAGATAATAGAATGATTCATTTCTAAAAGTCACAATTCAACACGAAGGTTAACATTTATTAAAAAATTAATTACTAATAAATTTAATCGTAACCCAATTTTAAAGAATAATTTTTATTTTAACACTATCTAACGATGAGTTTTGTCATAAATATTAAAATTGTGTGATATTTTTGTACTTAAAAATTATATCAATAAAAAATATTCGATAGATAAATCCCAAAAGGATCATAATACCAACATATAATAATATAATAGAAAACATTAAAGCTACTCACAACAATAAAAACCTGAATGTCCAAAAATAATATATTTTTGAGGCCATTGGTAATTCTGTGTAATGACTAACCATTGATGCAACTAGGTCTAAAATATTAGCAGTTGCACAAATAAATACCTAATTTAATGTATTTACTTTCACGGTTTCCAAAAAACTAGGAGGATTGTTTTGGTTATTTTAATTTTCAATAGTGATAACTGTACGAGTAGGACTAGATACTGTTTTTGGTTTATTAAAAATACTGAATATATTAGTTTTGTACATTTTTAATCATCAATTTTATATTTATACAATTTACTTTGAATAATTCTACATGTCATATTGTATTGCTTAAATTATTATTGATTCTTAAATAATCATAAACATTTGTGGGGAATAAAATACATTTTGAGGGCGCGATGCCTCCCTAAGTCTCCTCCTAGTTGTGTAAATGTGTGTAACAAATTATTCGTAATTATATTTTATATTTCTAATAAGTATTGACAAAAGATGTGTGGATTGTTCAACAACAATTATTTGTAATATTTTTTGTTAAAATGCAGTTTTAAAAAAATACATAATTATTAAAATCAGTTGTAAATCATATTAAAATATATATATATATTTTATATTTTACTTATGTTTGTCATTAAATACAAGGAAAAAAAAACATTCAAGTATATATTAAAGAGTCAAAATATATTTGTTTAGATATATGAATTGAAGAATACATTGTTGAGTAGAAGAGATGTAACATGTTTTACTAAATATGAATGCCTTCCTAAAATGTAACAATTTAATGCAAATATACAGTACTAATTATAGTACTCATATTTAATGATGAAACACACTACGAAAATAAGAAAATTTACGCTTTTGAAAAGGTATTTAAGGTATTGTAATTTGTACACGTAATAAGTAATGTAGTTGTTTTATTTACATCGAAGATTACACGATTTTGACGTTTGCCAATTTATTTTTCACAAATTGTACCAAGTCGTAATTGTTGTTGCTATTGGTAATAAAAAATTAGAAGGTTCGACATTATTATATCGTTCAAGGTAATGTTAAACTTTTAAAACTGAAAAATATAATTATTTACTTCGAAACCAGATTCATTAAAGAAACTGTCTTAAGCAATGTTGAATATGCAGACATGAGGTACGTAAATAAAATAAATATTTAAAAATGTTATATATTGCATAACATAACTATTCTAAAACTTTGCATACTACTACTCGTTATTTTGACACATGATATAAAATGTGTTGTTATTATGTTATTCATTTATAGATTTTGAGTATCAGCTTGAAATACAAACTTTGATAATATTGGTCGTATCGTCTCAAAATCTTCCGAGGTTAAACGCAGTGACGCCTTGAGATCAAACATCTGTACTCAAAAACGTTGATTTTAAATTTTAAGAATGATGAATTAGTAAAACAAAATTACCCGTCAAATTTTTTATTGAAAACTTCACGTTTGAAGCACCAATTATAGTTTATATACTCTAAATAATTGAGTTAAAAATGTTTTAAAAATTAAAAAATCATCAAGGCACGCAAATGCGTCAATCGTTGAGTATTTAATCAGGATGAGGACAGTATTAAAGGATTAAGTAATAGAGATGGATTTTTGGAAAACGAAATGTTAAAAATTAAAAAAATTGATTATTTGGACAAGACTTCATAAAAAAATATCAGAATTTTGACAGTTTAGTAATTATACACGAGTAGACAGTCTTTATATACACAATGGTTTAAGAGAAAAACAGGAAATCGAGAAAATATTAATAAATTAATTTTTGGAATTTGTCAAAATTCAAACAAAATAATTGTTAGAAACTGTAAAAATAGTACTTTTTGTAAATCTAATAGTCAAAGTTTAAAGATATTAACTTAAGTATTCAGAATGTTATAAGCATTTGAAAACATTGAATTCATGATATTTCGTCAAAATTACTATGTAAAACACTTTTTTAGTGTTTATGAAATTTAATATGAAATTGTAAATAAAATTAAATGAAACCTTAAAAATATTACTCATTCTCAATCTTATGATCAAGGTTTGTATATAATAACTTAAGTATTCAGTATTTTACTATCATTTGAAATAAATCTATTAAAATAAATCATTAAAATTATCATAAAAAACACATTTTTAGTGTTTATGAAATATCATATTAAATTGTAAATATAATTAAATGAAACCTTAAAAATATTACTCATTCTCAATCTTATGATAAAGGTTTGTATATAATAACTTAAGTATTCAATTTGTTATAAGTATTTGAAAAAAATGTATTAATAAAATTTCATCAAAATTAACTTATAAACCATTTTTTTAGTGTTCATGAAATTATAAATGAAATTAAATGAAACCTTATAAATATTACACATTCTTAATCTTATGTTAAAGGTTTGAATATTATAACTTAAGAAATCAGTATTTTACTAGCATTTGAAAACATTGAATTTATGACATTTCGTCAAAATGAACATATAAAACATGTTTTTTAGTGATTATGAAACATCATATGAAATTGTAAATAAAATTTAATGAAACTTTAAAAATATTACTCTTTCTCAATCTTATGGTCAAGGTTTGAATATTATAACTTAAGAATTCAGTTTGTTATAAGCATTTGAAAACATTGAATTTATAATAATTTGTAAAATTAACTTATAAATCACTTTTTTAGTATGTAAGAAATTTTTTATGAAATTGTAAATAAAATAATTGAATACGGTTAAAATATTACATATTCCCAAACTAATGGTCAAGGTTTGAAGATATTAACTTAAGTATTCAGAATGTTATAAGCATTTGAAAACATTGAATTCATGATATTTCGTCAAAATTACTATGTAAAACACTTTTTTAGTGTTTATGAAATTTAATATGAAATTGTAAATAAAATTAAATGAAACCTTAAAAATATTACTTTTTCTCAATCTTATGTTAAAGTTTTGAATATAATCACTTAAGAAATCAGTATTTTAATAGCATTTGAAAACATTGAATTTATGATATTTCGTCAAAATTATCATATAAAACACATTTCTAGTGTTTATGAAATATCATATTAAATTGTAAATATAATTAAATGAAACCTTAAAAATATTACTCTTTCTCAATCTTATGGTCAAGGTTTGAATATTATAACTTAAGAATTCAGTTTGTTATAAGCATTTGAAAAAATTGAATTTATAATAATTAGTAAAATTAACTTATCAAACACTTTTTTAGTGTTTATGAAATTTTTTATGAAATTGTAAATATAATAATTGAATACGGTTAAAATATTACATATTCCCAAACTAATGGTCGAGGTTTGAAGATAATAACTTAAGAATTCAGTATTTTACTAGCATTTGAAAAAAACATATTTATAATATTTCGTCAAAATTATCATATAAAACACATTTTTAGTATTTATGAAATATCATATTAAATTGTAAATATAATTAAATGAAACCTTAAAAATATTACACATTCTCAATCTTTTGGTAAAAATTTGAATAGAATAACTTAAGTATTCAGAATGTTATAAGTATTTGAAAACATCGAATTTATAATAATTCGTTAAAATTAACTTATAAATAACTTTTTTAGTGTTTATGAAATTTAATATGAAATTGTAAATAAAATTAAATGAAACCTTAAAAATATTACTTTTTCTCAATCTTATGTTAAAGGTTTGAATATAATAACTTAAGAAATCAGTATTTTACTAGCATTTGAAAAAAACATATTTATAATATTTCGTCAAAATTATCATATAAAACACATTTTTAGTAATTATGAAATATCATATTAAATTGTAAATATAATTAAATGAAACCTTAAAAATATTACACATTCTCAATCTTTTGGTAAAGTTTTGAAGATAATAATTTAAGAATTCAGTATTTTCCTAACATTTGAAAAAAACGTATTTATAATATTTCGTCAAAATTATCATAAAAAACACATTTTTAGTGTTTATACATTAACAAATTGAGATGAAATCTATTGTGAGAAGATAAGTCTTTTGTTGTCACTTAAAATTGCATTTTTGAGAAATAAAGTTATTTATTTAGATTTTATCCATCCCTGATGTTGATAAGCGGATTATCATTAAATTATTGGTGTTCATTTTTAATGATAATGTCCGAAACGATGGTTGATGAAAAATATGTTTGTCTATTTACCGGTGTTGTTGTTTAAACCTTTAAAGTTTACGAAATAAAACGATGATTTTGCATCATACAAAGTAATAACCGTTTCCTAGTTGGCGGGTATATTAAAACAAATTACAGATCAAGAACAACTTAAACTTAAATATCAATGTGTAGTCTGTTTCAAATGGGATTATTTTATAGCCTGATTTCTGATCTAGCAACTGAAATAAGCAATTCAGTAAACAATATCGGTTCGCAATTTACAGAAATTTCTAATTTTAATTAATTAAATAAAATGAGTGTTAATTAATCTCATTATCTGCAAGTGAGTGGATTTATTTTATATGATGTATACGAAATGACAACCTATGACTCGTAGACGGCTAGTGATTAGTGAATATACTTAAATACACTGGTTGTTAATCAGCGAAATCTGAACGAGAAAAATAAAATAAAAAGCTCATATCAGAGGAATAGAATCATATTTGCGGTAGGTATACATTGAAAACATTTAATGAGGAATGAGAAACGGTTCCATTATCTTACCGAAACGACAACCATTCAAAATATATTAATAATCCGTTGTCAAATGGCAGTCGACTGTTTATCATTATTGCGCACGGTTACATTAATGAACTTGAAAAATGAAACCAGACAACACACTGATATGTACAAAATGATTACTTAAAATTAACTTATTATTAGCTACTGATTAAATCCCAACGCGACGACGAGAACACTTTGTATGATGTTGATATTGGACAATTCCCAGCTGCAATTCTGAGGCATAGATGACATCGGTCGTGATAATGACAGGACACATGCCAACCATCGCCGGTCCCACTATAGACAGCATATCCAATATAGTAGGTAAATAATGTATTGTTGCCGGATCATTCCTGAAAAAACACGCAGACAACAGTTGTTCTTTCGACATTGATTTTTGCCTAATGCGGTCGGTATTCTTATAGGACATTTAACTTACTCTGTTGAATAATAAAATTTGAATTTCGTAACCATAAATGTTTGGCCATCTACCCGATACGAGTACCAAACTACTAACCATCGACATATTCCATGTGTAATTCTCAATATGATATTACTTTTTAGTATGTCTGTTTATTAAACGTTCTAGTCGTGGTAATTGCACCGCTCTGATAAACTAATCACCACTAATCGACGGCGACACATGCGACTGATCGTCGGGCAGTTCGGCCCCCGAGATAACAACCAGACTTTTCAGCTAGAAATTCTCATGAAAGAAACCCATAAATGGTGGCAGAACGATAAAGCAGATCTACCAACACTGAAATATAAAATTTCCTAATTTCTTTCACAAACTTATGTATTTTCCAATCCAAATATTATTGTATAATCGTAAATTTAAAAATATTTCGCTTATGAGCTGTTTTCCGGGAAACTGTGGGAGATAGGACGAAAGTCGACAGACATGACATAGAATTGATCCCCCTAACTAGCTACATGAGTTGCATGCATTTGATTTTTCGAAAAACTGTTATTGGGGATTTTTAAACCGTCGTACTTGGGTCTTAATTGGACTCCCACGCACAATTGCAGCTGCAACAGTGTGCATGTCCTGATCCTGTAAATGATGGACATATTTAATGACAGATAATAGAATGATTCATTTCTAAAAGTCACAATTCAACACGAAGGTTAACATTTATTAAAAAATTAATTACTAATAAATTTAATCGTAACCCAATTTTAAAGAATAATTTTTATTTTAACACTATCTAACGATGAGTTTTGTCATAAATATTAAAATTGTGTGATATTTTTGTACTTAAAAATTATATCAATAAAAAATATTCGATAGATAAATCCCAAAAGGATCATAATACCAACATATAATAATATAATAGAAAACATTAAAGCTACTCACAACAATAAAAACCTGAATGTCCAAAAATAATATATTTTTGAGGCCATTGGTAATTCTGTGTAATGACTAACCATTGATGCAACTAGGTCTAAAATATTAGCAGTTGCACAAATAAATACCTAATTTAATGTATTTACTTTCACGGTTTCCAAAAAACTAGGAGGATTGTTTTGGTTATTTTAATTTTCAATAGTGATAACTGTACGAGTAGGACTAGATACTGTTTTTGGTTTATTAAAAATACTGAATATATTAGTTTTGTACATTTTTAATCATCAATTTTATATTTATACAATTTACTTTGAATAATTCTACATGTCATATTGTATTGCTTAAATTATTATTGATTCTTAAATAATCATAAACATTTGTGGGGAATAAAATACATTTTGAGGGCGCGATGCCTCCCTAAGTCTCCTCCTAGTTGTGTAAATGTGTGTAACAAATTATTCGTAATTATATTTTATATTTCTAATAAGTATTGACAAAAGATGTGTGGATTGTTCAACAACAATTATTTGTAATATTTTTTGTTAAAATGCAGTTTTAAAAAAATACATAATTATTAAAATCAGTTGTAAATCATATTAAAATATATATATATATTTTATATTTTACTTATGTTTGTCATTAAATACAAGGAAAAAAAAACATTCAAGTATATATTAAAGAGTCAAAATATATTTGTTTAGATATATGAATTGAAGAATACATTGTTGAGTAGAAGAGATGTAACATGTTTTACTAAATATGAATGCCTTCCTAAAATGTAACAATTTAATGCAAATATACAGTACTAATTATAGTACTCATATTTAATGATGAAACACACTACGAAAATAAGAAAATTTACGCTTTTGAAAAGGTATTTAAGGTATTGTAATTTGTACACGTAATAAGTAATGTAGTTGTTTTATTTACATCGAAGATTACACGATTTTGACGTTTGCCAATTTATTTTTCACAAATTGTACCAAGTCGTAATTGTTGTTGCTATTGGTAATAAAAAATTAGAAGGTTCGACATTATTATATCGTTCAAGGTAATGTTAAACTTTTAAAACTGAAAAATATAATTATTTACTTCGAAACCAGATTCATTAAAGAAACTGTCTTAAGCAATGTTGAATATGCAGACATGAGGTACGTAAATAAAATAAATATTTAAAAATGTTATATATTGCATAACATAACTATTCTAAAACTTTGCATACTACTACTCGTTATTTTGACACATGATATAAAATGTGTTGTTATTATGTTATTCATTTATAGATTTTGAGTATCAGCTTGAAATACAAACTTTGATAATATTGGTCGTATCGTCTCAAAATCTTCCGAGGTTAAACGCAGTGACGCCTTGAGATCAAATATCTGTACTCAAAAACGTTGATTTTAAATTTTAAGAATGATGAATTAGTAAAACAAAATTACCCGTCAAATTTTTTATTGAAAACTTCACGTTTGAAGCACCAATTATAGTTTATATACTCTAAATAATTGAGTTAAAAATGTTTTAAAAATTAAAAAATCATCAAGGCACGCAAATGCGTCAATCGTTGAGTATTTAATCAGGATGAGGACAGTATTAAAGGATTAAGTAATAGAGATGGATTTTTGGAAAACGAAATGTTAAAAATTAAAAAAATTGATTATTTGGACAAGACTTCATAAAAAAATATCAGAATTTTGACAGTTTAGTAATTATACACGAGTAGACAGTCTTTATATACACAATGGTTTAAGAGAAAAACAGGAAATCGAGAAAATATTAATAAATTAATTTTTGGAATTTGTCAAAATTCAAACAAAATAATTGTTAGAAACTGTAAAAATAGTACTTTTTGTAAATCTAATAGTCAAAGTTTAAAGATATTAACTTAAGTATTCAGAATGTTATAAGCATTTGAAAACATTGAATTCATGATATTTCGTCAAAATTACTATGTAAAACACTTTTTTAGTGTTTATGAAATTTAATATGAAATTGTAAATAAAATTAAATGAAACCTTAAAAATATTACTCATTCTCAATCTTATGATCAAGGTTTGTATATAATAACTTAAGTATTCAGTATTTTACTATCATTTGAAATAAATCTATTAAAATAAATCATTAAAATTATCATAAAAAACACATTTTTAGTGTTTATGAAATAACATATTAAATTGTAAATATAATTAAATGAAACCTTAAAAATATTACTCATTCTCAATCTTATGATAAAGGTTTGTATATAATAACTTAAGTATTCAATTTGTTATAAGTATTTGAAAAAAATATATTTATAAAATTTCGTCAAAATTAACTTATTAAACACTTTTTTAGTGTTCATGAAATTGTAAATGAAATTAAATGAAACCTTAAAAATATTACATATTCTCAATCTTATGTTAAAGGTTTGAATATAATAACTTAAGAAATCAGTATTTTACTAGCATTTGAAAAAACATATTTATTATATTTCGTCAAAATTATCATATAAAACACATTTCTAGTGTTTATGAAATATCATATTAAATTATAAAAAAAATTTAATGAAACCTTATAAATATTACTCTTTCTCAATCTTATGGTCAAGGTTTGAATATTATAACTTAAGAATTCAGTTTGTTATAAGCATTTGAAAACATTGAATTTATAATAATTTGTAAAATTAACTTATAAAACATTTTTTTAGTATTTATGAAATATCATATTAAATTGTAAATATAATTAAATGAAACCTTATAAATATTACACATTCTCAATCTTATGGTCAAGGTTTGAAGATAATAACTTAAGAATTCAATTTGTTATAAGTATTTGAAAAAAATGTATTAATAAAATTTCATCAAAATTAACTTATAAACCATTTTTTTAGTGTTCATGAAATTATAAATGAAATTAAATGAAACCTTATAAATATTACACATTCTTAATCTTATGTTAAAGGTTTGAATATTATAACTTAAGAAATCAGTATTTTACTAGCATTTGAAAACATTGAATTTATGACATTTCGTCAAAATGAACATATAAAACATGTTTTTTAGTGATTATGAAACATCATATGAAATTGTAAATAAAATTTAATGAAACTTTAAAAATATTACTCTTTCTCAATCTTATGGTCAAGGTTTGAATATTATAACTTAAGAATTCAGTTTGTTATAAGCATTTGAAAACATTGAATTTATAATAATTTGTAAAATTAACTTATAAATCACTTTTTTAGTATGTAAGAAATTTTTTATGAAATTGTAAATATAATAATTGAATACGGTTAAAATATTACATATTCCCAAACTAATGGTCAAGGTTTGAAGATAATAACTTAAGAATTCAGTATTTTACTAGCATTTGAAAAAAACGTATATATAATATTTCGTCAAAATTATCATAAAAAACACATTTTTAGTGTTTATGAAATATCATATGAAATTGTAAATATAATTAAATGAAACCTTAAAAATATAACACTTTCTCAATCTTATGTTAAAGGTTTGAATATAATAACTTAAGAAATCAGTATTTTACTAGCATTTGAAAACAACATATTTATTATGTTTCGTCAAAATTATCATATAAAACACATTTTTAGTATTTATGAATTATCATATTAAATTGTAAATATAATTAAATTAGACCTTAAAAATATTACTCTTTCTCAATCTTATGGTCGAGTTTTGAAGATAATAACTTAAGAATTCAGTATGTTATAAGTATTTGAAAACATTGAATTCATGATATTTCGTCAAAATTACTATGTAAAACACTTTTTTAGTGTTTATGAAATATCTGGTTAAATAATTGAGCTTGTTCTAATTAATGGTAATAATAATTCATTTTCTAAATATAATGGTAAGATTTCAAGACAATAACATTGAAATTCAGTGTTTTATAAGCAAATTAAAATTATGAATTTTTTTGAATTTGTAAAAATAAACATAAATTTCAGCTCTACATAGTGTTTATGAAATATTATGAAAAGTGTAATTAATAATTGATGGAAACAGTATTAATAATTAATATTCTAACTCTAATGGTTCAGGTTTGAAGATAAAAACTTAAAAACTCAGTATTTTATATGCATTTCAAAAAATGAATATATAACATTTTGTCAAAATGAACATATAAAACATGTTTTTTAGTGTTATGGAATATCTGGTTAAATGATTGAGCTTGTTCTAAGTAATGGTAAAAATAATTCATATTCTAAATCTAATGGTCCAGGTTTGATGATATAAACATAAAAATTCAGTGTTTTAGAGAGAATTTAAAACTATGAATTTTTTTGAATTTGTAAAAATTAACATATAAAACATGTTTTTAGTGTTTATGAAATTTAATATGAAATTGTAAACAAAATTAAATTAAACCTTAAAAATATTACACTCTTTCAATCTTATGGTCAAGGTTTGAATATTATAACTTAAGAATTCAGTTTGTAATAAGCATTTGAAAACATTGAATTTATAATAATTTGTAAAATTAACTTATAAAACACTTTTTTAGTGTTTATGAAATTTAATATGAAATTGTAAATATAATTAAATGAAACCTTAAAAATATTACTCATTCTCAATCTTATGATAAAGGTTTGTATATAATAACTTAAGTATTCAATTTGTTATAAGTATTTGAAAAAAATATATTTATAAAATTTCGTCAAAATTAACTTATTAAACACTTTTTTAGTGTTCATGAAATTGTAAATGAAATTAAATGAAACCTTAAAAATATTACATATTCTCAATCTTATGTTAAAGGTTTGAATATAATAACTTAAGAAATCAGTATTTTACTAGCATTTGAAATAAATCTATTAAAATAAATCATTAAAATTATCATAAAAAACACATTTTTAGTGTTTATGAAATATCATATTAAATTGTAAATATAATTAAATGAAACCTTAAAAATATTACTCATTCTCAATCTTATGATAAAGGTTTGTATATAATAACTTAAGTATTCAATTTGTTATAAGTATTTGAAAAAAATATATTTATAAAATTTCGTCAAAATTAACTTATTAAACACTTTTTTAGTGTTCATGAAATTGTAAATGAAATTAAATGAAACCTTAAAAATATTACATATTCTCAATCTTATGTTAAAGGTTTGAATATAATAACTTAAGAAATCAGTATTTTACTAGCATTTGAAAAAACATATTTATTATATTTCGTCAAAATTATCATATAAAACACATTTTTAGTGTTTATGAAATATCATATTAAATTATAAAAAAAATTTAATGAAACCTTATAAATATTACTCTTTCTCAATCTTATGGTCAAGGTTTGAATATTATAACTTAAGAATTCAGTTTGTTATAAGCATTTGAAAACATTGAATTTATAATAATTTGTAAAATTAACTTATAAAACATTTTTTTAGTATTTATGAAATATCATATTAAATTGTAAATATAATTAAATGAAACCTTATAAATATTACACATTCTCAATCTTATGGTCAAGGTTTGAAGATAATAACTTAAGAATTCAATTTGTTATAAGTATTTGAAAAAAATGTATTAATAAAATTTCATCAAAATTAACTTATAAACCATTTTTTTAGTGTTCATGAAATTATAAATGAAATTAAATGAAACCTTATAAATATTACACATTCTTAATCTTATGTTAAAGGTTTGAATATTATAACTTAAGAAATCAGTATTTTACTAGCATTTGAAAACATTGAATTTATGACATTTCGTCAAAATGAACATATAAAACATGTTTTTTAGTGATTATGAAACATCATATGAAATTGTAAATAAAATTTAATGAAACTTTAAAAATATTACTCTTTCTCAATCTTATGGTCAAGGTTTGAATATTATAACTTAAGAATTCAGTTTGTTATAAGCATTTGAAAACATTGAATTTATAATAATTTGTAAAATTAACTTATAAATCACTTTTTTAGTATGTAAGAAATTTTTTATGAAATTGTAAATATAATAATTGAATACGGTTAAAATATTACATATTCCCAAACTAATGGTCAAGGTTTGAAGATAATAACTTAAGAATTCAGTATTTTACTAGCATTTGAAAAAAACGTATATATAATATTTCGTCAAAATTATCATAAAAAACACATTTTTAGTGTTTATGAAATATCATATGAAATTGTAAATATAATTAAATGAAACCTTAAAAATATAACACTTTCTCAATCTTATGTTAAAGGTTTGAATATAATAACTTAAGAAATCAGTATTTTACTAGCATTTGAAAACAACATATTTATTATGTTTCGTCAAAATTATCATATAAAACACATTTTTAGTATTTATGAATTATCATATTAAATTGTAAATATAATTAAATTAGACCTTAAAAATATTACTCTTTCTCAATCTTATGGTCGAGTTTTGAAGATAATAACTTAAGAATTCAGTATGTTATAAGTATTTGAAAACATTGAATTCATGATATTTCGTCAAAATTACTATGTAAAACACTTTTTTAGTGTTTATGAAATATCTGGTTAAATAATTGAGCTTGTTCTAATTAATGGTAATAATAATTCATTTTCTAAATATAATGGTAAGATTTCAAGACAATAACATTGAAATTCAGTGTTTTATAAGCAAATTAAAATTATGAATTTTTTTGAATTTGTAAAAATAAACATAAATTTCAGCTCTACATAGTGTTTATGAAATATTATGAAAAGTGTAATTAATAATTGATGGAAACAGTATTAATAATTAATATTCTAACTCTAATGGTTCAGGTTTGAAGATAAAAACTTAAAAACTCAGTATTTTATATGCATTTCAAAAAATGAATATATAACATTTTGTCAAAATGAACATATAAAACATGTTTTTTAGTGTTATGGAATATCTGGTTAAATGATTGAGCTTGTTCTAAGTAATGGTAAAAATAATTCATATTCTAAATCTAATGGTCCAGGTTTGAAAATATAAACTTAAAAATTCAGTATTTTATCAGCATTTCAAAAAATGATTATATAACATTTTGTCAAAATTAACATATAAAACATGTTTTTTAGTGTTATGGAATATCTGGTTAAATGATAGAGCTTGTTCTAAGTAATGGTAAAAATAATTCATATTCTAAATCTAATGGTCCAGGTTTGAAGATATAAACTTAAAAATTCAGTATTTTATATGCATTTGAAAACATTGAATTTATGACATTTCGTCAAAATGAACATATAAAACATGTTTTTTAGTGATTATGAAATATCATATGAAATTGTAAATAAAATTTAATGAAACCTTAAAAATATTACTCATTCTCAATCTTATGGTCAAGGTTTGAAGATAAAAACTTAAAAACTCAGTATTTTATATGCATTTGAAAACATTGAATTTATGACATTTCGTCAAAATGAGCATATAAAACATGTTTTTTAGTGATTATGAAATATAATATTAAATTGTAAATAAAATTTAATGAAACCTTAAAAATATTACTCTTTCTCAATCTTATGGTCAACGTTAGAAGATAACAATTTAAGAATTCAGTATTTTACTAGCATTTGAAAAAAAACGTATATATAATATTTCATCAAAATGAACATATAAAACATATTTTTAGTGATTATGAAATATCATATGAAATTGTAAATAAAATTTAATGAAACCTTAAAAATATTACTTATTCTCAATCTTATGGTCAAGGTTTGAAGATAATAACTTAAGAATTCAGTATGTTATAAGTATTTGAAAACATTGAATTCATGATATTTCGTCAAAATTACTATATAATACCTTTATTAGTGTTTATGGTATATCTGGTTAAATGATAGAGCTTGTTCTAAGTAATGGTAAAAATAATTTATATTCTAAATCTAATGGTCCAGGTTTGAAAATATAAACTTAAAAATTCAGTGTTTTAGAGAGAATTTAAAACTATGAATTTTTTTGAATTTGTGAAAATTAACATTTAAAACATGTTTTTAGTGTCTATGAAATATCTGGTTAAATGATTGAGCTCGTTCTAAGTAATGGTAATAATAATTCATTTTCTAAATATACTGGTCAAGAGTTCAAGACAATAACATTAAAATTCAGTGTTTTATAAGTAATTAAAAACTATGAAATTTTTTGAATTTTTAAAGATTAACATAAATTATTGCCCTATATTGTGTTTATGAAATATTGGGAAACAAGTTATATATTAATGTTAGAATTGGTATTAATAATTGTTTTCTATATCTATTGGTCAAAGTATGAATTATATTTTATTGAAGATTTCAGTATTTTATAAGAATTTAAAAAAAATGAATTTATAATAACTCGTCAAAATTAACATATAAAACATGTTTAATAATGTTTATGAAATATCAGGTTTACTGTTTAATTTTCTGATTCTAATGGTCAAGGTTTCAAGAGATTAGTTTAATATTTGAGTGGTTTAGAAGCACTTATAAATATGAATTTCTAATAACTATCAAAATTGTCATTTAAAAGATTGTATTTTAGCATTCTTTAATTCAGATATTATACTTTAACAAATTTATATGGAATAGATTGTGAGAATTTAATTCTTTAGTTGTCTCTTAAAAATTGCAATTATGAGAAATAAAGTTATTTATTTAGAATTTATCCATCCCGGATGTTGATAAGGTAATTATGGTTAAATTATTGGTGTACATTTTTAATGTAAATGTCTGAGGACATTGATGATGAAAAATATGATTTTTTATTTACTGGTATCGTTAATGAAACTACAAATTTTACGAAATAAAACGTATACTGTTTGCTGCACGATATAACGTTATTGTTGTTTCCTAGTTTGTGCGTATATATACATAAGTCATCGCAAAGCGAGACTTACATGAATACATACATGGAATTTTTAAGAAAAGCGCAAATGTGCGACCACTTATAACCCATATACGATGTGCACGCGGTTCTTTAAATGCAAATTACAGATCAAGGACAACTTAAACTTAAATATCAATGTGTGGTCTGGTTCAAATGGGATTATTTAATAGGCTGATTTATGATCTAGCTACTGGAAAAACCAATTTCGAAAATTACAAAAATTTCGAATTATAATTAAATAAAAAAAATGATTGTTATTTGATCACATAATCTGAAAGTGAGTGGATTAATTTTATATGGTTTATACGAAATGAAAAACTATGACTTGTAGACAGCTAGTGAATAGTAAATATACTTAAACACAAAGGTTGATATTTAGCGAAATCTGAATGAGAAAAATAAAATAATAAGCTCATATCAGAGCATTAGAATGGTATTCGCGGTAGGTATACGTAAAAACGTTTAATAAGAAATGCGAAACGGTTACGTTAATGAACTTGAAATATGGAAATTAGACACACACACATTGACATGTACAAAAAGATAACTTAAAATTAACTTATTATTAGCTACTGATTAAATCCCAACACGACGACGAGAACACTTTGTATGTTGTTGATATTTGACAATTCACAGACGCAATTCTGAGGCGTAGATGACAACAGTCGTTATAATGACAGGATACACGCCAACCATCACCGGTCCCGTTATAGAAAGCATATCCAATATAGTACGTAAATAATGTATCATTGCTGGATCATTCCTGAAAAAAAAACGCAGACAACAGTTGTTCTTTCGACATTGATTATTTACTAATGCGATCGGTATTCTTATAGGACATTTAACTTACTCTGATGAATAATAGCATTTGATTTTCTTAACCATAAATGTTTGGCCACCTATCCGATACGAGTACCAAACTATCAACCATCAACATATTCCATGCATGTCATATTCGTTTTTCACAAAAATCCTGATAGGTTCACCATCTATAAAATCTCGCACGGTGGCGTATTTACGGAGGGGTGATACGTGGGATAGATCCACCTCCATTGACCTTTTTTTGTAATAGACAGTTGTATTATTTTCTGTATTTCTCAATATGATATTACTTTTAAGTATGTCTGTTTTTTAAATGTTCTAATCTTACTAATTGTACCGCTCTGATATATTAATCTTCGGCCATGTATGCGACTATAGGTCGAGAAATACATATACCTATATAGTAGTATATGCTGCATTGTAATTTTTATTTCTGCTAATTATTTTTCATGGAAAATTGTTTATAATAAACCCGATAAGCAGTCGGTAAATAAAACAAAATGACTATCAAGACCATGGATTTACTTAAAAAAAATTTGTTACTAGTGGGTATAGGACTTAGTGTATGATATCGTGATTTGTGAATACTTTGAATAGTACATTTTCTGGTACGGTCGTCATTCCGAGTACTGACTTTCACACATTATTTTATTATTTAATTACAAATAAAAGAGTTTGAACAACATTAAGTATTACATAAGCAATAGTTTGACAGAAGTAAATATTTAATCAAGTTTCCTGTTCAATATTGAAATATAATTATAAGCTAAAAATTATTATATACCTAGTTTATTAGAACCGGCTTAATGGTTTGGCTTTATTGGCATGTGACGGGTCGATACAAATCATGCAAAATGAGATTATCGATGAACTCAGCATCCAAAATATTAGAAAAATGGATTTTGAATTATAACTTATATTAACTACTCAATTAAAAGAAACATTCTGATAGGAAAAATCTTTATTTAACTCAAACGACACATACTTAACGCACACCAATGGCAAAGCCTCACACACGGGCAACAACTAACATGTCGTATACAACTACACAAGTACAACTATCGCATACATCGACGAGCGCACCCTAGTGGCTCAGGTGTTATCATTCCCCCTATGTTGTTCTCAACCGGAACATAACGATACTTGTAAACTTTTAATGGTCCACAAACACAATGCATTTTACAATAACAATTTATTGAACTTGACAATTTAAAACAATAAATGTAGAAATGAACATACAATTCTTAACAATTTAACAATTAATAAGTATTAGCCATACAACATATCATAAACTATTATAATAATAATGAGAACTCCACATAAAAATTAGTAATCAAGAAAAATAATACAAATAGATAGTTAGAATTGGTATAATTAATTCTATTTCAAATATTATGGCCAAGATTTCAAAACAATAACATTGGAATTGAGTTTTTAATAAGAAATCAAAAAAATGTATTTTTTTGAATTTGTAAATATTAACATAAATTATAGTCCTAAATGGTGTTTATGAAATAATATGAAGTGTTATTAATAATTGATGGAAACGATATAAATAATTCATTTTTTAAATCTAATGGTCCAGGTTTGAAGATAAAAACTTAAAAACTCAGTATTTTATAAGCATTTGAAAACATTGAATTTATGACATTTCGTCAAAATGAACATATAAAACATGTTTTTTAGTGATTATGAAATATCATATGAAATTGTAAATAAAATTTAATGAAACCTTAAAAATATTACTTATTCTCAATCTTATGGTCAAGGTTTGAAGATAATAACTTAAGAATTCAGTATGTTATAAGCATTTGAAAACATTGAATACATGATATTTCGTCAAAATTACTATGTAAAACCTTTTTTAGTGTTTATGAAATATCTGGTTAAATGATTGAGCTTGTTCTAAGTAATGGTAATAATAATTCATTTTCTAAATATAATGGTAACATTTCAAGACAATAACATTGAAATTCAGTGTTTTATAAGCAAATTAAAATTATGAATTTTTTTGAATTTGTAAAAATAAACACAAATTTCAGCCCTATATAGTGTTTATGAAATATTAGGAAAAGTGTTAATAATAATTGATGAAAACGGTATAAATAATTCATTTTCTAAATCTAATGGGCCAGGTTTGAAAATATAAACATAAAAATTCAGTATTTTATCAGCATTTCAAAAAATGAAAAATAATGATTTGTCAAAATTAACATATAAAATATGTTTTATAGTGTTTATTTAATATAAGGTAAAATAATTCATTTTATTCTATGTAAAGTTATAAATAATTAATTTTTTAAATCTAATGGTCCAGGTTTGAAGATAAAAACTTAAAAACTCAGTACTTTATATGCATTTCAAAAAATGAATATATAACATTTTGTCAAAATGAACATATAAAACATGTTTTTTAGTGTTATGAAATATCTGGTTAAATGATTGAGCTTGTTCTAAGTAATGGTAATAATAATTCATTTTCTAAATATAATGGGCCAGGTTTGAAAATATAAACTTAAAAATTCAGTATTTTATCAGCATTTCAAAAAATGATTATATAACATTTTGTCAAAATTAACATATAAAACATGTTTTTTAGTGTTATGGAATATCTGGTTAAATGATAGAGCTTGTTCTAAGTAATGGTAAAAATAATTCATATTCTAAATCTAATGGTCCAGGTTTGAAGATATAAACTTAAAAATTCAGTATTTTATATGCATTTGAAAACATTGAATTTATGACATTTCGTCAAAATGAACATATAAAACATGTTTTTTAGTGATTATGAAATATCATATTAAATTGTAAATAAAATTTAATGAAACCTTAAAAATATTACTCTTTCTCAATCTTATGGTCAACGTTAGAAGATAACAATTTAAGAATTCAGTATTTTACTAGCATTTGAAAAAAAACGTATATATAATATTTCATCAAAATGAACATATAAAACATATTTTTAGTGATTATGAAATATCATATGAAATTGTAAATAAAATTTAATGAAACCTTAAAAATATTACTTATTCTCAATCTTATGGTCAAGGTTTGAAGATAATAACTTAAGAATTCAGTATGTTATAAGTATTTGAAAACATTGAATTCATGATATTTCGTCAAAATTACTATGTAAAACCTTTATTAGTGTTTATGGTATATCTGGTTAAATGATAGAGCTTGTTCTAAGTAATGGTAAAAATAATTTATATTCTAAATCTAATGGTCCAGGTTTGAAGATATAAACTTAAAAATTCAGTGTTTTAGAGAGAATTTAAAACTATGAATTTTTTTGAATTTGTGAAAATTAACATATAAAACATGTTTTTAGTGTCTATGAAATATCTGGTTAAATGATTGAGCTCGTTCTAAGTAATGGTAATAATAATTCATTTTCTAAATATACTGGTCAAGAGTTCAAGACAATAACATTAAAATTCAGTGTTTTATAAGTAATTAAAAACTATGAAATTTTTTGAATTTTTAAAGATTAACATAAATTATTGCCCTATATTGTGTTTATGAAATATTGGGAAACAAGTTATATATTAATGTTAGAATTGGTATTAATAATTGTTTTCTATATCTATTGGTCAAAGTATGAATTATATTTTATTGAAGATTTCAGTATTTTATAAGAATTTAAAAAAAATGAATTTATAATAACTCGTCAAAATTAACATATAAAACATGTTTAATAATGTTTATGAAATATCAGGTTTACTGTTTAATTTTCTGATTCTAATGGTCAAGGTTTCAAGAGATTAGTTTAATATTTGAGTGGTTTAGAAGCACTTATAAATATGAATTTCTAATAACTATCAAAATTGTCATTTAAAAGATTGTATTTTAGCATTCTTTAATTCAGATATTATACTTTAACAAATTTATATGGAATAGATTGTGAGAATTTAATTCTTTAGTTGTCTCTTAAAAATTGCAATTATGAGAAATAAAGTTATTTATTTAGAATTTATCCATCCCGGATGTTGATAAGGTAATTATGGTTAAATTATTGGTGTACATTTTTAATGTAAATGTCTGAGGACATTGATGATGAAAAATATGATTTTTTATTTACTGGTATCGTTAATGAAACTACAAATTTTACGAAATAAAACGTATACTGTTTGCTGCACGATATAACGTTATTGTTGTTTCCTAGTTTGTGCGTATATATACATAAGTCATCGCAAAGCGAGACTTACATGAATACATACATGGAATTTTTAAGAAAAGCGCAAATGTGCGACCACTTATAACCCATATACGATGTGCACGCGGTTCTTTAAATGCAAATTACAGATCAAGGACAACTTAAACTTAAATATCAATGTGTGGTCTGGTTCAAATGGGATTATTTAATAGGCTGATTTATGATCTAGCTACTGGAAAAACCAATTTCGAAAATTACAAAAATTTCGAATTATAATTAAATAAAAAAAATGATTGTTATTTGATCACATAATCTGAAAGTGAGTGGATTAATTTTATATGGTTTATACGAAATGAAAAACTATGACTTGTAGACAGCTAGTGAATAGTAAATATACTCAAACACAAAGGTTGATATTTAGCGAAATCTGAATGAGAAAAATAAAATAATAAGCTCATATCAGAGCATTAGAATGGTATTCGCGGTAGGTATACGTAAAAACGTTTAATAAGAAATGCGAAACGGTTACGTTAATGAACTTGAAATATGGAAATTAGACACACACACATTGACATGTACAAAAAGATAACTTAAAATTAACTTATTATTAGCTACTGATTAAATCCCAACACGACGACGAGAACACTTTGTATGTTGTTGATATTTGACAATTCACAGACGCAATTCTGAGGCGTAGATGACAACAGTCGTTATAATGACAGGATACACGCCAACCATCACCGGTCCCGTTATAGAAAGCATATCCAATATAGTACGTAAATAATGTATCATTGCTGGATCATTCCTGAAAAAAAAACGCAGACAACAGTTGTTCTTTCGACATTGATTATTTACTAATGCGATCGGTATTCTTATAGGACATTTAACTTACTCTGATGAATAATAGCATTTGATTTTCTTAACCATAAATGTTTGGCCACCTATCCGATACGAGTACCAAACTATCAACCATCAACATATTCCATGCATGTCATATTCATTTTTCACAAAAATCCTGATAGGTTCACCATCTATAAAATCTCGCACGGTGGCGTATTTACGGAGGGGTGATACGTGGGATAGATCCACCTCCATTGACCTTTTTTTGTAATAGACAGTTGTATTATTTTCTGTATTTCTCAATATGATATTACTTTTAAGTATGTCTGTTTTTTAAATGTTCTAATCTTACTAATTGTACCGCTCTGATATATTAATCTTCGGCCATGTATGCGACTATAGGTCGAGAAATACATATACCTATATAGTAGTATATGCTGCATTGTAATTTTTATTTCTGCTAATTATTTTTCATGGAAAATTGTTTATAATAAACCCGATAAGCAGTCGGTAAATAAAACAAAATGACTATCAAGACCATGGATTTACTTAAAAAAAATTTGTTACTAGTGGGTATAGGACTTAGTGTATGATATCGTGATTTGTGAATACTTTGAATAGTACATTTTCTGGTACGGTCGTCATTCCGAGTACTGACTTTCACACGTTATTTTATTATTTAATTACAAATAAAAGAGTTTGAACAACATTAAGTATTACATAAGCAATAGTTTGACAGAAGTAAATATTTAATCAAGTTTCCTGTTCAATATTGAAATATAATAATAAGCTAAAAATTATTATATACCTAGTTTATTAGAACCGGCTTAATGGTTTGGCTTTATTGGCATGTGACGGGTCGATACAAATCATGCAAAATGAGATTATCGATGAACTCAGCATCCAAAATATTAGAAAAATGGATTTTGAATTATAACTTATATTAACTACTCAATTAAAAGAAACATTCTGATAGGAAAAATCTTTATTTAACTCAAACGACACATACTTAACGCACACCAATGGCAAAGTCTCACACACGGGCAACAACTAACATGTCGTATACAACTACACAAGTACAACTATCGCATACATCGACGAGCGCACCCTAGTGGCTCAGGTGTTATCATTCCCCCTATGTTGTTCTCAACCGGAACATAACGATACTTGTAAACTTTTAATGGTCCACAAACACAATGCATTTTACAATAACAATTTATTGAACTTGACAATTTAAAACAATAAATGTAGAAATGAACATACAATTCTTAACAATTTAACAATTAATAACTATTAGCCATACAACATATCATAAACTATTATAATAATAATGAGAACTCCACATAAAAATTAGTAATCAAGAAAAATAATACAAATAGATAGTTAGAATTGGTATAATTAATTCTATTTCAAATATTATGGCCAAGATTTCAAAACAATAACATTGGAATTGAGTTTTTAATAAGAAATCAAAAAAATGTATTTTTTTGAATTTGTAAATATTAACATAAATTATAGTCCTAAATGGTGTTTATGAAATAATATGAAGTGTTATTAATAATTGATGGAAACGATATTAATAATTCATTTTTTAAATCTAATGGTCCAGGTTTGAAGATAAAAACTTAAAAACTCAGTATTTTATAAGCATTTGAAAACATTGAATTTATGACATTTCGTCAAAATGAACATATAAAACATGTATTTTAGTGATTATGAAATATCATATGAAATTGTAAATAAAATTTAATGAAACCTTAAAAATATTACTTATTCTCAATCTTATGGTCAAGGTTTGAAGATAATAACTTAAGAATTCAGTATGTTATAAGCATTTGAAAACATTGAATACATGATATTTCGTCAAAATTACTATGTAAAACCTTTTTTAGTGTTTATGAAATATCTGGTTAAATGATTGAGCTTGTTCTAAGTAATGGTAATAATAATTCATTTTCTAAATATAATGGTAACATTTCAAGACAATAACATTGAAATTCAGTGTTTTATAAGCAAATTAAAATTATGAATTTTTTTGAATTTGTAAAAATAAACACAAATTTCAGCCCTATATAGTGTTTATGAAATATTAGGAAAAGTGTTATTAATAATTGATGAAAACGGTATAAATAATTCATTTTCTAAATCTAATGGGCCAGGTTTGAAAATATAAACATAAAAATTCAGTATTTTATCAGCATTTCAAAAAATGAAAAATAATGATTTGTCAAAATTAACATATAAAATATGTTTTATAGTGTTTATTTAATATAAGGTAAAATAATTCATTTTATTCTACGTAAAGTTATAAATAATTAATTTTTTAAATCTAATGGTCCAGGTTTGAAGATAAAAACTTAAAAACTCAGTATTTTATATGCATTTCAAAAAATGAATATATGACATTTCGTCAAAATGAACATATAAAACATGTTTTTTAGTGATTATGAAATATCTGGTTAAATGATTGAGCTTGTTCTAAGTAATGGTAATAATAATTCATTTTCTAAATATAATGGGCCAGGTTTGAAAATATAAACTTAAAAATTCAGTATTTTATCAGCATTTCAAAAAATGATTATATAACATTTTGTCAAAATTAACATATAAAACATGTTTTTTAGTGTTATGGAATATCTGGTTAAATGATAGAGCTTGTTCTAAGTAATGGTAAAAATAATTCATATTCTAAATCTAATGGTCCAGGTTTGAAGATATAAACTTAAAAATTCAGTATTTTATATGCATTTGAAAACATTGAATTTATGACATTTCGTCAAAATGAACATATAAAACATGTTTTTTAGTGATTATGAAATATCATATGAAATTGTAAATAAAATTTAATGAAACCTTAAAAATATTACTCATTCTCAATCTTATGGTCAAGGTTTGAAGATAAAAACTTAAAAACTCAGTATTTTATATGCATTTGAAAACATTGAATTTATGACATTTCGTCAAAATGAACATATAAAACATGTTTTTTAGTGATTATGAAATATCATATTAAATTGTAAATAAAATTTAATGAAACCTTAAAAATATTACTCTTTCTCAATCTTATGGTCAACGTTAGAAGATAACAATTTAAGAATTCAGTATTTTACTAGCATTTGAAAAAAAACGTATATATAATATTTCATCAAAATGAACATATAAAACATATTTTTAGTGATTATGAAATATCATATGAAATTGTAAATAAAATTTAATGAAACCTTAAAAATATTACTTATTCTCAATCTTATGGTCAAGGTTTGAAGATAATAAATTAAGAATTCAGTATGTTATAAGTATTTGAAAACATTGAATTCATGATATTTCGTCAAAATTACTATATAAAACCTTTATTAGTGTTTATGGTATATCTGGTTAAATGATAGAGCTTGTTCTAAGTAATGGTAAAAATAATTTATATTCTAAATCTAATGGTCCAGGTTTGAAAATATAAACTTAAAAATTCAGTGTTTTAGAGAGAATTTAAAACTATGAATTTTTTTGAATTTGTGAAAATTAACATTTAAAACATGTTTTTAGTGTCTATGAAATATCTGGTTAAATGATTGAGCTCGTTCTAAGTAATGGTAATAATAATTCATTTTCTAAATATACTGGTCAAGAGTTCAAGACAATAACATTAAAATTCAGTGTTTTATAAGTAATTAAAAACTATGAAATTTTTTGAATTTTTAAAGATTAACATAAATTATTGCCCTATATTGTGTTTATGAAATATTGGGAAACAAGTTATATATTAATGTTAGAATTGGTATTAATAATTGTTTTCTATATCTATTGGTCAAAGTATGAATTATATTTTATTGAAGATTTCAGTATTTTATAAGAATTTAAAAAAAATGAATTTATAATAACTCGTCAAAATTAACATATAAAACATGTTTAATAATGTTTATGAAATATCAGGTTTACTGTTTAATTTTCTGATTCTAATGGTCAAGGTTTCAAGAGATTAGTTTAATATTTGAGTGGTTTAGAAGCACTTATAAATATGAATTTCTAATAACTATCAAAATTGTCATTTAAAAGATTGTATTTTAGCATTCTTTAATTCAGATATTATACTTTAACAAATTTATATGGAATAGATTGTGAGAATTTAATTCTTTAGTTGTCTCTTAAAAATTGCAATTATGAGAAATAAAGTTATTTATTTAGAATTTATCCATCCCGGATGTTGATAAGGTAATTATGGTTAAATTATTGGTGTACATTTTTAATGTAAATGTCTGAGGACATTGATGATGAAAAATATGATTTTTTATTTACTGGTATCGTTAATGAAACTACAAATTTTACGAAATAAAACGTATACTGTTTGCTGCACGATATAACGTTATTGTTGTTTCCTAGTTTGTGCGTATATTTACATAAGTCATCGCAAAGCGAGACTTACATGAATACATACATGGAATTTTTAAGAAAAGCGCAAATGTGCGACCACTTATAACCCATATACGATGTGCACGCGGTTCTTTAAATGCAAATTACAGATCAAGGACAACTTAAACTTAAATATCAATGTGTGGTCTGGTTCAAATGGGATTATTTAATAGGCTGATTTATGATCTAGCTACTGGAAAAACCAATTTCGAAAATTACAAAAATTTCGAATTATAATTAAATAAAAAAAATGATTGTTATTTGATCACATAATCTGAAAGTGAGTGGATTAATTTTATATGGTTTATACGAAATGAAAAACTATGACTTGTAGACAGCTAGTGAATAGTAAATATACTCAAACACAAAGGTTGATATTTAGCGAAATCTGAATGAGAAAAATAAAATAATAAGCTCATATCAGAGCATTAGAATGGTATTCGCGGTAGGTATACGTAAAAACGTTTAATAAGAAATGCGAAACGGTTACGTTAATGAACTTGAAATATGGAAATTAGACACACACACATTGACATGTACAAAAAGATAACTTAAAATTAACTTATTATTAGCTACTGATTAAATCCCAACACGACGACGAGAACACTTTGTATGTTGTTGATATTTGACAATTCACAGACGCAATTCTGAGGCGTAGATGACAACAGTCGTTATAATGACAGGATACACGCCAACCATCACCGGTCCCGTTATAGAAAGCATATCCAATATAGTACGTAAATAATGTATCATTGCTGGATCATTCCTGAAAAAAAAACGCAGACAACAGTTGTTCTTTCGACATTGATTATTTACTAATGCGATCGGTATTCTTATAGGACATTTAACTTACTCTGATGAATAATAGCATTTGATTTTCTTAACCATAAATGTTTGGCCACCTATCCGATACGAGTACCAAACTATCAACCATCAACATATTCCATGCATGTCATATTCATTTTTCACAAAAATCCTGATAGGTTCACCATCTATAAAATCTCGCACGGTGGCGTATTTACGGAGGGGTGATACGTGGGATAGATCCACCTCCATTGACCTTTTTTTGTAATAGACAGTTGTATTATTTTCTGTATTTCTCAATATGATATTACTTTTAAGTATGTCTGTTTTTTAAATGTTCTAATCTTACTAATTGTACCGCTCTGATATATTAATCTTCGGCCATGTATGCGACTATAGGTCGAGAAATACATATACCTATATAGTAGTATATGCTGCATTGTAATTTTTATTTCTGCTAATTATTTTTCATGGAAAATTGTTTATAATAAACCCGATAAGCAGTCGGTAAATAAAACAAAATGACTATCAAGACCATGGATTTACTTAAAAAAAATTTGTTACTAGTGGGTATAGGACTTAGTGTATGATATAGTGATTTGTGAATACTTTGAATAGTACATTTTCTGGTACGGTCGTCATTCCGAGTACTGACTTTCACACATTATTTTATTATTTAATTACAAATAAAAGAGTTTGAACAACATTAAGTATTACATAAGCAATAGTTTGACAGAAGTAAATATTTAATCAAGTTTCCTGTTCAATATTGAAATATAATTATAAGCTAAAAATTATTATATACCTAGTTTATTAGAACCGGCTTAATGGTTTGGCTTTATTGGCATGTGACGGGTCGATACAAATCATGCAAAATGAGATTATCGATGAACTCAGCATCCAAAATATTAGAAAAATGGATTTTGAATTATAACTTATATTAACTACTCAATTAAAAGAAACATTCTGATAGGAAAAATCTTTATTTAACTCAAACGACACATACTTAACGCACACCAATGGCAAAGCCTCACACACGGGCAACAACTAACATGTCGTATACAACTACACAAGTACAACTATCGCATACATCGACGAGCGCACCCTAGTGGCTCAGGTGTTATCATTCCCCCTATGTTGTTCTCAACCGGAACATAACGATACTTGTAAACTTTTAATGGTCCACAAACACAATGCATTTTACAATAACAATTTATTGAACTTGACAATTTAAAACAATAAATGTAGAAATGAACATACAATTCTTAACAATTTAACAATTAATAAGTATTAGCCATACAACATATCATAAACTATTATAATAATAATGAGAACTCCACATAAAAATTAGTAATCAAGAAAAATAATACAAATAGATAGTTAGAATTGGTATAATTAATTCTATTTCAAATATTATGGCCAAGATTTCAAAACAATAACATTGGAATTGAGTTTTTAATAAGAAATCAAAAAAATGTATTTTTTTGAATTTGTAAATATTAACATAAATTATAGTCCTAAATGGTGTTTATGAAATAATATGAAGTGTTATTAATAATTGATGGAAACGATATTAATAATTCATTTTTTAAATCTAATGGTCCAGGTTTGAAGATAAAAACTTAAAAACTCAGTATTTTATAAGCATTTGAAAACATTGAATTTATGACATTTCGTCAAAATGAACATATAAAACATGTTTTTTAGTGATTATGAAATATCATATGAAATTGTAAATAAAATTTAATGAAACCTTAAAAATATTACTTATTCTCAATCTTATGGTCAAGGTTTGAAGATAATAACTTAAGAATTCAGTATGTTATAAGCATTTGAAAACATTGAATACATGATATTTCGTCAAAATTACTATGTAAAACCTTTTTTAGTGTTTATGAAATATCTGGTTAAATGATTGAGCTTGTTCTAAGTAATGGTAATAATAATTCATTTTCTAAATATAATGGTAACATTTCAAGACAATAACATTGAAATTCAGTGTTTTATAAGCAAATTAAAATTATGAATTTTTTTGAATTTGTAAAAATAAACACAAATTTCAGCCCTATATAGTGTTTATGAAATATTAGGAAAAGTGTTATTAATAATTGATGAAAACGGTATAAATAATTCATTTTCTAAATCTAATGGGCCAGGTTTGAAAATATAAACATAAAAATTCAGTATTTTATCAGCATTTCAAAAAATGAAAAATAATGATTTGTCAAAATTAACATATAAAATATGTTTTATAGTGTTTATTTAATATAAGGTAAAATAATTCATTTTATTCTACGTAAAGTTATAAATAATTAATTTTTTAAATCTAATGGTCCAGGTTTGAAGATAAAAACTTAAAAACTCAGTACTTTATATGCATTTCAAAAAATGAATATATAACATTTTGTCAAAATGAACATATAAAACATGTTTTTTAGTGTTATGAAATATCTGGTTAAATGATTGAGCTTGTTCTAAGTAATGGTAATAATAATTCATTTTCTAAATATAATGGGCCAGGTTTGAAAATATAAACTTAAAAATTCAGTATTTTATATGCATTTGAAAACATTGAATTTATGACATTTCGTCAAAATGAACATATAAAACATGTTTTTTAGTGATTATGAAATATCATATTAAATTGTAAATAAAATTTAATGAAACCTTAAAAATATTACTCTTTCTCAATCTTATGGTCAACGTTAGAAGATAACAATTTAAGAATTCAGTATTTTACTAGCATTTGAAAAAAAACGTATTTATAATATTTCATCAAAATGAACATATAAAACATATTTTTAGTGATTATGAAATATCATATGAAATTGTAAATAAAATTTAATGAAACCTTAAAAATATTACTTATTCTCAATCTTATGGTCAAGGTTTGAAGATAATAACTTAAGAATTCAGTATGTTATAAGTATTTGAAAACATTGAATTCATGATATTTCGTCAAAATTACTATGTAAAACCTTTATTAGTGTTTATGGTATATCTGGTTAAATGATAGAGCTTGTTCTAAGTAATGGTAAAAATAATTTATATTCTAAATCTAATGGTCCAGGTTTGAAGATATAAACTTAAAAATTCAGTGTTTTAGAGAGAATTTAAAACTATGAATTTTTTTGAATTTGTGAAAATTAACATATAAAACATGTTTTTAGTGTCTATGAAATATCTGGTTAAATGATTGAGCTCGTTCTAAGTAATGGTAATAATAATTCATTTTCTAAATATACTGGTCAAGAGTTCAAGACAATAACATTAAAATTCAGTGTTTTATAAGTAATTAAAAACTATGAAATTTTTTGAATTTTTAAAGATTAACATAAATTATTGCCCTATATTGTGTTTATGAAATATTGGGAAACAAGTTATATATTAATGTTAGAATTGGTATTAATAATTGTTTTCTATATCTATTGGTCAAAGTATGAATTATATTTTATTGAAGATTTCAGTATTTTATAAGAATTTAAAAAAAATGAATTTATAATAACTCGTCAAAATTAACATATAAAACATGTTTAATAATGTTTATGAAATATCAGGTTTACTGTTTAATTTTCTGATTCTAATGGTCAAGGTTTCAAGAGATTAGTTTAATATTTGAGTGGTTTAGAAGCACTTATAAATATGAATTTCTAATAACTATCAAAATTGTCATTTAAAAGATTGTATTTTAGCATTCTTTAATTCAGATATTATACTTTAACAAATTTATATGGAATAGATTGTGAGAATTTAATTCTTTAGTTGTCTCTTAAAAATTGCAATTATGAGAAATAAAGTTATTTATTTAGAATTTATCCATCCCGGATGTTGATAAGGTAATTATGGTTAAATTATTGGTGTACATTTTTAATGTAAATGTCTGAGGACATTGATGATGAAAAATATGATTTTTTATTTACTGGTATCGTTAATGAAACTACAAATTTTACGAAATAAAACGTATACTGTTTGCTGCACGATATAACGTTATTGTTGTTTCCTAGTTTGTGCGTATATATACATAAGTCATCGCAAAGCGAGACTTACATGAATACATACATGGAATTTTTAAGAAAAGCGCAAATGTGCGACCACTTATAACCCATATACGATGTGCACGCGGTTCTTTAAATGCAAATTACAGATCAAGGACAACTTAAACTTAAATATCAATGTGTGGTCTGGTTCAAATGGGATTATTTAATAGGCTGATTTATGATCTAGCTACTGGAAAAACCAATTTCGAAAATTACAAAAATTTCGAATTATAATTAAATAAAAAAAATGATTGTTATTTGATCACATAATCTGAAAGTGAGTGGATTAATTTTATATGGTTTATACGAAATGAAAAACTATGACTTGTAGACAGCTAGTGAATAGTAAATATACTCAAACACAAAGGTTGATATTTAGCGAAATCTGAATGAGAAAAATAAAATAATAAGCTCATATCAGAGCATTAGAATGGTATTCGCGGTAGGTATACGTAAAAACGTTTAATAAGAAATGCGAAACGGTTACGTTAATGAACTTGAAATATGGAAATTAGACACACACACATTGACATGTACAAAAAGATAACTTAAAATTAACTTATTATTAGCTACTGATTAAATCCCAACACGACGACGAGAACACTTTGTATGTTGTTGATATTTGACAATTCACAGACGCAATTCTGAGGCGTAGATGACAACAGTCGTTATAATGACAGGATACACGCCAACCATCACCGGTCCCGTTATAGAAAGCATATCCAATATAGTACGTAAATAATGTATCATTGCTGGATCATTCCTGAAAAAAAAACGCAGACAACAGTTGTTCTTTCGACATTGATTATTTACTAATGCGATCGGTATTCTTATAGGACATTTAACTTACTCTGATGAATAATAGCATTTGATTTTCTTAACCATAAATGTTTGGCCACCTATCCGATACGAGTACCAAACTATCAACCATCAACATATTCCATGCATGTCATATTCATTTTTCACAAAAATCCTGATAGGTTCACCATCTATAAAATCTCGCACGGTGGCGTATTTACGGAGGGGTGATACGTGGGATAGATCCACCTCCATTGACCTTTTTTTGTAATAGACAGTTGTATTATTTTCTGTATTTCTCAATATGATATTACTTTTAAGTATGTCTGTTTTTTAAATGTTCTAATCTTACTAATTGTACCGCTCTGATATATTAATCTTCGGCCATGTATGCGACTATAGGTCGAGAAATACATATACCTATATAGTAGTATATGCTGCATTGTAATTTTTATTTCTGCTAATTATTTTTCATGGAAAATTGTTTATAATAAACCCGATAAGCAGTCGGTAAATAAAACAAAATGACTATCAAGACCATGGATTTACTTAAAAAAAATTTGTTACTAGTGGGTATAGGACTTAGTGTATGATATAGTGATTTGTGAATACTTTGAATAGTACATTTTCTGGTACGGTCGTCATTCCGAGTACTGACTTTCACACATTATTTTATTATTTAATTACAAATAAAAGAGTTTGAACAACATTAAGTATTACATAAGCAATAGTTTGACAGAAGTAAATATTTAATCAAGTTTCCTGTTCAATATTGAAATATAATTATAAGCTAAAAATTATTATATACCTAGTTTATTAGAACCGGCTTAATGGTTTGGCTTTATTGGCATGTGACGGGTCGATACAAATCATGCAAAATGAGATTATCGATGAACTCAGCATCCAAAATATTAGAAAAATGGATTTTGAATTATAACTTATATTAACTACTCAATTAAAAGAAACATTCTGATAGGAAAAATCTTTATTTAACTCAAACGACACATACTTAACGCACACCAATGGCAAAGCCTCACACACGGGCAACAACTAACATGTCGTATACAACTACACAAGTACAACTATCGCATACATCGACGAGCGCACCCTAGTGGCTCAGGTGTTATCATTCCCCCTATGTTGTTCTCAACCGGAACATAACGATACTTGTAAACTTTTAATGGTCCACAAACACAATGCATTTTACAATAACAATTTATTGAACTTGACAATTTAAAACAATAAATGTAGAAATGAACATACAATTCTTAACAATTTAACAATTAATAACTATTAGCCATACAACATATCATAAACTATTATAATAATAATGAGAACTCCACATAAAAATTAGTAATCAAGAAAAATAATACAAATAGATAGTTAGAATTGGTATAATTAATTCTATTTCAAATATTATGGCCAAGATTTCAAAACAATAACATTGGAATTGAGTTTTTAATAAGAAATCAAAAAAATGTATTTTTTTGAATTTGTAAATATTAACATAAATTATAGTCCTAAATGGTGTTTATGAAATAATATGAAGTGTTATTAATAATTGATGGAAACGATATTAATAATTCATTTTTTAAATCTAATGGTCCAGGTTTGAAGATAAAAACTTAAAAACTCAGTATTTTATAAGCATTTGAAAACATTGAATTTATGACATTTCGTCAAAATGAACATATAAAACATGTTTTTTAGTGATTATGAAATATCATATGAAATTGTAAATAAAATTTAATGAAACCTTAAAAATATTACTTATTCTCAATCTTATGGTCAAGGTTTGAAGATAATAACTTAAGAATTCAGTATGTTATAAGCATTTGAAAACATTGAATACATGATATTTCGTCAAAATTACTATGTAAAACCTTTTTTAGTGTTTATGAAATATCTGGTTAAATGATTGAGCTTGTTCTAAGTAATGGTAATAATAATTCATTTTCTAAATATAATGGGCCAGGTTTGAAAATATAAACTTAAAAATTCAGTATTTTATATGCATTTGAAAACATTGAATTTATGACATTTCGTCAAAATGAACATATAAAACATGTTTTTTAGTGATTATGAAATATCATATTAAATTGTAAATAAAATTTAATGAAACCTTAAAAATATTACTCTTTCTCAATCTTATGGTCAACGTTAGAAGATAACAATTTAAGAATTCAGTATTTTACTAGCATTTGAAAAAAAACGTATATATAATATTTCATCAAAATGAACATATAAAACATATTTTTAGTGATTATGAAATATCATATGAAATTGTAAATAAAATTTAATGAAACCTTAAAAATATTACTTATTCTCAATCTTATGGTCAAGGTTTGAAGATAATAACTTAAGAATTCAGTATGTTATAAGTATTTGAAAACATTGAATTCATGATATTTCGTCAAAATTACTATGTAAAACCTTTATTAGTGTTTATGGTATATCTGGTTAAATGATAGAGCTTGTTCTAAGTAATGGTAAAAATAATTTATATTCTAAATCTAATGGTCCAGGTTTGAAGATATAAACTTAAAAATTCAGTGTTTTAGAGAGAATTTAAAACTATGAATTTTTTTGAATTTGTGAAAATTAACATATAAAACATGTTTTTAGTGTCTATGAAATATCTGGTTAAATGATTGAGCTCGTTCTAAGTAATGGTAATAATAATTCATTTTCTAAATATACTGGTCAAGAGTTCAAGACAATAACATTAAAATTCAGTGTTTTATAAGTAATTAAAAACTATGAAATTTTTTGAATTTTTAAAGATTAACATAAATTATTGCCCTATATTGTGTTTATGAAATATTGGGAAACAAGTTATATATTAATGTTAGAATTGGTATTAATAATTGTTTTCTATATCTATTGGTCAAAGTATGAATTATATTTTATTGAAGATTTCAGTATTTTATAAGAATTTAAAAAAAATGAATTTATAATAACTCGTCAAAATTAACATATAAAACATGTTTAATAATGTTTATGAAATATCAGGTTTACTGTTTAATTTTCTGATTCTAATGGTCAAGGTTTCAAGAGATTAGTTTAATATTTGAGTGGTTTAGAAGCACTTATAAATATGAATTTCTAATAACTATCAAAATTGTCATTTAAAAGATTGTATTTTAGCATTCTTTAATTCAGATATTATACTTTAACAAATTTATATGGAATAGATTGTGAGAATTTAATTCTTTAGTTGTCTCTTAAAAATTGCAATTATGAGAAATAAAGTTATTTATTTAGAATTTATCCATCCCGGATGTTGATAAGGTAATTATGGTTAAATTATTGGTGTACATTTTTAATGTAAATGTCTGAGGACATTGATGATGAAAAATATGATTTTTTATTTACTGGTATCGTTAATGAAACTACAAATTTTACGAAATAAAACGTATACTGTTTGCTGCACGATATAACGTTATTGTTGTTTCCTAGTTTGTGCGTATATATACATAAGTCATCGCAAAGCGAGACTTACATGAATACATACATGGAATTTTTAAGAAAAGCGCAAATGTGCGACCACTTATAACCCATATACGATGTGCACGCGGTTCTTTAAATGCAAATTACAGATCAAGGACAACTTAAACTTAAATATCAATGTGTGGTCTGGTTCAAATGGGATTATTTAATAGGCTGATTTATGATCTAGCTACTGGAAAAACCAATTTCGAAAATTACAAAAATTTCGAATTATAATTAAATAAAAAAAATGATTGTTATTTGATCACATAATCTGAAAGTGAGTGGATTAATTTTATATGGTTTATACGAAATGAAAAACTATGACTTGTAGACAGCTAGTGAATAGTAAATATACTCAAACACAAAGGTTGATATTTAGCGAAATCTGAATGAGAAAAATAAAATAATAAGCTCATATCAGAGCATTAGAATGGTATTCGCGGTAGGTATACGTAAAAACGTTTAATAAGAAATGCGAAACGGTTACGTTAATGAACTTGAAATATGGAAATTAGACACACACACATTGACATGTACAAAAAGATAACTTAAAATTAACTTATTATTAGCTACTGATTAAATCCCAACACGACGACGAGAACACTTTGTATGTTGTTGATATTTGACAATTCACAGACGCAATTCTGAGGCGTAGATGACAACAGTCGTTATAATGACAGGATACACGCCAACCATCACCGGTCCCGTTATAGAAAGCATATCCAATATAGTACGTAAATAATGTATCATTGCTGGATCATTCCTGAAAAAAAAACGCAGACAACAGTTGTTCTTTCGACATTGATTATTTACTAATGCGATCGGTATTCTTATAGGACATTTAACTTACTCTGATGAATAATAGCATTTGATTTTCTTAACCATAAATGTTTGGCCACCTATCCGATACGAGTACCAAACTATCAACCATCAACATATTCCATGCATGTCATATTCATTTTTCACAAAAATCCTGATAGGTTCACCATCTATAAAATCTCGCACGGTGGCGTATTTACGGAGGGGTGATACGTGGGATAGATCCACCTCCATTGACCTTTTTTTGTAATAGACAGTTGTATTATTTTCTGTATTTCTCAATATGATATTACTTTTAAGTATGTCTGTTTTTTAAATGTTCTAATCTTACTAATTGTACCGCTCTGATATATTAATCTTCGGCCATGTATGCGACTATAGGTCGAGAAATACATATACCTATATAGTAGTATATGCTGCATTGTAATTTTTATTTCTGCTAATTATTTTTCATGGAAAATTGTTTATAATAAACCCGATAAGCAGTCGGTAAATAAAACAAAATGACTATCAAGACCATGGATTTACTTAAAAAAAATTTGTTACTAGTGGGTATAGGACTTAGTGTATGATATAGTGATTTGTGAATACTTTGAATAGTACATTTTCTGGTACGGTCGTCATTCCGAGTACTGACTTTCACACATTATTTTATTATTTAATTACAAATAAAAGAGTTTGAACAACATTAAGTATTACATAAGCAATAGTTTGACAGAAGTAAATATTTAATCAAGTTTCCTGTTCAATATTGAAATATAATTATAAGCTAAAAATTATTATATACCTAGTTTATTAGAACCGGCTTAATGGTTTGGCTTTATTGGCATGTGACGGGTCGATACAAATCATGCAAAATGAGATTATCGATGAACTCAGCATCCAAAATATTAGAAAAATGGATTTTGAATTATAACTTATATTAACTACTCAATTAAAAGAAACATTCTGATAGGAAAAATCTTTATTTAACTCAAACGACACATACTTAACGCACACCAATGGCAAAGCCTCACACACGGGCAACAACTAACATGTCGTATACAACTACACAAGTACAACTATCGCATACATCGACGAGCGCACCCTAGTGGCTCAGGTGTTATCATTCCCCCTATGTTGTTCTCAACCGGAACATAACGATACTTGTAAACTTTTAATGGTCCACAAACACAATGCATTTTACAATAACAATTTATTGAACTTGACAATTTAAAACAATAAATGTAGAAATGAACATACAATTCTTAACAATTTAACAATTAATAACTATTAGCCATACAACATATCATAAACTATTATAATAATAATGAGAACTCCACATAAAAATTAGTAATCAAGAAAAATAATACAAATAGATAGTTAGAATTGGTATAATTAATTCTATTTCAAATATTATGGCCAAGATTTCAAAACAATAACATTGGAATTGAGTTTTTAATAAGAAATCAAAAAAATGTATTTTTTTGAATTTGTAAATATTAACATAAATTATAGTCCTAAATGGTGTTTATGAAATAATATGAAGTGTTATTAATAATTGATGGAAACGATATTAATAATTCATTTTTTAAATCTAATGGTCCAGGTTTGAAGATAAAAACTTAAAAACTCAGTATTTTATAAGCATTTGAAAACATTGAATTTATGACATTTCGTCAAAATGAACATATAAAACATGTTTTTTAGTGATTATGAAATATCATATGAAATTGTAAATAAAATTTAATGAAACCTTAAAAATATTACTTATTCTCAATCTTATGGTCAAGGTTTGAAGATAATAACTTAAGAATTCAGTATGTTATAAGCATTTGAAAACATTGAATACATGATATTTCGTCAAAATTACTATGTAAAACCTTTTTTAGTGTTTATGAAATATCTGGTTAAATGATTGAGCTTGTTCTAAGTAATGGTAATAATAATTCATTTTCTAAATATAATGGTAACATTTCAAGACAATAACATTGAAATTCAGTGTTTTATAAGCAAATTAAAATTATGAATTTTTTTGAATTTGTAAAAATAAACACAAATTTCAGCCCTATATAGTGTTTATGAAATATTAGGAAAAGTGTTATTAATAATTGATGAAAACGGTATAAATAATTCATTTTCTAAATCTAATGGGCCAGGTTTGAAAATATAAACATAAAAATTCAGTATTTTATCAGCATTTCAAAAAATGAAAAATAATGATTTGTCAAAATTAACATATAAAATATGTTTTATAGTGTTTATTTAATATAAGGTAAAATAATTCATTTTATTCTACGTAAAGTTATAAATAATTAATTTTTTAAATCTAATGGTCCAGGTTTGAAGATAAAAACTTAAAAACTCAGTACTTTATATGCATTTCAAAAAATGAATATATAACATTTTGTCAAAATGAACATATAAAACATGTTTTTTAGTGTTATGAAATATCTGGTTAAATGATTGAGCTTGTTCTAAGTAATGGTAATAATAATTCATTTTCTAAATATAATGGGCCAGGTTTGAAAATATAAACTTAAAAATTCAGTATTTTATATGCATTTGAAAACATTGAATTTATGACATTTCGTCAAAATGAACATATAAAACATGTTTTTTAGTGATTATGAAATATCATATTAAATTGTAAATAAAATTTAATGAAACCTTAAAAATATTACTCTTTCTCAATCTTATGGTCAACGTTAGAAGATAACAATTTAAGAATTCAGTATTTTACTAGCATTTGAAAAAAAACGTATATATAATATTTCATCAAAATGAACATATAAAACATATTTTTAGTGATTATGAAATATCATATGAAATTGTAAATAAAATTTAATGAAACCTTAAAAATATTACTTATTCTCAATCTTATGGTCAAGGTTTGAAGATAATAACTTAAGAATTCAGTATGTTATAAGTATTTGAAAACATTGAATTCATGATATTTCGTCAAAATTACTATGTAAAACCTTTATTAGTGTTTATGGTATATCTGGTTAAATGATAGAGCTTGTTCTAAGTAATGGTAAAAATAATTTATATTCTAAATCTAATGGTCCAGGTTTGAAGATATAAACTTAAAAATTCAGTGTTTTAGAGAGAATTTAAAACTATGAATTTTTTTGAATTTGTGAAAATTAACATATAAAACATGTTTTTAGTGTCTATGAAATATCTGGTTAAATGATTGAGCTCGTTCTAAGTAATGGTAATAATAATTCATTTTCTAAATATACTGGTCAAGAGTTCAAGACAATAACATTAAAATTCAGTGTTTTATAAGTAATTAAAAACTATGAAATTTTTTGAATTTTTAAAGATTAACATAAATTATTGCCCTATATTGTGTTTATGAAATATTGGGAAACAAGTTATATATTAATGTTAGAATTGGTATTAATAATTGTTTTCTATATCTATTGGTCAAAGTATGAATTATATTTTATTGAAGATTTCAGTATTTTATAAGAATTTAAAAAAAATGAATTTATAATAACTCGTCAAAATTAACATATAAAACATGTTTAATAATGTTTATGAAATATCAGGTTTACTGTTTAATTTTCTGATTCTAATGGTCAAGGTTTCAAGAGATTAGTTTAATATTTGAGTGGTTTAGAAGCACTTATAAATATGAATTTCTAATAACTATCAAAATTGTCATTTAAAAGATTGTATTTTAGCATTCTTTAATTCAGATATTATACTTTAACAAATTTATATGGAATAGATTGTGAGAATTTAATTCTTTAGTTGTCTCTTAAAAATTGCAATTATGAGAAATAAAGTTATTTATTTAGAATTTATCCATCCCGGATGTTGATAAGGTAATTATGGTTAAATTATTGGTGTACATTTTTAATGTAAATGTCTGAGGACATTGATGATGAAAAATATGATTTTTTATTTACTGGTATCGTTAATGAAACTACAAATTTTACGAAATAAAACGTATACTGTTTGCTGCACGATATAACGTTATTGTTGTTTCCTAGTTTGTGCGTATATATACATAAGTCATCGCAAAGCGAGACTTACATGAATACATACATGGAATTTTTAAGAAAAGCGCAAATGTGCGACCACTTATAACCCATATACGATGTGCACGCGGTTCTTTAAATGCAAATTACAGATCAAGGACAACTTAAACTTAAATATCAATGTGTGGTCTGGTTCAAATGGGATTATTTAATAGGCTGATTTATGATCTAGCTACTGGAAAAACCAATTTCGAAAATTACAAAAATTTCGAATTATAATTAAATAAAAAAAATGATTGTTATTTGATCACATAATCTGAAAGTGAGTGGATTAATTTTATATGGTTTATACGAAATGAAAAACTATGACTTGTAGACAGCTAGTGAATAGTAAATATACTCAAACACAAAGGTTGATATTTAGCGAAATCTGAATGAGAAAAATAAAATAATAAGCTCATATCAGAGCATTAGAATGGTATTCGCGGTAGGTATACGTAAAAACGTTTAATAAGAAATGCGAAACGGTTACGTTAATGAACTTGAAATATGGAAATTAGACACACACACATTGACATGTACAAAAAGATAACTTAAAATTAACTTATTATTAGCTACTGATTAAATCCCAACACGACGACGAGAACACTTTGTATGTTGTTGATATTTGACAATTCACAGACGCAATTCTGAGGCGTAGATGACAACAGTCGTTATAATGACAGGATACACGCCAACCATCACCGGTCCCGTTATAGAAAGCATATCCAATATAGTACGTAAATAATGTATCATTGCTGGATCATTCCTGAAAAAAAAACGCAGACAACAGTTGTTCTTTCGACATTGATTATTTACTAATGCGATCGGTATTCTTATAGGACATTTAACTTACTCTGATGAATAATAGCATTTGATTTTCTTAACCATAAATGTTTGGCCACCTATCCGATACGAGTACCAAACTATCAACCATCAACATATTCCATGCATGTCATATTCATTTTTCACAAAAATCCTGATAGGTTCACCATCTATAAAATCTCGCACGGTGGCGTATTTACGGAGGGGTGATACGTGGGATAGATCCACCTCCATTGACCTTTTTTTGTAATAGACAGTTGTATTATTTTCTGTATTTCTCAATATGATATTACTTTTAAGTATGTCTGTTTTTTAAATGTTCTAATCTTACTAATTGTACCGCTCTGATATATTAATCTTCGGCCATGTATGCGACTATAGGTCGAGAAATACATATACCTATATAGTAGTATATGCTGCATTGTAATTTTTATTTCTGCTAATTATTTTTCATGGAAAATTGTTTATAATAAACCCGATAAGCAGTCGGTAAATAAAACAAAATGACTATCAAGACCATGGATTTACTTAAAAAAAATTTGTTACTAGTGGGTATAGGACTTAGTGTATGATATCGTGATTTGTGAATACTTTGAATAGTACATTTTCTGGTACGGTCGTCATTCCGAGTACTGACTTTCACACATTATTTTATTATTTAATTACAAATAAAAGAGTTTGAACAACATTAAGTATTACATAAGCAATAGTTTGACAGAAGTAAATATTTAATCAAGTTTCCTGTTCAATATTGAAATATAATTATAAGCTAAAAATTATTATATACCTAGTTTATTAGAACCGGCTTAATGGTTTGGCTTTATTGGCATGTGACGGGTCGATACAAATCATGCAAAATGAGATTATCGATGAACTCAGCATCCAAAATATTAGAAAAATGGATTTTGAATTATAACTTATATTAACTACTCAATTAAAAGAAACATTCTGATAGGAAAAATCTTTATTTAACTCAAACGACACATACTTAACGCACACCAATGGCAAAGTCTCACACACGGGCAACAACTAACATGTCGTATACAACTACACAAGTACAACTATCGCATACATCGACGAGCGCACCCTAGTGGCTCAGGTGTTATCATTCCCCCTATGTTGTTCTCAACCGGAACATAACGATACTTGTAAACTTTTAATGGTCCACAAACACAATGCATTTTACAATAACAATTTATTGAACTTGACAATTTAAAACAATAAATGTAGAAATGAACATACAATTCTTAACAATTTAACAATTAATAACTATTAGCCATACAACATATCATAAACTATTATAATAATAATGAGAACTCCACATAAAAATTAGTAATCAAGAAAAATAATACAAATAGATAGTTAGAATTGGTATAATTAATTCTATTTCAAATATTATGGCCAAGATTTCAAAACAATAACATTGGAATTGAGTTTTTAATAAGAAATCAAAAAAATGTATTTTTTTGAATTTGTAAATATTAACATAAATTATAGTCCTAAATGGTGTTTATGAAATAATATGAAGTGTTATTAATAATTGATGGAAACGATATTAATAATTCATTTTTTAAATCTAATGGTCCAGGTTTGAAGATAAAAACTTAAAAACTCAGTATTTTATAAGCATTTGAAAACATTGAATTTATGACATTTCGTCAAAATGAACATATAAAACATGTTTTTTAGTGATTATGAAATATCATATGAAATTGTAAATAAAATTTAATGAAACCTTAAAAATATTACTTATTCTCAATCTTATGGTCAAGGTTTGAAGATAATAACTAAAGAATTCAGTATGTTATAAGCATTTGAAAACATTGAATACATGATATTTCGTCAAAATTACTATGTAAAACCTTTTTTAGTGTTTATGAAATATCTGGTTAAATGATTGAGCTTGTTCTAAGTAATGGTAATAATAATTCATTTTCTAAATATAATGGTAACATTTCAAGACAATAACATTGAAATTCAGTGTTTTATAAGCAAATTAAAATTATGAATTTTTTTGAATTTGTAAAAATAAACACAAATTTCAGCCCTATATAGTGTTTATGAAATATTAGGAAAAGTGTTATTAATAATTGATGAAAACGGTATAAATAATTCATTTTCTAAATCTAATGGGCCAGGTTTGAAAATATAAACATAAAAATTCAGTATTTTATCAGCATTTCAAAAAATGAAAAATAATGATTTGTCAAAATTAACATATAAAATATGTTTTATAGTGTTTATTTAATATAAGGTAAAATAATTCATTTTATTCTACGTAAAGTTATAAATAATTAATTTTTTAAATCTAATGGTCCAGGTTTGAAGATAAAAACTTAAAAACTCAGTACTTTATATGCATTTCAAAAAATGAATATATAACATTTTGTCAAAATGAACATATAAAACATGTTTTTTAGTGTTATGAAATATCTGGTTAAATGATTGAGCTTGTTCTAAGTAATGGTAATAATAATTCATTTTCTAAATATAATGGGCCAGGTTTGAAAATATAAACTTAAAAATTCAGTATTTTATCAGCATTTCAAAAAATGATTATATAACATTTTGTCAAAATTAACATATAAAACATGTTTTTTAGTGTTATGGAATATCTGGTTAAATGATAGAGCTTGTTCTAAGTAATGGTAAAAATAATTCATATTCTAAATCTAATGGTCCAGGTTTGAAGATATAAACTTAAAAATTCAGTATTTTATATGCATTTCAAAAAATGATTATATAACATTTTGTCAAAATTAACATATAAAACATGTTTTTTAGTGTTATGGAATATCTGGTTAAATGATAGAGCTTGTTCTAAGTAATGGTAAAAATAATTCATATTCTAAATCTAATGGTCCAGGTTTGAAGATATAAACTTAAAAATTCAGTATTTTATATGCATTTGAAAACATTGAATTTATGACATTTCGTCAAAATGAACATATAAAACATGTTTTTTAGTGATTATGAAATATCATATGAAATTGTAAATAAAATTTAATGAAACCTTAAAAATATTACTCATTCTCAATCTTATGGTCAAGGTTTGAAGATAAAAACTTAAAAACTCAGTATTTTATATGCATTTGAAAACATTGAATTTATGACATTTCGTCAAAATGAACATATAAAACATGTTTTTTAGTGATTATGAAATATCATATTAAATTGTAAATAAAATTTAATGAAACCTTAAAAATATTACTCTTTCTCAATCTTATGGTCAACGTTAGAAGATAACAATTTAAGAATTCAGTATTTTACTAGCATTTGAAAAAAAACGTATATATAATATTTCATCAAAATGAACATATAAAACATATTTTTAGTGATTATGAAATATCATATGAAATTGTAAATAAAATTTAATGAAACCTTAAAAATATTACTTATTCTCAATCTTATGGTCAAGGTTTGAAGATAATAACTTAAGAATTCAGTATGTTATAAGTATTTGAAAACATTGAATTCATGATATTTCGTCAAAATTACTATGTAAAACCTTTATTAGTGTTTATGGTATATCTGGTTAAATGATAGAGCTTGTTCTAAGTAATGGTAAAAATAATTTATATTCTAAATCTAATGGTCCAGGTTTGAAGATATAAACTTAAAAATTCAGTGTTTTAGAGAGAATTTAAAACTATGAATTTTTTTGAATTTGTGAAAATTAACATATAAAACATGTTTTTAGTGTCTATGAAATATCTGGTTAAATGATTGAGCTCGTTCTAAGTAATGGTAATAATAATTCATTTTCTAAATATACTGGTCAAGAGTTCAAGACAATAACATTAAAATTCAGTGTTTTATAAGTAATTAAAAACTATGAAATTTTTTGAATTTTTAAAGATTAACATAAATTATTGCCCTATATTGTGTTTATGAAATATTGGGAAACAAGTTATATATTAATGTTAGAATTGGTATTAATAATTGTTTTCTATATCTATTGGTCAAAGTATGAATTATATTTTATTGAAGATTTCAGTATTTTATAAGAATTTAAAAAAAATGAATTTATAATAACTCGTCAAAATTAACATATAAAACATGTTTAATAATGTTTATGAAATATCAGGTTTACTGTTTAATTTTCTGATTCTAATGGTCAAGGTTTCAAGAGATTAGTTTAATATTTGAGTGGTTTAGAAGCACTTATAAATATGAATTTCTAATAACTATCAAAATTGTCATTTAAAAGATTGTATTTTAGCATTCTTTAATTCAGATATTATACTTTAACAAATTTATATGGAATAGATTGTGAGAATTTAATTCTTTAGTTGTCTCTTAAAAATTGCAATTATGAGAAATAAAGTTATTTATTTAGAATTTATCCATCCCGGATGTTGATAAGGTAATTATGGTTAAATTATTGGTGTACATTTTTAATGTAAATGTCTGAGGACATTGATGATGAAAAATATGATTTTTTATTTACTGGTATCGTTAATGAAACTACAAATTTTACGAAATAAAACGTATACTGTTTGCTGCACGATATAACGTTATTGTTGTTTCCTAGTTTGTGCGTATATATACATAAGTCATCGCAAAGCGAGACTTACATGAATACATACATGGAATTTTTAAGAAAAGCGCAAATGTGCGACCACTTATAACCCATATACGATGTGCACGCGGTTCTTTAAATGCAAATTACAGATCAAGGACAACTTAAACTTAAATATCAATGTGTGGTCTGGTTCAAATGGGATTATTTAATAGGCTGATTTATGATCTAGCTACTGGAAAAACCAATTTCGAAAATTACAAAAATTTCGAATTATAATTAAATAAAAAAAATGATTGTTATTTGATCACATAATCTGAAAGTGAGTGGATTAATTTTATATGGTTTATACGAAATGAAAAACTATGACTTGTAGACAGCTAGTGAATAGTAAATATACTCAAACACAAAGGTTGATATTTAGCGAAATCTGAATGAGAAAAATAAAATAATAAGCTCATATCAGAGCATTAGAATGGTATTCGCGGTAGGTATACGTAAAAACGTTTAATAAGAAATGCGAAACGGTTACGTTAATGAACTTGAAATATGGAAATTAGACACACACACATTGACATGTACAAAAAGATAACTTAAAATTAACTTATTATTAGCTACTGATTAAATCCCAACACGACGACGAGAACACTTTGTATGTTGTTGATATTTGACAATTCACAGACGCAATTCTGAGGCGTAGATGACAACAGTCGTTATAATGACAGGATACACGCCAACCATCACCGGTCCCGTTATAGAAAGCATATCCAATATAGTACGTAAATAATGTATCATTGCTGGATCATTCCTGAAAAAAAAACGCAGACAACAGTTGTTCTTTCGACATTGATTATTTACTAATGCGATCGGTATTCTTATAGGACATTTAACTTACTCTGATGAATAATAGCATTTGATTTTCTTAACCATAAATGTTTGGCCACCTATCCGATACGAGTACCAAACTATCAACCATCAACATATTCCATGCATGTCATATTCATTTTTCACAAAAATCCTGATAGGTTCACCATCTATAAAATCTCGCACGGTGGCGTATTTACGGAGGGGTGATACGTGGGATAGATCCACCTCCATTGACCTTTTTTTGTAATAGACAGTTGTATTATTTTCTGTATTTCTCAATATGATATTACTTTTAAGTATGTCTGTTTTTTAAATGTTCTAATCTTACTAATTGTACCGCTCTGATATATTAATCTTCGGCCATGTATGCGACTATAGGTCGAGAAATACATATACCTATATAGTAGTATATGCTGCATTGTAATTTTTATTTCTGCTAATTATTTTTCATGGAAAATTGTTTATAATAAACCCGATAAGCAGTCGGTAAATAAAACAAAATGACTATCAAGACCATGGATTTACTTAAAAAAAATTTGTTACTAGTGGGTATAGGACTTAGTGTATGATATCGTGATTTGTGAATACTTTGAATAGTACATTTTCTGGTACGGTCGTCATTCCGAGTACTGACTTTCACACATTATTTTATTATTTAATTACAAATAAAAGAGTTTGAACAACATTAAGTATTACATAAGCAATAGTTTGACAGAAGTAAATATTTAATCAAGTTTCCTGTTCAATATTGAAATATAATTATAAGCTAAAAATTATTATATACCTAGTTTATTAGAACCGGCTTAATGGTTTGGCTTTATTGGCATGTGACGGGTCGATACAAATCATGCAAAATGAGATTATCGATGAACTCAGCATCCAAAATATTAGAAAAATGGATTTTGAATTATAACTTATATTAACTACTCAATTAAAAGAAACATTCTGATAGGAAAAATCTTTATTTAACTCAAATGACACATACTTAACGCACACCAATGGCAAAGTCTCACACACGGGCAACAACTAACATGTCGTATACAACTACACAAGTACAACTATCGCATACATCGACGAGCGCACCCTAGTGGCTCAGGTGTTATCATTCCCCCTATGTTGTTCTCAACCGGAACATAACGATACTTGTAAACTTTTAATGGTCCACAAACACAATGCATTTTACAATAACAATTTATTGAACTTGACAATTTAAAACAATAAATGTAGAAATGAACATACAATTCTTAACAATTTAACAATTAATAACTATTAGCCATACAACATATCATAAACTATTATAATAATAATGAGAACTCCACATAAAAATTAGTAATCAAGAAAAATAATACAAATAGATAGTTAGAATTGGTATAATTAATTCTATTTCAAATATTATGGCCAAGATTTCAAAACAATAACATTGGAATTGAGTTTTTAATAAGAAATCAAAAAAATGTATTTTTTTGAATTTGTAAATATTAACATAAATTATAGTCCTAAATGGTGTTTATGAAATAATATGAAGTGTTATTAATAATTGATGGAAACGATATAAATAATTCATTTTTTAAATCTAATGGTCCAGGTTTGAAGATAAAAACTTAAAAACTCAGTATTTTATAAGCATTTGAAAACATTGAATTTATGACATTTCGTCAAAATGAACATATAAAACATGTTTTTTAGTGATTATGAAATATCATATGAAATTGTAAATAAAATTTAATGAAACCTTAAAAATATTACTTATTCTCAATCTTATGGTCAAGGTTTGAAGATAATAACTTAAGAATTCAGTATGTTATAAGCATTTGAAAACATTGAATACATGATATTTCGTCAAAATTACTATGTAAAACCTTTTTTAGTGTTTATGAAATATCTGGTTAAATGATTGAGCTTGTTCTAAGTAATGGTAATAATAATTCATTTTCTAAATATAATGGTAACATTTCAAGACAATAACATTGAAATTCAGTGTTTTATAAGCAAATTAAAATTATGAATTTTTTTGAATTTGTAAAAATAAACACAAATTTCAGCCCTATATAGTGTTTATGAAATATTAGGAAAAGTGTTATTAATAATTGATGAAAACGGTATAAATAATTCATTTTCTAAATCTAATGGGCCAGGTTTGAAAATATAAACATAAAAATTCAGTATTTTATCAGCATTTCAAAAAATGAAAAATAATGATTTGTCAAAATTAACATATAAAATATGTTTTATAGTGTTTATTTAATATAAGGTAAAATAATTCATTTTATTCTACGTAAAGTTATAAATAATTAATTTTATAAATCTAATGGTCCAGGTTTGAAGATAAAAACTTAAAAACTCAGTACTTTATATGCATTTCAAAAAATGAATATATAACATTTTGTCAAAATGAACATATAAAACATGTTTTTTAGTGTTATGAAATATCTGGTTAAATGATTGAGCTTGTTCTAAGTAATGGTAATAATAATTCATTTTCTAAATATAATGGGCCAGGTTTGAAAATATAAACTTAAAAATTCAGTATTTTATCAGCATTTCAAAAAATGATTATATAACATTTTGTCAAAATTAACATATAAAACATGTTTTTTAGTGTTATGGAATATCTGGTTAAATGATAGAGCTTGTTCTAAGTAATGGTAAAAATAATTCATATTCTAAATCTAATGGTCCAGGTTTGAAGATATAAACTTAAAAATTCAGTATTTTATATGCATTTCAAAAAATGATTATATAACATTTTGTCAAAATTAACATATAAAACATGTTTTTTAGTGTTATGGAATATCTGGTTAAATGATAGAGCTTGTTCTAAGTAATGGTAAAAATAATTCATATTCTAAATCTAATGGTCCAGGTTTGAAGATATAAACTTAAAAATTCAGTATTTTATATGCATTTGAAAACATTGAATTTATGACATTTCGTCAAAATGAACATATAAAACATGTTTTTTAGTGATTATGAAATATCATATTAAATTGTAAATAAAATTTAATGAAACCTTAAAAATATTACTCTTTCTCAATCTTATGGTCAACGTTAGAAGATAACAATTTAAGAATTCAGTATTTTACTAGCATTTGAAAAAAAACGTATATATAATATTTCATCAAAATGAACATATAAAACATATTTTTAGTGATTATGAAATATCATATGAAATTGTAAATAAAATTTAATGAAACCTTAAAAATATTACTTATTCTCAATCTTATGGTCAAGGTTTGAAGATAATAACTTAAGAATTCAGTATGTTATAAGTATTTGAAAACATTGAATTCATGATATTTCGTCAAAATTACTATGTAAAACCTTTATTAGTGTTTATGGTATATCTGGTTAAATGATAGAGCTTGTTCTAAGTAATGGTAAAAATAATTTATATTCTAAATCTAATGGTCCAGGTTTGAAGATATAAACTTAAAAATTCAGTGTTTTAGAGAGAATTTAAAACTATGAATTTTTTTGAATTTGTGAAAATTAACATATAAAACATGTTTTTAGTGTCTATGAAATATCTGGTTAAATGATTGAGCTCGTTCTAAGTAATGGTAATAATAATTCATTTTCTAAATATACTGGTCAAGAGTTCAAGACAATAACATTAAAATTCAGTGTTTTATAAGTAATTAAAAACTATGAAATTTTTTGAATTTTTAAAGATTAACATAAATTATTGCCCTATATTGTGTTTATGAAATATTGGGAAACAAGTTATATATTAATGTTAGAATTGGTATTAATAATTGTTTTCTATATCTATTGGTCAAAGTATGAATTATATTTTATTGAAGATTTCAGTATTTTATAAGAATTTAAAAAAAATGAATTTATAATAACTCGTCAAAATTAACATATAAAACATGTTTAATAATGTTTATGAAATATCAGGTTTACTGTTTAATTTTCTGATTCTAATGGTCAAGGTTTCAAGAGATTAGTTTAATATTTGAGTGGTTTAGAAGCACTTATAAATATGAATTTCTAATAACTATCAAAATTGTCATTTAAAAGATTGTATTTTAGCATTCTTTAATTCAGATATTATACTTTAACAAATTTATATGGAATAGATTGTGAGAATTTAATTCTTTAGTTGTCTCTTAAAAATTGCAATTATGAGAAATAAAGTTATTTATTTAGAATTTATCCATCCCGGATGTTGATAAGGTAATTATGGTTAAATTATTGGTGTACATTTTTAATGTAAATGTCTGAGGACATTGATGATGAAAAATATGATTTTTTATTTACTGGTATCGTTAATGAAACTACAAATTTTACGAAATAAAACGTATACTGTTTGCTGCACGATATAACGTTATTGTTGTTTCCTAGTTTGTGCGTATATATACATAAGTCATCGCAAAGCGAGACTTACATGAATACATACATGGAATTTTTAAGAAAAGCGCAAATGTGCGACCACTTATAACCCATATACGATGTGCACGCGGTTCTTTAAATGCAAATTACAGATCAAGGACAACTTAAACTTAAATATCAATGTGTGGTCTGGTTCAAATGGGATTATTTAATAGGCTGATTTATGATCTAGCTACTGGAAAAACCAATTTCGAAAATTACAAAAATTTCGAATTATAATTAAATAAAAAAAATGATTGTTATTTGATCACATAATCTGAAAGTGAGTGGATTAATTTTATATGGTTTATACGAAATGAAAAACTATGACTTGTAGACAGCTAGTGAATAGTAAATATACTCAAACACAAAGGTTGATATTTAGCGAAATCTGAATGAGAAAAATAAAATAATAAGCTCATATCAGAGCATTAGAATGGTATTCGCGGTAGGTATACGTAAAAACGTTTAATAAGAAATGCGAAACGGTTACGTTAATGAACTTGAAATATGGAAATTAGACACACACACATTGACATGTACAAAAAGATAACTTAAAATTAACTTATTATTAGCTACTGATTAAATCCCAACACGACGACGAGAACACTTTGTATGTTGTTGATATTTGACAATTCACAGACGCAATTCTGAGGCGTAGATGACAACAGTCGTTATAATGACAGGATACACGCCAACCATCACCGGTCCCGTTATAGAAAGCATATCCAATATAGTACGTAAATAATGTATCATTGCTGGATCATTCCTGAAAAAAAAACGCAGACAACAGTTGTTCTTTCGACATTGATTATTTACTAATGCGATCGGTATTCTTATAGGACATTTAACTTACTCTGATGAATAATAGCATTTGATTTTCTTAACCATAAATGTTTGGCCACCTATCCGATACGAGTACCAAACTATCAACCATCAACATATTCCATGCATGTCATATTCATTTTTCACAAAAATCCTGATAGGTTCACCATCTATAAAATCTCGCACGGTGGCGTATTTACGGAGGGGTGATACGTGGGATAGATCCACCTCCATTGACCTTTTTTTGTAATAGACAGTTGTATTATTTTCTGTATTTCTCAATATGATATTACTTTTAAGTATGTCTGTTTTTTAAATGTTCTAATCTTACTAATTGTACCGCTCTGATATATTAATCTTCGGCCATGTATGCGACTATAGGTCGAGAAATACATATACCTATATAGTAGTATATGCTGCATTGTAATTTTTATTTCTGCTAATTATTTTTCATGGAAAATTGTTTATAATAAACCCGATAAGCAGTCGGTAAATAAAACAAAATGACTATCAAGACCATGGATTTACTTAAAAAAAATTTGTTACTAGTGGGTATAGGACTTAGTGTATGATATCGTGATTTGTGAATACTTTGAATAGTACATTTTCTGGTACGGTCGTCATTCCGAGTACTGACTTTCACACATTATTTTATTATTTAATTACAAATAAAAGAGTTTGAACAACATTAAGTATTACATAAGCAATAGTTTGACAGAAGTAAATATTTAATCAAGTTTCCTGTTCAATATTGAAATATAATTATAAGCTAAAAATTATTATATACCTAGTTTATTAGAACCGGCTTAATGGTTTGGCTTTATTGGCATGTGACGGGTCGATACAAATCATGCAAAATGAGATTATCGATGAACTCAGCATCCAAAATATTAGAAAAATGGATTTTGAATTATAACTTATATTAACTACTCAATTAAAAGAAACATTCTGATAGGAAAAATCTTTATTTAACTCAAATGACACATACTTAACGCACACCAATGGCAAAGTCTCACACACGGGCAACAACTAACATGTCGTATACAACTACACAAGTACAACTATCGCATACATCGACGAGCGCACCCTAGTGGCTCAGGTGTTATCATTCCCCCTATGTTGTTCTCAACCGGAACATAACGATACTTGTAAACTTTTAATGGTCCACAAACACAATGCATTTTACAATAACAATTTATTGAACTTGACAATTTAAAACAATAAATGTAGAAATGAACATACAATTCTTAACAATTTAACAATTAATAACTATTAGCCATACAACATATCATAAACTATTATAATAATAATGAGAACTCCACATAAAAATTAGTAATCAAGAAAAATAATACAAATAGATAGTTAGAATTGGTATAATTAATTCTATTTCAAATATTATGGCCAAGATTTCAAAACAATAACATTGGAATTGAGTTTTTAATAAGAAATCAAAAAAATGTATTTTTTTGAATTTGTAAATATTAACATAAATTATAGTCCTAAATGGTGTTTATGAAATAATATGAAGTGTTATTAATAATTGATGGAAACGATATAAATAATTCATTTTTTAAATCTAATGGTCCAGGTTTGAAGATAAAAACTTAAAAACTCAGTATTTTATAAGCATTTGAAAACATTGAATTTATGACATTTCGTCAAAATGAACATATAAAACATGTTTTTTAGTGATTATGAAATATCATATGAAATTGTAAATAAAATTTAATGAAACCTTAAAAATATTACTTATTCTCAATCTTATGGTCAAGGTTTGAAGATAATAACTTAAGAATTCAGTATGTTATAAGCATTTGAAAACATTGAATACATGATATTTCGTCAAAATTACTATGTAAAACCTTTTTTAGTGTTTATGAAATATCTGGTTAAATGATTGAGCTTGTTCTAAGTAATGGTAATAATAATTCATTTTCTAAATATAATGGTAACATTTCAAGACAATAACATTGAAATTCAGTGTTTTATAAGCAAATTAAAATTATGAATTTTTTTGAATTTGTAAAAATAAACACAAATTTCAGCCCTATATAGTGTTTATGAAATATTAGGAAAAGTGTTATTAATAATTGATGAAAACGGTATAAATAATTCATTTTCTAAATCTAATGGGCCAGGTTTGAAAATATAAACATAAAAATTCAGTATTTTATCAGCATTTCAAAAAATGAAAAATAATGATTTGTCAAAATTAACATATAAAATATGTTTTATAGTGTTTATTTAATATAAGGTAAAATAATTCATTTTATTCTACGTAAAGTTATAAATAATTAATTTTATAAATCTAATGGTCCAGGTTTGAAGATAAAAACTTAAAAACTCAGTACTTTATATGCATTTCAAAAAATGAATATATAACATTTTGTCAAAATGAACATATAAAACATGTTTTTTAGTGTTATGAAATATCTGGTTAAATGATTGAGCTTGTTCTAAGTAATGGTAATAATAATTCATTTTCTAAATATAATGGGCCAGGTTTGAAAATATAAACTTAAAAATTCAGTATTTTATCAGCATTTCAAAAAATGATTATATAACATTTTGTCAAAATTAACATATAAAACATGTTTTTTAGTGTTATGGAATATCTGGTTAAATGATAGAGCTTGTTCTAAGTAATGGTAAAAATAATTCATATTCTAAATCTAATGGTCCAGGTTTGAAGATATAAACTTAAAAATTCAGTATTTTATATGCATTTCAAAAAATGATTATATAACATTTTGTCAAAATTAACATATAAAACATGTTTTTTAGTGTTATGGAATATCTGGTTAAATGATAGAGCTTGTTCTAAGTAATGGTAAAAATAATTCATATTCTAAATCTAATGGTCCAGGTTTGAAGATATAAACTTAAAAATTCAGTATTTTATATGCATTTGAAAACATTGAATTTATGACATTTCGTCAAAATGAACATATAAAACATGTTTTTTAGTGATTATGAAATATCATATTAAATTGTAAATAAAATTTAATGAAACCTTAAAAATATTACTCTTTCTCAATCTTATGGTCAACGTTAGAAGATAACAATTTAAGAATTCAGTATTTTACTAGCATTTGAAAAAAAACGTATATATAATATTTCATCAAAATGAACATATAAAACATATTTTTAGTGATTATGAAATATCATATGAAATTGTAAATAAAATTTAATGAAACCTTAAAAATATTACTTATTCTCAATCTTATGGTCAAGGTTTGAAGATAATAACTTAAGAATTCAGTATGTTATAAGTATTTGAAAACATTGAATTCATGATATTTCGTCAAAATTACTATGTAAAACCTTTATTAGTGTTTATGGTATATCTGGTTAAATGATAGAGCTTGTTCTAAGTAATGGTAAAAATAATTTATATTCTAAATCTAATGGTCCAGGTTTGAAGATATAAACTTAAAAATTCAGTGTTTTAGAGAGAATTTAAAACTATGAATTTTTTTGAATTTGTGAAAATTAACATATAAAACATGTTTTTAGTGTCTATGAAATATCTGGTTAAATGATTGAGCTCGTTCTAAGTAATGGTAATAATAATTCATTTTCTAAATATACTGGTCAAGAGTTCAAGACAATAACATTAAAATTCAGTGTTTTATAAGTAATTAAAAACTATGAAATTTTTTGAATTTTTAAAGATTAACATAAATTATTGCCCTATATTGTGTTTATGAAATATTGGGAAACAAGTTATATATTAATGTTAGAATTGGTATTAATAATTGTTTTCTATATCTATTGGTCAAAGTATGAATTATATTTTATTGAAGATTTCAGTATTTTATAAGAATTTAAAAAAAATGAATTTATAATAACTCGTCAAAATTAACATATAAAACATGTTTAATAATGTTTATGAAATATCAGGTTTACTGTTTAATTTTCTGATTCTAATGGTCAAGGTTTCAAGAGATTAGTTTAATATTTGAGTGGTTTAGAAGCACTTATAAATATGAATTTCTAATAACTATCAAAATTGTCATTTAAAAGATTGTATTTTAGCATTCTTTAATTCAGATATTATACTTTAACAAATTTATATGGAATAGATTGTGAGAATTTAATTCTTTAGTTGTCTCTTAAAAATTGCAATTATGAGAAATAAAGTTATTTATTTAGAATTTATCCATCCCGGATGTTGATAAGGTAATTATGGTTAAATTATTGGTGTACATTTTTAATGTAAATGTCTGAGGACATTGATGATGAAAAATATGATTTTTTATTTACTGGTATCGTTAATGAAACTACAAATTTTACGAAATAAAACGTATACTGTTTGCTGCACGATATAACGTTATTGTTGTTTCCTAGTTTGTGCGTATATATACATAAGTCATCGCAAAGCGAGACTTACATGAATACATACATGGAATTTTTAAGAAAAGCGCAAATGTGCGACCACTTATAACCCATATACGATGTGCACGCGGTTCTTTAAATGCAAATTACAGATCAAGGACAACTTAAACTTAAATATCAATGTGTGGTCTGGTTCAAATGGGATTATTTAATAGGCTGATTTATGATCTAGCTACTGGAAAAACCAATTTCGAAAATTACAAAAATTTCGAATTATAATTAAATAAAAAAAATGATTGTTATTTGATCACATAATCTGAAAGTGAGTGGATTAATTTTATATGGTTTATACGAAATGAAAAACTATGACTTGTAGACAGCTAGTGAATAGTAAATATACTCAAACACAAAGGTTGATATTTAGCGAAATCTGAATGAGAAAAATAAAATAATAAGCTCATATCAGAGCATTAGAATGGTATTCGCGGTAGGTATACGTAAAAACGTTTAATAAGAAATGCGAAACGGTTACGTTAATGAACTTGAAATATGGAAATTAGACACACACACATTGACATGTACAAAAAGATAACTTAAAATTAACTTATTATTAGCTACTGATTAAATCCCAACACGACGACGAGAACACTTTGTATGTTGTTGATATTTGACAATTCACAGACGCAATTCTGAGGCGTAGATGACAACAGTCGTTATAATGACAGGATACACGCCAACCATCACCGGTCCCGTTATAGAAAGCATATCCAATATAGTACGTAAATAATGTATCATTGCTGGATCATTCCTGAAAAAAAAACGCAGACAACAGTTGTTCTTTCGACATTGATTATTTACTAATGCGATCGGTATTCTTATAGGACATTTAACTTACTCTGATGAATAATAGCATTTGATTTTCTTAACCATAAATGTTTGGCCACCTATCCGATACGAGTACCAAACTATCAACCATCAACATATTCCATGCATGTCATATTCATTTTTCACAAAAATCCTGATAGGTTCACCATCTATAAAATCTCGCACGGTGGCGTATTTACGGAGGGGTGATACGTGGGATAGATCCACCTCCATTGACCTTTTTTTGTAATAGACAGTTGTATTATTTTCTGTATTTCTCAATATGATATTACTTTTAAGTATGTCTGTTTTTTAAATGTTCTAATCTTACTAATTGTACCGCTCTGATATATTAATCTTCGGCCATGTATGCGACTATAGGTCGAGAAATACATATACCTATATAGTAGTATATGCTGCATTGTAATTTTTATTTCTGCTAATTATTTTTCATGGAAAATTGTTTATAATAAACCCGATAAGCAGTCGGTAAATAAAACAAAATGACTATCAAGACCATGGATTTACTTAAAAAAAATTTGTTACTAGTGGGTATAGGACTTAGTGTATGATATCGTGATTTGTGAATACTTTGAATAGTACATTTTCTGGTACGGTCGTCATTCCGAGTACTGACTTTCACACATTATTTTATTATTTAATTACAAATAAAAGAGTTTGAACAACATTAAGTATTACATAAGCAATAGTTTGACAGAAGTAAATATTTAATCAAGTTTCCTGTTCAATATTGAAATATAATTATAAGCTAAAAATTATTATATACCTAGTTTATTAGAACCGGCTTAATGGTTTGGCTTTATTGGCATGTGACGGGTCGATACAAATCATGCAAAATGAGATTATCGATGAACTCAGCATCCAAAATATTAGAAAAATGGATTTTGAATTATAACTTATATTAACTACTCAATTAAAAGAAACATTCTGATAGGAAAAATCTTTATTTAACTCAAACGACACATACTTAACGCACACCAATGGCAAAGCCTCACACACGGGCAACAACTAACATGTCGTATACAACTACACAAGTACAACTATCGCATACATCGACGAGCGCACCCTAGTGGCTCAGGTGTTATCATTCCCCCTATGTTGTTCTCAACCGGAACATAACGATACTTGTAAACTTTTAATGGTCCACAAACACAATGCATTTTACAATAACAATTTATTGAACTTGACAATTTAAAACAATAAATGTAGAAATGAACATACAATTCTTAACAATTTAACAATTAATAACTATTAGCCATACAACATATCATAAACTATTATAATAATAATGAGAACTCCACATAAAAATTAGTAATCAAGAAAAATAATACAAATAGATAGTTAGAATTGGTATAATTAATTCTATTTCAAATATTATGGCCAAGATTTCAAAACAATAACATTGGAATTGAGTTTTTAATAAGAAATCAAAAAAATGTATTTTTTTGAATTTGTAAATATTAACATAAATTATAGTCCTAAATGGTGTTTATGAAATAATATGAAGTGTTATTAATAATTGATGGAAACGATATTAATAATTCATTTTTTAAATCTAATGGTCCAGGTTTGAAGATAAAAACTTAAAAACTCAGTATTTTATAAGCATTTGAAAACATTGAATTTATGACATTTCGTCAAAATGAACATATAAAACATGTTTTTTAGTGATTATGAAATATCATATGAAATTGTAAATAAAATTTAATGAAACCTTAAAAATATTACTTATTCTCAATCTTATGGTCAAGGTTTGAAGATAATAACTTAAGAATTCAGTATGTTATAAGCATTTGAAAACATTGAATACATGATATTTCGTCAAAATTACTATGTAAAACCTTTTTTAGTGTTTATGAAATATCTGGTTAAATGATTGAGCTTGTTCTAAGTAATGGTAATAATAATTCATTTTCTAAATATAATGGTAACATTTCAAGACAATAACATTGAAATTCAGTGTTTTATAAGCAAATTAAAATTATGAATTTTTTTGAATTTGTAAAAATAAACACAAATTTCAGCCCTATATAGTGTTTATGAAATATTAGGAAAAGTGTTATTAATAATTGATGAAAACGGTATAAATAATTCATTTTCTAAATCTAATGGGCCAGGTTTGAAAATATAAACATAAAAATTCAGTATTTTATCAGCATTTCAAAAAATGAAAAATAATGATTTGTCAAAATTAACATATAAAATATGTTTTATAGTGTTTATTTAATATAAGGTAAAATAATTCATTTTATTCTACGTAAAGTTATAAATAATTAATTTTTTAAATCTAATGGTCCAGGTTTGAAGATAAAAACTTAAAAACTCAGTACTTTATATGCATTTCAAAAAATGATTATATAACATTTTGTCAAAATTAACATATAAAACATGTTTTTTAGTGTTATGGAATATCTGGTTAAATGATAGAGCTTGTTCTAAGTAATGGTAAAAATAATTCATATTCTAAATCTAATGGTCCAGGTTTGAAGATATAAACTTAAAAATTCAGTATTTTATATGCATTTGAAAACATTGAATTTATGACATTTCGTCAAAATGAACATATAAAACATGTTTTTTAGTGATTATGAAATATCATATGAAATTGTAAATAAAATTTAATGAAACCTTAAAAATATTACTCATTCTCAATCTTATGGTCAAGGTTTGAAGATAAAAACTTAAAAACTCAGTATTTTATATGCATTTGAAAACATTGAATTTATGACATTTCGTCAAAATGAACATATAAAACATGTTTTTTAGTGATTATGAAATATCATATTAAATTGTAAATAAAATTTAATGAAACCTTAAAAATATTACTCTTTCTCAATCTTATGGTCAACGTTAGAAGATAACAATTTAAGAATTCAGTATTTTACTAGCATTTGAAAAAAAACGTATATATAATATTTCATCAAAATGAACATATAAAACATATTTTTAGTGATTATGAAATATCATATGAAATTGTAAATAAAATTTAATGAAACCTTAAAAATATTACTTATTCTCAATCTTATGGTCAAGGATTGAAGATAATAACTTATGAATTCAGTATGTTATAAGTATTTAAAAACATTGAATTCATGATATTTCGTCAAAATTACTATGTAAAACCTTTATTAGTGTTTATGGTATATCTGGTTAAATGATAGAGCTTGTTCTAAGTAATGGTAAAAATAATTTATATTCTAAATCTAATGGTCCAGGTTTGAAGATATAAACTTAAAAATTCAGTGTTTTAGAGAGAATTTAAAACTATGAATTTTTTTGAATTTGTGAAAATTAACATATAAAACATGTTTTTAGTGTCTATGAAATATCTGGTTAAATGATTGAGCTCGTTCTAAGTAATGGTAATAATAATTCATTTTCTAAATATACTGGTCAAGAGTTCAAGACAATAACATTAAAATTGAGTGTTTTATAAGTAATTAAAAACTATGAAATTTTTTGAATTTTTAAAGATTAACATAAATTATTGCCCTATATTGTGTTTATGAAATATTGGGAAACAAGTTATATATTAATGTTAGAATTGGTATTAATAATTGTTTTCTATATCTATTGGTAAAAGTATGAATTATATTTTATTGAAGATTTCAGTATTTTATAAGAATTTAAAAAAAATGAATTTATAATAACTCGTCAAAATTAACATATAAAACATGTTTAATAATGTTTATGAAATATCAGGTTTACTGTTTAATTTTCTGATTCTAATGGTCAAGGTTTCAAGAGATTAGTTTAATATTTGAGTGGTTTAGAAGCACTTATAAATATGAATTTCTAATAACTATCAAAATTGTCATTTAAAAGATTGTATTTTAGCATTCTTTAATTCAGATATTATACTTTAACAAATTTATATGGAATAGATTGTGAGAATTTAATTCTTTAGTTGTCTCTTAAAAATTGCAATTATGAGAAATAAAGTTATTTATTTAGAATTTATCCATCCCGGATGTTGATAAGGTAATTATGGTTAAATTATTGGTGTACATTTTAAAATGTAAATGTCTGAGGACATTGATGATGAAAAATATGATTTTTTATTTACTGGTATCGTTAATGAAACTACAAATTTTACGAAATAAAACGTATACTGTTTGCTGCACGATATAACGTTATTGTTGTTTCCTAGTTTGTGCGTATATATACATAAGTCATCGCAAAGCGAGACTTACATGAATACATACATGGAATTTTTAAGAAAAGCGCAAATGTGCGACCACTTATAACCCATATACGATGTGCACGCGGTTCTTTAAATGCAAATTACAGATCAAGGACAACTTAAACTTAAATATCAATGTGTGGTCTGGTTCAAATGGGATTATTTAATAGGCTGATTTATGATCTAGCTACTGGAAAAACCAATTTCGAAAATTACAAAAATTTCGAATTATAATTAAATAAAAAAAATGATTGTTATTTGATCACATAATCTGAAAGTGAGTGGATTAATTTTATATGGTTTATACGAAATGAAAAACTATGACTTGTAGACAGCTAGTGAATAGTAAATATACTCAAACACAAAGGTTGATATTTAGCGAAATCTGAATGAGAAAAATAAAATAATAAGCTCATATCAGAGCATTAGAATGGTATTCGCGGTAGGTATACGTAAAAACGTTTAATAAGAAATGCGAAACGGTTACGTTAATGAACTTGAAATATGGAAATTAGACACACACACATTGACATGTACAAAAAGATAACTTAAAATTAACTTATTATTAGCTACTGATTAAATCCCAACACGACGACGAGAACACTTTGTATGTTGTTGATATTTGACAATTCACAGACGCAATTCTGAGGCGTAGATGACAACAGTCGTTATAATGACAGGATACACGCCAACCATCACCGGTCCCGTTATAGAAAGCATATCCAATATAGTACGTAAATAATGTATCATTGCTGGATCATTCCTGAAAAAAAAACGCAGACAACAGTTGTTCTTTCGACATTGATTATTTACTAATGCGATCGGTATTCTTATAGGACATTTAACTTACTCTGATGAATAATAGCATTTGATTTTCTTAACCATAAATGTTTGGCCACCTATCCGATACGAGTACCAAACTATCAACCATCAACATATTCCATGCATGTCATATTCATTTTTCACAAAAATCCTGATAGGTTCACCATCTATAAAATCTCGCACGGTGGCGTATTTACGGAGGGGTGATACGTGGGATAGATCCACCTCCATTGACCTTTTTTTGTAATAGACAGTTGTATTATTTTCTGTATTTCTCAATATGATATTACTTTTAAGTATGTCTGTTTTTTAAATGTTCTAATCTTACTAATTGTACCGCTCTGATATATTAATCTTCGGCCATGTATGCGACTATAGGTCGAGAAATACATATACCTATATAGTAGTATATGCTGCATTGTAATTTTTATTTCTGCTAATTATTTTTCATGGAAAATTGTTTATAATAAACCCGATAAGCAGTCGGTAAATAAAACAAAATGACTATCAAGACCATGGATATACTTAAAAAAAATTTGTTACTAGTGGGTATAGGACTTAGTGTATGATATCGTGATTTGTGAATACTTTGAATAGTACATTTTCTGGTACGGTCGTCATTCCGAGTACTGACTTTCACACATTATTTTATTATTTAATTACAAATAAAAGAGTTTGAACAACATTAAGTATTACATAAGCAATAGTTTGACAGAAGTAAATATTTAATCAAGTTTCCTGTTCAATATTGAAATATAATTATAAGCTAAAAATTATTATATACCTAGTTTATTAGAACCGGCTTAATGGTTTGGCTTTATTGGCATGTGACGGGTCGATACAAATCATGCAAAATGAGATTATCGATGAACTCAGCATCCAAAATATTAGAAAAATGGATTTTGAATTATAACTTATATTAACTACTCAATTAAAAGAAACATTCTGATAGGAAAAATCTTTATTTAACTCAAATGACACATACTTAACGCACACCAATGGCAAAGTCTCACACACGGGCAACAACTAACATGTCGTATACAACTACACAAGTACAACTATCGCATACATCGACGAGCGCACCCTAGTGGCTCAGGTGTTATCATTCCCCCTATGTTGTTCTCAACCGGAACATAACGATACTTGTAAACTTTTAATGGTCCACAAACACAATGCATTTTACAATAACAATTTATTGAACTTGACAATTTAAAACAATAAATGTAGAAATGAACATACAATTCTTAACAATTTAACAATTAATAACTATTAGCCATACAACATATCATAAACTATTATAATAATAATGAGAACTCCACATAAAAATTAGTAATCAAGAAAAATAATACAAATAGATAGTTAGAATTGGTATAATTAATTCTATTTCAAATATTATGGCCAAGATTTCAAAACAATAACATTGGAATTGAGTTTTTAATAAGAAATCAAAAAAATGTATTTTTTTGAATTTGTAAATATTAACATAAATTATAGTCCTAAATGGTGTTTATGAAATAATATGAAGTGTTATTAATAATTGATGGAAACGATATAAATAATTCATTTTTTAAATCTAATGGTCCAGGTTTGAAGATAAAAACTTAAAAACTCAGTATTTTATAAGCATTTGAAAACATTGAATTTATGACATTTCGTCAAAATGAACATATAAAACATGTTTTTTAGTGATTATGAAATATCATATGAAATTGTAAATAAAATTTAATGAAACCTTAAAAATATTACTTATTCTCAATCTTATGGTCAAGGTTTGAAGATAATAACTTAAGAATTCAGTATGTTATAAGCATTTGAAAACATTGAATACATGATATTTCGTCAAAATTACTATGTAAAACCTTTTTTAGTGTTTATGAAATATCTGGTTAAATGATTGAGCTTGTTCTAAGTAATGGTAATAATAATTCATTTTCTAAATATAATGGTAACATTTCAAGACAATAACATTGAAATTCAGTGTTTTATAAGCAAATTAAAATTATGAATTTTTTTGAATTTGTAAAAATAAACACAAATTTCAGCCCTATATAGTGTTTATGAAATATTAGGAAAAGTGTTATTAATAATTGATGAAAACGGTATAAATAATTCATTTTCTAAATCTAATGGGCCAGGTTTGAAAATATAAACATAAAAATTCAGTATTTTATCAGCATTTCAAAAAATGAAAAATAATGATTTGTCAAAATTAACATATAAAATATGTTTTATAGTGTTTATTTAATATAAGGTAAAATAATTCATTTTATTCTACGTAAAGTTATAAATAATTAATTTTTTAAATCTAATGGTCCAGGTTTGAAGATAAAAACTTAAAAACTCAGTACTTTATATGCATTTCAAAAAATGATTATATAACATTTTGTCAAAATTAACATATAAAACATGTTTTTTAGTGTTATGGAATATCTGGTTAAATGATAGAGCTTGTTCTAAGTAATGGTAAAAATAATTCATATTCTAAATCTAATGGTCCAGGTTTGAAGATATAAACTTAAAAATTCAGTATTTTATATGCATTTGAAAACATTGAATTTATGACATTTCGTCAAAATGAACATATAAAACATGTTTTTTAGTGATTATGAAATATCATATGAAATTGTAAATAAAATTTAATGAAACCTTAAAAATATTACTCATTCTCAATCTTATGGTCAAGGTTTGAAGATAAAAACTTAAAAACTCAGTATTTTATATGCATTTGAAAACATTGAATTTATGACATTTCGTCAAAATGAACATATAAAACATGTTTTTTAGTGATTATGAAATATCATATTAAATTGTAAATAAAATTTAATGAAACCTTAAAAATATTACTCTTTCTCAATCTTATGGTCAACGTTAGAAGATAACAATTTAAGAATTCAGTATTTTACTAGCATTTGAAAAAAAACGTATATATAATATTTCATCAAAATGAACATATAAAACATATTTTTAGTGATTATGAAATATCATATGAAATTGTAAATAAAATTTAATGAAACCTTAAAAATATTACTTATTCTCAATCTTATGGTCAAGGTTTGAAGATAATAACTTATGAATTCAGTATGTTATAAGTATTTAAAAACATTGAATTCATGATATTTCGTCAAAATTACTATGTAAAACCTTTATTAGTGTTTATGGTATATCTGGTTAAATGATAGAGCTTGTTCTAAGTAATGGTAAAAATAATTTATATTCTAAATCTAATGGTCCAGGTTTGAAGATATAAACTTAAAAATTCAGTGTTTTAGAGAGAATTTAAAACTATGAATTTTTTTGAATTTGTGAAAATTAACATATAAAACATGTTTTTAGTGTCTATGAAATATCTGGTTAAATGATTGAGCTCGTTCTAAGTAATGGTAATAATAATTCATTTTCTAAATATACTGGTCAAGAGTTCAAGACAATAACATTAAAATTGAGTGTTTTATAAGTAATTAAAAACTATGAAATTTTTTGAATTTTTAAAGATTAACATAAATTATTGCCCTATATTGTGTTTATGAAATATTGGGAAACAAGTTATATATTAATGTTAGAATTGGTATTAATAATTGTTTTCTATATCTATTGGTAAAAGTATGAATTATATTTTATTGAAGATTTCAGTATTTTATAAGAATTTAAAAAAAATGAATTTATAATAACTCGTCAAAATTAACATATAAAACATGTTTAATAATGTTTATGAAATATCAGGTTTACTGTTTAATTTTCTGATTCTAATGGTCAAGGTTTCAAGAGATTAGTTTAATATTTGAGTGGTTTAGAAGCACTTATAAATATGAATTTCTAATAACTATCAAAATTGTCATTTAAAAGATTGTATTTTAGCATTCTTTAATTCAGATATTATACTTTAACAAATTTATATGGAATAGATTGTGAGAATTTAATTCTTTAGTTGTCTCTTAAAAATTGCAATTATGAGAAATAAAGTTATTTATTTAGAATTTATCCATCCCGGATGTTGATAAGGTAATTATGGTTAAATTATTGGTGTACATTTTAAAATGTAAATGTCTGAGGACATTGATGATGAAAAATATGATTTTTTATTTACTGGTATCGTTAATGAAACTACAAATTTTACGAAATAAAACGTATACTGTTTGCTGCACGATATAACGTTATTGTTGTTTCCTAGTTTGTGCGTATATATACATAAGTCATCGCAAAGCGAGACTTACATGAATACATACATGGAATTTTTAAGAAAAGCGCAAATGTGCGACCACTTATAACCCATATACGATGTGCACGCGGTTCTTTAAATGCAAATTACAGATCAAGGACAACTTAAACTTAAATATCAATGTGTGGTCTGGTTCAAATGGGATTATTTAATAGGCTGATTTATGATCTAGCTACTGGAAAAACCAATTTCGAAAATTACAAAAATTTCGAATTATAATTAAATAAAAAAAATGATTGTTATTTGATCACATAATCTGAAAGTGAGTGGATTAATTTTATATGGTTTATACGAAATGAAAAACTATGACTTGTAGACAGCTAGTGAATAGTAAATATACTCAAACACAAAGGTTGATATTTAGCGAAATCTGAATGAGAAAAATAAAATAATAAGCTCATATCAGAGCATTAGAATGGTATTCGCGGTAGGTATACGTAAAAACGTTTAATAAGAAATGCGAAACGGTTACGTTAATGAACTTGAAATATGGAAATTAGACACACACACATTGACATGTACAAAAAGATAACTTAAAATTAACTTATTATTAGCTACTGATTAAATCCCAACACGACGACGAGAACACTTTGTATGTTGTTGATATTTGACAATTCACAGACGCAATTCTGAGGCGTAGATGACAACAGTCGTTATAATGACAGGATACACGCCAACCATCACCGGTCCCGTTATAGAAAGCATATCCAATATAGTACGTAAATAATGTATCATTGCTGGATCATTCCTGAAAAAAAAACGCAGACAACAGTTGTTCTTTCGACATTGATTGTTTACTAATGCGATCGGTATTCTTATAGGACATTTAACTTACTCTGATGAATAATAGCATTTGATTTTCTTAACCATAAATGTTTGGCCACCTATCCGATACGAGTACCAAACTATCAACCATCAACATATTCCATGCATGTCATATTCGTTTTTCACAAAAATCCTGATAGGTTCACCATCTATAAAATCTCGCACGGTGGCGTATTTACGGAGGGGTGATACGTGGGATAGATCCACCTCCATTGTCCTTTTTTTGTAATACACAGTTGTATTATTTTCTGTATTTCTCAATATGATATTACTTTTAAGTATGTCTGTTTTTTAAATGTTCTAATCTTACTAATTGTACCGCTCTGATATATTAATCTTCGGCCATATATGCGACTATCGGTCTAGAAATACATATACCTATGTAGTAGTATATGCTGAATTGTAATTTTTATTTCTGATAATTATTTTTCATAGAAAATTGTTTATAATAAACCCGATAAGCAGTCGGTAAATAAAACGAAATGAATTGTCAATAATCATTTGGAATTGTTGAAAATAATAGTCAAATATTTAAAATTCCCATTGAAACCAGATATTCTTAATATATAAATTATTAATTCTCATTATCCATAATGTTTATTAGTTATGAGACCATTTTCATTGACACTCAATGCGGAAAAACCAAAAATCTTTTATAAACATACTAAACAGTGATACAAAAACTTAAAATTTCCATTTATACAAGACATTCACAGAGTATAAATAAAAATTCCCCATTATCCATACTGTTTCTTAGTGAAGAGGACATTAATAGTTGAGAAGCAGAGCAGAATTGTCAAAAATCCTTTGGAATTGTTGAAAATAATAATCAAATATTTGAAATTCCAATTTATACTAGACATTCACAGTGTATAAATTAATTATTCTCATTCTACATAATGTTTCATAGTGAAGAGGTCATTAATATTTGAGATGAAGTGTGGACTTATCAGTTATCTTATGGAATTATTGAAAATAAGAGTCAAATATTTGAAATTACCATTTACACTAGATATTCATAATCTATACATTAATTAATCCCATTATCCATAATGTTTCATAGTGAAGAGGCCATTCATATTTGTGAAGCAGTGTGGAATTATCAGTTATCCTTTGGAATTGTTGAAAATAAGAGTCAAATAATTGAAATTACAATTTACACTAGATATTCATAATCTATAAATTAATTATTCTCATTCTACATATTGTTTCATAGTGAAGAGGCCATTGATATTTGAAAAGCAGTGCGGAATTATCAGTTATCCTATGGAATTATTGAAAATAAGAGTCAAATATTTGAAATTACAAGTTACACTGGATATTCATAATCTATAAATAAATTATTCCCATTCCACATAATGTTTCATAGTGAAGGGGCCATTCATATTTGAGAAGAAGTGCGGAATTGTAAGCTATACTTTGGAATTGTTGAAAATAAGAGTCAAATATTTGAAAATCCAATTTATACTAGATATTCATAATCTATAAATTAATAATTCCCATTACCCATACTTTTTCATAGTGAAACGGCCATTAAAACTTGAGAAGCAGTGCTAAATTGTCAGTTATCCTTTGGAATTATTGAAATTAAGATTCAAATATTTGAAAATCCCATTTATACTAGATATTCTTAATATATAAATAAATTATTCCCATTCTACATAACGTTTCATAGTGAAGAGGCCATTAATATTTGAGAAGCTGTGCGGAATTATCAGTTATCCTTTGGAATATTTGAAAATAAGAGTCAAATATTTGAAATTACAATTTACACTAGATATTCATAATCTATAAATTAATTATTCTCATTCTACATAATGTTTCATAGTGAAACGGACATTAATAATTGAGAAGCAGTGCTAAATTGACAGTTATTCTTTAGAATTGTTGAAAATAAGATTCAAATATTTGAAACTCCCATTTATATTAGACATTCTCGGTGTATAAATTAAAATTCCCCATTATCCATAATGATTCTTAGTGAAGAGGCCATTAATATTTGAGAAGCAGTGTGGAATTATCAGTTATCCTATGGAATTATTGAAAATAAGAGTCAAATATTTGAAATTACAAGTTACACTGGATATTCATAATCTATAAATAAATTATTCCCATTCTACATAATGTTTCATAGTGAAGGGGCCCTTCATATTTGAGAAGCAGTGCTAAATTGTCAGTAATCCTTTAGAATTATTGAAAATAAGATTCAAATATTTGATAATCCCATTTATACTAGACATTCACAGTGTATAAATTAAAGTTCCCCATTTTCTATAATGTCTCTTGGTGAAGAGGCCATTGATATTTGAGAAGCAGTGTGGAATTATCAGTTATTCTATGGAATTATTGAAAATAAGATTCAAATCTTTGAAAATCCCATTTATACTAGATATTCATAATCTATAAATAAATTATTCCCATTCTACATAATGTTTCATAGTGAAAAGGCCATTCATATTTGAGAAGCAGTGAGGAATTATCAGATATCCTTTGGAATATTTTAAAATAAGAGTCAAATCTTTGAAAATCCCATTTATACTAGATATTCATAATCTATACATTAATTAATCCCATTGTCCATAATGTTTCATAGTGAAATGGACATTAATAATTGAGAAGCAGTGCTAACATGTCAGTAATCCTTTAGAATTATTGAAAAAAACATTCAAATATTTGAAAATCCCATTTATACTAGACATTAACAGTGTATAAAATAAAATTCCCCATTATCCATAATGCTTCTTAGTGATGAGGCCATTGATATTTGAGAAGCAGTGCGGAATTATCAGTTATCCTTTGAAATTGTTGAAAATAAGATTCAAATATTTGAAAATCCCATTTATACTAAATATTCATAATCTATAAATAAATTATTCCCATTCTACATAATGTTTCATGGTGAAGAGGCCATTAATATTTGAGAAGCTGTGCGGAATTATCAGTTATCCTTTGGAATATTTGAAAATAAGAGTCAAATATTTGAAATTTCAATTTACACTAGATATTCATAATATATAAATTAATTATTCTCATTCTACATAATGTTACATAGTGAAGAGGCCATTAATATTTGAGAAGCTGTGCGGAATAATCAGTTATCCTTTGGAATTGTTGAATAAAAGAGTCAAATATTTGAAATTACAATTTACACTAGATATTCATAATCTATAAATAAATTATTCCCATTCTACATATTGTTTCATAGTGATGAGGCCATTAATAATTGAGAAGCAGTGCGGAATTACCAGTTATCCTTTGGAATTGTTGAAAATAAGATTCAAATATTTGAAAATCACATTTATACTAGATATTCATAATCTATAAATAAATTATTCCCATTCTACATAATGTTTCATAGTGAAGAGGCCATTAATATTTGAGAAGCTGTTGCGGAATTATCAGTTATCCTTTGGAATATTTGAAAATAAGAATCAAATATTTGAAATTACAATTTACACTAGATATTCATATTCTATAAATTAATTATTCTCATTCTACATAATGTTTCATAGTGAAACGGACATTAATAATTGAGAAGCAGTGCTAAATTGACAGTAATTCTTTTGAATTGTTGAAAATAAGATTCAAATATTTGAAACTCTCATTTATACTAGACATTCTCGGTGTATAAATTAAAATTCCCCATTATCCATAATGATTCTTAGTGAAGAGGCCATTAATATTAGAGAAGCAGTGCGGAATTATCAGTTATCCTTTGGAATGTTTGAAAATAAGAGTCAAATATTTGAAATTACAAGTTACACTGGATATTCATAATCTATAAATAAATTATTCCCATTCTACATAATGTTTCATAGTGAAGAGGCCATTAATATTTGAGAAGCTGTTGCGGAATTATCAGTTATCCTTTGGAATATTTGAAAAGAAGAGTCAAATATTTGAAATTACAATTTACACTAGATATATATTAATCTATACATTAATTAATCTCATTATCCATAATGTTTCATAGTGAAACGGACATTAATAATTGAGAAGCAGTGCTAAATTGTCAGTAATCCTTTAGAATTATTGAAAATAAGATTCAAATATTTGATAATCCCATTTATACTAGACATTCACTGTGTATAAATTAAAGTTCCCCATTATCTATAATGTCTCTTGGTGAAGAGGCCATTGTTACTTGAGAAACAGTTCGGAAATTCAATTATCTTTTAGAAATATTCAAAATAATGATACAAATTATTAAAATTTCCATTTATACTAGACATTCACAGTGTATAAATTAAAATTCCCCATTATCCATAATGTTTCTTAGTGAAGAGGCCATTAATATTTGAGAAGCAGTGTGGAATTATCAGTTATCCTATGGAATTATTGAAAATAAGAGTCAAATATTTGAAATTACAAGTTACACTGGATATTCATAATCTATAAATAAATTATTCCCATTCTACATAATGTTTCATAGTGAAGAGGCCATTAATATTTGAGAAGCTGTGCGGAATTATCAGTTATCCTTTGGAATATTTGAAAATAAGAATCAAATATTTGAAATTACAATTTACACTAGATATTCATATTCTATAAATTAATTATTCTCATTCTACATAATGTTTCATAGTGAAACGGACATTAATAATTGAGAAGCAGTGCTAAATTGACAGTAATTCTTTTGAATTGTTGAAAATAAGAGTCAAATATTTGAAATTACAAGTTACACTGGATATTCATAATCTATAAATAAATTATTCCCATTCTACATAATGTTTCATAGTGAAGAGGCCATTAATATTTGAGAAGCTGTTGCGGAATTATCAGTTATCCTTTGGAATATTTGAAAATAAGAGTCAAATATTTGAAATTACAATTTACACTAGATATATATTAATCTATACATTAATTAATCTCATTATCCATAATGTTTCATAGTGAAACGGACATTAATAATTGAGAAGCAGTGCTAAATTGTCAGTAATCCTTTAGAATTATTGAAAATAAGATTCAAATATTTGATAATCCCATTTATACTAGACATTCACAGTGTATAAATTAAAGTTCCCCATTATCTATAATGTCTCTTGGTGAAGAGGCCATTATTACTTGAGAAACAGTTCGGAAATTCAATTATCTTTTAGAAACATTCAAAATAATGATACAAATACTTAAAATTTCCATTTATACTAGACATTAACAACAGTATATAAATTAAAATTCCCCATTATCCATAATGTTTCTTAGTGATGAGGCCATAAATATTTGAGAAGCAGTGCGGAATTATCAGTTAGCCTTTAGAATTATTGAAAATAAGAGTCAAATATTTGAAACTCCCATTTATACTAGACAATCTCGGTGTATAAAATAAAGGTCCCCTTTATCTATAATGTTTCTTAGTGAAGAGGCCATTAATATTAAAGGAGCAGTGCTAAATTGTCAGTAATCCTTTAGAATTATTGAAAATAAGATTCAAATATTTGATAATCCCATTTATACTAGACATTCACAGTGTATAAATTAAAGTTCCCCATTCTCTATAATGTCTCTTGGTGAAGAGGCCATTGTTACTTGAGAAACAGTTCGGAAATTAAATTATTTTTTAGAAACATTCAAAATAATGATACAAATACTTAAAATTTCCATTTATACTAGACATTAACAGTGTATAAAATAAAATTCCCCATTATCCATAATGCTTCTTAGTGATGAGGCCATTGATATTTGAGAAGCAGTGTGGAATTATCAGTTATTCTATGGAATTATTGAAAGAAAGAGTCAAATCTCTGAAATTACCATTTACACTAGATATTCATAATCTATACATTAATTAATCCCATTATCCATAATGTTTCATAGTGAAACGGACATTAATAATTGAGAAGCAGTGCTAAATTGTCAATAATCCTTTAGAATTATTGTAAATAAGATTCAAGTATTTGGTAATCCCATTTATACTGGACATTCACAGTGTATAAATTAAAGTTCCCCATTATCTATAATGCTTCCTAGTGATGAGGCCATTGATATTTGAGAAGCAGTGTGGAATTATCAGTTATTCTATGGAATTATTGAAAATAAGATTCAAATCTTTGAAAATCCCATTTATACTAGATATTCATAATCTATAAATAAGTTATTCCCATTCTACAGAATGTTTCATAGTGAAAAGGACATTCATATTTGAGAAGCAGTGAGGAATTATCAGATATCCTTTGGAATATTTTAAAATAAGAGTCAAATCTTTGAAAATCCCATTTATACTAGATATTCATAATCTATACATTAATTAATCCCATTGTCCATAATGTTTCATAGTGAAATGGACATTAATAATTGAGAAGCAGTGCTAAAATGTCAGTAATCCTTTAGAATTATTGAAAAAAACATTCAAATATTTGAAAATCCCATTTATACTAGACATTAACAGTGTATAAAATAAAATTCCCCATTATCCATAATGCTTCTTAGTGATGAGGCCATTGATATTTGAGAAGCAGTGCGGAATTATCAGTAATCCTTTGGAATTGTTAAAAATAAGATTCAAATATTTGAAAATCCCATTTATACTAGATATTCATAATCTATAAATAAATTATTCCCATTCTACATAATGTTTCATAGTGAAGAGGCAATTAATATTTGAGAAGCAGTGTGGAATTATCAGTTATCCTATGGAATTATTGAAAATAAGAGTCAAATATTTTAAATTACAAATTAAACTAGATATTCATAATCTATAAATAAATTATTCCCATTCTACATAATGTTTCATAGTGAAGAGGCCATTAATATTAGATAAGCAGTGTGGAATTATCAGTTATCTTATGGAATTATTGAAAATAAGAGTCAAATCTCTGAAATTACAATTTACACTAGATATATATTAATCTATACATTAATTAATCTCATTATCCATAATGTCTCATAGTGAAACGGACATTAATAATTGAGAAGCAGTGCTAAGTTGTCAGTAATCCTTTAGAATTATTGAAAATAAGATTCAAATATTTGATAATCCCATTTATACTAGACATTCACAGTGTATAAATTAAAGTTCCCCATTATCTATAATGTCTCTTGGTGAAGAGGCCATTGTTACTTGAGAAACAGTTCGGAAATTCAATTATTTTTTAGAAACATTCAAAATAATGATACAAATACTTAAAATTTCCATTTATACTAGACATTAACAGTGTATAAAATAAAATTCCCCATTATCCATAATGCTTCTTAGTGATGAGGCCATTGATATTTGAGAAGCAGTGTGGAATTATCAGTTATTCTATGGAATTATTGAAAGAAAGAGTCAAATCTCTGAAATTACCATTTACACTAGATATTCATAATCTATACATTAATTAATCCCATTATCCATAATGTTTCATAGTGAAACGGACATTAATAATTGAGAAGCAGTGCTAAATTGTCAATAATCCTTTAGAATTATTGAAAATAAGATTCAAGTATTTGGTAATCCCATTTATACTGGACATTCACAGTGTATAAATTAAAGTTCCCCGTTATCTATAATGCTTCCTAGTGATGAGGCCATTGATATTTGAGAAGCAGTGTGGAATTATCAGTTATTCTATGGAATTATTGAAAATAAGATTCAAATCTTTGAAAATCCCATTTATACTAGATATTCATAATCTATAAATAAATTATTCCCATTCTACAGAATGTTTCATAGTGAAAAGGCCATTCATATTTGAGAAGCAGTGAGGAATTATCAGATATCCTTTGGAATATTTTAAAATAAGAGTCAAATCTTTGAAAATCCCATTTATACTAGATATTCATAATCTATACATTAATTAATCCCATTGTCCATAATGTTTCATAGTGAAATGGACATTAATAATTGAGAAGCAGTGCTAAAATGTCAGTAATCCTTTAGAATTATTGAAAAAAACATTCAAATATTTGAAAATCCCATTTATACTAGACATTAACAGTGTATAAAATAAAATTCCCCATTATCCATAATGCTTCTTAGTGATGAGGCCATTGATATTTGAGAAGCAGTGCGGAATTATCAGTTATCCTTTGAAATTGTTGAAAATAAGATTCAAATATTTGAAAATCCCATTTATACTAGATATTCATAATCTATAAATAAATTATTCCCATTCTACATAATGTTTCATAGTGAAGAGGCCATTAATATTTGAGGAGCTGTGCGGAATTAACAGTTATCCTTTGGAATATTTGAAAATAAGAGTCAAATATTTGAAATTTCAATTTACACTAGATATTCATAATATATAAATTAATTATTCTCATTCTACATAATGTTTCATAGTGAAGAGGCCATTAATATTTGAGAAGCTGTGCGGAATAATCAGTTATCCTTTGGAATTGTTGAATAAAAGAGTCAAATATTTGAAATTACAATTTACACTAGATATTCATAATCTATAAATAAATTATTCCCATTCTACATATTGTTTCATAGTGATGAGGCCATTAATAATTGAGAAGCAGTGCGGAATTACCAGTTATCCTTTGGAATTGTTGAAAATAAGATTCAAATATTTGAAAATCACATTTATACTAGATATTCATAATCTATAAATAAATTATTCCCATTCTACATAATGTTTCATAGTGAAGAGGCCATTAATATTTGAGAAGCTGTTGCGGAGTTATCAGTTATCCTTTGGAATATTTGAAAATAAGAATCAAATATTTGAAATTACAATTTACACTAGATATTCATATTCTATAAATAAATTATTCCCATTCTACATAATGTTTCATAGTGAAGGGGCCATTCATATTTGAGAAGGAGTGCTAAATTGACAGTAATTCTTTTGAATTGTTGAAAATAAGATTCAAATATTTGAAACTCTCATTTATACTAGACATTCTCGGTGTATAAATTAAAATTCCCCATTATCCATAATGATTCTTAGTGAAGAGGCCATTAATATTTGAGAAGCAGTGCGGAATTATCAGTTATCCTTTGGAATGTTTGAAAATAAGAGTCAAATATTTGAAATTACAATTTACACTAGATATATATTAATCTATACATTAATTAATCTCATTATCCATAATGTTTCATAGTGAAACGGACATTAATAATTGAGAAGCAGTGCTAAATTGTCAGTAATCCTTTAGAATTATTGAAAATAAGATTCAAATATTTGATAATCCCATTTATACTAGACATTCACTGTGTATAAATTAAAGTTCCCCATTATCTATAATGTCTCATGGTGAAGAGGCCATTGTTACTTGAGAAACAGTTCGGAAATTCAATTATCTTTTAGAAATATTCAAAATAATGATACAAATACTTAAAATTTCCATTTATACTAGACATTCACAGTGTATAAATTAAAATTCCCCATTATCCATAATGTTTCTTAGTGAAGAGGCCATTAATATTTGAGAAGCAGTGTGGAATTATCAGTTATCCTATGGAATTATTGAAAATAAGAGTCAAATATTTGAAATTACAAGTTACACTGGATATTCATAATCTATAAATAAATTATTCCCATTCTACATAATGTTTCATAGTGAAGGGGCCATTCATATTTGAGAAGCAGTGCGGAATTATCAGTAATCCTTTGGAATTGTTGAAAATAAGATTCAAATATTTGAAAATCCCATTTATACTAGATATTCATAATCTATAAATAAATTATTCCCATTCTACATAATGTTTTATAGTGAAGAGGCAATTAATATTTGAGAAGCAGTGTGGAATTATCAGTTATCCTATGGAATTATTGAAAATAAGAGTCAAATATTTGAAATTACAATTTACACTAGATATATAAAAATCTATACATTAATTAATCTCATTCTACATAATGTTTCATAGTGAAGAGGCCATTAATATTTGAGAAGCTGTGCGGAATTATCAGTTATCCTTTGGAATATTTGAAAATAAGAGTCAAATATTTGAAATTTCAATTTACACTAGATATTCATAATATATAAATTAATTATTCTCATTCTACATAATGTTTCATAGTGAAACGGACATTAATAATTGAGAAGCAGTGCTAAATTGTCAGTAATCCTTTAGAATTATTGAAAAAAACATTCAAATATTTGAAAATCCCATTTATACTAGACATTAACAGTGTATAAAATAAAATTCCCCATTATCCATAATGCTTCTTAGTGATGAGGCCATTGATATTTGAGAAGCAGTGCGGAATTATCAGTAATCCTTTGGAATTGTTAAAAATAAGATTCAAATATTTGAAAATCCCATTTATACTAGATATTCATAATCTATAAATAAATTATTCCCATTCTACATAATGTTTCATAGTGAAGAGGCAATTAATATTTGAGAAGCAGTGTGGAATTATCAGTTATCCTATGGAATTATTGAAAATAAGAGTCAAATATTTTAAATTACAAATTAAACTAGATATTCATAATCTATAAATAAATTATTCCCATTCTACATAATGTTTCATAGTGAAGAGGCCATTAATATTAGATAAGCAGTGTGGAATTATCAGTTATCTTATGGAATTATTGAAAATAAGAGTCAAATCTCTGAAATTACAATTTACACTAGATATATATTAATCTATACATTAATTAATCTCATTATCCATAATGTCTCATAGTGAAACGGACATTAATAATTGAGAAGCAGTGCTAAGTTGTCAGTAATCCTTTAGAATTATTGAAAATAAGATTCAAATATTTGATAATCCCATTTATACTAGACATTCACAGTGTATAAATTAAAGTTCCCCATTATCTATAATGTCTCTTGGTGAAGAGGCCATTGTTACTTGAGAAACAGTTCGGAAATTCAATTATTTTTTAGAAACATTCAAAATAATGATACAAATACTTAAAATTTCCATTTATACTAGACATTAACAGTGTATAAAATAAAATTCCCCATTATCCATAATGCTTCTTAGTGATGAGGCCATTGATATTTGAGAAGCAGTGTGGAATTATCAGTTATTCTATGGAATTATTGAAAGAAAGAGTCAAATCTCTGAAATTACCATTTACACTAGATATTCATAATCTATACATTAATTAATCCCATTATCCATAATGTTTCATAGTGAAACGGACATTAATAATTGAGAAGCAGTGCTAAATTGTCAATAATCCTTTAGAATTATTGAAAATAAGATTCAAGTATTTGGTAATCCCATTTATACTGGACATTCACAGTGTATAAAATAAAATTCCCCATTATCCATAATGCTTCTTAGTGATGAGGCCATTGATATTTGAGAAGCAGTGCGGAATTATCAGTTATCCTTTGAAATTGTTGAAAATAAGATTCAAATATTTGAAAATCCCATTTATACTAGATATTCATAATCTATAAATAAATTATTCCCATTCTACATAATGTTTCATAGTGAAGAGGCCATTAATATTTGAGGAGCTGTGCGGAATTAACAGTTATCCTTTGGAATATTTGAAAATAAGAGTCAAATATTTGAAATTTCAATTTACACTAGATATTCATAATATATAAATTAATTATTCTCATTCTACATAATGTTTCATAGTGAAGAGGCCAATAATATTTGAGAAGCTGTGCGGAATAATCAGTTATCCTTTGGAATTGTTGAATAAAAGAGTCAAATATTTGAAATTACAATTTACACTAGATATTCATAATCTATAAATAAATTATTCCCATTCTACATATTGTTTCATAGTGATGAGGCCATTAATAATTGAGAAGCAGTGCGGAATTACCAGTTATCCTTTGGAATTGTTGAAAATAAGATTCAAATATTTGAAAATCACATTTATACTAGATATTCATAATCTATAAATAAATTATTCCCATTCTACATAATGTTTCATAGTGAAGAGGCCATTAATATTTGAGAAGCTGTTGCGGAGTTATCAGTTATCCTTTGGAATATTTGAAAATAAGAATCAAATATTTGAAATTACAATTTACACTAGATATTCATATTCTATAAATAAATTATTCCCATTCTACATAATGTTTCATAGTGAAGGGGCCATTCATATTTGAGAAGCAGTGCTAAATTGACAGTAATTCTTTTGAATTGTTGAAAATAAGATTCAAATATTTGAAACTCTCATTTATACTAGACATTCTCGGTGTATAAATTAAAATTCCCCATTATCCATAATGATTCTTAGTGAAGAGGCCATTAATATTTGAGAAGCAGTGCGGAATTATCAGTTATCCTTTGGAATGTTTGAAAATAAGAGTCAAATATTTGAAATTACAATTTACACTAGATATATATTAATCTATACATTAATTAATCTCATTATCCATAATGTTTCATAGTGAAACGGACATTAATAATTGAGAAGCAGTGCTAAATTGTCAGTAATCCTTTAGAATTATTGAAAATAAGATTCAAATATTTGATAATCCCATTTATACTAGACATTCACTGTGTATAAATTAAAGTTCCCCATTATCTATAATGTCTCTTGGTGAAGAGGCCATTGTTACTTGAGAAACAGTTCGGAAATTCAATTATCTTTTAGAAATATTCAAAATAATGATACAAATACTTAAAATTTCCATTTATACTAGACATTCACAGTGTATAAATTAAAATTCCCCATTATCCATAATGTTTCTTAGTGAAGAGGCCATTAATATTTGAGAAGCAGTGCGGAATTATCAGTAATCCTTTGGAATTGTTGAAAATAAGATTCAAATATTTGAAAATCCCATTTATACTAGATATTCATAATCTATAAATAAATTATTCCCATTCTACATAATGTTTTATAGTGAAGAGGCAATTAATATTTGAGAAGCAGTGTGGAATTATCAGTTATCCTATGGAATTATTGAAAATAAGAGTCAAATATTTGAAATTACAATTTACACTAGATATATAAAAATCTATACATTAATTAATCTCATTCTACATAATGTTTCATAGTGAAGAGGCCATTAATATTTGAGAAGCTGTGCGGAATTATCAGTTATCCTTTGGAATATTTGAAAATAAGAGTCAAATATTTGAAATTTCAATTTACACTAGATATTCATAATATATAAATTAATTATTCTCATTCTACATAATGTTTCATAGTGAAACGGACATTAATAATTGAGAAGCAGTGCTAAATTGTCAGTAATCCTTTAGAATTATTGAAAAAAACATTCAAATATTTGAAAATCCCATTTATACTAGATATTCATAATCTATAAATAAATTATTCCCATTCTACATAATGTTTCATAGTGAAGAGGCAATTAATATTTGAGAAGCAGTGTGGAATTATCAGTTATCCTATGGAATTATTGAAAATAAGAGTCAAATATTTTAAATTACAAATTAAACTAGATATTCATAATCTATAAATAAATTATTCCCATTCTACATAATGTTTCATAGTGAAGAGGCCATTAATATTAGATAAGCAGTGTGGAATTATCAGTTATCTTATGGAATTATTGAAAATAAGAGTCAAATCTCTGAAATTACAATTTACACTAGATATATATTAATCTATACATTAATTAATCTCATTATCCATAATGTCTCATAGTGAAACGGACATTAATAATTGAGAAGCAGTGCTAAGTTGTCAGTAATCCTTTAGAATTATTGAAAATAAGATTCAAATATTTGATAATCCCATTTATACTAGACATTCACAGTGTATAAATTAAAGTTCCCCATTATCTATAATGTCTCTTGGTGAAGAGGCCATTGTTACTTGAGAAACAGTTCGGAAATTCAATTATTTTTTAGAAACATTCAAAATAATGATACAAATACTTAAAATTTCCATTTATACTAGACATTAACAGTGTATAAAATAAAATTCCCCATTATCCATAATGCTTCTTAGTGATGAGGCCATTGATATTTGAGAAGCAGTGTGGAATTATCAGTTATTCTATGGAATTATTGAAAGAAAGAGTCAAATCTCTGAAATTACCATTTACACTAGATATTCATAATCTATACATTAATTAATCCCATTATCCATAATGTTTCATAGTGAAACGGACATTAATAATTGAGAAGCAGTGCTAAATTGTCAATAATCCTTTAGAATTATTGAAAATAAGATTCAAGTATTTGGTAATCCCATTTATACTGGACATTCACAGTGTATAAAATAAAATTCCCCATTATCCATAATGCTTCTTAGTGATGAGGCCATTGATATTTGAGAAGCAGTGCGGAATTATCAGTTATCCTTTGAAATTGTTGAAAATAAGATTCAAATATTTGAAAATCCCATTTATACTAGATATTCATAATCTATAAATAAATTATTCCCATTCTACATAATGTTTCATAGTGAAGAGGCCATTAATATTTGAGGAGCTGTGCGGAATTAACAGTTATCCTTTGGAATATTTGAAAATAAGAGTCAAATATTTGAAATTTCAATTTACACTAGATATTCATAATATATAAATTAATTATTCTCATTCTACATAATGTTTCATAGTGAAGAGGCCAATAATATTTGAGAAGCTGTGCGGAATAATCAGTTATCCTTTGGAATTGTTGAATAAAAGAGTCAAATATTTGAAATTACAATTTACACTAGATATTCATAATCTATAAATAAATTATTCCCATTCTACATATTGTTTCATAGTGATGAGGCCATTAATAATTGAGAAGCAGTGCGGAATTACCAGTTATCCTTTGGAATTGTTGAAAATAAGATTCAAATATTTGAAAATCACATTTATACTAGATATTCATAATCTATAAATAAATTATTCCCATTCTACATAATGTTTCATAGTGAAGAGGCCATTAATATTTGAGAAGCTGTTGCGGAGTTATCAGTTATCCTTTGGAATATTTGAAAATAAGAATCAAATATTTGAAATTACAATTTACACTAGATATTCATATTCTATAAATAAATTATTCCCATTCTACATAATGTTTCATAGTGAAGGGGCCATTCATATTTGAGAAGCAGTGCTAAATTGACAGTAATTCTTTTGAATTGTTGAAAATAAGATTCAAATATTTGATAATCCCATTTATACTAGACATTCTCGGTGTATAAATTAAAATTCCCCATTATCCATAATGATTCTTAGTGAAGAGGCCATTAATATTTGAGAAGCAGTGCGGAATTATCAGTTATCCTTTGGAATGTTTGAAAATAAGAGTCAAATATTTGAAATTACAATTTACACTAGATATATATTAATCTATACATTAATTAATCTCATTATCCATAATGTTTCATAGTGAAACGGACATTAATAATTGAGAAGCAGTGCTAAATTGTCAGTAATCCTTTAGAATTATTGAAAATAAGATTCAAATATTTGATAATCCCATTTATACTAGACATTCACTGTGTATAAATTAAAGTTCCCCATTATCTATAATGTCTCTTGGTGAAGAGGCCATTGTTACTTGAGAAACAGTTCGGAAATTCAATTATCTTTTAGAAATATTCAAAATAATGATACAAATACTTAAAATTTCCATTTATACTAGACATTCACAGTGTATAAATTAAAATTCCCCATTATCCATAATGTTTCTTAGTGAAGAGGCCATTAATATTTGAGAAGCAGTGCGGAATTATCAGTAATCCTTTGGAATTGTTGAAAATAAGATTCAAATATTTGAAAATCCCATTTATACTAGATATTCATAATCTATAAATAAATTATTCCCATTCTACATAATGTTTTATAGTGAAGAGGCAATTAATATTTGAGAAGCAGTGTGGAATTATCAGTTATCCTATGGAATTATTGAAAATAAGAGTCAAATATTTGAAATTACAATTTACACTAGATATATAAAAATCTATACATTAATTAATCTCATTCTACATAATGTTTCATAGTGAAGAGGCCATTAATATTTGAGAAGCTGTGCGGAATTATCAGTTATCCTTTGGAATATTTGAAAATAAGAGTCAAATATTTGAAATTTCAATTTACACTAGATATTCATAATATATAAATTAATTATTCTCATTCTACATAATGTTTCATAGTGAAACGGACATTAATAATTGAGAAGCAGTGCTAAATTGTCAGTAATCCTTTAGAATTATTGAAAAAAACATTCAAATATTTGAAAATCCCATTTATACTAGACATTAACAGTGTATAAAATAAAATTCCCCATTATCCATAATGCTTCTTAGTGATGAGGCCATTGATATTTGAGAAGCAGTGCGGAATTATCAGTAATCCTTTGGAATTGTTAAAAATAAGATTCAAATATTTGAAAATCCCATTTATACTAGATATTCATAATCTATAAATAAATTATTCCCATTCTACATAATGTTTCATAGTGAAGAGGCAATTAATATTTGAGAAGCAGTGTGGAATTATCAGTTATCCTATGGAATTATTGAAAATAAGAGTCAAATATTTTAAATTACAAATTAAACTAGATATTCATAATCTATAAATAAATTATTCCCATTCTACATAATGTTTCATAGTGAAGAGGCCATTAATATTAGATAAGCAGTGTGGAATTATCAGTTATCTTATGGAATTATTGAAAATAAGAGTCAAATCTCTGAAATTACAATTTACACTAGATATATATTAATCTATACATTAATTAATCTCATTATCCATAATGTCTCATAGTGAAACGGACATTAATAATTGAGAAGCAGTGCTAAGTTGTCAGTAATCCTTTAGAATTATTGAAAATAAGATTCAAATATTTGATAATCCCATTTATACTAGACATTCACAGTGTATAAATTAAAGTTCCCCATTATCTATAATGTCTCTTGGTGAAGAGGCCATTGTTACTTGAGAAACAGTTCGGAAATTAAATTATTTTTTAGAAACATTCAAAATAATGATACAAATACTTAAAATTTCCATTTATACTAGACATTAACAGTGTATAAAATAAAATTCCCCATTATCCATAATGCTTCTTAGTGATGAGGCCATTGATATTTGAGAAGCAGTGTGGAATTATCAGTTATTCTATGGAATTATTGAAAGAAAGAGTCAAATCTCTGAAATTACCATTTACACTAGATATTCATAATCTATACATTAATTAATCCCATTATCCATAATGTTTCATAGTGAAACGGACATTAATAATTGAGAAGCTGTGCGGAATTATCAGTTATCCTTTGGAATATTTGAAAATAAGAGTCAAATATTTGAAATTACAATTTACACTAGATATTCATAATCTATAAATTAATTATTTTCATTCTACATAATGTTTCGTTGTGAAGGGGCCATTCATATTTGAGAAGCAGTGTGGAATTATCAGTTATCCTATGGAATTATTGAAAATAAGAGTCAAATCTCTGAAATTACAATTTACACTAGATATATATTAATCTATACATAAATTAATCTCATTATCCATAATGTCTCATAGTGAAACGGACATTAATAATTGAGAAGCAGTGCTAAATTGTCAGTAATCCTTTTGAATTATTGAAAATAAGATTCAAGTAGTTGATAATCCCCTTAATACTGGACATTCACAGTGTATAAATTAAAGTTCCCCATTATCTATAATGTCTCTTGGTGAAGAGGCCATTATTACTTGAGAAACAGTTCGGAAATTCAATTATCTTTTAGAAACATTCAAAATAATGATACAAATACTTAAAATTTCCATTTATACTAGACATTAACAACAGTATATAAATTAAAATTCCCCATTATCCATAATGTTTCTTAGTGATGAGGCCATAAATATTTGAGAAGCAGTGCGGAATTATCAGTTAGCCTTTAGAATTATTGAAAATAAGAGTCAAATATTTGAAACTCCCATTTATACTAGACAATCTCGGTGTATAAAATAAAGGTCCCCTTTATCTATAATGTTTCTTAGTGAAGAGGCCATTAATATTAAAGGAGCAGTGCTAAATTGTCAGTAATCCTTTAGAATTATTGAAAATAAGATTCAAATATTTGATAATCCCATTTATACTAGTCATTCACAGTGTATAAATTAAAGTTCCCCATTATCTATAATGTCTCTTGGTGAAGAGGCCATTATAACTTGAGAAACAGTTCGGAAATTCAATTATCTTTTAGAAACATTAAAAATAATGCTACAAATACTTAAAATTTCCATTTATACTAGACATTAACAGTGTTGAAATTAAAATTCCCCATTATCCATAATGTTTCTTAGTGCTGAGGCCATTGATATTTGAGAAGCAGTGCGGAATTATCAGTTATCCTTTGAAATTATTGAAATTAAGATTCAAATATTTGAAAATCCCATTTATACTAGATATTCTTAATATATAAATAAATTATTCCCATTCTACATAACGTTTCATAGTGAAGAGGCCATTAATATTTGAGAAGCTGTGCGGAATTATCAGTTATCCTTTGGAATATTTGAAAATAAGAGTCAAATATTTGAAATTACAATTTACACTAGATATTCATAATCTATAAATTAATTATTCTCATTCTACATAATGTTTCATAGTGAAACGGACATTAATAATTGAGAAGCAGTGCTAAATTGACAGTAATTCTTTAGAATTGTTGAAAATAAGATTCAAATATTTGAAACTCCCATTTATACTAGACATTCTCGGTGTATAAATTAAAATTCCCCATTATCCATAATGATTCTTAGTGAAGAGGCCATTAATATTTGAGAAGCAGTGTGGAATTATCAGTTATCCTATGGAATTATTGAAAATAAGAGTCAAATATTTGAAATTACAAATTAAACTAGATATTCATAATCTATAAATAAATTATTCCCATTCTACATAATGTTTCATAGTGAAGAGGCCATTAATATTAGATAAGCAGTGTGGAATTATCAGTTATCTTATGGAATTATTGAAAATAAGAGTCAAATCTCTGAAATTACAATTTACACTAGATATATATTAATCTATACATTAATTAATCTCATTATCCATAATGTCTCATAGTGAAACGGACATTAATAATTGAGAAGCAGTGCTAAGTTGTCAGTAATCCTTTAGAATTATTGAAAATAAGATTCAAATATTTGATAATCCCATTTATACTAGACATTCACAGTGTATAAATTAAAGTTCCCCATTATCTATAATGTCTCTTGGTGAAGAGGCCATTGTTACTTGAGAAACAGTTCGGAAATTCAATTATTTTTTAGAAACATTCAAAATAATGATACAAATACTTAAAATTTCCATTTATACTAGACATTAACAGTGTATAAAATAAAATTCCCCATTATCCATAATGCTTCTTAGTGATGAGGCCATTGATATTTGAGAAGCAGTGTGGAATTATCAGTTATTCTATGGAATTATTGAAAGAAAGAGTCAAATCTCTGAAATTACCATTTACACTAGATATTCATAATCTATACATTAATTAATCCCATTATCCATAATGTTTCATAGTGAAACGGACATTAATAATTGAGAAGCAGTGCTAAATTGTCAATAATCCTTTAGAATTATTGAAAATAAGATTCAAGTATTTGGTAATCCCATTTATACTGGACATTCACAGTGTATAAATTAAAGTTCCCCATTATCTATAATGCTTCCTAGTGATGAGGCCATTGATATTTGAGAAGCAGTGTGGAATTATCAGTTATTCTATGGAATTATTGAAAATAAGATTCAAATCTTTGAAAATCCCATTTATACTAGATATTCATAATCTATAAATAAATTATTCCCATTCTACAGAATGTTTCATAGTGAAAAGGACATTCATATTTGAGAAGCAGTGAGGAATTATCAGATATCCTTTGGAATATTTTAAAATAAGAGTCAAATCTTTGAAAATCCCATTTATACTAGATATTCATAATCTATACATTAATTAATCCCATTGTCCATAATGTTTCATAGTGAAATGGACATTAATAATTGAGAAGCAGTGCTAAAATGTCAGTAATCCTTTAGAATTATTGAAAAAAACATTCAAATATTTGAAAATCCCATTTATACTAGACATTAACAGTGTATAAAATAAAATTCCCCATTATCCATAATGCTTCTTAGTGATGAGGCCATTGATATTTGAGAAGCAGTGCGGAATTATCAGTAATCCTTTGGAATTGTTAAAAATAAGATTCAAATATTTGAAAATCCCATTTATACTAGATATTCATAATCTATAAATAAATTATTCCCATTCTACATAACGTTTCATAGTGAAGAGGCCATTAATATTTGAGAAGCTGTGCGGAATTATCAGTTATCCTTTGGAATATTTGAAAATAAGAGTCAAATATTTGAAATTACAATTTACACTAGATATTCATAATCTATAAATTAATTATTCTCATTCTACATAATGTTTCATAGTGAAACGGACATTAATAATTGAGAAGCAGTGCTAAATTGACAGTAATTCTTTAGAATTGTTGAAAATAAGATTCAAATATTTGAAACTCCCATTTATACTAGACATTCTCGGTGTATAAATTAAAATTCCCCATTATCCATAATGATTCTTAGTGAAGAGGCCATTAATATTTGAGAAGCAGTGTGGAATTATCAGTTATCCTATGGAATTATTGAAAATAAGAGTCAAATATTTGAAATTACAAATTAAACTAGATATTCATAATCTATAAATAAATTATTCCCATTCTACATAATGTTTCATAGTGAAGAGGCCATTAATATTAGATAAGCAGTGTGGAATTATCAGTTATCTTATGGAATTATTGAAAATAAGAGTCAAATCTCTGAAATTACAATTTACACTAGATATATATTAATCTATACATTAATTAATCTCATTATCCATAATGTCTCATAGTGAAACGGACATTAATAATTGAGAAGCAGTGCTAAGTTGTCAGTAATCCTTTAGAATTATTGAAAATAAGATTCAAATATTTGATAATCCCATTTATACTAGACATTCACAGTGTATAAATTAAAGTTCCCCATTATCTTTAATGTCTCTTGGTGAAGAGGCCATTGTTACTTGAGAAACAGTTCGGAAATTAAATTATTTTTTAGAAACATTCAAAATAATGATACAAATACTTAAAATTTCCATTTATACTAGACATTAACAGTGTATAAAATAAAATTCCCCATTATCCATAATGCTTCTTAGTGATGAGGCCATTGATATTTGAGAAGCAGTGTGGAATTATCAGTTATTCTATGGAATTATTGAAAGAAAGAGTCAAATCTCTGAAATTACCATTTACACTAGATATTCATAATCTATACATTAATTAATCCCATTATCCATAATGTTTCATAGTGAAACGGACATTAATAATTGAGAAGCAGTGCTAAATTGTCAATAATCCTTTAGAATTATTGAAAATAAGATTCAAGTATTTGGTAATCCCATTTATACTGGACATTCACAGTGTATAAATTAAAGTTCCCCATTATCTATAATGCTTCCTAGTGATGAGGCCATTGATATTTGAGAAGCAGTGTGGAATTATCAGTTATTCTATGGAATTATTGAAAATAAGATTCAAATCTTTGAAAATCCCATTTATACTAGATATTCATAATCTATAAATAAATTATTCCCATTCTACAGAATGTTTCATAGTGAAAAGGACATTCATATTTGAGAAGCAGTGAGGAATTATCAGATATCCTTTGGAATATTTTAAAATAAGAGTCAAATCTTTGAAAATCCCATTTATACTAGATATTCATAATCTATACATTAATTAATCCCATTGTCCATAATGTTTCATAGTGAAATGGACATTAATAATTGAGAAGCAGTGCTAAAATGTCAGCAATCCTTTAGAATTATTGAAAAAAACATTCAAATATTTGAAAATCCCATTTATACTAGACATTAACAGTGTATAAAATAAAATTCCCCATTATCCATAATGCTTCTTAGTGATGAGGCCATTGATATTTGAGAAGCAGTGCGGAATTATCAGTAATCCTTTGGAATTGTTAAAAATAAGATTCAAATATTTGAAAATCCCATTTATACTAGATATTCATAATCTATAAATAAATTATTCCCATTCTACATAATGTTTCATAGTGAAGAGGCAATTAATATTTGAGAAGCAGTGTGGAATTATCAGTTATCCTATGGAATTATTGAAAATAAGAGTCAAATATTTGAAATTACAAATTAAACTAGATATTCATAATCTATAAATAAATTATTCCCATTCTACATAATGTTTCATAGTGAAGAGGCCATTAATATTAGATAAGCAGTGTGGAATTATCAGTTATCTTATGGAATTATTGAAAATAAGAGTCAAATCTCTGAAATTACAATTTACACTAGATATATATTAATCTATACATTAATTAATCTCATTATCCATAATGTCTCATAGTGAAACGGACATAAATAATTGAGAAGCAGTGCTAAGTTGTCAGTAATCCTTTAGAATTATTGAAAATAAGATTCAAATATTTGATAATCCCATTTATACTAGACATTCACAGTGTATAAATTAAAGTTCCCCATTATCTATAATGTCTCTTGGTGAAGAGGCCATTGTTACTTGAGAAACAGTTCGGAAATTCAATTATTTTTTAGAAACATTCAAAATAATGATACAAATACTTAAAATTTCCATTTATACTAGACATTAACAGTGTATAAAATAAAATTCCCCATTATCCATAATGCTTCTTAGTGATGAGGCCATTGATATTTGAGAAGCAGTGTGGAATTATCAGTTATTCTATGGAATTATTGAAAGAAAGAGTCAAATCTCTGAAATTACCATTTACACTAGATATTCATAATCTATACATTAATTAATCCCATTATCCATAATGTTTCATAGTGAAACGGACATTAATAATTGAGAAGCTGTGCGGAATTATCAGTTATCCTTTGGAATATTTGAAAATAAGAGTCAAATATTTGAAATTACAATTTACACTAGATATTCATAATCTATAAATTAATTATTCTCATTCTACATAATGTTTCGTTGTGAAGGGGCCATTCATATTTGAGAAGCAGTGTGGAATTATCAGTTATCCTATGGAATTATTGAAAATAAGAGTCAAATCTCTGAAATTACAATTTACACTAGATATATATTAATCTATACATAAATTAATCTCATTATCCATAATGTCTCATAGTGAAACGGACATTAATAATTGAGAAGCAGTGCTAAATTGTCAGTAATCCTTTTGAATTATTGAAAATAAGATTCAAGTAGTTGATAATCCCCTTAATACTGGACATTCACAGTGTATAAATTAAAGTTCCCCATTATCTATAATGTCTCTTGGTGAAGAGGCCATGATTACTTGAGAAACAGTTCGGAAATTCAATTATCTTTTAGAAACATTCAAAATAATGATACAAATACTTAAAATTTCCATTTATACTAGACATTAACAACAGTATATAAATTAAAATTCCCCATTATCCATAATGTTTCTTAGTGATGAGGCCATAAATATTTGAGAAGCAGTGCGGAATTATCAGTTAGCCTTTAGAATTATTGAAAATAAGAGTCAAATATTTGAAACTCCCATTTATACTAGACAATCTCGGTGTATAAAATAAAGGTCCCCTTTATCTATAATGTTTCTTAGTGAAGAGGCCATTAATATTAAAGGAGCAGTGCTAAATTGTCAGTAATCCTTTAGAATTATTGAAAATAAGATTCAAATATTTGATAATCCCATTTATACTAGTCATTCACAGTGTATAAATTAAAGTTCCCCATTATCTATAATGTCTCTTGGTGAAGAGGCCATTATAACTTGAGAAACAGTTCGGAAATTCAATTATCTTTTAGAAACATTAAAAATAATGCTACAAATACTTAAAATTTCCATTTATACTAGACATTAACAGTGTTGAAATTAAAATTCCCCATTATCCATAATGTTTCTTAGTGCTGAGGCCATTGATATTTGAGAAGCAGTGCGGAATTATCAGTTATCCTTTGAAATTATTGAAATTAAGATTCAAATATTTGAAAATCCCATTTATACTAGATATTCTTAATATATAAATAAATTATTCCCATTCTACATAACGTTTCATAGTGAAGAGGCCATTAATATTTGAGAAGCTGTGCGGAATTATCATTTATCCTTTGGAATATTTGAAAATAAGAGTCAAATATTTGAAATTACAATTTACACTAGATATTCATAATCTATAAATTAATTATTCTCATTCTACATAATGTTTCATAGTGAAACGGACATTAATAATTGAGAAGCAGTGCTAAATTGACAGTAATTCTTTAGAATTGTTGAAAATAAGATTCAAATATTTGAAACTCCCATTTATACTAGACATTCTCGGTGTATAAATTAAAATTCCCCATTATCCATAATGATTCTTAGTGAAGAGGCCATTAATATTTGAGAAGCAGTGTGGAATTATCAGTTATCCTATGGAATTATTGAAAATAAGAGTCAAATATTTGAAATTACAAATTAAACTAGATATTCATAATCTATAAATAAATTATTCCCATTCTACATAATGTTTCATAGTGAAGAGGCCATTAATATTAGATAAGCAGTGTGGAATTATCAGTTATCTTATGGAATTATTGAAAATAAGAGTCAAATCTCTGAAATTACAATTTACACTAGATATATATTAATCTATACATTAATTAATCTCATTATCCATAATGTCTCATAGTGAAACGGACATTAATAATTGAGAAGCAGTGCTAAGTTGTCAGTAATCCTTTAGAATTATTGAAAATAAGATTCAAATATTTGATAATCCCATTTATACTAGACATTCACAGTGTATAAATTAAAGTTCCCCATTATCTATAATGTCTCTTGGTGAAGAGGCCATTGTTACTTGAGAAACAGTTCGGAAATTAAATTATTTTTTAGAAACATTCAAAATAATGATACAAATACTTAAAATTTCCATTTATACTAGACATTAACAGTGTATAAAATAAAATTCCCCATTATCCATAATGCTTCTTAGTGATGAGGCCATTGATATTTGAGAAGCAGTGTGGAATTATCAGTTATTCTATGGAATTATTGAAAGAAAGAGTCAAATCTCTGAAATTACCATTTACACTAGATATTCATAATCTATACATTAATTAATCCCATTATCCATAATGTTTCATAGTGAAACGGACATTAATAATTGAGAAGCAGTGCTAAATTGTCAATAATCCTTTAGAATTATTGAAAATAAGATTCAAGTATTTGGTAATCCCATTTATACTGGACATTCACAGTGTATAAATTAAAGTTCCCCATTATCTATAATGCTTCCTAGTGATGAGGCCATTGATATTTGAGAAGCAGTGTGGAATTATCAGTTATTCTATGGAATTATTGAAAATAAGATTCAAATCTTTGAAAATCCCATTTATACTAGATATTCATAATCTATAAATAAATTATTCCCATTCTACAGAATGTTTCATAGTGAAAAGGACATTCATATTTGAGAAGCAGTGAGGAATTATCAGATATCCTTTGGAATATTTTAAAATAAGAGTCAAATCTTTGAAAATCCCATTTATACTAGATATTCATAATCTATACATTAATTAATCCCATTGTCCATAATGTTTCATAGTGAAATGGACATTAATAATTGAGAAGCAGTGCTAAAATGTCAGTAATCCTTTAGAATTATTGAAAAAAACATTCAAATATTTGAAAATCCCATTTATACTAGACATTAACAGTGTATAAAATAAAATTCCCCATTATCCATAATGCTTCTTAGTGATGAGGCCATTGATATTTGAGAAGCAGTGCGGAATTATCAGTAATCCTTTGGAATTGTTAAAAATAAGATTCAAATATTTGAAAATCCCATTTATACTAGATATTCATAATCTATAAATAAATTATTCCCATTCTACATAACGTTTCATAGTGAAGAGGCCATTAATATTTGAGAAGCTGTGCGGAATTATCAGTTATCCTTTGGAATATTTGAAAATAAGAGTCAAATATTTGAAATTACAATTTACACTAGATATTCATAATCTATAAATTAATTATTCTCATTCTACATAATGTTTCATAGTGAAACGGACATTAATAATTGAGAAGCAGTGCTAAATTGACAGTAATTCTTTAGAATTGTTGAAAATAAGATTCAAATATTTGAAACTCCCATTTATACTAGACATTCTCGGTGTATAAATTAAAATTCCCCATTATCCATAATGATTCTTAGTGAAGAGGCCATTAATATTTGAGAAGCAGTGTGGAATTATCAGTTATCCTATGGAATTATTGAAAATAAGAGTCAAATATTTGAAATTACAAATTAAACTAGATATTCATAATCTATAAATAAATTATTCCCATTCTACATAATGTTTCATAGTGAAGAGGCCATTAATATTAGATAAGCAGTCTGGAATTATCAGTTATCTTATGGAATTATTGAAAATAAGAGTCAAATCTCTGAAATTACAATTTACACTAGATATATATTAATCTATACATTAATTAATCTCATTATCCATAATGTCTCATAGTGAAACGGACATTAATAATTGAGAAGCAGTGCTAAGTTGTCAGTAATCCTTTAGAATTATTGAAAATAAGATTCAAATATTTGATAATCCCATTTATACTAGACATTCACAGTGTATAAATTAAAGTTCCCCATTATCTATAATGTCTCTTGGTGAAGAGGCCATTGTTACTTGAGAAACAGTTCGGAAATTAAATTATTTTTTAGAAACATTCAAAATAATGATACAAATACTTAAAATTTCCATTTATACTAGACATTAACAGTGTATAAAATAAAATTCCCCATTATCCATAATGCTTCTTAGTGATGAGGCCATTGATATTTGAGAAGCAGTGTGGAATTATCAGTTATTCTATGGAATTATTGAAAGAAAGAGTCAAATCTCTGAAATTACCATTTACACTAGATATTCATAATCTATACATTAATTATTCTCATTCTACATAATGTTTCATAGTGAAGAGGCCATTAATATTTGAGAAGCTGTGCGGAATAATCAGTTATCCTTTGGAATTGTTGAATAAAAGAGTCAAATATTTGAAATTACAATTTACACTAGATATTCATAATCTATAAATAAATTATTCCCATTCTACATATTGTTTCATAGTGATGAGGCCATTAATAATTGAGAAGCAGTGCGGAATTACCAGTTATCCTTTGGAATTGTTGAAAATAAGATTCAAATATTTGAAAATCACATTTATACTAGATATTCATAATCTATAAATAAATTATTCCCATTCTACATAATGTTTCATAGTGAAGAGGCCATTAATATTTGAGAAGCTGTTGCGGAGTTATCAGTTATCCTTTGGAATATTTGAAAATAAGAATCAAATATTTGAAATTACAATTTACACTAGATATTCATATTCTATAAATAAATTATTCCCATTCTACATAATGTTTCATAGTGAAGGGGCCATTCATATTTGAGAAGCAGTGCTAAATTGACAGTAATTCTTTTGAATTGTTGAAAATAAGATTCAAATATTTGAAACTCTCATTTATACTAGACATTCTCGGTGTATAAATTAAAATTCCCCATTATCCATAATGATTCTTAGTGAAGAGGCCATTAATATTTGAGAAGCAGTGCGGAATTATCAGTTATCCTTTGGAATGTTTGAAAATAAGAGTCAAATATTTGAAATTACAATTTACACTAGATATATATTAATCTATACATTAATTAATCTCATTATCCATAATGTTTCATAGTGAAACGGACATTAATAATTGAGAAGCAGTGCTAAATTGTCAGTAATCCTTTAGAATTATTGAAAATAAGATTCAAATATTTGATAATCCCATTTATACTAGACATTCACTGTGTATAAATTAAAGTTCCCCATTATCTATAATGTCTCTTGGTGAAGAGGCCATTGTTACTTGAGAAACAGTTCGGAAATTCAATTATCTTTTAGAAATATTCAAAATAATGATACAAATACTTAAAATTTCCATTTATACTAGACATTCACAGTGTATAAATTAAAATTCCCCATTATCCATAATGTTTCTTAGTGAAGAGGCCATTAATATTTGAGAAGCAGTGTGGAATTATCAGTTATCCTATGGAATTATTGAAAATAAGAGTCAAATATTTGAAATTACAAGTTACACTGGATATTCATAATCTATAAATAAATTATTCCCATTCTACATAATGTTTCATAGTGAAGGGGCCATTCATATTTGAGAAGCAGTGCGGAATTATCAGTAATCCTTTGGAATTGTTGAAAATAAGATTCAAATATTTGAAAATCCCATTTATACTAGATATTCATAATCTATAAATAAATTATTCCCATTCTACATAATGTTTTATAGTGAAGAGGCAATTAATATTTGAGAAGCAGTGTGGAATTATCAGTTATCCTATGGAATTATTGAAAATAAGAGTCAAATATTTGAAATTACAATTTACACTAGATATATAAAAATCTATACATTAATTAATCTCATTCTACATAATGTTTCATAGTGAAGAGGCCATTAATATTTGAGAAGCTGTGCGGAATTATCAGTTATCCTTTGGAATATTTGAAAATAAGAGTCAAATATTTGAAATTTCAATTTACACTAGATATTCATAATATATAAATTAATTATTCTCATTCTACATAATGTTTCATAGTGAAACGGACATTAATAATTGAGAAGCAGTGCTAAATTGTCAGTAATCCTTTAGAATTATTGAAAAAAACATTCAAATATTTGAAAATCCCATTTATACTAGACATTAACAGTGTATAAAATAAAATTCCCCATTATCCATAATGCTTCTTAGTGATGAGGCCATTGATATTTGAGAAGCAGTGCGGAATTATCAGTAATCCTTTGGAATTGTTAAAAATAAGATTCAAATATTTGAAAATCCCATTTATACTAGATATTCATAATCTATAAATAAATTATTCCCATTCTACATAATGTTTCATAGTGAAGAGGCAATTAATATTTGAGAAGCAGTGTGGAATTATCAGTTATCCTATGGAATTATTGAAAATAAGAGTCAAATATTTTAAATTACAAATTAAACTAGATATTCATAATCTATAAATAAATTATTCCCATTCTACATAATGTTTCATAGTGAAGAGGCCATTAATATTAGATAAGCAGTGTGGAATTATCAGTTATCTTATGGAATTATTGAAAATAAGAGTCAAATCTCTGAAATTACAATTTACACTAGATATATATTAATCTATACATTAATTAATCTCATTATCCATAATGTCTCATAGTGAAACGGACATTAATAATTGAGAAGCAGTGCTAAGTTGTCAGTAATCCTTTAGAATTATTGAAAATAAGATTCAAATATTTGATAATCCCATTTATACTAGACATTCACAGTGTATAAATTAAAGTTCCCCATTATCTATAATGTCTCTTGGTGAAGAGGCCATTGTTACTTGAGAAACAGTTCGGAAATTAAATTATTTTTTAGAAACATTCAAAATAATGATACAAATACTTAAAATTTCCATTTATACTAGACATTAACAGTGTATAAAATAAAATTCCCCATTATCCATAATGCTTCTTAGTGATGAGGCCATTGATATTTGAGAAGCAGTGTGGAATTATCAGTTATTCTATGGAATTATTGAAAGAAAGAGTCAAATCTCTGAAATTACCATTTACACTAGATATTCATAATCTATACATTAATTAATCCCATTATCCATAATGTTTCATAGTGAAACGGACATTAATAATTGAGAAGCAGTGCTAAATTGTCAATAATCCTTTAGAATTATTGAAAATAAGATTCAAGTATTTGGTAATCCCATTTATACTGGACATTCACAGTGTATAAATTAAAGTTCCCCAATATCTATAATGCTTCCTAGTGATGAGGCCATTGATATTTGAGAAGCAGTGTGGAATTATCAGTTATTCTATGGAATTATTGAAAATAAGATTCAAATCTTTGAAAATCCCATTTATACTAGATATTCATAATCTATAAATAAATTATTCCCATTCTACAGAATGTTTCATAGTGAAAAGGACATTCATATTTGAGAAGCAGTGAGGAATTATCAGATATCCTTTGGAATATTTTAAAATAAGAGTCAAATCTTTGAAAATCCCATTTATACTAGATATTCATAATCTATACATTAATTAATCCCATTGTCCATAATGTTTCATAGTGAAATGGACATTAATAATTGAGAAGCAGTGCTAAAATGTCAGTAATCCTTTAGAATTATTGAAAAAAACATTCAAATATTTGAAAATCCCATTTATACTAGACATTAACAGTGTATAAAATAAAATTCCCCATTATCCATAATGCTTCTTAGTGATGAGGCCATTGATATTTGAGAAGCAGTGCGGAATTATCAGTAATCCTTTGGAATTGTTAAAAATAAGATTCAAATATTTGAAAATCCCATTTATACTAGATATTCATAATCTATAAATAAATTATTCCCATTCTACATAATGTTTCATAGTGAAGAGGCAATTAATATTTGAGAAGCAGTGTGGAATTATCAGTTATCCTATGGAATTATTGAAAATAAGAGTCAAATATTTTAAATTACAAATTAAACTAGATATTCATAATCTATAAATAAATTATTCCCATTCTACATAATGTTTCATAGTGAAGAGGCCATTAATATTAGATAAGCAGTGTGGAATTATCAGTTATCTTATGGAATTATTGAAAATAAGAGTCAAATCTCTGAAATTACAATTTACACTAGATATATATTAATCTATACATTAATTAATCTCATTATCCATAATGTCTCATAGTGAAACGGACATTAATAATTGAGAAGCAGTGCTAAGTTGTCAGTAATCCTTTAGAATTATTGAAAATAAGATTCAAATATTTGATAATCCCATTTATACTAGACATTCACAGTGTATAAATTAAAGTTCCCCATTATCTATAATGTCTCTTGGTGAAGAGGCCATTGTTACTTGAGAAACAGTTCGGAAATTAAATTATTTTTTAGAAACATTCAAAATAATGATACAAATACTTAAAATTTCCATTTATACTAGACATTAACAGTGTATAAAATAAAATTCCCCATTATCCATAATGCTTCTTAGTGATGAGGCCATTGATATTTGAGAAGCAGTGTGGAATTATCAGTTATTCTATGGAATTATTGAAAGAAAGAGTCAAATCTCTGAAATTACCATTTACACTAGATATTCATAATCTATACATTAATTAATCCCATTATCCATAATGTTTCATAGTGAAACGGACATTAATAATTGAGAAGCAGTGCTAAATTGTCAATAATCCTTTAGAATTATTGAAAATAAGATTCAAGTATTTGGTAATCCCATTTATACTGGACATTCACAGTGTATAAATTAAAGTTCCCCGTTATCTATAATGCTTCCTAGTGATGAGGCCATTGATATTTGAGAAGCAGTGTGGAATTATCAGTTATTCTATGGAATTATTGAAAATAAGATTCAAATCTTTGAAAATCCCATTTATACTAGATATTCATAATCTATACATTAATTAATCCCATTGTCCATAATGTTTCATAGTGAAATGGACATTAATAATTGAGAAGCAGTGCTAAAATGTCAGTAATCCTTTAGAATTATTGAAAAAAACATTCAAATATTTGAAAATCCCATTTATACTAGACATTAACAGTGTATAAAATAAAATTCCCCATTATCCATAATGCTTCTTAGTGATGAGGCCATTGATATTTGAGAAGCAGTGCGGAATTATCAGTTATCCTTTGAAATTGTTGAAAATAAGATTCAAATATTTGAAAATCCCATTTATACTAGATATTCATAATCTATAAATAAATTATTCCCATTCTACATAATGTTTCATAGTGAAGAGGCCATTAATATTTGAGGAGCTGTGCGGAATTAACAGTTATCCTTTGGAATATTTGAAAATAAGAGTCAAATATTTGAAATTTCAATTTACACTAGATATTCATAATATATAAATTAATTATTCTCATTCTACATAATGTTTCATAGTGAAGAGGCCATTAATATTTGAGAAGCTGTGCGGAATAATCAGTTATCCTTTGGAATTGTTGAATAAAAGAGTCAAATATTTGAAATTACAATTTACACTAGATATTCATAATCTATAAATAAATTATTCCCATTCTACATAATGTTTCATAGTGAAGAGGCCATTAATATTTGAGAAGCTGTTGCGGAGTTATCAGTTATCCTTTGGAATATTTGAAAATAAGAATCAAATATTTGAAATTACAATTTACAGTAGATATTCATATTCTATAAATAAATTATTCCCATTCTACATAATGTTTCATAGTGAAGGGGCCATTCATATTTGAGAAGCAGTGCTAAATTGACAGTAATTCTTTTGAATTGTTGAAAATAAGATTCAAATATTTGAAACTCTCATTTATACTAGACATTCTCGGTGTATAAATTAAAATTCCCCATTATCCATAATGATTCTTAGTGAAGAGGCCATTAATATTTGAGAAGCAGTGCGGAATTATCAGTTATCCTTTGGAATGTTTGAAAATAAGAGTCAAATATTTGAAATTACAATTTACACTAGATATATATTAATCTATACATTAATTAATCTCATTATCCATAATGTTTCATAGTGAAACGGACATTAATAATTGAGAAGCAGTGCTAAATTGTCAGTAATCCTTTAGAATTATTGAAAATAAGATTCAAATATTTGATAATCCCATTTATACTAGACATTCACTGTGTATAAATTAAAGTTCCCCATTATCTATAATGTCTCTTGGTGAAGAGGCCATTGTTACTTGAGAAACAGTTCGGAAATTCAATTATCTTTTAGAAATATTCAAAATAATGATACAAATACTTAAAATTTCCATTTATACTAGACATTCACAGTGTATAAATTAAAATTCCCCATTATCCATAATGTTTCTTAGTGAAGAGGCCATTAATATTTGAGAAGCAGTGTGGAATTATCAGTTATCCTATGGAATTATTGAAAATAAGAGTCAAATATTTGAAATTACAAGTTACACTGGATATTCATAATCTATAAATAAATTATTCCCATTCTACATAATGTTTCATAGTGAAGGGGCCATTCATATTTGAGAAGCAGTGCGGAATTATCAGTAATCCTTTGGAATTGTTGAAAATAAGATTCAAATATTTGAAAATCCCATTTATACTAGATATTCATAATCTATAAATAAATTATTCCCATTCTACATAATGTTTTATAGTGAAGAGGCAATTAATATTTGAGAAGCAGTGTGGAATTATCAGTTATCCTATGGAATTATTGAAAATAAGAGTCAAATATTTGAAATTACAATTTACACTAGATATTCATAATATATAAATTAATTAATCTCATTCTACATAATGTTTCATAGTGAAGAGGCCATTAATATTTGAGAAGCTGTGCGGAATTATCAGTTATCCTTTGGAATATTTGAAAATAAGAGTCAAATATTTGAAATTTCAATTTACACTAGATATTCATAATATATAAATTAATTATTCTCATTCTACATAATGTTTCATAGTGAAACGGACATTAATAATTGAGAAGCAGTGCTAAATTGTCAGTAATCCTTTAGAATTATTGAAAAAAACATTCAAATATTTGAAAATCCCATTTATACTAGACATTAACAGTGTATAAAATAAAATTCCCCATTATCCATAATGCTTCTTAGTGATGAGGCCATTGATATTTGAGAAGCAGTGCGGAATTATCAGTAATCCTTTGGAATTGTTAAAAATAAGATTCAAATATTTGAAAATCCCATTTATACTAGATATTCATAATCTATAAATAAATTATTCCCATTCTACATAATGTTTCATAGTGAAGAGGCAATTTATATTTGAGAAGCAGTGTGGAATTATCAGTTATCCTATGGAATTATTGAAAATAAGAGTCAAATATTTTAAATTACAAATTAAACTAGATATTCATAATCTATAAATAAATTATTCCCATTCTACATAATGTTTCATAGTGAAGAGGCCATTAATATTAGATAAGCAGTGTGGAATTATCAGTTATCTTATGGAATTATTGAAAATAAGAGTCAAATCTCTGAAATTACAATTTACACTAGATATATATTAATCTATACATTAATTAATCTCATTATCCATAATGTCTCATAGTGAAACGGACATTAATAATTGAGAAGCAGTGCTAAGTTGTCAGTAATCCTTTAGAATTATTGAAAATAAGATTCAAATATTTGATAATCCCATTTATACTAGACATTCACAGTGTATAAATTAAAGTTCCCCATTATCTATAATGTCTTTTGGTGAAGAGGCCATTGTTACTTGAGAAACAGTTCGGAAATTAAATTATTTTTTAGAAACATTCAAAATAATGATACAAATACTTAAAATTTCCATTTATACTAGACATTAACAGTGTATAAAATAAAATTCCCCATTATCCATAATGCTTCTTAGTGATGAGGCCATTGATATTTGAGAAGCAGTGTGGAATTATCAGTTATTCTATGGAATTATTGAAAGAAAGAGTCAAATCTCTGAAATTACCATTTACACTAGATATTCATAATCTATACATTAATTAATCCCATTATCCATAATGTTTCATAGTGAAACGGACATTAATAATTGAGAAGCAGTGCTAAATTGTCAGTAATCCTTTTGAATTATTGAAAATAAGATTCAAGTAGTTGATAATCCCCTTAATACTGGACATTCACAGTGTATAAATTAAAGTTCCCCATTATCTATAATGTCTCTTGGTGAAGAGGCCATTATTACTTGAGAAACAGTTCGGAAATTCAATTATCTTTTAGAAACATTCAAAATATTGATACAAATACTTAAAATTTCCATTTATACTAGACATTAACAACAGTATATAAATTAAAATTCCCCATTATCCATAATGTTTCTTAGTGATGAGGCCATAAATATTTGAGAAGCAGTGCGGAATTATCAGTTAGCCTTTAGAATTATTGAAAATAAGATTCAAATATTTGAAACTCCCATTTATACTAGACAATCTCGGTGTATAAAATAAAGGTCCCCTTTATCTATAATGTTTCTTAGTGAAGAGGCCATTAATATTAAAGGAGCAGTGCTCAATTGTCAGTAATCCTTTAGAATTATTGAAAATAAGATTCAAATATTTGATAATCCCATTTATACTAGTCATTCACAGTGTATAAATTAAAGTTCCCCATTATCTATAATGTCTCTTGGTGAAGAGGCCATTATAACTTGAGAAACAGTTCGGAAATTCAATTATCTTTTAGAAACATTAAAAATAATGCTACAAATACTTAAAATTTCCATTTATACTAGACATTAACAGTGTTGAAATTAAAATTCCCCATTATCCATAATGTTTCTTAGTGCTGAGGCCATTGATATTTGAGAAGCAGTGCGGACTTATCAGTTATCCTTTGAAATTATTGAAATTAAGATTCAAATATTTGAAAATCCCATTTATACTTGATATTCTTAATATATAAATAAATTATTCCCATTCTACATAACGTTTCATAGTGAAGAGGCCATTAATATTTGAGAAGCTGTGCGGAATTATCAGTTATCCTTTGGAATATTTGAAAATAAGAGTCAAATATTTGAAATTACAATTTACACTAGATATTCATAATCTATAAATTAATTATTCTCATTCTACATAATGTTTCATAGTGAAACGGACATTAATAATTGAGAAGCAGTGCTAAATTGACAGTAATTCTTTAGAATTGTTGAAAATAAGATTCAAATATTTGAAACTCCCATTTATACTAGACATTCTCGGTGTATAAATTAAAATTCCCCATTATCCATAATGATTCTTAGTGAAGAGGCCATTAATATTTGAGAAGCAGTGTGGAATTATCAGTTATCCTATGGAATTATTGAAAATAAGAGTCAAATATTTGAAATTACAAGTTACACTGGATATTCATAATCTATAAATAAATTATTCCCATTCTACATAATGTATCATAGTGAAGGGGCCCTTCATATTTGAGAAGCAGTGCGGAATTATCAGTAATCCTTTGGAATTGTTAAAAATTAGATTCAAATATTTGAAAATCCCATTTATACTAGATATTCATAATCTATAAATAAATTATTCCCATTCTACATAATGTTTCATAGTGAAGAGGCAATTAATATTTGAGAAGCAGTGTGGAATTATCAGTTATCCTATGGAATTATTGAAAATAAGAGTCAAATATTTTAAATTACAAATTAAACTAGATATTCATAATCTATAAATAAATTATTCCCATTCTACATAATGTTTCATAGTGAAGAGGCCATTAATATTAGATAAGCAGTGTGGAATTATCAGTTATCTTATGGAATTATTGAAAATAAGAGTCAAATCTCTGAAATTACAATTTACACTAGATATATATTAATCTATACATTAATTAATCTCATTATCCATAATGTCTCATAGTGAAACGGACATTAATATTTGAGAAGCAGTGCTAAGTTGTCAGTAATCCTTTAGAATTATTGAAAATAAGATTCAAATATTTGATAATCCCATTTATACTAGACATTCACAGTGTATAAATTAAAGTTCCCCATTATCTATAATGTCTCTTGGTGAAGAGGCCATTGTTACTTGAGAAACAGTTCGGAAATTAAATTATTTTTTAGAAACATTCAAAATAATGATACAAATACTTAAAATTTCCATTTATACTAGACATTAACAGTGTATAAAATAAAATTCCCCATTATCCATAATGCTTCTTAGTGATGAGGCCATTGATATTTGAGAAGCAGTGTGGAATTATCAGTTATTCTATGGAATTATTGAAAGAAAGAGTCAAATCTCTGAAATTACCATTTACACTAGATATTCATAATCTATACATTAATTAATCCCATTATCCATAATGTTTCATAGTGAAACGGACATTAATAATTGAGAAGCAGTGCTAAATTGTCAATAATCCTTTAGAATTATTGAAAATAAGATTCAAGTATTTGGTAATCCCATTTATACTGGACATTCACAGTGTATAAATTAAAGTTCCCCATTATCTATAATGCTTCCTAGTGATGAGGCCATTGATATTTGAGAAGCAGTGTGGAATTATCAGTTATTCTATGGAATTATTGAAAATAAGATTCAAATCTTTGAAAATCCCATTTATACTAGATATTCATAATCTATAAATAAATTATTCCCATTCTACAGAATGTTACATAGTGAAAAGGCCATTCATATTTGAGAAGCAGTGAGGAATTATCAGATATCCTTTGGAATATTTTAAAATAAGAGTCAAATCTTTGAAAATCCCATTTATACTAGATATTCATAATCTATACATTAATTAATCCCATTGTCCATAATGTTTCATAGTGAAATGGACATTAATAATTGAGAAGCAGTGCTAAAATGTCAGTAATCCTTTAGAATTATTGAAAAAAACATTCAAATATTTGAAAATCCCATTTATACTAGACATTAACAGTGTATAAAATAAAATTCCCCATTATCCATAATGCTTCTTAGTGATGAGGCCATTGATATTTGAGAAGCAGTGCGGAATTATCAGTAATCCTTTGGAATTGTTAAAAATAAGATTCAAATATTTGAAAATCCCATTTATACTAGATATTCATAATCTATAAATAAATTATTCCCATTCTACATAATGTTTCATAGTGAAGAGGCAATTAATATTTGAGAAGCAGTGTGGAATTATCAGTTATCTTATGGAATTATTGAAAATAAGAGTCAAATCTCTGAAATTACAATTTACACTAGATATATATTAATCTATACATTAATTAATCTCATTATCCATAATGTCTCATAGTGAAACGGACATTAATAATTGAGAAGCAGTGCTAAGTTGTCATTAATCCTTTAGAATTATTGAAAATAAGATTCAAATATTTGATAATCCCATTTATACTAGACATTCACAGTGTATAAATAAATTATTCCCATTCTACATAATGTTTCATAGTGAAGAGGCCATTAATATTTGAGAAGCTGTTGCGGAGTTATCAGTTATCCTTTGGAATATTTGAAAATAAGAATCAAATATTTGAAATTACAATTTACACTAGATATTCATATTCTATAAATAAATTATTCCCATTCTACATAATGTTTCATAGTGAAGGGGCCATTCATATTTGAGAAGCAGTGCTAAATTGACAGTAATTCTTTTGAATTGTTGAAAATAAGATTCAAATATTTGAAACTCTCATTTATACTAGACATTCTCGGTGTATAAATTAAAATTCCCCATTATCCATAATGATTCTTAGTGAAGAGGCCATTAATATTTGAGAAGCAGTGCGGAATTATCAGTTATCCTTTGGAATGTTTGAAAATAAGAGTCAAATATTTGAAATTACAATTTACACTAGATATATATTAATCTATACATTAATTAATCTCATTATCCATAATGTTTCATAGTGAAACGGACATTAATAATTGAGAAGCAGTGCTAAATTGTCAGTAATCCTTTAGAATTATTGAAAATAAGATTCAAATATTTGATAATCCCATTTATACTAGACATTCACTGTGTATAAATTAAAGTTCCCCATTATCTATAATGTCTCTTGGTGAAGAGGCCATTGTTACTTGAGAAACAGTTCGGAAATTCAATTATCTTTTAGAAATATTCAAAATAATGATACAAATACTTAAAATTTCCATTTATACTAGACATTCACAGTGTATAAATTAAAATTCCCCATTATCCATAATGTTTCTTAGTGAAGAGGCCATTAATATTTGAGAAGCAGTGTGGAATTATCAGTTATCCTATGGAATTATTGAAAATAAGAGTCAAATATTTGAAATTACAAGTTACACTGGATATTCATAATCTATAAATAAATTATTCCCATTCTACATAATGTTTCATAGTGAAGGGGCCATTCATATTTGAGAAGCAGTGCGGAATTATCAGTAATCCTTTGGAATTGTTGAAAATAAGATTCAAATATTTGAAAATCCCATTTATACTAGATATTCATAATCTATAAATAAATTATTCCCATTCTACATAATGTTTTATAGTGAAGAGGCAATTAATATTTGAGAAGCAGTGTGGAATTATCAGTTATCCTATGGAATTATTGAAAATAAGAGTCAAATATTTGAAATTACAATTTACACTAGATATATAAAAATCTATACATTAATTAATCTCATTCTACATAATGTTTCATAGTGAAGAGGCCATTAATATTTGAGAAGCTGTGCGGAATTATCAGTTATCCTTTGGAATATTTGAAAATAAGAGTCAAATATTTGAAATTTCAATTTACACTAGATATTCATAATATATAAATTAATTATTCTCATTCTACATAATGTTTCATAGTGAAACGGACATTAATAATTGAGAAGCAGTGCTAAATTGTCAGTAATCCTTTAGAATTATTGAAAATAAGATTCAAATATTTGATAATCCCATTTATACTGGACATTCACAGTGTATAAATTAAAGTTCCCCATTATCTATAATGTCTCTTGGTGAAGAGGCCATTGTTACTTGAGAAACAGTTCGAAAATTCAATTATCTTTTAGAAACATTCGAAATAATGATACAAATACTTAAAATATCCATTTATACTAGACATTTACAGTGTATAAATTAAAATTCCCCATTATCCATAATATTTCATTGTGAAGAGGCCATTAATATTTGAGAAGCAGAACAGAAATGTCAAAAATCCTTTGGCATTTTTTTAAATAAGATTCAAATATATGAAAATCAAATTTATACTAGATATTCATAATCTATAAATAAATTATTCCCATTCTACATAATGTTTCATAGTGAAGAGGCCATTAGTATTTGAGAAGCTGTGCGGAATTATCAGTTATCCTTTGGAATATTTGAAAATAAGAATCAAATATTTGAAATTACAATTTACACTAGATATTCATATTCTATAAATTAATTATTCTCATTCTACATAATGTTTCATAGTGATGAGGCCATTAATATTTGAGAAGCTGTGCGGAATTATCAGTTATCCTTTGGAATATTTGAAAATAAGAGCCAAATATTTGAAATTTCAAGTTACACTGGATATTCATAATCTATAAATAAATTATTCCCATTCTACATAATGTTTCATAGTGAAGGGGCCATTCATATTTGAGAAGCAGTGCGGAATTGTAAGCTATACTTTGGAATTGTTGAAAATAAGAGTCAAATATTTGATAATCCCATTTATACTGGACATTCACAGTGTATAAATTAAAGTTCCCCATTATCTATAATGTCTCTTGGTGAAGAGGCCATTGTTACTTGAGAAACAGTTCGAAAATTCAATTATCTTTTAGAAACATTCGAAATAATGATACAAATACTTAAAATATCCATTTATACTAGACATTAACAGTGTATAAATTAAAATTCCCCATTATCCATAATATTTCATTGTGAAGAGGCCATTAATATTTGAGAAGCAGAACAGAAATGTCAAAAATCCTTTGGCATTTTTTTAAATAAGATTCAAATATATGAAAATCAAATTTATACTAGATATTCATAATCTATAAATAAATTATTCCCATTCTACATAATGTTTCATAGTGAAGGGGCCATTCATATTTGAGAAGCAGTGCGGAATTGTAAGCTATACTTTGGAATTGTTGAAAATAAGAGTCAAATATTTGATAATCCCATTTATACTGGACATTCACAGTGTATAAATTAATGTTCCCCATTATCTATAATGTCTCTTGGTGAAGAGGCCATTGTTACTTGAGAAACAGTTCGAAAATTCAATTATCTTTTAGAAACATTCGAAATAATGATACAAATACTTAAAATATCCATTTATACTAGACATTAACAGTGTATAAATTAAAATTCCCCATTATCCATAATATTTCATTGTGAAGAGGCCATTAATATTTGAGAAGCAGAACAGAAATGTCAAAAATCCTTTGGCATTTTTTTAAATAAGATTCAAATATATGAAAATCAAATTTATACTAGATATTCATAATCTATAAATAAATTATTCCCATTCTACATAATGTTTCATAGTGAAGAGGCCATTAATATTTGAGAAGCTGTGCGGAATTATCAGTTATCCTTTGGAATATTTGAAAATAAGAGTCAAATATTTGAAATTTCAATTTACACTAGATATTCATAATATATAAATTAATTATTCTCATTCTACATAATGTTTCATAGTGATGAGGCCATTAATATTTGAGAAGCTGTGCGGAATTATCAGTTATCCTTTGGAATATTTGAAAATAAGAGCCAAATATTTGAAATTTCAAGTTACACTGGATATTCATAATCTATAAATAAATTATTCCCATTCTACATAATGTTTCATAGTGAAGGGGCCATTCATATTTGAGAAACAGTGCGGAATTGTAAGCTATACTTTGGAATTGTTGAAAATAAGAGTCAAATACTTGAAAATCCAATTTATACTAGATATTCATAATCTATAAATTAAAAATTCCCATTACCCATACTTTTTCATAGTGAAACGCCATTAATACTTGAGAAGCAGTGTAAATTGTCAGTTTTCCTTTGGAATTATTGAAATTAAGATTCAAATATTTGAAAATCCCAGTTATACTAGAGATTCTTAATATATAAATAAATTATTCCAATTCTACATAATGTTTCATAGTGAAAAGGCCATTCATATTTGAGAAGCAGTGAGGAATTATCAGATATCCTTTGGAATTGTTAAAAATAAGATTCAAATATTTGAAAATCCCATTTATACTAGATATTCATAATCTATAAATAAATTATTCCCATTCTACATAATGTTTCATAGTGAAGGGGCCATTCATATTTGAGAAGCAGTGCGGAATTGTAAGCTATACTTTGGAATTGTTGAAAATAAGAGTCAAATATTTGACAATCCCATTTATACTGGACATTCACAGTGTATAAATTAAAGTTCCCCATTATCTATAATGTCTCTTGGTGAAGAGGCCATTGTTACTTGAGAAACAGTTCGAAAATTCAATTATCTTTTAGAAACATTCGAAATTATGATACAAATACTTAAAATATCCATTTATACTAGACATTAACAGTGTATAAATTAAAATTCCCCATTATCCATAATATTTCATTGTGAAGAGGCCATTAATATTTGAGAAGCAGAACAGAAATGTCAAAAATCCTTTGGCATTTTTTTAAATAAGATTCAAATATATGAAAATCAAATTTATACTAGATATTCATAATCTATAAATAAATTATTCCCATTCTACATAATGTTTCATAGTGAAGGGGCCATTCATATTTGAGAAGCAGTGCGGAATTGTAAGCTATACTTTGGAATTGTTGAAAATAAGAGTCAAATATTTGATAATCCCATTTATACTGGACATTCACAGTGTATAAATTAAAGTTCCCCATTATCTATAATGTCTCTTGGTGAAGAGGCCATTGTTACTTGAGAAACAGTTCGAAAATTCAATTATCTTTTAGAAACATTCGAAATAATGATACAAATACTTAAAATATCCATTTATACTAGACATTAACAGTGTATAAATTAAAATTCCCCATTATCCATAATATTTCATTGTGAAGAGGCCATTAATATTTGAGAAGCAGAACAGAAATGTCAAAAATCCTTTGGCATTTTTTTAAATAAGATTCAAATATATGAAAATCAAATTTATACTAGATATTCATAATCTATAAATAAATTATTCCCATTCTACATAATGTTTCATAGTGAAGAGGCCATTAATATTTGAGAAGCTGTGCGGAATTATCAGTTATCCTTTGGAATATTTGAAAATAAGAGTCAAATATTTGAAATTTCAATTTACACTAGATATTCATAATATATAAATTAATTATTCTCATTCTACATAATGTTTCATAGTGAAGAGGCCATTAATATTTGAGAAGCTGTGCGGAATTATCAGTTATCCTTTGGAATATTTGAAAATAAGAATCAAATATTTGAAATTACAATTTACACTAGATATTCATATTCTATAAATTAATTATTCTCATTCTACATAATGTTTCATAGTGATGAGGCCATTAATATTTGAGAAGCTGTGCGGAATTATCAGTTATCCTTTGGAATATTTGAAAATAAGAGCCAAATATTTGAAATTTCAAGTTACACTGGATATTCATAATCTATAAATAAATTATTCCCATTCTACATAATGTTTCATAGTGAAGGGGCCATTCATATTTGAGAAGCAGTGCGGAATTGTAAGCTATACTTTGGAATTGTTGAAAATAAGAGTCAAATATTTGATAATCCCATTTATACTGGACATTCACAGTGTATAAATTAAAGTTCCCCATTATCTATAATGTCTCTTGGTGAAGAGGCCATTGTTACTTGAGAAACAGTTCGAAAATTCAATTATCTTTTAGAAACATTCGAAATAATGATACAAATACTTAAAATATCCATTTATACTAGACATTAACAGTGTATAAATTAAAATTCCCCATTATCCATAATATTTCATTGTGAAGAGGCCATTAATATTTGAGAAGCAGAACAGAAATGTCAAAAATCCTTTGGCATTTTTTTAAATAAGATTCAAATATATGAAAATCAAATTTATACTAGATATTCATAATCTATAAATAAATTATTCCCATTCTACATAATGTTTCATAGTGAAGGGGCCATTCATATTTGAGAAGCAGTGCGGAATTGTAAGCTATACTTTGGAATTGTTGAAAATAAGAGTCAAATATTTGATAATCCCATTTATACTGGACATTCACAGTGTATAAATTAATGTTCCCCATTATCTATAATGTCTCTTGGTGAAGAGGCCATTGTTACTTGAGAAACAGTTCGAAAATTCAATTATCTTTTAGAAACATTCGAAATAATGATACAAATACTTAAAATATCCATTTATACTAGACATTAACAGTGTATAAATTAAAATTCCCCATTATCCATAATATTTCATTGTGAAGAGGCCATTAATATTTGAGAAGCAGAACAGAAATGTCAAAAATCCTTTGGCATTTTTTTAAATAAGATTCAAATATATGAAAATCAAATTTATACTAGATATTCATAATCTATAAATAAATTATTCCCATTCTACATAATGTTTCATAGTGAAGAGGCCATTAATATTTGAGAAGCTGTGCGGAATTATCAGTTATCCTTTGGAATATTTGAAAATAAGAGTCAAATATTTGAAATTTCAATTTACACTAGATATTCATAATATATAAATTAATTATTCTCATTCTACATAATGTTTCATAGTGATGAGGCCATTAATATTTGAGAAGCTGTGCGGAATTATCAGTTATCCTTTGGAATATTTGAAAATAAGAGCCAAATATTTGAAATTTCAAGTTACACTGGATATTCATAATCTATAAATAAATTATTCCCATTCTACATAATGTTTCATAGTGAAGGGGCCATTCATATTTGAGAAACAGTGCGGAATTGTAAGCTATACTTTGGAATTGTTGAAAATAAGAGTCAAATACTTGAAAATCCAATTTATACTAGATATTCATAATCTATAAATTAAAAATTCCCATTACCCATACTTTTTCATAGTGAAACGCCATTAATACTTGAGAAGCAGTGTAAATTGTCAGTTTTCCTTTGGAATTATTGAAATTAAGATTCAAATATTTGAAAATCCCAGTTATACTAGAGATTCTTAATATATAAATAAATTATTCCAATTCTACATAATGTTTCATAGTGAAAAGGCCATTCATATTTGAGAAGCAGTGAGGAATTATCAGATATCCTTTGGAATTGTTAAAAATAAGATTCAAATATTTGAAAATCCCATTTATACTAGATATTCATAATCTATAAATAAATTATTCCCATTCTACATAATGTTTCATAGTGAAGGGGCCATTCATATTTGAGAAGCAGTGCGGAATTGTAAGCTATACTTTGGAATTGTTGAAAATAAGAGTCAAATATTTGACAATCCCATTTATACTGGACATTCACAGTGTATAAATTAAAGTTCCCCATTATCTATAATGTCTCTTGGTGAAGAGGCCATTGTTACTTGAGAAACAGTTCGAAAATTCAATTATCTTTTAGAAACATTCGAAATTATGATACAAATACTTAAAATATCCATTTATACTAGACATTAACAGTGTATAAATTAAAATTCCCCATTATCCATAATATTTCATTGTGAAGAGGCCATTAATATTTGAGAAGCAGAACAGAAATGTCAAAAATCCTTTGGCATTTTTTTAAATAAGATTCAAATATATGAAAATCAAATTTATACTAGATATTCATAATCTATAAATAAATTATTCCCATTCTACATAATGTTTCATAGTGAAGGGGCCATTCATATTTGAGAAGCAGTGCGGAATTGTAAGCTATACTTTGGAATTGTTGAAAATAAGAGTCAAATATTTGATAATCCCATTTATACTGGACATTCACAGTGTATAAATTAAAGTTCCCCATTATCTATAATGTCTCTTGGTGAAGAGGCCATTGTTACTTGAGAAACAGTTCGAAAATTCAATTATCTTTTAGAAACATTCGAAATAATGATACAAATACTTAAAATATCCATTTATACTAGACATTAACAGTGTATAAATTAAAATTCCCCATTATCCATAATATTTCATTGTGAAGAGGCCATTAATATTTGAGAAGCAGAACAGAAATGTCAAAAATCCTTTGGCATTTTTTTAAATAAGATTCAAATATATGAAAATCAAATTTATACTAGATATTCATAATCTATAAATAAATTATTCCCATTCTACATAATGTTTCATAGTGAAGAGGCCATTAATATTTGAGAAGCTGTGCGGAATTATCAGTTATCCTTTGGAATATTTGAAAATAAGAGTCAAATATTTGAAATTTCAATTTACACTAGATATTCATAATATATAAATTAATTATTCTCATTCTACATAATGTTTCATAGTGAAGAGGCCATTAATATTTGAGAAGCTGTGCGGAATAATCAGTTATCCTTTGGAATTGTTGAATAAAAGAGTCAAATATTTGAAATTACAATTTACACTAGATATTCATAATCTATAAATAAATTATTCCCATTCTACATAATGTTTCATAGTGAAGAGGCCATTAGTATTTGAGAAGCTGTGCGGAATTATTAGTTATCCTTTGGAATATTTGAAAATAAGAATCAAATATTTGAAATTTCAAGTTACACTGGATATTCATAATCTATAAATAAATTATTCCCATTCTACATAATGTTTCATAGTGAAGGGGCCATTCATATTTGAGAAGCAGTGCGGAATTGTAAGCTATACTTTGGAATTGTTGAAAATAAGAGTCAAATATTTGATAATCCCATTTATACTGGACATTCACAGTGTATAAATTAAAGTTCCCCATTATCTATAATGTCTCTTGGTGAAGAGGCCATTGTTACTTGAGAAACAGTTCGAAAATTCAATTATCTTTTAGAAACATTCGAAATAATGATACAAATACTTAAAATATCCATTTATACTAGACATTAACAGTGTATAAATTAAAATTCCCCATTATCCATAATATTTCATTGTGAAGAGGCCATTAATATTTGAGAAGCAGAACAGAAATGTCAAAAATCCTTTGGCATTTTTTTAAATAAGATTCAAATATATGAAAATCAAATTTATACTAGATATTCATAATCTATAAATAAATTATTCCCATTCTACATAATGTTTCATAGTGAAGAGGCCATTAATATTTGAGAAGCTGTGCGGAATTATCAGTTATCCTTTGGAATATTTGAAAATAAGAGTCAAATATTTGAAATTACAATTTACACTAGATATTCATAATCTATAAATAAATTATTCCCATTCTACATAATGTTTCATAGTGAAGAGGCCATTAATATTTGAGAAGCTGTGCGGAATTATCAGTTATCCTTTGGAATATTTGAAAATAAGAATCAAATATTTGAAATTACAATTTACACTAGATATTCATATTCTATAAATTAATTATTCTCATTCTACATAATGTTTCATAGTGAAGGGGCCATTCATATTTGAGAAGCAGTGCGGAATTGTAAGCTATACTTTGGAATTGTTGAAAATAAGAGTCAAATACTTGAAATTACAATTTACACTAGATATTTATAATCTATAAATAAATTATTCCCATTCTACATAATGTTTCATAGTGAAGAGGCCATTAATAATTGAGAAGCAGTGCGGAATTACCAGTTATCCTTTGGAATTGTTGAAAATAAGATTCAAATATTTGAAATTACAATTTACACTAGATATTCATAATCTATAAATTAATTATTCTCATTCTACATAATGTTTCATAGTGAAGAGGCCATTAATAATTGAGAAGCAGTGCGGAATTACCAGTTATCCTTTGGAATTGATGAAAATAAGATTCAAATATTTGAAAATCACATTTATACTAGATATTCATAATCTATAAATAAATTATTCCCATTCTACATAACGTTTCATAGTGAAGAGGCCATTAATATTTGAGAAGCTGTGCGGAATTATCAGTTATCCTTTGGAATATTTGAAAATAAGAGTCAAATATTTGAAATTACAATTTACACTAGATATTCATAATCTATAAATTAATTATTCTCATTCTACATAATTTTTCATTGTGAAGGGGCCATTCATATTTGAGAAGCAGTGCGGAATTATCAGTAATCCTTTGGAATTGTTGAAAATAAGATTCAAATATTTGAAAATCCCATTTATACTAGATATTCATAATCTATAAATAAATTATTCCCATTCTACATAATGTTTCATTGTGAAGAGGCCATTAATATTTGAGAAGTTGTGCAGAATTATCAGTTCTCCTTTGGAATTGTTGAAAATTATATTAAAATATTTGAAAATCTCTTATATACTAGATATTCATAATCTATAAATTAATTATTCTCATTCTACATAATGTTTCATAGTGAAGAGGCTATTAATATTAGATAAGCATTGTGGAATTATCAGTTATCCTATGGAATTATTGAAAATAAGAGTCAAATCTCTGAAATTACAATTTACACTAGATATATATTAATCTATACATAAATTAATCTCATTATCCATAATGTCTCATAGTGAAACGGACATTAATAATTGAGAAGCAGTGCTAAATTGTCAGTAATCCTTTTGAATTATTGAAAATAAGATTCAAGTAGTTGATAATCCCCTTTATACTGGACATTCACAGTGAATAAATTAAAGTTCCCCATTATCTATAATGTCTCTTGGTGAAGAGGCCATTATTACTTGAGAAACAGTTCGGAAATTCAATTATCTTTTAGAAATATTCAAAATAATGATACAAATACTTAAAATTTCCATTTATACTAGACATTAACAACAGTATATAAATTAAAATTCCCCATTATCCATAATGTTTCTTAGTGATGAGGCCATTAATATTTGAGAAGCAGTGCTAAATTGTAAGTTATCTTTTGGAATTATTGAAATTAAGATTCAAATATTTGAAAATCCCATTTATACTAGATATTCTTAATCTATAAATAAATTATTCCCATTCTACATAACGTTTCATAGTGAAGAGGCCATTCATATTTGAGAAGCAGTGCGGAATTACCAGTTCTCCTTTGGAATTGTTGAAAATTATATTAAAATATTTGAAAATCTCTTATATACTAGATATTCATAATGTATAAATTAATTATTCTCATTTTACATAATGTTTCATAGTGAAGAGGCCATTAATATTAGATAAGCAGTGTGGAATTATCAGTAATCCTTTAGAATTATTGAAAATAAGAGTCAAATCTCTGAAATTACAATTTACACTAGATATATATTAATCTATACATAAATTAATCTCATTATCCATAATGTCTCATAGTGAAACGGACATTAATAATTGAGAAGCAGTGCTAAATTGTCAGTAATTCTTTAGAATTATTGAAAATAATATTCAAATATTTGATAATCCCATTTATACTAGACATTCACAGTGTATAAATTAAAGTTCCCCATTATCTATAATGTCTCTTGGTGAAGAGGCCATTGTTACTTGAGAAACAGTTCGGAAATTCAATTATCTTTTAGAAACATTCAAAATAATGATACAAATACTTAAAATTTCCATTTATACTAGACATTCACAGTGTATAAATTAAAATTTCCCATTATCCATAATGTTTCATAGTGAAGAGGCAATTAATATTTGAGAAGCAGTGTGGAATTATCAGTTATCCTATGGAATTATTGAAAATAAGAGTCAAATATTTGAAATTACAAGTTACACTGGATATTCATAATCTATAAATAAATTATTCCCATTCTACATAATGTTTCATAGTGAAGAGGCCATTCATATTTGAGAAGCAGTGCGGAATTACCAGTTATCCTTTGGAATTGTTGAAAATAAGATTCAAATATTTGAAAATCCCATTTATACTAGATATTCATAATCTATAAATAAATTATTCCCATTCTACATAATGTTTTATAGTGAAGAGGCAATTAATATTTGAGAAGCAGTGTGGAATTATCAGTTATCCTATGGAATTATTGAAAATAAGAGTCAAATATTTGAAATTACAATTTACACTAGATATTCATAATCTATAAATAAATTATTCCCATTCTACATAATGTTTCATAGTGAAGAGGCCATTAGTATTTGAGAAGCTGTGCGGAATTATCAGTTATCCTTTGGAATATTTGAAAATAAGAATCAAATATTTGAAATTACAATTTACACTAGATATTCATATTCTATAAATTAATTATTCTCATTCTACATAATGTTTCATAGTGATGAGGCCATTAATATTTGAGAAGCTGTGCGGAATTATCAGTTATCCTTTGGAATATTTGAAAATAAGAGCCAAATATTTGAAATTTCAAGTTACACTGGATATTCATAATCTATAAATAAATTATTCCCATTCTACATAATGTTTCATAGTGAAGGGGCCATTCATATTTGAGAAGCAGTGCGGAATTGTAAGCTATACTTTGGAATTGTTGAAAATAAGAGTCAAATATTTGATAATCCCATTTATACTGGACATTCACAGTGTATAAATTAAAGTTCCCCATTATCTATAATGTCTCTTGGTGAAGAGGCCATTGTTACTTGAGAAACAGTTCGAAAATTCAATTATCTTTTAGAAACATTCGAAATAATGATACAAATACTTAAAATATCCATTTATACTAGACATTAACAGTGTATAAATTAAAATTCCCCATTATCCATAATATTTCATTGTGAAGAGGCCATTAATATTTGAGAAGCAGAACAGAAATGTCAAAAATCCTTTGGCATTTTTTTAAATAAGATTCAAATATATGAAAATCAAATTTATACTAGATATTCATAATCTATAAATAAATTATTCCCATTCTACATAATGTTTCATAGTGAAGAGGCCATTAATATTTGAGAAGCTGTGCGGAATTATCAGTTATCCTTTGGAATATTTGAAAATAAGAGTCAAATATTTGAAATTTCAATTTACACTAGATATTCATAATATATAAATTAATTATTCTCATTCTACATAATGTTTCATAGTGATGAGGCCATTAATATTTGAGAAGCTGTGCGGAATTATCAGTTATCCTTTGGAATATTTGAAAATAAGAGCCAAATATTTGAAATTTCAAGTTACACTGGATATTCATAATCTATAAATAAATTATTCCCATTCTACATAATGTTTCATAGTGAAGGGGCCATTCATATTTGAGAAGCAGTGCGGAATTGTAAGCTATACTTTGGAATTGTTGAAAATAAGAGTCAAATACTTGAAAATCCAATTTATACTAGATATTCATAATCTATAAATTAAAAATTCCCATTACCCATACTTTTTCATAGTGAAACGCCATTAATACTTGAGAAGCAGTGTAAATTGTCAGTTTTCCTTTGGAATTATTGAAATTAAGATTCAAATATTTGAAAATCCCATTTATACTAGAGATTCTTAATATATAAATAAATTATTCCAATTCTACATAATGTTTCATAGTGAAAAGGCCATTCATATTTGAGAAGCAGTGAGGAATTATCAGATATCCTTTGGAATATTTGAAAATAAGATTCAAATATTTGAAAATCACATTTATACTAGATATTCATAATCTATAAATAAATTATTCCCATTCTACATAACGTTTCATAGTGAAGAGGCCATTAATATTTGAGAAGCTGTGCGGAATTATCAGTTATCCTTTGGAATATTTGAAAATAAGAGTCAAATATTTGAAATTACAATTTACACTAGATATTCATAATCTATAAATTAATTATTCTCATTCTACATAATGTTTCATAGTGAAGAGGCCATTAATATTTGAGAAGCTGTGCGGAATAATCAGTTATTCTTTGGAATTGTTGAATAAAAGAGTCAAATATTTGAAATTACAATTTACACTAGATATTCATAATCTATAAATAAATTATTCCCATTCTACATAATGTTTCATAGTGAAGAGGCCATTAATAATTGAGAAGCAGTGCGGAATTACCAGTTATCCTTTGGAATTGTTGAAAATAAGATTCAAATATTTGAAATTACAATTTACACTAGATATTCATAATCTATAAATTAATTATTCTCATTCTACATAATGTTTCATAGTGAAGAGGCCATTTATAATTGAGAAGCAGTGCGGAATTACCAGTTATCCTTTGGAATTGATGAAAATAAGATTCAAATATTTGAAAATCACATTTATACTAGATATTCATAATCTATAAATAAATTATTCCCATTCTACATAACGTTTCATAGTGAAGAGGCCATTAATATTTGAGAAGCTGTGCGGAATTATCAGTTATCCTTTGGAATATTTGAAAATAAGAGTCAAATATTTGAAATTACAATTTACACTAGATATTCATAATCTATAAATTAATTATTCTCATTCTACATAATGTTTCATTGTGAAGGGGCCATTCATATTTGAGAAGCAGTGCGGAATTATCAGTAATCCTTTGGAATTGTTGAAAATAAGATTCAAATATTTGAAAATCCCATTTATACTAGATATTCATAATCTAAAAATAAATTATTCCCATTCTACATAATGTTTCATTGTGAAGAGGCAATTAATATTTGAGAAGCAGTGTGGAATTATCAGTTATCCTATGGAATTATTGAATATAAGAGTCAAATATTTTAAATTACAATTTAAACAAGATATTCATAATCTATAAATAAATTATTCCCATTCAACATAATGTTTCATTGTGAAGAGGCCATTAATATTTGAGAAGTTGTGCAGAATTATCAGTTCTCCTTTGGAATTGTTGAAAATTATATTAAAATATTTGAAAATATCTTATATACTAGATATTCATAATCTATAAATTAATTATTCTCATTCTACATAATGTTTCATAGTGAAGAGGCTATTAATATTAGATAAGCATTGTGGAATTATCAGTTATCCTATGGAATTATTGAAAATAAGAGTCAAATCTCTGAAATTACAATTTACACTAGATATATATTAATCTATACATAAATTAATCTCATTATCCATAATGTCTCATAGTGAAACGGACATTAATAATTGAGAAGCAGTGCTAAATTGTCAGTAATCCTTTTGAATTATTGAAAATAAGATTCAAGTAGTTGATAATCCCCTTTATACTGGACATTCACAGTGAATAAATTAAAGTTCCCCATTATCTATAATGTCTCTTGGTGAAGAGGCCATTATTACTTGAGAAACAGTTCGGAAATTCAATTATCTTTTAGAAACATTCAAAATAATGATACAAATACTTAAAATTTCCAATTATACTAGACATTAACAACAGTATATAAATTAAAATTCCCCATTATCCATAATGTTTCTTAGTGATGAGGCCATAAATATTTGAGAAGCAGTGCGGAATTATCAGTAATCCTTTAGAATTATTGAAAATAAGAGTCAAATATTTGAAACTCCCATTTATACTAGACATTCTCGGTGTATAAAATAAAGGTCCCCTTTATCTATAATGTTTCTTAGTGAAGAGGCCATTAATATTAAAGGTGCAGTGCTAAATTGTCAGTAATCCTTTAGAATTATTGAAAATAAGATTCAAATATTTGATAATCCCATTTCTACTAGTCATTCACAGTGTATAAATTAAAGTTCCCCATTATCTATAATGTCTCTTGGTGAAGAGGCCATTATAACTTGAGAAACAGTTCGGAAATTCAATTATCTTTTAGAAACATTCAAAATAATGCTACAAATACTTAAAATTTCCATTTATACTAGACATTAACAGTGTATAAATTAAAATTCCCCATTATCCATAATATTTCATTGTGAAGAGGCCATTAATATTTGAGAAGCAGTGCTAAATTGTAAGTTATCATTTGGAATTATTGAAATTAAGATTCAAATATTTGAAAATCCCATTTATACTAGATATTCTTAATCTATAAATAAATTATTCCCATTCTACATAACGTTTCATAGTGAAGAGGCCATTCATATTTGAGAAGCAGTGCGGAATTACCAGTTCTCCTTTGGAATTGTTGAAAATTATATTAAAATATTTGAAAATCTCTTATATACTAGATATTCATAATGTATAAATTAATTATTCTCATTCTACATAATGTTTCATACTGAAGAGGCCATTAATATTAGATAAGCAGTGTGGAATTATCAGTAATCCTTTAGAATTATTGAAAATAAGAGTCAAATCTCTGAAATTACAATTTACACTAGATATATATTAATCTATACATAAATTAATCTCATTATCCATAATGTCTCATAGTGAAACGGACATTAATAATTGAGAAGCAGTGCTAAATTGTCAGTAATTCTTTAGAATTATTGAAAATAATATTCAAATATTTGATAATCCCATTTATACTAGACATTCACAGTGTATAAATTAAAATTCCCCATTATCCATAATATTTCATTGTGAAGAGGCCATTAATATTTGAGAAGCAGTGCTAAATTGTAAGTTATCTTTTGGAATTATTGAAATTAAGATTCAAATATTTGAAAATCCCATTTATACTAGATATTCTTAATCTATAAATAAATTATTCCCATTCTACATAACGTTTCATAGTGAAGAGGCCATTCATATTTGAGAAGCAGTGCGGAATTACCAGTTCTCCTTTGGAATTGTTGAAAATTATATTAAAATATTTGAAAATCTCTTATATACTAGATATTCATAATGTATAAATTAATTATTCTCATTCTACATAATGTTTCATACTGAAGAGGCCATTAATATTAGATAAGCAGTGTGGAATTATCAGTAATCCTTTAGAATTATTGAAAATAAGAGTCAAATCTCTGAAATTACAATTTACACTAGATATATATTAATCTATACATAAATTAATCTCATTATCCATAATGTCTCATAGTGAAACGGACATTAATAATTGAGAAGCAGTGCTAAATTGTCAGTAATTCTTTAGAATTATTGAAAATAATATTCAAATATTTGATAATCCCATTTATACTAGACATTCACAGTGTATAAATTAAAGTTCCCCATTATCTATAATGTCTCTTGGTGAAGAGGCAATTGTTACTTGAGAAACAGTTCGGAAATTCAATTATCTTTTAGAAACATTCAAAATAATGATACAAATACTTAAAATTTCCATTTATACTAGACATTCACAGTGTATAAATTAAAATTTCCCATTATCCATAATGTTTCATAGTGAAGAGGCAATTAATATTTGAGAAGCAGTGTGGAATTATCAGTTATCCTATGGAATTATTGAAAATAAGAGTCAAATATTTGAAATTACAAGTTACACTGGATATTTATAATCTATAAATAAATTATTCCCATTCTACATAATGTTTCATAGTGAAGAGGCCATTCATATTTGAGAAGCAGTGCGGAATTACCAGTTATCCTTTGGAATTGTTGAAAATAAGATTCAAATATTTGAAAATCACATTTATACTAGATATTCATAATCTATAAATAAATTATTCCCATTCTACATAATGTTTCATAGTGAAGAGGCCATTAATATTTGAGAAGCTGTGCGGAATTATCAGTTATCCTTTGGAATATTTGAAAATAAGAGTCAAATATTTGAAATTTCAAGTTACACTGGATATTCATAATCTATAAATAAATTATTCCCATTCTACATAATGTTTCATAGTAAAGGAGCCATTCATATTTGAGAAGCAGTGTGGAATTGTAAGCTATACTTTGGAATTGTTGAAAATAAGAGTCAAATATTTGAAAATCCAATTTATACTAGATAATCATAATCTATAAATTAATAATTCCATTTCCCATACTTTTTCATAGTGAAACGCCATTAATACTTGAGAAGCAGTGCTAAATTGTCGGTTATCCTTTGGAATTATTGAAATTAAGATTCAAATATTTGAAAATCCCATTTATACTAGATATTCTTAATATATAAATAAATTATTCCCATTCTGCATAACGTTTCATAGTGAAGAGGCCATTAATATTTGAGAAGCTGTGCGGAATTATCAGTTATCCTTTGGAATATTTGAAAATAAAAGTCAAATATTTGAAATTACAATTTACACTAGATATTCATAATCTATAAATTAATTATTCTCATTCTACATAATGTTTCATTGTGAAGGGGCCATTCATATTTGAGAAGCAGTGCGGAATTATCAGTAATCCTTTGGAATTGTTGAAAATAAGATTCAAATATTTGAAAATCACATTTATACTAGATATTCATAATCTATAAATAAATTATGCCCATTCTACATAATGTTTCATAGTGAAGAGGCCATTAATATTTGAGAAGCTGTGCGGAATTATCAGTTATCCTTTGGAATATTTGAAAATAAGAGTCAAATATTTGAAATTTCAAGTTACACTAGATATATATTAATCTATACATAAATTAATCTCATTATCCATAATGTCTCATAGTGAAACGGACATTAATAATTGAGAAGCAGTGCTAAATTGTCAGTAATCCTTTAGAATTATTGAAAATAAGATTCAAGTATTTGGTAATCCCATTTATACTGGACATTCACAGTGTATAAATTAAAGTTCACCATTATCTATAATGCTTCTTAGTGATGAGGCCATTGATATTTGAGAAGCAGTGTGGAATTATCAGTTATTCTATGGAATTATTGAAAATAAGATTCAAATCTTTGAAAATCCCATTTATACTAGATATTCATAATCTATAAATTAATTATTCCCATTCTACATAATGTTTCATAGTGAAAAGGCCATTCATATTTGAGAAGCAGTGAGAAATTATCAGATATCCTTTGGAATATTTTAAAATAAGAGTCAAATCTTTGAAAATCCCATTTATACTAGATATTCATAATCTATACATTAATTAATCCCATTTTCCATAATGTTTCATAGTGAAATGGACATTAATAATTGAGAAGCAGTGCTAAAATGTCAGTAATCCTTTAGAATTATTGAAAAAAACATTCAAATCTTTGAAAATCCCATTTATACTAGACATTAACAGTGTATAAAATAAAATTCCCCATTATCCATAATGCTTCTTAGTGATGAGGCCATTGATATTTGAGAAGCAGTGTGGAATTATCAGTTATCCTATGGAATTATTGATAATAAGAGTCAAATATTTTAAGTTACAATTTAAACAAGATATTCATAATCTATAAATAAATTATTCCCATTCTACATAATGTTTCATTGTGAAGAGGCCATTAATATTTGAGAAGTTGTGCAGAATTATCAGTTCTCCTTTGGAATTGTTGAAAATTATATTAAAATATTTGAAAATATCTTATATACTAGATATTCATAATCTATAAATTAATTATTCTCATTCTACATAATGTTTCATAGTGAAGAGGCTATTAATATTAGATAAGCATTGTGGAATTATCAGTTATCCTATGGAATTATTGAAAATAAGAGTCAAATCTCTGAAATTACAATTTACACTAGATATATATTAATCTATACATAAATTAATCTCATTATCCATAATGTCTCATAGTGAAACGGACATTAATAATTGAGAAGCAGTGCTAAATTGTCAGTAATCCTTTTGAATTATTGAAAATAATATTCAAGTAGTTGATAATCCCCTTTATACTGGACATTCACAGTGAATAAATTAAAGTTCCCCATTATCTATAATGTCTCTTGGTGAAGAGGCCATTATTACTTGAGAAACAGTTCGGAAATTCAATTATCTTTTAGAAACATTCAAAATAATGATACAAATACTTAAAATTTCCAATTATACTAGACATTAACAACAGTATATAAATTAAAATTCCCCATTATCCATAATGTTTCTTAGTGATGAGGCCATAAATATTTGAGAAGCAGTGCGGAATTATCAGTTATCCTTTAGAATTATTGAAAATAAGAGTCAAATATTTGAAACTCCCATTTATACTAGACATTCTCGGTGTATAAAATAAAGGTCCCCTTTATCTATAATGTTTCTTAGTGAAGAGGCCATTAATATTAAAGGTGCAGTGCTAAATTGTCAGTAATCCTTTAGAATTATTGAAAATAAGATTCAAATATTTGATAATCCCATTTCTACTAGTCATTCACAGTGTATAAATTAAAGTTCCCCATTATCTATAATGTCTCTTGGTGAAGAGGCCATTATAACTTGAGAAACAGTTCGGAAATTCAATTATCTTTTAGAAACATTCAAAATAATGCTACAAATACTTAAAATTTCCATTTATACTAGACATTAACAGTGTATAAATTAAAATTCCCCATTATCCATAATATTTCATTGTGAAGAGGCCATTAATATTTGAGAAGCAGTGCTAAATTGTAAGTTATCTTTTGGAATTATTGAAATTAAGATTCAAATATTTGAAAATCCCATTTATACTAGATATTCTTAATCTATAAATAAATTATTCCCATTCTACATAACGTTTCATAGTGAAGAGGCCATTCATATTTGAGAAGCAGTGCGGAATTACCAGTTCTCCTTTGGAATTGTTGAAAATTATATTAAAATATTTGAAAATCTCTTATATACTAGATATTCATAATGTATAATTTAATTATTCTCATTCTACATAATGTTTCATACTGAAGAGGCCATTAATATTAGATAAGCAGTGTGGAATTATCAGTAATCCTTTAGAATTATTGAAAATAAGAGTCAAATCTCTGAAATTACAATTTACACTAGATATATATTAATCTATACATAAATTAATCTCATTATCCATAATGTCTCATAGTGAAACGGACATTAATAATTGAGAAGCAGTGCTAAATTGTCAGTAATTCTTTAGAATTATTGAAAATAATATTCAAATATTTGATAATCCCATTTATACTAGACATTCACAGTGTATAAATTAAAGTTCCCCATTATCTATAATGTCTCTTGGTGAAGAGGCCATTGTTACTTGAGAAACAGTTCGGAAATTCAATTATCTTTTAGAAACATTCAAAATAATGATACAAATACTTAAAATTTCCATTTATACTAGACATTCACAGTGTATAAATTAAAATTTCCCATTATCCATAATGTTTCATAGTGAAGAGGCAATTAATATTTGAGAAGCAGTGTGGAATTATCAGTTATCCTATGGAATTATTGAAAATAAGAGTCAAATATTTGAAATTACAAGTTACACTGGATATTCATAATCTATAAATAAATTATTCCCATTCTACATAATGTTTCATAGTGAAGAGGCCATTCATATTTGAGAAGCAGTGCGGAATTACCAGTTATCCTTTGGAATTGTTGAAAATAAGATTCAAATATTTGAAAATCACATTTATACTAGATATTCATAATCTATAAATAAATTATTCCCATTCTACATAATGTTTCATAGTGAAGAGGCCATTAATATTTGAGAAGCTGTGCGGAATTATCAGTTATCCTTTGGAATATTTGAAAATAAGAGTCAAATATTTGAAATTTCAAGTTACACTGGATATTCATAATCTATAAATAAATTATTCCCATTCTACATAATGTTTCATAGTAAAGGAGCCATTCATATTTGAGAAGCAGTGTGGAATTGTAAGCTATACTTTGGAATTGTTGAAAATAAGAGTCAAATATTTGAAAATCCAATTTATACTAGATAATCATAATCTATAAATTAATAATTCCATTTCCCATACTTTTTCATAGTGAAACGCCATTAATACTTGAGAAGCAGTGCTAAATTGTCGGTTATCCTTTGGAATTATTGAAATTAAGATTCAAATATTTGAAAATCCCATTTATACTAGATATTCTTAATATATAAATAAATTATTCCCATTCTGCATAACGTTTCATAGTGAAGAGGCCATTAATATTTGAGAAGCTGTGCGGAATTATCAGTTATCCTTTGGAATATTTGAAAATAAAAGTCAAATATTTGAAATTACAATTTACACTAGATATTCATAATCTATAAATTAATTATTCTCATTCTACATAATGTTTCATTGTGAAGGGGCCATTCATATTTGAGAAGCAGTGCGGAATTATCAGTAATCCTTTGGAATTGTTGAAAATAAGATTCAAATATTTGAAAATCACATTTATACTAGATATTCATAATCTATAAATAAATTATGCCCATTCTACATAATGTTTCATAGTGAAGAGGCCATTAATATTTAAGAAGCTGTGCGGAATTATCAGTTATCCTTTGGAATATTTGAAAATAAGAGTCAAATATTTGAAATTTCAAGTTACACTGGATATTCATAATCTATAAATAAATTATTCCCATTCTACATAATGTTTCATAGTAAAGGAGCCATTCATATTTGAGAAGCAGTGCGGAATTGTAAGCTATACTTTGGAATTGTTGAAAATAAGAGTCAAATATTTGAAAATCCAATTTATACTAGATAATCATAATCTATAAATTAATAATTCCCATTTCCCATACTTTTTCATAGTGAAACGCCATTAATACTTGAGAAGCAGTGCTAAATTGTCGGTTATCCTTTGGAATTATTGAAATTAAGATTCAAATATTTGAAAATCCCATTTATACTAGATATTCTTAATATATAAATAAATTATTCCCATTCTACATAACGTTTCATAGTGAAGAGGCCATAAATATTTGAGAAGCTGTGCGGAATTATCAGTTATCCTTTAGAATATTTGAAAATAAAAGTCAAATATTTGAAATTACAATTTACACTAGATATTCATAATCTATAAATTAATTATTCTCATTCTACATAATGTTTCATTGTGAAGGGGCCATTCATATTTGAGAAGCAGTGCGGAATTATTAGTAATCCTTTGGAATTGTTGAAAATAAGATTCAAATATTTGAAACTCCCATTTATACTAGACATTCTCGGTGTATAAATTAAAATTCCCCATTATCCGTAATGATTCTTAGTGAAGAGGCCATTAATATTTGAGAAGCAGTGTGGAATTATCAGTTATTCTATGGAATTATTGAAAATAAGATTCAAATCTTTGAAAATCCCATTTATACTAGATATTCATAATCTATAAATAAATTATTCCCATTCTACATAATGATTCATAGTGAAAAGGCCATTCATATTTGAGAAGCAGTGAGGAATTATCAGATATCCTTTGAAATATATTAAAATAAGAGTCAAATCTTTGAAAATCCCATTTATACTAGATATTCATAATCTATACATTAATTAATCCCATTGTCCATAATGTTTCATAGTGAAATGGACATTAATATTAGATAAGCAGTGTGGAATTATCAGTTATCCTTTGGAATTGTTGAAAATAAGAGTCAAATATTTGAAATTACAATTTACACTAGATATTCATAATCTATAAATTAATTATTCTCATTCTACATAATGTTTCATAGTGAAACGGACATTAATAATTGAGAAGCATTGCTAAATTGACAGTAATTCTTTAGAATTGTTGAAAATAAGATTCAAATATTTGAAACTCCCATTTATACTAGACATTCTCGGTGTATAAATTAAAATTCCCCATTATCCGTAATGATTCTTAGTGAAGAGGCCATTAATATTTGAGAAGCAGTGTGGAATTATCGGTTATCCTATGGAATTATTGAAAATAAGAGTCAAATATTTGAAATTACAAGTTACACTGGATATTCATAATCTATAAATAAATTATTCCCATTCTACATAATGTTTCATAGTGAAGGAGCCATTCATATTTGAGAAGCAGTGCGGAATTGTAAGCTATACTTTGGAATTGTTGAAAATAAGAGTCAAATATTTGAAAATCCAATTTATACTAGATAATCATAATCTATAAATTAATAATTCCCATTTCCCATACTTTTTCATAGTGAAACGCCATTAATACTTGAGAAGCAGTGCTAAATTGTCGGTTATCCTTTGGAATTATTGAAATTAAGATTCAAATATTTGAAAATCCCATTTATACTAGATATTCTTAATATATAAATAAATTATTCCCATTCTACATAACGTTTCATAGTGAAGAGGCCATAAATATTTGAGAAGCTGTGCGGAATTATCAGTTATCCTTTAGAATATTTGAAAATAAAAGTCAAATATTTGAAATTACAATTTACACTAGATATTCATAATCTATAAATTAATTATTCTCATTCTACATAATGTTTCATTGTGAAGGGGCCATTCATATTTGAGAAGCAGTGCGGAATTATTAGTAATCCTTTGGAATTGTTGAAAATAAGATTCAAATATTTGAAAATCCCATTTATACTAGATATTCATAATCTATAAATAAATTATTCCCATTCTACATAATGTTTCATAGTGAAGAGGCAATTAATATTTGAGAAGCAGTATGGAATTATCAGTTATCTTATGGAATTATTGAAAATAAGAGTCAAATCTCTGAAATTACAATTTACACTAGATATATATTAATCTATACATAAATTAATCTCATTATCCATAATGTCTCATAGTGAAACGGACATTAATAATTGAGGAGCAGTGCTAAATTGACAGTAATTCTTTAGAATTGTTGAAAATAAGATTCAAATATTTGAAACTCCCATTTATACTAGACATTCTCGGTGTATAAATTAAAATTCCCCATTATCCATAATGATTCTTAGTGAAGAGGCCATTAATATTAGATAAGCAGTGTGGAATTATCAGTTATCTTATGGAATTATTGAAAATAAGAGTCAAATCTCTGAAATTACAATTTACACTAGATATATATTAATCTATACATAAATTAATCTCATTATCCATAATGTCTCATAGTGAAACGGACATTAATAATTGAGAAGCAGTGCTAAATTGTCAGTAATCCTTTAGAATTATTGAAAATAAGATTCAAGTATTTGGTAATCCCATTTATACTGGACATTCACAGTGTATAAATTAAAGTTCCCCATTATCTATAATGCTTCTTAGTGATGAGGCCATTGATATTTGAGAAGCAGTGTGGAATTATCAGTTATTCTATGGAATTATTGAAAATAAGATTCAAATCTTTGAAAATCCCATTTATACTAGATATTCATAATCTATAAATAAATTATTCCCATTCTACATAATGTTTCATAGTGAAAAGGCCATTCATATTTGAGAAGCAGTGAGGAATTATCAGATATCCTTTGGAATATTTTAAAATAAGAGTCAAATCTTTGAAAATCCCATTTATACTAGATATTCATAATCTATACATTAATTAATCCCATTTTCCATAATGTTTCATAGTGAAATGGACATTAATAATTGAGAAGCAGTGCTAAAATGTCAGTAATCCTTTAGAATTATTGAAAAAAACATTCAAATCTTTGAAAATCCCATTTATACTAGACATTAACAGTGTATAAAATAAAATTCCCCATTATCCATAATGCTTCTTAGTGATGAGGCCATTGATATTTGAGAAGCAGTGTGGAATTATCAGTTATCCTATGGAATTATTGATAATAAGAGTCAAATATTTTAAGTTACAATTTAAACAAGATATTCATAATCTATAAATAAATTATTCCCATTCTACATAATGTTTCATTGTGAAGAGGCCATTAATATTTGAGAAGTTGTGCAGAATTATCAGTTCTCCTTTGGAATTGTTGAAAATTATATTAAAATATTTGAAAATCTCTTATATACTAGATATTCATAATGTATAAATTAATTATTCTCATTCTACATAATGTTTCATAGAGAAGAGGCCATTAATATTAGATAAGCAGTGTGGAATTATCAGTTATCCTTTGGAATTGTTGAAAATAAGAGTCAAATATTTGAAATTACAATTTACACTAGATAAATATTAATCTATACATTAATTAATCTCATTATCCATAATGTTTCATAGTGAAACGGACATTAATAATTGAGAAGCAGTGCTAAATTGTCAGTAATCCTTTTGAATTATTGAAAATAAGATTCAAGTAGTTGATAATCCCCTTTATACTGGACATTCAGAGTATATAAATTAAAGTTCCCCATTATCTATAATGTCTCTTGGTGAAGAGGCCATTATTACTTGAGAAACAGTTCGGAAATTCAATTATCTTTTAGAAACATTCAAAATAATGATACAAATACTTAAAATTTCCATTTATACTAGACATTAACAACAGTGTATAAATTAAAATTCCCCATTATCCATAATGTTTCTTAGTGATGAGGCCATAAATATTTGAGAAGCAGTGCGGAATTATCAGTAATCCTTTAGAATTATTGAAAATAAGATTCAAATCTTTGAAAATCCCATTTATACTAGATATTCATAATCTATAAATAAATTATTCCCATTCTACATAATGTTTCATAGTGAAGAGGCCATTAATATTAGATAAGCAGTGTGGAATTATCAGTTATCCTTTGGAATTGTTGAAAATAAGAGTCAAATATTTGAAATTACAATTTACACTAGATATTCATAATCTATAAATTAATTATTCTCATTCTACATAATGTTTCATAGTGAAACGGACATTAATAATTGAGGAGCAGTGCTAAATTGACAGTAATTCTTTAGAATTGTTGAAAATAAGATTCAAATATTTGAAACTCCCATTTATACTAGACATTCTCGGTGTATAAATTAAAATTCCCCATTATCCATAATGATTCTTAGTGAAGAGGCCATTAATATTAGATAAGCAGTGTGGAATTATCAGTTATCTTATGGAATTATTGAAAATAAGAGTCAAATCTCTGAAATTACAATTTACACTAGATATATATTAATCTATACATAAATTAATCTCATTATCCATAATGTCTCATAGTGAAACGGACATTAATAATTGAGAAGCAGTGCTAAATTGTCAGTAATCCTTTAGAATTATTGAAAATAAGATTCAAGTATTTGGTAATCCCATTTATACTGGACATTCACAGTGTATAAATTAAAGTTCCCCATTATCTATAATGCTTCTTAGTGATGAGGCCATTGATATTTGAGAAGCAGTGTGGAATTATCAGTTATTCTATGGAATTATTGAAAATAAGATTCAAATCTTTGAAAATCCCATTTATACTAGATATTCATAATCTATAAATAAATTATTCCCATTCTACATAATGATTCATAGTGAAAAGGCCATTCATATTTGAGAAGCAGTGAGGAATTATCAGATATCCTTTGAAATATATTAAAATAAGAGTCAAATCTTTGAAAATCCCATTTATACTAGATATTCATAATCTATACATTAATTAATCCCATTGTCCATAATGTTTCATAGTGAAATGGACATTAATATTAGATAAGCAGTGTGGAATTATCAGTTATCCTTTGGAATTGTTGAAAATAAGAGTCAAATATTTGAAATTACAATTTACACTAGATATTCATAATCTATAAATTAATTATTCTCATTCTACATAATGTTTCATAGTGAAACGGACATTAATAATTGAGAAGCATTGCTAAATTGACAGTAATTCTTTAGAATTGTTGAAAATAAGATTCAAATATTTGAAACTCCCATTTATACTAGACATTCTCGGTGTATAAATTAAAATTCCCCATTATCCGTAATGATTCTTAGTGAAGAGGCCATTAATATTTGAGAAGCAGTGTGGAATTATCGGTTATCCTATGGAATTATTGAAAATAAGAGTCAAATATTTGAAATTACAAGTTACACTGGATATTCATAATCTATAAATAAATTATTCCCATTCTACATAATGTTTCATAGTGAAGGAGCCATTCATATTTGAGAAGCAGTGCGGAATTGTAAGCTATACTTTGGAATTGTTGAAAATAAGAGTCAAATATTTGAAAATCCAATTTATACTAGATAATCATAATCTATAAATTAATAATTCCCATTTCCCATACTTTTTCATAGTGAAACGCCATTAATACTTGAGAAGCAGTGCTAAATTGTCGGTTATCCTTTGGAATTATTGAAATTAAGATTCAAATATTTGAAAATCCCATTTATACTAGATATTCTTAATATATAAATAAATTATTCCCATTCTACATAACGTTTCATAGTGAAGAGGCCATAAATATTTGAGAAGCTGTGCGGAATTATCAGTTATCCTTTAGAATATTTGAAAATAAAAGTCAAATATTTGAAATTACAATTTACACTAGATATTCATAATCTATAAATTAATTATTCTCATTCTACATAATGTTTCATTGTGAAGGGGCCATTCATATTTGAGAAGCAGTGCGGAATTATTAGTAATCCTTTGGAATTGTTGAAAATAAGATTCAAATATTTGAAAATCCCATTTATACTAGATATTCATAATCTATAAATAAATTATTCCCATTCTACATAATGTTTCATAGTGAAGAGGCAATTAATATTTGAGAAGCAGTGTGGAATTATCAGTTATCTTATGGAATTATTGAAAATAAGAGTCAAATCTCTGAAATTACAATTTACACTAGATATATTAATCTATACATAAATTAATCTCATTATCCATAATGTCTCATAGTGAAACGGACATTAATAATTGAGGAGCAGTGCTAAATTGACAGTAATTCTTTAGAATTGTTGAAAATAAGATTCAAATATTTGAAACTCCCATTTATACTAGACATTCTCGGTGTATAAATTAAAATTCCCCATTATCCATAATGATTCTTAGTGAAGAGGCCATTAATATTAGATAAGCAGTGTGGAATTATCAGTTATCTTATGGAATTATTGAAAATAAGAGTCAAATCTCTGAAATTACAATTTACACTAGATATATATTAATCTATACATAAATTAATCTCATTATCCATAATGTCTCATAGTGAAACGGACATTAATAATTGAGAAGCAGTGCTAAATTGTCAGTAATCCTTTAGAATTATTGAAAATAAGATTCAAGTATTTGGTAATCCCATTTATACTGGACATTCACAGTGTATAAATTAAAGTTCCCCATTATCTATAATGCTTCTTAGTGATGAGGCCATTGATATTTGAGAAGCAGTGTGGAATTATCAGTTATTCTATGGAATTAATGAAAATAAGATTCAAATCTTTGAAAATCCCAATTATACTAGATATTCATAATCTATAAATAAATTATTCCCATTCTACATAATGATTCATAGTGAAAAGGCCATTCATATTTGAGAAGCAGTGAGGAATTATCAGATATCCTTTGAAATATATTAAAATAAGAGTCAAATCTTTGAAAATCCCATTTATACTAGATATTCATAATCTATACATTAATTAATCCCATTGTCCATAATGTTTCATAGTGAAATGGACATTAATATTAGATAAGCAGTGTGGAATTATCAGTTATCCTTTGGAATTGTTGAAAATAAGAGTCAAATATTTGAAATTACAATTTACACTAGATATTCATAATCTATAAATTAATTATTCACATTCTACATAATGTTTCATAGTGAAACGGACATTAATAATTGAGAAGCATTGCTAAATTGACAGTAATTCTTTAGAATTGTTGAAAATAAGATTCAAATATTTGAAACTCCCATTTATACTAGACATTCTCGGTGTATAAATTAAAATTCCCCATTATCCGTAATGATTCTTAGTGAAGAGGCCATTAATATTTGAGAAGCAGTGTGGAATTATCGGTTATCCTATGGAATTATTGAAAATAAGAGTCAAATATTTGAAATTACAAGTTACACTGGATATTCATAATCTATAAATAAATTATTCCCATTCTACATAATGTTTCATAGTGAAGGAGCCATTCATATTTGAGAAGCAGTGCGGAATTGTAAGCTATACTTTGGAATTGTTGAAAATAAGAGTCAAATATTTGAAAATCCAATTTATAATAGATAATCATAATCTATAAATTAATAATTCCCATTTCCCATACTTTTTCATAGTGAAACGCCATTAATACTTGAGAAGCAGTGCTAAATTGTCGGTTATCCTTTGGAATTATTGAAATTAAGATTCAAATATTTGAAAATCCCATTTATACTAGATATTCTTAATATATAAATAAATTATTCCCATTCTACATAACGTTTCATAGTGAAGAGGCCATAAATATTTGAGAAGCAGTGCTAAAATGTCAGTAATCCTTTAGAATTATTGAAAAAAACATTCAAATCTTTGAAAATCCCATTTATACTAGACATTAACAGTGTATAAAATAAAATTCCCCATTATCCATAATGCTTCTTAGTGATGAGGCCATTGATATTTGAGAAGCAGTGTGGAATTATCAGTTATCCTATGGAATTATTGATAATAAGAGTCAAATATTTTAAGTTACAATTTAAACAAGATATTCATAATCTATAAATAAATTATTCCCATTCTACATAATGTTTCATTGTGAAGAGGCCATTAATATTTGAGAAGTTGTGCAGAATTATCAGTTCTCCTTTGGAATTGTTGAAAATTATATTAAAATATTTGAAAATCTCTTATATACTAGATATTCATAATGTATAAATTAATTATTCTCATTCTACATAATGTTTCATAGAGAAGAGGCCATTAATATTAGATAAGCAGTGTGGAATTATCAGTTATCCTTTGGAATTGTTGAAAATAAGAGTCAAATATTTGAAATTACAATTTACACTAGATAAATATTAATCTATACATTAATTAATCTCATTATCCATAATGTTTCATAGTGAAACGGACATTAATAATTGAGAAGCAGTGCTAAATTGTCAGTAATCCTTTTGAATTATTGAAAATAAGATTCAAGTAGTTGATAATCCCCTTTATACTGGACATTCACAGTATATAAATTAAAGTTCCCCATTATCTATAATGTCTCTTGGTGAAGAGGCCATTATTACTTGAGAAACAGTTCGGAAATTCAATTATCTTTTAGAAACATTCAAAATAATGATACAAATACTTAAAATTTCCATTTATACTAGACATTAACAACAGTGTATAAATTAAAATTCCCCATTATCCATAATGTTTCTTAGTGATGAGGCCATAAATATTTGAGAAGCAGTGCGGAATTATCAGTAATCCTTTAGAATTATTGAAAATAAGATTCAAATCTTTGAAAATCCCATTTATACTAGATATTCATAATCTATAAATAAATTATTCCCATTCTACATAATGTTTCATAGTGAAGAGGCCATTAATATTAGATAAGCAGTGTGGAATTATCAGTTATCCTTTGGAATTGTTGAAAATAAGAGTCAAATATTTGAAATTACAATTTACACTAGATATTCATAATCTATAAATTAATTATTCTCATTCTACATAATGTTTCATAGTGAAACGGACATTAATAATTGAGGAGCAGTGCTAAATTGACAGTAATTCTTTAGAATTGTTGAAAATAAGATTCAAATATTTGAAACTCCCATTTATACTAGACATTCTCGGTGTATAAATTAAAATTCCCCATTATCCATAATGATTCTTAGTGAAGAGGCCATTAATATTAGATAAGCAGTGTGGAATTATCAGTTATCTTATGGAATTATTGAAAATAAGAGTCAAATCTCTGAAATTACAATTTACACTAGATATATATTAATCTATACATAAATTAATCTCATTCTACATAATTTTTCATAGTGAAGAGGCCATTAATATTTGAGAAGCTGTGCGGAATTATCAGTTATCCTTTGGAATATTTGAAAATAAGAGTCAAATATTTGAAATTTCAATTTACACTAGATATTCATAATATATAAATTAATTATTCTCATTCTACATAATGTTTCATAGTGAAACGGACATTAATAATTGAGAAGCAGTGCTAAATTGTCAGTTATCCTTTAGAATTATTGAAAATAAGATTCAAATATTTGATAATCCCATTTATACTGGACATTCACAGTGTATAAATTAAAGTTCCCCATTATCTATAATGCTTCTTAGTGATGAGGCCATTGATATTTGAGAAGCAGTGTGGAATTATCAGTTATTCTATGGAATTATTGAAAATAAGATTCAAATCTTTGAAAATCCCATTTATACTAGATATTCATAATCTATAAATAAATTATTCCCATTCTACATAATGATTCATAGTGAAAAGGCCATTCATATTTGAGAAGCAGTGAGGAATTATCAGATATCCTTTGAAATATATTAAAATAAGAGTCAAATCTTTGAAAATCCCATTTATACTAGATATTCATAATCTATACATTAATTAATCCCATTGTCCATAATGTTTCATAGTGAAATGGACATTAATATTAGATAAGCTGTGTGGAATTATCAGTTATCCTTTGGAATTGTTGAAAATAAGAGTCAAATATTTGAAATTACAATTTACACTAGATATTCATAATCTATAAATTAATTATTCTCATTCTACATAATGTTTCATAGTGAAACGGACATTAATAATTGAGAAGCATTGCTAAATTGACAGTAATTCTTTAGAATTGTTGAAAATAAGATTCAAATATTTGAAACTCCCATTTATACTAGACATTCTCGGTGTATAAATTAAAATTCCCCATTATCCGTAATGATTCTTAGTGAAGAGGCCATTAATATTTGAGAAGCAGTGTGGAATTATCGGTTATCCTATGGAATTATTGAAAATAAGAGTCAAATATTTGAAATTACAAGTTACACTGGATATTCATAATCTATAAATAAATTATTCCCATTCTACATAATGTTTCATAGTGAAGGGGCCCTTCATATTTGAGAAGCAGTGCGGAATTATCAGTAATCCTTTGGAATTGTTAAAAATAAGATTCAAATATTTGAAAATCCCATTTATACTAGATATTCATAATCTATAAATAAATTATTCCCATTCTACATAATGTTTCATAGTGAAGAGGCAATTAATATTTGAGAAGCAGTGTGGAATTATCAGTTATCTTATGGAATTATTGAAAATAAGAGTCAAATCTCTGAAATTACAATTTACACTAGATATATATTAATCTATACATAAATTAATCTCATTATCCATAATGTCTCATAGTGAAACGGACATTAATAATTGAGAAGCAGTGCTAAATTGTCAGTAATCCTTTAGAATTATTGAAAATAAGATTCAAGTATTTGGTAATCCCATTTATACTGGACATTCACAGTGTATAAATTAAAGTTCACCATTATCTATAATGCTTCTTAGTGATGAGGCCATTGATATTTGAGAAGCAGTGTGGAATTATCAGTTATTCTATGGAATTATTGAAAATAAGATTCAAATCTTTGAAAATCCCATTTATACTAGATATTCATAATCTATACATTAATTAATCCCATTGTCCATAATGTTTCATAGTGAAATGGACATTAATAATTGAGAAGCAGTGCTAAAATGTCAGTAATCCTTTAGAATTATTGAAAAAAACATTCAAATCTTTGAAAATCCCATTTATACTAGACATTAACAGTGTATAAAATAAAATTCCCCATTATCCATAATGCTTCTTAGTGATGAGGCCATTGATATTTGAGAAGCAGTGCGGAATTATCAGTTATCCTTTGAAATTGTTGAAAATAAGATTCAAATATTTGAAAATCCCATTTAAACAAGATATTCATAATCTATAAATAAATTATTCCCATTCTACATAATGTTTCATTGTGAAGAGGCCATTAATATTTGAGAAGTTGTGCAGAATTATCAGTTCTCCTTTGGAATTGTTGAAAATTATATTAAAATATTTGAAAATCTCTTATATACTAGATATTCATAATGTATAAATTAATTATTCTCATTCTACATAATGTTTCATAGAGAAGAGGCCATTAATATTAGATAAGCAGTGTGGAATTATCAGTTATCCTTTGGAATTGTTGAAAATAAGAGTCAAATATTTGAAATTACAATTTACACTAGATAAATATTAATCTATACATTAATTAATCTCATTATCCATAATGTTTCATAGTGAAACGGACATTAATAATTGAGAAGCAGTGCTAAATTGTCAGTAATCCTTTTGAATTATTGAAAATAAGATTCAAGTAGTTGATAATCCCCTTTATACTGGACATTCACAGTATATAAATTAAAGTTCCCCATTATCTATAAAGTCTCTTGGTGAAGAGGCCATTATTACTTGAGAAACAGTTCGGAAATTCAATTATCTTTTAGAAACATTCAAAATAATGATACAAATACTTAAAATTTCCATTTATACTAGACATTAACAACAGTGTATAAATTAAAATTCCCCATTATCCATAATGTTTCTTAGTGATGAGGCCATAAATATTTGAGAAGCAGTGCGGAATTATCAGTAATCCTTTAGAATTATTGAAAATAAGATTCAAATCTTTGAAAATCCCATTTATACTAGATATTCATAATCTATAAATAAATTATTCCCATTCTACATAATGTTTCATAGTGAAGAGGCCATTAATATTAGATAAGCAGTGTGGAATTATCAGTTATCCTTTGGAATTGTTGAAAATAAGAGTCAAATATTTGAAATTACAATTTACACTAGATATTCATAATCTATAAATTAATTATTCTCATTCTACATAATGTTTCATAGTGAAACGGACATTAATAATTGAGGAGCAGTGCTAAATTGACAGTAATTCTTTAGAATTGTTGAAAATAAGATTCAAATATTTGAAACTCCCATTTATACTAGACATTCTCGGTGTATAAATTAAAATTCCCCATTATCCATAATGATTCTTAGTGAAGAGGCCATTAATATTAGATAAGCAGTGTGGAATTATCAGTTATCTTATGGAATTATTGAAAATAAGAGTCAAATCTCTGAAATTACAATTTACACTAGATATATATTAATCTATACATAAATTAATCTCATTATCCATAATGTCTCATAGTGAAACGGACATTAATAATTGAGAAGCAGTGCTAAATTGTCAGTAATCCTTTAGAATTATTGAAAATAAGATTCAAGTATTTGGTAATCCCATTTATACTGGACATTCACAGTGTATAAATTAAAGTTCCCCATTATCTATAATGCTTCTTAGTGATGAGGCCATTGATATTTGAGAAGCAGTGTGGAATTATCAGTTATTCTATGGAATTATTGAAAATAAGATTCAAATCTTTGAAAATCCCATTTATACTAGATATTCATAATCTATAAATAAATTATTCCCATTCTACATAATGATTCATAGTGAAAAGGCCATTCATATTTGAGAAGCAGTGAGGAATTATCAGATATCCTTTGAAATATATTAAAATAAGAGTCAAATCTTTGAAAATCCCATTTATACTAGATATTCATAATCTATACATTAATTAATCCCATTGTCCATAATGTTTCATAGTGAAATGGACATTAATATTAGATAAGCAGTGTGGAATTATCAGTTATCCTTTGGAATTGTTGAAAATAAGAGTCAAATATTTGAAATTACAATTTACACTAGATATTCATAATCTATAAATTAATTATTCTCATTCTACATAATGTTTCATAGTGAAACGGACATTAATAATTGAGAAGCATTGCTAAATTGACAGTAATTCTTTAGAATTGTTGAAAATAAGATTCAAATATTTGAAACTCCCATTTATACTAGACATTCTCGGTGTATAAATTAAAATTCCCCATTATCCGTAATGATTCTTAGTGAAGAGGCCATTAATATTTGAGAAGCAGTGTGGAATTATCGGTTATCCTATGGAATTATTGAAAATAAGAGTCAAATATTTGAAATTACAAGTTACACTGGATATTCATAATCTATAAATAAATTATTCCCATTCTACATAATGTTTCATAGTGAAGGGGCCCTTCATATTTGAGAAGCAGTGCTGAATTATCAGTAATCCTTTGGAATTGTTAAAAATAAGATTCAAATATTTGAAAATCCCATTTATACTAGATATTCATAATCTATAAATAAATTATTCCCATTCTACATAATGTTTCATAGTGAAGAGGCCATTAATATTAGATAAGCAGTGTGGAATTATCAGTTATCTTATGGAATTATTGAAAATAAGAGTCAAATCTCTGAAATTACAATTTACACTAGATATATATTAATCTATACATAAATTAATCTCATTATCCATAATGTCTCATAGTGAAACGGACATTAATAATTGAGAAGCAGTGCTAAATTGTCAGTAATCCTTTAGAATTATTGAAAATAAGATTCAAGTATTTGGTAATCCCATTTATACTGGACATTCACAGTGTATAAATTAAAGTTCCCCATTATCTATAATGCTTCTTAGTGATGAGGCCATTGATATTTGAGAAGCAGTGTGGAATTATCAGTTATTCTATGGAATTATTGAAAATAAGATTCAAATCTTTGAAAATCCCATTTATACTAGATATTCATAATCTATAAATAAATTATTCCCATTCTACATAATGTTTCATAGTGAAAAGGCCATTCATATTTGAGAAGCAGAGAGGAATTATCAGATATCCTTTGGAATATTTTAAAATAAGAGTCAAATCTTTGAAAATCCCATTTATACAAGATATTCATAATCTATACATTAATTAATCCCATTGTCCATAATGTTTCATAGTGAAATGGACATTAATAATTGAGAAGCAGTGCTAAAATGTCAGTAATCCTTTAGAATTATTGAAAAAAACATTCAAATCTTTGAAAATCCCATTTATACTAGACATTAACAGTGTATAAAATAAAATTCCCCATTATCCATAATGCTTCTTAGTGATGAGGCCATTGATATTTGAGAAGCAGTGCGGAATTATCAGTTATCCTTTGAAATTGTTGAAAATAAGATTCAAATATTTGAAAATCCCATTTAAACAAGATATTCATAATCTATAAATAAATTATTCCCATTCTACATAATGTTTCATTGTGAAGAGGCCATTAATATTTGAGAAGTTGTGCAGAATTATCAGTTCTCCTTTGGAATTGTTGAAAATTATATTAAAATATTTGAAAATCTCTTATATACTAGATATTCATAATGTATAAATTAATTATTCTCATTCTACATAATGTTTCATAGAGAAGAGGCCATTAATATTAGATAAGCAGTGTGGAATTATCAGTTATCCTTTGGAATTGTTGAAAATAAGAGTCAAATATTTGAAATTACAATTTACACTAGATAAATATTAATCTATACATTAATTAATCTCATTATCCATAATGTTTCATAGTGAAACGGACATTAATAATTGAGAAGCAGTGCTAAATTGTCAGTAATCCTTTTGAATTATTGAAAATAAGATTCAAGTAGTTGATAATCCCCTTTATACTGGACATTCACAGTATATAAATTAAAGTTCCCCATTATCTATAATGTCTCTTGGTGAAGAGGCCATTATTACTTGAGAAACAGTTCGGAAATTCAATTATCTTTTAGAAACATTCAAAATAATGATACAAATACTTAAAATTTCCATTTATACTAGACATTAACAACAGTGTATAAATTAAAATTCCCCATTATCCATAATGTTTCTTAGTGATGAGGCCATAAATATTTGAGAAGCAGTGCGGAATTATCAGTAATCCTTTAGAATTATTGAAAATAAGATTCAAATCTTTGAAAATCCCATTTATACTAGATATTCATAATCTATAAATAAATTATTCCCATTCTACATAATGTTTCATAGTGAAGAGGCCATTAATATTAGATAAGCAGTGTGGAATTATCAGTTATCCTTTGGAATTGTTGAAAATAAGAGTCAAATATTTGAAATTACAATTTACACTAGATATTCATAATCTATAAATTAATTATTCTCATTCTACATAATGTTTCATAGTGAAACGGACATTAATAATTGAGGAGCAGTGCTAAATTGACAGTAATTCTTTAGAATTGTTGAAAATAAGATTCAAATATTTGAAACTCCCATTTATACTAGACATTCTCGGTGTATAAATTAAAATTCCCCATTATCCATAATGATTCTTAGTGAAGAGGCCATTAATATTAGATAAGCAGTGTGGAATTATCAGTTATCTTATGGAATTATTGAAAATAAGAGTCAAATCTCTGAAATTACAATTTACACTAGATATATATTAATCTATACATAAATTAATCTCATTATCCATAATGTCTCATAGTGAAACGGACATTAATAATTGAGAAGCAGTGCTAAATTGTCAGTAATCCTTTAGAATTATTGAAAATAAGATTCAAGTATTTGGTAATCCCATTTATACTGGACATTCACAGTGTATAAATTAAAGTTCCCCATTATCTATAATGCTTCTTAGTGATGAGGCCATTGATATTTGAGAAGCAGTGTGGAATTATCAGTTATTCTATGGAATTATTGAAAATAAGATTCAAATCTTTGAAAATCCCATTTATACTAGATATTCATAATCTATAAATAAATTATTCCCATTCTACATAATGTTTCATAGTGAAAAGGCCATTCATATTTGAGAAGCAGTGAGGAATTATCAGATATCCTTTGAAATATATTAAAATAAGAGTCAAATCTTTGAAAATCCCATTTATACTAGATATTCATAATCTATACATTAATTAATCCCATTGTCCATAATGTTTCATAGTGAAATGGACATTAATATTAGATAAGCAGTGTGGAATTATCAGTTATCCTTTGGAATTGTTGAAAATAAGAGTCAAATATTTGAAATTACAATTTACACTAGATATTCATAATCTATAAATTAATTATTCTCATTCTACATAATGTTTCATAGTGAAACGGACATTAATAATTGAGAAGCATTGCTAAATTGACAGTAATTCTTTAGAATTGTTGAAAATAAGATTCAAATATTTGAAACTCCCATTTATACTAGACATTCTCGGTGTATAAATTAAAATTCCCCATTATCCGTAATGATTCTTAGTGAAGAGGCCATTAATATTTGAGAAGCAGTGTGGAATTATCAGTTATCCTATGGAATTATTGAAAATAAGAGTCAAATATTTGAAATTACAAGTTACACTGGATATTCATAATCTATAAATAAATTATTCCCATTCTACATAATGTTTCATAGTGAAGGGGCCCTTCATATTTGAGAAGCAGTGCGGAATTATCAGTAATCCTTTGGAATTGTTAAAAATAAGATTCAAATATTTGAAAATCCCATTTATACTAGATATTCATAATCTATAAATAAATTATTCCCATTCTACATAATGTTTCATAGTGAAGAGGCCATTAATATTAGATAAGCAGTGTGGAATTATCAGTTATCTTATGGAATTATTGAAAATAAGAGTCAAATCTCTGAAATTACAATTTACACTAGATATATATTAATCTATACATAAATTAATCTCATTATCCATAATGTCTCATAGTGAAACGGACATTAATAATTGAGAAGCAGTGCTAAATTGTCAGTAATCCTTTAGAATTATTGAAAATAAGATTCAAGTATTTGGTAATCCCATTTATACTGGACATTCACAGTGTATAAATTAAAGTTCCCCATTATCTATAATGCTTCTTAGTGATGAGGCCATTGATATTTGAGAAGCAGTGTGGAATTATCAGTTATTCTATGGAATTATTGAAAATAAGATTCAAATCTTTGAAAATCCCATTTATACTAGATATTCATAATCTATAAATAAATTATTCCCATTCTACATAATGTTTCATAGTGAAAAGGCCATTCATATTTGAGAAGCAGAGAGGAATTATCAGATATCCTTTGGAATATTTTAAAATAAGAGTCAAATCTTTGAAAATCCCATTTATACTAGATATTCATAATCTATACATTAATTAATCCCATTGTCCATAATGTTTCATAGTGAAATGGACATTAATAATTGAGAAGCAGTGCTAAAATGTCAGTAATCCTTTAGAATTATTGAAAAAAACATTCAAATCTTTGAAAATCCCATTTATACTAGACATTAACAGTGTATAAAATAAAATTCCCCATTATCCATAATGCTTCTTAGTGATGAGGCCATTGATATTTGAGAAGCAGTGCGGAATTATCAGTTATCCTTTGAAATTGTTGAAAATAAGATTCAAATATTTGAAAATCCCATTTATACTAGATATTCATAATCTATAAATAAATTATTCCCATTCTACATAATGTTTCATAGTGAAGAGGCCATTAATATTTGAGAAGCTGTGCGGAATTATCAGTTATCCTTTGGAATATTTGAAAATAAGAGTCAAATATTTGAAATTTCAATTTACACTAGATATTCATAATATATAAATTAATTATTCTCATTCTACATAATGTTTCATAGTGAAGAGGCCATTAATATTTGAGAAGCTGTGCGGAATAATCAGTTATCCTTTGGAATTGTTGAATAAAAGAGTCAAATATTTGAAATTACAATTTACACTAGATATTCATAATCTATAAATAAATTATTCCCATTCTACATATTGTTTCATAGTGATGAGGCCATTAATAATTGAGAAGCAGTGCAGAATTACCAGTTATCCTTTGGAATTGTTGAAAATAAGATTCAAATCTTTGAAAATCCCATTTATACTAGATATTCATAATCTATAAATAAATTATTCCCATTCTACATAATGTTTCATAGTGAAGAGGCCATTAATATTAGATAAGCAGTGTGGAATTATCAGTTATCCTTTGGAATTGTTGAAAATAAGAGTCAAATATTTGAAATTACAATTTACACTAGATATTCATAATCTATAAATTAATTATTCTCATTCTACATAATGTTTCATAGTGAAACGGACATTAATAATTGAGGAGCAGTGCTAAATTGACAGTAATTCTTTAGAATTGTTGAAAATAAGATTCAAATATTTGAAACTCCCATTTATACTAGACATTCTCGGTGTATAAATTAAAATTCCCCATTATCCATAATGATTCTTAGTGAAGAGGCCATTTATATTAGATAAGCAGTGTGGAATTATCAGTTATCTTATGGAATTATTGAAAATAAGAGTCAAATCTCTGAAATTACAATTTACACTAGATATATATTAATCTATACATAAATTAATCTCATTATCCATAATGTCTCATAGTGAAACGGACATTAATAATTGAGAAGCAGTGCTAAATTGTCAGTAATCCTTTAGAATTATTGAAAATAAGATTCAAGTATTTGGTAATCCCATTTATACTGGACATTCACAGTGTATAAATTAAAGTTCCCCATTATCTATAATGCTTCTTAGTGATGAGGCCATTGATATTTGAGAAGCAGTGTGGAATTATCAGTTATTCTATGGAATTATTGAAAATAAGATTCAAATCTTTGAAAATCCCATTTATACTAGATATTCATAATCTATAAATAAATTATTCCCATTCTACATAATGTTTCATAGTGAAAAGGCCATTCATATTTGAGAAGCAGTGAGGAATTATCAGATATCCTTTGAAATATATTAAAATAAGAGTCAAATCTTTGAAAATCCCATTTATACTAGATATTCATAATCTATACATTAATTAATCCCATTGTCCATAATGTTTCATAGTGAAATGGACATTAATATTAGATAAGCAGTGTGGAATTATCAGTTATCCTTTGGAATTGTTGAAAATAAGAGTCAAATATTTGAAATTACAATTTACACTAGATATTCATAATCTATAAATTAATTATTCTCATTCTACATAATGTTTCATAGTGAAACGGACATTAATAATTGAGAAGCATTGCTAAATTGACAGTAATTCTTTAGAATTGTTGAAAATAAGATTCAAATATTTGAAACTCCCATTTATACTAGACATTCTCGGTGTATAAATTAAAATTCCCCATTATCCGTAATGATTCTTAGTGAAGAGGCCATTAATATTTGAGAAGCAGTGTGGAATTATCAGTTATCCTATGGAATTATTGAAAATAAGAGTCAAATATTTGAAATTACAAGTTACACTGGATATTCATAATCTATAAATAAATTATTCCCATTCTACATAATGTTTCATAGTGAAGGGGCCCTTCATATTTGAGAAGCAGTAAGGAATTATCAGTAATCCTTTGGAATTGTTAAAAATAAGATTCAAATATTTGAAAATCCCATTTATACTAGATATTCATAATCTATAAATAAATTATTCCCATTCTACATAATGTTTCATAGTGAAGAGGCCATTAATATTAGATAAGCAGTGTGGAATTATCAGTTATCTTATGGAATTATTGAAAATAAGAGTCAAATCTCTGAAATTACAATTTACACTAGATATATATTAATCTATACATAAATTAATCTCATTATCCATAATGTCTCATAGTGAAACGGACATTAATAATTGAGAAGCAGTGCTAAATTGTCAGTAATCCTTTAGAATTATTGAAAATAAGATTCAAGTATTTGGTAATCCCATTTATACTGGACATTCACAGTGTATAAATTAAAGTTCCCCATTATCTATAATGCTTCTTAGTGATGAGGCCATTGATATTTGAGAAGCAGTGTGGAATTATCAGTTATTCTATGGAATTATTGAAAATAAGATTCAAATCTTTGAAAATCCCATTTATACTAGATATTCATAATCTATAAATAAATTATTCCCATTCTACATAATGTTTCATAGTGAAAAGGCCATTCATATTTGAGAATCAGAGAGGAATTATCAGATATCCTTTGGAATATTTTAAAATAAGAGTCAAATCTTTGAAAATCCCATTTATACTAGATATTCATAATCTATACATTAATTAATCCCATTGTCCATAATGTTTCATAGTGAAATGGACATTAATAATTGAGAAGCAGTGCTAAAATGTCAGTAATCCTTTAGAATTATTGAAAAAAACATTCAAATCTTTGAAAATCCCATTTATACTAGACATTAACAGTGTATAAAATAAAATTCCCCATTATCCATAATGCTTCTTAGTGATGAGGCCATTGATATTTGAGAAGCAGTGCGGAATTATCAGTTATCCTTTGAAATTGTTGAAAATAAGATTCAAATATTTGAAAATCCCATTTATACTAGATATTCATAATCTATAAATAAATTATTCCCATTCTACATAATGTTTCATAGTGAAGAGGCCATTAATATTTGAGAAGCTGTGCGGAATTATCAGTTATCCTTTGGAATATTTGAAAATAAGAGTCAAATATTTGAAATTTCAATTTACACTAGATATTCATAATATATAAATTAATTATTCTCATTCTACATAATGTTTCATAGTGAAGAGGCCATTAATATTTGAGAAGCTGTGCGGAATAATCAGTTATCCTTTGGAATTGTTGAATAAAAGAGTCAAATATTTGAAATTACAATTTACACTAGATATTCATAATCTATAAATAAATTATTCCCATTCTACATATTGTTTCATAGTGATGAGGCCATTAATAATTGAGAAGCAGTGCAGAATTACCAGTTATCCTTTGGAATTGTTGAAAATAAGATTCAAATATTTGAAAATCACATTTATACTAGATATTCATAATCTATAAATAAATTATTCCCATTCTACATAATGTTTCATAGTGAAGAGGCCATTAATATTTGAGAAGCTGTTGCGGAATTATCAGTTAACCTTTGGAATATTTGAAAATAAGAATCAAATATTTGAAATTACAATTTACACTAGATATTCATATTCTATAAATTAATTATTCTCATTCTACATAATGTTTCATAATGAAACGGACATTAATAATTGAGAAGCAGTGCTAAATTGACAGTAATTCTTTTGAATTGTTGAACATAAGATTCAAATATTTGAAACTCTCATTTATACTAGACATTCTCGGTGTATAAATTAAAATTCCCCATTATCCATAATGATTCTTAGTGAAGAGGCCATTAATATTTGAGAAGCAGTGCGGAATTATCAGTTATCCTTTGGAATGTTTGAAAATAAGAGTCAAATATTTGAAATTACAATTTACACTAGATATATATTAATCTATACATTAATTAATCTCATTATCCATAATGTTTCATAGTGAAACGGACATTAATAATTGAGAAGCAGTGCTAAATTGTAAGTAATCCTTTAGAATTATTGAAAATAAGATTCAAATATTTGATAATCCCATTTATACTAGACATTCACTGTGTATAAATTAAAGTTCCCCATTATCTATAATGTCTCTTGGTGAAGAGGCCATTGTTACTTGAGAAACAGTTCGGAAATTCAATTATCTTTTAGAAATATTCAAAATAATGATACAAATACTTAAAATTTCCATTTATACTAGACATTCACAGTGTATAAATTAAAATTCCCCATTATCCATAATGTTTCTTAGTGAAGAGGCCATTAATATTTGAGAAGCAGTGTGGAATTATCAGTTATCCTATGGAATTATTGAAAATAAGAGTCAAATATTTTAAATTACAATTTAAACTAGATATTTATAATCTATAAATAAATTATTCCCATTCTACATAATGTTTCATTGTGAAGAGGCCATTAATATTTGAGAAGCTGTGCGGAATTATCAGTTATCCTTTGGAATATTTGAAAATAAGAGTCAAATATTTGAAATTTCAATTTACACTAGATATTCATAATATATAAATTAATTATTCTCATTCTACATAATGTTTCATAGTGAAACGGACATTAATAATTGAGAAGCAGTGCTAAATTGTCAGTTATCCTTTAGAATTATTGAAAATAAGATTCAAATATTTGATAATCCCATTTATACTGGACATTCACAGTGTATAAATTAAAGTTCCCCATTATCTATAATGTCTCTTGGTGAAGAGGCCATTGTTACTTGAGAAACAGTTCGAAAATTCAATTATCTTTTAGAAACATTCGAAATAATGATACAAATACTTAAAATATCCATTTATACTAGACATTAACAGTGTATAAATTAAAATTCCCCATTATCCATAATATTTCATTGTGAAGAGGCCATTAATATTTGAGAAGCAGAACAGAAATGTCAAAAATCCTTTGGCATTTATTTAAATAAGATTCAAATATATGAAAATCAAATTTATACTAGATATTCATAATCTAAAAATAAATTATTCCCATTCTACATAATGTTTCATAGTGAAGAGGCCATTAATATTTGAGAAGCTGTGCGGAATTATCAGTTATCCTTTGGAATATTTGAAAATAAGAGTCAAATATTTGAAATTTCTATTTACACTAGATATTCATAATATATAAATTAATTATTCTCATTCTACATAATGTTTCATTGTGAAGAGGCCATTAATATTTGAGAAGCAGTGTGGAATTATCAGTTATCCTATGGAATTATTGAAAATAAGAGTCAAATATTTGAAATTACAATTTACACTAGATATATAAAAATCTATACATTAATTAATCTCATTCTACATAATGTTTCATAGTGAAGAGGCCATTAATATTTGAGAAGCTGTGCGGAATTATCAGTTATGCTTTGGAATATTTGAAAATAAGAGTCAAATATTTGAAATTTCAATTTACACTAGATATTCATAATATATAAATTAATTATTCTCATTCTACATAATGTTTCATAGTGAAACGGACATTAATAATTGAGAAGCAGTGCTAAATTGTCAGTAATCCTTTAGAATTATTGAAAATAAGATTCAAATATTTGATAATCCCATTTATACTGGACATTCATAATCTATACATTAATTAATCCCATTATCCATAATGTTTCATAGTGAAAAGGCCATTCATATTTGAGAAGCAGTGAGGAATTATCAGATATCCTTTGGAATATTTGAAAATTAGAGTCAAATATTTGAAATTACAATTTACACTAGATATTCATAATCTATAAATAAATTATTCCCATTCTACATAATGTTTCATAGTGAAACGGACATTAATAATTGAGAAGCAGTGCTAAATTGTCAGTAATCCTTTAGAATTATTGAAAATAAGATTCAAATATTTGATAATCCCATTTATACTAGACATTCACTGTGTATAAATTAAAGTTCCCCATTATCTATAATGTCTCTTGGTGAAGAGGCCATTGTTACTTGAGAAACAATTCGGAAATTCAATTATCTTTTAGAAATATTCAAAATAATGATACAAATACTTAAAATTTCCATTTATACTAGACATTCACAGTGTATAAATTAAAATTCCCCATTATCCATAATGTTTCTTAGTGAAGAGGCCATTAATATTTGAGAAGCAGTGTGGAATTATCAGTTATCCTATGGAATTATTGAAAATAAGAGTCAAATATTTTAAATTACAATTTACACTAGATATATAAAAATCTATACATTAATTAATCTCATTCTACATAATGTTTCATAGTGAAGAGGCCATTAATATTTGAGAAGCTGTGCGGAATTATCAGTTATCCTTTGGAATATTTGAAAATAAGAGTCAAATATTTGAAATTTCAATTTACACTAGATATTCATAATATATAAATTAATTATTCTCATTCTACATAATGTTTCATAGTGAAACGGACATTAATAATTGAGAAGCAGTGCTAAATTGTCAGTTATCCTTTAGAATTATTGAAAATAAGATTCAAATATTTGATAATCCCATTTATACTGGACATTCACAGTGTATAAATTAAAGTTCCCCATTATCTATAATGTCTCTTGGTGAAGAGGCCATTGTTACTTGAGAAACAGTTCGAAAATTCAATTATCTTTTAGAAACATTCGAAATAATGATACAAATACTTAAAATATCCATTTATACTAGACATTAACAGTGTATAAATTAAAATTCCCCATTATCCATAATATTTCATTGTGAAGAGGCCATTAATATTTGAGAAGCAGAACAGAAATGTCAAAAATCCTTTGGCATTTATTTAAATAAGATTCAAATATATGAAAATCAAATTTATACTAGATATTCATAATCTAAAAATAAATTATTCCCATTCTACATAATGTTTCATAGTGAAGAGGCCATTAATATTTGAGAAGCTGTGCGGAATTATCAGTTATCCTTTGGAATATTTGAAAATAAGAGTCAAATATTTGAAATTTCTATTTACACTAGATATTCATAATATATAAATTAATTATTCTCATTCTACATAATGTTTCATAGTGAAGAGGCCATTAATATTTGAGAAGCTGTGCGGAATAATCAGTTATCCTTTGGAATTGTTGAATAAAAGAGTCAAATATTTGAAATTACAATTTACACTAGATATTCATAATCTATAAATAAATTATTCCCATTCTACATAATGTTTCATAGTGATGAGGCCATTAATATTTGAGAAGCTGTGCGGAATTATCAGTTATCCTTTGGAATATTTGAAAATAAGAGCCAAATATTTGAAATTTCAAGTTACACTGGATATTCATAATCTATAAATAAATTATTCCCATTCTACATAATGTTTCATAGTGAAGGGGCCATTCATATTTGAGAAGCAGTGCGGAATTGTAAGCTATACTTTGGAATTGTTGAAAATAAGAGTCAAATATTTGAAAATCCAATTTATACTAGATATTCATAATCTATAAATTAAAAATTCCCATTACCCATACTTTTTCATAGTGAAACGCCATTAATACTTGAGAAGCAGTGTAAATTGTCAGTTTTCCTTTGGAATTATTGAAATTAAGATTCAAATATTTGAAAATCCCATTTATACTAGATATTCTTAATATATAAATAAATTATTCCAATTCTACATAATGTTTCATACAGAAACGGACATTAATAATTGAGAAGCAGTGCTAAATTGACAGTAATTCTTTTGAATTGTTGAAAATAAGATTCAAATATTTGAAACTCTCATTTATACTAGACATTCTCGGTGTATAAATTAAAATTCCCCATTATCAATAATGATTCTTAGTGAAGAGGCCATTAATATTTGAGAAGCAGTGCGGAATTATCAGTTATCCTTTGGAATGTTTGAAAATAAGAGTCAAATATTTGAAATTACAATTTACACTAGATATATATTAATCTATACATTAATTAATCTCATTATCCATAATGTTTCATAGTGAAACGGACATTAATAATTGAGAAGCAGTGCTAAATTGTCAGTAATCCTTTAGAATTATTGAAAATAAGATTCAAATATTTGATAATCCCATTTATACTAGACATTCACTGTGTATAAATTAAAGTTCCCCATTATCTATAATGTCTCTTGGTGAAGAGGCCATTGTTACTTGAGAAACAGTTCGGAAATTCAATTATCTTTTAGAAATATTCAAAATAATGATACAAATACTTAAAATTTCCATTTATACTAGACATTCACAGTGTATAAATTAAAATTCCCCATTATCCATAATGTTTCTTAGTGAAGAGGCCATTAATATTTGAGAAGCAGTGTGCAATTATCAGTTATCCTATGGAATTATTGAAAATAAGAGTCAAATATTTGAAATTACAAGTTACACTGGATATTCATAATCTATAAATAAATTATTCCCATTCTACATAATGTTTCATAGTGAAGGGGCCATTCATATTTGAGAAGCAGTGCGGAATTATCAGTTATCCTTTGGAATTGTTGAAAATAAGATTCAAATATTTGAAAATCCCATTTATACTAGATATTCATAATCTATAAATAAATTATTCCCATTCTACATAATGTTTCATAGTGAAGAGGCAATTAATATTTGAGAAGCAGTGTGGAATTATCAGTTATCCTATGGAATTATTGAAAATAAGAGTCAAATATTTTAAATTACAATTTAAACTAGATATTCATAATCTATAAATAAATTATTCCCATTCTACATAATGTTTCATTGTGAAGAGGCCATTAATATTTGAGAAGCTGTGCGGAATTATCAGTTATCCTTTGGAATATTTGAAAATAAGAGTCAAATATTTGAAATTTCAATTTACACTAGATATTCATAATATATAAATTAATAAATCACATTCTACATAATGTTTCATAGTGAAACGGACATTAATAATTGAGAAGCAGTGCTAAATTGTCAGTAATCCTTTAGAATTATTGAAAATAAGATTCAAATATTTGATAATCCCATTTATACTGGACATTCACAGTGTATAAATTAATGTTCCCCATTATCTATAATGTCTCTTGGTGAAGAGGCCATTGTTACTTGAGAAACAGTTCGAAAATTCAATTATCTTTTAGAAACATTCGAAATAATGATACAAATACTTAAAATATCCATTTATACTAGACATTAACAGTGTATAAATTAAAATTACCCATTATCCATAATATTTCATTGTGAAGAGGCCATTAATATTTGAGAAGCAGAACAGAAATGTCAAAAATCCTTTGGCATTTTTTTAAATAAGATTCAAATATATGATAATCAAATTTATACTAGATATTCATAATCTATAAATAAATTATTCCCATTCTACATAATGTTTCATAGTGAAGAGGCCATTAATATTTGAGAAGCTGTGCGGAATTATCAGTTATCCTTTGGAATATTTGAAAATAAGAGTCAAATATTTGAAATTTCAATTTACACTAGATATTCATAATATATAAATTAATTATTCTCATTCTACATAATGTTTCATACAGAAACGGACATTAATAATTGAGAAGCAGTGCGGAATTACCATTTATCCTTTGGAATTGTTGAATAAAAGAGTCAAATATTTGAAATTACAATTTACACTAGATATTCATAATCTATAAATAAATTATTCCCATTCTACATATTGTTTCATAGTGATGAGGCCATTAATAATTGAGAAGCAGTGCGGAATTACCAGTTATCCTTTGGAATTGTTGAAAATAAGAATCAAATATTTGAAATTACAATTTACACTAGATATTCATATTCTATAAATAAATTATTCCCATTCTACATATTGTTTCATAGTGAAGAGGCCATTAATATTTGAGAAGCTGTGCGGAATTATCAGTTATCCTTTGGAATATTTGAAAATAAGAGTCAAATATTTGAAATTTCTATTTACACTAGATATTCATAATATATAAATTAATTATTCTCATTCTACATAATGTTTCATAGTGAAGAGGCCATTAATATTTGAGAAGCTGTGCGGAATAATCAGTTATCCTTTGGAATAGTTGAATAAAAGAGTCAAATATTTGAAATTACAATTTACACTAGATATTCATAATCTATAAATAAATTATTCCCATTCTACATAATGTTTCATAGTGATGAGGCCATTAATATTTGAGAAGCTGTGCGGAATTATCAGTTATCCTTTGGAATATTTGAAAATAAGAGCCAAATATTTGAAATTTCAAGTTACACTGGATATTCATAATCTATAAATAAATTATTCCCATTCTACATAATGTTTTATAGTGAAGGGGCCATTCATATTTGAGAAGCAGTGCGGAATTGTAAGCTATACTTTGGAATTGTTGAAAATAAGAGTCAAATATTTGAAAATCCAATTTATACTAGATATTCATAATCTATAAATTAAAAATTCCCATTACCCATACTTTTTCATAGTGAAACGCCATTAATACTTGAGAAGCAGTGTAAATTGTCAGTTTTCCTTTGCAATTATTGAAATTAAGATTCAAATATTTGAAAATCACATTTATACTAGATATTCTTAATATATAAATAAATTATTCTCATTCTACATAATGTTTCATACTGAAACGGACATTAATAATTGAGAAGCAGTGCTAAATTGACAGTAATTCTTTTGAATTGTTGAAAATAAGATTCAAATATTTGAAACTCTCATTTATACTAGACATTCTCGGTGTATAAATTAAAATTCCCCATTATCCATAATGATTCTTAGTGAAGAGGCCATTAATATTTGAGAAGCAGTGCGGAATTATCAGTTATCCTTTGGAATGTTTGAAAATAAGAGTCAAATATTTGAAATTACAATTTACACTAGATATATATTAATCTATACATTAATTAATCTCATTATCCATAATGTTTCATAGTGAAACGGACATTAATAATTGAGAAGCAGTGCTAAATTGTCAGTAATCCTTTAGAATTATTGAAAATAAGATTCAAATATTTGATAATCCCAATTATACTAGACATTCACTGTGTATAAATTAAAGTTCCCCATTATCTATAATGTCTCTTGGTGAAGAGGCCATTGTTAATTGAGAAACAGTTCGGAAATTCAATTATCTTTTAGAAATATTCAAAATAATGATACAAATACTTAAAGTTTCCATTTATACTAGACATTCACAGTGTATAAATTAAAATTCCCCATTATCCATAATGTTTCTTAGTGAAGAGGCCATTAATATTTGAGAAGCAGTGTGGAATTATCAGTTATCCTATGGTATTATTGAAAATAAGAGTCAAATATTTGAAATTACAATTTACACTACATATATAAAAATCTATACATTAATTAATCTCATTCTACATAATGTTTCATAGTGCAGAGGCCATTAATATTTGAGAAGCTGTGCGGAATTATCAGTTATCCTTTGGAATATTTGAAAATAAGAGTCAAATATTTGAAATTTCAATTTACACTAGATATTCATAATATATAAATTAATTATTCTCATTCTACATAATGTTTCATAGTGAAACGGACATTAATAATTGAGAAGCAGTGCTAAATTGTCAGTTATCCTTTAGAATTATTGAAAATAAGATTCAAATATTTGATAATCCCATTTATACTGGACATTCACAGTGTATAAATTAAAGTTCCCCATTATCTATAATGTCTCTTGGTGAAGAGGCCATTGTTACTTGAGAAACAGTTCGAAAATTCAATTATCTTTTAGAAACATTCGAAATAATGATACAAATACTTAAAATATCCATTTATACTAGACATTAACAGTGTATAAATTAAAATTCCCCATTATCCATAATATTTCATTGTGAAGAGGCCATTAATATTTGAGAAGCAGAACAGAAATGTCAAAAATCCTTTGGCATTTTTTTAAATAAGATTCAAATATATGAAAATCAAATTTATACTAGATATTCATAATCTAAAAATAAATTATTCCCATTCTACATAATGTTTCATAGTGAAGAGGCCATTAATATTTGAGAAGCTGTGCGGAATTATCAGTTATCCTTTGGAATATTTGAAAATAAGAGTCAAATATTTGAAATTTCTATTTACACTAGATATTCATAATCTATAAATAAATTATTCCCATTCTACATAATGTTTCATAGTGATGAGGCCATTAATATTTGAGAAGCTGTGCGGAATTATCAGTTATCCTTTGGAATATTTGAAAATAAGAGCCAAATATTTGAAATTTCAAGTTACACTGGATATTCATAATCTATAAATAAATTATTCCCATTCTACATAATGTTTCATAGTGAAGGGGCCATTCATATTTGAGAAGCAGTGCGGAATTGTAAGCTATACTTTGGAATTGTTGAAAATAAGAGTCAAATATTTGAAAATCCAATTTATACTAGATATTCATAATCTATAAATTAAAAATTCCCATTACCCATACTTTTTCATAGTGAAACGCCATTAATCCTTGAGAAGCAGTGTAAATTGTCAGTTTTCCTTTGGAATTATTGAAATTAAGATTCAAATATTTGAAAATCCCATTTATACTAGATATTCTTAATATATAAATAAATTATTCTCATTCTACATAATGTTTCATACTGAAACGGACATTAATAATTGAGAAGCAGTGCTAAATTGACAGTAATTCTTTTGAATTGTTGAAAATAAGATTCAAATATTTGAAACTCTCATTTATACTAGACATTCTCGGTGTATAAATTAAAATTCCCCATTATCCATAATGATTCTTAGTGAAGAGGCCATTAATATTTGAGAAGCAGTGCGGAATTATCAGTTATCCTTTGGAATGTTTGAAAATAAGAGTCAAATATTTGAAATTACAATTTACACTAGATATATATTAATCTATACATTAATTAATCTCATTATCCATAATGTTTCATAGTGAAACGGACATTAATAATTGAGAAGCAGTGCTAAATTGTCAGTAATCCTTTAGAATTATTGAAAATAAGATTCAAATATTTGATAATCCCATTTATACTAGACATTCACTGTGTATAAATTAAAATTCCCCATTATCCATAATGTTTCTTAGTGAAGAGGCCATTAATATTTGAGAAGCAGTGTGGAATTATCAGTTATCCTATGGAATTATTGAAAATAAGAGTCAAATATTTGCAATTACAATTTACACTAGATATATAAAAATCTATACATTAATTAATCTCATTCTACATAATGTTTCATAGTGAAGAGGCCATTAATATTTGAGAAGCTGTGCGGAATTATCAGTTATCCTTTGGAATATTTGAAAATCAGAGTCAAATATTTGAAATTTCAATTTACACTAGATATTCATAATATATAAATTAATTATTCTCATTCTACATAATGTTTCATAGTGAAACGGACATTAATAATTGAGAAGCAGTGCTAAATTGTCAGTTATCCTTTAGAATTATTGAAAATAAGATTCAAATATTTGATAATCCCATTTATACTGGACATTCACAGTGTATAAATTAAAGTTCCCCATTATCTATAATGTCTCTTGGTGAAGAGGCCATTGTTACTTGAGAAACAGTTCGAAAATTCAATTATCTTTTAGAAACATTCGAAATAATGATACAAATACTTAAAATATCCATTTATACTAGACATTAACAGTGTATAAATTAAAATTCCCCATTATCCATAATATTTCATTGTGAAGAGGCCATTAATATTTGAGAAGCAGAACAGAAATGTCAAAAATCCTTTGGCATTTATTTAAATAAGATTCAAATATATGAAAATCAAATTTATACTAGATATTCATAATCTAAAAATAAATTATTCCCATTCTACATAATGTTTCATAGTGAAGAGGCCATTAATATTTGAGAAGCTGTGCGGAATTATCAGTTATCCTTTGGAATATTTGAAAATAAGAGTCAAATATTTGAAATTTCTATTTACACTAGATATTCATAATATATAAATTAATTATTCTCATTCTACATAATGTTTCATAGTGAAGAGGCCATTAATATTTGAGAATCTGTTGCGGAATTATCAGTTATCCTTTGGAATATTTGAAAATAAGAATCAAATATTTGAAATTACAATTTACACTAGATATTCATATTCTATAAATTAATTATTCTCATTCTACATAATGTTTCATAGTGAAACGGACATTAATAATTGAGAAGCAGTGCTAAATTGACAGTAATTCTTTTGAATTGTTGAAAATACGATTCAAATATTTGAAACTCTCATTTATACTAGACATTTTCGGTGTATAAATTAAAATTCCCCATTATCAATAATGATTCTTAGTGAAGAGGCCATTAATATTTGAGAAGCAGTGCGGAATTATCAGTTATCCTTTGGAATGTTTGAAAATAAGAGTCAAATATTTGAAATTACAATTTACACTAGATATATATTAATCTATACATTAATTAATCTCATTATCCATAATGTTTCATAGTAAAACGGACATTAATAATTGAGAAGCAGTGCTAAATTGTCAGTAATCCTTTAGAATTATTGAAAATAAGATTCAAATATTTGATAATCCCATTTATACTAGATATTCATAATCTATAAATAAATTATTCCCATTCTACATAATGTTTCATAGTGAAGAGGCAATTAATATTTGAGAAGCAGTGTGGAATTATCAGTTATCCTATGGAATTATTGAAAATAAGAGTCAAATATTTTAAATTACAATTTAAACTAGATATTCATAATCTATAAATAAATTATTCCCATTCTACATAATGTTTCATTGTGAAGAGGCCATTAATATTTGAGAAGCTGTGCGGAATTATCAGTTATCCTTTGGAATATTTGAAAATAAGAGTCAAATATTTGAAATTTCAATTTACACTAGATATTCATAATATATAAATCAATTATTCTCATTCTACATAATGTTTCATACAGAAACGGACATTAATAATTGAGAAGCAGTGCGGAATTACCATTTATCCTTTGGAATTGTTGAATAAAAGAGTCAAATATTTGAAATTACAATTTACACTAGATATTCATAATCTATAAATAAATTATTCCCATTCTACATATTGTTTCATAGTGATGAGGCCATTAATAATTGAGAAGCAGTGCGGAATTACCAGTTATCCTTTGGAATTGTTGAAAATAAGAATCAAATATTTGAAATTACAATTTACACTAGATATTCATATTCTATAAATAAATTATTCCCATTCTACATATTGTTTCATAGTGAAGAGGCCATTAATATTTGAGAAGCTGTGCGGAATTATCAGTTATCCTTTGGAATATTTGAAAATAAGAGTCAAATATTTGAAATTTCTATTTACACTAGATATTCATAATATATAAATTAATTATTCTCATTCTACATAATGTTTCATAGTGAAGAGGCCATTAATATTTGAGAAGCTGTGCGGAATAATCAGTTATCCTTTGGAATAGTTGAATAAAAGAGTCAAATATTTGAAATTACAATTTACACTAGATATTCATAATCTATAAATAAATTATTCCCATTCTACATAATGTTTCATAGTGATGAGGCCATTAATATTTGAGAAGCTGTGCGGAATTATCAGTTATCCTTTGGAATATTTGAAAATAAGAGCCAAATATTTGAAATTTCAAGTTACACTGGATATTCATAATCTATAAATAAATTATTCCCATTCTACATAATGTTTCATAGTGAAGGGGCCATTCATATTTGAGAAGCAGTGCGGAATTGTAAGCTATACTTTGGAATTGTTGAAAATAAGAGTCAAATATTTGAAAATCCAATTTATACTAGATATTCATAATCTATAAATTAAAAATTCCCATTACCCATACTTTTTCATAGTGAAACGCCATTAATACTTGAGAAGCAGTGTAAATTGTCAGTTTTCCTTTGCAATTATTGAAATTAAGATTCAAATATTTGAAAATCCCATTTATACTAGATATTCTTAATATATAAATAAATTATTCCAATTCTACATAATGTTTCATACAGAAACGGACATTAATAATTGAGAAGCAGTGCGGAATTACCAGTTATCCTTTGGAATTGTTGAATAAAAGAGTCAAATATTTGAAATTACAATTTACACTAGATATTCATAATCTATAAATAAATTATTCCCATTCTACATATTGTTTCATAGTGATGAGGCCATTAATAATTGAGAAGCAGTGCGGAATTACCAGTTATCCTTTGGAATTGTTGAAAATAAGAATCAAATATTTGAAATTACAATTTACACTAGATATTCATATTCTATAAATTAATTATTCTCATTCTACATAATGTTTCATAGTGATGAGGCCATTAATATTTGAGAAGCTGTGCGGAATTATCACTTATCCTTTGGAATATTTGAAAATAAGAGCCAAATATTTGAAATTTCAAGTTACACTGGATATTCATAATCTATAAATAAATTATTCCCATTCTACATAATGTTTCATAGTGAAGGGGCCATTCATATTTGAGAAGCAGTGCGGAATTGTAAGCTATACTTTGGAATTGTTGAAAATAAGAGTCAAATATTTGAAAATCCAATTTATACTAGATATTCATAATCTATAAATTAAAAATTCCCATTACCCATACTTTTTCATAGTGAAACGCCATTAATCCTTGAGAAGCAGTGTAAATTGTCAGTTTTCCTTTGGAATTATTGAAATTAAGATTCAAATATTTGAAAATCCCATTTATACTAGATATTCTTAATATATAAATAAATTATTCTCATTCTACATAATGTTTCATACTGAAACGGACATTAATAATTGAGAAGCAGTGCTAAATTGACAGTAATTCTTTTGAATTGTTGAAAATAAGATTCAAATATTTGAAACTCTCATTTATACTAGACATTCTCGGTGTATAAATTAAAATTCCCCATTATCCATAATGATTCTTAGTGAAGAGGCCATTAATATTTGAGAAGCAGTGCGGAATTATCAGTTATCCTTTGGAATGTTTGAAAATAAGAGTCAAATATTTGAAATTACAATTTACACTAGATATATATTAATCTATACATTAATTAATCTCATTATCCATAATGTTTCATAGTGAAACGGACATTAATAATTGAGAAGCAGTGCTAAATTGTCAGTAATCCTTTAGAATTATTGAAAATAAGATTCAAATATTTGATAATCCCATTTATACTAGACATTCACTGTGTATAAATTAAAGTTCCCCATTATCTATAATGTCTCTTGGTGAAGAGGCCATTGTTAATTGAGAAACAGTTCGGAAATTCAATTATCTTTTAGAAATATTCAAAATAATGATACAAATACTTAAAGTTTCCATTTATACTAGACATTCACAGTGTATAAATTAAAATTCCCCATTATCCATAATGTTTCTTAGTGAAGAGGCCATTAATATTTGAGAAGCAGTGTGGAATTATCAGTTATCCTATGGTATTATTGAAAATAAGAGTCAAATATTTGAAATTACAATTTACACTAGATATATAAAAATCTATACATTAATTAATCTCATTCTACATAATGTTTCATAGTGCAGAGGCCATTAATATTTGAGAAGCTGTGCGGAATTATCAGTTATCCTTTGGAATATTTGAAAATAAGAGTCAAATATTTGAAATTTCAATTTACACTAGATATTCATAATATATAAATTAATTATTCTCATTCTACATAATGTTTCATAGTGAAACGGACATTAATAATTGAGAAGCAGTGCTAAATTGTCAGTTATCCTTTAGAATTATTGAAAATAAGATTCAAATATTTGATAATCCCATTTATACTGGACATTCACAGTGTATAAATTAAAGTTCCCCATTATCTATAATGTCTCTTGGTGAAGAGGCCATTGTTACTTGAGAAACAGTTCGAAAATTCAATTATCTTTTAGAAACATTCGAAATAATGATACAAATACTTAAAATATCCATTTATACTAGACATTAACAGTGTATAAATTAAAATTCCCCATTATCCATAATATTTCATTGTGAAGAGGCCATTAATATTTGAGAAGCAGAACAGAAATGTCAAAAATCCTTTGGCATTTTTTTAAATAAGATTCAAATATATGAAAATCAAATTTATACTAGATATTCATAATCTAAAAATAAATTATTCCCATTCTACATAATGTTTCATAGTGAAGAGGCCATTAATATTTGAGAAGCTGTGCGGAATTATCAGTTATCCTTTGGAATATTTGAAAATAAGAGTCAAATATTTGAAATTTCTATTTACACTAGATATTCATAATCTATAAATTAAAAATTCCCATTACCCATACTTTTTCATAGTGAAACGCCATTAATACTTGAGAAGCAGTGTAAATTGTCAGTTTTCCTTTGCAATTATTGAAATTAAGATTCAAATATTTGAAAATCCCATTTATACTAGATATTCTTAATATATAAATAAATTATTCCAATTCTACATAATGTTTCATACAGAAACGGACATTAATAATTGAGAAGCAGTGCGGAATTACCAGTTATCCTTTGGAATTGTTGAATAAAAGAGTCAAATATTTGAAATTACAATTTACACTAGATATTCATAATCTATAAATAAATTATTCCCATTCTACATATTGTTTCATAGTGATGAGGCCATTAATAATTGAGAAGCAGTGCGGAATTACCAGTTATCCTTTGGAATTGTTGAAAATAAGAATCAAATATTTGAAATTACAATTTACACTAGATATTCATATTCTATAAATTAATTATTCTCATTCTACATAATGTTTCATAGTGATGAGGCCATTAATATTTGAGAAGCTGTGCGGAATTATCACTTATCCTTTGGAATATTTGAAAATAAGAGCCAAATATTTGAAATTTCAAGTTACACTGGATATTCATAATCTATAAATAAATTATTCCCATTCTACATAATGTTTCATAGTGAAGGGGCCATTCATATTTGAGAAGCAGTGCGGAATTGTAAGCTATACTTTGGAATTGTTGAAAATAAGAGTCAAATATTTGAAAATCCAATTTATACTAGATATTCATAATCTATAAATTAAAAATTCCCATTACCCATACTTTTTCATAGTGAAACGCCATTAATCCTTGAGAAGCAGTGTAAATTGTCAGTTTTCCTTTGGAATTATTGAAATTAAGATTCAAATATTTGAAAATCCCATTTATACTAGATATTCTTAATATATAAATAAATTATTCTCATTCTACATAATGTTTCATACTGAAACGGACATTAATAATTGAGAAGCAGTGCTAAATTGACAGTAATTCTTTTGAATTGTTGAAAATAAGATTCAAATATTTGAAACTCTCATTTATACTAGACATTCTCGGTGTATAAATTAAAATTCCCCATTATCCATAATGATTCTTAGTGAAGAGGCCATTAATATTTGAGAAGCAGTGCGGAATTATCAGTTATCCTTTGGAATGTTTGAAAATAAGAGTCAAATATTTGAAATTACAATTTACACTAGATATATATTAATCTATACATTAATTAATCTCATTATCCATAATGTTTCATAGTGAAACGGACATTAATAATTGAGAAGCAGTGCTAAATTGTCAGTAATCCTTTAGAATTATTGAAAATAAGATTCAAATATTTGATAATCCCATTTATACTAGACATTCACTGTGTATAAATTAAAGTTCCCCATTATCTATAATGTCTCTTGGTGAAGAGGCCATTGTTAATTGAGAAACAGTTCGGAAATTCAATTATCTTTTAGAAATATTCAAAATAATGATACAAATACTTAAAGTTTCCATTTATACTAGACATTCACAGTGTATAAATTAAAATTCCCCATTATCCATAATGTTTCTTAGTGAAGAGGCCATTAATATTTGAGAAGCAGTGTGGAATTATCAGTTATCCTATGGTATTATTGAAAATAAGAGTCAAATATTTGAAATTACAATTTACACTAGATATATAAAAATCTATACATTAATTAATCTCATTCTACATAATGTTTCATAGTGCAGAGGCCATTAATATTTGAGAAGCTGTGCGGAATTATCAGTTATCCTTTGGAATATTTGAAAATAAGAGTCAAATATTTGAAATTTCAATTTACACTAGATATTCATAATATATAAATTAATTATTCTCATTCTACATAATGTTTCATAGTGAAACGGACATTAATAATTGAGAAGCAGTGCTAAATTGTCAGTTATCCTTTAGAATTATTGAAAATAAGATTCAAATATTTGATAATCCCATTTATACTGGACATTCACAGTGTATAAATTAAAGTTCCCCATTATCTATAATGTCTCTTGGTGAAGAGGCCATTGTTACTTGAGAAACAGTTCGAAAATTCAATTATCTTTTAGAAACATTCGAAATAATGATACAAATACTTAAAATATCCATTTATACTAGACATTAACAGTGTATAAATTAAAATTCCCCATTATCCATAATATTTCATTGTGAAGAGGCCATTAATATTTGAGAAGCAGAACAGAAATGTCAAAAATCCTTTGGCATTTTTTTAAATAAGATTCAAATATATGAAAATCAAATTTATACTAGATATTCATAATCTAAAAATAAATTATTCCCATTCTACATAATGTTTCATAGTGAAGAGGCCATTAATATTTGAGAAGCTGTGCGGAATTATCAGTTATCCTTTGGAATATTTGAAAATAAGAGTCAAATATTTGAAATTTCTATTTACACTAGATATTCATAATCTATAAATAAATTATTCCCATTCTACATTATGTTTCATAGTGATGAGGCCATTAATATTTGAGAAGCTGTGCGGAATTATCAGTTATCCTTTGGAATATTTGAAAATAAGAGCCAAATATTTGAAATTTCAAGTTACACTGGATATTCATAATCTATAAATAAATTATTCCCATTCTACATAATGTTTCATAGTGAAGGGGCCATTAATATTTGAGAAGCAGTGCGGAATTGTAAGCTATACTTTGGAATTGTTGAAAATAAGAGTCAAATATTTGAAAATCCAATTTATACTAGATATTCATAATCTATAAATTAAAAATTCCCATTACCCATACTTTTTCATAGTGAAACGCCATTAATCCTTGAGAAGCAGTGTAAATTGTCAGTTTTCCTTTGGAATTATTGAAATTAAGATTCAAATATTTGAAAATCCCATTTATACTAGATATTCTTAATATATAAATAAATTATTCTCATTCTACATAATGTTTCATACTGAAACGGACATTAATAATTGAGAAGCAGTGCTAAATTGACAGTAATTCTTTTGAATTGTTGAAAATAAGATTCAAATATTTGAAACTCTCATTTATACTAGACATTCTCGGTGTATAAATTAAAATTCCCCATTATCCATAATGATTCTTAGTGAAGAGGCCATTAATATTTGAGAAGCAGTGCGGAATTATCAGTTATCCTTTGGAATGTTTGAAAATAAGAGTCAAATATTTGAAATTACAATTTACACTAGATATATATTAATCTATACATTAATTAATCTCATTATCCATAATGTTTCATAGTGAAACGGACATTAATAATTGAGAAGCAGTGCTAAATTGTCAGTAATCCTTTAGAATTATTGAAAATAAGATTCAAATATTTGATAATCCCATTTCTACTAGACATTCACTGTGTATAAATTAAAGTTCCCCATTATCTATAATGTCTCTTGGTGAAGGGGCCATTGTTAATTGAGAAACAGTTCGGAAATTCAATTATCTTTTAGAAATATTCAAAATAATGATACAAATACTTAAAGTTTCCATTTATACTAGACATTCACAGTGTATAAATTAAAATTCCCCATTATCCATAATGTTTCTTAGTGAAGAGGCCATTAATATTTGAGAAGCAGTGTGGAATTATCAGTTATCCTATGGAATTATTGAAAATAAGAGTCAAATATTTGCAATTACAATTTACACTAGATATATAAAAATCTATACATTAATTAATCTCATTCTACATAATGTTTCATAGTGAAGAGGCCATTAATATTTGAGAAGCTGTGCGGAATTATCAGTTATCCTTTGGAATATTTGAAAATCAGAGTCAAATATTTGAAATTTCAATTTACACTAGATATTCATAATATATAAATTAATTATTCTCATTCTACATAATGTTTCATAGTGAAACGGACATTAATAATTGAGAAGCAGTGCTAAATTGTCAGTTATCCTTTAGAATTATTGAAAATAAGATTCAAATATTTGATAATCCCATTTATACTGGACATTCACAGTGTATAAATTAAAGTTCCCCATTATCTATAATGTCTCTTGGTGAAGAGGCCATTGTTACTTGAGAAACAGTTCGAAAATTCAATTATCTTTTAGAAACATTCGAAATAATGATACAAATACTTAAAATATCCATTTATACTAGACATTAACAGTGTATAAATTAAAATTCCCCATTATCCATAATATTTCATTGTGAAGAGGCCATTAATATTTGAGAAGCAGAACAGAAATGTCAAAAATCCTTTGGCATTTATTTAAATAAGATTCAAATATATGAAAATCAAATTTATACTAGATATTCATAATCTAAAAATAAATTATTCCCATTCTACATAATGTTTCATAGTGAAGAGGCCATTAATATTTGAGAAGCTGTGCGGAATTATCAGTTATCCTTTGGAATATTTGAAAATAAGAGTCAAATATTTGAAATTTCTATTTACACTAGATATTCATAATATATAAATTAATTATTCTCATTCTACATAATGTTTCATAGTGAAGAGGCCATTAATATTTGAGAATCTGTTGCGGAATTATCAGTTATCCTTTGGAATATTTGAAAATAAGAATCAAATATTTGAAATTACAATTTACACTAGATATTCATATTCTATAAATTAATTATTCTCATTCTACATAATGTTTCATAGTGAAACGGACATTAATAATTGAGAAGCAGTGCTAAATTGACAGTAATTCTTTTGAATTGTTGAAAATACGATTCAAATATTTGAAACTCTCATTTATACTAGACATTTTCGGTGTATAAATTAAAATTCCCCATTATCAATAATGATTCTTAGTGAAGAGGCCATTAATATTTGAGAAGCAGTGCGGAATTATCAGTTATCCTTTGGAATGTTTGAAAATAAGAGTCAAATATTTGAAATTACAATTTACACTAGATATATATTAATCTATACATTAATTAATCTCATTATCCATAATGTTTCATAGTAAAACGGACATTAATAATTGAGAAGCAGTGCTAAATTGTCAGTAATCCTTTAGAATTATTGAAAATAAGATTCAAATATTTGATAATCCCATTTATACTAGATATTCATAATCTATAAATAAATTATTCCCATTCTACATAATGTTTCATAGTGAAGAGGCAATTAATATTTGAGAAGCAGTGTGGAATTATCAGTTATCCTATGGAATTATTGAAAATAAGAGTCAAATATTTTAAATTACAATTTAAACTAGATATTCATAATCTATAAATAAATTATTCCCATTCTACATAATGTTTCATTGTGAAGAGGCCATTAATATTTGAGAAGCTGTGCGGAATTATCAGTTATCCTTTGGAATATTTGAAAATAAGAGTCAAATATTTGAAATTACAATTTACACTAGATATATAAAAATCTATACATTAATTAATCTCATTCTACATAATGTTTCATAGTGCAGAGGCCATTAATATTTGAGAAGCTGTGCGGAATTATCAGTTATCCTTTGGAATATTTGAAAATAAGAGTCAAATATTTGAAATTTCAATTTACACTAGATATTCATAATATATAAATTAATTATTCTCATTCTACATAATGTTTCATAGTGAAACGGACATTAATAATTGAGAAGCAGTGCTAAATTGTCAGTTATCCTTTAGAATTATTGAAAATAAGATTCAAATATTTGATAATCCCATTTATACTGGACATTCACAGTGTATAAATTAAAGTTCCCCATTATCTATAATGTCTCTTGGTGAAGAGGCCATTGTTACTTGAGAAACAGTTCGAAAATTCAATTATCTTTTAGAAACATTCGAAATAATGATACAAATACTTAAAATATCCATTTATACTAGACATTAACAGTGTATAAATTAAAATTCCCCATTATCCATAATATTTCATTGTGAAGAGGCCATTAATATTTGAGAAGCAGAACAGAAATGTCAAAAATCCTTTGGCATTTTTTTAAATAAGATTCAAATATATGAAAATCAAATTTATACTAGATATTCATAATCTAAAAATAAATTATTCCCATTCTACATAATGTTTCATAGTGAAGAGGCCATTAATATTTGAGAAGCTGTGCGGAATTATCAGTTATCCTTTGGAATATTTGAAAATAAGAGTCAAATATTTGAAATTTCTATTTACACTAGATATTCATAATCTATAAATAAATTATTCCCATTCTACATTATGTTTCATAGTGATGAGGCCATTAATATTTGAGAAGCTGTGCGGAATTATCAGTTATCCTTTGGAATATTTGAAAATAAGAGCCAAATATTTGAAATTTCAAGTTACACTGGATATTCATAATCTATAAATAAATTATTCCCATTCTACATAATGTTTCATAGTGAAGGGGCCATTAATATTTGAGAAGCAGTGCGGAATTGTAAGCTATACTTTGGAATTGTTGAAAATAAGAGTCAAATATTTGAAAATCCAATTTATACTAGATATTCATAATCTATAAATTAAAAATTCCCATTACCCATACTTTTTCATAGTGAAACGCCATTAATCCTTGAGAAGCAGTGTAAATTGTCAGTTTTCCTTTGGAATTATTGAAATTAAGATTCAAATATTTGAAAATCCCATTTATACTAGATATTCTTAATATATAAATAAATTATTCTCATTCTACATAATGTTTCATACTGAAACGGACATTAATAATTGAGAAGCAGTGCTAAATTGACAGTAATTCTTTTGAATTGTTGAAAATAAGATTCAAATATTTGAAACTCTCATTTATACTAGACATTCTCGGTGTATAAATTAAAATTCCCCATTATCCATAATGATTCTTAGTGAAGAGGCCATTAATATTTGAGAAGCAGTGCGGAATTATCAGTTATCCTTTGGAATGTTTGAAAATAAGAGTCAAATATTTGAAATTACAATTTACACTAGATATATATTAATCTATACATTAATTAATCTCATTATCCATAATGTTTCATAGTGAAACGGACATTAATAATTGAGAAGCAGTGCTAAATTGTCAGTAATCCTTTAGAATTATTGAAAATAAGATTCAAATATTTGATAATCCCATTTCTACTAGACATTCACTGTGTATAAATTAAAGTTCCCCATTATCTATAATGTCTCTTGGTGAAGGGGCCATTGTTAATTGAGAAACAGTTCGGAAATTCAATTATCTTTTAGAAATATTCAAAATAATGATACAAATACTTAAAGTTTCCATTTATACTAGACATTCACAGTGTATAAATTAAAATTCCCCATTATCCATAATGTTTCTTAGTGAAGAGGCCATTAATATTTGAGAAGCAGTGTGGAATTATCAGTTATCCTATGGAATTATTGAAAATAAGAGTCAAATATTTGCAATTACAATTTACACTAGATATATAAAAATCTATACATTAATTAATCTCATTCTACATAATGTTTCATAGTGAAGAGGCCATTAATATTTGAGAAGCTGTGCGGAATTATCAGTTATCCTTTGGAATATTTGAAAATCAGAGTCAAATATTTGAAATTTCAATTTACACTAGATATTCATAATATATAAATTAATTATTCTCATTCTACATAATGTTTCATAGTGAAACGGACATTAATAATTGAGAAGCAGTGCTAAATTGTCAGTTATCCTTTAGAATTATTGAAAATAAGATTCAAATATTTGATAATCCCATTTATACTGGACATTCACAGTGTATAAATTAAAGTTCCCCATTATCTATAATGTCTCTTGGTGAAGAGGCCATTGTTACTTGAGAAACAGTTCGAAAATTCAATTATCTTTTAGAAACATTCGAAATAATGATACAAATACTTAAAATATCCATTTATACTAGACATTAACAGTGTATAAATTAAAATTCCCCATTATCCATAATATTTCATTGTGAAGAGGCCATTAATATTTGAGAAGCAGAACAGAAATGTCAAAAATCCTTTGGCATTTATTTAAATAAGATTCAAATATATGAAAATCAAATTTATACTAGATATTCATAATCTAAAAATAAATTATTCCCATTCTACATAATGTTTCATAGTGAAGAGGCCATTAATATTTGAGAAGCTGTGCGGAATTATCAGTTATCCTTTGGAATATTTGAAAATAAGAGTCAAATATTTGAAATTTCTATTTACACTAGATATTCATAATATATAAATTAATTATTCTCATTCTACATAATGTTTCATAGTGAAGAGGCCATTAATATTTGAGAATCTGTTGCGGAATTATCAGTTATCCTTTGGAATATTTGAAAATAAGAATCAAATATTTGAAATTACAATTTACACTAGATATTCATATTCTATAAATTAATTATTCTCATTCTACATAATGTTTCATAGTGAAACGGACATTAATAATTGAGAAGCAGTGCTAAATTGACAGTAATTCTTTTGAATTGTTGAAAATACGATTCAAATATTTGAAACTCTCATTTATACTAGACATTTTCGGTGTATAAATTAAAATTCCCCATTATCAATAATGATTCTTAGTGAAGAGGCCATTAATATTTGAGAAGCAGTGCGGAATTATCAGTTATCCTTTGGAATGTTTGAAAATAAGAGTCAAATATTTGAAATTACAATTTACACTAGATATATATTAATCTATACATTAATTAATCTCATTATCCATAATGTTTCATAGTAAAACGGACATTAATAATTGAGAAGCAGTGCTAAATTGTCAGTAATCCTTTAGAATTATTGAAAATAAGATTCAAATATTTGATAATCCCATTTATACTAGATATTCATAATCTATAAATAAATTATTCCCATTCTACATAATGTTTCATAGTGAAGAGGCAATTAATATTTGAGAAGCAGTGTGGAATTATCAGTTATCCTATGGAATTATTGAAAATAAGAGTCAAATATTTTAAATTACAATTTAAACTAGATATTCATAATCTATAAATAAATTATTCCCATTCTACATAATGTTTCATTGTGAAGAGGCCATTAATATTTGAGAAGCTGTGCGGAATTATCAGTTATCCTTTGGAATATTTGAAAATAAGAGTCAAATATTTGAAATTACAATTTACACTAGATATATAAAAATCTATACATTAATTAATCTCATTCTACATAATGTTTCATAGTGCAGAGGCCATTAATATTTGAGAAGCTGTGCGGAATTATCAGTTATCCTTTGGAATATTTGAAAATAAGAGTCAAATATTTGAAATTTCAATTTACACTAGATATTCATAATATATAAATTAATTATTCTCATTCTACATAATGTTTCATAGTGAAACGGACATTAATAATTGAGAAGCAGTGCTAAATTGTCAGTTATCCTTTAGAATTATTGAAAATAAGATTCAAATATTTGATAATCCCATTTATACTGGACATTCACAGTGTATAAATTAAAGTTCCCCATTATCTATAATGTCTCTTGGTGAAGAGGCCATTGTTACTTGAGAAACAGTTCGAAAATTCAATTATCTTTTAGAAACATTCGAAATAATGATACAAATACTTAAAATATCCATTTATACTAGACATTAACAGTGTATAAATTAAAATTCCCCATTATCCATAATATTTCATTGTGAAGAGGCCATTAATATTTGAGAAGCAGAACAGAAATGTCAAAAATCCTTTGGCATTTTTTTAAATAAGATTCAAATATATGAAAATCAAATTTATACTAGATATTCATAATCTAAAAATAAATTATTCCCATTCTACATAATGTTTCATAGTGAAGAGGCCATTAATATTTGAGAAGCTGTGCGGAATTATCAGTTATCCTTTGGAATATTTGAAAATAAGAGTCAAATATTTGAAATTTCTATTTACACTAGATATTCATAATCTATAAATAAATTATTCCCATTCTACATTATGTTTCATAGTGATGAGGCCATTAATATTTGAGAAGCTGTGCGGAATTATCAGTTATCCTTTGGAATATTTGAAAATAAGAGCCAAATATTTGAAATTTCAAGTTACACTGGATATTCATAATCTATAAATAAATTATTCCCATTCTACATAATGTTTCATAGTGAAGGGGCCATTAATATTTGAGAAGCAGTGCGGAATTGTAAGCTATACTTTGGAATTGTTGAAAATAAGAGTCAAATATTTGAAAATCCAATTTATACTAGATATTCATAATCTATAAATTAAAAATTCCCATTACCCATACTTTTTCATAGTGAAACGCCATTAATCCTTGAGAAGCAGTGTAAATTGTCAGTTTTCCTTTGGAATTATTGAAATTAAGATTCAAATATTTGAAAATCCCATTTATACTAGATATTCTTAATATATAAATAAATTATTCTCATTCTACATAATGTTTCATACTGAAACGGACATTAATAATTGAGAAGCAGTGCTAAATTGACAGTAATTCTTTTGAATTGTTGAAAATAAGATTCAAATATTTGAAACTCTCATTTATACTAGACATTCTCGGTGTATAAATTAAAATTCCCCATTATCCATAATGATTCTTAGTGAAGAGGCCATTAATATTTGAGAAGCAGTGCGGAATTATCAGTTATCCTTTGGAATGTTTGAAAATAAGAGTCAAATATTTGAAATTACAATTTACACTAGATATATATTAATCTATACATTAATTAATCTCATTATCCATAATGTTTCATAGTGAAACGGACATTAATAATTGAGAAGCAGTGCTAAATTGTCAGTAATCCTTTAGAATTATTGAAAATAAGATTCAAATATTTGATAATCCCATTTCTACTAGACATTCACTGTGTATAAATTAAAGTTCCCCATTATCTATAATGTCTCTTGGTGAAGGGGCCATTGTTAATTGAGAAACAGTTCGGAAATTCAATTATCTTTTAGAAATATTCAAAATAATGATACAAATACTTAAAGTTTCCATTTATACTAGACATTCACAGTGTATAAATTAAAATTCCCCATTATCCATAATGTTTCTTAGTGAAGAGGCCATTAATATTTGAGAAGCAGTGTGGAATTATCAGTTATCCTATGGAATTATTGAAAATAAGAGTCAAATATTTGCAATTACAATTTACACTAGATATATAAAAATCTATACATTAATTAATCTCATTCTACATAATGTTTCATAGTGAAGAGGCCATTAATATTTGAGAAGCTGTGCGGAATTATCAGTTATCCTTTGGAATATTTGAAAATCAGAGTCAAATATTTGAAATTTCAATTTACACTAGATATTCATAATATATAAATTAATTATTCTCATTCTACATAATGTTTCATAGTGAAACGGACATTAATAATTGAGAAGCAGTGCTAAATTGTCAGTTATCCTTTAGAATTATTGAAAATAAGATTCAAATATTTGATAATCCCATTTATACTGGACATTCACAGTGTATAAATTAAAGTTCCCCATTATCTATAATGTCTCTTGGTGAAGAGGCCATTGTTACTTGAGAAACAGTTCGAAAATTCAATTATCTTTTAGAAACATTCGAAATAATGATACAAATACTTAAAATATCCATTTATACTAGACATTAACAGTGTATAAATTAAAATTCCCCATTATCCATAATATTTCATTGTGAAGAGGCCATTAATATTTGAGAAGCAGAACAGAAATGTCAAAAATCCTTTGGCATTTATTTAAATAAGATTCAAATATATGAAAATCAAATTTATACTAGATATTCATAATCTAAAAATAAATTATTCCCATTCTACATAATGTTTCATAGTGAAGAGGCCATTAATATTTGAGAAGCTGTGCGGAATTATCAGTTATCCTTTGGAATATTTGAAAATAAGAGTCAAATATTTGAAATTTCTATTTACACTAGATATTCATAATATATAAATTAATTATTCTCATTCTACATAATGTTTCATAGTGAAGAGGCCATTAATATTTGAGAATCTGTTGCGGAATTATCAGTTATCCTTTGGAATATTTGAAAATAAGAATCAAATATTTGAAATTACAATTTACACTAGATATTCATATTCTATAAATTAATTATTCTCATTCTACATAATGTTTCATAGTGAAACGGACATTAATAATTGAGAAGCAGTGCTAAATTGACAGTAATTCTTTTGAATTGTTGAAAATACGATTCAAATATTTGAAACTCTCATTTATACTAGACATTTTCGGTGTATAAATTAAAATTCCCCATTATCAATAATGATTCTTAGTGAAGAGGCCATTAATATTTGAGAAGCAGTGCGGAATTATCAGTTATCCTTTGGAATGTTTGAAAATAAGAGTCAAATATTTGAAATTACAATTTACACTAGATATATATTAATCTATACATTAATTAATCTCATTATCCATAATGTTTCATAGTAAAACGGACATTAATAATTGAGAAGCAGTGCTAAATTGTCAGTAATCCTTTAGAATTATTGAAAATAAGATTCAAATATTTGATAATCCCATTTATACTAGATATTCATAATCTATAAATAAATTATTCCCATTCTACATAATGTTTCATAGTGAAGAGGCAATTAATATTTGAGAAGCAGTGTGGAATTATCAGTTATCCTATGGAATTATTGAAAATAAGAGTCAAATATTTTAAATTACAATTTAAACTAGATATTCATAATCTATAAATAAATTATTCCCATTCTACATAATGTTTCATTGTGAAGAGGCCATTAATATTTGAGAAGCTGTGCGGAATTATCAGTTATCCTTTGGAATATTTGAAAATAAGAGTCAAATATTTGAAATTTCAATTTACACTAGATATTCATAATATATAAATTAATTATTCTCATTCTACATAATGTTTCATAGTGAAACGGACATTAATAATTGAGAAGCAGTGCTAAATTGTCAGTAATCCTTTAGAATTATTGAAAATAAGATTCAAATATTTGATAATCCCATTTATACTGGACATTCACAGTGTATAAATTAAAGTTCCCCATTATCTATAATGTCTCTTGGTGAAGAGGCCATTGTTACTTGAGAAACAGTTCGAAAATTCAATTATCTTTTAGAAACATTCGAAATAATGATACAAATACTTAAAATATCCATTTATACTAGACATTAACAGTGTATAAATTAAAATTCCCCATTATCCATAATATTTCATTGTGAAGAGGCCATTAATATTTGAGAAGCAGAACAGAAATGTCAAAAATCCTTTGGCATTTTTTTAAATAAGATTCAAGTATATGAAAATCAAATTTATACTAGATATTCATAATCTATAAATAAATTATTCCCATTCTACATAATGTTTCATAGTGAAGAGGCCATTAATATTTGAGAAGCTGTGCGGAATTATCAGTTATCCTTTGGAATATTTGAAAATAAGAGCCAAATATTTGAAATTTCAAGTTACACTGGATATTCATAATCTATAAATAAATTATTCCCATTCTACATAATGTTTCATAGTGAAGGGGCCATTCATATTTGAGAAGCAGTGCGGAATTGTAAGCTATACTTTGGAATTGTTGAATATAAGAGTCAAATATTTGAAAATCCAATTTATACTAGATATTCATAATCTATAAATTAAAAATTCCCATTACCCATACTTTTTCATAGTGAAACGCCATTAATCCTTGAGAAGCAGTGTAAATTGTCAGTTTTCCTTTGGAATTATTGAAATTAAGATTCAAATATTTGAAAATCCCATTTATACTAGATATTCTTAATATATAAATAAATTATTCCAATTCTACATAATGTTTCATACTGAAACGGACATTAATAATTGAGAAGCAGTGCTAAATTGTCAGCAATCCTTTAGAATTATTGAAAATAAGAGTCAAATCTCTGAAATTACCATTTACACTAGATATTCATAATCTATACATTAATTAATCCCATTATCCATAATGTTTCATAGTGAAAAGGCCATTCATATTTGAGAAGCAGTGAGGAATTATCAGATATCCTTTGGAATATTTGAAAATTAGAGTCAAATATTTGAAATTACAATTTACACTAGATATTCATAATCTATAAATAAATTATTCCCATTCTACATAATGTTTCATAGTGTAACGGACATTAATAATTGAGAAGCAGTGCTAAATTGACAGTAATTCTTTTGAATTGTTGAAAATAAGATTCAAATATTTGAAACTCTCATTTATACTAGACATTCTCGGTGTATAAATTAAAATTCCCCATTATCCATAATGATTCTTAGTGAAGAGGCCATTAATATTTGAGAAGCAGTGCGGAATTATCAGTTATCCTTTGAAATATTTGAAAATAAGAGCCAAATATTTGAAATTTCAAGTTACACTGGATATTCATAATCTATAAATAAATTATTCCCATTCTACATAATGTTTCATAGTGAAGGGGCCATTCATATTTGAGAAGCAGTGCGGAATTGTAAGCTATACTTTGGAATTGTTGAAAATAAGAGTCAAATATTTGAAAATCCAATTTATACTAGATATTCATAATCTATAAATTAAAAATTCCCATTACCCATACTTTTTCGTAGTGAAACGCCATTAATACTTGAGAAGCAGTGTAAATTGTCAGTTTTCCTTTGGAATTATTGAAATTAAGATTCAAATATTTGAAAATCCCATTTATACTATATATTCTTAATATATAAATAAATTATTCCAATTCTACATAATGTTTCATACAGAAACGGACATTAATATTTGAGAAGCTGTGCGGAATTATCAGTTATCCTTTGGAATATTTGAAAATAAGAGTCAAATATTTGAAATTTCTATTTACACTAGATATTCATAATCTATAAATAAATTATTCCCATTCTACATTATGTTTCATAGTGATGAGGCCATTAATATTTGAGAAGCTGTGCGGAATTATCAGTTATCCTTTGGAATATTTGAAAATAAGAGCCAAATATTTGAAATTTCAAGTTACACTGGATATTCATAATCTATAAATAAATTATTCCCATTCTACATAATGTTTCATAGTGAAGGGGCCATTAATATTTGAGAAGCAGTGCGGAATTGTAAGCTATACTTTGGAATTGTTGAAAATAAGAGTCAAATATTTGAAAATCCAATTTATACTAGATATTCATAATCTATAAATTAAAAATTCCCATTACCCATACTTTTTCATAGTGAAACGCCATTAATCCTTGAGAAGCAGTGTAAATTGTCAGTTTTCCTTTGGAATTATTGAAATTAAGATTCAAATATTTGAAAATCCCATTTATACTAGATATTCTTAATATATAAATAAATTATTCTCATTCTACATAATGTTTCATACTGAAACGGACATTAATAATTGAGAAGCAGTGCTAAATTGACAGTAATTCTTTTGAATTGTTGAAAATAAGATTCAAATATTTGAAACTCTCATTTATACTAGACATTCTCGGTGTATAAATTAAAATTCCCCATTATCCATAATGATTCTTAGTGAAGAGGCCATTAATATTTGAGAAGCAGTGCGGAATTATCAGTTATCCTTTGGAATGTTTGAAAATAAGAGTCAAATATTTGAAATTACAATTTACACTAGATATATATTAATCTATACATTAATTAATCTCATTATCCATAATGTTTCATAGTGAAACGGACATTAATAATTGAGAAGCAGTGCTAAATTGTCAGTAATCCTTTAGAATTATTGAAAATAAGATTCAAATATTTGATAATCCCATTTCTACTAGACATTCACTGTGTATAAATTAAAGTTCCCCATTATCTATAATGTCTCTTGGTGAAGGGGCCATTGTTAATTGAGAAACAGTTCGGAAATTCAATTATCTTTTAGAAATATTCAAAATAATGATACAAATACTTAAAGTTTCCATTTATACTAGACATTCACAGTGTATAAATTAAAATTCCCCATTATCCATAATGTTTCTTAGTGAAGAGGCCATTAATATTTGAGAAGCAGTGTGGAATTATCAGTTATCCTATGGAATTATTGAAAATAAGAGTCAAATATTTGCAATTACAATTTACACTAGATATATAAAAATCTATACATTAATTAATCTCATTCTACATAATGTTTCATAGTGAAGAGGCCATTAATATTTGAGAAGCTGTGCGGAATTATCAGTTATCCTTTGGAATATTTGAAAATCAGAGTCAAATATTTGAAATTTCAATTTACACTAGATATTCATAATATATAAATTAATTATTCTCATTCTACATAATGTTTCATAGTGAAACGGACATTAATAATTGAGAAGCAGTGCTAAATTGTCAGTTATCCTTTAGAATTATTGAAAATAAGATTCAAATATTTGATAATCCCATTTATACTGGACATTCACAGTGTATAAATTAAAGTTCCCCATTATCTATAATGTCTCTTGGTGAAGAGGCCATTGTTACTTGAGAAACAGTTCGAAAATTCAATTATCTTTTAGAAACATTCGAAATAATGATACAAATACTTAAAATATCCATTTATACTAGACATTAACAGTGTATAAATTAAAATTCCCCATTATCCATAATATTTCATTGTGAAGAGGCCATTAATATTTGAGAAGCAGAACAGAAATGTCAAAAATCCTTTGGCATTTATTTAAATAAGATTCAAATATATGAAAATCAAATTTATACTAGATATTCATAATCTAAAAATAAATTATTCCCATTCTACATAATGTTTCATAGTGAAGAGGCCATTAATATTTGAGAAGCTGTGCGGAATTATCAGTTATCCTTTGGAATATTTGAAAATAAGAGTCAAATATTTGAAATTTCTATTTACACTAGATATTCATAATATATAAATTAATTATTCTCATTCTACATAATGTTTCATAGTGAAGAGGCCATTAATATTTGAGAATCTGTTGCGGAATTATCAGTTATCCTTTGGAATATTTGAAAATAAGAATCAAATATTTGAAATTACAATTTACACTAGATATTCATATTCTATAAATTAATTATTCTCATTCTACATAATGTTTCATAGTGAAACGGACATTAATAATTGAGAAGCAGTGCTAAATTGACAGTAATTCTTTTGAATTGTTGAAAATACGATTCAAATATTTGAAACTCTCATTTATACTAGACATTTTCGGTGTATAAATTAAAATTCCCCATTATCAATAATGATTCTTAGTGAAGAGGCCATTAATATTTGAGAAGCAGTGCGGAATTATCAGTTATCCTTTGGAATGTTTGAAAATAAGAGTCAAATATTTGAAATTACAATTTACACTAGATATATATTAATCTATACATTAATTAATCTCATTATCCATAATGTTTCATAGTAAAACGGACATTAATAATTGAGAAGCAGTGCTAAATTGTCAGTAATCCTTTAGAATTATTGAAAATAAGATTCAAATATTTGATAATCCCATTTATACTAGATATTCATAATCTATAAATAAATTATTCCCATTCTACATAATGTTTCATAGTGAAGAGGCAATTAATATTTGAGAAGCAGTGTGGAATTATCAGTTATCCTATGGAATTATTGAAAATAAGAGTCAAATATTTTAAATTACAATTTAAACTAGATATTCATAATCTATAAATAAATTATTCCCATTCTACATAATGTTTCATTGTGAAGAGGCCATTAATATTTGAGAAGCTGTGCGGAATTATCAGTTATCCTTTGGAATATTTGAAAATAAGAGTCAAATATTTGAAATTTCAATTTACACTAGATATTCATAATATATAAATTAATTATTCTCATTCTACATAATGTTTCATAGTGAAACGGACATTAATAATTGAGAAGCAGTGCTAAATTGTCAGTAATCCTTTAGAATTATTGAAAATAAGATTCAAATATTTGATAATCCCATTTATACTGGACATTCACAGTGTATAAATTAAAGTTCCCCATTATCTATAATGTCTCTTGGTGAAGAGGCCATTGTTACTTGAGAAACAGTTCGAAAATTCAATTATCTTTTAGAAACATTCGAAATAATGATACAAATACTTAAAATATCCATTTATACTAGACATTAACAGTGTATAAATTAAAATTCCCCATTATCCATAATATTTCATTGTGAAGAGGCCATTAATATTTGAGAAGCAGAACAGAAATGTCAAAAATCCTTTGGCATTTTTTTAAATAAGATTCAAGTATATGAAAATCAAATTTATACTAGATATTCATAATCTATAAATAAATTATTCCCATTCTACATAATGTTTCATAGTGAAGAGGCCATTAATATTTGAGAAGCTGTGCGGAATTATCAGTTATCCTTTGGAATATTTGAAAATAAGAGCCAAATATTTGAAATTTCAAGTTACACTGGATATTCATAATCTATAAATAAATTATTCCCATTCTACATAATGTTTCATAGTGAAGGGGCCATTCATATTTGAGAAGCAGTGCGGAATTGTAAGCTATACTTTGGAATTGTTGAATATAAGAGTCAAATATTTGAAAATCCAATTTATACTAGATATTCATAATCTATAAATTAAAAATTCCCATTACCCATACTTTTTCATAGTGAAACGCCATTAATCCTTGAGAAGCAGTGTAAATTGTCAGTTTTCCTTTGGAATTATTGAAATTAAGATTCAAATATTTGAAAATCCCATTTATACTAGATATTCTTAATATATAAATAAATTATTCCAATTCTACATAATGTTTCATACTGAAACGGACATTAATAATTGAGAAGCAGTGCTAAATTGTCAGCAATCCTTTAGAATTATTGAAAATAAGAGTCAAATCTCTGAAATTACCATTTACACTAGATATTCATAATCTATACATTAATTAATCCCATTATCCATAATGTTTCATAGTGAAAAGGCCATTCATATTTGAGAAGCAGTGAGGAATTATCAGATATCCTTTGGAATATTTGAAAATTAGAGTCAAATATTTGAAATTACAATTTACACTAGATATTCATAATCTATAAATAAATTATTCCCATTCTACATAATGTTTCATAGTGTAACGGACATTAATAATTGAGAAGCAGTGCTAAATTGACAGTAATTCTTTTGAATTGTTGAAAATAAGATTCAAATATTTGAAACTCTCATTTATACTAGACATTCTCGGTGTATAAATTAAAATTCCCCATTATCCATAATGATTCTTAGTGAAGAGGCCATTAATATTTGAGAAGCAGTGCGGAATTATCAGTTATCCTTTGAAATATTTGAAAATAAGAGCCAAATATTTGAAATTTCAAGTTACACTGGATATTCATAATCTATAAATAAATTATTCCCATTCTACATAATGTTTCATAGTGAAGGGGCCATTCATATTTGAGAAGCAGTGCGGAATTGTAAGCTATACTTTGGAATTGTTGAAAATAAGAGTCAAATATTTGAAAATCCAATTTATACTAGATATTCATAATCTATAAATTAAAAATTCCCATTACCCATACTTTTTCGTAGTGAAACGCCATTAATACTTGAGAAGCAGTGTAAATTGTCAGTTTTCCTTTGGAATTATTGAAATTAAGATTCAAATATTTGAAAATCCCATTTATACTATATATTCTTAATATATAAATAAATTATTCCAATTCTACATAATGTTTCATACAGAAACGGACATTAATAATTGAGAAGCAGTGCGGAATTACCAGTTATCCTTTGGAATTGTTGAATAAAAGAGTCAAATATTTGAAATTACAATTTACACTAGATATTCATAATCTATAAATAAATTATTCCCATTCTACATATTGTTTCATAGTGATGAGGCCATTAATAATTGAGAAGCAGTGCGGAATTACCAGTTATCCTTTGGAATTGTTGAAAATAAGATTCAAATATTTGAAAATCACATTTATACTAGATATTCATAATCTATAAATAAATTATTCCCATTCTACATAATGTTTCATAGTGAAGAGGTCATTAATATTTGAGAATCTGTTGCGGAATTATCAGTTATCCTTTGGAATATTTGAAAATAAGAATCAAATATTTGAAATTACAATTTACACTAGATATTCATATTCTATAAATTAATTATTCTCATTCTACATAATGTTTCATAGTGAAACGGACATTAATAATTGAGAAGCAGTGCTAAATTGACAGTAATTCTTTTGAATTATTGAAAATAAGATTCAAATATTTGTAACTCTCATTTATACTAGACATTCTCGGTGTATAAATTAAAATTCCCCATTATCAATAATGATTCTTAGTGAAGAGGCCATTAATATTTGAGAAGCAGTGCGGAATTATCAGTTATCCTTTGGAATGTTTGAAAATAAGAGTCAAATATTTGAAATTACAATTTACACTAGATATATATTAATCTATACATTAATTAATCTCATTATCCATAATGTTTCATAGTAAAACGGACATTAATAATTGAGAAGCAGTGCTAAATTGTCAGTAATCCTTTAGAATTATTGAAAATAAGATTCAAATATTTGATAATCCCATTTATACTAGATATTCATAATCTATAAATAAATTATTCCCATTCTACATAATGTTTCATAGTGAAGAGGCAATTAATATTTGAGAAGCAGTGTGGAATTATCAGTTATCCTATGGAATTATTGAAAATAAGAGTCAAATATTTTAAATTACAATTTAAACTAGATATTCATAATCTATAAATAAATTATTCCCATTCTACATAATGTTTCATTGTGAAGAGGCCATTAATATTTGAGAAGCTGTGCGGAATTATCAGTTATCCTTTGGAATATTTGAAAATAAGAGTCAAATATTTGAAATTTCAATTTACACTAGATATTCATAATATATAAATTAATTATTCTCATTCTACATAATGTTTCATAGTGAAACGGACATTAATAATTGAGAAGCAGTGCTAAATTGTCAGTAATCCTTTAGAATTATTGAAAATAAGATTCAAATATTTGATAATCCCATTTATACTGGACATTCACAGTGTATAAATTAAAGTTCCCCATTATCTATAATGTCTCTTGGTGAAGAGGCCATTGTTACTTGAGAAACAGTTCGAAAATTCAATTATCTTTTAGAAACATTCGAAATAATGATACAAATACTTAAAATATCCATTTATACTAGACATTAACAGTGTATAAATTAAAATTCCCCATTATCCATAATATTTCATTGTGAAGAGGCCATTAATATTTGAGAAGCAGAACAGAAATGTCAAAAATCCTTTGGCATTTTTTTAAATAAGATTCAAGTATATGAAAATCAAATTTATACTAGATATTCATAATCTATAAATAAATTATTCCCATTCTACATAATGTTTCATAGTGAAGAGGCCATTAATATTTGAGAAGCTGTGCGGAATTATCAGTTATCCTTTGGAATATTTGAAAATAAGAGCCAAATATTTGAAATTTCAAGTTACACTGGATATTCATAATCTATAAATAAATTATTCCCATTCTACATAATGTTTCATAGTGAAGGGGCCATTCATATTTGAGAAGCAGTGCGGAATTGTAAGCTATACTTTGGAATTGTTGAATATAAGAGTCAAATATTTGAAAATCCAATTTATACTAGATATTCATAATCTATAAATTAAAAATTCCCATTACCCATACTTTTTCATAGTGAAACGCCATTAATCCTTGAGAAGCAGTGTAAATTGTCAGTTTTCCTTTGGAATTATTGAAATTAAGATTCAAATATTTGAAAATCCCATTTATACTAGATATTCTTAATATATAAATAAATTATTCCAATTCTACATAATGTTTCATACTGAAACGGACATTAATAATTGAGAAGCAGTGCTAAATTGTCAGCAATCCTTTAGAATTATTGAAAATAAGAGTCAAATCTCTGAAATTACCATTTACACTAGATATTCATAATCTATACATTAATTAATCCCATTATCCATAATGTTTCATAGTGAAAAGGCCATTCATATTTGAGAAGCAGTGAGGAATTATCAGATATCCTTTGGAATATTTGAAAATTAGAGTCAAATATTTGAAATTACAATTTACACTAGATATTCATAATCTATAAATAAATTATTCCCATTCTACATAATGTTTCATAGTGAAACGGACATTAATAATTGAGAAGCAGTGCTAAATTGACAGTAATTCTTTTGAATTGTTGAAAATAAGATTCAAATATTTGAAACTCTCATTTATACTAGACATTCTCGGTGTATAAATTAAAATTCCCCATTATCCATAATGATTCTTAGTGAAGAGGCCATTAATATTTGAGAAGCAGTGCGGAATTATCAGTTATCCTTTGAAATATTTGAAAAAAAGAGCCAAATATTTGAAATTTCAAGTTACACTGGATATTCATAATCTATAAATAAATTATTCCCATTCTACATAATGTTTCATAGTGAAGGGGCCATTCATATTTGAGAAGCAGTGCGGAATTGTAAGCTATACTTTGGAATTGTTGAAAATAAGAGTCAAATATTTGAAAATCCAATTTATACTAGATATTCATAATCTATAAATTAAAAATTCCCATTACCCATACTTTTTCGTAGTGAAACGCCATTAATACTTGAGAAGCAGTGTAAATTGTCAGTTTTCCTTTGGAATTATTGAAATTAAGATTCAAATATTTGAAAATCCCATTTATACTATATATTCTTAATATATAAATAAATTATTCCAATTCTACATAATGTTTCATACAGAAACGGACATTAATAATTGAGAAGCAGTGCGGAATTACCAGTTATCCTTTGGAATTGTTGAATAAAAGAGTCAAATATTTGAAATTACAATTTACACTAGATATTCATAATCTATAAATAAATTATTCCCATTCTACATATTGTTTCATAGTGATGAGGCCATTAATAATTGAGAAGCAGTGCGGAATTACCAGTTATCCTTTGGAATTGTTGAAAATAAGATTCAAATATTTGAAAATCACATTTATACTAGATATTCATAATCTATAAATAAATTATTCCCATTCTACATAATGTTTCATAGTGAAGAGGCCATTAATATTTGAGAATCTGTTGCGGAATTATCAGTTATCCTTTGGAATATTTGAAAATAAGAATCAAATATTTGAAATTACAATTTACACTAGATATTCATATTCTATAAATTAATTATTCTCATTCTACATAATGTTTCATAGTGAAACGGACATTAATAATTGAGAAGCAGTGCTAAATTGACAGTAATTCTTTTGAATTATTGAAAATAAGATTCAAATATTTGTAACTCTCATTTATACTAGACATTCTCGGTGTATAAATTAAAATTCCCCATTATCAATAATGATTCTTAGTGAAGAGGCCATTAATATTTGAGAAGCAGTGCGGAATTATCAGTTATCCTTTGGAATGTTTGAAAATAAGAGTCAAATATTTGAAATTACAATTTACACTAGATATATATTAATCTATACATTAATTAATCTCATTATCCATAATGTTTCATAGTAAAACGGACATTAATAATTGAGAAGCAGTGCTAAATTGTCAGTAATCCTTTAGAATTATTGAAAATAAGATTCAAATATTTGATAATCCCATTTATACTAGATATTCATAATCTATAAATAAATTATTCCCATTCTACATAATGTTTCATAGTGAAGAGGCAATTAATATTTGAGAAGCAGTGTGGAATTATCAGTTATCCTATGGAATTATTGAAAATAAGAGTCAAATATTTTAAATTACAATTTAAACTAGATATTCATAATCTATAAATAAATTATTCCCATTCTACATAATGTTTCATTGTGAAGAGGCCATTAATATTTGAGAAGCTGTGCGGAATTATCAGTTATCCTTTGGAATATTTGAAAATAAGAGTCAAATATTTGAAATTTCAATTTACACTAGATATTCATAATATATAAATTAATTATTCTCATTCTACATAATGTTTCATAGTGAAACGGACATTAATAATTGAGAAGCAGTGCTAAATTGTCAGTAATCCTTTAGAATTATTGAAAATAAGATTCAAATATTTGATAATCCCATTTATACTGGACATTCACAGTGTATAAATTAAAGTTCCCCATTATCTATAATGTCTCTTGGTGAAGAGGCCATTGTTACTTGAGAAACAGTTCGAAAATTCAATTATCTTTTAGAAACATTCGAAATAATGATACAAATACTTAAAATATCCATTTATACTAGACATTAACAGTGTATAAATTAAAATTCCCCATTATCCATAATATTTCATTGTGAAGAGGCCATTAATATTTGAGAAGCAGAACAGAAATGTCAAAAATCCTTTGGCATTTTTTTAAATAAGATTCAAGTATATGAAAATCAAATTTATACTAGATATTCATAATCTATAAATAAATTATTCCCATTCTACATAATGTTTCATAGTGAAGAGGCCATTAATATTTGAGAAGCTGTGCGGAATTATCAGTTATCCTTTGGAATATTTGAAAATAAGAGCCAAATATTTGAAATTTCAAGTTACACTGGATATTCATAATCTATAAATAAATTATTCCCATTCTACATAATGTTTCATAGTGAAGGGGCCATTCATATTTGAGAAGCAGTGCGGAATTGTAAGCTATACTTTGGAATTGTTGAATATAAGAGTCAAATATTTGAAAATCCAATTTATACTAGATATTCATAATCTATAAATTAAAAATTCCCATTACCCATACTTTTTCATAGTGAAACGCCATTAATCCTTGAGAAGCAGTGTAAATTGTCAGTTTTCCTTTGGAATTATTGAAATTAAGATTCAAATATTTGAAAATCCCATTTATACTATATATTCTTAATATATAAATAAATTATTCCAATTCTACATAATGTTTCATACAGAAACGGACATTAATAATTGAGAAGCAGTGCGGAATTACCAGTTATCCTTTGGAATTGTTGAATAAAAGAGTCAAATATTTGAAATTACAATTTACACTAGATATTCATAATCTATAAATAAATTATTCCCATTCTACATATTGTTTCATAGTGATGAGGCCATTAATAATTGAGAAGCAGTGCGGAATTACCAGTTATCCTTTGGAATTGTTGAAAATAAGATTCAAATATTTGAAAATCACATTTATACTAGATATTCATAATCTATAAATAAATTATTCCCATTCTACATAATGTTTCATAGTGAAGAGGCCATTAATATTTGAGAATCTGTTGCGGAATTATCAGTTATCCTTTGGAATATTTGAAAATAAGAATCAAATATTTGAAATTACAATTTACACTAGATATTCATATTCTATAAATTAATTATTCTCATTCTACATAATGTTTCATAGTGAAACGGACATTAATAATTGAGAAGCAGTGCTAAATTGACAGTAATTCTTTTGAATTATTGAAAATAAGATTCAAATATTTGTAACTCTCATTTATACTAGACATTCTCGGTGTATAAATTAAAATTCCCCATTATCAATAATGATTCTTAGTGAAGAGGCCATTAATATTTGAGAAGCAGTGCGGAATTATCAGTTATCCTTTGGAATGTTTGAAAATAAGAGTCAAATATTTGAAATTACAATTTACACTAGATATATATTAATCTATACATTAATTAATCTCATTATCCATAATGTTTCATAGTAAAACGGACATTAATAATTGAGAAGCAGTGCTAAATTGTCAGTAATCCTTTAGAATTATTGAAAATAAGATTCAAATATTTGATAATCCCATTTATACTAGATATTCATAATCTATAAATAAATTATTCCCATTCTACATAATGTTTCATAGTGAAGAGGCAATTAATATTTGAGAAGCAGTGTGGAATTATCAGTTATCCTATGGAATTATTGAAAATAAGAGTCAAATATTTTAAATTACAATTTAAACTAGATATTCATAATCTATAAATAAATTATTCCCATTCTACATAATGTTTCATTGTGAAGAGGCCATTAATATTTGAGAAGCTGTGCGGAATTATCAGTTATCCTTTGGAATATTTGAAAATAAGAGTCAAATATTTGAAATTTCAATTTACACTAGATATTCATAATATATAAATTAATTATTCTCATTCTACATAATGTTTCATAGTGAAACGGACATTAATAATTGAGAAGCAGTGCTAAATTGTCAGTAATCCTTTAGAATTATTGAAAATAAGATTCAAATATTTGATAATCCCATTTATACTGGACATTCACAGTGTATAAATTAAAGTTCCCCATTATCTATAATGTCTTTTGGTGAAGAGGCCATTGTTACTTGAGAAACAGTTCGAAAATTCAATTATCTTTTAGAAACATTCGAAATAATGATACAAATACTTAAAATATCCATTTATACTAGACATTAACAGTGTATAAATTAAAATTCCCCATTATCCATAATATTTCATTGTGAAGAGGCCATTAATATTTGAGAAGCAGAACAGAAATGTCAAAAATCCTTTGGCATTTTTTTAAATAAGATTCAAATATATGAAAATCAAATTTATACTAGATATTCATAATCTATAAATAAATTATTCCCATTCTACATAATGTTTCATAGTGAAGAGGCCATTAATATTTGAGAAGCTGTGCGGAATTATCAGTTATCCTTTGGAATATTTGAAAATAAGAGTCAAATATTTGAAATTTCAATTTACACTAGATATTCATAATATATAAATTAATTATTCTCATTCTACATAATGTTTCATAGTGAAGAGGCCATTAATATTTGAGAAGCTGTGCGGAATAATCAGTTATCCTTTGGAATTGTTGAATAAAAGAGTCAAATATTTGAAATTACAATTTACACTAGATATTCATAATCTATAAATAAATTATTCCCATTCTACATAATGTTTCATAGTGAAGAGGCCATTAATATTTGAGAAGCTGTGCGGAATAATCAGTTATCCTTTGGAATTGTTGAATAAAAGAGTCAAATATTTGAAATTTCAATTTACACTAGATATTCATAATATATAAATTAATTATTCTCATTCTACATAATGTTTCATAGTGAAACGGACATTAATAATTGAGAAGCAGTGCTAAATTGTCAGTAATCCTTTAGAATTATTGAAAATAAGATTCAAATATTTGATAATCCCATTTATACTGGACATTCACAGTGTATAAATTAAAGTTCCCCATTATCTATAATGTCTCTTGGTGAAGAGGCCATTGTTACTTGAGAAACAGTTCGAAAATTCAATTATCTTTTAGAAACATTCGAAATAATGATACAAATACTTAAAATATCCATTTATACTAGACATTAACAGTGTATAAATTAAAATTCCCCATTATCCATAATATTTCATTGTGAAGAGGCCATTAATATTTGAGAAGCAGAACAGAAATGTCAAAAATCCTTTGGCATTTTTTTAAATAAGATTCAAGTATATGAAAATCAAATTTATACTAGATATTCATAATCTATAAATAAATTATTCCCATTCTACATAATGTTTCATAGTGAAGAGGCCATTAATATTTGAGAAGCTGTGCGGAATTATCAGTTATCCTTTGGAATATTTGAAAATAAGAGCCAAATATTTGAAATTTCAAGTTACACTGGATATTCATAATCTATAAATAAATTATTCCCATTCTACATAATGTTTCATAGTGAAGGGGCCATTCATATTTGAGAAGCAGTGCGGAATTGTAAGCTATACTTTGGAATTGTTGAATATAAGAGTCAAATATTTGAAAATCCAATTTATACTAGATATTCATAATCTATAAATTAAAAATTCCCATTACCCATACTTTTTCATAGTGAAACGCCATTAATCCTTGAGAAGCAGTGTAAATTGTCAGTTTTCCTTTGGAATTATTGAAATTAAGATTCAAATATTTGAAAATCCCATTTATACTAGATATTCTTAATATATAAATAAATTATTCCAATTCTACATAATGTTTCATACTGAAACGGACATTAATAATTGAGAAGCAGTGCTAAATTGTCAGCAATCCTTTAGAATTATTGAAAATAAGAGTCAAATCTCTGAAATTACCATTTACACTAGATATTCATAATCTATACATTAATTAATCCCATTATCCATAATGTTTCATAGTGAAAAGGCCATTCATATTTGAGAAGCAGTGAGGAATTATCAGATATCCTTTGGAATATTTGAAAATTAGAGTCAAATATTTGAAATTACAATTTACACTAGATATTCATAATCTATAAATAAATTATTCCCATTCTACATAATGTTTCATAGTGAAACGGACATTAATAATTGAGAAGCAGTGCTAAATTGACAGTAATTCTTTTGAATTGTTGAAAATAAGATTCAAATATTTGAAACTCTCATTTATACTAGACATTCTCGGTGTATAAATTAAAATTCCCCATTATCCATAATGATTCTTAGTGAAGAGGCCATTAATATTTGAGAAGCAGTGCGGAATTATCAGTTATCCTTTGAAATATTTGAAAAAAAGAGCCAAATATTTGAAATTTCAAGTTACACTGGATATTCATAATCTATAAATAAATTATTCCCATTCTACATAATGTTTCATAGTGAAGGGGCCATTCATATTTGAGAAGCAGTGCGGAATTGTAAGCTATACTTTGGAATTGTTGAAAATAAGAGTCAAATATTTGAAAATCCAATTTATACTAGATATTCATAATCTATAAATTAAAAATTCCCATTACCCATACTTTTTCGTAGTGAAACGCCATTAATACTTGAGAAGCAGTGTAAATTGTCAGTTTTCCTTTGGAATTATTGAAATTAAGATTCAAATATTTGAAAATCCCATTTATACTATATATTCTTAATATATAAATAAATTATTCCAATTCTACATAATGTTTCATACAGAAACGGACATTAATAATTGAGAAGCAGTGCGGAATTACCAGTTATCCTTTGGAATTGTTGAATAAAAGAGTCAAATATTTGAAATTACAATTTACACTAGATATTCATAATCTATAAATAAATTATTCCCATTCTACATATTGTTTCATAGTGATGAGGCCATTAATAATTGAGAAGCAGTGCGGAATTACCAGTTATCCTTTGGAATTGTTGAAAATAAGATTCAAATATTTGAAAATCACATTTATACTAGATATTCATAATCTATAAATAAATTATTCCCATTCTACATAATGTTTCATAGTGAAGAGGCCATTAATATTTGAGAATCTGTTGCGGAATTATCAGTTATCCTTTGGAATATTTGAAAATAAGAATCAAATATTTGAAATTACAATTTACACTAGATATTCATATTCTATAAATTAATTATTCTCATTCTACATAATGTTTCATAGTGAAACGGACATTAATAATTGAGAAGCAGTGCTAAATTGACAGTAATTCTTTTGAATTATTGAAAATAAGATTCAAATATTTGTAACTCTCATTTATACTAGACATTCTCGGTGTATAAATTAAAATTCCCCATTATCAATAATGATTCTTAGTGAAGAGGCCATTAATATTTGAGAAGCAGTGCGGAATTATCAGTTATCCTTTGGAATGTTTGAAAATAAGAGTCAAATATTTGAAATTACAATTTACACTAAATATATATTAATCTATACATTAATTAATCTCATTATCCATAATGTTTCATAGTAAAACGGACATTAATAATTGAGAAGCAGTGCTAAATTGTCAGTAATCCTTTAGAATTATTGAAAATAAGATTCAAATATTTGATAATCCCATTTATACTAGATATTCATAATCTATAAATAAATTATTCCCATTCTACATAATGTTTCATAGTGAAGAGGCAATTAATATTTGAGAAGCAGTGTGGAATTATCAGTTATCCTATGGAATTATTGAAAATAAGAGTCAAATATTTTAAATTACAATTTAAACTAGATATTCATAATCTATAAATAAATTATTCCCATTCTACATAATGTTTCATTGTGAAGAGGCCATTAATATTTGAGAAGCTGTGCGGAATTATCAGTTATCCTTTGGAATATTTGAAAATAAGAGTCAAATATTTGAAATTTCAATTTACACTAGATATTCATAATATATAAATTAATTATTCTCATTCTACATAATGTTTCATAGTGAAACGGACATTAATAATTGAGAAGCAGTGCTAAATTGTCAGTAATCCTTTAGAATTATTGAAAATAAGATTCAAATATTTGATAATCCCATTTATACTGGACATTCACAGTGTATAAATTAAAGTTCCCCATTATCTATAATGTCTTTTGGTGAAGAGGCCATTGTTACTTGAGAAACAGTTCGAAAATTCAATTATCTTTTAGAAACATTCGAAATAATGATACAAATACTTAAAATATCCATTTATACTAGACATTAACAGTGTATAAATTAAAATTCCCCATTATCCATAATATTTCATTGTGAAGAGGCCATTAATATTTGAGAAGCAGAACAGAAATGTCAAAAATCCTTTGGCATTTTTTTAAATAAGATTCAAATATATGAAAATCAAATTTATACTAGATATTCATAATCTATAAATAAATTATTCCCATTCTACATAATGTTTCATAGTGAAGAGGCCATTAATATTTGAGAAGCTGTGCGGAATTATCAGTTATCCTTTGGAATATTTGAAAATAAGAGTCAAATATTTGAAATTTCAATTTACACTAGATATTCATAATATATAAATTAATTATTCTCATTCTACATAATGTTTCATAGTGAAGAGGCCATTAATATTTGAGAAGCTGTGCGGAATAATCAGTTATCCTTTGGAATTGTTGAATAAAAGAGTCAAATATTTGAAATTACAATTTACACTAGATATTCATAATCTATAAATAAATTATTCCCATTCTACATAATGTTTCATAGTGAAGAGGCCATTAATATTTGAGAAGCTGTGCGGAATAATCAGTTATCCTTTGGAATTGTTGAATAAAAGAGTCAAATATTTGAAATTTCAATTTACACTAGATATTCATAATATATAAATTAATTATTCTCATTCTACATAATGTTTCATAGTGAAACGGACATTAATAATTGAGAAGCAGTGCTAAATTGTCAGTAATCCTTTAGAATTATTGAAAATAAGATTCAAATATTTGATAATCCCATTTATACTGGACATTCACAGTGTATAAATTAAAGTTCCCCATTATCTATAATGTCTCTTGGTGAAGAGGCCATTGTTACTTGAGAAACAGTTCGAAAATTCAATTATCTTTTAGAAACATTCGAAATAATGATACAAATACTTAAAATATCCATTTATACTAGACATTAACAGTGTATAAATTAAAATTCCCCATTATCCATAATATTTCATTGTGAAGAGGCCATTAATATTTGAGAAGCAGAACAGAAATGTCAAAAATCCTTTGGCATTTTTTTAAATAAGATTCAAGTATATGAAAATCAAATTTATACTAGATATTCATAATCTATAAATAAATTATTCCCATTCTACATAATGTTTCATAGTGAAGAGGCCATTAATATTTGAGAAGCTGTGCGGAATTATCAGTTATCCTTTGGAATATTTGAAAATAAGAGCCAAATATTTGAAATTTCAAGTTACACTGGATATTCATAATCTATAAATAAATTATTCCCATTCTACATAATGTTTCATAGTGAAGGGGCCATTCATATTTGAGAAGCAGTGCGGAATTGTAAGCTATACTTTGGAATTGTTGAATATAAGAGTCAAATATTTGAAAATCCAATTTATACTAGATATTCATAATCTATAAATTAAAAATTCCCATTACCCATACTTTTTCATAGTGAAACGCCATTAATCCTTGAGAAGCAGTGTAAATTGTCAGTTTTCCTTTGGAATTATTGAAATTAAGATTCAAATATTTGAAAATCCCATTTATACTAGATATTCTTAATATATAAATAAATTATTCCAATTCTACATAATGTTTCATACTGAAACGGACATTAATAATTGAGAAGCAGTGCTAAATTGTCAGCAATCCTTTAGAATTATTGAAAATAAGAGTCAAATCTCTGAAATTACCATTTACACTAGATATTCATAATCTATACATTAATTAATCCCATTATCCATAATGTTTCATAGTGAAAAGGCCATTCATATTTGAGAAGCAGTGAGGAATTATCAGATATCCTTTGGAATATTTGAAAATTAGAGTCAAATATTTGAAATTACAATTTACACTAGATATTCATAATCTATAAATAAATTATTCCCATTCTACATAATGTTTCATAGTGAAACGGACATTAATAATTGAGAAGCAGTGCTAAATTGACAGTAATTCTTTTGAATTGTTGAAAATAAGATTCAAATATTTGAAACTCTCATTTATACTAGACATTCTCGGTGTATAAATTAAAATTCCCCATTATCCATAATGATTCTTAGTGAAGAGGCCATTAATATTTGAGAAGCAGTGCGGAATTATCAGTTATCCTTTGAAATATTTGAAAAAAAGAGCCAAATATTTGAAATTTCAAGTTACACTGGATATTCATAATCTATAAATAAATTATTCCCATTCTACATAATGTTTCATAGTGAAGGGGCCATTCATATTTGAGAAGCAGTGCGGAATTGTAAGCTATACTTTGGAATTGTTGAAAATAAGAGTCAAATATTTGAAAATCCAATTTATACTAGATATTCATAATCTATAAATTAAAAATTCCCATTACCCATACTTTTTCGTAGTGAAACGCCATTAATACTTGAGAAGCAGTGTAAATTGTCAGTTTTCCTTTGGAATTATTGAAATTAAGATTCAAATATTTGAAAATCCCATTTATACTATATATTCTTAATATATAAATAAATTATTCCAATTCTACATAATGTTTCATACAGAAACGGACATTAATAATTGAGAAGCAGTGCGGAATTACCAGTTATCCTTTGGAATTGTTGAATAAAAGAGTCAAATATTTGAAATTACAATTTACACTAGATATTCATAATCTATAAATAAATTATTCCCATTCTACATATTGTTTCATAGTGATGAGGCCATTAATAATTGAGAAGCAGTGCGGAATTACCAGTTATCCTTTGGAATTGTTGAAAATAAGATTCAAATATTTGAAAATCACATTTATACTAGATATTCATAATCTATAAATAAATTATTCCCATTCTACATAATGTTTCATAGTGAAGAGGCCATTAATATTTGAGAATCTGTTGCGGAATTATCAGTTATCCTTTGGAATATTTGAAAATAAGAATCAAATATTTGAAATTACAATTTACACTAGATATTCATATTCTATAAATTAATTATTCTCATTCTACATAATGTTTCATAGTGAAACGGACATTAATAATTGAGAAGCAGTGCTAAATTGACAGTAATTCTTTTGAATTATTGAAAATAAGATTCAAATATTTGTAACTCTCATTTATACTAGACATTCTCGGTGTATAAATTAAAATTCCCCATTATCAATAATGATTCTTAGTGAAGAGGCCATTAATATTTGAGAAGCAGTGCGGAATTATCAGTTATCCTTTGGAATGTTTGAAAATAAGAGTCAAATATTTGAAATTACAATTTACACTAGATATATATTAATCTATACATTAATTAATCTCATTATCCATAATGTTTCATAGTAAAACGGACATTAATAATTGAGAAGCAGTGCTAAATTGTCAGTAATCCTTTAGAATTATTGAAAATAAGATTCAAATATTTGATAATCCCATTTATACTAGATATTCATAATCTATAAATAAATTATTCCCATTCTACATAATGTTTCATAGTGAAGAGGCAATTAATATTTGAGAAGCAGTGTGGAATTATCAGTTATCCTATGGAATTATTGAAAATAAGAGTCAAATATTTTAAATTACAATTTAAACTAGATATTCATAATCTATAAATAAATTATTCCCATTCTACATAATGTTTCATTGTGAAGAGGCCATTAATATTTGAGAAGCTGTGCGGAATTATCAGTTATCCTTTGGAATATTTGAAAATAAGAGTCAAATATTTGAAATTTCAATTTACACTAGATATTCATAATATATAAATTAATTATTCTCATTCTACATAATGTTTCATAGTGAAACGGACATTAATAATTGAGAAGCAGTGCTAAATTGTCAGTAATCCTTTAGAATTATTGAAAATAAGATTCAAATATTTGATAATCCCATTTATACTGGACATTCACAGTGTATAAATTAAAGTTCCCCATTATCTATAATGTCTTTTGGTGAAGAGGCCATTGTTACTTGAGAAACAGTTCGAAAATTCAATTATCTTTTAGAAACATTCGAAATAATGATACAAATACTTAAAATATCCATTTATACTAGACATTAACAGTGTATAAATTAAAATTCCCCATTATCCATAATATTTCATTGTGAAGAGGCCATTAATATTTGAGAAGCAGAACAGAAATGTCAAAAATCCTTTGGCATTTTTTTAAATAAGATTCAAATATATGAAAATCAAATTTATACTAGATATTCATAATCTATAAATAAATTATTCCCATTCTACATAATGTTTCATAGTGAAGAGGCCATTAATATTTGAGAAGCTGTGCGGAATTATCAGTTATCCTTTGGAATATTTGAAAATAAGAGTCAAATATTTGAAATTTCAATTTACACTAGATATTCATAATATATAAATTAATTATTCTCATTCTACATAATGTTTCATAGTGAAGAGGCCATTAATATTTGAGAAGCTGTGCGGAATAATCAGTTATCCTTTGGAATTGTTGAATAAAAGAGTCAAATATTTGAAATTACAATTTACACTAGATATTCATAATCTATAAATAAATTATTCCTATTCTACATAATGTTTCATAGTGAAGAGGCCATTAATATTTGAGAAGCTGTGCGGAATAATCAGTTATCCTTTGGAATTGTTGAATAAAAGAGTCAAATATTTGAAATTTCAGTTTACACTAGATATTCATAATATATAAATTAATTATTCTCATTCTACATAATGTTTCATAGTGAAACGGACATTAATAATTGAGTAGCAGTGCTAAATTGTCAGTAATCCTTTAGAATTATTGAAAATAAGATTCAAATATTTGATAATCCCATTTATACTGGACATTCACAGTGTATAAATTAAAGTTCCCCATTATCTATAATGTCTTTTGGTGAAGAGGCCATTGTTACTTGAGAAACAGTTCGAAAATTCAATTATCTTTTAGAAACATTCGAAATAATGATACAAATACTTAAAATATCCATTTATACTAGACATTAACAGTGTATAAATTAAAATTCCCCATTATCCATAATATTTCATTGTGAAGAGGCCATTAATATTTGAGAAGCAGAACAGAAATGTCAAAAATCCTTTGGCATTTTTTTAAATAAGATTCAAATATATGAAAATCAAATTTATACTAGATATTCATAATCTATAAATAAATTATTCCCATTCTACATAATGTTTCATAGTGAAGAGGCCATTAATATTTGAGAAGCTGTGCGGAATTATCAGTTATCCTTTGGAATATTTGAAAATAAGAGTCAAATATTTGAAATTTCAATTTACACTAGATATTCATAATATATAAATTAATTATTCTCATTCTACATAATGTTTCATAGTGAAGAGGCCATTAATATTTGAGAAGCTGTGCGGAATAATCAGTTATCCTTTGGAATTGTTGAATAAAAGAGTCAAATATTTGAAATTACAATTTACACTAGATATTCATAATCTATAAATAAATTATTCCCATTCTACATAATGTTTCATAGTGAAGAGGCCATTAATATTTGAGAAGCTGTGCGGAATAATCAGTTATCCTTTGGAATTGTTGAATAAAAGAGTCAAATATTTGAAATTTCAATTTACACTAGATATTCATAATATATAAATTAATTATTCTCATTCTACATAATGTTTCATAGTGAAACGGACATTAATAATTGAGAAGCAGTGCTAAATTGTCAGTAATCCTTTAGAATTATTGAAAATAAGATTCAAATATTTGATAATCCCATTTATACTGGACATTCACAGTGTATAAATTAAAGTTCCCCATTATCTATAATGTCTCTTGGTGAAGAGGCCATTGTTACTTGAGAAACAGTTCGAAAATTCAATTATCTTTTAGAAACATTCGAAATAATGATACAAATACTTAAAATATCCATTTATACTAGACATTAACAGTGTATAAATTAAAATTCCCCATTATCCATAATATTTCATTGTGAAGAGGCCATTAATATTTGAGAAGCAGAACAGAAATGTCAAAAATCCTTTGGCATTTTTTTAAATAAGATTCAAGTATATGAAAATCAAATTTATACTAGATATTCATAATCTATAAATAAATTATTCCCATTCTACATAATGTTTCATAGTGAAGAGGCCATTAATATTTGAGAAGCTGTGCGGAATTATCAGTTATCCTTTGGAATATTTGAAAATAAGAGCCAAATATTTGAAATTTCAAGTTACACTGGATATTCATAATCTATAAATAAATTATTCCCATTCTACATAATGTTTCATAGTGAAGGGGCCATTCATATTTGAGAAGCAGTGCGGAATTGTAAGCTATACTTTGGAATTGTTGAATATAAGAGTCAAATATTTGAAAATCCAATTTATACTAGATATTCATAATCTATAAATTAAAAATTCCCATTACCCATACTTTTTCATAGTGAAACGCCATTAATCCTTGAGAAGCAGTGTAAATTGTCAGTTTTCCTTTGGAATTATTGAAATTAAGATTCAAATATTTGAAAATCCCATTTATACTAGATATTCTTAATATATAAATTAATTATTCTCATTCTACATAATGTTTCATAGTGAAGAGGCCATTAATATTTGAGAAGCTGTGCGGAATAATCAGTTATCCTTTGGAATTGTTGAATAAAAGAGTCAAATATTTGAAATTACAATTTACACTAGATATTCATAATCTATAAATAAATTATTCCTATTCTACATAATGTTTCATAGTGAAGAGGCCATTAATATTTGAGAAGCTGTGCGGAATAATCAGTTATCCTTTGGAATTGTTGAATAAAAGAGTCAAATATTTGAAATTTCAATTTACACTAGATATTCATAATATATAAATTAATTATTCTCATTCTACATAATGTTTCATAGTGAAACGGACATTAATAATTGAGTAGCAGTGCTAAATTGTCAGTAATCCTTTAGAATTATTGAAAATAAGATTCAAATATTTGATAATCCCATTTATACTGGACATTCACAGTGTATAAATTAAAGTTCCCCATTATCTATAATGTCTTTTGGTGAAGAGGCCATTGTTACTTGAGAAACAGTTCGAAAATTCAATTATCTTTTAGAAACATTCGAAATAATGATACAAATACTTAAAATATCCATTTATACTAGACATTAACAGTGTATAAATTAAAATTCCCCATTATCCATAATATTTCATTGTGAAGAGGCCATTAATATTTGAGAAGCAGAACAGAAATGTCAAAAATCCTTTGGCATTTTTTTAAATAAGATTCAAATATATGAAAATCAAATTTATACTAGATATTCATAATCTAAAAATAAATTATTCCCATTCTACATAATGTTTCATAGTGAAGAGGCCATTAATATTTGAGAAGCTGTGCGGAATTATCAGTTATCCTTTGGAATATTTGAAAATAAGAGTCAAATATTTGAAATTTCAATTTACACTAGATATTCATAATATATAAATTAATTATTCTCATTCTACATAATGTTTCATAGTGAAGAGGCCATTAATATTTGAGAAGCTGTGCGGAATAATCATTTATCCTTTGGAATTAGTGAATAAAAGAGTCAAATATTTGAAATTACAATTTACACTAGATATTCATAATCTATAAATAAATTATTCCCATTCTACATAATGTTTCATAGTGAAGAGGCCATTAATATTTGAGAAGCTGTGCGGAATAATCATTTATCCTTTGGAATTAGTGAATAAAAGAGTCAAATATTTGAAATTACAATTTACACTAGATATTCATAATCTATAAATAAATTATTCTCATTCTACATAATGTTTCATAGTGATGAGGCCATTAATATTTGAGAAGCTGTGCGGAATTATCAGTTATCCTTTGGAATATTTGAAAATAAGAGCCAAATATTTGAAATTTCAAGTTACACTGGATATTCATAATCTATAAATAAATTATTCCCATTCTACATAATGTTTCATAGTGAAGGGGCCATTCATATTTGAGAAGCAGTGCGGAATTGTAAGCTATACTTTGGAATTGTTGAAAATAAGAGTCAAATATTTGAAAATCCAATTTATACTAGATATTCATAATCTATAAATTAAAAATTCCCATTACCCATACTTTTTCATAGTGAAACGCCATTAATACTTGAGAAGCAGTGTAAATTGTCAGTTTTCCTTTGGAATTATTGAAATTAAGATTCAAATATTTGAAAATCCCATTTATACTAGATATTCATAATCTATAAATAAATTATTCCCATTCTACAAAATGTTTCATAGTGAAGAGGCAATTAATATTTGAGAAGCAGTGTGGAATTATCAGTTATCCTATAGAATTATTGAAAATAAGAGTCAAATATTTTAAATTACAATTTAAACAAGATATTCATAATCTATAAATAAATTATACCCATTCAACATAATGTTTCATTGTGAAGAGGCCATTAATATTTGAGAAGTTGTGCAGAATTATCAGTTCTCCTTTGGAATTGTTGAAAATTATATTAAAATATTTGAAAATCTCTTATATACTAGATATTCATAATCTATAAATTAATTATTCTCATTCTACATAATGTTTCATCGTGAAGAGGCTATTAATATTAGATAAGCAGTGTGGAATTATCAGTTATCCTATGGAATTATTGAAAATAAGAGTCAAATCTCTGAAATTACAATTTACACTAGATATATATTAATCTATACATAAATTAATCTCATTATCCATAATGTCTCATAGTGAAACGGACATTAATAATTGAGAAGCAGTGCTAAATTGTCAGTAATCCTTTTGAATTATTGAAAATAAGATTCAAGTAGTTGATAATCCCCTTAATACTGGACATTCACAGTGTATAAATTAAAGTTCCCCATTATCTATAATGTCTCTTGGTGAAGAGGCCATTATTACTTGAGAAACAGTTCGGAAATTCAATTATCTTTTAGAAACATTCGAAATAATGATACAAATACTTAAAATATCCATTTATACTAGACATTAACAGTGTATAAATTAAAATTCCCCATTATCCATAATATTTCATTGTGAAGAGGCCATTAATATTTGAGAAGCAGAACAGAAATGTCAAAAATCCTTTGGCATTTTTTTAAATAAGATTCAAATATATGAAAATCAAATTTATACTAGATATTCATAATCTATAAATAAATTATTCCCATTCTACATAATGTTTCATAGTGAAGAGGCCATTAATATTTGAGAAGCTGTGCGGAATTATCAGTTATCCTTTGGAATATTTGAAAATAAGAGTCAAATATTTGAAATTTCAATTTACACTAGATATTCATAATATATAAATTAATTATTCTCATTCTACATAATGTTTCATAGTGAAGAGGCCATTAATATTTGAGAAGCTGTGCGGAATAATCAGTTATCCTTTGGAATTGTTGAATAAAAGAGTCAAATATTTGAAATTACAATTTACACTAGATATTCATAATCTATAAATAAATTATTCCCATTCTACATAATGTTTCATAGTGAAGAGGCCATTAATATTTGAGAAGCTGTGCGGAATAATCAGTTATCCTTTGGAATTGTTGAATAAAAGAGTCAAATATTTGAAATTTCAATTTACACTAGATATTCATAATATATAAATTAATTATTCTCATTCTACATAATGTTTCATAGTGAAACGGACATTAATAATTGAGAAGCAGTGCTAAATTGTCAGTAATCCTTTAGAATTATTGAAAATAAGATTCAAATATTTGATAATCCCATTTATACTGGACATTCACAGTGTATAAATTAAAGTTCCCCATTATCTATAATGTCTCTTGGTGAAGAGGCCATTGTTACTTGAGAAACAGTTCGAAAATTCAATTATCTTTTAGAAACATTCGAAATAATGATACAAATACTTAAAATATCCATTTATACTAGACATTAACAGTGTATAAATTAAAATTCCCCATTATCCATAATATTTCATTGTGAAGAGGCCATTAATATTTGAGAAGCAGAACAGAAATGTCAAAAATCCTTTGGCATTTTTTTAAATAAGATTCAAGTATATGAAAATCAAATTTATACTAGATATTCATAATCTATAAATAAATTATTCCCATTCTACATAATGTTTCATAGTGAAGAGGCCATTAATATTTGAGAAGCTGTGCGGAATTATCAGTTATCCTTTGGAATATTTGAAAATAAGAGCCAAATATTTGAAATTTCAAGTTACACTGGATATTCATAATCTATAAATAAATTATTCCCATTCTACATAATGTTTCATAGTGAAGGGGCCATTCATATTTGAGAAGCAGTGCGGAATTGTAAGCTATACTTTGGAATTGTTGAATATAAGAGTCAAATATTTGAAAATCCAATTTATACTAGATATTCATAATCTATAAATTAAAAATTCCCATTACCCATACTTTTTCATAGTGAAACGCCATTAATCCTTGAGAAGCAGTGTAAATTGTCAGTTTTCCTTTGGAATTATTGAAATTAAGATTCAAATATTTGAAAATCCCATTTATACTAGATATTCTTAATATATAAATTAATTATTCTCATTCTACATAATGTTTCATAGTGAAGAGGCCATTAATATTTGAGAAGCTGTGCGGAATAATCAGTTATCCTTTGGAATTGTTGAATAAAAGAGTCAAATATTTGAAATTACAATTTACACTAGATATTCATAATCTATAAATAAATTATTCCTATTCTACATAATGTTTCATAGTGAAGAGGCCATTAATATTTGAGAAGCTGTGCGGAATAATCAGTTATCCTTTGGAATTGTTGAATAAAAGAGTCAAATATTTGAAATTTCAATTTACACTAGATATTCATAATATATAAATTAATTATTCTCATTCTACATAATGTTTCATAGTGAAACGGACATTAATAATTGAGTAGCAGTGCTAAATTGTCAGTAATCCTTTAGAATTATTGAAAATAAGATTCAAATATTTGATAATCCCATTTATACTGGACATTCACAGTGTATAAATTAAAGTTCCCCATTATCTATAATGTCTTTTGGTGAAGAGGCCATTGTTACTTGAGAAACAGTTCGAAAATTCAATTATCTTTTAGAAACATTCGAAATAATGATACAAATACTTAAAATATCCATTTATACTAGACATTAACAGTGTATAAATTAAAATTCCCCATTATCCATAATATTTCATTGTGAAGAGGCCATTAATATTTGAGAAGCAGAACAGAAATGTCAAAAATCCTTTGGCATTTTTTTAAATAAGATTCAAATATATGAAAATCAAATTTATACTAGATATTCATAATCTAAAAATAAATTATTCCCATTCTACATAATGTTTCATAGTGAAGAGGCCATTAATATTTGAGAAGCTGTGCGGAATTATCAGTTATCCTTTGGAATATTTGAAAATAAGAGTCAAATATTTGAAATTTCAATTTACACTAGATATTCATAATATATAAATTAATTATTCTCATTCTACATAATGTTTCATAGTGAAGAGGCCATTAATATTTGAGAAGCTGTGCGGAATAATCATTTATCCTTTGGAATTAGTGAATAAAAGAGTCAAATATTTGAAATTACAATTTACACTAGATATTCATAATCTATAAATAAATTATTCCCATTCTACATAATGTTTCATAGTGAAGAGGCCATTAATATTTGAGAAGCTGTGCGGAATAATCATTTATCCTTTGGAATTAGTGAATAAAAGAGTCAAATATTTGAAATTACAATTTACACTAGATATTCATAATCTATAAATAAATTATTCTCATTCTACATAATGTTTCATAGTGATGAGGCCATTAATATTTGAGAAGCTGTGCGGAATTATCAGTTATCCTTTGGAATATTTGAAAATAAGAGCCAAATATTTGAAATTTCAAGTTACACTGGATATTCATAATCTATAAATAAATTATTCCCATTCTACATAATGTTTCATAGTGAAGGGGCCATTCATATTTGAGAAGCAGTGCGGAATTGTAAGCTATACTTTGGAATTGTTGAAAATAAGAGTCAAATATTTGAAAATCCAATTTATACTAGATATTCATAATCTATAAATTAAAAATTCCCATTACCCATACTTTTTCATAGTGAAACGCCATTAATACTTGAGAAGCAGTGTAAATTGTCAGTTTTCCTTTGGAATTATTGAAATTAAGATTCAAATATTTGAAAATCCCATTTATACTAGATATTCATAATCTATAAATAAATTATTCCCATTCTACAAAATGTTTCATAGTGAAGAGGCAATTAATATTTGAGAAGCAGTGTGGAATTATCAGTTATCCTATAGAATTATTGAAAATAAGAGTCAAATATTTTAAATTACAATTTAAACAAGATATTCATAATCTATAAATAAATTATACCCATTCAACATAATGTTTCATTGTGAAGAGGCCATTAATATTTGAGAAGTTGTGCAGAATTATCAGTTCTCCTTTGGAATTGTTGAAAATTATATTAAAATATTTGAAAATCTCTTATATACTAGATATTCATAATCTATAAATTAATTATTCTCATTCTACATAATGTTTCATCGTGAAGAGGCTATTAATATTAGATAAGCAGTGTGGAATTATCAGTTATCCTATGGAATTATTGAAAATAAGAGTCAAATCTCTGAAATTACAATTTACACTAGATATATATTAATCTATACATAAATTAATCTCATTATCCATAATGTCTCATAGTGAAACGGACATTAATAATTGAGAAGCAGTGCTAAATTGTCAGTAATCCTTTTGAATTATTGAAAATAAGATTCAAGTAGTTGATAATCCCCTTAATACTGGACATTCACAGTGTATAAATTAAAGTTCCCCATTATCTATAATGTCTCTTGGTGAAGAGGCCATTATTACTTGAGAAACAGTTCGGAAATTCAATTATCTTTTAGAAACATTCAAAATAATGATACAAATACTTAAAATTTCCATTTATACTAGACATTAACAACAGTATATAAATTAAAATTCCCCATTATCCATAATATTTCATTGTGAAGAGGCTATTAATATTAGATAAGCAGTGTGGAATTATCAGTTATCCTATGGAATTATTGAAAATAAGAGTCAAATCTCTGAAATTACAATTTACACTAGATATATATTAATCTATACATAAATTAATCTCATTATCCATAATGTCTCATAGTGAAACGGACATTAATAATTGAGAAGCAGTGCTAAATTGTCAGTAATTCTTTAGAATTATTGAAAATAATATTCAAATATTTGATAATCCCATTTATACTAGACATTCACAGTGTATAAATTAAAGTTCCCCATTATCTATAATGTCTCTTGGTGAAGAGGCCATTGTTACTTGAGAAACAGTTCGGAAATTCAATTATCTTTTAGAAACATTCAAAATAATGATACAAATACTTAAAATTTCCGTTTATACTAGACATTCACAGTGTATAAATTAAAATTTCCCATTATCCATAATGTTTTATAGTGAAGAGGCCATTAATATTTGAGAAGCAGTGCGGAATTGTAAGCTATACTTTGGAATTGTTGAAAATAAGAGTCAAATATTTGAAAATCCAATTTATACTAGATAATCATAATCTATAAATTAATAATTCCCATTTCCCATACTTTTTCATAGTGAAACGCCATTAATACTTGAGAAGCAGTGCTAAATTGTCGGTTATCCTTTGGAATTATTGAAATTAAGATTCAAATATTTGAAAATCCCATTTATACTAGATATTCTTAATATATAAATAAATTATTCCCATTCTACATAACGTTTCATAGTGAAGAGGCCATTAATATTTGAGAAGCTGTGCGGAATTATCAGTTATCCTTAGGAATATTTGAAAATAAGAGTCAAATATTTGAAATTACAATTTACACTAGATATTCATAATCTATAAATTAATTATTCTCATTCTACATAATGTTTCATTGTGAAGGGGCCATTCATATTTGAGAAGTTGTGCAGAATTATCAGTTCTCCTTTGGAATTGTTGAAAATTATATTAAAATATTTGAAAATCACTTATATACTAGATATTCATAATGTATAAATTAATTATTCTCATTCTACATAATGTTTCATAGTGAAGAGGCCATTAATATTAGATAAGCAGTGTGGAATTATCAGTTATCCTTTGGAATTGTTGAAAATGAGAGTCAAATATTTGAAATTACAATTTACACTAGATAAATATTAATCTATACATTAATTAATCTCATTATCCATAATGTTTCATAGTGAAACGGACATTAATAATTGAGAAGCAGTGCTAAATTGTCAGTAATCCTTTTGAATTATTGAAAATAAGATTCAAATCTTTGAAAATCCCATTTATACTAGATATTCATAATCTATAAATAAATTATTCCCATTCTACATAATGTTTCATAGTGAAGAGGCCATTCATATTTGAGAAGTAGTGCGGAATTATCAGTTATCCTTTGGAATTGTTGAAAATAAGATTCAAATCTTTAAAAATCCCATTTATACTAGATGTTCATAATCTATACATTAATTAATCCCATTGTCCATAATGTTTCATAGTGAAATGGACATTAATAATTGAGAAGCAGTGCTAAATTGTCAGTAATCCTTTAGAACTATTGAAAAAAAGATTCAAATATTTGAAAATCCCATTTATACTAGACATTAACAGTGTATAAAATAAAATTCCCCATTATCCATAATGATTCTTAGTGAAGAGGCCATTAATATTTGAGAAGCTGTGCGGAATTATCATTTATCCTTTGGAATATTTGAAAATAAGAGTCAAATATTTGAAATTTCAATTTACACTAGATATTCATAATATATAAATTAATTATTCTCATTCTACATAATGTTTCATAGTGAAGAGGCCATTAATATTTGAGAAGCTGTGCGGAATAATCAGTTATTCTTTGGAATTGTTGAAAATAAGATTCAAATATTTGAAAATCACATTTATACTAGATATTTGTAATCTATAAATAAATTATTACCATTCTACATATTGTTTCATAGTTAAGAGGCCATTAATATTTGAGAAGCTGTGCGGAATTATCAGTTATCCTTTGGAATATTTGAAAATAAGAATCAAATATTTGAAATTACAATTTACACTAGATATTCATATTCTATAAATTAATTATTCTCATTCTACATAATGTTTCATAGTGATGGGGCCATTTATATTTGAGAAGCTGTGCGGAATTATCAGTTATCCTTTGGAATTGTTGAAAATAAGAGTCAAATATTTGAAATTACAATTTACACTAGATATTCATAATATATAAATTAATTATTCTCATTCTACATAATGTTTCATAGTGAAGAGGCCATTAATATTTGAGAAGCTGTGCGGAATAATCAGTTATTCTTTGGAATTGTTGAATAAAAGAGTCAAATATTTGAAATTACAATTTACACTAGATATTCATAATCTATAAATAAATTATTCCCATTCTACATAATGTTTCATAGTGAAGTGGCCATTAATAATTGAGAAGCAGTGCGGAATTACCAGTTATCCTTTGGAATTGTTGAAAATAAGATTCAAATATTTGAAATTACAATTTACACTAGATATTCATAATCTATAAATTAATTATTCTCATTCTACATAATGTTTTATAGTGAAGAGGCCATTAATAATTGAGAAGCAGTGCGGAATTACCAGTTATCCTTTGGAATTGATGAAAATAAGATTCAAATATTTGAAAATCACATTTATACTAGATATTCATAATCTATAAATAAATTATTCCCATTCTACATAATGTTTCATTGTGAAGAGGCAATTAATATTTGAGAAGCAGTGTGGAATTATCAGTTATCCTATGGAATTATTGAATATAAGAGTCAAATATTTTATATTACAATTTACACTAGATATTCATAATTTATAAATTAATTATTCTCATTCTACATAATGTTTCATAGTGAAGAGGCCATTAATATTTGAGAAGCTGTGCGGAATAATCAGTTATTCTTTGGAATTGTTGAATAAAAGAGTCAAATATTTGAAATTATAATTTACACTAGATATTCATAACCTATAAATAAATTATTCCCATTCTACATAATGTTTCATAGTGAAGAGGCCATTAATAATTGAGAAGCAGTGCGGAATTACCAGTTATCCTTTGGAATTGTTGAAAATAAGATTCAAATATTTGAAAATCACATTTATACTAGATATTTGTAATCTATAAATAAATTATTACCATTCTACATATTGTTTCATAGTTAAGAGGCCATTAATATTTGAGAAGCTGTGCGGAATTATCAGTTATCCTTTGGAATATTTGAAAATAAGAATCAAATATTTGAAATTACAATTTACACTAAATATTCATATTCTATAAATTAATTATTCTCATTCTACATAATGTTTCATAGTGATGGGGCCATTTATATTTGAGAAGCTGTGCGGAATTATCAGTTATCCTTTGGAATTGTTGAAAATAAGAGTCAAATATTTGAAATTACAATTAACACTAGATATTCATAATATATAAATTAATTATTCTCATTCTACATAATGTTTCATAGTGAAGAGGCCATTAATATTTGAGAAGCTGTGCGGAATAATCAGTTATTCTTTGGAATTGTTGAATAAAAGAGTCAAATATTTGAAATTACAATTTACACTAGATATTCATAATCTATAAATAAATTATTCCCATTCTACATAATGTTTCATAGTGAAGAGGCCATTAATAATTGAGAAGCAGTGCGGAATTACCAGTTATCCTTTGGAATTGTTGAAAATAAGATTCAAATATTTGAAATTACAATTTACACTAGATATTCATAATCTATAAATTAATTATTCTCATTCTACATAATGTTTTATAGTGAAGAGGCCATTAATAATTGAGAAGCAGTGCGGAATTACCAGTTATCCTTTGGAATTGATGAAAATAAGATTCAAATATTTGAAAATCACATTTATACTAGATATTCATAATCTATAAATAAATTATTCCCATTCTACATAACGTTTCATAGTGAAGAGGCCATTAATATTTGAGAAGCTGTGCGGAATTATCAGTTATCCTTTGGAATATTTGAAAATAAGAGTCAAATATTTGAAATAACAATTTACACTAGATATTCATAATCTATAAATTAATTATTCTCATTCTACATAATGTTTCATTGTGAAGTGGCCATTCATATTTGAGAAGCAGTGCGGAATTATCAGTAATCCTTTGGAATTGTTGAAAATAAGATTCAAATATTTGAAAATCCCATTTATACTAGATATTCATAATCTATAAATAAATTATTCCCATTCTACATAATGTTTCATTGTGAAGAGGCAATTAATATTTGAGAAGCAGTGTGGAATTATCAGTTATCCTATGGAATTATTGAATATAAGAGTCAAATATTTTATATTACAATTTACACTAGATATTCATAATTTATAAATTAATTATTCTCATTCTATATAATGTTTCATAGTGAAGAGGCCATTAATATTTGAGAAGCTGTGCGGAATAATCAGTTATTCTTTGGAATTGTTGAATAAAAGAGTCAAATATTTGAAATTATAATTTACACTAGATATTCATAACCTATAAATAAATTATTCCCATTCTACATAATGTTTCATAGTGAAGAGGCCATTAATAATTGAGAAGCAGTGCGGAATTACCAGTTATCCTTTGGAATTGTTGAAAATATGATTCAAATATTTGAAAATCACATTTATACTAGATATTTGTAATCTATAAATAAATTATTACCATTCTACATATTGTTTCATAGTTAAGAGGCCATTAATATTTGAGAAGCTGTGCGGAATTATCAGTTATCCTTTGGAATATTTGAAAATAAGAATCAAATATTTGAAATTACAATTTACACTAAATATTCATATTCTATAAATTAATTATTCTCATTCTACATAATGTTTCATAGTGATGGGGCCATTTATATTTGAGAAGCTGTGCGGAATTATCAGTTATCCTTTGGAATTGTTGAAAAAAAGAGTCAAATATTTGAAATTACAATTAACACTAGATATTCATAATATATAAATTAATTATTCTCATTCTACATAATGTTTCATAGTGAAGAGGCCATTAATATTTGAGAAGCTGTGCGGAATAATCAGTTATTCTTTGGAATTGTTGAATAAAAGAGTCAAATATTTGAAATTACAATTTACACTAGATATTCATAATCTATAAATAAATTATTCCCATTCTACATAATGTTTCATAGTGAAGAGGCCATTAATAATTGAGAAGCAGTGCGGAATTACCAGTTATCCTTTGGAATTGTTGAAAATAAGATTCAAATATTTGAAATTACAATTTACACTAGATATTCATAATCTATAAATTAATTATTCTCATTCTACATAATGTTTTATAGTGAAGAGGCCATTAATAATTGAGAAGCAGTGCGGAATTACCAGTTATCCTTTGGAATTGATGAAAATAAGATTCAAATATTTGAAAATCACATTTATACTAGATATTCATAATCTATAAATAAATTATTCCCATTCTACATAACGTTTCATAGTGAAGAGGCCATTAATATTTGAGAAGCTGTGCGGAATTATCAGTTATCCTTTGGAATATTTGAAAATAAGAGTCAAATATTTGAAATAACAATTTACACTAGATATTCATAATCTATAAATTAATTATTCTCATTCTACATAATGTTTCATTGTGAAGTGGCCATTCATATTTGAGAAGCAGTGCGGAATTATCAGTAATCCTTTGGAATTGTTGAAAATAAGATTCAAATATTTGAAAATCCCATTTATACTAGATATTCATAATCTATAAATAAATTATTCCCATTCTACATAATGTTTCATTGTGAAGAGGCAATTAATATTTGAGAAGCAGTGTGGAATTATCAGTTATCCTATGGAATTATTGAATATAAGAGTCAAATATTTTATATTACAATTTACACTAGATATTCATAATTTATAAATTAATTATTCTCATTCTATATAATGTTTCATAGTGAAGAGGCCATTAATATTTGAGAAGCTGTGCGGAATAATCAGTTATTCTTTGGAATTGTTGAATAAAAGAGTCAAATATTTGAAATTATAATTTACACTAGATATTCATAACCTATAAATAAATTATTCCCATTCTACATAATGTTTCATAGTGAAGAGGCCATTAATAATTGAGAAGCAGTGCGGAATTACCAGTTATCCTTTGGAATTGTTGAAAATAAGATTCAAATATTTGAAAATCACATTTATACTAGATATTTGTAATCTATAAATAAATTATTACCATTCTACATATTGTTTCATAGTTAAGAGGCCATTAATATTTGAGAAGCTGTGCGGAATTATCAGTTATCCTTTGGAATATTTGAAAATAAGAATCAAATATTTGAAATTACAATTTACACTAGATATTCATATTCTATAAATTAATTATTCTCATTCTACATAATGTTTCATAGTGATGGGGCCATTTATATTTGAGAAGCTGTGCGGAATTATCAGTTATCCTTTGGAATTGTTGAAAATAAGAGTCAAATATTTGAAATTACAATTAACACTAGATATTCATAATATATAAATTAATTATTCTCATTCTACATAATGTTTCATAGTGAAGAGGCCATTAATATTTGAGAAGCTGTGCGGAATAATCAGTTATTCTTTGGAATTGTTGAATAAAAGAGTCAAATATTTGAAATTACAATTTACACTAGATATTCATAATCTATAAATAAATTATTCCCATTCTACATAATGTTTCATAGTGAAGAGGCCATTAATAATTGAGAAGCAGTGCGGAATTACCAGTTATCCTTTGGAATTGTTGAAAATAAGATTCAAATATTTGAAATTACAATTTACACTAGATATTCATAATCTATAAATTAATTATTCTCATTCTACATAATGTTTTATAGTGAAGAGGCCATTAATAATTGAGAAGCAGTGCGGAATTACCAGTTATCCTTTGGAATTGATGAAAATAAGATTCAAATATTTGAAAATCACATTTATACTAGATATTCATAATCTATAAATAAATTATTCCCATTCTACATAACGTTTCATAGTGAAGAGGCCATTAATATTTGAGAAGCTGTGCGGAATTATCAGTTATCCTTTGGAATATTTGAAAATAAGAGTCAAATATTTGAAATAACAATTTACACTAGATATTCATAATCTATAAATTAATTATTCTCATTCTACATAATGTTTCATTGTGAAGGGGCCATTCATATTTGAGAAGCAGTGCGGAATTATCAGTAATCCTTTGGAATTGTTGAAAATAAGATTCAAATATTTGAAAATCCCATTTATACTAGATATTCATAATCTATAAATAAATTATTCCCATTCTACATAATGTTTCATTGTGAAGAGGCAATTAATATTTTAGAAGCAGTGTGGAATTATCAGTTATCCTATGGAATTATTGAATATAAGAGTCAAATATTTTAAATTACAATTTAAACAAGATATTCATAATCTATAAATAAATTAATCCCATTCAACATAATGTTTCATTGTGAAGAGGCCATTAATATTTGAGAAGTTGTGCAGAATTATCAGTTCTCCTTTGGAATTGTTGAAAATTATATTAAAATATTTGAAAATCTCTTATATACTAGATATTCATAATCTATAAATTAATTATTCTCATTCTACATAATGTTTCATAGTGAAGAGGCTATTAATATTAGATAAGCAGTGTGGAATTATCAGTTATCCTATGGAATTATTGAAAATAAGATTCAAGTAGTTGATAATCCCCTTTATACTGGACATTCACAGTGAATAAATTAAAGTTCCCCATTATCTATAATGTCTCTTGGTGAAGAGGCCATTATTACATGAGAAACAGTTCGGAAATTCAATTATCTTTTAGAAACATTCAAAATAATGATACAAATACTTAAAATTTCCATTTATACTAGACATTAACAACAGTATATAAATTAAAATTCCCCATTATCCATAATGTTTCTTAGTGATGAGGCCATAAATATTTGAGAAGCAGTGCGGAATTATCAGTAATCCTTTAGAATTATTGAAAATAAGAGTCAAATATTTGAAACTCCCATTTATACTAGACATTCTCGGTGTATAAAATAAAGGTCCCCTTTATCTATAATGTTTCTTAGTGAAAAGGCCATTAATATTAAAGGAGCAGTGCTAAATTGTCAGTAATCCTTTAGAATTATTGAAAATAAGATTCAAATATTTGATAATCCCATTTATACTAGTCATTCACAGTGTATAAATTAAAGTTCCCCATTATCTATAATGTCTCTTGGTAAAGAGGCCATTATAACTTGAGAAACAGTTCGGAAATTCAATTATCTTTTAGAAACATTCAAAATAATGCTACAAATACTTAAAATTTCCATTTATACTAGACCGTAACAGTTTTTAAATTAAAATTCCCCATTATCCATAATATTTCATTGTGAAGAGGCCATTAATATTTGAGAAGCAGTGCTAAATTGTAAGTTATCTTTTGGAATTATTGAAATTAAGATTCAAATATTTGAAAATCCCATTTATACTAGATATTCTTAATATATAAATAAATTATTCCCATTCTACATAACGTTTCATAGTGAAGAGGCCATTAATAATTGAGAAGCAGTGCTAAATTATCAGTTATCCTTTGGAATATTTGAAAATAAGAGTCAAATATTTGAAATTTCAATTTACACTAGATATTCATATTATATAAATTAATTATTCTCATTCTACATAATATTTCATAGTGAAACGGACATTAATATTTGAGAAGCAGTGTGGAATTATCAGTTATCCTATCGAATTATTGTAAATAAGAGTCAAATATTTGAAAATCCAATTTATACTAGATATTCATAATCTATAAATAAATTATTCTCATTCTACATAATGTTTCATAGTGATGGGGCCATTAATATTTGAGAAGCTGTGCGGAATTACCAGTTATCCTTTGGAATATTTGAAAATAAGAGTCAAATATTTGAAATTACAATTTACACTAGATATTCATAATCTATAAATTAATTATTCTCATTCTACATAATGTTTTATAGTGAAGAGGCCATTAATAATTGAGAAGCAGTGCGGAATTACCAGTTATCCTTTGGAATTGATGAAAATAAGATTCAAATATTTGAAAATCACATTTATACTAGATATTCATAATCTATAAATAAATTATTCCCATTCTACATAACGTTTTATAGTGAAGAGGCCATTAATAATTGAGAAGCAGTGCGGAATTACCAGTTATCCTTTGGAATTGATGAAAATAAGATTCAAATATTTGAAAATCACATTTATACTAGATATTCATAATCTATAAATTAATTATTCTCATTCTACATAATGTTTTATAGTGAAGAGGCCATTAATAATTGAGAAGCAGTGCGGAATTACCAGTTATCCTTTGGAATTGATGAAAATAAGATTCAAATATTTGAAAATCACATTTATACTAGATATTCATAATCTATAAATAAATTATTCCCATTCTACATAACGTTTCATAGTGAAGAGGCCATTAATATTTGAGAAGCTGTGCGGAATTATCAGTTATCCTTTGGAATATTTGAAAATAAGAGTCAAATATTTGAAATAACAATTTACACTAGATATTCATAATCTATAAATTAATTATTCTCATTCTACATAATGTTTCATTGTGAAGGGGCCATTCATATTTGAGAAGCAGTGCGGAATTATCAGTAATCCTTTGGAATTGTTGAAAATAAGATTCAAATATTTGAAAATCCCATTTATACTAGATATTCATAATCTATAAATAAATTATTCCCATTCTACATAATGTTTCATTGTGAAGAGGCAATTAATATTTTAGAAGCAGTGTGGAATTATCAGTTATCCTATGGAATTATTGAATATAAGAGTCAAATATTTTAAATTACAATTTAAACAAGATATTCATAATCTATAAATAAATTAATCCCATTCAACATAATGTTTCATTGTGAAGAGGCCATTAATATTTGAGAAGTTGTGCAGAATTATCAGTTCTCCTTTGGAATTGTTGAAAATTATATTAAAATATTTGAAAATCTCTTATATACTAGATATTCATAATCTATAAATTAATTATTCTCATTCTACATAATGTTTCATAGTGAAGAGGCTATTAATATTAGATAAGCAGTGTGGAATTATCAGTTATCCTATGGAATTATTGAAAATAAGATTCAAGTAGTTGATAATCCCCTTTATACTGGACATTCACAGTGAATAAATTAAAGTTCCCCATTATCTATAATGTCTCTTGGTGAAGAGGCCATTATTACATGAGAAACAGTTCGGAAATTCAATTATCTTTTAGAAACATTCAAAATAATGATACAAATACTTAAAATTTCCATTTATACTAGACATTAACAACAGTATATAAATTAAAATTCCCCATTATCCATAATGTTTCTTAGTGATGAGGCCATAAATATTTGAGAAGCAGTGCGGAATTATCAGTAATCCTTTAGAATTATTGAAAATAAGAGTCAAATATTTGAAACTCCCATTTATACTAGACATTCTCGGTGTATAAAATAAAGGTCCCCTTTATCTATAATGTTTCTTAGTGAAAAGGCCATTAATATTAAAGGAGCAGTGCTAAATTGTCAGTAATCCTTTAGAATTATTGAAAATAAGATTCAAATATTTGATAATCCCATTTATACTAGTCATTCACAGTGTATAAATTAAAGTTCCCCATTATCTATAATGTCTCTTGGTAAAGAGGCCATTATAACTTGAGAAACAGTTCGGAAATTCAATTATCTTTTAGAAACATTCAAAATAATGCTACAAATACTTAAAATTTCCATTTATACTAGACCGTAACAGTTTTTAAATTAAAATTCCCCATTATCCATAATATTTCATTGTGAAGAGGCCATTAATATTTGAGAAGCAGTGCTAAATTGTAAGTTATCTTTTGGAATTATTGAAATTAAGATTCAAATATTTGAAAATCCCATTTATACTAGATATTCTTAATATATAAATAAATTATTCCCATTCTACATAACGTTTCATAGTGAAGAGGCCATTAATAATTGAGAAGCAGTGCTAAATTATCAGTTATCCTTTGGAATATTTGAAAATAAGAGTCAAATATTTGAAATTTCAATTTACACTAGATATTCATATTATATAAATTAATTATTCTCATTCTACATAATATTTCATAGTGAAACGGACATTAATATTTGAGAAGCAGTGTGGAATTATCAGTTATCCTATCGAATTATTGTAAATAAGAGTCAAATATTTGAAAATCCAATTTATACTAGATATTCATAATCTATAAATAAATTATTCTCATTCTACATAATGTTTCATAGTGATGGGGCCATTAATATTTGAGAAGCTGTGCGGAATTACCAGTTATCCTTTGGAATATTTGAAAATAAGAGTCAAATATTTGAAATTACAATTTACACTAGATATTCATAATCTATAAATTAATTATTCTCATTCTACATAATGTTTTATAGTGAAGAGGCCATTAATAATTGAGAAGCAGTGCGGAATTACCAGTTATCCTTTGGAATTGATGAAAATAAGATTCAAATATTTGAAAATCACATTTATACTAGATATTCATAATCTATAAATAAATTATTCCCATTCTACATAACGTTTCATAGTGAAGAGGCCATTAATATTTGAGAAGCTGTGCGGAATTATCAGTTATCCTTTGGAATATTTGAAAATAAGAGTCAAATATTTGAAATTACAATTTACACTAGATATTCATAATCTATAAATTAATTATTCTCATTCTACATAATGTTTCATTGTGAAGGGGCCATTCATATTTGAGAAGCAGTGCGGAATTATCAGTAATCCTTTGGAATTGTTGAAAATAAGATTCAAATATTTGAAAATCCCATTTATACTAGATATTCATAATCTATAAATAAATTATTCCCATTCTACATAATGTTTCATTGTGAAGAGGCAATTAATATTTGAGAAGCAGTGTGGAATTATCAGTTATCCTATGGAATTATTGAATATAAGAGTCAAATATTTTAAATTACAATTTAAACAAGATATTCATAATCTATAAATAAATTAATCCCATTCAACATAATGTTTCATTGTGAAGAGGCCATTAATATTTGAGAAGTTGTGCAGAATTATCAGTTCTCCTTTGGAATTGTTGAAAATTATATTAAAATATTTGAAAATCTCTTATATACTAGATATTCATAATCTATAAATTAATTATTCTCATTCTACATAATGTTTCATAGTGAAGAGGCTATTAATATTAGATAAGCAGTGTGGAATTATCAGTTATCCTATGGAATTATTGAAAATAAGATTCAAGTAGTTGATAATCCCCTTTATACTGGACATTCACAGTGAATAAATTAAAGTTCCCCATTATCTATAATGTCTCTTGGTGAAGAGGCCATTATTACATGAGAAACAGTTCGGAAATTCAATTATCTTTTAGAAACATTCAAAATAATGATACAAATACTTAAAATTTCCATTTATACTAGACATTAACAACAGTATATAAATTAAAATTCCCCATTATCCATAATGTTTCTTAGTGATGAGGCCATAAATATTTGAGAAGCAGTGCGGAATTATCAGTAATCCTTTAGAATTATTGAAAATAAGAGTCAAATATTTGAAACTCCCATTTATACTAGACATTCTCGGTGTATAAAATAAAGGTCCCCTTTATCTATAATGTTTCTTAGTGAAGAGGCCATTAATATTAAAGGAGCAGTGCTAAATTGTCAGTAATCCTTTAGAATTATTGAAAATAAGATTCAAATATTTGATAATCCCATTTATACTAGTCATTCACAGTGTATAAATTAAAGTTCCCCATTATCTATAATGTCTCTTGGTAAAGAGGCCATTATAACTTGAGAAACAGTTCGGAAATTCAATTATCTTTTAGAAACATTCAAAATAATGCTACAAATACTTAAAATTTCCATTTATACTAGACCGTAACAGTTTTTAAATTAAAATTCCCCATTATCCATAATATTTCATTGTGAAGAGGCCATTAATATTTGAGAAGCAGTGCTAAATTGTAAGTTATCTTTTGGAATTATTGAAATTAAGATTCAAATATTTGAAAATCCCATTTATACTAGATATTCTTAATATATAAATAAATTATTCCCATTCTACATAACGTTTCATAGTGAAGAGGCCATTAATAATTGAGAAGCAGTGCTAAATTATCAGTAATCCTTTAGAATTATTGAAAATAAGAGTCAAATCTCTGAAATTACAATTTACACTAGATATATATTAATCTATACATAAATTAATCTCATTATCCATAATGTCTCATAGTGAAACGGACATTAATAATTAAGAAGCAGTGCTAAATTGTCAGTAATTCTTTAGAATTATTGAAAATAATATTCAAATATTTGATAATCCCATTTATACTAGACATTCACAGTGTATAAATTAAAGTTCCCCATTATCTATAATGTCTATTGGTGAAGAGGCCATTGTTACTTGAGAAACAGTTCGGAAATTCAATTATCTTTTAAAAACATTCAAAATAATGATACAAATACTTAAAATTTCCATTTATACTAGACATTAACAACAGTGTATAAATTAAAATTCCCCATTATCCATAATGTTTCTTAGTGATGAGGCCATAAATATTTGAGAAGCAGTGCGGAATTATCAGTAATCCTTTAGAATTATTGAAAATAAGATTCAAAACTTTGAAAATCCCATTTATACTAGATATTCATAATCTATAAATAAATTATTCCCATTCTACATAATGTTTCATAGTGAAGTGGCCATTAATATTAGATAAGCAGTGTGGAATTATCAGTTATCCTTTGGAATTGTTGAAAATAAGAGTCAAATATTTGAAATTACAATTTACACTAGATAAATATTAATCTATACATTAATTAATCTCATTATCCATAATGTTTCATAGTGAAACGGACATTAATAATTGAGAAGCAGTGCTAAATTGTCAGTAATCCTTTTGAATTATTGAAAATAAGATTCAAGTAGTTGATAATCCCCTTTATAATACTGGACATTCACAGTATATAAATTTAAGTTCCCCATTATCTATAATGTCTCTTGGTGAAGAGGCCATTATTACTTGAGAAACAGTTCGGAAATTCAATTATCTTTTAGAAACATTCAAAATAATGATACAAATACTTAAAATTTCCATTTATACTAGACATTCACAGTGTATAAATTAAAATTTCCCATTCTACATAATGTTTCATAGTGAATAGGCAATTAATATTTGAGAAGCAGTGTGGAATTATCAGTTATCCTATGGAATTATTGTAAATAAGAGTCAAATATTTGAAATTACAAGTTACACTGGATATTCATAATCTATAAATAAATTATTCCCATTCTACATATTGTTTCATAGTGAAGAGGCCATTAATATTTGAGAAGCTGTGCGGAATTATCAGTTATCCTTTGGAATATTTGAAAATAAGAATCAAATATTTGAAATTACAATTTACACTAGATATTCATATTCTATAAATTAATTATTCTCATTCTACATAATGTTTCATAGTGATGGGGCCATTAATATTTGAGAAGCTGTGCGGAATTATCATTTCTCCTTTGGAATTGTTGAAAATAAGAGTCAAATATTTGAAATTACAATTTACACTAGATATATAAAAATCTATACATTAATTAATCTCATTCTACATAATGTTTCATAGTGAAGAGGCCATTAATATTTGAGAAGCTATGCGGAATTATCAGTTATCCTTTGGAATATTTGAAAATAAGAGTCAAATATTTGAAAATCACATTTATACTAGATATTCATAATCTATAAATAAATTATTCCCATTCTACATAATGTTTCATAGTGAAGAGGCCATTAATATTTGAGAAGCTGTGCGGAATTATCAGTTATCCTTTGGAATATTTGAAAATAAGAGTCAAATATTTGAAATTTCAAGTTACACTGGATATTCATAATCTATAAATAAATTATTCCCATTCTACATAATGTTTCATAGTGAAGGAGCCATTCATATTTGAGAAGCAGTGCGGAATTGTAAGCTATACTTTGGAATTGTTGAAAATAAGAGTCAAATATTTGAAAATCGAATTTATACTAGATAATCATAATCTATAAATTAATAATTCCCATTTCCCATACTTTTTCATAGTGAAACGCCATTAATACTTGAGAAGCAGTGTTAAATTGTCAGTTATCCTTTGGAATTATTGAAATTAAGATTCAAATATTTGAAAATCCCATTTATACTAGATATTCTTAATATATAAATAAATTATTCCCATTCTACATAACGTTTCATAGTGAAGAGGCCATTAATATTTGAGAAGCTGTGCGGAATTATCAGTTATCCTTTGGAATATTTGAAAATAAGAGTCAAATATTTGAAATTTCAATTTACACTAGATATTCATATTATATAAATTAATTATTCTCATTCTACATAATGTTTCATAGTGAAACGGACATAAATATTTGAGAAGCAGTGTGGAATTATCAGTTATCCTATGGAATTATTGAAAATAAGAGTCAAATGTTTGAAATTACAAGTTACACTGGATATTCATAATCTATAAATAAATTATTCCCATTCTACATAATGTTTCATAGTGAAGAGGCAATTAATATTTGAGAAGCAGTGTGGAATTATCAGTTATCCTATGGAATTATTGTAAATAAGAGTCAAATATTTGAAATTACAAGTTACACTGGATATTCATAATCTATAAATAAATTATTCTCATTCTACATAATGTTTCATAGTGATGGGGCCATTAATATTTGAGAAGCTGTGCGGAATTATCATTTCTCCTTTGGAATTGTTGAAAATAAGAGTCAAATATTTGAAATTACAATTTACACTAGATATATAAAAATCTATACATTAATTAATCTCATTCTACATAATGTTTCATAGTGAAGAGGCCATTAATATTTGAGAAGCTATGCGGAATTATCAGTTATCCTTTGGAATATTTGAAAATAAGAGTCAAATATTTGAAAATCGAATTTATACTAGATAATCATAATCTATAAATTAATAATTCCCATTTCCCATACTTTTTCATAGTGAAACGCCATTAATACTTGAGAAGCAGTGCTAAATTGTCAGTTATCCTTTGGAATTATTGAAATTAAGATTCAAATATTTGAAAATCCCATTTATACTAGATATTCTTAATATATAAATAAATTATTCCCATTCTACATAACGTTTCATAGTGAAGAGGCCATTAATATTTGAGAAGCTGTGCGGAATTATCAGTTATCCTTTGGAATATTTGAAAATAAGAGTCAAATATTTGAAATTTCAATTTACACTAGATATTCATATTATATAAATTAATTATTCTCATTCTACATAATGTTTCATAGTGAAACGGACATTAATATTTGAGAAGCAGTGTGGAATTATCAGTTATCCTATCGAATTATTGTAAATAAGAGTCAAATATTTGAAATTACAAGTTACACTGGATATTCATAATCTATAAATAAATTATTCCCATTCTACATATTGTTTCATAGTGAAGAGGCCATTAATATTTGAGAAGCTGTGCGGAATTATCAGTTATCCTTTGGAATATTTGAAAATAAGAATCAAATATTTGAAATTACAATTTACACTAGATATTCATATTCTATAAATTAATTATTCTCATTCTACATAATGTTTCATAGTGATGGGGCCATTAATATTTGAGAAGCTGTGCGGAATTATCATTTCTCCTTTGGAATTGTTGAAAATAAGAGTCAAATATTTGAAATTACAATTTACACTAGATATATAAAAATCTATACATTAATTAATCTCATTCTACATAATGTTTCATAGTGAAGAGGCCATAAATATTTGAGAAGCTATGCGGAATTATAAGTTATCCTTTGGAATATTTGAAAATAAGAGTCAAATATTTGAAAATCACATTTATACTAGATGTTCATAATCTATAAATAAATTATTCCCATTCTACATAATGTTTCATAGTGAAGAGGCCATTAATATTTGAGAAGCTGTGCGGAATTATCAGTTATCCTTTGGAATATTTGAAAATAAGAGTCAAATATTTGAAATTTCAAGTTACACTGGATATTCATAATCTATAAATAAATTATTCCCATTCTACATAATGTTTCATAGTGAAGGAGCCATTCATATTTGAGAAGCAGGGCGGAATTGTAAGCTATACTTTGGAATTGTTGAAAATAAGAGTCAAATATTTGAAAATCGAATTTATACTAGATAATCATAATCTATAAATTAATAATTCCCATTTCCCATAATTTTTCATAGTGAAACGCCATTAATACTTGAGAAGCAGTGCTAAATTGTCAGTTATCCTTTGGAATTATTGAAATTAAGATTCAAATATTTGAAAATCCCATTTATACTAGATATTCTTAATATATAAATAAATTATTCCCATTCTACATAACGTTTCATAGTGAAGAGGAGGCCATTAATATTTGAGAAGCTGTGCGGAATTATCAGTTATCCTTTGGAATATTTGAAAATAAGAGTCAAATATTTGAAATTACAATTTACATTAGATATTCATAATCTATAAATTAATTATTCTCATTCTACATAATGTTTCATAGTGAAACGGACATTAATATTTGAGAAGCAGTGTGGAATTATCAGTTATCCTATGGAATTATTGAAAATAAGAGTCAAATATTTGAAATTTCAATTTACACTAGATATATAAAAATCTATACATTAATTAATCTCATTCTAAATAATGTTTCATAGTGAAGAGGCCATTAATATTTGAGAAGCTATGCGGAATTATCAGTTATCCTTTGGAATATTTGAAAATAAGAGTCAAATATTTGAAAATCACATTTATACTAGATATTCATAATCTATAAATAAATTATTCCCATTCTACATAATGTTTCATAGTGAAGAGGCCATTAATATTTGAGAAGCTGTGCGGAATTATCAGTTATCCTTTGGAATATTTGAAAATAAGAGTCAAATATTTGAATTTCAAGTTACACTGGATATTCATAATCTATAAATAAATTATTCCCATTCTACATAATGTTTCATAGTGAAGGAGCCATTCATATTTGAGAAGCAGTGTGGAATTATCAGTTATCCTATGGAATTATTGTAAATAAGAGTCAAATATTTGAAATTACAAGTTACACTGGATATTCATAATCTATAAATAAATTATTCTCATTCTACATAATGTTTCATAGTGATGGGGCCATTAATATTTGAGAAGCTGTGCGGAATTATCATTTCTCCTTTGGAATTGTTGAAAATAAGAGTCAAATATTTGAAATTACAATTTACACTAGATATATAAAAATCTATACATTAATTAATCTCATTCTACATAATGTTTCATAGTGAAGAGGCCATTAATATTTGAGAAGCTATGCGGAATTATCAGTTATCCTTTGGAATATTTGAAAATAAGAGTCAAATATTTGAAAATCGAATTTATACTAGATAATCATAATCTATAAATTAATAATTCCCATTTCCCATACTTTTTCATAGTGAAACGCCATTAATACTTGAGAAGCAGTGCTAAATTGTCAGTTATCCTTTGGAATTATTGAAATTAAGATTCAAATATTTGAAAATCCCATTTATACTAGATATTCTTAATATATAAATAAATTATTCCCATTCTACATAACGTTTCATAGTGAAGAGGCCATTAATATTTGAGAAGCTGTGCGGAATTATCAGTTATCCTTTGGAATATTTGAAAATAAGAGTCAAATATTTGAAATTTCAATTTACACTAGATATTCATATTATATAAATTAATTATTCTCATTCTACATAATGTTTCATAGTGAAACGGACATTAATATTTGAGAAGCAGTGTGGAATTATCAGTTATCCTATCGAATTATTGTAAATAAGAGTCAAATATTTGAAATTACAAGTTACACTGGATATTCATAATCTATAAATAAATTATTCCCATTCTACATATTGTTTCATAGTGAAGAGGCCATTAATATTTGAGAAGCTGTGCGGAATTATCAGTTATCCTTTGGAATATTTGAAAATAAGAATCAAATATTTGAAATTACAATTTACACTAGATATTCATATTCTATAAATTAATTATTCTCATTCTACATAATGTTTCATAGTGATGGGGCCATTAATATTTGAGAAGCTGTGCGGAATTATCATTTCTCCTTTGGAATTGTTGAAAATAAGAGTCAAATATTTGAAATTACAATTTACACTAGATATATAAAAATCTATACATTAATTAATCTCATTCTACATAATGTTTCATAGTGAAGAGGCCATAAATATTTGAGAAGCTATGCGGAATTATAAGTTATCCTTTGGAATATTTGAAAATAAGAGTCAAATATTTGAAAATCACATTTATACTAGATGTTCATAATCTATAAATAAATTATTCCCATTCTACATAATGTTTCATAGTGAAGAGGCCATTAATATATGAGAAGCTGTGCGGAATTATCAGTTATCCTTTGGAATATTTGAAAATAAGAGTCAAATATTTGAAATTTCAAGTTACACTGGATATTCATAATCTATAAATAAATTATTCCCATTCTACATAATGTTTCATAGTGAAGGAGCCATTCATATTTGAGAAGCAGGGCGGAATTGTAAGCTATACTTTGGAATTGTTGAAAATAAGAGTCAAATATTTGAAAATCGAATTTATACTAGATAATCATAATCTATAAATTAATAATTCCCATTTCCCATAATTTTTCATAGTGAAACGCCATTAATACTTGAGAAGCAGTGCTAAATTGTCAGTTATCCTTTGGAATTATTGAAATTAAGATTCAAATATTTGAAAATCCCATTTATACTAGATATTCTTAATATATAAATAAATTATTCCCATTCTACATAACGTTTCATAGTGAAGAGGAGGCCATTAATATTTGAGAAGCTGTGCGGAATTATCAGTTATCCTTTGGAATATTTGAAAATAAGAGTCAAATATTTGAAATTACAATTTACATTAGATATTCATAATCTATAAATTAATTATTCTCATTCTACATAATGTTTCATAGTGAAACGGACATTAATATTTGAGAAGCAGTGTGGAATTATCAGTTATCCTATGGAATTATTGAAAATAAGAGTCAAATATTTGAAATTTCAATTTACACTAGATATATAAAAATCTATACATTAATTAATCTCATTCTAAATAATGTTTCATAGTGAAGAGGCCATTAATATTTGAGAAGCTATGCGGAATTATCAGTTATCCTTTGGAATATTTGAAAATAAGAGTCAAATATTTGAAAATCACATTTATACTAGATATTCATAATCTATAAATAAATTATTCCCATTCTACATAATGTTTCATAGTGAAGAGGCCATTAATATTTGAGAAGCTGTGCGGAATTATCAGTTATCCTTTGGAATATTTGAAAATAAGAGTCAAATATTTGAATTTCAAGTTACACTGGATATTCATAATCTATAAATAAATTATTCCCATTCTACATAATGTTTCATAGTGAAGGAGCCATTCATATTTGAGAAGCAGTGCGGAATTGTAAGCTATACTTTGGAATTGTTGAAAATAAGCGTCAAATATTTGAAAATCGAATTTATACTAGATAATCATAATCTATAAATTAATAATTCCCATTTCCCATACTTTTTCATAGTGAAACGCCATTAATACTTGAGAAGCAGTGCTAAATTGTCAGTTATCCTTTGGAATTATTGAAATTAAGATTCAAATATTTGAAAATCCCATTTATACTAGATATTCTTAATATATAAATAAATTATTCCCATTCTACATAACGTTTCATAGTGAAGAGGCCATTAATATTTGAGAAGCTGTGCGGAATTATCAGTTATCCTTTGGAATATTTGAAAATAAGAGTCAAATATTTGAAATTTCAATTTACACTAGATATTCATATTATATAAATTAATTATTCTCATTCTACATAATGTTTCATAGTGAAACGGACATTAATATTTGAGAAGCAGTGTGGAATTATCAGTTATCCTATGGAATTATTGAAAATAAGAATCAAATGTTTGAATATACAAATTACACTGGATATTCATAATCTATAAATAAATTATTCCCATTCTACATAATGTTTCATAGTGAAGAGGCAATTAATATTTGAGAAGCAGTGTGGAATTATCAGTTATCCTATGGAATTATTGTAAATAAGAGTCAAATATTTGAAATTACAAGTTACACTGGATATTCATAATCTATAAATAAATTATTCCCATTCTACATATTGTTTCATAGTGAAGAGGCCATTAATATTTGAGAAGCTGTGCGGAATTATCAGTTATCCTTTGGAATATTTGAAAATAAGAATCAAATATTTGAAATTACAATTTACACTGGATATTCATAATCTATAAATAAATTATTCCCATTCTACATAATGTTTCATAGTGAAGGAGCCATTCATATTTGAGAAGCAGTGCGGAATTGTAAGCTATACTTTGGAATTGTTGAAAATAAGAGTCAAATATTTGAAAATCGAATTTATACTAGATATACATAATGTATAAATTAATTATTCTCATTCTACATAATGTTTCATAGTGAAGAGGCCATTAATATTAGATAAGCAGTGTGGAATTATCAGTTATCCTTTGGAATTGTTGAAAATAAGCGTCAAATATTTGAAATTACAATTTACACTAGATAAATATTAATCTATACATTAATTAATCTTATTATCCATAATGTTTCATAGTGAAACGGACATTAATAATTGAGAAGCAGTGCTAAATTGTCAGTAATCCTTTTGAATTATTGAAAATAAGATTCAAGTAGTTGATAATCCCCTTTATACTGGACATTCACAGAATATAAATTAAAGTTCCCCATTATCTATAATGCTTCTTAGTGATGAAGCCATTGATATTTGAGAAGCAGTGCGGAATTATCAGTTATCCTTTGAAATTGTTGAAAATAAGATTCAAATATTTGAAAATCCCATTTATACTAGATATTCATAATCTATAAATAAATTATTCCCATTCTACATAATGTTTCATAGTGAAGAGGCCATTAATATTTGAGATGCTGTGCGGAATTATCAGTTATCCTTTGGAATATTTTAAAATAAGAGTCAAATATTTGAAATTTCAATTTACACTAGATATTCATAATATATAAATTAATTATTCTCATTCTACATAATGTTTCATAGTGAAGAGGCCATTAATATTTGAGAACCTGTGCGGAATAATCAGTTATCCTTTGGAATTGTTGAATAAAAGAGTCAAATATTTGAAATTACAATTTACACTAGATATTCATAATCTATAAATAAATTATTCCCATTCTACATAATGTTTCATAGTGAAGAGGCCATTAATAATTGAGAAGCAGTGCGGAATTACCAGTTATCCTTTGGACTTGTTGAAAATAAGATTCAAATATATGAAAATCACATTTATACTAGATATTCATAATCTATAAATAAATTAGTCTCATTCTACATAATGTTTCATTGTGAAGAGGCAATTAATATTTGAGAAGCAGTGTGGAATTATCAGTTATCCTATGGAATTCTTGATAATAAGAGTCAAATATTTTAAGTTACAATTTAAACAAGATATTCATAATCTATAAATAAATTATTCCCATTCTACATAATGTTTCATTGTGAAGAGGCCATTAATATTTGAGAAGTTGTGCAGAATTATCAGTTCTCCTTTGGAATTGTTGAAAATTATATTAAAATATTTGAAAATCTCTTATATACTAGATATTCATAATCTATAAATTAATTATTCTCATTCTACATAATGTTTCATAGTGAAGAGGCCATTAATATTAGATAAGCAGTGTGGAATTATCAGTTATCCTTTGGAATTATTGAAAATAAGAGTCAAATATTTGAAATTACAATTTACACTAGATAAATATTAATCTATACATTAATTAATCTCATTATCCATAATGTTTCATAGTGAAACGGACATTAATAATTGAGAAGCATTGCTAAATTGTCAGTAATCCTTTTGAATTATTGAAAATAAGATTCAAGTAGTTGATAATCCCCTTTATACTGGACATTCACAGTGAATAAATTAAAGTTCCCCATTATCTATAATGTCTCTTGGTGAAGAGGCCATTATTACTTGAGAAACAGTTCGGAAATTCAATTATCTTTTAGAAACATTCAAAATAATGATACAAATACTTAAAATTTCCATTTATACTAGACATTAACAACAGTGTATAAATTAAAATTCCCCATTATCCATAATGTTTCTTAGTGATGAGGCCATAAATATTTGAGAAGCAGTGCGGAATTATCAATAATCCTTTAGAATTATTGAAAATAAGATTCAAATCTTTGAAAATCCCATTTATACTAGATATTCATAATCTATAAATAAATTATTCCCATTCTACATAATGTTTCATAGTGAAGAGGCCATTCATATTTGAGAAGCAGTGCGGAATTATCAGTTATCCTTTGGAATTGTTGAAAATAAGATTCAAATCTTTGAAAATCCCATTTATACTAGATATTCATAATCTATACATTATTTAATCCCATTGTCCATAATGTTTCATAGTGAAATGGACATTAATAATTGAGAAGCAGTGCTAAATTGTCAGTAATCCTTTAGAATTATTAAAAAAAAAAAGATTCAAATATTTGAAAATCCCATTTATACTAGATATTCATAATCTATAAATAAATTATTCCCATTCTACATAATGTTTCATAGTGAAGAGGCTATTAATATTTGAGAAGCTGTGCGGAATTATCAGTTATCCTTTGGAATATTTGAAAATAAGAGTCAAATATTTGAAATTTCAAGTTACACTGGATATTCATAATCTATAAATAAATTATTCCCATTCTACATTATGTCTCATAGTGAAGGAGCCATTCATATTTGAGAAGCAGTGCGGAATTGTAAGCTATACTTTGGAATTGTTGAAAATAAGAGTCAAATATTTGAAAATCCAATTAATACTAGATAATCATAATCTATAAATTAATAATTCCCATTTCCCATACTTTTTCATAGTGAAACGCCATTAATACTTGAGAAGCAGTGCTAAATTGTCAGTTATCCTTTGGAATTATTGAAATTAAGATTCAAATATTTGAAAATCCCATTTATACTAGATATTCTTAATATATAAATAAATTATTCCCATTCTACATAACGTTTCATAGTGAAGAGGCCATTAATATTTGAGAAGCTGTGCGGAATTATCAGTTATCCTTTGGAATATTTGAAAATAAGAGTCAAATATTTGAAATTACAATTTACACTAGATATTCATAATCTATAAATAAATTATTCCCATTCTACATAATGTTTCATTGTGAAGAGGCCATTAATATTTGAGAAGCAGTGCGGAATTACCAGTTATCCTTCGGAATTGTTGAAAATAAGAGTCAAATATTTGAAAATCCCATTTATACTAGATATTCTTAATATATAAATAAATTATTCCCATTCTACATAACGTTTCATAGTGAAGAGGCCATTAATATTTGAGAAGCTGTGCGGAATTATCAGTTATCCTTTGGAATATTTGAAAATAAGAGTCAAATATTTGAAATTACAATTTACACTAGATATTCATAATCTATAAATAAATTATTCCCATTCTACATAATGTTTCATTGTGAAGAGGCCATTAATATTGGAGAAGTTGTGCAGAATTATCAGTTCTCCTTTGGAATTGTTGAAAATTATATTAAAATATTTGAAAATCTCTTATATACTAGATATACATAATGTATAAATTAATTATTCTCATTCTACATAATGTTTCATAGTGAAGAGGCCATTAATATTAGATAAGCAGTGTGGAATTATCAGTTATCCTTTGGAATTGTTGAAAATAAGAGTCAAATATTTGAAATTACAATTTACACTAGATAAATATTAATTTATACATTAATTAATCTTATTATCCATAATGTTTCATAGTGAAACGGACATTAATAATTGAGAAGCAGTGCTAAATTGTCAGTAATCCTTTTGAATTATTGAAAATAAGATTCAAGTAGTTGATAATCCCCTTTATACTGGACATTCACAGTATATAAATTAAAGTTCCCCATTATCTATAATGTCTCTTGGTGAAGAGGCCATTAATATTTGAGATGCTGTGCGGAATTATCAGTTATCCTTTGGAATATTTTAAAATAAGAGTCAAATGTTTGAAATTACAAGTTACACTGGATATTCATAATCTATAAATAAATTATTCCCATACTACATAATGTTTCATAGTGAAGAGGCAATTAATATTTGAGAAGCAGTGTGGAATTATCAGTTATCCTATGGAATTATTGTAAATAAGAGTCAAATATTTGAAATTACAAGTTACACTGGATATTCATAATCTATAAATAAATTATTCCCATTCTACATATTGTTTCATAGTGAAGAGGCCATTAATATTTGAGAAGCTGTGCGGAATTATCAGTTATCCTTTGGAATATTTGAAAATAAGAATCAAATATTTGAAATTACAATTTACACTAGATATTCATATTCTATAAATTAATTATTCTCATTCTACATAATGTTTCATAGTGATGGGGCCATTAATATTTGAGAAGCTGTGCGGAATTATCATTTCTCCTTTGGAATTGTTGAAAATAAGAGTCAAATATTTGAAATTACAATTTACACTAGATATATAAAAATCTATACATTAATTAATCTCATTCTACATAATGTTTCATAGTGAAAAGGCCATTAATATTTGAGAAGCTATGCGGAATTATCAGTTATCCTTTGGAATTGTTGAAAATAAGAGTCAAATATTTGAAAATCCCATTTATACTAGATATTCTTAATATATAAATAAATTATTCCCATTCTACATAACGTTTCATAGTGAAGAGGCCATTAATATTTGAGAAGCTGTGCGGAATTATCAGTTATCCTTTGGAATATTTGAAAATAAGAGTCAAATATTTGAAATTACAATTTACACTAGATATTCATAATCTATAAATAAATTATTCCCATTCTACATAATGTTTCATAGTGAAACGGACATTAATATTTGAGAAGCAGTGTGGAATTATCAGTTATCCTATGGAATTATTGAAAATAAGAGTCAAATGTTTGAAATTACAAATTACACTGGATATTCATAATCTATAAATAAATTATTCCCATTCTACATAATGTTTCATAGTGAAGAGGAAATTAATATTTGAGAAGCAGTGTGGAATTATCAGTTATCCTATGGAATTATTGTAAATAAGAGTCAAATATTTGAAATTACAAGTTACACTGGATATTCATAATCTATAAATAAATTATTCCCATTCTACATATTGTTTCATAGTGAAGAGGCCATTAATATTTGAGAAGCTGTGCGGAATTATCAGTTATCCTTTGGAATATTTGAAAATAAGAATCAAATATTTGAAATTACAATTTACACTAGATATTCATATTCTATAAATTAATTATTCTCATTCTACATAATGTTTCATAGTGATGGGGCCATTAATATTTGAGAAGCTGTGCGGAATTATCATTTCTCCTTTGGAATTGTTGAAAATAAGAGTCAAATATTTGAAATTTCAATTTACACTAGATATTCATAATCTATAAATAAATTATTCCCATTCTACATAATGTTTCATTGTGAAGAGGCCATTAATATTGGAGAAGTTGTGCAGAATTATCAGTTCTCCTTTGGAATTGTTGAAAATTATATTAAAATATTTGAAAATCTCTTATATACTAGATATACATAATGTATAAATTAATTATTCTCATTCTACATAATGTTTCATAGTGAAGAGGCCATTAATATTAGATAAGCAGTGTGGAATTATCAGTTATCCTTTGGAATTGTTGAAAATAAGAGTCAAATATTTGAAATTACAATTTACACTAGATAAATATTAATCTATACATTAATTAATCTTATTATCCATAATGTTTCATAGTGAAACGGACATTAATAATTGAGAAGCAGTGCTAAATTGTCAGTAATCCTTTTGAATTATTGAAAATAAGATTCAAGTAGTTGATAATCCCCTTTATACTGGACATTCACAGTATATAAATTAAAGTTCCCCATTATCTATAATGTCTCTTGGTGAAGAGGCCATTATTACTTGAGAAACAGTTCGGAAATTCAATTATCTTTTAGAAACATTCAAAATAATGATACAAATACTTAAAATTTCCATTTATACTAGACATTAACAGTGTATAAAATAAAATTCCCCATTATCCATAATGCTTCTTAGTGATGAGGCCATTGATATTTGAAAAGCAGTGCGGAATTATCAGTTATCCTTTGAAATTGTTGAAAATAAGATTCAAATATTTGAAAATCCCATTTATACTAGATATTCATAATCTATAAATAAATTATTCCCATTCTACATAATGTTTCATAGTGAAGAGGCCATTAATATTTGAGATGCTGTGCGGAATTATCAGTTATCCTTTGAAATATTTTAAAATAAGAGTCAAATATTTGAAATTTCAATTTACACTAGATATTCATAATATATAAATAAATTATTCCCATTCTACATAATGTTTCATAGTGAAGAGGCCATTAATAATTGAGAAGCAGTGCGGAATTACCAGTTATCCTTTGGAATTGTTGAAAATAAGATTCAAATATTTGAAAATCACATTTATACTAGATATTCATAATCTATAAATAAATTAGTCTCATTCTACATAATGTTTCATTGTGAAGAGGCAATTAATATTTGAGAAGCAGTGTGGAATTATCAGTTATCCTATGGAATTCTTGATAATAAGAGTCAAATATTTTAAGTTACAATTTAAACAAGATATTCATAATCTATAAATAAATTATTCCCATTCTACATAATGTTTCATTGTGAAGAGGCCATTAATATTTGAGAAGTTGTGCAGAATTATCAGTTCTCCTTTGGAATTGTTGAAAATTATATTAAAATATTTGAAAATCTCTTATATACTAGATATTCATAATCTATAAATTAATTATTCTCATTCTACATAATGTTTCATAGTGAAGAGGCCATTAATATTAGATAAGCAGTGTGGAATTATCAGTTATCCTTTGGAATTGTTGAAAATAAGAGTCAAATATTTGAAATTACAATTTACACTAGATAAATATTAATCTATACATTATTTAATCTCATTATCCATAATGTTTCATAGTGAAACGGACATTAATAATTGAGAAGCAGTGCTAAATTGTCAGTAATCCTTTTGAATTATTGAAAATAAGATTCAAGTAGTTGATAATCCCCTTTATACTGGACATTCACAGTGAATAAATTAAAGTTCCCCATTATCTATAATGTCTCTTGGTGAAGAGGCCATTATTACTTGAGAAACAGTTCGGAAATTCAATTATCTTTTAGAAACATTCAAAATAATGATACAAATACTTAAAATTTCCATTTATACTAGACATTAACAACAGTGTATAAATTAAAATTCCCCATTATCCATAATGTTTCTTAGTGATGAGGCCATAAATATTTGAGAAGCATTGCGGAATTATCAATAATCCTTTAGAATTATTGAAAATAAGATTCAAATCTTTGAAAATCCCATTTATACTAGATATTCATAATCTATAAATAAATTATTCCCATTCTACATAATGTTTCATAGTGAAGAGGCCATTCATATTTGAGAAGCAGTGCGGAATTATCAGTTATCCTTTGGAATTGTTGAAAATAAGATTCAAATCTTTGAAAATCCCATTTATACTAGATATTCATAATCTATACATTATTTAATCCCATTGTCCATAATGTTTCATAGTGAAATGGACATTAATAATTGAGAAGCAGTGCTAAATTGTCAGTAATCCTTTAGAATTATTAAAAAAAAAAAGATTCAAATATTTGAAAATCCCATTTATACTAGATATTCATAATCTATAAATAAATTATTCCCATTCTACATAATGTTTCATAGTGAAGAGGCTATTAATATTTGAGAAGCTGTGCGGAATTATCAGTTATCCTTTGGAATATTTGTAAATAAGAGTCAAATATTTGAAATTTCAAGTTACACTGGATATTCATAATCTATAAATAAATTATTCCCATTCTACATTATGTCTCATAGTGAAGGAGCCAATCATATTTGAGAAGCAGTGCGGAATTGTAAGCTATACTTTGGAATTGTTGAAAATAAGAGTCAAATATTTGAAAATCCAATTTATACTAGATAATCATAATCTATAAATTAATAATTCCCATTTCCCATACTTTTTCATAGTGAAACGCCATTAATACTTGAGAAGCAGTGCTAAATTGTCAGTTATCCTTTGGAATTATTGAAATTAAGATTCAAATATTTGAAAATCCCATTTATACTAGATATTCTTAATATATAAATAAATTATTCCCATTCTACATAACGTTTCATAGTGAAGAGGCCATTAATATTTGAGAAGCTGTGCGGAATTATCAGTTATCCTTTGGAATATTTGAAAATAAGAGTCAAATATTTGAAATTACAATTTACACTAGATATTCATAATCTATAAATAAATTATTCCCATTCTACATAATGTTTCATTGTGAAGAGGCCATTAATATTTGAGAAGCAGTGCGGAATTACCAGTTATCCTTTGGAATTGTTGAAAATAAGAGTCAAATATTTGAAAATCCCATTTATACTAGATATTCTTAATATATAAATAAATTATTCCCATTCTACATAACGTTTCATAGTGAAGAGGCCATTAATATTTGAGAAGCTGTGCGGAATTATCAGTTATCCTTTGGAATATTTGAAAATAAGAGTCAAATATTTGAAATTACAATTTACACTAGATATTCATAATCTATAAATAAATTATTCTCATTCTACATAATGTTTCATAGTGATGGGGCCATTAATATTAGATAAGCAGTGTGGAATTATCAGTTATCCTTTGGAATTGTTGAAAATAAGAGTCAAATATTTGAAATTACAATTTACACTAGATAAATATTAATCTATACATTAATTAATCTTATTATCCATAATGTTTCATAGTGAAACGGACATTAATAATTGAGAAGCAGTGCTAAATTGTCAGTAATCCTTTTGAATTATTGAAAATAAGATTCAAGTAGTTGATAATCCCCTTTATACTGGACATTCACAGTATATAAATTAAAGTTCCCCATTATCTATAATGACTCTTGGTGAAGAGGCCATTATTACTTGAGAAACAGTTCGTAAATTCAATTATCTTTTAGAAACATTCAAAATAATGATACAAATACTTAAAATTTCCATTTATACTAGACATTAACAGTGTATAAAATAAAATTCCCCATTATCCATAATGCTTCTTAGTGATGAGGCCATTGATATTTGAGAAGCAGTGCGGAATTATCAGTTATCCTTTGAAATTGTTGAAAATAAGATTCAAATATTTGAAAATCCCATTTATACTAGATATTCATAATCTATAAATAAATTATTCCCATTCTACATAATGTTTCATAGTGAAGAGGCCATTAATATTTGAGAAGCTGTGCGGAATTATCATTTATCCTTTGGAATATTTGAAAATAAGAGTCAAATATTTGAAATTTCAATTTACACTAGATATTCATAATATATAAATTAATTATTCTCATTCTACATAATGTTTCATAGTGAAGAGGCCATTAATATTTGAGAAGCTATGCGGAATTATCAGTTATCCTTTGGAATATTTGAAAATAAGAGTCAAATATTTGAAATTTCAATTTACACTAGATATTCATAATCTATAAATAAATTATTCCCATTCTACATAATGTTTCATTGTGAAGAGGCCATTAATATTTGAGAAGTTGTGCAGAATTATCAGTTCTCCTTTGGAATTGTTGAAAATTATATTAAAATATTTGAAAATCTCTTATATACTAGATATTCATAATCTATAAATTAATTATTCTCATTCTACATAATGTTTCATAGTGAAGAGGCCATTAATATTAGATAAGCAGTGTGGAATTATCAGTTATCCTTTGGAATTGTTGAAAATAAGAGTCAAATATTTGAAATTACAATTTATACTAGATAAATATTAATCTATAAATTAATTATTCTCATTCTACATAATATTTCATAGTGAAACGGACATTAATAATTGAGAAGCAGTGCTAAATTGTCAGTAATCCTTTTGAATTATTGAAAATAAGATTCAAGTAGTTGATAATCCCCTTTATACTGGACATTCAAAGTATATAAATTAAAGTTCCCCATTATCTATAATGTCTCTTGGTGAAGAGGCCATTATTACTTGAGAAACAGTTCGGAAATTCAATTATCTTTTAGAAACATTCAAAATAATGATACAAATACTTAAAATTTCCATTTATACTAGACATTAACAACAGTGTATAAATTAAAATTCCCCATTATCCATAATGTTTCTTAGTGATGAGGCCATAAATATTTGAGAAGCAGTGCGGAATTATCAGTAATCCTTTGGAATATATGAAAATAAGAGTCAAATATTTGAAATAATAATTTACACTAGATATTCATAACCTATAAATAAATTATTCCCATTCTACATAATGTTTCATAGTGAAGAGGCCATTAATAATTGAGAAGCAGTGCGGAATTACCAGTTATCCTTTGGAATTGTTGAAAATAAGATTCAAATATTTGAAAATCACATTTATACTAGATATTCATAATATATAAATTAATTATTCTCATTCTACATAATGTTTCATAGTGAAGAGGCCATTAATATTTGAGAAGCTGTGCGGAATAATCAGTTATTCTTTGGAATTGTTGAATAAAAGAGTCAAATATTTGAAATTACAATTTACACTAGATATTCATAACCTATAAATAAATTATTCCCATTCTACATAATGTTTCATAGTGAAGAGGCCATTAATAATTGAGAAGCAGTGCGGAATTACCAGTTATCCTTTGGAATTGTTGAAAATAAGATTCAAATATTTGAAAATCACATTTATACTAGATATTTATAATCTATAAATAAATTATTACCATTCTACATATTGTTTCATAGTGAAGAGGCCATTAATATTTGAGAAGCTGTGCGGAATTATCAGTTATCCTTTGGAATTGTTGAAAATAAGAGTCAAATATTTGAAATTTCAATTTACACTAGATATTCATATTATATAAATTAATTATTCTCATTCTACATAATGTTTCATAGTGAAACGGACATTAATAATTGAGAAGCAGTGCTAAATTGTCAGTAATCCTTTAGAATTATTGAAAATAAGATTCAAATATTTGATAATCCCATTTATACTGGACATTCACAGTGTATAAATTAAAGTTCCCCATTATCTATAATGTCTCTTGGTGAAGAGGTCATTGTTACTTGAGAAACAGTTCGAAAATTCAATTATCTTTTAGAAACATTCGAAATAATGATACAAATACTTAAAATATCCATTTATACTAGACATTAACAGTGTATAAATTAAAATTCCCCATTATCCATAATATTTCATTGTGAAGAGGCCATTAATATTTGAGAAGCAAAACAGAAATGTCAAAAATCCTTTGGCATTTTTTTAAATAAGGTTCAAATATATGAAAATCACATTTATACTAGATATTCATAATCTATAAATAAATTATTCCCATTCTACATAATGTTTCATAGTGAAAAGGCCATTAATATTTGAAAAGCTGTGCGGAATTATCAGTTATCCTTTGGAATATTTGAAAATAAGAATCAAATATTTGAAAATCCCATTTTTACTAGATATTCATAATCTATAAATAAATTATTCCCATTCTACATAATGTTTCATTGTGAAGAGGCCATTAATATTAGATAAGCAGTGTGGAATTATCAGTTATCCTTTGGAATTGTTGAAAATAAGAGTCAAATATTTGAAATTACAATTTACACTAGATAAATATTAATCTATACATTATTTAATCTCATTATCCATAATGTTTCATAGTGAAACGGACATTAATAATTGAGAAGCAGTGCTAAATTGTCAGTAATCCTTTAGAATTATTGAAAATAAGATTCAAATATTTGATAATCCCATTTATACTGGACATTCACAGTGAATAAATTAAAGTTCCCCATTATCTATAATGTCTCTTGGTGAAGAGGCCATTATTACTTGAGAAACAGTTCGGAAATTCAATTATCTTTTAGAAACATTCAAAATAATGATACAAATACTTAAAATTTCCATTTATACTAGACATTAACAACAGTGTATAAATTAAAATTCCCCATTATCCATAATGTTTCTTAGTGATGAGGCCATAAATATTTGAGAAGCATTGCGGAATTATCAATAATCCTTTAGAATTATTGAAAATAAGATTCAAATCTTTGAAAATCCCATTTATACTAGATATTCATAATCTATAAATAAATTATTCCCATTCTACATAATGTTTCATAGTGAAGAGGCCATTCATATTTGAGAAGCAGTGCGGAATTATCAGTTATCCTTTGGAATTGTTGAAAATAAGATTCAAATCTTTGAAAATCCCATTTATACTAGATATTCATAATCTATACATTATTTAATCCCATTGTCCATAATGTTTCATAGTGAAATGGACATTAATAATTGAGAAGCAGTGCTAAATTGTCAGTAATCCTTTAGAATTATTAAAAAAAAAAAGATTCAAATATTTGAAAATCCCATTTATACTAGATATTCATAATCTATAAATAAATTATTCCCATTCTACATAATGTTTCATAGTGAAGAGGCTATTAATATTTGAGAAGCTGTGCGGAATTATCAGTTATCCTTTGGAATATTTGTAAATAAGAGTCAAATATTTGAAATTTCAAGTTACACTGGATATTCATAATCTATAAATAAATTATTCCCATTCTACATTATGTCTCATAGTGAAGGAGCCAATCATATTTGAGAAGCAGTGCGGAATTGTAAGCTATACTTTGGAATTGTTGAAAATAAGAGTCAAATATTTGAAAATCCAATTTATACTAGATAATCATAATCTATAAATTAATAATTCCCATTTCCCATACTTTTTCATAGTGAAACGCCATTAATACTTGAGAAGCAGTGCTAAATTGTCAGTTATCCTTTGGAATTATTGAAATTAAGATTCAAATATTTGAAAATCCCATTTATACTAGATATTCTTAATATATAAATAAATTATTCCCATTCTACATAACGTTTCATAGTGAAGAGGCCATTAATATTTGAGAAGCTGTGCGGAATTATCAGTTATCCTTTGGAATATTTGAAAATAAGAGTCAAATATTTGAAATTACAATTTACACTAGATATTCATAATCTATAAATAAATTATTCCCATTCTACATAATGTTTCATTGTGATGAGGCCATTAATATTTGAGAAGCAGTGCGGAATTACCAGTTATCCTTTGGAATTGTTGAAAATAAGAGTCAAATATTTGAAAATCCCATTTATACTAGATATTCTTAATATATAAATAAATTATTCCCATTCTACATAACGTTTCATAGTGAAGAGGCCATTAATATTTGAGAAGCTGTGCGGAATTATCAGTTATCCTTTGGAATATTTGAAAATAAGAGTCAAATATTTGAAATTACAATTTACACTAGATATTCATAATCTATAAATAAATTATTCTCATTCTACATAATGTTTCATAGTGATGGGGCCATTAATATTAGATAAGCAGTGTGGAATTATCAGTTATCCTTTGGAATTGTTGAAAATAAGAGTCAAATATTTGAAATTACAATTTACACTAGATAAATATTAATCTATACATTAATTAATCTTATTATCCATAATGTTTCATAGTGAAACGGACATTAATAATTGAGAAGCAGTGCTAAATTGTCAGTAATCCTTTTGAATTATTGAAAATAAGATTCAAGTAGTTGATAATCCCCTTTATACTGGACATTCACAGTATATAAATTAAAGTTCCCCATTATCTATAATGTCTCTTGGTGAAGAGGCCATTATTACTTGAGAAACAGTTCGGAAATTCAATTATCTTTTAGAAACATTCAAAATAATGATACAAATACTTAAAATTTCCATTTATACTAGACATTAACAGTGTATAAAATAAAATTCCCCATTATCCATAATGCTTCTTAGTGATGAGGCCATTGATATTTGAGAAGCAGTGCGGAATTATCAGTTATCCTTTGAAATTGTTGAAAATAAGATTCAAATATTTGAAAATCCCATTTATACTAGATATTCATAATCTATAAATAAATTATTCCCATTCTACATAATGTTTCATAGTGAAGAGGCCATTAATATTTGAGAAGCTGTGCGGAATTATCATTTATCCTTTGGAATATTTGAAAATAAGAGTCAAATATTTGAAATTTCAATTTACACTAGATATTCATAATATATAAATTAATTATTCTCATTCTACATAATGTTTCATAGTGAAGAGGCCATTAATATTTGAGAAGCTATGCGGAATTATCAGTTATCCTTTGGAATATTTGAAAATAAGAGTCAAATATTTGAAATTTCAATTTACACTAGATATTCATAATCTATAAATAAATTATTCCCATTCTACATAATGTTTCATTGTGAAGAGGCCATTAATATTTGAGAAGTTGTGCAGAATTATCAGTTCTCCTTTGGAATTGTTGAAAATTATATTAAAATATTTGAAAATCTCTTATATACTAGATATTCATAATCTATAAATTAATTATTCTCATTCTACATAATGTTTCATAGTGAAGAGGCCATTAATATTAGATAAGCAGTGTGGAATTATCAGTTATCCTTTGGAATTGTTGAAAATAAGAGTCAAATATTTGAAATTACAATTTATACTAGATAAATATTAATCTATAAATTAATTATTCTCATTCTACATAATATTTCATAGTGAAACGGACATTAATAATTGAGAAGCAGTGCTAAATTGTCAGTAATCCTTTTGAATTATTGAAAATAAGATTCAAGTAGTTGATAATCCCCTTTATACTGGACATTCAAAGTATATAAATTAAAGTTCCCCATTATCTATAATGTCTCTTGGTGAAGAGGCCATTATTACTTGAGAAACAGTTCGGAAATTCAATTATCTTTTAGAAACATTCAAAATAATGATACAAATACTTAAAATTTCCATTTATACTAGACATTAACAACAGTGTATAAATTAAAATTCCCCATTATCCATAATGTTTCTTAGTGATGAGGCCATAAATATTTGAGAAGCAGTGCGGAATTATCAGTAATCCTTTGGAATATATGAAAATAAGAGTCAAATATTTGAAATAATAATTTACACTAGATATTCATAACCTATAAATAAATTATTCCCATTCTACATAATGTTTCATAGTGAAGAGGCCATTAATAATTGAGAAGCAGTGCGGAATTACCAGTTATCCTTTCGAATTGTTGAAAATAAGATTCAAATATTTGAAAATCACATTTATACTAGATATTCATAATATATAAATTAATTATTCTCATTCTACATAATGTTTCATAGTGAAGAGGCCATTAATATTTGAGAAGCTGTGCGGAATAATCAGTTATTCTTTGGAATTGTTGAATAAAAGAGTCAAATATTTGAAATTACAATTTACACTAGATATTCATAACCTATAAATAAATTATTCCCATTCTACATAATGTTTCATAGTGAAGAGGCCATTAATAATTGAGAAGCAGTGCGGAATTACCAGTTATCCTTTGGAATTGTTGAAAATAAGATTCAAATATTTGAAAATCACATTTATACTAGATATTTATAATCTATAAATAAATTATTACCATTCTACATATTGTTTCATAGTGAAGAGGCCATTAATATTTGAGAAGCTTTGCGGAATTATCAGTTATCCTTTGGAATTGTTGAAAATAAGAGTCAAATATTTGAAATTTCAATTTACACTAGATATTCATATTATATAAATTAATTATTCTCATTCTACATAATGTTTCATAGTGAAACGGACATTAATAATTGAGAAGCAGTGCTAAATTGTCAGTAATCCTTTAGAATTATTGAAAATAAGATTCAAATATTTGATAATCCCATTTATAATGGACATTCACAGTGTATAAATTAAAGTTCCCCATTATCTATAATGTCTCTTGGTGAAGAGGTCATTATTACTTGAGAAACAGTTCGGAAATTCAATTATCTTTTAGAAACATTCAAAATAATGATACAAATACTTAAAATTTCCATTTATACTAGACATTAACAACAGTGTATAAATTAAAATTCCCCATTATCCATAATGTTTCTTAGTGATGAGGCCATAAATATTTGAGAAGCAGTGCGGAATTATCAGTAATCCTTTGGAATATATGAAAATAAGAGTCAAATATTTGAAATAATAATTTACACTAGATATTCATAACCTATAAATAAATTATTCCCATTCTACATAATGTTTCATAGTGAAAAGGCCATTAATATTTGAAAAGCTGTGCGGAATTATCAGTTATCCTTTGGAATATTTGAAAATAAGAATCAAATATTTGATAATCCCATTTTTACTAGATATTCATAATCTATAAATAAATTATTCCCATTCTACATAATGTTTCATAGTGAAGAGGCCATTCATATTTGAGAAGCAGTGCGGAATTATCAGTTATCCTTTGGAATTGTTGAAAATAATATTCAAATCTTTGAAAATCCCATTTATACTAGATATTCATAATCTATACATTAATTAATCCCATTGTCCATAATGTTTCATAGTGAAATGGACATTAATAATTGAGAAGCAGTGCTAAATTGTCAGTAATCCTTTAGAATTATTGAAAAAAAGATTCAAATATTTGAAAATCCCATTTATACTAGACATTGACAGTGTATAAAATAAAATTCCCCATTATCCATAATGCTTCTTAGTGATGAGGCCATTGATATTTGAGAAGCAGTGCGGAATTATCAGTTATCCTTTGAAATTGTTGAAAATAAGATTCAAATATTTGAAAATCCCATTTATACTAGATATTCATAATCTATAAATAAATTATTCCCATTCTACATAATGTTTCATAGTGAAGAGGCCATTAATATTTGAGATGCTGTGCGGAATTATCAGTTATCCTTTGGAATATTTTAAAATAAGAGTCAAATATTTGAAATTTCAATTTACACTAGATATTCATAATATATAAATTAATTATTCTCATTCTACATAATGTTTCATAGTGAAGAGGCCATTAATATTTGAGAACCTGTGCGGAATAATCAGTTATCCTTTGGAATTGTTGAATAAAAGAGTCAAATATTTGAAATTACAATTTACACTAGATATTCATAATCTATAAATAAATTATTCCCATTCTACATAATGTTTCATAGTGAAGAGTCCATTAATAATTGAGAAGCAGTGCGGAATTACCAGTTATCCTTTGGAATTGTTGAAAATAAGATTCAAATATTTGAAAATCACATTTATACTAGATATTCATAATCTATAAATAAATTAGTCTCATTCTACATAATGTTTCATTGTGAAGAGGCAATTAATATTTGAGAAGCAGTGTGGAATTATCAGTTATCCTATGGAATTCTTGATAATAAGAGTCAAATATTTTAAGTTACAATTTAAACAAGATATTCATAATCTATAAATAAATTATTCCCATTCTACATAATGTTTCATTGTGAAGAGGCCATTAATATTTGAGAAGTTGTGCAGAATTATCAGTTCTCCTTTGGAATTGTTGAAAATTATATTAAAATATTTGAAAATCTCTTATATACTAGATATTCATAATCTATAAATTAATTATTCTCATTCTACATAATGTTTCATAGTGAAGAGGCCATTAATATTAGATAAGCAGTGTGGAATTATCAGTTATCCTTTGGAATTGTTGAAAATAAGAGTCAAATATTTGAAATTACAATTTATACTAGATAAATATTAATCTATAAATTAATTATTCTCATTCTACATAATATTTCATAGTGAAACGGACATTAATAATTGAGAAGCAGTGCTAAATTGACAGTAATCCTTTTGAATTATTGAAAATAAGATTCAAGTAGTTGATAATCCCCTTTATACTGGACATTCACAGTATATAAATTAAAGTTCCCCATTATCTATAATGTCTCTTGGTGAAGAGGCCATTATTACTTGAGAAACAGTTCGGAAATTCAATTATCTTTTAGAAACATTCAAAATAATGATACAAATACTTAAAATTTCCATTTATACTAGACATTAACAACAGTGTATAAATTAAAATTCCCCATTATCCATAATGTTTCTTAGTGATGAGGCCATAAATATTTGAGAAGCAGTGCGGAATTATCAGTAATCCTTTGGAATATATGAAAATAAGAGTCAAATATTTGAAATAATAATTTACACTAGATATTCATAACCTATAAATAAATTATTCCCATTCTACATAATGTTTCATAGTGAAGAGGCCATTAATAATTGAGAAGCAGTGCGGAATTACCAGTTATCCTTTGGAATTGTTGAAAATAAGATTCAAATATTTGAAAATCACATTTATACTAGATATTCATAATATATAAATTAATTATTCTCATTCTACATAATGTTTCATAGTGAAGAGGCCATTAATATTTGAGAAGCTGTGCGGAATAATCAGTTATCCTTTGGAATTGTTGAAAATAAGAGTCAAATATTTGAAATTTCAATTTACACTAGATATTCATATTATATAAATTAATTATTCTCATTCTACATAATGTTTCATAGTGAAACGGACATTAATAATTGAGAAGCAGTGCTAAATTGTCAGTAATCCTTTAGAATTATTGAAAATAAGATTCAAATATTTGATAATCCCATTTATACTGGACATTCACAGTGTATAAATTAAAGTTCCCCATTATCTATAATGTCTCTTGGTGAAGAGGTCATTGTTACTTGAGAAACAGTTCGAAAATTCAATTATCTTTTAGAAACATTCGAAATAATGATACAAATACTTAAAATATCCATTTATACTAGACATTAACAGTGTATAAATTAAAATTCCCCATTATCCATAATATTTCATTGTGAAGAGGCCATTAATATTTGAGAAGCAAAACAGAAATGTCAAAAATCCTTTTGCATTTTTTTAAATAAGGTTCAAATATATGAAAATCACATTTATACTAGATATTCATAATCTATAAATAAATTATTCCCATTCTACATAATGTTTCATAGTGAAAAGGCCATTAATATTTGAAAAGCTGTGCGGAATTATCAGTTATCCTTTGGAATATTTGAAAATAAGAATCAAATATTTGAAAATCCCATTTATACTAGATATTCATAATCTATAAATAAATTATTCCCATTCTACATAATGTTTCATAGTGAAGAGGCCATTCATATTTGAGAAGCAGTGCGGAATTATCAGTTATCCTTTGGAATTGTTGAAAATAAGAGTCAAATATTTGAAATTACAATTTATACTAGATAAATATTAATCTATAAATTAATTATTCTCATTCTACATAATATTTCATAGTGAAACGGACATTAATAATTGAGAAGCAGTGCTAAATTGTCAGTAATCCTTTTGAATTATTGAAAATAAGATTCAAGTAGTTGATAATCCCCTTTATACTGGACATTCACAGTATATAAATTAAAGTTCCCCATTATCTATAATGTCTCTTGGTGAAGAGGCCATTATTACTTGAGAAACAGTTCGGAAATTCAATTATCTTTTAGAAACATTCAAAATAATGATACAAATACTTAAAATTTCCATTTATACTAGACATTAACAACAGTGTATAAATTAAAATTCCCCATTATCCATAATGTTTCTTAGTGATGAGGCCATAAATATTTGAGAAGCAGTGCGGAATTATCAGTAATCCTTTGGAATATATGAAAATAAGAGTCAAATATTTGAAATAATAATTTACACTAGATATTCATAACCTATAAATAAATTATTCCCATTCTACATAATGTTTCATAGTGAAGAGGCCATTAATAATTGAGAAGCAGTGCGGAATTACCAGTTATCCTTTGGAATTGTTGAAAATAAGATTCAAATATTTGAAAATCACATTTATACTAGATATTCATAATATATAAATTAATTATTCTCATTCTACATAATGTTTCATAGTGAAGAGGCCATTAATATTTGAGAAGCTGTGCGGAATAATCAGTTATCCTTTGGAATTGTTGAAAATAAGAGTCAAATATTTGAAATTTCAATTTACACTAGATATTCATATTATATAAATTAATTATTCTCATTCTACATAATGTTTCATAGTGAAACGGACATTAATAATTGAGAAGCAGTGCTAAATTGTCAGTAATCCTTTAGAATTATTGAAAATAAGATTCAAATATTTGATAATCCCATTTATACTGGACATTCACAGTGTATAAATTAAAGTTCCCCATTATCTATAATGTCTCTTGGTGAAGAGGTCATTGTTACTTGAGAAACAGTTCGAAAATTCAATTATCTTTTAGAAACATTCGAAATAATGATACAAATACTTAAAATATCCATTTATACTAGACATTAACAGTGTATAAATTAAAATTCCCCATTATCCATAATATTTCATTGTGAAGAGGCCATTAATATTTGAGAAGCAAAACAGAAATGTCAAAAATCCTTTTGCATTTTTTTAAATAAGGTTCAAATATATGAAAATCACATTTATACTAGATATTCATAATCTATAAATAAATTATTCCCATTCTACATAATGTTTCATAGTGAAAAGGCCATTAATATTTGAAAAGCTGTGCGGAATTATCAGTTATCCTTTGGAATATTTGAAAATAAGAATCAAATATTTGAAAATCCCATTTATACTAGATATTCATAATCTATAAATAAATTATTCCCATTCTACATAATGTTTCATAGTGAAGAGGCCATTCATATTTGAGAAGCAGTGCGGAATTATCAGTTATCCTTTGGAATTGTTGAAAATAAGAGTCAAATATTTGAAATTACAATTTATACTAGATAAATATTAATCTATAAATTAATTATTCTCATTCTACATAATATTTCATAGTGAAACGGACATTAATAATTGAGAAGCAGTGCTAAATTGTCAGTAATCCTTTTGAATTATTGAAAATAAGATTCAAGTAGTTGATAATCCCCTTTATACTGGACATTCACAGTATATAAATTAAAGTTCCCCATTATCTATAATGTCTCTTGGTGAAGAGGCCATTATTACTTGAGAAACAGTTCGGAAATTCAATTATCTTTTAGAAACATTCAAAATAATGATACAAATACTTAAAATTTCCATTTATACTAGACATTAACAACAGTGTATAAATTAAAATTCCCCATTATCCATAATGTTTCTTAGTGATGAGGCCATAAATATTTGAGAAGCAGTGCGGAATTATCAGTTATCCTTTGGAATATTTTAAAATAAGAGTCAAATATTTAAAATTTCAATTTACACTAGATATTCATAAGCTATAAATAAATTATTCCCATTCTACATAATGTTTCATAGTGAAGAGGCCATTAATAATTGAGAAGCAGTGCGGAATTACCAGTTATCCTTTGGAATTGTTGAAAATAAGATTCAAATATTTGAAAATCACATTTATACTAGATATTCATAATATATAAATTAATTATTCTCATTCTACATAATGTTTCATAGTGAAGAGGCCATTAATATTTGAGAAGCTGTGCGGAATAATCAGTTATTCTTTGGAATTGTTGAATAAAAGAGTCAAATATTTGAAATTACAATTTACACTAGATATTCATAACCTATAAATAAATTATTCCCATTCTACATAATGTTTCATAGTGAAGAGGCCATTAATAATTGAGAAGCAGTGCGGAATTACCAGTTATCCTTTGGAATTGTTGAAAATAAGATTCAAATATTTGAAAATCACATTTATACTAGATATTTATAATCTATAAATAAATTATTACCATTCTACATATTGTTTCATAGTGAAGAGGCCATTAATATTTGAGAAGCAGTGCGGAATTATCAGTTATCCTTTGGAATGTTTGAAAATAAGAGTCAAATATTTGAAATTACAATTTACACTAGATAAATATTAATCTATACATTAATTAATCTTATTATCCATAATGTTTCATAGTGAAACGGACATTAATAATTGAGAAGCAGTGCTAAATTGTCAGTAATCCTTTTGAATTATTGAAAATAAGATTCAAGTAGTTGATAATCCCCTTTATACTGGACATTCACAGTATATAAATTAAAGTTCCCCATTATCTATAATGTCTCTTGGTGAAGAGGCCATTATTACTTGAGAAACAGTTCGGAAATTCAATTATCTTTTAGAAACATTCAAAATAATGATACAAATACTTAAAATTTCCATTTATACTAGACATTAACAGTGTATAAAATAAAATTCCCCATTATCCATAATGCTTCTTAGTGATGAGGCCATTGATATTTGAAAAGCAGTGCGGAATTATCAGTTATCCTTTGAAATTGTTGAAAATAAGATTCAAATATTTGAAAATCCCATTTATACTAGATATTCATAATCTATAAATAAATTATTCCCATTCTACATAATGTTTCATAGTGAAGAGGCCATTAATATTTGAGATGCTGTGCGGAATTATCAGTTCTCCTTTGGAATTGTTGAATAAAAGAGTCAAATATTTGAAATTACAATTTACACTAGATATTCATAATCTATAAATAAATTATTCCCATTCTACATAATGTTTCATAGTGAAGAGGCCATTAATAATTGAGAAGCAGTGCGGAATTACCAGTTATCCTTTGGAATTCTTGATAATAAGAGTCAAATATTTTAAGTTACAATTTAAACAAGATATTCATAATCTATAAATAAATTATTCCCATTCTACATAATGTTTCATTGTGAAGAGGCCATTAATATTTGAGAAGTTGTGCAGAATTATCAGTTCTCCTTTGGAATTGTTGAAAATTATATTAAAATATTTGAAAATCTCTTATATACTAGATATTCATAATCTATAAATTAATTATTCTCCTTCTACATAATGTTTCATAGTGAAGAGGCCATTAATATTAGATAAGCAGTGTGGAATTATCAGTTATCCTTTGGAATTGTTGAAAATAAGAGTCAAATATTTGAAATTACAATTTACACTAGATAAATATTAATCTATACATTATTTAATCTCATTATCCATAATGTTTCATAGTGAAACGGACATTAATAATTGAGAAGCAGTGCTAAATTGTCAGTAATCCTTTTGAATTATTGAAAATAAGATTCAAGTAGTTGATAATCCCCTTTATACTGGACATTCACAGTGAATAAATTAAAGTTCCCCATTATCTATAATGTCTCTTGGTGAAGAGGCCATTATTACTTGAGAAACAGTTCGGAAATTCAATTATCTTTTAGAAACATTCAAAATAATGATACAAATACTTAAAATTTCCATTTATACTAGACATTAACAACAGTGTATAAATTAAAATTCCCCATTATCCATAATGTTTCTTAGTGATGAGGCCATAAATATTTGAGAAGCATTGCGGAATTATCAATAATCCTTTAGAATTATTGAAAATAAGATTCAAATCTTTGAAAATCCCATTTATACTAGATATTCATAATCTATAAATAAATTATTCCCATTCTACATAATGTTTCATAGTGAAGAGGCCATTCATATTTGAGAAGCAGTGCGGAATTATCAGTTATCCTTTGGAATTGTTGAAAATAAGATTCAAATCTTTGAAAATCCCATTTATACTAGATATTCATAATCTATACATTATTTAATCCCATTGTCCATAATGTTTCATAGTGAAATGGACATTAATAATTGAGAAGCAGTGCTAAATTGTCAGTAATCCTTTAGAATTATTAAAAAAAAAAAGATTCAAATATTTGAAAATCCCATTTATACTAGATATTCATAATCTATAAATAAATTATTCCCATTCTACATAATGTTTCATAGTGAAGAGGCTATTAATATTTGAGAAGCTGTGCGGAATTATCAGTTATCCTTTGGAATATTTGTAAATAAGAGTCAAATATTTGAAATTTCAAGTTACACTGGATATTCATAATCTATAAATAAATTATTCCCATTCTACATTATGTCTCATAGTGAAGGAGCCATTCATATTTGAGAAGCAGTGCGGAATTGTAAGCTATACTTTGGAATTGTTGAAAATAAGAGTCAAATATTTGAAAATCCAATTTATACTAGATAATCATAATCTATAAATTAATAATTCCCATTTCCCATACTTTTTCATAGTGAAACGCCATTAATACTTGAGAAGCAGTGCTAAATTGTCAGTTATCCTTTGGAATTATTGAAATTAAGATTCAAATATTTGAAAATCCCATTTATACTAGATATTCTTAATATATAAATAAATTATTCCCATTCTACATAACGTTTCATAGTGAAGAGGCCATTAATATTTGAGAAGCTGTGCGGAATTATCAGTTATCCTTTGGAATATTTGAAAATAAGAGTCAAATATTTGAAATTACAATTTACACTAGATATTCATAATCTATAAATAAATTATTCCCATTCTACATAATGTTTCATTGTGAAGAGGCCATTAATATTTGAGAAGCAGTGCGGAATTACCAGTTATCCTTTGGAATTGTTGAAAATAAGAGTCAAATATTTGAAAATCCCATTTATACTAGATATTCTTAATATATAAATAAATTATTCCCATTCTACATAACGTTTCATAGTGAAGAGGCCATTAATATTTGAGAAGCTGAGCGGAATTATCAGTTATCCTTTGGAATATTTGAAAATAAGAGTCAAATATTTGAAATTACAATTTACACTAGATATTCATAATCTATAAATAAATTATTCTCATTCTACATAATGTTTCATAGTGATGGGGCCATTAATATTAGATAAGCAGTGTGGAATTATCAGTTATCCTTTGGAATTGTGGAAAATAAGAGTCAAATATTTGAAATTACAATTTACACTAGATAAATATTAATCTATACATTAATTAATCTTATTATCCATAATGTTTCATAGTGAAACGGACATTAATAATTGAGAAGCAGTGCTAAATTGTCAGTAATCCTTTTGAATTATTGAAAATAAGATTCAAGTAGTTGATAATCCCCTTTATACTGGACATTCACAGTATATAAATTAAAGTTCCCCATTATCTATAATGTCTCTTGGTGAAGAGGCCATTATTACTTGAGAAACAGTTCGGAAATTCAATTATCTTTTAGAAACATTCAAAATAATGATACAAATACTTAAAATTTCCATTTATACTAGACATTAACAGTGTATAAAATAAAATTCCCCATTATCCATAATGCTTCTTAGTGATGAGGCCATTGATATTTGAGAAGCAGTGCGGAATTATCAGTTATCCTTTGAAATTGTTGAAAATAAGATTCAAATATTTGAAAATCCCATTTATACTAGATATTCATAATCTATAAATAAATTATTCCCATTCTACATAATGTTTCATAGTGAAGAGGCCATTAATATTTGAGAAGCTGTGCGGAATTATCATTTATCCTTTGGAATATTTGAAAATAAGAGTCAAATATTTGAAATTTCAATTTACACTAGATATTCATAATATATAAATTAATTATTCTCATTCTACATAATGTTTCATAGTGAAGAGGCCATTAATATTTGAGAAGCTATGCGGAATTATCAGTTATCCTTTGGAATATTTGAAAATAAGAGTCAAATATTTGAAATTTCAATTTACACTAGATATTCATAATCTATAAATAAATTATTCCCATTCTACATAATGTTTCATTGTGAAGAGGCCATTAATATTTGAGAAGTTGTGCAGAATTATCAGTTCTCCTTTGGAATTGTTGAAAATTATATTAAAATATTTGAAAATCTCTTATATACTAGATATTCATAATCTATAAATTAATTATTCTCATTCTACATAATGTTTCATAGTGAAGAGGCCATTAATATTAGATAAGCAGTGTGGAATTATCAGTTATCCTTTGGAATTGTTGAAAATAAGAGTCAAATATTTGAAATTACAATTTATACTAGATAAATATTAATCTATAAATTAATTATTCTCATTCTACATAATATTTCATATTGAAACGGACATTAATAATTGAGAAGCAGTGCTAAATTGTCAGTAATCCTTTTGAATTATTGAAAATAAGATTCAAGTAGTTGATAATCCCCTTTATACTGGACATTCAAAGTATATAAATTAAAGTTCCCCATTATCTATAATGTCTCTTGGTGAAGAGGCCATTATTACTTGAGAAACAGTTCGGAAATTCAATTATCTTTTAGAAACATTCAAAATAATGATACAAATACTTAAAATTTCCATTTATACTAGACATTAACAACAGTGTATAAATTAAAATTCCCCATTATCCATAATGTTTCTTAGTGATGAGGCCATAAATATTTGAGAAGCAGTGCGGAATTATCAGTAATCCTTTGGAATATATGAAAATAAGAGTCAAATATTTGAAATAATAATTTACACTAGATATTCATAACCTATAAATAAATTATTCCCATTCTACATAATGTTTCATAGTGAAGAGGCCATTAATAATTGAGAAGCAGTGCGGAATTACCAGTTATCCTTTGGAATTGTTGAAAATAAGATTCAAATATTTGAAAATCACATTTATACTAGATATTCATAATATATAAATTAATTATTCTCATTCTACATAATGTTTCATAGTGAAGAGGCCATTAATATTTGAGAAGCTGTGCGGAATAATCAGTTATTCTTTGGAATTGTTGAATAAAAGAGTCAAATATTTGAAATTACAATTTACACTAGATATTCATAACCTATAAATAAATTATTCCCATTCTACATAATGTTTCATAGTGAAGAGGCCATTAATAATTGAGAAGCAGTGCGGAATTACCAGTTATCCTTTGGAATTGTTGAAAATAAGATTCAAATATTTGAAAATCACATTTATACTAGATATTTATAATCTATAAATAAATTATTACCATTCTACATATTGTTTCATAGTGAAGAGGCCATTAATATTTGAGAAGCTGTGCGGAATTATCAGTTATCCTTTGGAATTGTTGAAAATAAGAGTCAAATATTTGAAATTTCAATTTACACTAGATATTCATATTATATAAATTAATTATTCTCATTCTACATAATGTTTCATAGTGAAACGGACATTAATAATTGAGAAGCAGTGCTAAATTGTCAGTAATCCTTTAGAATTATTGAAAATAAGATTCAAATATTTGATAATCCCATTTATACTGGACATTCACAGTGTATAAATTAAAGTTCCCCATTATCTATAATGTCTCTTGGTGAAGAGGTCATTGTTACTTGAGAAACAGTTCGGAAATTCAATTATCTTTTAGAAACATTCAAAATAATGATACAAATACTTAAAATTTCCATTTATACTAGACATTAACAACAGTGTATAAATTAAAATTCCCCATTATCCATAATGTTTCTTAGTGATGAGGCCATAAATATTTGAGAAGCAGTGCGGAATTATCAGTTATCCTTTGGAATATTTTAAAATAAGAGTCAAATATTTAAAATTTCAATTTACACTAGATATTCATAATATATAAATTAATTATTCTCATTCTACATAATGTTTCATAGTGAAGAGGCCATTAATATTTGAGAACCTGTGCGGAATAATCAGTTATCCTTTGGAATTGTTGAAAATAAGATTCAAATCTTTGAAAATCCCATTTATACTAGATATTCATAATCTATACATTAATTAATCCCATTGTCCATAATGTTTCATAGTGAAATGGACATTAATAATTGAGAAGCAGTGCTAAATAGTCAGTAATCCTTTAGAATTATTGAAAAAAAGATTCAAATATTTGAAAATCCCATTTATACTAGACATTAACAGTGTATAAAATAAAATTCCCCATTATCCATAATGCTTCTTAGTGATGAGGCCATTAATATTAGATAAGCAGTGTGGAATTATCAGTTATCTTATGGAATTATTGAAAATAAGAGTCAAATCTCTGAAATTACAATTTACACTAGATATATATTAATCTATACATAAATTAATCTCATTATCCATAATGTCTCATAGTGAAACGGACATTAATAATTGAGAAGCAGTGCTAAATTGTCAGTAATCCTTTTGAATTATTGAAAATAAGATTCAAGTAGTTGATAATCCCCTTTATACTGGACATTCAAAGTATATAAATTAAAGTTCCCCATTATCTATAATGTCTCTTGGTGAAGAGGCCATTATTACTTGAGAAACAGTTCGGAAATTCAATTATCTTTTAGAAACATTCAAAATAATGATACAAATACTTAAAATTTCCATTTATACTAGACATTAACAACAGTGTATAAATTAAAATTCCCCATTATCCATAATGTTTCTTAGTGATGAGGCCATAAATATTTGAGAAGCAGTGCGGAATTATCAGTAATCCTTTGGAATATATGAAAATAAGAGTCAAATATTTGAAATAATAATTTACACTAGATATTCATAACCTATAAATAAATTATTCCCATTCTACATAATGTTTCATAGTGAAGAGGCCATTAATAATTGAGAAGCAGTGCGGAATTACCAGTTATCCTTTGGAATTGTTGAAAATAAGATTCAAATATTTGAAAATCACATTTATACTAGATATTCATAATATATAAATTAATTATTCTCATTCTACATAATGTTTCATAGTGAAGAGGCCATTAATATTTGAGAAGCTGTGCGGAATAATCAGTTATTCTTTGGAATTGTTGAATAAAAGAGTCAAATATTTGAAATTACAATTTACACTAGATATTCATAACCTATAAATAAATTATTCCCATTCTACATAATGTTTCATAGTGAAGAGGCCATTAATAATTGAGAAGCAGTGCGGAATTACCAGTTATCCTTTGGAATTGTTGAAAATAAGATTCAAATATTTGAAAATCACATTTATACTAGATATTTATAATCTATAAATAAATTATTACCATTCTACATATTGTTTCATAGTGAAGAGGCCATTAATATTTGAGAAGCTGTGCGGAATTATCAGTTATCCTTTGGAATTGTTGAAAATAAGAGTCAAATATTTGAAATTTCAATTTACACTAGATATTCATATTATATAAATTAATTATTCTCATTCTACATAATGTTTCATAGTGAAACGGACATTAATAATTGAGAAGCAGTGCTAAATTGTCAGTAATCCTTTAGAATTATTGAAAATAAGATTCAAATATTTGATAATCCCATTTATACTGGACATTCACAGTGTATAAATTAAAGTTCCCCATTATCTATAATGTCTCTTGGTGAAGAGGTCATTGTTACTTGAGAAACAGTTCGGAAATTCAATTATCTTTTAGAAACATTCAAAATAATGATACAAATACTTAAAATTTCCATTTATACTAGACATTAACAACAGTGTATAAATTAAAATTCCCCATTATCCATAATGTTTCTTAGTGATGAGGCCATAAATATTTGAGAAGCAGTGCGGAATTATCAGTTATCCTTTGGAATATTTTAAAATAAGAGTCAAATATTTAAAATTTCAATTTACACTAGATATTCATAATATATAAATTAATTATTCTCATTCTACATAATGTTTCATAGTGAAGAGGCCATTAATATTTGAGAACCTGTGCGGAATAATCAGTTATCCTTTGGAATTGTTGAAAATAAGATTCAAATCTTTGAAAATCCCATTTATACTAGATATTCATAATCTATACATTAATTAATCCCATTGTCCATAATGTTTCATAGTGAAATGGACATTAATAATTGAGAAGCAGTGCTAAATAGTCAGTAATCCTTTAGAATTATTGAAAAAAAGATTCAAATATTTGAAAATCCCATTTATACTAGACATTAACAGTGTATAAAATAAAATTCCCCATTATCCATAATGCTTCTTAGTGATGAGGCCATTGATATTTGAGAAGCAGTGCGGAATTATCAGTTATCCTTTGAAATTGTTGAAAATAAGATTCAAATATTTGAAAATCCCATTTATACTAGATATTCATAATCTATAAATAAATTATTCCCATTCTACATAATGTTTCATAGTGAAGAGGCCATTAATATTTGAGATGCTGTGCGGAATTATCAGTTATCCTTTGGAATATTTTAAAATAAGAGTCAAATATTTAAAATTTCAATTTACACTAGATATTCATAATATATAAATTAATTATTCTCATTCTACATAATGTTTCATAGTGAAGAGGCCATTAATATTTGAGAACCTGTGCGGAATAATCAGTTATCCTTTGGAATTGTTGAATAAAAGAGTCAAATATTTGAAATTACAATTTACACTAGATATTCATAATCTATAAATAAATTATTCCCATTCTACATAATGTTTCATAGTGAAGAGTCCATTAATAATTGAGAAGCAGTGCGGAATTACCAGTTATCCTTTGGAATTGTTGAAAATAAGATTCAAATATTTGAAAATCACATTTATACTAGATATTCATAATCTATAAATAAATTAGTCTCATTCTACATAATGTTTCATTGTGAAGAGGCAATTAATATTTGAGAAGCAGTGTGGAATTATCAGTTATCCTATGGAATTCTTGATAATAAGAGTCAAATATTTTAAGTTACAATTTAAACAAGATATTCATAATCTATAAATAAATTATTCCCATTCTACATAATGTTTCATTGTGAAGAGGCCATTAATATTTGAGAAGTTGTGCAGAATTATCAGTTCTCCTTTGGAATTGTTGAAAATTATATTAAAATATTTGAAAATCTCTTATATACTAGATATTCATAATCTATAAATTAATTATTCTCATTCTACATAATGTTTCATAGTGAAGAGGCCATTAATATTAGATAAGCAGTGTGGAATTATCAGTTATCCTTTGGAATTGTTGAAAATAAGAGTCAAATATTTGAAATTACAATTTATACTAGATAAATATTAATCTATAAATTAATTATTCTCATTCTACATAATATTTCATAGTGAAACGGACATTAATAATTGAGAAGCAGTGCTAAATTGACAGTAATCCTTTTGAATTATTGAAAATAAGATTCAAGTAGTTGATAATCCCCTTTATACTGGACATTCACAGTATATAAATTAAAGTTCCCCATTATCTATAATGTCTCTTGGTGAAGAGGCCATTATTACTTGAGAAACAGTTCGGAAATTCAATTATCTTTTAGAAACATTCAAAATAATGATACAAATACTTAAAATTTCCATTTATACTAGACATTAACAGTGTATAAAATAAAATTCCCCATTATCCATAATGCTTCTTAGTGATGAGGCCATTGATATTTGAGAAGCAGTGCGGAATTATCAGTTATCCTTTGAAATTGTTGAAAATAAGATTCAAATATTTGAAAATCCCATTTATACTAGATATTCATAATCTATAAATAAATTATTCCCATTCTACATAATGTTTCATAGTGAAGAGGCCATTAATATTTGAGAAGCTGTGCGGAATTATCATTTATCCTTTGGAATATTTGAAAATAAGAGTCAAATATTTGAAATTTCAATTTACACTAGATATTCATAATATATAAATTAATTATTCTCATTCTACATAATGTTTCATAGTGAAGAGGCCATTAATATTTGAGAAGCTATGCGGAATTATCAGTTATCCTTTGGAATATTTGAAAATAAGAGTCAAATATTTGAAATTTCAATTTACACTAGATATTCATAATCTATAAATAAATTATTCCCATTCTACATAATGTTTCATTGTGAAGAGGCCATTAATATTTGAGAAGTTGTGCAGAATTATCAGTTCTCCTTTGGAATTGTTGAAAATTATATTAAAATATTTGAAAATCTCTTATATACTAGATATTCATAATCTATAAATTAATTATTCTCATTCTACATAATGTTTCATAGTGAAGAGGCCATTAATATTAGATAAGCAGTGTGGAATTATCAGTTATCCTTTGGAATTGTTGAAAATAAGAGTCAAATATTTGAAATTACAATTTATACTAGATAAATATTAATCTATAAATTAATTATTCTCATTCTACATAATATTTCATATTGAAACGGACATTAATAATTGAGAAGCAGTGCTAAATTGTCAGTAATCCTTTTGAATTATTGAAAATAAGATTCAAGTAGTTGATAATCCCCTTTATACTGGACATTCAAAGTATATAAATTAAAGTTCCCCATTATCTATAATGTCTCTTGGTGAAGAGGCCATTATTACTTGAGAAACAGTTCGGAAATTCAATTATCTTTTAGAAACATTCAAAATAATGATACAAATACTTAAAATTTCCATTTATACTAGACATTAACAACAGTGTATAAATTAAAATTCCCCATTATCCATAATGTTTCTTAGTGATGAGGCCATAAATATTTGAGAAGCAGTGCGGAATTATCAGTAATCCTTTGGAATATATGAAAATAAGAGTCAAATATTTGAAATAATAATTTACACTAGATATTCATAACCTATAAATAAATTATTCCCATTCTACATAATGTTTCATAGTGAAGAGGCCATTAATAATTGAGAAGCAGTGCGGAATTACCAGTTATCCTTTGGAATTGTTGAAAATAAGATTCAAATATTTGAAAATCACATTTATACTAGATATTCATAATATATAAATTAATTATTCTCATTCTACATAATGTTTCATAGTGAAGAGGCCATTAATATTTGAGAAGCTGTGCGGAATAATCAGTTATTCTTTGGAATTGTTGAATAAAAGAGTCAAATATTTGAAATTACAATTTACACTAGATATTCATAACCTATAAATAAATTATTCCCATTCTACATAATGTTTCATAGTGAAGAGGCCATTAATAATTGAGAAGCAGTGCGGAATTACCAGTTATCCTTTGGAATTGTTGAAAATAAGATTCAAATATTTGAAAATCACATTTATACTAGATATTTATAATCTATAAATAAATTATTACCATTCTACATATTGTTTCATAGTGAAGAGGCCATTAATATTTGAGAAGCTGTGCGGAATTATCAGTTATCCTTTGGAATTGTTGAAAATAAGAGTCAAATATTTGAAATTTCAATTTACACTAGATATTCATATTATATAAATTAATTATTCTCATTCTACATAATGTTTCATAGTGAAACGGACATTAATAATTGAGAAGCAGTGCTAAATTGTCAGTAATCCTTTAGAATTATTGAAAATAAGATTCAAATATTTGATAATCCCATTTATACTGGACATTCACAGTGTATAAATTAAAATTCCCCATTATCCATAATATTTCATTGTGAAGAGGCCATTAATATTTGAGAAGCAAAACAGAAATGTCAAAAATCCTTTTGCATTTTTTTAAATAAGGTTCAAATATATGAAAATCACATTTATACTAGATATTCATAATCTATAAATAAATTATTCCCATTCTACATAATGTTTCATAGTGAAGAGGCCATTCATATTTGAGAAGCAGTGCGGAATTATCAGTTATCCTTTGGAATTGTTGAAAATAAGAGTCAAATATTTGAAATTACAATTTATACTAGATAAATATTAATCTATAAATTAATTATTCTCATTCTACATAATATTTCATAGTGAAACGGACATTAATAATTGAGAAGCAGTGCTAAATTGTCAGTAATCCTTTTGAATTATTGAAAATAAGATTCAAGTAGTTGATAATCCCCTTTATACTGGACATTCACAGTATATAAATTAAAGTTCCCCATTATCTATAATGTCTCTTGGTGAAGAGGCCATTATTACTTGAGAAACAGTTCGGAAATTCAATTATCTTTTAGAAACATTCAAAATAATGATACAAATACTTAAAATTTCCATTTATACTAGACATTAACAACAGTGTATAAATTAAAATTCCCCATTATCCATAATGTTTCTTAGTGATGAGGCCATAAATATTTGAGAAGCAGTGCGGAATTATCAGTAATCCTTTGGAATATATGAAAATAAGAGTCAAATATTTGAAATAATAATTTACACTAGATATTCATAACCTATAAATAAATTATTCCCATTCTACATAATGTTTCATAGTGAAGAGGCCATTAATAATTGAGAAGCAGTGCGGAATTACCAGTTATCCTTTGGAATTGTTGAAAATAAGATTCAAATATTTGAAAATCACATTTATACTAGATATTCATAATATATAAATTAATTATTCTCATTCTACATAATGTTTCATAGTGAAGAGGCCATTAATATTTGAGAAGCTGTGCGGAATAATCAGTTATTCTTTGGAATTGTTGAATAAAAGAGTCAAATATTTGAAATTACAATTTACACTAGATATTCATAACCTATAAATAAATTATTCCCATTCTACATAATGTTTCATAGTGAAGAGGCCATTAATAATTGAGAAGCAGTGCGGAATTACCAGTTATCCTTTGGAATTGTTGAAAATAAGATTCAAATATTTGAAAATCACATTTATACTAGATATTTATAATCTATAAATAAATTATTACCATTCTACATATTGTTTCATAGTGAAGAGGCCATTAATATTTGAGAAGCTGTGCGGAATTATCAGTTATCCTTTGGAATTGTTGAAAATAAGAGTCAAATATTTGAAATTTCAATTTACACTAGATATTCATATTATATAAATTAATTATTCTCATTCTACATAATGTTTCATAGTGAAACGGACATTAATAATTGAGAAGCAGTGCTAAATTGTCAGTAATCCTTTAGAATTATTGAAAATAAGATTCAAATATTTGATAATCCCATTTATACTGGACATTCACAGTGTATAAATTAAAGTTCCCCATTATCTATAATGTCTCTTGGTGAAGAGGTCATTGTTACTTGAGAAACAGTTCGAAAATTCAATTATCTTTTAGAAACATTCGAAATAATGATACAAATACTTAAAATATCCATTTATACTAGACATTAACAGTGTATAAATTAAAATTCCCCATTATCCATAATATTTCATTGTGAAGAGGCCATTAATATTTGAGAAGCAAAACAGAAATGTCAAAAATCCTTTTGCATTTTTTTAAATAAGGTTCAAATATATGAAAATCACATTTATACTAGATATTCATAATCTATAAATAAATTATTCCCATTCTACATAATGTTTCATAGTGAAAAGGCCATTAATATTTGAAAAGCTGTGCGGAATTATCAGTTATCCTTTGGAATATTTGAAAATAAGAATCAAATATTTGAAAATCCCATTTATACTAGATATTCATAATCTATAAATAAATTATTCCCATTCTACATAATGTTTCATAGTGAAGAGGCCATTCATATTTGAGAAGCAGTGCGGAATTATCAGTTATCCTTTGGAATTGTTGAAAATAAGAGTCAAATATTTGAAATTACAATTTATACTAGATAAATATTAATCTATAAATTAATTATTCTCATTCTACATAATATTTCATAGTGAAACGGACATTAATAATTGAGAAGCAGTGCTAAATTGTCAGTAATCCTTTTGAATTATTGAAAATAAGATTCAAGTAGTTGATAATCCCCTTTATACTGGACATTCACAGTATATAAATTAAAGTTCCCCATTATCTATAATGTCTCTTGGTGAAGAGGCCATTATTACTTGAGAAACAGTTCGGAAATTCAATTATCTTTTAGAAACATTCAAAATAATGATACAAATACTTAAAATTTCCATTTATACTAGACATTAACAACAGTGTATAAATTAAAATTCCCCATTATCCATAATGTTTCTTAGTGATGAGGCCATAAATATTTGAGAAGCAGTGCGGAATTATCAGTTATCCTTTGGAATATATGAAAATAAGAGTCAAATATTTGAAATAATAATTTACACTAGATATTCATAACCTATAAATAAATTATTCCCATTCTACATAATGTTTCATAGTGAAGAGGCCATTAATAATTGAGAAGCAGTGCGGAATTACCAGTTATCCTTTGGAATTGTTGAAAATAAGATTCAAATATTTGAAAATCACATTTATACTAGATATTCATAATATATAAATTAATTATTCTCATTCTACATAATGTTTCATAGTGAAGAGGCCATTAATATTTGAGAAGCTGTGCGGAATAATCAGTTATTCTTTGGAATTGTTGAATAAAGGAGTCAAATATTTGAAATTACAATTTACACTAGATATTCATAACCTATAAATAAATTATTCCCATTCTACATAATGTTTCATAGTGAAGAGGCCATTCATATTTGAGAAGCAGTGCGGAATTATCAGTTATCCTTTGGAATTGTTGAAAATAAGATTCAAATCTTTGAAAATCCCATTTATACTAGATATTCATAATCTATACATTAATTAATCCCATTGTCCATAATGTTTCATAGTGAAATGGACATTAATAATTGAGAAGCAGTGCTAAATTGTCAGTAATCCTTTAGAATTATTGAAAAAAAGATTCAAATATTTGAAAATCCCATTTATACTAGACATTAACAGTGTATAAAATAAAATTCCCCATTATCCATAATGCTTCTTAGTGATGAGGCCATTGATATTTGAGAAGCAGTGCGGAATTATCAGTTATCCTTTGAAATTGTTGAAAATAAGATTCAAATATTTGAAAATCCCATTTATACTAGATATTCATAATCTATAAATAAATTATTCCCATTCTACATAATGTTTCATAGTGAAGAGGCCATTAATATTTGAGATGCTGTGCGGAATTATCAGTTATCCTTTGGAATATTTTAAAATAAGAGTCAAATATTTGAAATTTCAATTTACACTAGATATTCATAATATATAAATTAATTATTCTCATTCTACATAATGTTTCATAGTGAAGAGGCCATTAATATTTGAGAACCTGTGCGGAATAATCAGTTATCCTTTGGAATTGTTGAATAAAAGAGTCAAATATTTGAAATTACAATTTACACTAGATATTCATAATCTATAAATAAATTATTCCCATTCTACATAATGTTTCATAGTGAAGAGGCCATTAATATTTGAGAACCTGTGCGGAATTATCAGTTATCCTTTGAAATTGTTGAAAATAAGATTCAAATATTTGAAAATCACATTTATACTAGATATTCATAATCTATAAATAAATTAGTCTCATTCTACATAATGTTTCATTGTGAAGAGGCAATTAATATTTGAGAAGCAGTGTGGAATTATCAGTTATCCTATGGAATTCTTGATAATAAGAGTCAAATATTTTAAGTTACAATTTAAACAAGATATTCATAATCTATAAATAAATTATTCCCATTCTACATAATGTTTCATTGTGAAGAGGCCATTAATATTTGAGAAGTTGTGCAGAATTATCAGTTCTCCTTTGGAATTGTTGAAAATTATATTAAAATATTTGAAAATCTCTTATATACTAGATATTCATAATCTATAAATTAATTATTCTCATTCTACATAATGTTTCATAGTGAAGAGGCCATTAATATTAGATAAGCAGTGTGGAATTATCAGTTATCCTTTGGAATTGTTGAAAATAAGAGTCAAATATTTGAAATTACAATTTACACTAGATAAATATTAATCTATACATTAATTAATCTCATTATCCATAATGTTTCATAGTGAAACGGACATTAATAATTGAGAAGCAGTGCTAAATTGTCAGTAATCCTTTTGAATTATTGAAAATAAGATTCAAGTAGTTGATAATCCCCTTTATACTGGACATTCACAGTGAATAAATTAAAGTTCCCCATTATCTATAATGTCTCTTGGTGAAGAGGCCATTATTACTTGAGAAACAGTTCGGAAATTCAATTATCTTTTAGAAACATTCAAAATAATGATACAAATACTTAAAATTTCCATTTATACTAGACATTAACAACAGTGTATAAATTAAAATTCCCCATTATCCATAATGTTTCTTAGTGATGAGGCCATAAATATTTGAGAAGCAGTGCGGAATTATCAGTAATCCTTTGGAATATATGAAAATAAGAGTCAAATATTTGAAATAATAATTTACACTAGATATTCATAACCTATAAATAAATTATTCCCATTCTACATAATGTTTCATAGTGAAGAGGCCATTAATAATTGAGAAGCAGTGCGGAATTACCAGTTATCCTTTGGAATTGTTGAAAATAAGATTCAAATATTTGAAAATCACATTTATACTAGATATTCATAATATATAAATTAATTATTCTCATTCTACATAATGTTTCATAGTGAAGAGGCCATTAATATTTGAGAAGCTGTGCGGAATAATCAGTTATTCTTTGGAATTGTTGAATAAAAGAGTCAAATATTTGAAATTACAATTTACACTAGATATTCATAACCTATAAATAAATTATTCCCATTCTACATAATGTTTCATAGTGAAGAGGCCATTAATAATTGAGAAGCAGTGCGGAATTACCAGTTATCCTTTGGAATTGTTGAAAATAAGATTCAAATATTTGAAAATCACATTTATACTAGATATTTATAATCTATAAATAAATTATTACCATTCTACATATTGTTTCATAGTGAAGAGGCCATTAATATTTGAGAAGCTGTGCGGAATTATCAGTTATCCTTTGGAATTGTTGAAAATAAGAGTCAAATATTTGAAATTTCAATTTACACTAGATATTCATATTATATAAATTAATTATTCTCATTCTACATAATGTTTCATAGTGAAACGGACATTAATAATTGAGAAGCAGTGCTAAATTGTCAGTAATCCTTTAGAATTATTGAAAATAAGATTCAAATATTTGATAATCCCATTTATACTGGACATTCACAGTGTATAAATTAAAGTTCCCCATTATCTTTAATGTCTCTTGGTGAAGAGGTCATTGTTACTTGAGAAACAGTTCGAAAATTCAATTATCTTTTAGAAACATTCGAAATAATGATACAAATACTTAAAATATCCATTTATACTAGACATTAACAGTGTATAAATTAAAATTCCCCATTATCCATAATATTTCATTGTGAAGAGGCCATTAATATTTGAGAAGCAAAACAGAAATGTCAAAAATCCTTTTGCATTTTTTTAAATAAGGTTCAAATATATGAAAATCACATTTATACTAGATATTCATAATCTATAAATAAATTATTCCCATTCTACATAATGTTTCATAGTGAAAAGGCCATTAATATTTGAAAAGCTGTGCGGAATTATCAGTTATCCTTTGGAATATTTGAAAATAAGAATCAAATATTTGAAAATCCCATTTATACTAGATATTCATAATCTATAAATAAATTATTCCCATTCTACATAATGTTTCATAGTGAAGAGGCCATTCATATTTGAGAAGCAGTGCGGAATTATCAGTTATCCTTTGGAATTGTTGAAAATAAGAGTCAAATATTTGAAATTACAATTTATACTAGATAAATATTAATCTATAAATTAATTATTCTCATTCTACATAATATTTCATAGTGAAACGGACATTAATAATTGAGAAGCAGTGCTAAATTGTCAGTAATCCTTTTGAATTATTGAAAATAAGATTCAAGTAGTTGATAATCCCCTTTATACTGAACATTCACAGTATATAAATTAAAGTTCCCCATTATCTATAATGTCTCTTGGTGAAGAGGCCATTATTACTTGAGAAACAGTTCGGAAATTCAATTATCTTTTAGAAACATTCAAAATAATGATACAAATACTTAAAATTTCCATTTATACTAGACATTAACAACAGTGTATAAATTAAAATTCCCCATTATCCATAATGTTTCTTAGTGATGAGGCCATAAATATTTGAGAAGCAGTGCGGAATTATCAGTAATCCTTTGGAATATATGAAAATAAGAGTCAAATATTTGAAATAATAATTTACACTAGATATTCATAACCTATAAATAAATTATTCCCATTCTACATAATGTTTCATAGTGAAGAGGCCATTAATAATTGAGAAGCAGTGCGGAATTACCAGTTATCCTTTGGAATTGATGAAAATAAGATTCAAATATTTGAAAATCACATTTATACTAGATATTCATAATATATAAATTAATTATTCTCATTCTACATAATGTTTCATAGTGAAGAGGCCATTAATATTTGAGAAGCTGTGCGGAATAATCAGTTATTCTTTGGAATTGTTGAATAAAAGAGTCAAATATTTAAAATTACAATTTACACTAGATATTCATAACCTATAAATAAATTATTCCCATTCTACATAATGTTTCATAGTGAAGAGGCCATTAATAATTGAGAAGCAGTGCGGAATTACCAGTTATCCTTTGGAATTGTTGAAAATAAGATTCAAATATTTGAAAATCACATTTATACTAGATATTTATAATCTATAAATAAATTATTACCATTCTACATATTGTTTCATAGTGAAGAGGCCATTAATATTTGAGAAGCTGTGCGGAATTATCAGTTATCCTTTGGAATTGTTGAAAATAAGAGTCAAATATTTGAAATTTCAATTTACACTAGATATTCATATTATATAAATTAATTATTCTCATTCTACATAATGTTTCATAGTGAAACGGACATTAATAATTGAGAAGCAGTGCTAAATTGTCAGTAATCCTTTAGAATTATTGAAAATAAGATTCAAATATTTGATAATCCCATTTATACTGGACATTCACAGTGTATAAATTAAAGTTCCCCATTATCTTTAATGTCTCTTGGTGAAGAGGTCATTGTTACTTGAGAAACAGTTCGAAAATTCAATTATCTTTTAGAAACATTCGAAATAATGATACAAATACTTAAAATATCCATTTATACTAGACATTAACAGTGTATAAATTAAAATTCCCCATTATCCATAATATTTCATTGTGAAGAGGCCATTAATATTTGAGAAGCAAAACAGAAATGTCAAAAATCCTTTTGCATTTTTTTAAATAAGGTTCAAATATATGAAAATCACATTTATACTAGATATTCATAATCTATAAATAAATTATTCCCATTCTACATAATGTTTCATAGTGAAAAGGCCATTAATATTTGAAAAGCTGTGCGGAATTATCAGTTATCCTTTGGAATATTTGAAAATAAGAATCAAATATTTGAAAATCCCATTTATACTAGATATTCATAATCTATAAATAAATTATTCCCATTCTACATAATGTTTCATAGTGAAGAGGCCATTCATATTTGAGAAGCAGTGCGGAATTATCAGTTATCCTTTGGAATTGTTGAAAATAAGAGTCAAATATTTGAAATTACAATTTATACTAGATAAATATTAATCTATAAATTAATTATTCTCATTCTACATAATATTTCATAGTGAAACGGACATTAATAATTGAGAAGCAGTGCTAAATTGTCAGTAATCCTTTTGAATTATTGAAAATAAGATTCAAGTAGTTGATAATCCCCTTTATACTGGACATTCACAGTATATAAATTAAAGTTCCCCATTATCTATAATGTCTCTTGGTGAAGAGGCCATTATTACTTGAGAAACAGTTCGGAAATTCAATTATCTTTTAGAAACATTCAAAATAATGATACAAATACTTAAAATTTCCATTTATACTAGACATTAACAACAGTGTATAAATTAAAATTCCCCATTATCCATAATGTTTCTTAGTGATGAGGCCATAAATATTTGAGAAGCAGTGCGGAATTATCAGTAATCCTTTAGAATATATGAAAATAAGAGTCAAATATTTGAAATAATAATTTACACTAGATATTCATAACCTATAAATAAATTATTCCCATTCTACATAATGTTTCATAGTGAAGAGGCCATTAATAATTGAGAAGCAGTGCGGAATTACCAGTTATCCTTTGGAATTGATGAAAATAAGATTCAAATATTTGAAAATCACATTTATACTAGATATTCATAATATATAAATTAATTATTCTCATTCTACATAATGTTTCATAGTGAAGAGGCCATTAATATTTGAGAAGCTGTGCGGAATAATCAGTTATTCTTTGGAATTGTTGAATAAAAGAGTCAAATATTTGAAATTACAATTTACACTAGATATTCATAACCTATAAATAAATTATTCCCATTCTACATAATGTTTCATAGTGAAGAGGCCATTCATATTTGAGAAGCAGTGCGGAATTATCAGTTATCCTTTGGAATTGTTGAAAATAAGATTCAAATCTTTGAAAATCCCATTTATACTAGATATTCATAATCTATACATTAATTAATCCCATTGTCCATAATGTTTCATAGTGAAATGGACATTAATAATTGAGAAGCAGTGCTAAATTGTCAGTAATCCTTTAGAATTATTGAAAAAAAGATTCAAATATTTGAAAATCCCATTTATACTAGACATTAACAGTGTATAAAATAAAATTCCCCATTATCCATAATGCTTTTTAGTGATGAGGCCATTGATATTTGAGAAGCAGTGCGGAATTATCAGTTATCCTTTGAAATTGTTGAAAATAAGATTCAAATATTTGAAAATCCCATTTATACTAGATATTCATAATCTATAAATAAATTATTCCCATTCTACATAATGTTTCATAGTGAAGAGGCCATTAATATTTGAGATGCTGTGCGGAATTATCAGTTATCCTTTGGAATATTTTAAAATAAGAGTCAAATATTTGAAATTTCAATTTACACTAGATATTCATAATATATAAATTAATTATTCTCATTCTACATAATGTTTCATAGTGAAGAGGCCATTAATATTTGAGAACCTGTGCGGAATAATCAGTTATCCTTTGGAATTGTTGAATAAAAGAGTCAAATATTTGAAATTACAATTTACACTAGATATTCATAATCTATAAATAAATTATTCCCATTCTACATAATGTTTCATAGTGAAGAGGCCATTAATATTTGAGAACCTGTGCGGAATTATCAGTTATCCTTTGAAATTGTTGAAAATAAGATTCAAATATTTGAAAATCACATTTATACTAGATATTCATAATCTATAAATAAATTAGTCTCATTCTACATAATGTTTCATTGTGAAGAGGCAATTAATATTTGAGAAGCAGTGTGGAATTATCAGTTATCCTATGGAATTCTTGATAATAAGAGTCAAATATTTTAAGTTACAATTTAAACAAGATATTCATAATCTATAAATAAATTATTCCCATTCTACATAATGTTTCATTGTGAAGAGGCCATTAATATTTGAGAAGTTGTGCAGAATTATCAGTTCTCCTTTGGAATTGTTGAAAATTATATTAAAATATTTGAAAATCTCTTATATACTAGATATTCATAATCTATAAATTAATTATTCTCATTCTACATAATGTTTCATAGTGAAGAGGCCATTAATATTAGATAAGCAGTGTGGAATTATCAGTTATCCTTTGGAATTGTTGAAAATAAGAGTCAAATATTTGAAATTACAATTTACACTAGATAAATATTAATCTATACATTAATTAATCTCATTATCCATAATGTTTCATAGTGAAACGGACATTAATAATTGAGAAGCAGTGCTAAATTGTCAGTAATCCTTTTGAATTATTGAAAATAAGATTCAAGTAGTTGATAATCCCCTTTATACTGGACATTCACAGTGAATAAATTAAAGTTCCCCATTATCTATAATGTCTCTTGGTGAAGAGGCCATTATTACTTGAGAAACAGTTCGGAAATTCAATTATCTTTTAGAAACATTCAAAATAATGATACAAATACTTAAAATTTCCATTTATACTAGACATTAACAACAGTGTATAAATTAAAATTCCCCATTATCCATAATGTTTCTTAGTGATGAGGCCATAAATATTTGAGAAGCAGTGCGGAATTATCAGTAATCCTTTGGAATATATGAAAATAAGAGTCAAATATTTGAAATAATAATTTACACTAGATATTCATAACCTATAAATAAATTATTCCCATTCTACATAATGTTTCATAGTGAAGAGGCCATTAATAATTGAGAAGCAGTGCGGAATTACCAGTTATCCTTTGGAATTGTTGAAAATAAGATTCAAATATTTGAAAATCACATTTATACTAGATATTCATAATATATAAATTAATTATTCTCATTCTACATAATGTTTCATAGTGAAGAGGCCATTAATATTTGAGAAGCTGTGCGGAATAATCAGTTATTCTTTGGAATTGTTGAATAAAAGAGTCAAATATTTGAAATTACAATTTACACTAGATATTCATAACCTATAAATAAATTATTCCCATTCTACATAATGTTTCATAGTGAAGAGGCCATTAATAATTGAGAAGCAGTGCGGAATTACCAGTTATCCTTTGGAATTGTTGAAAATAAGATTCAAATATTTGAAAATCACATTTATACTAGATATTTATAATCTATAAATAAATTATTACCATTCTACATATTGTTTCATAGTGAAGAGGCCATTAATATTTGAGAAGCTGTGCGGAATTATCAGTTATCCTTTGGAATTGTTGAAAATAAGAGTCAAATATTTGAAATTTCAATTTACACTAGATATTCATATTATATAAATTAATTATTCTCATTCTACATAATGTTTCATAGTGAAACGGACATTAATAATTGAGAAGCAGTGCTAAATTGTCAGTAATCCTTTAGAATTATTGAAAATAAGATTCAAATATTTGATAATCCCATTTATACTGGACATTCACAGTGTATAAATTAAAGTTCCCCATTATCTTTAATGTCTCTTGGTGAAGAGGTCATTGTTACTTGAGAAACAGTTCGAAAATTCAATTATCTTTTAGAAACATTCGAAATAATGATACAAATACTTAAAATATCCATTTATACTAGACATTAACAGTGTATAAATTAAAATTCCCCATTATCCATAATATTTCATTGTGAAGAGGCCATTAATATTTGAGAAGCAAAACAGAAATGTCAAAAATCCTTTTGCATTTTTTTAAATAAGGTTCAAATATATGAAAATCACATTTATACTAGATATTCATAATCTATAAATAAATTATTCCCATTCTACATAATGTTTCATAGTGAAAAGGCCATTAATATTTGAAAAGCTGTGCGGAATTATCAGTTATCCTTTGGAATATTTGAAAATAAGAATCAAATATTTGAAAATCCCATTTATACTAGATATTCATAATCTATAAATAAATTATTCCCATTCTACATAATGTTTCATAGTGAAGAGGCCATTCATATTTGAGAAGCAGTGCGGAATTATCAGTTATCCTTTGGAATTGTTGAAAATAAGAGTCAAATATTTGAAATTACAATTTATACTAGATAAATATTAATCTATAAATTAATTATTCTCATTCTACATAATATTTCATAGTGAAACGGACATTAATAATTGAGAAGCAGTGCTAAATTGTCAGTAATCCTTTTGAATTATTGAAAATAAGATTCAAGTAGTTGATAATCCCCTTTATACTGAACATTCACAGTATATAAATTAAAGTTCCCCATTATCTATAATGTCTCTTGGTGAAGAGGCCATTATTACTTGAGAAACAGTTCGGAAATTCAATTATCTTTTAGAAACATTCAAAATAATGATACAAATACTTAAAATTTCCATTTATACTAGACATTAACAACAGTGTATAAATTAAAATTCCCCATTATCCATAATGTTTCTTAGTGATGAGGCCATAAATATTTGAGAAGCAGTGCGGAATTATCAGTAATCCTTTGGAATATATGAAAATAAGAGTCAAATATTTGAAATAATAATTTACACTAGATATTCATAACCTATAAATAAATTATTCCCATTCTACATAATGTTTCATAGTGAAGAGGCCATTAATAATTGAGAAGCAGTGCGGAATTACCAGTTATCCTTTGGAATTGATGAAAATAAGATTCAAATATTTGAAAATCACATTTATACTAGATATTCATAATATATAAATTAATTATTCTCATTCTACATAATGTTTCATAGTGAAGAGGCCATTAATATTTGAGAAGCTGTGCGGAATAATCAGTTATTCTTTGGAATTGTTGAATAAAAGAGTCAAATATTTAAAATTACAATTTACACTAGATATTCATAACCTATAAATAAATTATTCCCATTCTACATAATGTTTCATAGTGAAGAGGCCATTAATAATTGAGAAGCAGTGCGGAATTACCAGTTATCCTTTGGAATTGTTGAAAATAAGATTCAAATATTTGAAAATCACATTTATACTAGATATTTATAATCTATAAATAAATTATTACCATTCTACATATTGTTTCATAGTGAAGAGGCCATTAATATTTGAGAAGCTGTGCGGAATTATCAGTTATCCTTTGGAATTGTTGAAAATAAGAGTCAAATATTTGAAATTTCAATTTACACTAGATATTCATATTATATAAATTAATTATTCTCATTCTACATAATGTTTCATAGTGAAACGGACATTAATAATTGAGAAGCAGTGCTAAATTGTCAGTAATCCTTTAGAATTATTGAAAATAAGATTCAAATATTTGATAATCCCATTTATACTGGACATTCACAGTGTATAAATTAAAGTTCCCCATTATCTTTAATGTCTCTTGGTGAAGAGGTCATTGTTACTTGAGAAACAGTTCGAAAATTCAATTATCTTTTAGAAACATTCGAAATAATGATACAAATACTTAAAATATCCATTTATACTAGACATTAACAGTGTATAAATTAAAATTCCCCATTATCCATAATATTTCATTGTGAAGAGGCCATTAATATTTGAGAAGCAAAACAGAAATGTCAAAAATCCTTTTGCATTTTTTTAAATAAGGTTCAAATATATGAAAATCACATTTATACTAGATATTCATAATCTATAAATAAATTATTCCCATTCTACATAATGTTTCATAGTGAAAAGGCCATTAATATTTGAAAAGCTGTGCGGAATTATCAGTTATCCTTTGGAATATTTGAAAATAAGAATCAAATATTTGAAAATCCCATTTATACTAGATATTCATAATCTATAAATAAATTATTCCCATTCTACATAATGTTTCATAGTGAAGAGGCCATTCATATTTGAGAAGCAGTGCGGAATTATCAGTTATCCTTTGGAATTGTTGAAAATAAGAGTCAAATATTTGAAATTACAATTTATACTAGATAAATATTAATCTATAAATTAATTATTCTCATTCTACATAATATTTCATAGTGAAACGGACATTAATAATTGAGAAGCAGTGCTAAATTGTCAGTAATCCTTTTGAATTATTGAAAATAAGATTCAAGTAGTTGATAATCCCCTTTATACTGGACATTCACAGTATATAAATTAAAGTTCCCCATTATCTATAATGTCTCTTGGTGAAGAGGCCATTATTACTTGAGAAACAGTTCGGAAATTCAATTATCTTTTAGAAACATTCAAAATAATGATACAAATACTTAAAATTTCCATTTATACTAGACATTAACAACAGTGTATAAATTAAAATTCCCCATTATCCATAATGTTTCTTAGTGATGAGGCCATAAATATTTGAGAAGCAGTGCGGAATTATCAGTAATCCTTTAGAATATATGAAAATAAGAGTCAAATATTTGAAATAATAATTTACACTAGATATTCATAACCTATAAATAAATTATTCCCATTCTACATAATGTTTCATAGTGAAGAGGCCATTAATAATTGAGAAGCAGTGCGGAATTACCAGTTATCCTTTGGAATTGATGAAAATAAGATTCAAATATTTGAAAATCACATTTATACTAGATATTCATAATATATAAATTAATTATTCTCATTCTACATAATGTTTCATAGTGAAGAGGCCATTAATATTTGAGAAGCTGTGCGGAATAATCAGTTATTCTTTGGAATTGTTGAATAAAAGAGTCAAATATTTGAAATTACAATTTACACTAGATATTCATAACCTATAAATAAATTATTCCCATTCTACATAATGTTTCATAGTGAAGAGGCCATTCATATTTGAGAAGCAGTGCGGAATTATCAGTTATCCTTTGGAATTGTTGAAAATAAGATTCAAATCTTTGAAAATCCCATTTATACTAGATATTCATAATCTATACATTAATTAATCCCATTGTCCATAATGTTTCATAGTGAAATGGACATTAATAATTGAGAAGCAGTGCTAAATTGTCAGTAATCCTTTAGAATTATTGAAAAAAAGATTCAAATATTTGAAAATCCCATTTATACTAGACATTAACAGTGTATAAAATAAAATTCCCCATTATCCATAATGCTTTTTAGTGATGAGGCCATTGATATTTGAGAAGCAGTGCGGAATTATCAGTTATCCTTTGAAATTGTTGAAAATAAGATTCAAATATTTGAAAATCCCATTTATACTAGATATTCATAATCTATAAATAAATTAGTCTCATTCTACATAATGTTTCATTGTGAAGAGGCAATTAATATTTGAGAAGCAGTGTGGAATTATCAGTTATCCTATGGAATTCTTGATAATAAGAGTCAAATATTTTAAGTTACAATTTAAACAAGATATTCATAATCTATAAATAAATTATTCCCATTCTACATAATGTTTCATTGTGAAGAGGCCATTAATATTTGAGAAGTTGTGCAGAATTATCAGTTCTCCTTTGGAATTGTTGAAAATTATATTAAAATATTTGAAAATCTCTTATATACTAGATATTCATAATCTATAAATTAATTATTCTCATTCTACATAATGTTTCATAGTGAAGAGGCCATTAATATTAGATAAGCAGTGTGGAATTATCAGTTATCCTTTGGAATTGTTGAAAATAAGAGTCAAATATTTGAAATTACAATTTACACTAGATAAATATTAATCTATACATTAATTAATCTCATTATCCATAATGTTTCATAGTGAAACGGACATTAATAATTGAGAAGCAGTGCTAAATTGTCAGTAATCCTTTTGAATTATTGAAAATAAGATTCAAGTAGTTGATAATCCCCTTTATACTGGACATTCACAGTGAATAAATTAAAGTTCCCCATTATCTATAATGTCTCTTGGTGAAGAGGCCATTATTACTTGAGAAACAGTTCGGAAATTCAATTATCTTTTAGAAACATTCAAAATAATGATACAAATACTTAAAATTTCCATTTATACTAGACATTAACAACAGTGTATAAATTAAAATTCCCCATTATCCATAATGTTTCTTAGTGATGAGGCCATAAATATTTGAGAAGCAGTGCGGAATTATCAGTAATCCTTTGGAATATATGAAAATAAGAGTCAAATATTTGAAATAATAATTTACACTAGATATTCATAACCTATAAATAAATTATTCCCATTCTACATAATGTTTCATAGTGAAGAGGCCATTAATAATTGAGAAGCAGTGCGGAATTACCAGTTATCCTTTGGAATTGTTGAAAATAAGATTCAAATATTTGAAAATCACATTTATACTAGATATTCATAATATATAAATTAATTATTCTCATTCTACATAATGTTTCATAGTGAAGAGGCCATTAATATTTGAGAAGCTGTGCGGAATAATCAGTTATTCTTTGGAATTGTTGAATAAAAGAGTCAAATATTTGAAATTACAATTTACACTAGATATTCATAACCTATAAATAAATTATTCCCATTCTACATAATGTTTCATAGTGAAGAGGCCATTAATAATTGAGAAGCAGTGCGGAATTACCAGTTATCCTTTGGAATTGTTGAAAATAAGATTCAAATATTTGAAAATCACATTTATACTAGATATTTATAATCTATAAATAAATTATTACCATTCTACATATTGTTTCATAGTGAAGAGGCCATTAATATTTGAGAAGCTGTGCGGAATTATCAGTTATCCTTTGGAATTGTTGAAAATAAGAGTCAAATATTTGAAATTTCAATTTACACTAGATATTCATATTATATAAATTAATTATTCTCATTCTACATAATGTTTCATAGTGAAACGGACATTAATAATTGAGAAGCAGTGCTAAATTGTCAGTAATCCTTTAGAATTATTGAAAATAAGATTCAAATATTTGATAATCCCATTTATACTGGACATTCACAGTGTATAAATTAAAGTTCCCCATTATCTATAATGTCTCTTGGTGAAGAGGTCATTGTTACTTGAGAAACAGTTCGAAAATTCAATTATCTTTTAGAAACATTCGAAATAATGATACAAATACTTAAAATATCCATTTATACTAGACATTAACAGTGTATAAATTAAAATTCCCCATTATCCATAATATTTCATTGTGAAGAGGCCATTAATATTTGAGAAGCAAAACAGAAATGTCAAAAATCCTTTTGCATTTTTTTAAATAAGGATCAAATATATGAAAATCACATTTATACTAGATATTCATAATCTATAAATAAATTATTCCCATTCTACATAATGTTTCATAGTGAAAAGGCCATTAATATTTGAAAAGCTGTGCGGAATTATCAGTTATCCTTTGGAATATTTGAAAATAAGAATCAAATATTTGAAAATCCCATTTATACTAGATATTCATAATCTATAAATAAATTATTCCCATTCTACATAATGTTTCATAGTGAAGAGGCCATTCATATTTGAGAAGCAGTGCGGAATTATCAGTTATCCTTTGGAATTGTTGAAAATAAGAGTCAAATATTTGAAATTACAATTTATACTAGATAAATATTAATCTATAAATTAATTATTCTCATTCTACATAATATTTCATAGTGAAACGGACATTAATAATTGAGAAGCAGTGCTAAATTGTCAGTAATCCTTTTGAATTATTGAAAATAAGATTCAAGTAGTTGATAATCCCCTTTATACTGGACATTCACAGTATATAAATTAAAGTTCCCCATTATCTATAATGTCTCTTGGTGAAGAGGCCATTATTACTTGAGAAACAGTTCGGAAATTCAATTATCTTTTAGAAACATTCAAAATAATGATACAAATACTTAAAATTTCCATTTATACTAGACATTAACAACAGTGTATAAATTAAAATTCCCCATTATCCATAATGTTTCTTAGTGATGAGGCCATAAATATTTGAGAAGCAGTGCGGAATTATCAGTAATCCTTTAGAATTATTGAAAATAAGATTCAAATCTTTGAAAATCCCATTTATACTAGATATTCATAATCTATAAATAAATTATTCCCATTCTACATAATGTTTCATAGTGAAGAGGCCATTAATATTAGATAAGCAGTGTGGAATTATCAGTTATCCTTTGGAATTGTTGAAAATAAGAGTCAAATATTTGAAATTACAATTTACACTAGATATTCATAATCTATAAATTAATTATTCTCATTCTACATAATGTTTCATAGTGAAACGGACATTAATAATTGAGGAGCAGTGCTAAATTGACAGTAATTCTTTAGAATTGTTGAAAATAAGATTCAAATATTTGAAACTCCCATTTATACTAGACATTCTCGGTGTATAAATTAAAATTCCCCATTATCCATAATGATTCTTAGTGAAGAGGCCATTAATATTAGATAAGCAGTGTGGAATTATCAGTTATCTTATGGAATTATTGAAAATAAGAGTCAAATCTCTGAAATTACAATTTACACTAGATATATATTAATCTATACATAAATTAATCTCATTATCCATAATGTCTCATAGTGAAACGGACATTAATAATTGAGAAGCAGTGCTAAATTGTCAGTAATCCTTTAGAATTATTGAAAATAAGATTCAAGTATTTGGTAATCCCATTTATACTGGACATTCACAGTGTATAAATTAAAGTTCCCCATTATCTATAATGCTTCTTAGTGATGAGGCCATTGATATTTGAGAAGCAGTGCGGAATTATCAGTAATCCTTTGGAATATATGAAAATAAGAGTCAAATATTTGAAATAATAATTTACACTAGATATTCATAACCTATAAATAAATTATTCCCATTCTACATAATGTTTCATAGTGAAGAGGCCATTAATAATTGAGAAGCAGTGCGGAATTACCAGTTATCCTTTGGAATTGATGAAAATAAGATTCAAATATTTGAAAATCACATTTATACTAGATATTCATAATATATAAATTAATTATTCTCATTCTACATAATGTTTCATAGTGAAGAGGCCATTAATATTTGAGAAGCTGTGCGGAATAATCAGTTATTCTTTGGAATTGTTGAATAAAAGAGTCAAATATTTGAAATTACAATTTACACTAGATATTCATAACCTATAAATAAATTATTCCCATTCTACATAATGTTTCATAGTGAAGAGGCCATTCATATTTGAGAAGCAGTGCGGAATTATCAGTTATCCTTTGGAATTGTTGAAAATAAGATTCAAATCTTTGAAAATCCCATTTATACTAGATATTCATAATCTATACATTAATTAATCCCATTGTCCATAATGTTTCATAGTGAAATGGACATTAATAATTGAGAAGCAGTGCTAAATTGTCAGTAATCCTTTAGAATTATTGAAAAAAAGATTCAAATATTTGAAAATCCCATTTATACTAGACATTAACAGTGTATAAAATAAAATTCCCCATTATCCATAATGCTTCTTAGTGATGAGGCCATTGATATTTGAGAAGCAGTGCGGAATTATCAGTTATCCTTTGAAATTGTTGAAAATAAGATTCAAATATTTGAAAATCCCATTTATACTAGATATTCATAATCTATAAATAAATTATTCCCATTCTACATAATGTTTCATAGTGAAGAGGCCATTAATATTTGAGATGCTGTGCGGAATTATCAGTTATCCTTTGGAATATTTTAAAATAAGAGTCAAATATTTGAAATTTCAATTTACACTAGATATTCATAATATATAAATTAATTATTCTCATTCTACATAATGTTTCATAGTGAAGAGGCCATTAATATTTGAGAACCTGTGCGGAATAATCAGTTATCCTTTGGAATTGTTGAATAAAAGAGTCAAATATTTGAAATTACAATTTACACTAGATATTCATAATCTATAAATAAATTATTCCCATTCTACATAATGTTTCATAGTGAAGAGGCCATTAATAATTGAGAAGCAGTGCGGAAATACCAGTTATCCTTTGGAATTGTTGAAAATAAGATTCAAATATTTGAAAATCACATTTATACTAGATATTCATAATCTATAAATAAATTAGTCTCATTCTACATAATGTTTCATTGTGAAGAGGCAATTAATATTTGAGAAGCAGTGTGGAATTATCAGTTATCCTATGGAATTCTTGATAATAAGAGTCAAATATTTTAAGTTACAATTTAAACAAGATATTCATAATCTATAAATAAATTATTCCCATTCTACATAATGTTTCATTGTGAAGAGGCCATTAATATTTGAGAAGTTGTGCAGAATTATCAGTTCTCCTTTGGAATTGTTGAAAATTATATTAAAATATTTGAAAATCTCTTATATACTAGATATTCATAATCTATAAATTAATTATTCTCATTCTACATAATGTTTCATAGTGAAGAGGCCATTAATATTAGATAAGCAGTGTGGAATTATCAGTTATCCTTTGGAATTGTTGAAAATAAGAGTCAAATATTTGAAATTACAATTTACACTAGATAAATATTAATCTATACATTAATTAATCTCATTATCCATAATGTTTCATAGTGAAACGGACATTAATAATTGAGAAGCAGTGCTAAATTGTCAGTAATCCTTTTGAATTATTGAAAATAAGATTCAAGTAGTTGATAATCCCCTTTATACTGGACATTCACAGTGAATAAATTAAAGTTCCCCATTATCTATAATGTCTCTTGGTGAAGAGGCCATTATTACTTGAGAAACAGTTCGGAAATTCAATTATCTTTTAGAAACATTCAAAATAATGATACAAATACTTAAAATTTCCATTTATACTAGACATTAACAACAGTGTATAAATTAAAATTCCCCATTATCCATAATGTTTCTTAGTGATGAGGCCATAAATATTTGAGAAGCAGTGCGGAATTATCAGTAATCCTTTGGAATATATGAAAATAAGAGTCAAATATTTGAAATAATAATTTACACTAGATATTCATAACCTATAAATAAATTATTCCCATTCTACATAATGTTTCATAGTGAAGAGGCCATTAATAATTGAGAAGCAGTGCGGAATTACCAGTTATCCTTTGGAATTGTTGAAAATAAGATTCAAATATTTGAAAATCACATTTATACTAGATATTCATAATATATAAATTAATTATTCTCATTCTACATAATGTTTCATAGTGAAGAGGCCATTAATATTTGAGAAGCTGTGCGGAATAATCAGTTATTCTTTGGAATTGTTGAATAAAAGAGTCAAATATTTGAAATTACAATTTACACTAGATATTCATAACCTATAAATAAATTATTCCCATTCTACATAATGTTTCATAGTGAAGAGGCCATTAATAATTGAGAAGCAGTGCGGAATTACCAGTTATCCTTTGGAATTGTTGAAAATAAGATTCAAATATTTGAAAATCACATTTATACTAGATATTTATAATCTATAAATAAATTATTACCATTCTACATATTGTTTCATAGTGAAGAGGCCATTAATATTTGAGAAGCTGTGCGGAATTATCAGTTATCCTTTGGAATTGTTGAAAATAAGAGTCAAATATTTGAAATTTCAATTTACACTAGATATTCATATTATATAAATTAATTATTCTCATTCTACATAATGTTTCATAGTGAAACGGACATTAATAATTGAGAAGCAGTGCTAAATTGTCAGTAATCCTTTAGAATTATTGAAAATAAGATTCAAATATTTGATAATCCCATTTATACTGGACATTCACAGTGTATAAATTAAAGTTCCCCATTATCTATAATGTCTCTTGGTGAAGAGGTCATTGTTACTTGAGAAACAGTTCGAAAATTCAATTATCTTTTAGAAACATTCGAAATAATGATACAAATACTTAAAATATCCATTTATACTAGACATTAACAGTGTATAAATTAAAATTCCCCATTATCCATAATATTTCATTGTGAAGAGGCCATTAATATTTGAAAAGCAAAACAGAAATGTCAAAAATCCTTTTGCATTTTTTTAAATAAGGTTCAAATATATGAAAATCACATTTATACTAGATATTCATAATCTATAAATAAATTATTCCCATTCTACATAATGTTTCATAGTGAAAAGGCCATTAATATTTGAAAAGCTGTGCGGAATTATCAGTTATCCTTTGGAATATTTGAAAATAAGAATCAAATATTTGAAAATCCCATTTATACTAGATATTCATAATCTATAAATAAATTATTCCCATTCTACATAATGTTTCATAGTGAAGAGGCCATTCATATTTGAGAAGCAGTGCGGAATTATCAGTTATCCTTTGGAATTGTTGAAAATAAGAGTCAAATATTTGAAATTACAATTTATACTAGATAAATATTAATCTATAAATTAATTATTCTCATTCTACATAATATTTCATAGTGAAACGGACATTAATAATTGAGAAGCAGTGCTAAATTGTCAGTAATCCTTTTGAATTATTGAAAATAAGATTCAAGTAGTTGATAATCCCCTTTATACTGGACATTCACAGTATATAAATTAAAGTTCCCCATTATCTATAATGTCTCTTGGTGAAGAGGCCATTATTACTTGAGAAACAGTTCGGAAATTCAATTATCTTTTAGAAACATTCAAAATAATGATACAAATACTTAAAATTTCCATTTATACTAGACATTAACAACATTGTATAAATTAAAATTCCCCATTATCCATAATGTTTCTTAGTGATGAGGCCATAAATATTTGAGAAGCAGTGCGGAATTATCAGTAATCCTTTGGAATATATGAAAATAAGAGTCAAATATTTGAAATAATAATTTACACTAGATATTCATAACCTATAAATAAATTATTCCCATTCTACATAATGTTTCATAGTGAAGAGGCCATTAATAATTGAGAAGCAGTGCGGAATTACCAGTTATCCTTTGGAATTGTTGAAAATAAGATTCAAATATTTGAAAATCACATTTATACTAGATATTCATAATATATAAATTAATTATTCTCATTCTACATAATGTTTCATAGTGAAGAGGCCATTAATATTTGAGAAGCTGTGCGGAATAATCAGTTATTCTTTGGAATTGTTGAATAAAAGAGTCAAATATTTGAAATTACAATTTACACTAGATATTCATAACCTATAAATAAATTATTCCCATTCTACATAATGTTTCATAGTGAAGAGGCCATTAATAATTGAGAAGCAGTGCGGAATTACCAGTTATCCTTTGGAATTGTTGAAAATAAGATTCAAATATTTGAAAATCACATTTATACTAGATATTTATAATCTATAAATAAATTATTACCATTCTACATATTGTTTCATAGTGAAGAGGCCATTAATATTTGAGAAGCTGTGCGGAATTATCAGTTATCCTTTGGAATTGTTGAAAATAAGAGTCAAATATTTGAAATTTCAATTTACACTAGATATTCATATTATATAAATTAATTATTCTCATTCTACATAATGTTTCATAGTGAAACGGACATTAATAATTGAGAAGCAGTGCTAAATTGTCAGTAATCCTTTAGAATTATTGAAAATAAGATTCAAATATTTGATAATCCCATTTATACTGGACATTCACAGTGTATAAATTAAAGTTCCCCATTATCTATAATGTCTCTTGGTGAAGAGGTCATTGTTACTTGAGAAACAGTTCGAAAATTCAATTATCTTTTAGAAACATTCGAAATAATGATACAAATACTTAAAATATCCATTTATACTAGACATTAACAGTGTATAAATTAAAATTCCCCATTATCCATAATATTTCATTGTGAAGAGGCCATTAATATTTGAGAAGCAAAACAGAAATGTCAAAAATCCTTTGGCATTTTTTTAAATAAGGTTCAAATATATGAAAATCACATTTATACTAGATATTCATAGTCTATAAATAAATTATTCCCATTCTACATAATGTTTCATAGTGAAAAGGCCATTAATATTTGAAAAGCTGTGCGGAATTATCAGTTATCCTTTGGAATATTTGAAAATAAGAATCAAATATTTGAAAATCCCATTTATACTAGATATTCATAATCTATAAATAAATTATTCCCATTCTACATAATGTTTCATAGTGAAGAGGCCATTCATATTTGAGAAGCAGTGCGGAATTATCAGTTATCCTTTGGAATTGTTGAAAATAAGATTCAAATCTTTGAAAATCCCATTTATACTAGATATTCATAATCTATACATTAATTAATCCCATTGTCCATAATGTTTCATAGTGAAATGGACATTAATAATTGAGAAGCAGTGCTAAATTGTCAGTAATCCTTTAGAATTATTGAAAAAAAGATTCAAATATTTGAAAATCCCATTTATACTAGACATTAACAGTGTATAAAATAAAATTCCCCATTATCCATAATGCTTCTTAGTGAAGAGGCCATTCATATTTGAGAAGCAGTGCGGAATTACCAGTTATCCTTTGGAATTGTTGAAAATAAGATTCAAATATTTGAAAATCACATTTATACTAGATATTCATAATCTATAAATAAATTATTCCCATTCTACATAATGTTTCATAGTGAAGAGGCAATTAATATTTGAGAAGCAGTGTGGAATTATCAGTTATCCTATGGAATTCTTGATAATAAGAGTCAAATATTTTAAGTTACAATTTAAACAAGATATTCATAATCTATAAATAAATTATTCCCATTCTACATAATGTTTCATTGTGAAGAGGCCATTAATATTTGAGAAGTTGTGCAGAATTATCAGTTCTCCTTTGGAATTGTTGAAAATTATATTAAAATATTTGAAAATCTCTTATATACTAGATATTCATAATCTATAAATTAATTATTCTCATTCTACATAATGTTTCATAGTGAAGAGGCCATTAATATTAGATAAGCAGTGTGGAATTATCAGTTATCCTTTGGAATTGTTGAAAATAAGAGTCAAATATTTGAAATTACAATTTACACTAGATAAATATTAATCTATACATTAATTAATCTCATTATCCATAATGTTTCATAGTGAAACGGACATTAATAATTGAGAAGCAGTGCTAAATTGTCAGTAATCCTTTTGAATTATTGAAAATAAGATTCAAGTAGTTGATAATCCCCTTTATACTGGACATTCACAGTGAATAAATTAAAGTTCCCCATTATCTATAATGTCTCTTGGTGAAGAGGCCATTATTACTTGAGAAACAGTTCGGAAATTCAATTATCTTTTAGAAACATTCAAAATAATGATACAAATACTTAAAATTTCCATTTATACTAGACATTAACAACAGTGTATAAATTAAAATTCCCCATTATCCATAATGTTTCTTAGTTTTGAGGCCATAAATATTTGAGAAGCAGTGCGGAATTATCAGTAATCCTTTGGAATATATGAAAATAAGAGTCAAATATTTGAAATTATAATTTACACTAGATATTCATAACCTATAAATAAATTATTCCCATTCTACATAATGTTTCATAGTGAAGAGGCCATTAATAATTGAGAAGCAGTGCGGAATTACCAGTTATCCTTTGGAATTGTTGAAAATAAGATTCAAATATTTGAAAATCACATTTATACTAGATATTCATAATATATAAATTAATTATTCTCATTCTACATAATGTTTCATAGTGAAGAGGCCATTAATATTTGAGAAGCTGTGCGGAATAATCAGTTATTCTTTGGAATTGTTGAATAAAAGAGTCAAATATTCGAAATTACAATTTACACTAGATATTCATAACCTATAAATAAATTATTCCCATTCTACATAATGTTTCATAGTGAAGAGGCCATTAATAATTGAGAAGCAGTGCGGAATTACCAGTTATCCTTTGGAATTGTTGAAAATAAGATTCAAATATTTGAAAATCACATTTATACTAGATATTTATAATCTATAAATAAATTATTACCATTCTACATATTGTTTCATAGTGAAGAGGCCATTAATATTTGAGAAGCTGTGCGGAATTATCAGTTATCCTTTGGAATTGTTGAAAATAAGAGTCAAATATTTGAAATTTCAATTTACACTAGATATTCATATTATATAAATTAATTATTCTCATTCTACATAATGTTTCATAGTGAAACGGACATTAATAATTGAGAAGCAGTGCTAAATTGTCAGTAATCCTTTAGAATTATTGAAAATAAGATTCAAATATTTGATAATCCCATTTATACTGGACATTCACAGTGTATAAATTAAAGTTCCCCATTATCTATAATGTCTCTTGGTGAAGAGGTCATTGTTACTTGAGAAACAGTTCGAAAATTCAATTATCTTTTAGAAACATTCGAAATAATGATACAAATACTTAAAATATCCATTTATACTAGACATTAACAGTGTATAAATTAAAATTCCCCATTATCCATAATATTTCATTGTGAAGAGGCCATTAATATTTGAGAAGCAAAACAGAAATGTCAAAAATCCTTTGGCATTTTTTTAAATAAGGTTCAAATATATGAAAATCCCATTTATACTAGACATTAACAGTGTATAAAATAAAATTCCCCATTATCCATAATGCTTCTTAGTGAAGAGGCCATTCATATTTGAGAAGCAGTGCGGAATTACCAGTTATCCTTTGGAATTGTTGAAAATAAGATTCAAATATTTGAAAATCACATTTATACTAGATATTCATAATCTATAAATAAATTATTCCCATTCTACATAATGTTTCATAGTGAAGAGGCAATTAATATTTGAGAAGCAGTGTGGAATTATCAGTTATCCTATGGAATTCTTGATAATAAGAGTCAAATATTTTAAGTTACAATTTAAACAAGATATTCATAATCTATAAATAAATTATTCCCATTCTACATAATGTTTCATTGTGAAGAGGCCATTAATATTTGAGAAGTTGTGCAGAATTATCAGTTCTCCTTTGGAATTGTTGAAAATTATATTAAAATATTTGAAAATCTCTTATATACTAGATATTCATAATCTATAAATTAATTATTCTCATTCTACATAATGTTTCATAGTGAAGAGGCCATTAATATTAGATAAGCAGTGTGGAATTATCAGTTATCCTTTGGAATTGTTGAAAATAAGAGTCAAATATTTGAAATTACAATTTACACTAGATAAATATTAATCTATACATTAATTAATCTCATTATCCATAATGTTTCATAGTGAAACGGACATTAATAATTGAGAAGCAGTGCTAAATTGTCAGTAATCCTTTTGAATTATTGAAAATAAGATTCAAGTAGTTGATAATCCCCTTTATACTGGACATTCACAGTGAATAAATTAAAGTTCCCCATTATCTATAATGTCTCTTGGTGAAGAGGCCATTATTACTTGAGAAACAGTTCGGAAATTCAATTATCTTTTAGAAACATTCAAAATAATGATACAAATACTTAAAATTTCCATTTATACTAGACATTAACAACAGTGTATAAATTAAAATTCCCCATTATCCATAATGTTTCTTAGTTTTGAGGCCATAAATATTTGAGAAGCAGTGCGGAATTATCAGTAATCCTTTGGAATATATGAAAATAAGAGTCAAATATTTGAAATTATAATTTACACTAGATATTCATAACCTATAAATAAATTATTCCCATTCTACATAATGTTTCATAGTGAAGAGGCCATTAATAATTGAGAAGCAGTGCGGAATTACCAGTTATCCTTTGGAATTGTTGAAAATAAGATTCAAATATTTGAAAATCACATTTATACTAGATATTCATAATATATAAATTAATTATTCTCATTCTACATAATGTTTCATAGTGAAGAGGCCATTAATATTTGAGAAGCTGTGCGGAATAATCAGTTATTCTTTGGAATTGTTGAATAAAAGAGTCAAATATTCGAAATTACAATTTACACTAGATATTCATAACCTATAAATAAATTATTCCCATTCTACATAATGTTTCATAGTGAAGAGGCCATTAATAATTGAGAAGCAGTGCGGAATTACCAGTTATCCTTTGGAATTGTTGAAAATAAGATTCAAATATTTGAAAATCACATTTATACTAGATATTTATAATCTATAAATAAATTATTACCATTCTACATATTGTTTCATAGTGAAGAGGCCATTAATATTTGAGAAGCTGTGCGGAATTATCAGTTATCCTTTGGAATTGTTGAAAATAAGAGTCAAATATTTGAAATTTCAATTTACACTAGATATTCATATTATATAAATTAATTATTCTCATTCTACATAATGTTTCATAGTGAAACGGACATTAATAATTGAGAAGCAGTGCTAAATTGTCAGTAATCCTTTAGAATTATTGAAAATAAGATTCAAATATTTGATAATCCCATTTATACTGGACATTCACAGTGTATAAATTAAAGTTCCCCATTATCTATAATGTCTCTTGGTGAAGAGGTCATTGTTACTTGAGAAACAGTTCGAAAATTCAATTATCTTTTAGAAACATTCGAAATAATGATACAAATACTTAAAATATCCATTTATACTAGACATTAACAGTGTATAAATTAAAATTCCCCATTATCCATAATATTTCATTGTGAAGAGGCCATTAATATTTGAGAAGCAAAACAGAAATGTCAAAAATCCTTTTGCATTTTTTTAAATAAGGTTCAAATATATGAAAATCACATTTATACTAGATATTCATAATCTATAAATAAATTATTCCCATTCTACATAATGTTTCATAGTGAAAAGGCCATTAATATTTGAAAAGCTGTGCGGAATTATCAGTTATCCTTTGGAATATTTGAAAATAAGAATCAAATATTTGAAAATCCCATTTATACTAGATATTCATAATCTATAAATAAATTATTCCCATTCTACATAATGTTTCATAGTGAAGAGGCCATTCATATTTGAGAAGCAGTGCGGAATTATCAGTTATCCTTTGGAATTGTTGAAAATAAGAGTCAAATATTTGAAATTACAATTTATACTAGATAAATATTAATCTATAAATTAATTATTCTCATTCTACATAATATTTCATAGTGAAACGGACATTAATAATTGAGAAGCAGTGCTAAATTGTCAGTAATCCTTTTGAATTATTGAAAATAAGATTCAAGTAGTTGATAATCCCCTTTATACTGGACATTCACAGTATATAAATTAAAGTTCCCCATTATCTATAATGTCTCTTGGTGAAGAGGCCATTATTACTTGAGAAACAGTTCGGAAATTCAATTATCTTTTAGAAACATTCAAAATAATGATACAAATACTTAAAATTTCCATTTATACTAGACATTAACAACAGTGTATAAATTAAAATTCCCCATTATCCATAATGTTTCTTAGTGATGAGGCCATAAATATTTGAGAAGCAGTGCGGAATTATCAGTAATCCTTTAGAATATATGAAAATAAGAGTCAAATATTTGAAATAATAATTTACACTAGATATTCATAACCTATAAATAAATTATTCCCATTCTACATAATGTTTCATAGTGAAGAGGCCATTAATAATTGAGAAGCAGTGCGGAATTACCAGTTATCCTTTGGAATTGTTGAAAATAAGATTCAAATATTTGAAAATCACATTTATACTAGATATTCATAATATATAAATTAATTATTCTCATTCTACATAATGTTTCATAGTGAAGAGGCCATTAATATTTGAGAAGCTGTGCGGAATAATCAGTTATTCTTTGCAATTGTTGAATAAAAGAGTCAAATATTTGAAATTACAATTTACACTAGATATTCATAACCTATAAATAAATTATTCCCATTCTACATAATGTTTCATAGTGAAGAGGCCATTAATAATTGAGAAGCAGTGCGGAATTACCAGTTATCCTTTGGAATTGTTGAAAATAAGATTCAAATATTTGAAAATCACATTTATACTAGATATTTATAATCTATAAATAAATTATTACCATTCTACATATTGTTTCATAGTGAAGAGGCCATTAATATTTGAGAAGCTGTGCGGAATTATCAGTTATCCTTTGGAATTGTTGAAAATAAGAGTCAAATATTTGAAATTTCAATTTACACTAGATATTCATATTATATAAATTAATTATTCTCATTCTACATAATGTTTCATAGTGAAACGGACATTAATAATTGAGAAGCAGTGCTAAATTGTCAGTAATCCTTTAGAATTATTGAAAATAAGATTCAAATATTTGATAATCCCATTTATACTGGACATTCACAGTGTATAAATTAAAGTTCCCCATTATCTATAATGTCTCTTGGTGAAGAGGTCATTGTTACTTGAGAAACAGTTCGAAAATTCAATTATCTTTTAGAAACATTCGAAATAATGATACAAATACTTAAAATATCCATTTATACTAGACATTAACAGTGTATAAATTAAAATTCCCCATTATCCATAATATTTCATTGTGAAGAGGCCATTAATATTTGAGAAGCAAAACAGAAATGTCAAAAATCCTTTGGCATTTTTTTAAATAAGGTTCAAATATATGAAAATCACATTTATACTAGATATTCATAATCTATAAATAAATTATTCCCATTCTACATAATGTTTCATAGTGAAAAGGCCATTAATATTTGAAAAGCTGTGCGGAATTATCAGTTATCCTTTGGAATATTTGAAAATAAGAATCAAATATTTGAAAATCCCATTTATACTAGATATTCATAATCTATAAATAAATTATTCCCATTCTACATAATGTTTCATAGTGAAGAGGCCATTCATATTTGAGAAGCAGTGCGGAATTATCAGTTATCCTTTGGAATTGTTGAAAATAAGATTCAAATCTTTGAAAATCCCATTTATACTAGATATTCATAATCTATACATTAATTAATCCCATTGTCCATAATGTTTCATAGTGAAATGGACATTAATAATTGAGAAGCAGTGCTAAATTGTCAGTAATCCTTTAGAATTATTGAAAAAAAGATTCAAATATTTGAAAATCCCATTTATACTAGACATTAACAGTGTATAAAATAAAATTCCCCATTATCCATAATGCTTCTTAGTGAAGAGGCCATTCATATTTGAGAAGCAGTGCGGAATTACCAGTTATCCTTTGGAATTGTTGAAAATAAGATTCAAATATTTGAAAATCACATTTATACTAGATATTCATAATCTATAAATAAATTATTCCCATTCTACATAATGTTTCATAGTGAAGAGGCCATTAATATTTGAGAAGCTGTGCGGAATTATCAGTTATCCTTTGGAATATTTGAAAATAAGAGTCAAATATTTGAAATTTCAATTTACACTAGATATTCATATTATATAAATTAATTATTCTCATTCTACATAATGTTTCATAGTGAAACGGACATTAATATTTGAGAAGCAGTGCGGAATTACCAGTTATCCTTTGGAATTGTTGAAAATAAGAGTCAAATATTTGAAAATCCAATTTATACTAGATAATCATAATCTATAAATTAAGAATTCCCATTTCCCATATTTTTTCATAGTGAAACGCCATTAATACATGAGAAGCAGTGCTAAATTGTCAGTTATCCTTTGGAATTATTGAAATTAAGATTCAAATATTTAAAAATCCCATTTATACTAGATATTCTTAATATATAAATAAATTATTCCCATTCTACATAACGTTTCATAGTGAAGAGGCCATTAATATTTGAGAAGCTGTGCGGAATTATCAGTTATCCTTTGGAATATTTGAAAATAAGAGTCAAATATTTGAAATTACAATTTACACTAGATATTCATAATCTATAAATAAATTATTCCCATTCTACATAATGTTTCATTGTGAAGAGGCCATTAATATTTGAGAAGTTGTGCAGAATTATCAGTTCTCCTTTGGAATTGTTGAAAATTATATTAAAATATTTGAAAATCTCTTATATACTAGATATTCATAATCTATAAATTAATTATTCTCATTCTACATAATGTTTCATAGTGAAGAGGCCATTAATATTAGATAAGCAGTGTGGAATTATCAGTTATCCTTTGGAATTGTTGAAAATAAGAGTCAAATATTTGAAATTACAATTTACACTAGATAAATATTAATCTATACATTAATTAATCTCATTATCCATAATGTTTCATAGTGAAACGGACATTAATAATTGAGAAACAGTGCTAAATTGTCAGTAATCCTTTTGAATTATTGAAAATAAGATTCAAATATTTGAAAATCCCATTTATACTAGACATTAACAGTGTATAAAATAAAATTCACCATTATCCATAATGCTTCTTAGTGATGAGGCCATTGATATTTGAGAAGCAGTGCGGAATTATCAGTTATCCTTTGAAATTGTTGAAAATAAGATTCAAATATTTAAAATCCCATTTATACTAGATATTCATAATCTATAAATAAATTATTCCCATTCTACATAATGTTTCATAGTGAAGAGGCCATTAATATTTGAGAAGATGTGCGGAATTATCATTTATCCTTTGGAATATTTGAAAATAAGAGTCAAATATTTAAAATTTCAATTTACACTAGATATTCATAATATATAAATTAATTATTCTCATTCTACATAATGTTTCATAGTGAAGAGGCCATTAATATTTGAGAAGCTGTGCGGAATAATCAGTTATTCTTTGGAATTGTTGAATAAAAGAGTCAAATATTTGAAATTACAATTTACACTAGATATTCATAACCTATAAATAAATTATTCCCATTCTACATAATGTTTCATAGTGAAGAGGCCATTAATTATTGAGAAGCAGAGCGGAATTACCAGTTATCCTTTGGAATTATTGAAAATAAGATTCAAATATTTGAAAATCACATTTATACTAGATATTTATAATCTATAAATAAATTATTACCATTCTACATATTGTTTCATAGTGAAGAGGCCATTAATATTTGAGAAGCTGTGCGGAATTATCAGTTATCCTTTGGAATATTTGAAAATAAGAGTCAAATATTTGAAATTACAATTTACACTAGATATATAAAAATCTATACATTAATTAATCTCATTCTAAATAATGTTTCATAGTGAAGAGGCCATTAATATTTGAGAAGCTATGCGGAATTATCAGTTATCTTTTGGAATATTTGAAAATAAGAGTCAAATATTTGAAATTTCAATTTACACTAGATATTCATATTATATAAATTAATTATTCTCATTCTACATAATGTTTCATAGTGAAACGGACATTAATATTTGAGAAGCAGTGCGGAATTACCAGTTATCCTTTGGAATTGTTGAAAATAAGATTCAAATATTTGAAAATCCAATTTATACTAGATAATCATAATCTATAAATTAATAATTCCTATTTCCCATACTTTTTCATAGTGAAACGCCATTAATACTTGAGAAGCAGTGCTAAATTGTCAGTTATCCTTTGGAATTATTGAAATTAAGATTCAAATATTTGAAAATCCGATTTATACTAGATATTCTTAATATATAAATAAATTATTCCCATTCTACATAACGTTTCATAGTGAAGAGGCCATTAATATTTGAGAAGCTGTGCGGAATTATCAGTTATCCTTTGGAATATTTGAAAATAAGAGTCAAATATTTGAAATTACAATTTACACTAGATATTCATAATCTATAAATAAATTATTCCCATTCTACATAATGTTTCATTGTGAAGAGGCCATTAATATTTGAGAAGTTGTGCAGAATTATCAGTTCTCCTTTGGAATTGTTGAAAATTATATTAAAATATTTGAAAATCTCTTATATACTAGATATTCATAATCTATAAATTAATAATTCTCATTCTACATAATGTTTCATAGTGAAGAGGCCATTAATATTAGATAAGCAGTGTGGAATTATCAGTTATCCTTTGGAATTGTTGAAAATAAGAGTCAAATATTTGAAATTACAATTTACACTAGATAAATATTAATCTATACATTAATTAATCTCATTATCCATAATGTTTCATAGTGAAACGGACATTAATAATTGAGAAGCAGTGCTAAATTGTCAGTAATCCTTTTGAATTATTGAAAATAAGATTCAAGTAGTTGATAATCCCCATTATACTGGACATTCACAGTATATAAATGAAAGTTCCCCATTATCTATAATGTCTCTTGGTGAAGAGGCCATTATTACTTGAGAAACAGTTCGGAAATTCAATTATCTTTTAGAAACATTTAAAATAATGATACAAATACTTAAAATTTCCATTTATACTAGACATTAACAACAGTGTATAAATTAAAATTCCCCATTATCCATAATGTTTCTTAGTGATGAGGCCATAAATATTTGAGAAGCAGTGCGGAATTATCAGTAATCCTTTAGAATTATTGAAAATAAGATTCAAATCTTTGAAAATCCCATATATACTAGATATTCATAATCTATAAATAAATTATTCCCATTCTACATAATGTTTCATAGTGAAGAGGCCATTCATATTTGAGAAGCAGTGCGGAATTATCAGTTATCCTTTGGAATTGTTGAAAATAAGATTCAAATCTTTGAAAATCCCATTAATACTAGATATTCATAATCTATACATTAATTAATCCCATTGTCCATAATGTTTCATAGTGAAATGGACATTAATAATTGAGAAGCAGTGCTAAATTGTCAGTAATCCTTTAGAATTATTGAAAAAAAGATTCAAATATTTGAAAATCCCATTTATACTAGACATTAACAGTGTATAAAATAAAATTCCCCATTATCCATAATGCTTCTTAGTGATGAGGCCATTGATATTTGAGAAGCAGTGCGGAATTATCAGTTATCCTTTGAAATTGTTGAAAATAAGATTCAAATATTTGAAAATCCCATTTATACTAGATATTCATAATCTATAAATAAATTATTCCCATTCTACATAATGTTTCATAGTGAAGAGGCCATTAATATTTGAGATGCTGTGCGGAATTATCAGTTATCCTTTGGAATATTTGAAAATAAGAGTCAAATATTTGAAATTTCAAGTTACACTGGATATTCATAATCTATAAATAAATTATTCCCATTCTACATAATGTTTCATAGTGAAGGAGCCATTCATATTTGAGAAGCAGTGCGGAATTGTAAGCTATACTTTGGAATTGTTGAAAATAAGAGTCAAATATTTGAAAATCCAATTTATACTAGATAATCATAATCTATAAATTAATAATTCCCATTTCCCATACTTTTTCATAGTGAAACGCCATTAATACTTGAGAAGCAGTGCTAAATTGTCAGTTATCCTTTGGAATTATTGAAATTAAGATTCAAATATTTGAAATTACAATTTACACTAGATATTCATAATCTATAAATAAATTATTACCATTCTACATATTGTTTCATAGTGAAGAGGCCATTAATATTTGAGAAGCTGTGCGGAATTATCAGTTATCCTTTGGAATTATTGAAAATTATATTAAAATATTTGAAAATCTCTTATATACTAGATATTCATAATGTATAAATTAATTATTCTCATTCTACATAATGTTTCATAGTGAAGAGGCCATTAATATTTGAGAAGCTGTGCGGAATAATCAGTTATTCTTTGGAATTGTTGAAGAAAAGAGTCAAATATTTGAAATTACAATTTACACTAGATATTCATAACCTATAAATAAATTATTCCCATTCTACATAATGTTTCATAGTGAAGAGGCCATTAATAATTGAGAAGCATTGCGGAATTACCAGTTATCCTTTGGAATTGTTTAAAATAAGATTCAAATATTTGAAAATCACATTTATACTAGTTATTTATAATCTATAAATAAATTATTACCATTCTACATATTGTTTCATAGTGAAGAGGCCATTAATATTTGAGAAGCTGTGCGGAATTATCAGTTATCCTTTGGAATTGTTGAAAATAAGAGTCAAATATTTGAAATTACAATTTACACTAGATATATAAAAATCTATACATTAATTAATCTCATTCTACATAATGTTTCATAGTGAAGAGGCCATTAATATTTGAGAAGCTATGCGGAATTATCAGTTATCCTTTGGAATATTTGAAAATAAGAGTCAAATATTTGAAATTTCAATTTACACTAGATATTCATATTATATAAATTAATTATTCTCATTCTACATAATGTTTCATAGTGAAACGGACATTAATATTTGAGAAGCAGTGCGGTATTACCAGTTATCCTTTGGAATTGTTGAAAATAAGATTCAAATATTTGAAAATCACATTTTTAGTAGATATTCATAATCTATAAATAAATTATTCCCATTCTACATAATGTTTCATAGTGAAGAGGCCATTAATAATTGAGAAGCAGTGCGGAATTACCAGTTATCCTTTGGAATTGTTGAAAATAAGAGTCAAATATTTGAAATTACAATTTACACTAGATATATAAAAATCTATACATTAATTAATCTCATTATCCATAATGTTTCATAGTGAAACGGACATTAATAATTGAGAAGCAGTGCGGAATTATCAGTTATCCTTTGGAATTGTTGAAAATAAGATTCAAATATTTGAAAATCACATTTTTAGTAGATATTCATAATCTATAAATAAATTATTCCCATTCTACATAATGTTTCATAGTGAAGAGGCCATTTATATTTTAGAAGCTGTGCGGAATTATCAGTTATTCTTTGGAATATTTGAAAATAAGAATCAAATATTTGAAATTACAATTTACACTAGATATTCATATTCTATAAATTAATTATTCTCATTCTACATAATGTTTCATAGTGATGGGGCCATTAATATTTGAGAAGCTGTGCGGAATTACCAGTTATCCTTTGGAATTGTTGAAAATATGAGTCAAATATTTGAAATTACAATTTACACTAGATATATAAAAATCTATACATTAATTAATCTCATTATCCATAATGATTCATAGTGAAACGGACATTAATAATTGAGAAGCAGTGCGGAATTATCAGTTATCCTTTGGAATTGTTGAAAATAAGATTCAAATATTTGAAAATCACATTTATACTAGATATTCATAATCTATAAATAAATTATTCCCATTCTACATAATGTTTCATAGTGAAGAGGCCATTAATATTTGAGAAGCTGTGCGGAATTATCAGTTATCCTTTGGAATATTTTAAAATAAGAGTCAAATATTTGAAATTTCAATTTACACTAGATATTCATAATATATAAATTAATTATTCTCATTCTACATAATGTTTTATAGTGAAGAGGCCATTAATATTTGAGAACCTGTGCGGAATAATCAGTTATCCTTTGGAATTGTTGAATAAAAGAGTCAAATATTTGAAATTACAATTTACACTAGATATTCATGATCTATAAATAAATTATTCCCATTATCCATAATGTTTCATAGGAAAACGGACATTAATAATTGAGAAGCAGTGCTAAATTGTCAGTTATCCTTTGGAATTATTGAAAATAAGATTCAAATATTTGATAATCCCACTTATACTAGATATTCTTAATATATAAAAAAATTATTCCCATTCTACATAATATTTCATAGTGAAGAGGCCATTAATATTTGAGAAGCAGTGCTAAATTGTCAGTAATCCTTTAGATTTATTAAAAAAAAGATTCAAATATTTGTAAATCCCATTTATACTAGACATTAACAGTGTATAAATTAAAATTCCCCATTATCCATATTGTTTCTTAGTGATGAGGCCATTAATATTTGAGAAGCAGTGTGGAATTATCAGTTATCCTATGGAATTATTGACAATAAGAGTCAAATATTTGAAATTACAATTTACACTAGATATTCATAATTTATAAATTAATTATTCTCATTCTACAGAATGTTTCATAGTGAAGAGGCCATTCATATTTGAGAAGCAGTGCGGAATTGTCAGTTATCCTTTGGAATTGTTGAAAATAAGATTCAAATATTTTAAATTACAATTTACACTAGATATTCATAATCTATACATTAATTAATCCCATTGTCCATAATGTTTCATAGTGAAATGGACATTAATAATTGAGAAGCAGTGCTAAATTGTCAGTAATCCTTTAGAATTATTCAAAAAAAGATTCAAATATTTGAAAATTCCATTTATACTAGACATTAACAGTGTATAAAATAAAATTCCCCATTATCCATAATGCTTCTTAGTGATGAGGCCATTGATATTTGAGAAGCAGTGCGGAATTATCAGTTATCCTTTGAAATTGTTGAAAATAAGATTCAAATATTTGAAAATCCCATTTATACTAGATATTCATAATCTATAAATAAATTATTCCCATTCTACATAATGTTTCATAGTGAAGAGGCCATTAATATTTGAGAAGCTGTGCGGAATTATCAGTTATCCTTTGGAATATTTGAAAATAAGAGTCAAATATTTGAAATTTCAATTTACACTAGATATTCATAATATATAAATTAATTATTCTCATTCTACATAATGTTTCATAGTGAAGAGGCCATTAATATTTGAGAAGCTGTGCGGAATAATCAGTTATTCTTTGGAATTGTTGAATAAAAGAGTCAAATATTTGAAATTACAATTTACACTAGATATTCATAATCTATAAATAAATTATTCCCATTCTACATAATGTTTCATAGTGAAGAGGCCATTAATAATTGAGAAGCAGTGCGGAATTACCAGTTATCCTTTGGAATTGTTGAAAATAAGAGTCAAATATTTGAAATTACAATTTACACTAGATATATAAAAATTTATACATTAATTAATCTCATTATCCATAATGTGTCATAGTGAAACGGACATTAATAATTGAGAAGCAGTGCGGAATTATCAGTTATCCTTTGGAATTGTTGAAAATAAGATTCAAATATTTGAAAATCACATTTTTAGTAGATATTCATATTCTATAAATAAATTATTCCCATTCTACATAATGTTTCATAGTGAAGAGGCCATTAATATTTTAGAAGCTGTGCGGAATTATCAGTTATTCTTTGGAATATTTGAATATAAGAATCAAATATTTGAAATTACAATTTACACTAGATATTCATATTCTATAAATTAATTATTCTCATTCTACATAATGTTTCATAGTGATGGGGCCATTAATATTTGAGAAGCTTTGCGGAATTACCAGTTATCCTTTGGAATTGTTGAAAATATGAGTCAAATATTTGAAATTACAATTTACACTAGATATATAAAAATCTATACATTAATTAATCTCATTCTACATAATGTTTCATAGTGAAACGGACATTAATAATTGAGAAGCAGTGCTAAATTGTCAGTAATCCTATAGAATTATTGAAAATAAGATTCAAATATTTGACAATCCCATTTATACTGGACATTCACAGTGTATAAATTAAAGTTCCCCATTATCTATAATGTCTCTTGCTGAAGAGGCCATTGTTACTTGAGAAACAGTTCGAAAATTCAATTAACTTTTAGAAACATTCGAAATAATGATACAAATACTTAAAATATCCATTTATACTAGACATTAACAGTGTATAAATTAAAATTCCCCATTATCCATAATATTTCATTGTGAAGAGGCCATTAATATTTGAGAAGCAGAACAGAAATGTCAAAAATCCTTTGGCATTTTTTTAAATAATATTCAAATATATGAAAATCATATTTATACTAGATATTCATAATCTATAAATAAATTATTCCCATTCTACATAATGTTTCATAGTGAAAAGGCCATTAATATTTGAAAAGCTGTGCGGAATTATCAGTTATCCTTTGGAATATTTGAAAATAAGAATCAAATATTTGAAAATCCCATTTATACTAGATATTCATAATCTATAAATAAATTATTCCCATTCTACATAATGTTTCATATTGAAGAGGCCATTAATATTTGAGAAGGAGTGCGGAATTACCAGTTATCCTTTGGAATTGTTGAAAATAAGAGTCAAATATTTGAAATTACAATTTACACTAGATATATAAAAATCTATACATTAATTAATCTCATTATCCATAATGTTTCATAGTGAAACGGACATTAATAATTGAGAAGCAGTGCGGAATTATCAGTTATCCTTTGGAATTGTTGAAAATAAGATTCAAATATTTGAAAATCACATTTATACTAGATATTCATAATCTATAAATAAATTATTCCCATTCTACATAATGTTTCATAATGAAGAGGCCATTAATATTTGAGAAGCTGTGCGGAATTATCAGTTATCCTTTGGAATATTTGAAAATAAGAATCAAATATTTGAAATTACAATTTACACTAGATATTCATATTCTATAAATTAATTATTCTCATTCTACATAATGTTTCATAGTGATGGGGCCATTAATATTTGAGAAGCTGTGCGGAATTATCAGTTATCCTTTGGAATTGTTGAAAATAAGAGTCAAATATTTGAAATTACAATTTACACTAGATATATAAAAATCTATACATTAATTAATCTCATTATCCATAATGTTTCATAGTGAAACGGACATTAATAATTGAGAAGCAGTGCTAAATTGTCAGTAATCCTTTAGAATTATTGAAAATAAGATTCAAATATTTGATAATCCCATTTATACTGGACATTCACAGTGTATAAATTAAAGTTCCCCATTATCTATAATGTCTCTTGGTGAAGAGGCCATTGTTACTTGAGAAACAGTTCGAAAATTCAATTATCTTTTAGAAACATTCGAAATAATGATACAAATACTTAAAATATCCATTTATACTAGATATTAACAGTGTATAAATTAAAATTCCCCATTATCCATAATATTTCATTGTGAAGAGGCCATTAATATTTGAGAAGCAGAACAGAAATGTCAAAAATCCTTTGGCATTTTTTTTAAATAAGATTCAAATATATGAAAATCACATTTATACTTGATATTCATAATCTATAAATAAATTATTCCCATTCTACATAATGTTTCATAGTGAAAAGGCCATTAATATTTGAAAAGCTGTGCGGAATTATCAGTTATCCTTTGGAATATTTGATAATAAGAATCAAATATTTGAAAATCCCATTTATACTAGATATTCATAATCTATAAATAAATTATTCCCATTCTACATAATGTTTCATAGTGAAGAGGCCATTCATATTTGAGAAGAAGTGCGGAATTATCAGTTATCCTTTGGAATTGTTGAAAATAAGATTCAAATCTTTGAAAATCCCATTTATACTAGATATTCATAATCTTTACATTAATTAATCCCATTGTCCATAATGTTTCATAGTGAAATGGACATTAATAATTGAGAATCAGTGCTAAATTGTCAGTAATCCTTTAGAATTATTGAAAAAAAGATTCAAATATTTGAAAATCCCATTTATACTAGACATTAACAGTGTATAAAATAAAATTCCCCATTATCCATAATGCTTCTTAGTGATGAGGCCATTTATATTTGAGAAGCAGTGCGGAATTATCAGTTATCCTTTGGAATATTTTAAAATAAGAGTCAAATATTTGAAATTTCAATTTACACTAGATATTCATAATATATAAATTAATTATTCTCATTCTACATAATGTTTTATAGTGAAGAGGCCATTAATATTTGAGAACCTGTGCGGAATAATCAGTTATCCTTTGGAATTGTTGAATAAAAGAGTCAAATATTTGAAATTACAATTTACACTAGATATTCATGATCTATAAATAAATTATTCCCATTATCCATAATGTTTCATAGGAAAACGGACATTAATAATTGAGAAGCAGTGCTAAATTGTCAGTTATCCTTTGGAATTATTGAAAATAAGATTCAAATATTTGATAATCCCACTTATACTAGATATTCTTAATATATAAAAAAATTATTCCCATTCTACATAATATTTCATAGTGAAGAGGCCATTAATATTTGAGAAGCAGTGCTAAATTGTCAGTAATCCTTTAGATTTATTAAAAAAAAGATTCAAATATTTGTAAATCCCATTTATACTAGACATTAACAGTGTATAAATTAAAATTCCCCATTATCCATAATGTTTCTTAGTGATGAGGCCATTAATATTTGAGAAGCAGTGCGGAAATATCAGTTATCATTTGGAATATTTTAAAATAAGAGTCAAATATTTGAAATTTCAATTTACACTAGATATTCATAATTTATAAATTAATTATTCTCATTCTTCAGAATGTTTCATAGTGAAGAGGGCATTCATATTTGAGAAGCAGTGCGGAATTGTCAGTTATCCTTTGGAATTGTTGAAAATAAGATTCAAATATTTTAAATTACAATTTACACTAGATATTCATAATCTATAAATTAATTAATCCCATTGTCCATAATGTTTCATAGTGAAATGGACATTAATAATTGAGAAGCAGTGCCAAATTGTCAGTAATCCTTTAGAATTATTCAAAAAAAGATTCAAATATTTGAAAATTCCATTTATACTAGACATTAACAGTGTATAAAATAAAATTCCCCATTATCCATAATGCTTCTTAGTGATGAGGCCATTGATATTTGAGAAGCAGTGCGGAATTATCAGTTATCCTTTGAAATTGTTGAAAATAAGATTCAAATATTTGAAAATCCCATTTATACTAGATATTCATAATCTATAAATAAATTATTCCCATTCTACATAATGTTTCATAGTGAAGAGGCCATTAATATTTGAGAAGCAGTGCTAAATTGTCAGTTATCCTTTGGAATTATTGAAAATAAGATTCAAATATTTGATAATCCCACTTATACTAGATATTCTTAATATATAAAAAAATTATTCCCATTCTACATAATATTTCATAGTGAAGAGGCCATTAATATTTGAGAAGCAGTGCTAAATTGTCAGTAATCCTTTAGATTTATTAAAAAAAAGATTCAAATATTTGTAAATCCCATTTATACTAGACATTAACAGTGTATAAATTAAAATTCCCCATTATCCATAATGTTTCTTAGTGATGAGGCCATTAATATTTGAGAAGCAGTGCGGAAATATCAGTTATCCTTTGGAATATTTTAAAATAAGAGTCAAATATTTGAAATTTCAATTTACACTAGATATTCATAATTTATAAATTAATTATTCTCATTCTACAGAATGTTTCATAGTGAAGAGGGCATTCATATTTGAGAAGCAGTGCGGAATTGTCAGTTATCCTTTGGAATTGTTGAAAATAAGATTCAAATATTTTAAATTACAATTTACACTAGATATTCATAATCTATAAATTAATTAATCCCATTCTCCATAATGTTTCATAGTGAAATGGACATTAATAATTGAGAAGCAGTGCTAAATTGTCAGTAATCCTTTAGAATTATTCAAAAAAAGATTCAAATATTTGAAAATTCCATTTATACTAGACATTAACAGTGTATAAAATAAAATTCCCCATTATCCATAATGCTTCTTAGTGATGAGGCCATTGATATTTGAGAAGCAGTGCGGAATTATCAGTTATCCTTTGAAATTGTTGAAAATAAGATTCAAATATTTGAAAATCCCATTTATACTAGATATTCATAATCTATAAATAAATTATTCCCATTCTACATAATGTTTCATAGTGAAGAGGCCATTAATATTTGAGAAGCAGTGCTAAATTGTCAGTTATCCTTTGGAATTATTGAAAATAAGATTCAAATATTTGATAATCCCACTTATACTAGATATTCTTAATATATAAAAAAATTATTCCCATTCTACATAATATTTCATAGTGAAGAGGCCATTAATATTTGAGAAGCAGTGCTAAATTGTCAGTAATCCTTTAGATTTATTAAAAAAAAGATTCAAATATTTGTAAATCCCATTTATACTAGACATTAACAGTGTATAAATTAAAATTCCCCATTATCCATAATGTTTCTTAGTGATGAGGCCATTAATATTTGAGAAGCAGTGCGGAATTATCAGTTATCCTTTGGAATATTTTAAAATAAGAGTCAAATATTTGAAATTTCAATTTACACTAGATATTCATAATTTATAAATTAATTATTCTCATTCTACAGAATGTTTCATAGTGAAGAGGCCATTCATATTTGAGAAGCAGTGCGGAATTGTCAGTTATCCTTTGGAATTGTTGAAAATAAGATTCAAATATTTTAAATTACAATTTACACTAGATATTCATAATCTATAAATCAATTAATCCCATTCTCCATAATGTTTCATAGTGAAATGGACATTAATAATTGAGAAGCAGTGCTAAATTGTCAGTAATCCTTTAGAATTATTCAAAAAAAGATTCAAATATTTGAAAATTCCATTTATACTAGACATTAACAGTGTATAAAATAAAATTCCCCATTATCCATAATGCTTCTTAGTGATGAGGCCATTGATATTTGAGAAGCAGTGCGGAATTATCAGTTATCCTTTGAAATTGTTGAAAATAAGATTCAAATATTTGAAAATCCCATTTATACTAGATATTCATAATCTATAAATAAATTATTCCCATTCTACATAATGTTTCATAGTGAAGAGGCCATTAATATTTGAGAAGCAGTGCTAAATTGTCAGTTATCCTTTGGAATTATTGAAAATAAGATTCAAATATTTGATAATCCCACTTATACTAGATATTCTTAATATATAAAAAAATTATTCCCATTCTACATAATATTTCAAAGTGAAGAGGCCATTAATATTTGAGAAGCAGTGCTAAATTGTCAGTAATCCTTTAGATTTATTAAAAAAAAGATTCAAATATTTGTAAATCCCATTTATACTAGACATTAACAGTGTATAAATTAAAATTCCCCATTATCCATAATGTTTCTTAGTGATGAGGCCATTAATATTTGAGAAGCAGTGCGGAATTATCAGTTATCCTTTGGAATATTTTAAAATAAGAGTCAAATATTTGAAATTTCAATTTACACTAGATATTCATAATTTATAAATTAATTATTCTCATTCTACAGAATGTTTCATAGTGAAGAGGCCATTCATATTTGAGAAGCAGTGCGGAATTGTCAGTTATCCTTTGGAATTGTTGAAAATAAGATTCAAATATTTTAAATTACAATTTACACTAGATATTCATAATCTATAAATTAATTAATCCCATTCTCCATAATGTTTCATAGTGAAATGGACATTAATAATTGAGAAGCAGTGCTAAATTGTCAGTAATCCTTTAGAATTATTCAAAAAAAGATTCAAATATTTGAAAATTCCATTTATACTAGACATTAACAGTGTATAAAATAAAATTCCCCATTATCCATAATGCTTCTTAGTGATGAGGCCATTGATATTTGAGAAGCAGTGCGGAATTATCAGTTATCCTTTGAAATTGTTGAAAATAAGATTAAAATATTTGAAAATCCCATTTATACTAGATATTCATAATCTATAAATAAATTATTCCCATTCTACATAATGTTTCATAGTGAAGAGGCCATTAATATTTGAGAAGCAGTGCTAAATTGTCAGTTATCCTTTGGAATTATTGAAAATAAGATTCAAATATTTGATAATCCCACTTATACTAGATATTCTTAATATATAAAAAAATTATTCCCATTCTACATAATATTTCATAGTGAAGAGGCCATTAATATTTGAGAAGCAGTGCTAAATTGTCAGTAATCCTTTAGATTTATTAAAAAAAAGATTCAAATATTTGTAAATCCCATTTATACTAGACATTAACAGTGTATAAATTAAAATTCCCCATTATCCATAATGTTTCTTAGTGATGAGGCCATTAATATTTGAGAAGCAGTGCGGAATTATCAGTTATCCTTTGGAATATTTTAAAATAAGAGTCAAATATTTGAAATTTCAATTTACACTAGATATTCATAATTTATAAATTAATTATTCTCATTCTACAGAATGTTTCATAGTGAAGAGGCCATTCATATTTGAGAAGCAGTGCGGAATTGTCAGTTATCCTTTGGAATTGTTGAAAATAAGATTCAAATATTTTAAATTACAATTTACACTAGATATTCATAATCTATAAATTAATTAATCCCATTCTCCATAATGTTTCATAGTGAAATGGACATTAATAATTGAGAAGCAGTGCTAAATTGTCAGTAATCCTTTAGAATTATTCAAAAAAAGATTCAAATATTTGAAAATTCCATTTATACTAGACATTAACAGTGTATAAAATAAAATTCCCCATTATCCATAATGCTTCTTAGTGATGAGGCCATTGATATTTGAGAAGCAGTGCGGAATTATCAGTTATCCTTTGAAATTGTTGAAAATAAGATTCAAATATTTGAAAATCCCATTTATACTAGATATTCATAATCTATAAATAAATTATTCCCATTCTACATAATGTTTCATAGTGAAGAGGCCATTAATATTTGAGAAGCAGTGCTAAATTGTCAGTTATCCTTTGGAATTATTGAAAATAAGATTCAAATATTTGATAATCCCACTTATACTAGATATTCTTAATATATAAAAAAATTATTCCCATTCTACATAATATTTCATAGTGAAGAGGCCATTAATATTTGAGAAGCAGTGCTAAATTGTCAGTAATCCTTTAGATTTATTAAAAAAAAGATTCAAATATTTGTAAATCCCATTTATACTAGACATTAACAGTGTATAAATTAAAATTCCCCATTATCCATAATGTTTCTTAGTGATGAGGCCATTAATATTTGAGAAGCAGTGCGGAATTATCAGTTATCCTTTGGAATATTTTAAAATAAGAGTCAAATATTTGAAATTTCAATTTACACTAGATATTCATAATTTATAAATTAATTATTCTCATTCTACAGAATGTTTCATAGTGAAGAGGCCATTCATATTTGAGAAGCAGTGCGGAATTGTCAGTTATCCTTTGGAATTGTTGAAAATAAGATTCAAATATTTTAAATTACAATTTACACTAGATATTCATAATCTATAAATTAATTAATCCCATTCTCCATAATGTTTCATAGTGAAATGGACATTAATAATTGAGAAGCAGTGCTAAATTGTCAGTAATCCTTTAGAATTATTCAAAAAAAGATTCAAATATTTGAAAATTCCATTTATACTAGACATTAACAGTGTATAAAATAAAATTCCCCATTATCCATAATGCTTCTTAGTGATGAGGCCATTGATATTTGAGAAGCAGTGCGGAATTATCAGTTATCCTTTGAAATTGTTGAAAATAAGATTCAAATATTTGAAAATCCCATTTATACTAGATATTCATAATCTATAAATAAATTATTCCCATTCTACATAATGTTTCATAGTGAAGAGGCCATTAATATTTGAGAAGCAGTGCTAAATTGTCAGTTATCCTTTGGAATTATTGAAAATAAGATTCAAATATTTGATAATCCCACTTATACTAGATATTCTTAATATATAAAAAAATTATTCCCATTCTACATAATATTTCATAGTGAAGAGGCCATTAATATTTGAGAAGCAGTGCTAAATTGTCAGTAATCCTTTAGATTTATTAAAAAAAAGATTCAAATATTTGTAAATCCCATTTATACTAGACATTAACAGTGTATAAATTAAAATTCCCCATTATCCATAATGTTTCTTAGTGATGAGGCCATTAATATTTGAGAAGCAGTGCGGAATTATCAGTTATCCTTTGGAATATTTTAAAATAAGAGTCAAATATTTGAAATTTCAATTTACACTAGATATTCATAATTTATAAATTAATTATTCTCATTCTACAGAATGTTTCATAGTGAAGAGGCCATTCATATTTGAGAAGCAGTGCGGAATTGTCAGTTATCCTTTGGAATTGTTGAAAATAAGATTCAAATATTTTAAATTACAATTTACACTAGATATTCATAATCTATAAATTAATTAATCCCATTGTCCATAATGTTTCATAGTGAAATGGACATTAATAATTGAGAAGCAGTGCTAAATTGTCAGTAATCCTTTAGAATTATTCAAAAAAAGATTCAAATATTTGAAAATTCCATTTATACTAGACATTAACAGTGTATAAAATAAAATTCCCCATTATCCATAATGCTTCTTAGTGATGAGGCCATTGATATTTGAGAAGCAGTGCGGAATTATCAGTTATCCTTTGAAATTGTTGAAAATAAGATTCAAATATTTGAAAATCCCATTTATACTAGATATTCATAATCTATAAATAAATTATTCCCATTCTACATAATGTTTCATAGTGAAGAGGCCATTAATATTTGAGAAGCAGTGCTAAATTGTCAGTTATCCTTTGGAATTATTGAAAATAAGATTCAAATATTTGATAATCCCACTTATACTAGATATTCTTAATATATAAAAAAATTATTCCCATTCTACATAATATTTCATAGTGAAGAGGCCATTAATATTTGAGAAGCAGTGCTAAATTGTCAGTAATCCTTTAGATTTATTAAAAAAAAGATTCAAATATTTGTAAATCCCATTTATACTAGACATTAACAGTGTATAAATTAAAATTCCCCATTATCCATAATGTTTCTTAGTGATGAGGCCATTAATATTTGAGAAGCAGTGCGGAAATATCAGTTATCCTTTGGAATATTTTAAAATAAGAGTCAAATATTTGAAATTTCAATTTACACTAGATATTCATAATTTATAAATTAATTATTCTCATTCTACAGAATGTTTCATAGTGAAGAGGGCATTCATATTTGAGAAGCAGTGCGGAATTGTCAGTTATCCTTTGGAATTGTTGAAAATAAGATTCAAATATTTTAAATTACAATTTACACTAGATATTCATAATCTATAAATTAATTAATCCCATTCTCCATAATGTTTCATAGTGAAATGGACATTAATAATTGAGAAGCAGTGCTAAATTGTCAGTAATCCTTTAGAATTATTCAAAAAAAGATTCAAATATTTGAAAATTCCATTTATACTAGACATTAACAGTGTATAAAATAAAATTCCCCATTATCCATAATGCTTCTTAGTGATGAGGCCATTGATATTTGAGAAGCAGTGCGGAATTATCAGTTATCCTTTGAAATTGTTGAAAATAAGATTCAAATATTTGAAAATCCCATTTATACTAGATATTCATAATCTATAAATAAATTATTCCCATTCTACATAATGTTTCATAGTGAAGAGGCCATTAATATTTGAGAAGCAGTGCTAAATTGTCAGTTATCCTTTGGAATTATTGAAAATAAGATTCAAATATTTGATAATCCCACTTATACTAGATATTCTTAATATATAAAAAAATTATTCCCATTCTACATAATATTTCATAGTGAAGAGGCCATTAATATTTGAGAAGCAATGCTAAATTGTCAGTAATCCTTTAGATTTATTAAAAAAAAGATTCAAATATTTGTAAATCCCATTTATACTAGACATTAACAGTGTATAAATTAAAATTCCCCATTATCCATAATGTTTCTTAGTGATGAGGCCATTAATATTTGAGAAGCAGTGCGGAATTATCAGTTATCCTTTGGAATATTTTAAAATAAGAGTCAAATATTTGAAATTTCAATTTACACTAGATATTCATAATTTATAAATTAATTATTCTCATTCTACAGAATGTTTCATAGTGAAGAGGCCATTCATATTTGAGAAGCAGTGCGGAATTGTCAGTTATCCTTTGGAATTGTTGAAAATAAGATTCAAATATTTTAAATTACAATTTACACTAGATATTCATAATCTATAAATTAATTAATCCCATTGTCCATAATGTTTCATAGTGAAATGGACATTAATAATTGAGAAGCAGTGCTAAATTGTCAGTAATCCTTTAGAATTATTCAAAAAAAGATTCAAATATTTGAAAATTCCATTTATACTAGACATTAACAGTGTATAAAATAAAATTCCCCATTATCCATAATGCTTCTTAGTGATGAGGCCATTGATATTTGAGAAGCAGTGCGGAATTATCAGTTATCCTTTGAAATTGTTGAAAATAAGATTCAAATATTTGAAAATCCCATTTATACTAGATATTCATAATCTATAAATAAATTATTCCCATTCTACATAATGTTTCATAGTGAAGAGGCCATTAATATTTGAGAAGCAGTGCTAAATTGTCAGTTATCCTTTGGAATTATTGAAAATAAGATTCAAATATTTGATAATCCCACTTATACTAGATATTCTTAATATATAAAAAAATTATTCCCATTCTACATAATATTTCATAGTGAAGAGGCCATTAATATTTGAGAAGCAGTGCTAAATTGTCAGTAATCCTTTAGATTTATTAAAAAAAAGATTCAAATATTTGTAAATCCCATTTATACTAGACATTAACAGTGTATAAATTAAAATTCCCCATTATCCATAATGTTTCTTAGTGATGAGGCCATTAATATTTGAGAAGAAGTGCGGAATTATCAGTTATCCTTTGGAATATTTTAAAATAAGAGTCAAATATTTGAAATTTCAATTTACACTAGATATTCATAATTTATAAATTAATTATTCTCATTCTACAGAATGTTTCATAGTGAAGAGGCCATTCATATTTGAGAAGCAGTGCGGAATTGTCAGTTATCCTTTGGAATTGTTGAAAATAAGATTCAAATATTTTAAATTACAATTTACACTAGATATTCATAATCTATAAATTAATTAATCCCATTGTCCATAATGTTTCATAGTGAAATGGACATTAATAATTGAGAAGCAGTGCTAAATTGTCAGTAATCCTTTAGAATTATTCAAAAAAAGATTCAAATATTTGAAAATTCCATTTATACTAGACATTAACAGTGTATAAAATAAAATTCCCCATTATCCATAATGCTTCTTAGTGATGAGGCCATTGATATTTGAGAAGCAGTGCGGAATTATCAGTTATCCTTTGAAATTGTTGAAAATAAGATTCAAATATTTGAAAATCCCATTTATACTAGATATTCATAATCTATAAATAAATTATTCCCATTCTACATAATGTTTCATAGTGAAGAGGCCATTAATATTTGAGAAGCTGTGCGGAATTATCAGTTATCCTTTGGAATATTTGAAAATAAGAGTCAAATATTTGAAATTTCAATTAACACTAGATATTCATAATATATAAATTTATTATTCTCATTCTACATAATGTTTCATAGTGAAGAGGCCATTAATATTTGAGAAGCTGTGCGGAATAATCAGTTATTCTTTGGAATTGTTGAATAAAAGAGTCAAATATTTGAAATTACAATTTACACTAGATATTCATAATCTATAAATAAATTATTCCCATTCTACATAATGTTTCATAGTGAAGAGGCCATTAATAATTGAGAAGCAGTGCGGAATTACCAGTTATCCTTTGGAATTGTTGAAAATAAGAGTCAAATATTTGAAATTACAATTTACACTAGATATATAAAAATCTATACATTAATTAATCTCATTATCCATAATGTTTCATAGTGAAACGGACATTAATAATTGAGAAGCAGTGCGGAATTATCAGTTATCCTTTGGAATTGTTGAAAATAAGATTCAAATATTTGAAAATCACATTTTTAGTAGATATTCATAATCTATAAATAAATTATTCCCATTCTACATAATGTTTCATAGTGAAGAGGCCATTAATATTTTAGAAGCTGTGCGGAATTATCAGTTATTCTTTGGAATATTTGAAAATAAGAATCAAATATTTGAAATTACAATTTACACTAGATATTCATATTCTATAAATTAATTATTCTCATTCTACATAATGTTTCATAGTGATGGGGCCATTAATATTTGAGAAGCTGTGCGGAATTACCAGTTATCCTTTGGAATTGTTGAAAATATGAGTCAAATATTTGAAATTACAATTTACACTAGATATATAAAAATCTATACATTAATTAATCTCATTATCCATAATGTTTCATAGTGAAACGGACATTAATAATTGAGAAGCAGTGCGGAATTATCAGTTATCCTTTGGAATTGTTGAAAATAAGATTCAAATATTTGAAAATCACATTTATACTAGATATTCATAATCTATAAATAAATTATTCCCATTCTACATAATGTTTCATAGTGAAGAGGCCATTAATATTTGAGAAGCTGTGCGGAATTATCAGTTATCCTTTGGAATTGTTGAATAAAAGAGTCAAATATTTGAAATTACAATTTACACTAGATATTCATGATCTATAAATAAATTATTCCCATTATCCATAATGTTTCATAGGAAAACGGACATTAATAATTGAGAAGCAGTGCTAAATTGTCAGTTATCCTTTGGAATTATTGAAAATAAGATTCAAATATTTGATAATCCCACTTATACTAGATATTCTTAATATATAAAAAAATTATTCCCATTCTACATAATATTTCATAGTGAAGAGGCCATTAATATTTGAGAAGCAGTGCTAAATTGTCAGTAATCCTTTAGATTTATTAAAAAAAAGATTCAAATATTTGTAAATCCCATTTATACTAGACATTAACAGTGTATAAATTAAAATTCCCCATTATCCATAATGTTTCTTAGTGATGAGGCCATTAATATTTGAGAAGCAGTGTGGAATTATCAGTTATCCTATGGAATTATTGACAATAAGAGTCAAATATTTGAAATTACAATTTACACTAGATATTCATAATTTATAAATTAATTATTCTCATTCTACAGAATGTTTCATAGTGAAGAGGCCATTCATATTTAAGAAGCAGTGCGGAATTGTCAGTTATCCTTTGGAATTGTTGAAAATAAGATTCAAATATTTTAAATTACAATTTACACTAGATATTCATAATCTATACATTAATTAATCCCATTGTCCATAATGTTTCATAGTGAAATGGACATTAATAATTGAGAAACAGTGCTAAATTGTCAGTAATCCTTTAGAATTATTCAAAAAAAGATTCAAATATTTGAAAATTCCATTTATACTAGACATTAACAGTGTATAAAATAAAATTCCCCATTATCCATAATGCTTCTTAGTGATGAGGCCATTGATATTTGAGAAGCAGTGCGGAATTATCAGTTATCCTTTGAAATTGTTGAAAATAAGATTCAAATATTTGAAAATCCCATTTATACTAGATATTCATAATCTATAAATAAATTATTCCCATTCTACATAATGTTTCATAGTGAAGAGACCATTAATATTTGAGAAGCTGTGCGGAATAATCAGTTATTCTTTGGAATTGTTGAATAAAAGAGTCAAATATTTGAAATTACAATTTACACTAGATATTCATAATCTATAAATAAATTATTCCCATTCTACATAATGTTTCATAGTGAAGAGGCCATTAATAATTGAGAAGCAGAGCGGAATTACCAGTTATCCTTTGGAATTGTTGAAAATAAGAGTCAAATATTTGAAATTACAATTTACACTAGATATATAAAAATCTATACATTAATTAATCTCATTATCCATAATGTTTCATAGTGAAACGGACATTAATAATTGAGAAGCAGTGCGGAATTATCAGTTATCCTTTGGAATTGTTGAAAATAAGATTCAAATATTTGAAAATCACATTTATACTAGATATTCATAATCTATAAATAAATTATTCCCATTCTACATAATGTTTCATAGTGAAGAGGCCATTAATATTTGAGAAGCTGTGCGGAATTATCAGTTATCCTTTGGAATTGTTGAATAAAAGAGTCAAATATTTGAAATTACAATTTACACTAGATATTCATGATCTATAAATAAATTATTCCCATTATCCATAATGTTTCATAGGAAAACGGACATTAATAATTAAGAAGCAGTGCTAAATTGTCAGTTATCCTTTGGAATTATTGAAAATAAGATTCAAATATTTGATAATCCCACTTATACTAGATATTCTTAATATATAAAAAAATTATTCCCATTCTACATAATATTTCATAGTGAAGAGGCCATTAATATTTGAGAAGCAGTGCTAAATTGTCAGTAATCCTTTAGATTTATTAAAAAAAAGATTCAAATATTTGTAAATCCCATTTATACTAGACATTAACAGTGTATAAAATAAAATTCCCCATTATCCATAATGCTTCTTAGTGAAGAGGCCATTAATATTTGAGAAGCTGTGCGGAATTATCAGTTATCCTTTGGAAAATTTGAAATAAGAGTCAAATATTTGAAATTTCAATTTACACTAGATATTCATAATATATAAATTAATTATTCTCATTCTACATAATGTTTCATAGTGAAGAGGCCATTAATATTTGAGAAGCTGTGCGGAATAATCAGTTATTCTTTGGAATTGTTGAATAAAAGAGTCAAATATTTGAAATTACAATTTACACTAGATATTCATAATCTATAAATAAATTATTCCCATTCTACATAATGTTTCATAGTGAAGAGGCCATTAATAATTGAGAAGCAGAGCGGAATTACCAGTTATCCTTTGGAATTGTTGAATAAAAGAGTCAAATATTTGAAATTACAATTTACACTAGATATTCATGATCTATAAATAAATTATTCCCATTATCCATAATGTTTCATAGGAAAACGGACATTAATAATTGAGAAGCAGTGCTAAATTGTCAGTTATCCTTTGGAATTATTGAAAATAAGATTCAAATATTTGATAATCCCACTTATACTAGATATTCTTAATATATAAAAAAATTATTCCCATTCTACATAATATTTCATAGTGAAGAGGCCATTAATATTTGAGAAGCAGTGCTAAATTGTCAGTAATCCTTTAGATTTATTAAAAAAAAGATTCAAATATTTGTAAATCCCATTTATACTAGACATTAACAGTGTATAAATTAAAATTCCCCATTATCCATAATGTTTCTTAGTGATGAGGCCATTAATATTTGAGAAGCAGTGTGGAATTATCAGTTATCCTATGGAATTATTGACAATAAGAGTCAAATATTTGAAATTACAATTTACACTAGATATTCATAATTTATAAATTAATTATTCTCATTCTACAGAATGTTTCATAGTGAAGAGGCCATTCATATTTGAGAAGCAGTGCGGAATTGTCAGTTATCCTTTGGAATTGTTGAAAATAAGATTCAAATATTTTAAATTACAATTTACACTAGATATTCATAATCTATACATTAATTAATCCCATTGTCCATAATGTTTCATAGTGAAATGGACATTAATAATTGAGAAGCAGTGCTAAATTGTCAGTAATCCTTTAGAATTATTCAAAAAAAGATTCAAATATTTGAAAATTCCATTTATACTAGACATTAACAGTGTATAAAATAAAATTCCCCATTATCCATAATGCTTCTTAGTGAAGAGGCCATTAATATTTGAGAAGCTGTGCGGAATTATCAGTTATCCTTTGGAAAATTTGAAAATAAGAGTCAAATATTTGAAATTTCAATTTACACTAGATATTCATAATATATAAATTAATTATTCTCATTCTACATAATGTTTCATAGTGAAGAGGCCATTAATATTTGAGAAGCTGTGCGGAATAATCAGTTATTCTTTGGAATTGTTGAATAAAAGAGTCAAATATTTGAAATTACAATTTACACTAGATATTCATAATCTATAAATAAATTATTCCCATTCTACATAATGTTTCATAGTGAAGAGGCCATTAATAATTGAGAAGCAGAGCGGAATTACCAGTTATCCTTTGGAATTGTTGAAAATAAGAGTCAAATATTTGAAATTACAATTTACACTAGATATATAAAAATCTATACATTAATTAATCTCATTATCCATAATGTTTCATAGTGAAACGGACATTAATAATTGAGAAGCAGTGCGGAATTATCAGTTATCCTTTGGAATTGTTGAAAATAAGATTCAAATATTTGAAAATCACATTTTTAGTAGATATTCATAATCTATAAATAAATTATTCCCATTCTACATAATGTTTCATAGTGAAGAGGCCATTAATATTTTAGAAGCTGTGCGGAATTATCAGTTATTCTTTGGAATATTTGAAAATAAGAATCAAATATTTGAAATTACAATTTACACTAGATATTCATATTCTATAAATTAATTATTCTCATTCTACATAATGTTTCATAGTGATGGGGCCATTAATATTTGAGAAGCTGTGCGGAATTACCAGTTATCCTTTGGAATTGTTGAAAATATGAGTCAAATATTTGAAATTACAATTTACACTAGATATATAAAAATCTATACATTAATTAATCTCATTATCCATAATGTTTCATAGTGAAACGGACATTAATAATTGAGAAGCAGTGCGGAAATATCAGTTATCCTTTGGAATTGTTGAAAATAAGATTCAAATATTTGAAAATCACATTTATACTAGATATTCATAATCTATAAATAAATTATTCCCATTCTACATAATGTTTCATAGTGAAGAGGCCATTAATATTTGAGAAGCTATGCGGAATTATCAGTTATCCTTTGGAATTGTTGAAAATAAGAGTCAAATATTTGAAATTACAATTTACACTAGATATATAAAAATCTATACATTAATTAATCTCATTATCCATAATGTTTCATAGTGAAACGGACATTAATAATTGAGAAGCAGTGCTAAATTGTCAGTAATCCTTTAGAATTATTGAAAATAAGATTCAAATATTTGATAATCCCATTTATACTGGACATTCACAGTGTATAAATTAAAGTTCCCCATTATCTATAATGTCTCTTGGTGAAGAGGCCATTGTTACTTGAGAAACAGTTCGAAAATTCAATTATCTTTTAGAAACATTCGAAATAATGATACAAATACTTAAAATATCCATTTATACTAGATATTAACAGTGTATAAATTAAAATTCCCCATTATCCATAATATTTCATTGTGAAGAGGCCATTAATATTTGAGAAGCAGAACAGAAATGTCAAAAATCCTTTGGCATTTTTTTAAATAAGATTCAAATATATGAAATTACAATTTACACTAGATATTCATATTCTATAAATTAATTATTCTCATTCTACATGATGTTGCATAGTGATGAGGCCATTAATATTTGAGAAGCTGTGCGGAATAATCAGTTATCCTTTGGAATTGTTGAAAATAAGAGTCAAATATTTGAAATTACAATTTACACTAGATATTCATAATTTATAAATTAATTGTTCTCATTCTACAGAATGTTTCATAGTGAAGAGGCCATTAATATTAGATAAGCAGTGTGGAATTATCAGTTATCCTTTGGAATTGTTGAAAATAAGAGTCAAATAATTGAAATTACAATTTACACTAGATAAATATTAATCTATACATTAATTAATCTCATTATCCATAATGTTTCATAGTGAAGAGGCCATTCATATTTGAGAAGCAGTGCGGAATTATCAGTTATCCTTTGGAATTGTTGAAAATAAGAGTCAAATATTTGATACACCCATTTATACTAGACATTCTCGGTGTATAAAATAAAGGTCCCCTTTATCTATAATGTTTCTTAGTGAAGAGGCCATTAATATTAAAGGAGCAGTGCTAAATTGTCAGTAATCCTTTGGAATTGTTGAAAATAAGATTCAAATATTTTAAATTACAATTTACAATAGATATACATAATCTATACATTAATTAATCCCATTGTCCATAATGTTTCATAGTGAAATGGACATTAATAATTGAGAAGCAGTGCTAAATTGTCAGTAATCCTTTAGAATTATTGAAAAAAAGATTCAAATATTTGAAAATCCCATTTATACTAGACATTAACAGTGTATAAAATAAAATTCCCCATTATCCATAATGCTTCTTAGTGATGAGGCCATTGATATTTGAGAAGCAGTGCGGAATTATCAGTTATCCTTTGAAATTGTTGAAAATAAGATTCAAATATTTGAAAATCCCATTTATACTAGATATTCATAATCTATAAATAAATTATTCCCATTCTACATAATTTTTCATAGTGAAAAGGCCATTAATATTTGAAAAGCTGTGCGGAATTATCAGTTATCCTTTGTAATATTTGAAAATAAGAATCAAATATTTGAAAATCCCATTTATACTAGATATTCATAATCTATAAATAAATTATTCCCATTCTACATAATGTTTCATAGTGAAGAGGCCATTCATATTTGAGAAGCAGTGCGGAATTATCAGTTATGCTTTGGAATTTTTGAAAATAAGATTCAAATCTTTGAAAATCCCATTTATACTAGATATTTATAATCTATACATTAATTAATCCCATTGTCCATAATGTTTCATAGTGAAATGGACATAAATAATTGAGAAGCAGTGCTAAATTGTCAGTAATCCTTTAGAATTATTGAAAAAAAGATTCAAATATTTGAAAATCCCATTTATACTAGACATTAACAGTGTATAAAATAAAATTCCCCATTATCCATAATGCTTCTTAGTGATGAGGCCATTGATATTTGAGAAGCAGTGCGGAATTATCAGTTATCCTTTGAAATTGTTGAAAATAAGATTCAAATATTTAAAATCCCATTTATACTAGATATTCATAATCTATAAATAAATTATTCCCATTCTACATAATGTTTCATAGTGAAGAGGCCATTAATATTTGAGAAGCTGTGCGGAATAATCAGTTATTCTTTGGAATTGTTGAATAAAAGAGTCAAATATTTGAAATTACAATTTACACTAGATATTCATAACCTATAAATAAATTATTCCCATTCTACATAATGTTTCATAGTGAAGAGGCCATTAATAATTGAGAAGCAGTGCGGAATTACCAGTTATCCTTTGGAATTGTTGAAAATAAGATTCAAATATTTGAAAATCACATTTATACTAGATATTTATAATCTATAAATAAATTATTACCATTCAACATATTGTTTCATAGTGAAGAGGCCATTAATATTTGAGAAGCTGTGCGGAATTATCAGTTATCCTTTGGAATATTTGAAAATAAGAATCAAATATTTGAAATTACAATTTACACTAGATATTCATATTCTATAAATTAATTATTCTCATTCTACATAATGTTTCATAGTGATGGGGCCATTAATATTTGAGAAGCTGTGCGGAATTATCAGTTATCCTTTGGAATTGTTGAAAATAAGAGTCAAATATTTGAAATTACAATTTACACTAGATGTATAAAAATCTATACATTAATTAATCTCATTCTACATAATGTTTCATAGTGAAGAGGCCATTAATATTTGAGAAGCTATGCGGAATTATCAGTTATCCTTTGGAATATTTGAAAATAAGAGTCAAATATTTGAAATTACAATTTACACTAGATATTCATATTATATAAATTAATTATTCTCATTCTACATAATGTTTCATAGTGAAACGGACATTAATAATTGAGAAGCAGTGCTAATTTGTCAGTAATCCTTTAGAATTATTGAAAATAAGATTCAAATATTTGATAATCCCATTTATACTGGACATTCACAGTGTATAAATTAAAGTTCCCTATTATCTATAATGTCTCTTGGTGAAGAGGCCATTGTTACTTTAGAAACAGTTCGAAAATTAAATTATCTTTTAGAAACATTCGAAATAATGATACAAATACTTAAAATATCCATTTATACGAGACATTAACAGTGTATAAATTAAAATTCCCCATTATCCATAATATTTCATTGTGAAGAGGCCATTAATATTTGAGAAGCAGAACAGAAATGTCAAAAATCCTTTGGCATTTTTTTAAATAAGATTCAAATATATGAAAATCACATTTATACTAGATATTCATAATCTATAAATAAATTATTCCCATTCTACATAATGTTTCATAGTGAAAAGGCCATTAATATTTGAAAAGCTGTGCGGAATTATCAGTTATCCTTTGGAATATTTGAAAATAAGAATCAAATATTTGAAAATCCCATTTATACTAGATATTCATAATCTATAAATAAATTGTTCCCATTCTACATAATGTTTCATAGTGAAGAGGCCATTCATATTTGCGAAGAAGTGCGGAATTATCAGTTATCCTTTGGAATTGTTGAAAATAAGATTCAAATCTTTGAAAATCCCATTTATACTAGATATTCATAATCTATACATTAATTAATCCCATTGTCCATAATGTTTCATAGTGAAATGGACATTAATAATTGAGAAGCAGTGCTAAATTGTCAGTAATCCTTTAGAATTATTGAAAAAAAGATTCAAATATTTGAAAATCCCATTTATACTAGACATTAACAGTGTATAAAATAAAATTCCCCATTATCCATAATGCTTCTTAGTGATGAGGCCATTGATATTTGAGAAGCAGTGCGGAATTATCAGTTATCCTTTGCAATTGTTGAAAATAAGATTCAAATATTTAAAATCCCATTTATACTAGATATTCATAATCTATAAATAAATTATTCCCATTCTACATAATGTTTCATAGTGAAGAGGCCATTAATATTTGAGAAGCTGTGCGGAATTATCAGTTATCCTTTGGAATATTTGAAAATAAGAATCAAATATTTGAAATTACAATTTACACTAGATAAATATTAATCTATACATTAATTAATCTCATTATCCATAATGTTTCATAGTGAAACGGACATTAATAATTGAGAAGCAGTGCTAAATTGTCAGTTATCCTTTGGAATTATTGAAAATAAGATTCAAATATTTGAAAATCACATTTATACTAGATATTTATAATCTATAAATAAATTATTACCATTCAACATATTGTTTCATAGTGAAGAGGCCATTAATATTTGAGAAGCAGTGTGGAATTATCAGTTATCCTATGGAATTATTGAAAATAAGATTCAAATCTTTGAAAATCCCATTTATACTAGATATTCATAATCTATACATTAATTAATCCAATTGTCCATAATGTTTCATAGTGAAATGGACATTAATAATTGAGAAGCAGTGCTAAATTGTCAGTAATCCTTTAGAATTATTGAAAAAAAGATTCAAATATTTGTAAATCCCATTTATACTAGACATTAACAGTGTATAAAATAAAATTCCCCATTATCCATAATGATTCTTAATGATGAGGCCATTAATATTTGAGAAGCAGTGCGGAATTATCAGTTATCCTTTGGAAAATTTGAAAATAAGAATCAAATATTTGAAATTACAATTTACACTAGATATATATTAATCTATACATTAATTAATCCCATTATCCATAATGTTTCATAGGAAAACGGACATTAATAATTGAGAAGCAGTGCTAAATTATCAGTTATCCTATGGAATTATTGACAATAAGAGTCAAATATTTGAAATTACAATTTACACTAGATATTCATAATTTATAAATTAATTATTCTCATTCTACAGAATGTTTCATAGTGAAGAGGCCATTAATATTTGAGAAGCAGTGTGGAATTATCAGTTATCCTATGGAATTATTGAAAATAAGATTCAAATCTTTGAAAATCCCATTTATACTAGATATTCATAATCTATACATTAATTAATCCAATTGTCCATAATGTTTCATAGTGAAATGGACATTAATAATTGAGAAGCAGTGCTAAATTGTCAGTAATCCTTTAGAATTATTCAAAAAAAGATTCAAATATTTGAAAATTCCATTTATACTAGACATTAACAGTGTATAAAATAAAATTCCCCATTATCCATAATGCTTCTTAGTGATGAGGCTATTGATATTTGAGAAACAGTGCGGAATTATCAGTTATCCTTTGAAATTGTTGAAAATAAGATTCAAATATTTGAAATTACAATTTACACTCGATATATAAAAATCTATACATTAATTAATCTCATTATCCATAATGTTTCATAGTGAAACGGACATTAATAATTGAGAAGCAGTGCGGAATTATCAGTTATCCTTTGGAATTGTTGAAAATAAGATTCAAATATTTGAAAATCACATTTATACTAGATATTCATAATCTATAAATAAATTATTCCCATTCTACATAATGTTTCATAGTGAAGAGGCCATTAATATTTGAGAAGCTGTGCGGAATTATCAGTTATCCTTTGGAATATTTGATAATAAGAATCAAATATTTGAAATTACAATTTACACTAGATATTCATATTCTATAAATTAATTATTCTCATTCTACATAATGTTTCATAGTGATGGGGCCATTAATATTTGAGAAGCTGTGCGGAATTATCAGTTATCCTTTGGAATTGTTGAAAATAAGAGTCAAATATTTGAAATTACAATTTACACTAGATATATAAAAATCTATACATTAATTAATCTCATTATCCATAATGTTTCATAGTGAAACGGACATTAATAATTGAGAAGCAGTGCAAAATTGTCAGTAATCCTTTAGAATTATTGAAAATAAGATTCAAATATTTGATAATCCCATTTATACTGGACATTCACAGTGTATAAATTAAAGTTCCCCATTATCTATAATATCTTTTGGTGAAGAGGCCATTGTTACTTGAGAAACAGTTCGAAAATTCAATTATCTTTTAGATACATTCGAAATAATGATACAAATACTTAAAATATCCATTTATACTAGATATTAACAGTGTATAAATTAAAATTCCCCATTATCCATAATATTTCATTGTGAAGAGGCCATTAATATTTGAGAAGCAGAACAGAAATGTCAAAAATCCTTTGGCATTTTTTTAAATAAGATTTAAATATATGAAAATCACATTTATACTAGATATTCATAATCTATAAATAAATTATTCCCATTCTACATAATGTTTCATAGTGAAGAGGCCATTGATATTTGAGAAGCAGTGCGGAATTATCAGTTATCCTTTGAAATTGTTGAAAATAAGATTCAAATATTTGAAAATCCCATTTACACTAGATATTCATAATATATAAATTTATTATTCTCATTCTACATAATGTTTCATAGTGAAGAGGCCATTAATATTTCAGAAGCTGTGCGGAATAATCAGTTATCCTTTGGAATTGTTGAATAAAAGAGTCAAATATTTGAAATTTCAATTTACATTAGATATTCATAATCTATAAATAAATTATTCCCATTCTACATAATGTTTCATAGTGAGGAGGCCATTAATAATTGAGAAGCAGTGCGGAATTACCAGTTATCCTTTGGAATTGTTGAAAATAAAATTCAAATATTTGAAAATCACATTTATACTAGATATTCATAATCTATAAATAAATTATTCCCATTCTACATAATGTTTCATAATGAAGAGGCCATTAATATTTGAGAAGCAGTGCGGAATTATCAGTTATCCTTTGGAATTGTTGAAAATAAGATTCAAATCTTTGAAAATCCCATTTATACTAGATATTCATATTCTATAAATTAATTATTCTCATTCTACATAATGTTTCATAGTGATGAGGCCATTAATATTTGAGAAGCTGTGCGTAATTATCAGTTATCCTTTGGAATATTTGAAAATAAGAATCAAATATTTGAAATTACAATTTACACTAGATATTCATATTCTATAAATTAATTATTCTCATTCTACATGATGTTGCATAGTGATGAGGCCATTAATATTTGAGAAGCTGTGCGGAATAATCAGTTATCCTTTGGAATTGTTGAAAATAAGAGTCAAATATTTGAAATTACAATTTACACTAGATAAATATTAATCTATACATTAATTAATCTCATTATCCATAATGTTTCATAGTGAAACGGACATTAATAATTGAGAAGCAGTGCGGAATTATCAGTTATCCTTTGGAATTGTTGAAAATAAGAGTCAAATATTTGAAACACCCATTTATGCTAGACATTCTCGGTGTATAAAATAAAGGTCCCCTTTATCTATAATGTTTCTTAGTGAAGAGGCCATTAATATTAAAGGAGCAGTGCTAAATTGTCAGTAATCCTTTAGAATTATTGAAAAAAAGATTCAAATATTTGAAAATCCCATTTATACTAGACATTAACAGTGTATAAAATAAAATTCCCCATTATCCATAATGCTTCTTAGTGATGAGGCCATTGATATTTGAGAAGCAGTGCGGAATTATCAGTTATCCTTTGAAATTGTTGAAAATAAGATTCAAATATTTGAAAATCCCATTTATACTAGATATTCATAATCTATAAATAAATTATTCCCATTCTACATAATGTTTCATAGTGAAAAGGCCATTAATATTTGAAAAGCTGTGCGGAATTATCAGTTATCCTTTGGAATATTTGAAAATAAGAATCAAATATTTGAAAATCCCATTTATACTAGATATTCATAATCTATAAATAAATTATTCCCATTCTACATAATGTTTCATAGTGAAGAGGCCATTCATATTTGAGAAGCAGTGCGGAATTATCAGTTATCCTTTGGAATTGTTGAAAATAAGATTCAAATCTTTGAAAATCCCATTTATACTAGATATTCATAATCTATACATTAATAAATCCCATTGTCCATAATGTTTCATAGTGAAATGGACATTAATAATTGAGAAGCACTGCTAAATTGTCAGTAATCCTTTAGAATTATTGAAAATAAGATTCAAATATTTGATAATCCCATTTATACTGGACATTCACAGTGTATAAATTAAAGTTCCCCATTATCTATAATGTCTCTTGGTGAAGAGGCCATTGTTACTTGAGAAACAGTTCGAAAATTCAATTATCTTTTAGAAACATTCGAAATAATGATACAAATAATTAAAATATCCATTTATACTAGATATTAACAGTGTATAAATTAAAATTCCCCATTATCCATAATATTTCATTGTGAAGAGGCCATTAATATTTGAGAAGCAGAACAGAAATGTCAAAAATCCTTTGGCATTTTTTTAAATAAGATTCAAATATATGAAAATCACATTTATACTAGATATTCATAATCTATAAATAAATTCTTCCCATTCTACATAATGTTTCATAGTGAAGAGGCCATTAATATTTGAGAAGCTGTGCGGAATTATCAGTTATCCTTTGGAATATTTGAAAATAAGAATCAAATACTTGAAATTACAATTTACACTAGATATTCATATTCTATAAATTAATTATTCTCATTCTACATAATGTTTCATAGTGAAATGGACATTAATAATTGAGAAGCACTGCTAAATTGTCAGTAATCCTTTAGAATTATTGAAAATAAGATTCAAATATTTGATAATCCCATTTATACTGGACATTCTCGGTGTATAAAATAAAGGTCCCCTTTATCTATAATGTTTCTTAGTGAAGAGGCCATTAATATTAAAGGAGCAGTGCTAAATTGTCAGTAATCCTTTGGAATTGTTGAAAATAACAATCAAATATTTTAAATTACAATTTACAATAGATATACATAATCTATACATTAATTAATCCCTTTGTCCATAATGTTTCATAGTGAAATGGCCATTAATATTTGAGAAGCTGTGCGTAATTATCAGTTATCCTTTGGAATATTTGAAAATAAGAATCAAATATTTGAAATTACAATTTACACTAGATATTCATAATCTATACATTAATTAATCCCATTGTCCATAATGTTTCATAGTGAAATGGACATTAATAATTGAGAAGCAGTGCTAAATTGTCAGTAATCCTTTAGAATTATTCAAAAAAAGATTCAATTATTTGAAAATTCCATTTATACTAGACATTAACAGTGTATAAAATAAAATTCCCCATTATCCATAATGCTTCTTAGTGATGAGGCCATTGATATTTGAGAAGCAGTGCGGAATTATCAGTTATCCTTTGAAATTGTTGAAAATAAGATTCAAATATTTGAAAATCCCATTTATACTAGATATTCATAATCTATAAATAAATTATTCCCATTCTACATAATGTTTCATAGTGAAGAGGCCATTAATATTTGAGAAGCTGTGCGGAATTATCAGTTATCCTTTGGAATATTTGAAAATAAGAGTCAAATATTTGAAATTTCAATTTACACTAGATATTCATAATCTATAAATAAATTATTCCCATTCTACATAATGTTTCATAGTGAAGAGGCCATTAATATTTGAGAAGCTGTGCGGAATTATCAGTTATCCTTTGGAATATTTGAAAATAAGAATCAAATATTTGAAATTACAATTTACACTAGATAAATATTAATATATACATTAATTAATCTCATTATCCATAATGTTTCATAGTGAAACGGACATTAATAATTGAGAAGCAGTGCTAAATTGTCAGTTATCCTTTGGAATTATTGAAAATAAGATTCAAATATTTGATAATCCCACTTATACTAGATAGTCTTAATATATAAAAAAATTATTCCCATTCTACATAATATTTCATAGTGAAGAGGCCATTAATATTTGAGAAGCAGTGTGGAATTACCAGTTATCCTATGGAATTATTGAAAATAAGATTCAAATCTTTGAAAATCCCATTTATACTAGATATTCATAATCTATACATTAATTAATCCAATTGTCCATAATGTTTCATAGTGAAATGGACATTAATAATTGAGAAGCAGTGCTAAATTGTCAGTAATCCTTTAGAATTATTGAAAAAAAGATTCAAATATTTGTAAATCCCATTTATACTAGACATTAACAGTGTATAAAATAAAATTCCCCATTATCCATAATGATTCTTAATGATGAGGCCATTAATATTTGAGAAGCAGTGCGGAATTATCAGTTATCCTTTGGAATATTTGAAAATAAGAATCAAATATTTGAAATTACAATTTACACTAGATATATATTAATCTATACATTAATTAATCCCATTATCCATAATGTTTCATAGGAAAACGGACATTAATAATTGAGAAGCAGTGCTAAATTATCAGTTATCCTATGGAATTATTGACAATAAGAGTCAAATATTTGAAATTACAATTTACACTAGATATTCATAAGTTATAAATTAATTATTCTCATTCTACAGAATGTTTCATAGTGAAGAGGCCATTAATATTTGAGAAGCAGTGTGGAATTATCAGTTATCCTATGGAATTATTGAAAATAAGATTCAAATCTTTGAAAATCCCATTTATACTAGATATTCATAATCTATACATTAATTAATCCAATTGTCCATAATGTTTCATAGTGAAATGGACATTAATAATTGAGAAGCAGTGCTAAATTGTCAGTAATCCTTTAGAATTATTCAAAAAAAGATTCAAATATTTGAAAATTCCATTTATACTAGACATTAACAGTGTATAAAATAAAATTCCCCATTATCCATAATGCTTCTTAGTGATGAGGCTATTGATATTTGAGAAACAGTGCGGAATTATCAGTTATCCTTTGAAATTGTTGAAAATAAGATTCAAATATTTGAAATTACAATTTACACTAGATATATAAAAATCTATACATTAATTAATCTCATTATCCATAATGTTTCATAGTGAAACGGACATTAATAATTGAGAAGCAGTGCGGAATTATCAGTTATCCTTTGGAATTGTTGAAAATAAGATTCAAATATTTGAAAATCACATTTATACTAGATATTCATAATCTATAAATAAATTATTCCCATTCTACATAATGTTTCATAGTGAAGAGGCCATTAATATTTGAGAAGCTGTGCGGAATTATCAGTTATCCTTTGGAATATTTGATAATAAGAATCAAATATTTAAAATTACAATTTACACTAGATATTCATATTCTATAAATTAATTATTCTCATTCTACATAATGTTTCATAGTGATGGGGCCATTAATATTTGAGAAGCTGTGCGGAATTATCAGTTATCCTTTGGAATTGTTGAAAATAAGAGTCAAATATTTGAAATTACAATTTACACTAGATATATAAAAATCTATACATTAATTAATCTCATTATCCATAATGTTTCATAGTGAAACGGACATTAATAATTGAGAAGCAGTGCAAAATTGTCAGTAATCCTTTAGAATTATTGAAAATAAGATTCAAATATTTGATAATCCCATTTATACTGGACATTCACAGTGTATAAATTAAAGTTCCCCATTATCTATAATATCTTTTGGTGAAGAGGCCATTGTTACTTGAGAAACAGTTCGAAAATTCAATTATCTTTTAGATACATTCGAAATAATGATACAAATACTTAAAATATCCATTTATACTAGATATTAACAGTGTATAAATTAAAATTCCCCATTATCCATAATATTTCATTGTGAAGAGGCCATTAATATTTGAGAAGCAGAACAGATATGTCAAAAATCCTTTGGCATTTTTTTAAATAAGATTTAAATATATGAAAATCACATTTATACTAGATATTCATAATCTATAAATAAATTATTCCCATTCTACATAATGTTTCATAGTGAAGAGGCCATTCATATTTGAGAAGCAGTGCGGAATTATCAGTTATCCTTTGGAATTGTTGAAAATAAGATTCAAATCTTTGAAAATCCCATTTATACTAGATATTCATAATCTATACATTAATTAATCCCATTGTCCATAATGTTTCATAGTGAAATGGACATTAATAATTGAGAAGCAGTGCTAAATTGTCAGTAATCCTTTAGAATTATTGAAAAAAAGATTCAAATATTTGAAAATCCCATTTATACTAGACATTAACAGTGTATAAAATAAAATTCCCCATTATCCATAATGCTTCTTAGTGATGAGGCCATTGATATTTGAGAAGCAGTGCGGAATTATCAGTTATCCTTTGAAATTGTTGAAAATAAGATTCAAATATTTGAAAATCCCATTTACACTAGATATTCATAATATATAAATTTATTATTCTCATTCTACATAATGTTTCATAGTGAAGAGGCCATTAATATTTCAGAAGCTGTGCGGAATAATCAGTTATCCTTTGGAATTGTTGAATAAAAGAGTCAAATATTTGAAATTTCAATTTACATTAGATATTCATAATCTATAAATAAATTATTCCCATTCTACATAATGTTTCATAGTGAAGAGGCCATTAATAATTGAGAAGCAGTGCGGAATTACCAGTTATCCTTTGGAATTGTTGAAAATAAAATTCAAATATTTGAAAATCACATTTATACTAGATATTCATAATCTATAAATAAATTATTCCCATTCTACATAATGTTTCATAATGAAGAGGCCATTAATATTTGAGAAGCAGTGCGGAATTATCAGTTATCCTTTGGAATTGTTGAAAATAAGATTCAAATCTTTGAAAATCCCATTTATACTAGATATTCATATTCTATAAATTAATTATTCTCATTCTACATAATGTTTCATAGTGATGAGGCCATTAATATTTGAGAAGCTGTGCGTAATTATCAGTTATCCTTTGGAATATTTGAAAATAAGAATCAAATATTTGAAATTACAATTTACACTAGATATTCATATTCTATAAATTAATTATTCTCATTCTACATGATGTTGCATAGTGATGAGGCCATTAATATTTGAGAAGCTGTGCGGAATAATCAGTTATCCTTTGGAATTGTTGAAAATAAGAGTCAAATATTTGAAATTACAATTTACACTAGATAAATATTAATCTATACATTAATTAATCTCATTATCCATAATGTTTCATAGTGAAACGGACATTAATAATTGAGAAGCAGTGCGGAATTATCAGTTATCCTTTGGAATTGTTGAAAATAAGAGTCAAATATTTGAAACACCCATTTATACTAGACATTCTCGGTGTATAAAATAAAGATCCCCTTTATCTATAATGTTTCTTAGTGAAGAGGCCATTAATATTAAAGGAGCAGTGCTAAATTGTCAGTAATCCTTTAGAATTATTGAAAAAAAGATTCAAATATTTGAAAATCCCATTTATACTAGACATTAACAGTGTATAAAATAAAATTCCCCATTATCCATAATGCTTCTTAGTGATGAGGCCATTGATATTTGAGAAGCAGTGCGGAATTATCAGTTATCCTTTGAAATTGTTGAAAATAAGATTCAAATATTTGAAAATCCCATTTACACTAGATATTCATAATATATAAATTAATTATTCTCATTCTACATAATGTTTCATAGTGAAGAGGCCATTAATATTTCAGAAGCTGTGCGGAATAATCAGTTATCCTTTGGAATTGTTGAATAAAAGAGTCAAATATTTGAAATTTCAATTTACATTAGATATTCATAATCTATAAATAAATTATTCCCATTCTACGTAATGTTTCATAGTGAAGAGGCCATTAATAATTGAGAAGCAGTGCGGAATTACCAGTTATCCTTTGGAATTGTTGAAAATAAAATTCAAATATTTGAAAATCACATTTATACTAGATATTCATAATCTATAAATAAATTATTCCCATTCTACATAATGTTTCATAATGAAGAGGCCATTAATATTTGAGAAGCAGTGCGGAATTATCAGTTATCCTTTGGAATTGTTGAAAATAAGATTCAAATCTTTGAAAATCCCATTTATACTAGATATTCATATTCTATAAATTAATTATTCTCATTCTACATAATGTTTCATAGTGATGAGGTCATTAATATTTGAGAAGCTGTGCGTAATTATCAGTTATCCTTTGGAATATTTGAAAATAAGAATCAAATATTTGAAATTACAACTTACACTAGATATTCATATTCTATAAATTAATTATTCTCATTCTACATGATGTTGCATAGTGATGAGGCCATTAATATTTGAGAAGCTGTGCGGAATAATCAGTTATCCTTTGGAATTGTTGAAAATAAGAGTCAAATATTTGAAATTACAATTTACACTAGATAAATATTAATCTATACATTAATTAATCTCATTATCCATAATGTTTCATAGTGAAACGGACATTAATAATTGAGAAGCAGTGCGGAATTATCAGTTATCCTTTGGAATTGTTGAAAATAAGAGTCAAATATTTGAAACACCCATTTATACTAGACATTCTCGGTGTATAAAATAAAGGTCCCCTTTATCTATAATGTTTCTTAGTGAAGAGGCCATTAATATTAAAGGAGCAGTGCTAAATTGTCAGTAATCCTTTAGAATTATTGAAAAAAAGATTCAAATATTTGAAAATCCCATTTATACTAGACATTAACAGTGTATAAAATAAAATTCCCCATTATCCATAATGCTTCTTAGTGATGAGGCCATTGATATTTGAGAAGCAGTGCGGAATTATCAGTTATCCTTTGAAATTGTTGAAAATAAGATTCAAATATTTGAAAATCCCATTTATACTAGATATTCATAATCTATAAATAAATTATTCCCATTCTACATAATGTTTCATAGTGAAAAGGCCATTAATATTTGAAAAGCTGTGCGGAATTATCAGTTATCCTTTGGAATATTTGAAAATAAGAATCAAATATTTGAAAATCCCATTTATACTAGATATTCATAATCTATACATTAATAAATCCCATTGTCCATAATGTTTCAGAGTGAAATGGACATTAATAATTGAGAAGCACTGCTAAATTGTCAGTAATCCTTTAGAATTATTGAAAATAAGATTCAAATATTTGATAATCCCATTTATACTGGACATTCACAGTGTATAAATTAAAGTTCCCCATTATCTATAATGTCTCTTGGTGAAGAGGCCATTGTTACTTGAGAAACAGTTCGAAAATTCAATTATCTTTTAGAAACATTCGAAATAATGATACAAATAATTAAAATATCCATTTATACTAGATATTAACAGTGTATAAATTAAAATTCCCCATTATCCATAATATTTCATTGTGAAGAGGCCATTAATATTTGAGAAGCAGAACAGAAATGTCAAAAATCCTTTGGCATTTTTTTAAATAAGATTCAAATATATGAAAATCACATTTATACTAGATATTCATAATCTATAAATAAATTCTTCCCATTCTACATAATGTTTCATAGTGAAGAGGCCATTAATATTTGAGAAGCTGTGCGGAATTATCAGTTATCCTTTGGAATATTTGAAAATAAGAATCAAATACTTGAAATTACAATTTACACTAGATATTCATATTCTATAAGTTAATTATTCTCATTCTACATAATGTTTCATAGTGAAATGGACATTAATAATTGAGAAGCACTGCTAAATTGTCAGTAATCCTTTAGAATTATTGAAAATAAGATTCAAATATTTGATAATCCCATTTATACTGGACATTCTCGGTGTATAAAATAAAGGTCCCCTTTATCTATAATGTTTCTTAGTGAAGAGGCCATTAATATTAAAGGAGCAGTGCTAAATTGTCATTAATCCTTTGGAATTGTTGAAAATAACAATCAAATATTTTAAATTACAATTTACAATAGATATACATAATCTATACATTAATTAATCCCTTTGTCCATAATGTTTCATAGTGAAATGGCCATTAATATTTGAGAAGCTGTGCGTAATTATCAGTTATCCTTTGGAATATTTGAAAATAAGAATCAAATATTTGAAATTACAATTTACACTAGATATTCATATTCTATAAATTAATTATTCTTATTCTACATAATGTTTCATAGTGATGGGGCCATTAATATTTGAGAAGCTGTGCGGAATTAACAGTTATCCTTTGGAATATTTGAAAATAAGAATCAAATATTTGAAAATCCCATTTATACTAGATATTCATAATCTATAAATAAATTATTCCCATTCTACATAATGTTTCATAGTGAAGAGGCCATTCATATTTGAGAAGCAGTGCGGAATTATCAGTTATCCTTTGGATATGTTGAAAATAAGATTCAAATCTTTGAAAATCCCATTTATACTAGATATTCATATTCTATAAATTAATTATTCTCATTCTACATAATGTTTCATAGTGATGAGGCCATTAATATTTGAGAAGCTGTGCGTAATTATCAGTTATCCTTTGGAATATTTGAAAATAAGAATCAAATATTTGAAATTACAATTTACACTAGATATTCATATTCTATAAATTAATTATTCTCATTCTACATGATGTTGCATAGTGATGAGGCCATTAATATTTGAGAAGCTGTGCGGAATAATCAGTTATCCTTTGGAATTGTTGAAAATAAGAGTCAAATATTTGAAACACCCATTTATACTAGACATTCTCGGTGTATAAAATAAAAGTCCCCTTTATCTATAATGTTTCTTAGTGAAGAGGCCATTAATATTAAAGGAGCAGTGCTAAATTGTCAGTAATCCTTTAGAATTATTGAAAAAAAGATTCAAATATTTGAAAATCCCATTTATACTAGACATTAACAGTGTATAAAATAAAATTCCCCATTATCCATAATGCTTCTTAGTGATGAGGCCATTGATATTTGAGAAGCAGTGCGGAATTATCAGTTATCCTTTGAAATTGTTGAAAATAAGATTCAAATATTTGAAAATCCCATTTATACTAGATATTCATAATCTATAAATAAATTATTCCCATTCTACATAATGTTTCATAGTGAAAAGGCCATTAATATTTGAAAAGCTGTGCGGAATTATCAGTTATCCTTTGGAATATTTGAAAATAAGAATCTAATATTTGAAAATCCCATTTATACTAGATATTCATAATCTATAAATAAATTATTCCCATTCTACATAATGTTTCATAGTGAAGAGGCCATTCATATTTGAGAAGCAGTGCGGAATTATCAGTTATCCTTTGGAATTGTTGAAAATAAGATTCAAATCTTTGAAAATCCCATTTATACTAGATATTCATAATCTATACATTAATAAATCCCATTGTCCATAATGTTTCATAGTGTAATGGACATTAATAATTGAGAAGCACTGCTAAATTGTCAGTAATCCTTTAGAATTATTGAAAATAAGATTCAAATATTTGATAATCCCATTTATACTGGACATTCACAGTGTATAAATTAAAGTTCCCCATTATCTATAATGTCTCTTGGTGAAGAGGCCATTGTTACTTGAGAAACAGTTCGAAAATTCAATTATCTTTTAGAAACATTCGAAATAATGATACAAATACTTAAAATATCCATTTATACTAGATATTAACAGTGTATAAATTAAAATTCCCCATTATCCATAATATTTCATTGTGAAGAGGCCATTAATATTTGAGAAGCAGAACAGAAATGTCAAAAATCCTTTGGCATTTTTTTAAATAAGATTCAAATATTTGAAATTACAATTTACACTAGATATTCATATTCTATAAATTAATTATTCTCATTCTACATAATGTTTCATAGTGTAGAGGCCATTGATATTTGAGAAGCAGTGCGGAATTATCAGTAATCCTTTAGAATTATTGAAAATAAGAGTCAAATATTTGAAACACCCATTTATACTAGACATTCTCGGTGTATAAAATAAAGGTCCCCTTTATCTATAATGTTTCTTAGTGAAGAGGACATTAATATTAAAGGAGCAGTGCTTAATTGTCAGTAATCCTTTGGAATTGTTGAAAATAACAATCAAATATTTTAAATTACAATTTACAATAGATATACATAATCTATACATTAATTAATCCCTTTGTCCATAATGTTTCATAGTGAAATGGACATTAATATTTGAGAAGCTGTGCGTAAATATCAGTTATCCTTTGGAATATTTGAAAATAAGAATCAAATATTTGAAATTACAATTTACACTAGATATTCATATTCTATAAATTAATTATTCTCATTCTACATAATGTTTCATAGTGATGGGGCCATTAATATTTGAGAAGCTGTGCGGAATTAACAGTTATCCTTTGGAATATTTGAAAATAAGAATCAAAAATTTGAAAATCCCATTTATACTAGATATTCATAATCTATAAATAAATTATTCCCATTCTACATAATGTTTCATAGTGAAGAGGCCATTCATATTTGAGAAGCAGTGCGGAATTATCAGTTATCCTTTGGAATTGTTGAAAATAAGATTCAAATCTTTGAAAATCCCATTTATACTAGATATTCATATTCTATAAATTAATAATTCTCATTCTACATAATGTTTCATAGTGATGAGGCCATTAATATTTGAGAAGCTGTGCGGAATTATCAGTTATCCTTTGGAATTGTTGAAAATAAGAGTCAAATATTTGAAATTACAATTTACACTAGATAAATATAAATCTATACATTAATTAATCTCATTATCCATAATGTTTCATAGTGAAACGGACATTAATAATTGAGAAGCAGTGCGGAATTACCAGTTATCCTTTGGAATTGTTGAAAATAAGATTCAAATATTTGAAAATCACATTTATACTAGATATTCATAATCTATAAATAAATTATTCTCATTCTACATAATGTTTCATAGTGAAACGGACATTAATATTTGAGAAGCAGTGTGGAATTATCAGTTATCCTATGGAATTATTGAAAATAAGAGTCAAATATTTGAAATTACAAGTTACACTGGATATTCATAATCTATAAATAAATTATTCCCATTCTACATAATGTTTCATAGTGATGAGGCCATTAATATTTGAGAAGCTGTGCGGAATTATCAGTTATCCTTTGGAATTGTTGAAAATAAGATTCAAATCTTTGAAAATCCCATTTATACTAGATATTCATAATCTATAAATAAATTATTCCCATTCTACATAATGTTTCATAGTGAAGAGGACATTCATATTTGAGAAGCAGTGCGGAATTATCAGTTATCCTTTGGAATTGTTGAAAATAAGATTCAAATCTTTGAAAATCCCATTTATACTAGATATTCATAATCTATACATTAATTATTCCCATTCTACATAATGTTTCATAGTGAAGAGGACATTCATATTTGAGAAGCAGTGCGGAATTATCAGTTATCCTTTGGAATTGTTGAAAATAAGATTCAAATCTTTGAAAATCCCATTTATACTAGATATTCATAATCTATACATTAATTAATCCCATTGTCCATAATGTTTCATAGTGAAGAGGCCATTCATATTTGAGAAGCAGTGCGGAATTACCAGTTATCCTTTGGAATTGTTGAAAATAAGATTCAAATCTTTGAAAATCCCATTTATACTAGATATTCATAATCTATAAATAAATTATTCCCATTCTACATAATGTTTCATAGTGAAGAGGACATTCATATTTGAGAAGCAGTGCGGAATTATCAGTTATCCTTTGGAATTGTTGAAAATAAGATTCAAATCTTTGAAAATCCCATTTATACTAGATATTCATAATCTATACATTAATTAATCCCATTGTCCATAATGTTTCATAGTGAAGAGGCCATTCATATTTGAGAAGCAGTGCGGAATTACCAGTTATCCTTTGGAATTGTTGAAAATAAGATTCAAATATTTGAAAATCACATTTATACTAGATATTCATAATCTATAAATAAATTATTCCCATTCTACATAATGTTTCATAGTGAAGAGGCCATTAATATTTGAGAAGCTGTGCGGAATTATCAGTTATCCTTTGGAATGTTTGAAAATAAGAGTCAAATATTTGAAATTACAATTTACACTAGATATTCATAATCTATAAATTAATTATTCTCATTCTACATGATGTTTCATTGTGAAGGGGCCATTCATATTTGAGAAGCAGTGCGGAATTATCAGTAATCCTTTGGAATTGTTGAAAATAAGATTCAAATATTTGAAAATCTCTTATATACTAGATATTCATAATCTATAAATTAATTATTCCCATTCTACATAATGTTTCATAGTGAAGAGGACATTCATATTTGAGAAGCAGTGCGGAATTATCAGTTATCCTTTGGAATTGTTGAAAATAAGATTCAAATCTTTGAAAATCCCATTTATACTAGATATTCATAATCTATACATTAATTATTCCCATTCTACATAATGTTTCATAGTGAAGAGGACATTCATATTTGAGAAGCAGTGCGGAATTATCAGTTATCCTTTGGAATTGTTGAAAATAAGATTCAAATCTTTGAAAATCCCATTTATACTAGATATTCATAATCTATACATTAATTAATCCCATTGTCCATAATGTTTCATAGTGAAGAGGCCATTCATATTTGAGAAGCAGTGCGGAATTACCAGTTATCCTTTGGAATTGTTGAAAATAAGATTCAAATCTTTGAAAATCCCATTTATACTAGATATTCATAATCTATAAATAAATTATTCCCATTCTACATAATGTTTCATAGTGAAGAGGACATTCATATTTGAGAAGCAGTGCGGAATTATCAGTTATCCTTTGGAATTGTTGAAAATAAGATTCAAATCTTTGAAAATCCCATTTATACTAGATATTCATAATCTATACATTAATTAATCCCATTGTCCATAATGTTTCATAGTGAAGAGGCCATTCATATTTGAGAAGCAGTGCGGAATTACCAGTTATCCTTTGGAATTGTTGAAAATAAGATTCAAATATTTGAAAATCACATTTATACTAGATATTCATAATCTATAAATAAATTATTCCCATTCTACATAATGTTTCATAGTGAAGAGGCCATTAATATTTGAGAAGCTGTGCGGAATTATCAGTTATCCTTTGGAATGTTTGAAAATAAGAGTCAAATATTTGAAATTACAATTTACACTAGATATTCATAATCTATAAATTAATTATTCTCATTCTACATGATGTTTCATTGTGAAGGGGCCATTCATATTTGAGAAGCAGTGCGGAATTATCAGTAATCCTTTGGAATTGTTGAAAATAAGATTCAAATATTTGAAAATCTCTTATATACTAGATATTCATAATCTATAAATTAATTATTCTCATTCTACATAATGTTTCATAGTGAAGAGGCCATTAATATTAGATAAGCAGTGTGGATTTATCAGTTATCCTTTGGAATATTTGAAAATAAGAATCAAATACTTGAAATTACAATTTACACTAGATATTCATATTCTATAAATTAATTATTCTCATTCTACATAATGTTGCATAGTGTAGAGGCCATTGATATTTGAGAAGCAGTGCGGAATTATCAGTAATCTTTTAGAATTATTGAAAAAAAGATTCAAATATTTGAAAATCCCATTTATACTAGACATTAACAGTGTATAAAATAAAATTCCCCATTATCCATAATGCTTCTTAGTGATGAGGCCATTGATATTTGAGAAGCAGTGCGGAATTATCAGTTATCCTTTGAAATTGTTGAAAATAAGATTCAAATATTTGAAAATCCCATTTATACTAGATATTCATAATCTATAATTAAATTATTCCCATTCTACATAATGTTTCATAGTGAAGAGGCCATTAATATTTGAGAAGCTGTGCGGAATTATCAGTTATCCTTTTGAATATTTTAAAATAAGAGTCAAATATTTGAAATTTCAATTTACACTAGATATTCATAATATATAAATTAATTATTCTCATTCTACATAATGTTTCATAGTGAAGAGGCCATTAATATTTGAGAACCTGTGCGGAATAATCAGTTATCCTTTGGAATTGTTGAATAAAAGAGTCAAATATTTGAAATTACAATTTACACTAGATATTCATAATCTATAAATAAATTATTCCCATTCTACGTAATGTTTCATAGTGAAGAGGCCATTAATAATTGAGAAGCAGTGCGGAATTACCAGTTATCCTTTGAAATTGTTGAAAATAAGATTCAAATATTTGAAAATCCCATTTATACTAGATATTCATAATCTATAAATAAATTATTCCCATTCTACATAATGTTTCATAGTGAAATGGACATTAATAATTGAGAAGCACTGCTAAATTGTCAGTAATCCTTTAGAATTATTGAAAATAAGATTCAAATATTTGATAATCCCATTTATACTGGACATTCACAGTGTATAAATTAAAGTTCCCCATTATCTATAATGTCTCTTGGTGAAGAGGCCATTGTTACTTGAGAAACAGTTCGAAAATTCAATTATCTTTTAGAAACATTCGAAATAATGATACAAATAATTAAAATATCCATTTATACTAGATATTAACAGTGTATAAATTAAAATTCCCCATTATCCATAATATTTCATTGTGAAGAGGCCATTAATATTTGAGAAGCAGAACAGAAATGTCAAAAATCCTTTGGCATTTTTTTAAATAAGATTCAAATATATGAAAATCACATTTATACTAGATATTCATAATCTATAAATAAATTCTTCCCATTCTACATAATGTTTCATAGTGAAGAGGCCATTAATATTTGAGAAGCTGTGCGGAATTATCAGTTATCCTTTGAAATTGTTGAAAATAAGATTCAAATATTTGAAAATCCCATTTATACTAGATATTCATAATCTATAAATAAATTATTCCCATTCTATATAATGTTTCATAGTGAAGAGGCCATTAATATTTGAGAAGCTGTGCGGAATTATCAGTTATCCTTTGGAATATTTGAAAATAAGAGTCAAATATTTGAAATTACAATTTACACTAGATATTCATAATATATAAATTAATTATTCTCATTCTACATAATGTTTCATAGTGAAGAGGCCATTAATATTTGAGAACCTGTGCGGAATAATCAGTTATCCTTTGGAATTGTTGAATAAAAGAGTCAAATATTTGAAATTACAATTTACACTAGATATTCATAATCTATAAATAAATTATTCCCATTCTACATAATGTTTCATAGTGAAGAGGCAATTAATATTTGAGAAGCAGTGTGGAATTATCAGTTATCCTTTGGAATATTTGAAAATAAGAGTCAAATATTTGAAATTACAATTTACACTAGATATTCATATTCTATAAATTAATTATTCTCATTCTACATAATGTTTCATAGTGATTAGGCCATTAATATTTGAGAAGCTGTGCGGAATTATCAGTTATGCTTTGGAATTGTTGAAAATAAGAGTCAAATATTTGAAATTACAATTTACACTAGATAAATATTAATCTATACATTAATTAATCTCATTATCCATAATGTTTCATAGTGAAACGGACATTAATAATTGAGAAGCAGTGCTAAATTGTCAGTAATCCTTTAGAATTATTGAAAATAAGATTCAAATATTTGAAATAACAATTTACACTAGACATTCTCGATGTATAAAATAAAGGTCCCCTTTATCTATAATGTTTCTTACTGAAGAGGCCATTAATATTAAAGGAGCAGTGCTAAATTGTCAATAATCCTTTGGAATTATTGAAAATAAGATTCAAGTATTTGGTAATCCCATTTATACTGGACATTCACAGTGTATAAATTAAAATTCCCCATTATCCATAATGTTTCTTAGTGATGAGGCCATTAATATTTGAGAAGCAGTGTGGAATTATCAGTTATCCTATGGAATTATTGAAAATAAGATTCAAATCTTTGAAAATCCCATTTATACTAGATATTCATAATCTATAAATAAATTATTCCCATTCTACATAATGTTTCATAGTGAAGAGGCCATTCATATTTGAGAAGCAGTGCGGAATTATCAGTTATCCTTTGGAATTGTTGAAAATAAGATTCAAATCTTTGAAAATCCCATTTATACTAGATATTCATATTCTATAAATTAATTATTCTCATTCTACATAATGTTTCATAGTGATGAGGCCATTAATATTTGAGAAGCTGTGCGTAATTATCAGTTATCCTTTGGAATATTTGAAAATAAGAATCAAATATTTGAAATTACAATTTACACTAGATATTCATATTCTATAAATTAATTATTCTCATTCTACATGATGTTGCATAGTGATGAGGCCATTAATATTTGAGAAGCTGTGCGGAATAATCAGTTATCCTTTGGAATTGTTGAAAATAAGAGTCAAATATTTGAAATTACAATTTACACTAGATAAATATTAATCTATACATTAATTAATCTCATTATCCATAATGTTTCATAGTGAAACGGACATTAATAATTGAGAAGCAGTGCGGAATTATCAGTTATCCTTTGGAATTGTTGAAAATAAGAGTCAAATATTTGAAACACCCATTTATACTAGACATTCTCGGTGTATAAAATAAAGGTCCCCTTTATCTATAATGTTTCTTAGTGAAGAGGCCATTAATATTAAAGGAGCAGTGCTAAATTGTCAGTAATCCTTTAGAATTATTGAAAAAAAGATTCAAATATTTGAAAATCCCATTTATACTAGACATTAACAGTGTATAAAATAAAATTCCCCATTATCCATAATGCTTCTTAGTGATGAGGCCATTGATATTTGAGAAGCAGTGCGGAATTATCAGTTATCCTTTGAAATTGTTGAAAATAAGATTCAAATATTTGAAAATCCCATTTATACTAGATATTCATAATCTATAAATAAATTATTCCCATTCTACATAATGTTTCATAGTGAAAAGGCCATTAATATTTGAAAAGCTGTGCGGAATTATCAGTTATCCTTTGGAATATTTGAAAATAAGAATCAAATATTTGAAAATCCCATTTATACTAGATATTCATAATCTATAAATAAATTATTCCCATTCTACATAATGTTTCATAGTGAAGAGGCCATTCATATTTGAGAAGCAGTGCGGAATTATCAGTTATCCTTTGGAATTGTTGAAAATAAGATTCAAATCTTTGAAAATCCCATTTATACTAGATATTCATAATCTATACATTAATAAATCCCATTGTCCATAATGTTTCATAGTGAAATGGACATTAATAATTGAGAAGCACTGCTAAATTGTCAGTTATCCTTTGGAATTGTTGAAAATAACAATCAAATATTTTAAATTACAATTTACAATAGATATACATAATCTGTACATTAATTAATCCCTTTGTCCATAATGTTTCATAGTGAAACGGACATTAATATTTGAGAAGCAGTGTGGAATTATCAGTTATCCTATGGAATTATTGAAATTAAGAGTCAAATATTTGAAATTACAAGTTACACTGGATATTCATAATCTATAAATAAATTATTCCCATTCTACATAATGTTTCATAGTGATGAGGCCATTAATATTTGAGAAGCTGTGCGGAATTATCAGTTATCCTTTGGAATTGTTGAAAATAAGAGTCAAATATTTGAAATTACAATTTACACTAGATAAATATAAATCTATACATTAATTAATCTCATTATCCATAATGTTTCATAGTGAAACGGACATTCATATTTGAGAAGCAGTGCGGAATTACCAGTTATCCTTTGGAATTGTTGAAAATAAGATTCAAATCTTTGAAAATCCCATTTATACTAGATATTCATAATCTATAAATAAATTATTCCCATTCTACATAATGTTTCATAGTGAAGAGGACATTCATATTTGAGAAGCAGTGCGGAATTATCAGTTATCCTTTGGAATTGTTGAAAATAAGATTCAAATCTTTGAAAATCCCATTTATACTAGATATTCATAATCTATACATTAATTAATCCCATTGTCCATAATGTTTCATAGTGAAGAGGCCATTCATATTTGAGAAGCAGTGCAGAATTACCAGTTATCCTTTGGAATTGTTGAAAATAAGATTCAAATATTTGAAAATCACATTTATACTAGATATTCATAATCTATAAATAAATTATTCCCATTCTACATAATGTTTCATAGTGAAGAGGCCATTAATATTTGAGAAGCTGTGCGGAATTATCAGTTATCCTTTGGAATGTTTGAAAATAAGAGTCAAATATTTGAAATTACAATTTACACTAGATATTCATAATCTATAAATTAATTATTCTCATTCTACATAATGTTTCATTGTGAAGGGGCCATTCATATTTGAGAAGCAGTGCGGAATTATCAGTAATCCTTTGGAATTGTTGAAAATAAGATTCAAATATTTGAAAATCTCTTATATACTAGATATTCATAATCTATAAATTAATTATTCTCATTCTACATAATGTTTCATAGTGAAGAGGCCATTAATATTAGATAAGCAGTGTGGAATTATCAGTTATCCTTTGGAATATTTGAAAATAAGAATCAAATACTTGAAATTACAATTTACACTAGATATTCATATTCTATAAATTAATTATTCTCATTCTACATAATGTTGCATAGTGTAGAGGCCATTGATATTTGAGAAGCAGTGCGGAATTATCAGTAATCCTTTAGAATTATTGAAAATAAGAGTCAAATGTTTGAAACACCCATTTATACTAGACATTCTCGGTGTATAAAATAAAGGTCCCCTTTATCTATAATGTTTCTTAGTGAAGAGGCCATTAATATTAAAGGAGCAGTGCTAAATTGTCAGTAATCCTTTGGAATTGTTGAAAATAACAATCAAATATTTTAAATTACAATTTACAATAGATATACATAATCTATACATTAATTAATCCCTTTGTCCATAATGTTTCATAGTGAAATGGACATTAATATTTGAGAAGCTGTGCGGAATTATCAGTAATCCTTTGGAATTGTTGAAAATAAGATTCAAATATTTGAAAATCTCTTATATACTAGATATTCATAATCTATACATTAATTAATCCCATTGTCCATAATGTTTCATAGTGAAATGGACATTAATAATTGAGAAGCAGTGCTAAATTGACAGTAATCCTTTAGAATTATTGAAAAAAAGATTCAAATATTTGAAAATCCCATTTATACTAGACATTAACAGTGTATAAAATAAAATTCCCCATTATCCATAATGCTTCTTAGTGATGAGGCCATTGATATTTGAGAAGCAGTGCGGAATTATCAGTTATCCTTTGAAATTGTTGAAAATAAGATTCAAATATTTGAAAATCCCATTTATACTAGATATTCATAATCTATAAATAAATTATTCCCATTCTACATAATGTTTCATAGTGAAGAGGCCATTAATATTTGAGAAGCTGTGCGGAATAATCAGTTATTCTTTGGAATTGTTGAATAAAAGAGTCAAATATTTGAAATTACAATTTACACTAGATATTCATAACCTATAAAAAAATTATTCCCATTCTACATAATGTTTCATAGTGAAGAGGCCATTAATAATTGAGAAGCAGTGCGGAATTACCAGTTATCCTTTGGAATTGTTGAAAATAAGATTCAAATATTTGAAAATCACATTTATACTAGTTATTTATAATCTATAAATAAATTATTACCATTCTACATATTGTTTCATAGTGAAGAGGCCATTAATATTTGAGAAGCTGTGCGGAATTATCAGTTATCCTTTGGAATATTTGAAAATAAGAATCAAATATTTGAAATTACAATTTACACTAGATATTCATATTCTATAAATTAATTATTCTCATTCTACATAATGTTTCATAGTGATGGGGCCATTAATATTTGAGAAGCTGTGCGGAATTATCAGTTATCCTTTGGAATTGTTGAAAATAAGAGTCAAATATTTGAAATTACAATTTACACTAGATATATAAAAATCTATACATTAATTAATCTCATTCTACATAATGTTGCATAGTGAAGAGGCCATTAATATTTGAGAAGCTATAAGGAATTATCAGTTATCCTTTGAAATATTTGAAAATAAGAGTCAAATGTTTGAAATTTCAATTTACACTAGATATTCATACTATATAAATTAATTATTCTCATTCTACATAATGTTTCATAGTGAAACGGACATTAATAATTGAGAAGCAGTGCTAAATTGTCAGTAATCCTTTAGAATTATTGAAAATAAGATTCAAATATTTGATAATCCCATTTATACTGGACATTCACAGTGTATAAATTAAAGTTCCCTATTATCTATAATGTCTCTTGGTGAAGAGGCCATTGTTACTTGAGAAACAGTTCGAAAATTCAATTATCTTTTAGAAACATTCGAAATAATGATACAAATACTTAAAATATCCATTTATACTAGACATTAACAGTGTATAAATTAAATTTCCCCATTATCCATAATGTTTCTTAGTGAAGAGGCCATTAATATTTGAGAAGCAGTGCGGAATTATCAGTTATCCTTTGGAATTGTTGAAAATAAGATTCAAATCTTTGAAAATCCCATTTATACTAGATATTCATAATCTATACATTAATTAATCCCATTGTCCATAATGTTTCATAGTGAAGAGGCCATTCATATTTGAGAAGCAGTGCGGAATTACCAGTTATCCTTTGGAATTGTTGAAAATAAGATTCAAATATATGAAAATCACATTTATACTAGATATTCATAATCTATAAATAAATTATTCCCATTCTACATAATGTTTCATAGTGAAAAGGCCATTAATATTTGAAAAGCTGTGCGGAATTATCAGTTATCCTTTGGAATATTTGAAAATAAGAATCAAATATTTGAAAATCCCATTTATACTAGATATTCATAATCTATAAATAAATTATTCCCATTCTACATAATGTTTCATAGTGAAGAGGCCATTCATATTTGAGAAGAAGTGCGGAATTATCAGTTATCCTTTGGAATTGTTAAAAATAAGATTCAAATCTTTGAAAATCCCATTTATACTAGATATTCATAATCTTTACATTAATTAATCCCATTCTCCATAATGTTTCATAGTGAAATGGACATTAATAATTGAGAATCAGTGCTAAATTGTCAGTAATCCTTTAGAATTATTGAAAAAAAGATTCAAATATTTGAAAATCCCATTTATACTAGACATTAACAGTGTATAAAATAAAATTCCCCATTATCCATAATGCTTCTTAGTGATGAGGCCATTGATATTTGAGAAGCAGTGCGGAATTATCAGTTATCCTTTGAAATTGTTGAAAATAAGATTCAAATATTTGAAAATCCCATTTATACTAGATATTCATAATCTATAAATAAATTATTCCCATTCTATATAATGTTTCATAGTGAAGAGGCCATTAATATTTGAGAAGCTGTGCGGAATTATCAGTTATCCTTTGGAATATTTGAAAATAAGAGTCAAATATTTGAAATTACAATTTACACTAGATATTCATAATATATAAATTAATTATTCTCATTCTACATAATGTTTCATAGTGAAGAGGCCATTAATATTTGAGAACCTGTGCGGAATAATCAGTTATCCTTTGGAATTGTTGAATAAAAGAGTCAAATATTTGAAATTACAATTTACACTAGATATTCATAATCTATAAATAAATTATTCCCATTCTACATAATGTTTCATAGTGAAGAGGCCATTAATATTTGAGAAGCTATGCGGAATTATCAGTTATCCTTTGGAATTGTTGAAAATAAGAGTCAAATATTTGAAATTACAATTTACACTAGATATATAAAAATCTATACATTAATTAATCTCATTATCCATAATGTTTCATAGTGAAACGGACATTAATAATTGAGAAGCAGTGCTAAATTGTCAGTAATCCTTTAGAATTATTGAAAATAAGATTCAAATATTTGAAATAACAATTTACACTAGACATTCTCGGTGTATAAAATAAAGGTCCCCTTTATCTATAATGTTTCTTACTGAAGAGGCCATTAATATTAAAGGAGCAGTGCTAAATTGTCAATAATCCTTTGGAATTATTGAAAATAAGATTCAAGTATTTGGTAATCCCATTTATACTGGACATTCACAGTGTATAAATTAAAATTCCCCATTATCCATAATGTTTCTTAGTGATGAGGCCATTAATATTTGAGAAGCAGTGTGGAATTATCAGTTATCCTATGGAATTATTGAAAATAAGATTCAAATCTTTGAAAATCCCATTTATACTAGATATTCATAATCTATACATTAATTAATCCCATTGTCCATAATGTTTCATAGTGAAATGGACATTAATAATTGAGAAGCAGTGCTAAATTGTCAGTAATCCTTTAGAATAATTGAAAAAAAGATTCAAATATTTGAAAATCTCATTTATACTAGACATTAACAGTGTATAAAATAAAATTCCCCATTATCCATAATGCTTCTTAGTGATGAGGCCATTGATATTTGAGAAGCAGTGCGGAATTATCAGTTATCCTTTGAAATTGTTGAAAATAAGATTCAAATCTTTGAAAATCCCATTTATACTAGATATTCATAATCTATACATTAATTAATCCCATTCTACATAATGTTTCATAGTGAAGAGGCCATTAATAATTGAGAAGGAGTGCGGAATTACCAGTTATCCTTTGGAATTGTTGAAAATAAGAGTCAAATATTTGAAATTACAATTTACACTAGATATATAAAAATCTATACATTAATTAATCTCATTATCCATAATGTTTCATAGTGAAACGGACATTAATAATTGAGAAGCAATGCGGAATTATCAGTTATCCTTTGGAATTGTTGAAAATAAGATTCAAATATTTGAAAATCACATTTATACTAGATATTCATAATCTATACATTAATAAATCCCATTGTCCATAATGTTTCATAGTGAAATGGACATTAATAATTGAGAAGCACTGCTAAATTGTCAGTAATCCTTTAGAATTATTGAAAATAAGATTCAAATATTTGATAATCCCATTTATACTGGACATTCACAGTGTATAAATTAAAGTTCCCCATTATCTATAATGTCTCTTGGTGAAGAGGCCATTGTTACTTGAGAAACAGTTCGAAAATTCAATTATCTTTTAGAAACATTCGAAATAATGATACAAATACTTAAAATATCCATTTATACTAGATATTAACAGTGTATAAATTAAAATTCCCCATTATCCATAATATTTCATTGTGAAGAGGCCATTAATATTTGAGAAGCAGAACAGAAATGTCAAAAATCCTTTGGCATTTTTTTAAATAAGATTCAAATATATGAAAATCACATTTATACTAGATATTCATAATCTATAAATAAATTCTTCCCATTCTACATAATGTTTCATAGTGAAGAGGCCATTAATATTTGAGAAGCTGTGCGGAATTATCAGTTATCCTTTGGAATATTTGAAAATAAGAATCAAATACTTGAAATTACAATTTACACTAGATATTCATATTCTATAAATTAATTATTCTCATTCTACATAATGTTTCATAGTGTAGAGGCCATTGATATTTGAGAAGCAGTGCGGAATTATCAGTAATCCTTTAGAATTATTGAAAATAAGAGTCAAATGTTTGAAACACCCATTTATACTAGACATTCTCGGTGTATAAAATAAAGGTCCCTTTTATCTATAATGTTTCTTAGTGAAGAGGCCATTAATATTAAAGGAGCAGTGCTAAATTGTCAGTAATCCTTTGGAATTGTTGAAAATAACAATCAAATATTTTAAATTACAATTTACAATAGATATACATAATCTATACATTAATTAATCCCTTTGTCCATAATGTTTCATAGTGAAATGGACATTAATATTTGAGAAGCTGTGCGTAATTATCAGTTATCCTTTGGAATATTTGAAAATAAGAATCAAATATTTGAAATTACAATTTACACTAGATATTCATATTCTATAAATTAATTATTCTCATTCTACATAATGTTTCATAGTGATGGGGCCATTAATATTTGAGAAGCTGTGCGGAATTAACAGTTATCCTTTGGAATATTTGAAAATAAGAATCAAATATTTGAAAATCCCATTTATACTAGATATTCATAATCTATAAATAAATTATTCCCATTCTACATAATGTTTCATAGTGAAGAGGCCATTCATATTTGAGAAGCAGTGCGGAATTATCAGTTATCCTTTGGAATTGTTGAAAATAAGATTCAAATCTTTGAAAATCCCATTTATACTAGATATTCATATTCTATAAATTAATAATTCTCATTCTACATAATGTTTCATAGTGATGAGGCCATTAATATTTGAGAAGCTGTGCGGAATTATCAGTTATCCTTTGGAATTGTTGAAAATAAGAGTCAAATATTTGAAAATCCCATTTATACTAGATATTCATAATCTATAAATAAATTATTCCCATTCTACATAATGTTTCATAGTGAAGAGGCCATTAATATTTGAGAAGCTGTGCGGAATAATCAGTTATTCTTTGGAATTGTTGAATAAAAGAGTCAAATATTTGAAATTACAATTTACACTAGATATTCATAACCTATAAATAAATTATTCCCATTCTACATAATGTTTCATAGTGAAGAGGCCATTAATAATTGAGAAGCAGTGCTAAATTGACAGTAATCCTTTAGAATTATTGAAAAAAAGATTTAAATATTTGAAAATCCCATTTATACTAGACATTAACAGTGTATAAAATAAAATTCCCCATTATCCATAATGCTTCTTAGTGATGAGGCCATTGATATTTGAGAAGCAGTTCGGAATTATCAGTTATCCTTTGAAATTGTTGAAAATAAGATTCAAATATTTGAAAATCCCATTTATACTAGATATTCATAATCTATAAATAAATTATTCCCATTCTACATAATGTTTCATAGTGAAGAGGCCATTAATATTTGAGAAGCTGTGCGGAATAATCAGTTATTCTTTGGAATTGTTGAATAAAAGAGTCAAATATTTGAAATTACAATTTACACTAGATATTCATAACCTATAAAAAAATTATTCCCATTCTACATAATGTTTCATAGTGAAGAGGCCATTAATAATTGAGAAGCAGTGCGGAATTACCAGTTATCCTTTGGAATTGTTGAAAATAAGATTCAAATATTTGAAAATCACATTTATACTAGTTATTTATAATCTATAAATAAATTATTACCATTCTACATATTGTTTCATAGTGAAGAGGCCATTAATATTTGAGAAGCTGTGCGGAATTATCAGTTATCCTTTGGAATATTTGAAAATAAGAATCAAATATTTGAAATTACAATTTACACTAGATATTCATATTCTATAAATTAATTATTCTCATTCTACATAATGTTTCATAGTGATGGGGCCATTAATATTTGAGAAGCTGTGCGGAATTATCAGTTATCCTTTGGAATTGTTGAAAATAAGAGTCAAATATTTGAAATTACAATTTACACTAGATATATAAAAATATATACATTAATTAATCTCATTCTACATAATGTTGCATAGTGAAGAGGCCATTAATATTTGAGAAGCTATGCGGAATTATCAGTTATCCTTTGAAATATTTGAAAATAAGAGTCAAATGTTTGAAATTTCAATTTTCACTAGATATTCATACTATATAAATTAATTATTCTCATTCTACATAATGTTTCATAGTGAAACGGACATTAATAATTGAGAAGCAGTGCTAAATTGTCAGTAATCCTTTAGAATTATTGAAAATAAGATTCAAATATTTGATAATCCCATTTATACTGGACATTCACAGTGTATAAATTAAAGTTCCCTATTATCTATAATGTCTCTTGGTGAAGAGGCCATTGTTACTTGAGAAACAGTTCGAAAATTCAATTATCTTTTAGAAACATTCGAAATAATGATACAAATACTTAAAATATCCATTTATACTAGACATTAACAGTGTATAAATTAAAATTCCCCATTATCCATAATGTTTCTTAGTGAAGAGGCCATTAATATTTGAGAAGCAGTGCGGAATTACCAGTTATCCTTTGGAATTGTTGAAAATAAGATTCAAATATATGAAAATCACATTTATACTAGATATTCATAATCTATACATTAATTAATCCCATTGTCCATAATGTTTCATAGTGAAGAGGCCATTCATATTTGAGAAGCAGTGCGGAATTACCAGTTATCCTTTGGAATTGTTGAAAATAAGATTCAAATATATGAAAATCACATTTATACTAGATATTCATAATCTATAAATAAATTATTCCCATTCTACATAATGTTTCATAGTGAAAAGGCCATTAATATTTGAAAAGCTGTGCGGAATTATCAGTTATCCTTTGGAATATTTGAAAATAAGAATCAAATATTTGAAAATCCCATTTATACTAGATATTCATAATCTATAAATAAATTATTCCCATTCTACATAATGTTTCATAGTGAAGAGGCCATTCATATTTGAGAAGAAGTGCGGAATTATCAGTTATCCTTTGGAATTGTTAAAAATAAGATTCAAATCTTTGAAAATCCCATTTATACTAGATATTCATAATCTTTACATTAATTAATCCCATTCTCCATAATGTTTCATAGTGAAATGGACATTAATAATTGAGAATCAGTGCTAAATTGTCAGTAATCCTTTAGAATTATTGAAAAAAAGATTCAAATATTTGAAAATCCCATTTATACTAGACATTAACAGTGTATAAAATAAAATTCCCCATTATCCATAATGCTTCTTAGTGATGAGGCCATTGATATTTGAGAAGCAGTGCGGAATTATCAGTTATCCTTTGAAATTGTTGAAAATAAGATTCAAATATTTGAAAATCCCATTTATACTAGATATTCATAATCTATAAATAAATTATTCCCATTCTACATAATGTTTCATAGTGAAGAGGCCATTAATATTTGAGAAGCTGTGCGGAATTATCAGTTATCCTTTGGAATTGTTGAAAATAAGAGTCATATATTTGAAATTACAATTTACACTAGATAAATATTAATCTATACATTATTTAATCTCATTATCCATAATGTTTCATAGTGAAACGGACATTAATAATTGAGAACCTGTGCGGAATAATCAGTTATCCTTTGGAATTGTTGAATAAAAGAGTCAAATATTTGAAATTACAATTTACACTAGATATTCATAATCTATAAATAAATTATTCCCATTCTACGTAATGTTTCATAGTGAAGAGGCCATTAATAATTGAGAAGCAGTGCGGAATTACCAGTTATCCTTTGAAATTGTTGAAAATAAGATTCAAATATTTGAAAATCCCATTTATACTAGATATTCATAATCTATAAATAAATTATTCCCATTCTACATAATGTTTCATAGTGAAGAGGCCATTAATAATTGAGAAGCAGTGCGGAATTATCAGTAATCCTTTGGAATTGTTGAAAATAAGATTCAAATATTTGAAAATCTCTTATATACTAGATATTCATAATCTATAAATTAATTATTCTCATTCTACATAATGTTTCATTGTGAAGGGGCCATTCATATTTGAGAAGCAGTGCGGAATTATCAGTAATCCTTTGGAATTGTTGAAAATAAGATTCAAATATTTGAAAATCTCTTATATACTAGATATTCATAATCTATAAATTAATTATTCTCATTCTACATAATGTTTCATAGTGAAGAGGCCATTAATATTAGATAAGCAGTGTGGAATTATCAGTTATCCTTTGGAATTGTTGAAAATAAGAGTCATATATTTGAAATTACAATTTACACTAGATAAATATTAATCTATACATTATTTAATCTCATTATCCATAATGTTTCATAGTGAAACGGACATTAATAATTGAGAAGCAGTGCTAAATTGTCAGTAATCCTTTTGAATTATTGAAAATAAGATTCAAGTAGTTGATAATCCCCTTTATACTGGACATTCACAGTATATAAATTAAAATTCCCCATTATCTATAATGTCTCTTGGTGAAGAGGCCATTATTACTTGAGAAACAGTTCGGAAATTCAATTATCTTTTAGAAACATTCAAAATAATTATACAAATACTTAAAATTTCCATTTATACTAGACATTAACAACAGTGTATAAATTAAAATTCCCCATTATCCATAATGTTTCTTAGTGATGAGGCCATAAATATTTGAGAAGCAGTGCGGAATTATCAGTAATCCTTTAGAATTATTGAAAATAAGATTCAAATCTTTGAAAATCCCATTTATACTATATATTCATAATCTATACATTAATTAATCCCATTGTCCATAATGTTTCATAGTGAAATGGACATTAATAATTGAGAAGCAGTGCGGAATTATCAGTAATCCTTTAGAATTATTGAAAATAAGATTCAAATCTTTGAAAATCCCATTTATACTATATATTCATAATCTATAAATAAATTATTCCCATTCTACATAATGTTTCATAGTGAAGAGGCCATTAATATTTGAGAAGCTGTGCGGAATAATCAGTTATTCTTTGGAATTGTTGAATAAAAGAGTCAAATATTTGAAATTACAATTTACACTAGATATTCATAACCTATAAATAAATTATTCCCATTCTACATAATGTTTCATAGTGAAGAGGCCATTAATAATTGAGAAGCAGTGCGGAATTATCAGTAATCCTTTGTAATTGTTGAAAATAAGATTCAAATATTTGAAAATCTCTTATATACTAGATATTCATAATCTATAAATTAATTATTCTCATTCTACATAATGTTTCATTGTGAAGGGGCCATTCATATTTGAGAAGCAGTGCGGAATTATCAGTAATCCTTTGGAATTGTTGAAAATAAGATTCAAATATTTGAAAATCTCTTATATACTAGATATTCATAATCTATACATTAATTAATCCCATTGTCCATAATGTTTCATAGTGAAATGGACATTAATAATTGAGAAGCAGTGCTAAATTGACAGTAATCCTTTAGAATTATTGAAAAAAAGATTCAAATATTTGAAAATCCCATTTATACTAGACATTAACAGTGTATAAAATAAAATTCCCCATTATCCATAATGCTTCTTAGTGATGAGGCCATTGATATTTGAGAAGCAGTGCGGAATTATCAGTTATCCTTTGAAATTGTTGAAAATAAGATTCAAATATTTGAAAATCCCATTTATACTAGATATTCATAATCTATAAATAAATTATTCCCATTCTACATAATGTTTCATAGTGAAGAGGCCATTAATATTTGAGAAGCTGTGCGGAATAATCAGTTATTCTTTGGAATTGTTGAATAAAAGAGTCAAATATTTGAAATTACTATTTACACTAGATATTCATAACCTATAAAAAAATTATTCCCATTCTACATAATGTTTCATAGTGAAGAGGCCATTAATAATTGAGAAGCAGTGCGGAATTACCAGTTATCCTTTGGAATTGTTGAAAATAAGATTCAAATATTTGAAAATCACATTTATACTAGTTATTTATAATCTATAAATAAATTATTACCATTCTACATATTGTTTCATAGTGAAGAGGCCATTAATATTTGAGAAGCTGTGCGGAATTATCAGTTATCCTTTGGAATATTTGAAAATAAGAATCAAATATTTGAAATTACAATTTACACTAGATATTCATATTCTATAAATTAATTATTCTCATTCTACATAATGTTTCATAGTGATGGGGCCATTAATATTTGAGAAGCTGTGCGGAATTATCAGTTATCCTTTGGAATTGTTGAAAATAAGAGTCAAATATTTGAAATTACAATTTACACTAGATATATAAAAATCTATACATTAATTAATCTCATTCTACATAATGTTGCATAGTGAAGAGGCCATTAATATTTGAGAAGCTATAAGGAATTATCAGTTATCCTTTGAAATATTTGAAAATAAGAGTCAAATGTTTGAAATTTCAATTTACACTAGATATTCATACTATATAAATTAATTATTCTCATTCTACATAATGTTTCATAGTGAAACGGACATTAATAATTGAGAAGCAGTGCTAAATTGTCAGTAATCCTTTAGAATTATTGAAAATAAGATTCAAATATTTGATAATCCCATTTATACTGGACATTCACAGTGTATAAATTAAAGTTCCCTATTATCTATAATGTCTCTTGGTGAAGAGGCCATTGTTACTTGAGAAACAGTTCGAAAATTCAATTATCTTTTAGAAACATTCGAAATAATGATACAAATACTTAAAATATCCATTTATACTAGACATTAACAGTGTATAAATTAAAATTCCCCATTATCCATAATGTTTCTTAGTGAAGAGGCCATTAATATTTGAGAAGCAGTGCGGAATTATCAGTTATCCTTTGGAATTGTTGAAAATAAGATTCAAATATTTGAAAATCCCATTTATACTAGATATTCATAATCTATAAATAAATTATTCCCATTCTACATAATGTTTCATAGTGAAGAGGCCATTAATATTTGAGAAGCTGTGCGGAATTATCAGTTATCCTTTGGAATATTTGAAAATAAGAGTCAAATATTTGAAATTACAATTTACACTAGATATTCATAATATATAAATTAATTATTCTCATTCTACATAATTTTTCATAGTGAAGAGGCCATTAATATTTGAGAACCTGTGCGGAATAATCAGTTATCCTTTGGAATTGTTGAATAAAAGAGTCAAATATTTGAAATTACAATTTACACTAGATATTCATAATCTATAAATAAATTATTCCCATTCTACATAATGTTTCATAGTGAAGAGGCCATTAATATTTGAGAAGCTATGCGGAATTATCAGTTATCCTTTGGAATTGTTGAAAATAAGAGTCAAATATTTGAAATTACAATTTACACTAGATATATAAAAATCTATACATTAATTAATCTCATTATCCATAATGTTTCATAGTGAAACGGACATTAATAATTGAGAAGCAGTGCTAAATTGTCAGTAATCCTTTAGAATTATTGAAAAAAAGATTCAAATATTTGAAAATCCCATTTATACTAGACATTAACAGTGTATAAAATAAAATTCCCCATTATCCATAATGCTTCTTAGTGATGAGGCCATTGATATTTGAGAAGCAGTGCGGAATTATCAGTTATCCTTTGAAATTGTTGAAAATAAGATTCAAATATTTGAAAATCCCATTTATACTAGATATTCATAATCTATAAATAAATTATTCCCATTCTACATAATGTTTCATAGTGAAAAGGCCATTAATATTTGAAAAGCTGTGCGGAATTATCAGTTATCCTTTGGAATATTTTAAAATAAGAGTCAAATATTTGAAATTTCAATTTACACTAGATATTCATAATATATAAATTAATTATTCTCATTCTACATAATGTTTCATAGTGAAGAGGCCATTAATATTTGAGAACCTGTGCGGAATAATCAGTTATCCTTTGGAATTGTTGAATAAAAGAGTCAAATATTTGAAATTACAATTTACACTAGATATTCATAATCTATAAATAAATTATTCCCATTCTACATAATGTTTCATAGTGAAGAGGCCATTAATATTTGAGAAGCTTAATATGAATATATTATATAAATTAATTATTCTCATTCTACATAATGTTTCATAGTGAAACGGACATTAATAATTGAGAAGCAGTGCTAAATTGTCAGTAATCCTTTAGAATTATTGAAAAAAAGATTCAAATATTTGAAAATCCCATTTATACTAGACATTAACAGTGTATAAAATAAAATTCCCCATTATCCATAATGCTTCTTAGTGATGAGGCCATTGATATTTGAGAAGCAGTGCGGAATTATCAGTTATCCTTTGAAATTGTTGAAAATAAGATTCAAATATTTGAAAATCCCATTTATACTAGATATTCATAATCTATAAATAAATTATTCCCATTCTATATAATGTTTCATAGTGAAGAGGCCATTAATATTTGAGAAGCTGTGCGGAATTATCAGTTATCCTTTGGAATATTTGAAAATAAGAGTCAAATATTTGAAATTACAATTTACACTAGATATTCATAATATATAAATTAATTATTCTCATTCTACATAATGTTTCATAGTGAAACGGACATTAATAATTGAGAAGCAGTGCTAAATTGTCAGTAATCCTTTAGAATTATTGAAAATAAGATTCAAATATTTGAAATAACAATTTACACTAGACATTCTCGGTGTATAAAATAAAGGTCCCCTTTATCTATAATGTTTCTTACTGAAGAGGCCATTAATATTAAAGGAGCAGTGCTAAATTGTCAGTAATCCTTTGGAATTGTTGAAAATAACAATCAAATATTTTAAATTACAATTTACAATAGATATACATAATCTATACATTAATTAATCCCTTTGTCCATAATGTTTCATAGTGAAATGGACATTAATATTTGAGAAGCTGTGCGTAATTATCAGTTATCCTTTGGAATATTTGAAAATAAGTATCAAATATTTGAAATTACAATTTACACTAGATATTCATATTCTATAAATTAATTATTCTCATTCTACATAATGTTTCATAGTGATGGGGCCATTAATATTTGAGAAGCTGTGCGGAATTAACAGTTATCCTTTGGAATATTTGAAAATAAGAATCAAATATTTGAAAATCCCATTTATACTAGATATTCATAATCTATAAATAAATTATTCCCATTCTACATAATGTTTCATAGTGAAGAGGCCATTCATATTTGAGAAGCAGTGCGGAATTATCAGTTATCCTTTGGAATTGTTGAAAATAAGATTCAAATCTTTGAAAATCCCATTTATACTAGATATTCATATTCTATAAATTAATAATTCTCATTCTACATAATGTTTCATAGTGATGAGGCCATTAATATTTGAGAAGCTGTGCGGAATTATCAGTTATCCTTTGGAATTGTTGAAAATAAGAGTCAAATATTTGAAAATCCCATTTATACTAGATATTCATAATCTATAAATAAATTATTCCCATTCTACATAATGTTTCATAGTGAAGAGGCCATTAATATTTGAGAAGCTGTGCGGAATAATCAGTTATTCTTTGGAATTGTTGAATAAAAGAGTCAAATATTTGAAATTACAATTTACACTAGATATTCATAACCTATAAATAAATTATTCCCATTCTACATAATGTTTCATAGTGAAGAGGCCATTAATAATTGAGAAGCAGTGCTAAATTGACAGTAATCCTTTAGAATTATTGAAAAAAAGATTTAAATATTTGAAAATCCCATTTATACTAGACATTAACAGTGTATAAAATAAAATTCCCCATTATCCATAATGCTTCTTAGTGATGAGGCCATTGATATTTGAGAAGCAGTTCGGAATTATCAGTTATCCTTTGAAATTGTTGAAAATAAGATTCAAATATTTGAAAATCCCATTTATACTAGATATTCATAATCTATAAATAAATTATTCCCATTCTACATAATGTTTCATAGTGAAGAGGCCATTAATATTTGAGAAGCTGTGCGGAATAATCAGTTATTCTTTGGAATTGTTGAATAAAAGAGTCAAATATTTGAAATTACAATTTACACTAGATATTCATAACCTATAAAAAAATTATTCCCATTCTACATAATGTTTCATAGTGAAGAGGCCATTAATAATTGAGAAGCAGTGCGGAATTACCAGTTATCCTTTGGAATTGTTGAAAATAAGATTCAAATATTTGAAAATCACATTTATACTAGTTATTTATAATCTATAAATAAATTATTACCATTCTACATATTGTTTCATAGTGAAGAGGCCATTAATATTTGAGAAGCTGTGCGGAATTATCAGTTATCCTTTGGAATATTTGAAAATAAGAATCAAATATTTGAAATTACAATTTACACTAGATATTCATATTCTATAAATTAATTATTCTCATTCTACATAATGTTTCATAGTGATGGGGCCATTAATATTTGAGAAGCTGTGCGGAATTATCAGTTATCCTTTGGAATTGTTGAAAATAAGAGTCAAATATTTGAAATTACAATTTACACTAGATATATAAAAATATATACATTAATTAATCTCATTCTACATAATGTTGCATAGTGAAGAGGCCATTAATATTTGAGAAGCTATGCGGAATTATCAGTTATCCTTTGAAATATTTGAAAATAAGAGTCAAATGTTTGAAATTTCAATTTTCACTAGATATTCATACTATATAAATTAATTATTCTCATTCTACATAATGTTTCATAGTGAAACGGACATTAATAATTGAGAAGCAGTGCTAAATTGTCAGTAATCCTTTAGAATTATTGAAAATAAGATTCAAATATTTGATAATCCCATTTATACTGGACATTCACAGTGTATAAATTAAAGTTCCCTATTATCTATAATGTCTCTTGGTGAAGAGGCCATTGTTACTTGAGAAACAGTTCGAAAATTCAATTATCTTTTAGAAACATTCGAAATAATGATACAAATACTTAAAATATCCATTTATACTAGACATTAACAGTGTATAAATTAAAATTCCCCATTATCCATAATGTTTCTTAGTGAAGAGGCCATTAATATTTGAGAAGCAGTGCGGAATTACCAGTTATCCTTTGGAATTGTTGAAAATAAGATTCAAATATATGAAAATCACATTTATACTAGATATTCATAATCTATACATTAATTAATCCCATTGTCCATAATGTTTCATAGTGAAGAGGCCATTCATATTTGAGAAGCAGTGCGGAATTACCAGTTATCCTTTGGAATTGTTGAAAATAAGATTCAAATATATGAAAATCACATTTATACTAGATATTCATAATCTATAAATAAATTATTCCCATTCTACATAATGTTTCATAGTGAAAAGGCCATTAATATTTGAAAAGCTGTGCGGAATTATCAGTTATCCTTTGGAATATTTGAAAATAAGAATCAAATATTTGAAAATCCCATTTATACTAGATATTCATAATCTATAAATAAATTATTCCCATTCTACATAATGTTTCATAGTGAAGAGGCCATTCATATTTGAGAAGAAGTGCGGAATTATCAGTTATCCTTTGGAATTGTTAAAAATAAGATTCAAATCTTTGAAAATCCCATTTATACTAGATATTCATAATCTTTACATTAATTAATCCCATTCTCCATAATGTTTCATAGTGAAATGGACATTAATAATTGAGAATCAGTGCTAAATTGTCAGTAATCCTTTAGAATTATTGAAAAAAAGATTCAAATATTTGAAAATCCCATTTATACTAGACATTAACAGTGTATAAAATAAAATTCCCCATTATCCATAATGCTTCTTAGTGATGAGGCCATTGATATTTGAGAAGCAGTGCGGAATTATCAGTTATCCTTTGAAATTGTTGAAAATAAGATTCAAATATTTGAAAATCCCATTTATACTAGATATTCATAATCTATAATTAAATTATTCCCATTCTACATAATGTTTCATAGTGAAGAGGCCATTAATATTTGAGAAGCTGTGCGGAATTATCAGTTATCCTTTGGAATATTTTAAAATAAGAGTCAAATATTTGAAATTTCAATTTACACTAGATATTCATAATATATAAATTAATTATTCTCATTCTACATAATGTTTCATAGTGAAGAGGCCATTAATATTTGAGAACCTGTGCGGAATAATCAGTTATCCTTTGGAATTGTTGAATAAAAGAGTCAAATATTTGAAATTACAATTTACACTAGATATTCATAATCTATAAATAAATTATTCCCATTCTACGTAATGTTTCATAGTGAAGAGGCCATTAATAATTGAGAAGCAGTGCGGAATTACCAGTTATCCTTTGAAATTGTTGAAAATAAGATTCAAATATTTGAAAATCCCATTTATACTAGATATTCATAATCTATAAATAAATTATTCCCATTCTACATAATGTTTCATAGTGAAGAGGCCATTAATATTTGAGAAGCTTAATATGAATATATTATATAAATTAATTATTCTCATTCTACATAATGTTTCATAGTGAAACGGACATTAATAATTGAGAAGCAGTGCTAAATTGTCAGTAATCCTTTAGAATTATTGAAAAAAAGATTCAAATATTTGAAAATCCCATTTATACTAGACATTAACAGTGTATAAAATAAAATTCCCCATTATCCATAATGCTTCTTAGTGATGAGGCCATTGATATTTGAGAAGCAGTGCGGAATTATCAGTTATCCTTTGAAATTGTTGAAAATAAGATTCAAATATTTGAAAATCCCATTTATACTAGATATTCATAATCTATAAATAAATTATTCCCATTCTATATAATGTTTCATAGTGATGGGGCCATTAATATTTGAGAAGCTGTGCGGAATTAACAGTTATCCTTTGGAATATTTGAAAATAAGAATCAAATATTTGAAAATCCCATTTATACTAGATATTCATAATCTATAAATAAATTATTCCCATTCTACATAATGTTTCATAGTGAAGAGGCCATTCATATTTGAGAAGCAGTGCGGAATTATCAGTTATCCTTTGGAATTGTTGAAAATAAGATTCAAATCTTTGAAAATCCCATTTATACTAGATATTCATATTCTATAAATTAATAATTCTCATTCTACATAATGTTTCATAGTGATGAGGCCATTAATATTTGAGAAGCTGTGCGGAATTATCAGTTATCCTTTGGAATTGTTGAAAATAAGAGTCAAATATTTGAAAATCCCATTTATACTAGATATTCATAATCTATAAATAAATTATTCCCATTCTACATAATGTTTCATAGTGAAGAGGCCATTAATATTTGAGAAGCTGTGCGGAATAATCAGTTATTCTTTGGAATTGTTGAATAAAAGAGTCAAATATTTGAAATTACAATTTACACTAGATATTCATAACCTATAAATAAATTATTCCCATTCTACATAATGTTTCATAGTGAAGAGGCCATTAATAATTGAGAAGCAGTGCTAAATTGACAGTAATCCTTTAGAATTATTGAAAAAAAGATTTAAATATTTGAAAATCCCATTTATACTAGACATTAACAGTGTATAAAATAAAATTCCCCATTATCCATAATGCTTCTTAGTGATGAGGCCATTGATATTTGAGAAGCAGTTCGGAATTATCAGTTATCCTTTGAAATTGTTGAAAATAAGATTCAAATATTTGAAAATCCCATTTATACTAGATATTCATAATCTATAAATAAATTATTCCCATTCTACATAATGTTTCATAGTGAAGAGGCCATTAATATTTGAGAAGCTGTGCGGAATAATCAGTTATTCTTTGGAATTGTTGAATAAAAGAGTCAAATATTTGAAATTACAATTTACACTAGATATTCATAACCTATAAAAAAATTATTCCCATTCTACATAATGTTTCATAGTGAAGAGGCCATTAATAATTGAGAAGCAGTGCGGAATTACCAGTTATCCTTTGGAATTGTTGAAAATAAGATTCAAATATTTGAAAATCACATTTATACTAGTTATTTATAATCTATAAATAAATTATTACCATTCTACATATTGTTTCATAGTGAAGAGGCCATTAATATTTGAGAAGCTGTGCGGAATTATCAGTTATCCTTTGGAATATTTGAAAATAAGAATCAAATATTTGAAATTACAATTTACACTAGATATTCATATTCTATAAATTAATTATTCTCATTCTACATAATGTTTCATAGTGATGGGGCCATTAATATTTGAGAAGCTGTGCGGAATTATCAGTTATCCTTTGGAATTGTTGAAAATAAGAGTCAAATATTTGAAATTACAATTTACACTAGATATATAAAAATATATACATTAATTAATCTCATTCTACATAATGTTGCATAGTGAAGAGGCCATTAATATTTGAGAAGCTATGCGGAATTATCAGTTATCCTTTGAAATATTTGAAAATAAGAGTCAAATGTTTGAAATTTCAATTTTCACTAGATATTCATACTATATAAATTAATTATTCTCATTCTACATAATGTTTCATAGTGAAACGGACATTAATAATTGAGAAGCAGTGCTAAATTGTCAGTAATCCTTTAGAATTATTGAAAATAAGATTCAAATATTTGATAATCCCATTTATACTGGACATTCACAGTGTATAAATTAAAGTTCCCTATTATCTATAATGTCTCTTGGTGAAGAGGCCATTGTTACTTGAGAAACAGTTCGAAAATTCAATTATCTTTTAGAAACATTCGAAATAATGATACAAATACTTAAAATATCCATTTATACTAGACATTAACAGTGTATAAATTAAAATTCCCCATTATCCATAATGTTTCTTAGTGAAGAGGCCATTAATATTTGAGAAGCAGTGCGGAATTACCAGTTATCCTTTGGAATTGTTGAAAATAAGATTCAAATATATGAAAATCACATTTATACTAGATATTCATAATCTATACATTAATTAATCCCATTGTCCATAATGTTTCATAGTGAAGAGGCCATTCATATTTGAGAAGCAGTGCGGAATTACCAGTTATCCTTTGGAATTGTTGAAAATAAGATTCAAATATATGAAAATCACATTTATACTAGATATTCATAATCTATAAATAAATTATTCCCATTCTACATAATGTTTCATAGTGAAAAGGCCATTAATATTTGAAAAGCTGTGCGGAATTATCAGTTATCCTTTGGAATATTTGAAAATAAGAATCAAATATTTGAAAATCCCATTTATACTAGATATTCATAATCTATAAATAAATTATTCCCATTCTACATAATGTTTCATAGTGAAGAGGCCATTCATATTTGAGAAGAAGTGCGGAATTATCAGTTATCCTTTGGAATTGTTAAAAATAAGATTCAAATCTTTGAAAATCCCATTTATACTAGATATTCATAATCTTTACATTAATTAATCCCATTCTCCATAATGTTTCATAGTGAAATGGACATTAATAATTGAGAATCAGTGCTAAATTGTCAGTAATCCTTTAGAATTATTGAAAAAAAGATTCAAATATTTGAAAATCCCATTTATACTAGACATTAACAGTGTATAAAATAAAATTCCCCATTATCCATAATGCTTCTTAGTGATGAGGCCATTGATATTTGAGAAGCAGTGCGGAATTATCAGTTATCCTTTGAAATTGTTGAAAATAAGATTCAAATATTTGAAAATCCCATTTATACTAGATATTCATAATCTATAATTAAATTATTCCCATTCTACATAATGTTTCATAGTGAAGAGGCCATTAATATTTGAGAAGCTGTGCGGAATTATCAGTTATCCTTTGGAATATTTTAAAATAAGAGTCAAATATTTGAAATTTCAATTTACACTAGATATTCATAATATATAAATTAATTATTCTCATTCTACATAATGTTTCATAGTGAAGAGGCCATTAATATTTGAGAACCTGTGCGGAATAATCAGTTATCCTTTGGAATTGTTGAATAAAAGAGTCAAATATTTGAAATTACAATTTACACTAGATATTCATAATCTATAAATAAATTATTCCCATTCTACGTAATGTTTCATAGTGAAGAGGCCATTAATAATTGAGAAGCAGTGCGGAATTACCAGTTATCCTTTGAAATTGTTGAAAATAAGATTCAAATATTTGAAAATCCCATTTATACTAGATATTCATAATCTATAAATAAATTATTCCCATTCTACATAATGTTTCATAGTGAAGAGGCCATTAATATTTGAGAAGCTTAATATGAATATATTATATAAATTAATTATTCTCATTCTACATAATGTTTCATAGTGAAACGGACATTAATAATTGAGAAGCAGTGCTAAATTGTCAGTAATCCTTTAGAATTATTGAAAAAAAGATTCAAATATTTGAAAATCCCATTTATACTAGACATTAACAGTGTATAAAATAAAATTCCCCATTATCCATAATGCTTCTTAGTGATGAGGCCATTGATATTTGAGAAGCAGTGCGGAATTATCAGTTATCCTTTGAAATTGTTGAAAATAAGATTCAAATATTTGAAAATCCCATTTATACTAGATATTCATAATCTATAAATAAATTATTCCCATTCTATATAATGTTTCATAGTGAAGAGGCCATTAATATTTGAGAAGCTGTGCGGAATTATCAGTTATCCTTTGGAATATTTGAAAATAAGAGTCAAATATTTGAAATTACAATTTACACTAGATATTCATAATATATAAATTAATTATTCTCATTCTACATAATGTTTCATAGTGAAGAGGCCATTAATATTTGAGAACCTGTGCGGAATAATCAGTTATCCTTTGGAATTGTTGAATAAAAGAGTCAAATATTTGAAATTACAATTTACACTAGATATTCATAATCTATAAATAAATTATTCCCATTCTACATAATGTTTCATAGTGAAGAGGCAATTAATATTTGAGAAGCAGTGTGGAATTATCAGTTATCCTTTGGAATATTTGAAAATAAGAGTCAAATATTTGAAATTACAATTTACACTAGATATTCATATTCTATAAATTAATTATTCTCATTCTACATAATGTTTCATAGTGATTAGGCCATTAATATTTGAGAAGCTGTGCGGAATTATCAGTTATGCTTTGGAATTGTTGAAAATAAGAGTCAAATATTTGAAATTACAATTTACACTAGATAAATATTAATCTATACATTAATTAATCTCATTATCCATAATGTTTCATAGTGAAACGGACATTAATAATTGAGAAGCAGTGCTAAATTGTCAGTAATCCTTTAGAATTATTGAAAATAAGATTCAAATATTTGAAATAACAATTTACACTAGACATTCTCGATGTATAAAATAAAGGTCCCCTTTATCTATAATGTTTCTTACTGAAGAGGCCATTAATATTAAAGGAGCAGTGCTAAATTGTCAATAATCCTTTGGAATTATTGAAAATAAGATTCAAGTATTTGGTAATCCCATTTATACTGGACATTCACAGTGTATAAATTAAAATTCCCCATTATCCATAATGTTTCTTAGTGATGAGGCCATTAATATTTGAGAAGCAGTGTGGAATTATCAGTTATCCTATGGAATTATTGAAAATAAGATTCAAATCTTTGAAAATCCCATTTATACTAGATATTCATAATCTATAAATAAATTATTCCCATTCTACATAATGTTTCATAGTGAAGAGGCCATTCATATTTGAGAAGCAGTGCGGAATTATCAGTTATCCTTTGGAATTGTTGAAAATAAGATTCAAATCTTTGAAAATCCCATTTATACTAGATATTCATATTCTATAAATTAATTATTCTCATTCTACATAATGTTTCATAGTGATGAGGCCATTAATATTTGAGAAGCTGTGCGTAATTATCAGTTATCCTTTGGAATATTTGAAAATAAGAATCAAATATTTGAAATTACAATTTACACTAGATATTCATATTCTATAAATTAATTATTCTCATTCTACATGATGTTGCATAGTGATGAGGCCATTAATATTTGAGAAGCTGTGCGGAATAATCAGTTATCCTTTGGAATTGTTGAAAATAAGAGTCAAATATTTGAAATTACAATTTACACTAGATAAATATTAATCTATACATTAATTAATCTCATTATCCATAATGTTTCATAGTGAAACGGACATTAATAATTGAGAAGCAGTGCGGAATTATCAGTTATCCTTTGGAATTGTTGAAAATAAGAGTCAAATATTTGAAACACCCATTTATACTAGACATTCTCGGTGTATAAAATAAAGGTCCCCTTTATCTATAATGTTTCTTAGTGAAGAGGCCATTAATATTAAAGGAGCAGTGCTAAATTGTCAGTAATCCTTTAGAATTATTGAAAAAAAGATTCAAATATTTGAAAATCCCATTTATACTAGACATTAACAGTGTATAAAATAAAATTCCCCATTATCCATAATGCTTCTTAGTGATGAGGCCATTGATATTTGAGAAGCAGTGCGGAATTATCAGTTATCCTTTGAAATTGTTGAAAATAAGATTCAAATATTTGAAAATCCCATTTATACTAGATATTCATAATCTATAAATAAATTATTCCCATTCTACATAATGTTTCATAGTGAAAAGGCCATTAATATTTGAAAAGCTGTGCGGAATTATCAGTTATCCTTTGGAATATTTGAAAATAAGAATCAAATATTTGAAAATCCCATTTATACTAGATATTCATAATCTATAAATAAATTATTCCCATTCTACATAATGTTTCATAGTGAAGAGGCCATTCATATTTGAGAAGCAGTGCGGAATTATCAGTTATCCTTTGGAATTGTTGAAAATAAGATTCAAATCTTTGAAAATCCCATTTATACTAGATATTCATAATCTATACATTAATAAATCCCATTGTCCATAATGTTTCATAGTGAAATGGACATTAATAATTGAGAAGCACTGCTAAATTGTCAGTAATCCTTTGGAATTGTTGAAAATAACAATCAAATATTTTAAATTACAATTTACAATAGATATACATAATCTATACATTAATTAATCCCTTTGTCCATAATGTTTCATAGTGAAACGGACATTAATATTTGAGAAGCAGTGTGGAATTATCAGTTATCCTATGGAATTATTGAAAATAAGAGTCAAATATTTGAAATTACAAGTTACACTGGATATTCATAATCTATAAATAAATTATTCCCATTCTACATAATGTTTCATAGTGATGAGGCCATTAATATTTGAGAAATTGTGCGGAATTATCAGTTATCCTTTGGAATTGTTGAAAATAAGAGTCAAATATTTGAAATTACAATTTACACTAGATAAATATAAATCTATACATTAATTAATCTCATTATCCATAATGTTTCATAGTGAAACGGACATTCATATTTGAGAAGCAGTGCGGAATTACCAGTTATCCTTTGGAATTGTTGAAAATAAGATTCAAATCTTTGAAAATCCCATTTATACTAGATATTCATAATCTATAAATAAATTATTCCCATTCTACATAATGTTTCATAGTGAAGAGGACATTCATATTTGAGAAGCAGTGCGGAATTATCAGTTATCCTTTGGAATTGTTGAAAATAAGATTCAAATCTTTGAAAATCCCATTTATACTAGATATTCATAATCTATACATTAATTAATCCCATTGTCCATAATGTTTCATAGTGAAGAGGCCATTCATATTTGAGAAGCAGTGCGGAATTACCAGTTATCCTTTGGAATTGTTGAAAATAAGATTCAAATAATTGAAAATCACATTTATACTAGATATTCATAATCTATAAATAAATTATTCCCATTCTACATAATGTTTCATAGTGAAGAGGCCATTAATATTTGAGAAGCTGTGCGGAATTATCAGTTATCCTTTGGAATGTTTGAAAATAAGAGTCAAATATTTGAAATTACAATTTACACTAGATATTCATAATCTATAAATTAATTATTCTCATTCTACATAATGTTTCATTGTGAAGGGGCCATTCATATTTGAGAAGCAGTGCGGAATTATCAGTAATCCTTTGGAATTGTTGAAAATAAGATTCAAATATTTGAAAATCTCTTATATACTAGATATTCATAATCTATAAATTAATTATTCTCATTCTACATAATGTTGCATAGTGTAGAGGCCATTGATATTTGAGAAGCAGTGCGGAATTATCAGTAATCCTTTAGAATTATTGAAAATAAGAGTCAAATGTTTGAAACACCCATTTATACTAGACATTCTCGGTGTATAAAATAAAGGTCCCCTTTATCTATAATGTTTCTTAGTGAAGAGGCCATTAATATTAAAGGAGCAGTGCTAAATTGTCAGTAATCCTTTGGAATTGTTGAAAATAACAATCAAATATTTTAAATTACAATTTACAATAGATATACATAATCTATACATTAATTAATCCCTTTGTCCATAATGTTTCATAGTGAAATGGACATTAATAATTGAGAAGCAGTGCTAAATTGACAGTAATCCTTTAGAATTATTGAAAAAAAGATTCAAATATTTGAAAATCCCATTTATACTAGACATTAACAGTGTATAAAATAAAATTCCCCATTATCCATAATGCTTCTTAGTGATGAGGCCATTGATATTTGAGAAGCAGTGCGGAATTATCAGTTATCCTTTGAAATTGTTGAAAATAAGATTCAAATATTTGAAAATCCCATTTATACTAGATATTCATAATCTATAAATAAATTATTCCCATTCTACATAATGTTTCATAGTGAAGAGGCCATTAATATTTGAGAAGCTGTGCGGAATAATCAGTTATTCTTTGGAATTGTTGAATAAAAGAGTCAAATATTTGAAATTACAATTTACACTAGATATTCATAACCTATAAAAAAATTATTCCCATTCTACATAATGTTTCATAGTGAAGAGGCCATTAATAATTGAGAAGCAGTGCGGAATTACCAGTTATCCTTTGGAATTGTTGAAAATAAGATTCAAATATTTGAAAATCACATTTATACTAGTTATTTATAATCTATAAATAAATTATTACCATTCTACATATTGTTTCATAGTGAAGAGGCCATTAATATTTGAGAAGCTGTGCGGAATTATCAGTTATCCTTTGGAATATTTGAAAATAAGAATCAAATATTTGAAATTACAATTTACACTAGATATTCATATTCTATAAATTAATTATTCTCATTCTACATAATGTTTCATAGTGATGGGGCCATTAATATTTGAGAAGCTGTGCGGAATTATCAGTTATCCTTTGGAATTGTTGAAAATAAGAGTCAAATATTTGAAATTACAATTTACACTAGATATATAAAAATATATACATTAATTAATCTCATTCTACATAATGTTGCATAGTGAAGAGGCCATTAATATTTGAGAAGCTATGCGGAATTATCAGTTATCCTTTGAAATATTTGAAAATAAGAGTCAAATGTTTGAAATTTCAATTTTCACTAGATATTCATACTATATAAATTAATTATTCTCATTCTACATAATGTTTCATAGTGAAACGGACATTAATAATTGAGAAGCAGTGCTAAATTGTCAGTAATCCTTTAGAATTATTGAAAATAAGATTCAAATATTTGATAATCCCATTTATACTGGACATTCACAGTGTATAAATTAAAGTTCCCTATTATCTATAATGTCTCTTGGTGAAGAGGCCATTGTTACTTGAGAAACAGTTCGAAAATTCAATTATCTTTTAGAAACATTCGAAATAATGATACAAATACTTAAAATATCCATTTATACTAGACATTAACAGTGTATAAATTAAAATTCCCCATTATCCATAATGTTTCTTAGTGAAGAGGCCATTAATATTTGAGAAGCAGTGCGGAATTACCAGTTATCCTTTGGAATTGTTGAAAATAAGATTCAAATATATGAAAATCACATTTATACTAGATATTCATAATCTATACATTAATTAATCCCATTGTCCATAATGTTTCATAGTGAAGAGGCCATTCATATTTGAGAAGCAGTGCGGAATTACCAGTTATCCTTTGGAATTGTTGAAAATAAGATTCAAATATATGAAAATCACATTTATACTAGATATTCATAATCTATAAATAAATTATTCCCATTCTACATAATGTTTCATAGTGAAAAGGCCATTAATATTTGAAAAGCTGTGCGGAATTATCAGTTATCCTTTGGAATATTTGAAAATAAGAATCAAATATTTGAAAATCCCATTTATACTAGATATTCATAATCTATAAATAAATTATTCCCATTCTACATAATGTTTCATAGTGAAGAGGCCATTCATATTTGAGAAGAAGTGCGGAATTATCAGTTATCCTTTGGAATTGTTAAAAATAAGATTCAAATCTTTGAAAATCCCATTTATACTAGATATTCATAATCTTTACATTAATTAATCCCATTCTCCATAATGTTTCATAGTGAAATGGACATTAATAATTGAGAATCAGTGCTAAATTGTCAGTAATCCTTTAGAATTATTGAAAAAAAGATTCAAATATTTGAAAATCCCATTTATACTAGACATTAACAGTGTATAAAATAAAATTCCCCATTATCCATAATGCTTCTTAGTGATGAGGCCATTGATATTTGAGAAGCAGTGCGGAATTATCAGTTATCCTTTGAAATTGTTGAAAATAAGATTCAAATATTTGAAAATCCCATTTATACTAGATATTCATAATCTATAATTAAATTATTCCCATTCTACATAATGTTTCATAGTGAAGAGGCCATTAATATTTGAGAAGCTGTGCGGAATTATCAGTTATCCTTTGGAATATTTTAAAATAAGAGTCAAATATTTGAAATTTCAATTTACACTAGATATTCATAATATATAAATTAATTATTCTCATTCTACATAATGTTTCATAGTGAAGAGGCCATTAATATTTGAGAACCTGTGCGGAATAATCAGTTATCCTTTGGAATTGTTGAATAAAAGAGTCAAATATTTGAAATTACAATTTACACTAGATATTCATAATCTATAAATTAATTATTCTCATTCTACATAATGTTTCATAGTGATGGGGCCATTAATATTTGAGAAGCTGTGCGGAATTATCAGTTATCCTTTGGAATTGTTGAAAATAAGAGTCAAATATTTGAAATTACAATTTACACTAGATATATAAAAATCTATACATTAATTAATCTCATTCTACATAATGTTGCATAGTGAAGAGGCCATTAATATTTGAGAAGCTATAAGGAATTATCAGTTATCCTTTGAAATATTTGAAAATAAGAGTCAAATGTTTGAAATTTCAATTTACACTAGATATTCATACTATATAAATTAATTATTCTCATTCTACATAATGTTTCATAGTGAAACGGACATTAATAATTGAGAAGCAGTGCTAAATTGTCAGTAATCCTTTAGAATTATTGAAAATAAGATTCAAATATTTGAAATTACAATTTACACTAGATAAATATTAATCTATACATTAATTAATCTCATTATCCATAATGTTTCATAGTGAAACGGACATTAGTAATTGAGAAGCAGTGCTAAATTGTCAGTAATCCTTTAGAATTATTGAAAATAAGATTCAAATATTTGAAATAACAATTTACACTAGACATTCTCGATGTATAAAATAAAGGTCCCCTTTATCTATAATGTTTCTTACTGAAGAGGCCATTAATATTAAAGGAGCAGTGCTAAATTGTCAATAATCCTTTGGAATTATTGAAAATAAGATTCAAGTATTTGGTAATCCCATTTATACTGGACATTCACAGTGTATAAATTAAAATTCCCCATTATCCATAATGTTTCTTAGTGATGAGGCCATTAATATTTGAGAAGCAGTGTGGAATTATCAGTTATCCTATGGAATTATTGAAAATAAGATTCAAATCTTTGAAAATCCCATTTATACTAGATATTCATAATCTATAAATAAATTATTCCCATTCTACATAATGTTTCATAGTGAAGAGGCCATTCATATTTGAGAAGCAGTGCGGAATTATCAGTTATCCTTTGGAATTGTTGAAAATAAGATTCAAATCTTTGAAAATCCCATTTATACTAGATATTCATATTCTATAAATTAATTATTCTCATTCTACATAATGTTTCATAGTGATGAGGCCATTAATATTTGAGAAGCTGTGCGTAATTATCAGTTATCCTTTGGAATATTTGAAAATAAGAATCAAATATTTGAAATTACAATTTACACTAGATATTCATATTCTATAAATTAATTATTCTCATTCTACATGATGTTGCATAGTGATGAGGCCATTAATATTTGAGAAGCTGTGCGGAATAATCAGTTATCCTTTGGAATTGTTGAAAATAAGAGTCAAATATTTGAAATTACAATTTACACTAGATAAATATTAATCTATACATTAATTAATCTCATTATCCATAATGTTTCATAGTGAAACGGACATTAATAATTGAGAAGCAGTGCGGAATTATCAGTTATCCTTTGGAATTGTTGAAAATAAGAGTCAAATATTTGAAACACCCATTTATACTAGACATTCTCGGTGTATAAAATAAAGGTCCCCTTTATCTATAATGTTTCTTAGTGAAGAGGCCATTAATATTAAAGGAGCAGTGCTAAATTGTCAGTAATCCTTTAGAATTATTGAAAAAAAGATTCAAATATTTGAAAATCCCATTTATACTAGACATTAACAGTGTATAAAATAAAATTCCCCATTATCCATAATGCTTCTTAGTGATGAGGCCATTGATATTTGAGAAGCAGTGCGGAATTATCAGTTATCCTTTGAAATTGTTGAAAATAAGATTCAAATATTTGAAAATCCCATTTATACTAGATATTCATAATCTATAAATAAATTATTCCCATTCTACATAATGTTTCATAGTGAAAAGGCCATTAATATTTGAAAAGCTGTGCGGAATTATCAGTTATCCTTTGGAATATTTGAAAATAAGAATCAAATATTTGAAAATCCCATTTATACTAGATATTCATAATCTATAAATAAATTATTCCCATTCTACATAATGTTTCATAGTGAAGAGGCCATTCATATTTGAGAAGCAGTGCGGAATTATCAGTTATCCTTTGGAATTGTTGAAAATAAGATTCAAATCTTTGAAAATCCCATTTATACTAGATATTCATAATCTATACATTAATAAATCCCATTGTCCATAATGTTTCATAGTGAAATGGACATTAATAATTGAGAAGCACTGCTAAATTGTCAGTAATCCTTTGGAATTGTTGAAAATAACAATCAAATATTTTAAATTACAATTTACAATAGATATACATAATCTATACATTAATTAATCCCTTTGTCCATAATGTTTCATAGTGAAACGGACATTAATATTTGAGAAGCAGTGTGGAATTATCAGTTATCCTATGGAATTATTGAAAATAAGAGTCAAATATTTGAAATTACAAGTTACACTGGATATTCATAATCTATAAATAAATTATTCCCATTCTACATAATGTTTCATAGTGATGAGGCCATTAATATTTGAGAAATTGTGCGGAATTATCAGTTATCCTTTGGAATTGTTGAAAATAAGAGTCAAATATTTGAAATTACAATTTACACTAGATAAATATAAATCTATACATTAATTAATCTCATTATCCATAATGTTTCATAGTGAAACGGACATTCATATTTGAGAAGCAGTGCGGAATTACCAGTTATCCTTTGGAATTGTTGAAAATAAGATTCAAATCTTTGAAAATCCCATTTATACTAGATATTCATAATCTATAAATAAATTATTCCCATTCTACATAATGTTTCATAGTGAAGAGGACATTCATATTTGAGAAGCAGTGCGGAATTATCAGTTATCCTTTGGAATTGTTGAAAATAAGATTCAAATCTTTGAAAATCCCATTTATACTAGATATTCATAATCTATACATTAATTAATCCCATTGTCCATAATGTTTCATAGTGAAGAGGCCATTCATATTTGAGAAGCAGTGCGGAATTACCAGTTATCCTTTGGAATTGTTGAAAATAAGATTCAAATATTTGAAAATCTCTTATATACTAGATATTCATAATCTATAAATTAATTATTCTCATTCTACATAATGTTGCATAGTGTAGAGGCCATTGATATTTGAGAAGCAGTGCGGAATTATCAGTAATCCTTTAGAATTATTGAAAATAAGAGTCAAATGTTTGAAACACCCATTTATACTAGACATTCTCGGTGTATAAAATAAAGGTCCCCTTTATCTATAATGTTTCTTAGTGAAGAGGCCATTAATATTAAAGGAGCAGTGCTAAATTGTCAGTAATCCTTTGGAATTGTTGAAAATAACAATCAAATATTTTAAATTACAATTTACAATAGATATACATAATCTATACATTAATTAATCCCTTTGTCCATAATGTTTCATAGTGAAATGGACATTAATAATTGAGAAGCAGTGCTAAATTGACAGTAATCCTTTAGAATTATTGAAAAAAAGATTCAAATATTTGAAAATCCCATTTATACTAGACATTAACAGTGTATAAAATAAAATTCCCCATTATCCATAATGCTTCTTAGTGATGAGGCCATTGATATTTGAGAAGCAGTGCGGAATTATCAGTTATCCTTTGAAATTGTTGAAAATAAGATTCAAATATTTGAAAATCCCATTTATACTAGATATTCATAATCTATAAATAAATTATTCCCATTCTACATAATGTTTCATAGTGAAGAGGCCATTAATATTTGAGAAGCTGTGCGGAATAATCAGTTATTCTTTGGAATTGTTGAATAAAAGAGTCAAATATTTGAAATTACAATTTACACTAGATATTCATAACCTATAAAAAAATTATTCCCATTCTACATAATGTTTCATAGTGAAGAGGCCATTAATAATTGAGAAGCAGTGCGGAATTACCAGTTATCCTTTGGAATTGTTGAAAATAAGATTCAAATATTTGAAAATCACATTTATACTAGTTATTTATAATCTATAAATAAATTATTACCATTCTACATATTGTTTCATAGTGAAGAGGCCATTAATATTTGAGAAGCTGTGCGGAATTATCAGTTATCCTTTGGAATATTTGAAAATAAGAATCAAATATTTGAAATTACAATTTACACTAGATATTCATATTCTATAAATTAATTATTCTCATTCTACATAATGTTTCATAGTGATGGGGCCATTAATATTTGAGAAGCTGTGCGGAATTATCAGTTATCCTTTGGAATTGTTGAAAATAAGAGTCAAATATTTGAAATTACAATTTACACTAGATATATAAAAATCTATACATTAATTAATCTCATTCTACATAATGTTGCATAGTGAAGAGGCCATTAATATTTGAGAAGCTATAAGGAATTATCAGTTATCCTTTGAAATATTTGAAAATAAGAGTCAAATGTTTGAAATTTCAATTTACACTAGATATTCATACTATATAAATTAATTATTCTCATTCTACATAATGTTTCATAGTGAAACGGACATTAATAATTGAGAAGCAGTGCTAAATTGTCAGTAATCCTTTAGAATTATTGAAAATAAGATTCAAATATTTGATAATCCCATTTATACTGGACATTCACAGTGTATAAATTAAAGTTCCCTATTATCTATAATGTCTCTTGGTGAAGAGGCCATTGTTACTTTAGAAACAGTTCGAAAATTCAATTATCTTTTAGAAACATTCGAAATAATGATACAAATACTTAAAATATCCATTTATACTAGACATTAACAGTGTATAAATTAAAATTCCCCATTATCCATAATGTTTCTTAGTGAAGAGGCCATTAATATTTGAGAAGCAGTGCGGAATTATCAGTTATCCTTTGGAATTGTTGAAAATAAGATTCAAATCTTTGAAAATCCCATTTATACTAGATATTCATAATCTATACATTAATTAATCCCATTGTCCATAATGTTTCATAGTGAAGAGGCCATTCATATTTGAGAAGCAGTGCGGAATTACCAGTTATCCTTTGGAATTGTTGAAAATAAGATTCAAATATATGAAAATCACATTTATACTAGATATTCATAATCTATAAATAAATTATTCCCATTCTACATAATGTTTCATAGTGAAAAGGCCATTAATATTTGAAAAGCTGTGCGGAATTATCAGTTATCCTTTGGAATATTTGAAAATAAGAATCAAATATTTGAAAATCCCATTTATACTAGATATTCATAATCTATAAATAAATTATTCCCATTCTACATAATGTTTCATAGTGAAGAGGCCATTCATATTTGAGAAGAAGTGCGGAATTATCAGTTATCCTTTGGAATTGTTAAAAATAAGATTCAAATCTTTGAAAATCCCATTTATACTAGATATTCATAATCTTTACATTAATTAATCCCATTCTCCATAATGTTTCATAGTGAAATGGACATTAATAATTGAGAATCAGTGCTAAATTGTCAGTAATCCTTTAGAATTATTGAAAAAAAGATTCAAATATTTGAAAATCCCATTTATACTAGACATTAACAGTGTATAAAATAAAATTCCCCATTATCCATAATGCTTCTTAGTGATGAGGCCATTGATATTTGAGAAGCAGTGCGGAATTATCAGTTATCCTTTGAAATTGTTGAAAATAAGATTCAAATATTTGAAAATCCCATTTATACTAGATATTCATAATCTATAATTAAATTATTCCCATTCTACATAATGTTTCATAGTGAAGAGGCCATTAATATTTGAGAAGCTGTGCGGAATTATCAGTAATCCTTTGGAATATTTTAAAATAAGAGTCAAATATTTGAAATTTCAATTTACACTAGATATTCATAATATATAAATTAATTATTCTCATTCTACATAATGTTTCATAGTGAAGAGGCCATTAATATTTGAGAACCTGTGCGGAATAATCAGTTATCCTTTGGAATTGTTGAATAAAAGAGTCAAATATTTGAAATTACAATTTACACTAGATATTCATAATCTATAAATAAATTATTCCCATTCTACATAATGTTTCATAGTGAAGAGGCCATTAATATTTGAGAAGCTTAATATGAATATATTATATAAATTAATTATTCTCATTCTACATAATGTTTCATAGTGAAACGGACATTAATAATTGAGAAGCAGTGCTAAATTGTCAGTAATCCTTTAGAATTATTGAAAAAAAGATTCAAATATTTGAAAATCCCATTTATACTAGACATTAACAGTGTATAAAATAAAATTCCCCATTATCCATAATGCTTCTTAGTGATGAGGCCATTGATATTTGAGAAGCAGTGCGGAATTATCAGTTATCCTTTGAAATTGTTGAAAATAAGATTCAAATATTTGAAAATCCCATTTATACTAGATATTCATAATCTATAAATAAATTATTCCCATTCTATATAATGTTTCATAGTGAAGAGGCCATTAATATTTGAGAAGCTGTGCGGAATTATCAGTTATCCTTTGGAATATTTGAAAATAAGAGTCAAATATTTGAAATTACAATTTACACTAGATATTCATAATATATAAATTAATTATTCTCATTCTACATAATGTTTCATAGTGAAGAGGCCATTAATATTTGAGAACCTGTGCGGAATAATCAGTTATGCTTTGGAATTGTTGAATAAAAGAGTCAAATATTTGAAATTACAATTTACACTAGATATTCATAATCTATAAATTAATTATTCTCATTCTACATAATGTTTCATAGTGATGGGGCCATTAATATTTGAGAAGCTGTGCGGAATTATCAGTTATCCTTTGGAATTGTTGAAAATAAGAGTCAAATATTTGAAATTACAATTTACACTAGATATATAAAAATCTATACATTAATTAATCTCATTCTACATAATGTTGCATAGTGAAGAGGCCATTAATATTTGAGAAGCTATAAGGAATTATCAGTTATCCTTTGAAATATTTGAAAATAAGAGTCAAATGTTTGAAATTTCAATTTACACTAGATATTCATACTATATAAATTAATTATTCTCATTCTACATAATGTTTCATAGTGAAACGGACATTAATAATTGAGAAGCAGTGCTAAATTGTCAGTAATCCTTTAGAATTATTGAAAATAAGATTCAAATATTTGATAATCCCATTTATACTGGACATTCACAGTGTATAAATTAAAGTTCCCTATTATCTATAATGTCTCTTGGTGAAGAGGCCATTGTTACTTTAGAAACAGTTCGAAAATTCAATTATCTTTTAGAAACATTCGAAATAATGATACAAATACTTAAAATATCCATTTATACTAGACATTAACAGTGTATAAATTAAAATTCCCCATTATCCATAATGTTTCTTAGTGAAGAGGCCATTAATATTTGAGAAGCAGTGCGGAATTATCAGTTATCCTTTGGAATTGTTGAAAATAAGATTCAAATCTTTGAAAATCCCATTTATACTAGATATTCATAATCTATACATTAATTAATCCCATTGTCCATAATGTTTCATAGTGAAGAGGCCATTCATATTTGAGAAGCAGTGCGGAATTACCAGTTATCCTTTGGAATTGTTGAAAATAAGATTCAAATATATGAAAATCACATTTATACTAGATATTCATAATCTATAAATAAATTATTCCCATTCTACATAATGTTTCATAGTGAAAAGGCCATTAATATTTGAAAAGCTGTGCGGAATTATCAGTTATCCTTTGGAATATTTGAAAATAAGAATCAAATATTTGAAAATCCCATTTATACTAGATATTCATAATCTATAAATAAATTATTCCCATTCTACATAATGTTTCATAGTGAAGAGGCCATTCATATTTGAGAAGAAGTGCGGAATTATCAGTTATCCTTTGGAATTGTTAAAAATAAGATTCAAATCTTTGAAAATCCCATTTATACTAGATATTCATAATCTTTACATTAATTAATCCCATTCTCCATAATGTTTCATAGTGAAATGGACATTAATAATTGAGAATCAGTGCTAAATTGTCAGTAATCCTTTAGAATTATTGAAAAAAAGATTCAAATATTTGAAAATCCCATTTATACTAGACATTAACAGTGTATAAAATAAAATTCCCCATTATCCATAATGCTTCTTAGTGATGAGGCCATTGATATTTGAGAAGCAGTGCGGAATTATCAGTTATCCTTTGAAATTGTTGAAAATAAGATTCAAATATTTGAAAATCCCATTTATACTAGATATTCATAATCTATAATTAAATTATTCCCATTCTACATAATGTTTCATAGTGAAGAGGCCATTAATATTTGAGAAGCTGTGCGGAATTATCAGTTATCCTTTGGAATATTTTAAAATAAGAGTCAAATATTTGAAATTTCAATTTACACTAGATATTCATAATATATAAATTAATTATTCTCATTCTACATAATGTTTCATAGTGAAGAGGCCATTAATATTTGAGAACCTGTGCGGAATAATCAGTTATCCTTTGGAATTGTTGAATAAAAGAGTCAAATATTTGAAATTACAATTTACACTATATATTCATAATCTATAAATAAATTATTCCCATTCTACATAATGTTTCATAGTGAAGAGGCCATTAATATTTGAGAAGCTTAATATGAATATATTATATAAATTAATTATTCTCATTCTACATAATGTTTCATAGTGAAACGGACATTAATAATTGAGAAGCAGTGCTAAATTGTCAGTAATCCTTTAGAATTATTGAAAAAAAGATTCAAATATTTGAAAATCCCATTTATACTAGACATTAACAGTGTATAAAATAAAATTCCCCATTATCCATAATGCTTCTTAGTGATGAGGCCATTGATATTTGAGAAGCAGTGCGGAATTATCAGTTATCCTTTGAAATTGTTGAAAATAAGATTCAAATATTTGAAAATCCCATTTATACTAGATATTCATAATCTATAAATAAATTATTCCCATTCTATATAATGTTTCATAGTGAAGAGGCCATTAATATTTGAGAAGCTGTGCGGAATTATCAGTTATCCTTTGGAATATTTGAAAATAAGAGTCAAATATTTGAAATTACAATTTACACTAGATATTCATAATATATAAATTAATTATTCTCATTCTACATAATGTTTCATAGTGAAGAGGCCATTAATATTTGAGAACCTGTGCGGAATAATCAGTTATCCTTTGGAATTGTTGAATAAAAGAGTCAAATATTTGAAATTACAATTTACACTAGATATTCATAATCTATAAATAAATTATTCCCATTCTACATAATGTTTCATAGTGAAGAGGCCATTAATAATTGAGAAGCAGTGCGGAATTACCAGTTATCCTTTGGAATTGTTGAAAATAAGATTCAAATATTTGAAAATCACATTTATACTAGATATTCATAATCTATAAATAAATTATTCCCATTCTACATAATGTTTCATAGTGAAGAGGCCATTAATATTTGAGAAGCTGTGCGGAATTATCAGTTATCCTTTGGAATATTTGAAAATAAGAATCAAATATTTGAAATTACAATTTACACTAGATATTCATATTCTATAAATTAATTATTCTCATTCTACATAATGTTTCATAGTGATGAGGCCATTAATATTTGAGAAGCTGTGCGGAATTATCAGTTATGCTTTGGAATTGTTGAAAATAAGAGTCAAATATTTGAAATTACAATTTACACTAGATAAATATTAATCTATACATTAATTAATCTCATTATCCATAATGTTTCATAGTGAAACGGACATTAATAATTGAGAAGCAGTGCTAAATTGTCAGTAATCCTTTAGAATTATTGAAAATAAGATTCAAATATTTGAAATAACAATTTACACTAGACATTCTCGGTGTATAAAATAAAGGTCCCCTTTATCTATAATGTTTCTTACTGAAGAGGCCATTAATATTAAAGGAGCAGTGCTAAATTGTCAATAATCCTTTGGAATTATTGAAAATAAGATTCAAGTATTTGGTAATCCCATTTATACTGGACATTCACAGTGTATAAATTAAAATTCCCCATTATCCATAATGTTTCTTAGTGATGAGGCCATTAATATTTGAGAAGCAGTGTGGAATTATCAGTTATCCTATGGAATTATTGAAAATAAGATTCAAATCTTTGAAAATCCCATTTATACTAGATATTCATAATCTATACATTAATTAATCCCATTGTCCATAATGTTTCATAGTGAAATGGACATTAATAATTGAGAAGCAGTGCTAAATTGTCAGTAATCCTTTAGAATAATTGAAAAAAAGATTCAAATATTTGAAAATCTCATTTATACTAGACATTAACAGTGTATAAAATAAAATTCCCCATTATCCATAATGCTTCTTAGTGATGAGGCCATTGATATTTGAGAAGCAGTGCGGAATTATCAGTTATCCTTTGAAATTGTTGAAAATAAGATTCAAATCTTTGAAAATCCCATTTATACTAGATATTCATAATCTATACATTAATTAATCCCATTCTACATAATGTTTCATAGTGAAGAGGCCATTAATAATTGAGAAGGAGTGCGGAATTACCAGTTATCCTTTGGAATTGTTGAAAATAAGAGTCAAATATTTGAAATTACAATTTACACTAGATATATAAAAATCTATACATTAATTAATCTCATTATCCATAATGTTTCATAGTGAAACGGACATTAATAATTGAGAAGCAATGCGGAATTATCAGTTATCCTTTGGAATTGTTGAAAATAAGATTCAAATATTTGAAAATCACATTTATACTAGATATTCATAATCTATACATTAATAAATCCCATTGTCCATAATGTTTCATAGTGAAATGGACATTAATAATTGAGAAGCACTGCTAAATTGTCAGTAATCCTTTAGAATTATTGAAAATAAGATTCAAATATTTGATAATCCCATTTATACTGGACATTCACAGTGTATAAATTAAAGTTCCCCATTATCTATAATGTCTCTTGGTGAAGAGGCCATTGTTACTTGAGAAACAGTTCGAAAATTCAATTATCTTTTAGAAACATTCGAAATAATGATACAAATACTTAAAATATCCATTTATACTAGATATTAACAGTGTATAAATTAAAATTCCCCATTATCCATAATATTTCATTGTGAAGAGGCCATTAATATTTGAGAAGCAGAACAGAAATGTCAAAAATCCTTTGGCATTTTTTTAAATAAGATTCAAATATATGAAAATCACATTTATACTAGATATTCATAATCTATAAATAAATTCTTCCCATTCTACATAATGTTTCATAGTGAAGAGGCCATTAATATTTGAGAAGCTGTGCGGAATTATCAGTTATCCTTTGGAATATTTGAAAATAAGAATCAAATACTTGAAATTACAATTTACACTAGATATTCATATTCTATAAATTAATTATTCTCATTCTACATAATGTTTCATAGTGTAGAGGCCATTGATATTTGAGAAGCAGTGCGGAATTATTAGTAATCCTTTAGAATTATTGAAAATAAGAGTCAAATATTTGAAACACCCATTTATACTAGACATTCTCGGTGTATAAAATAAAGGTCCCCTTTATCTATAATGTTTCTTAGTGAAGAGGACATTAATATTAAAGGAGCAGTGCTTAATTGTCAGTAATCCTTTGGAATTGTTGAAAATAACAATCAAATATTTTAAATTACAATTTACAATAGATATACATAATCTATACATTAATTAATCCCTTTGTCCATAATGTTTCATAGTGAAATGGACATTAATATTTGAGAAGCTGTGCGTAATTATCAGTTATCCTTTGGAATATTTGAAAATAAGAATCAAATATTTGAAATTACAATTTACACTAGATATTCATATTCTATAAATTAATTATTCTCATTCTACATAATGTTTCATAGTGATGGGGCCATTAATATTTGAGAAGCTGTGCGGTATTAACAGTTATCCTTTGGAATATTTGAAAATAAGAATCAAATATTTGAAAATCCCATTTATACTAGATATTCATAATCTATAAATAAATTATTCCCATTCTACATAATGTTTCATAGTGAAGAGGCCATTCATATTTGAGAAGCAGTGCGGAATTATCAGTTATCCTTTGGAATTGTTGAAAATAAGATTCAAATCTTTGAAAATCCCATTTATACTAGATATTCATATTCTATAAATTAATAATTCTCATTCTACATAATGTTTCATAGTGATGAGGCCATTAATATTTGAGAAACTGTGCGGAGTTATCAGTTATCCTTTGGAATTGTTGAAAATAAGAGTCAAATATTTGAAATTACAATTTACACTAGATAAATATAAATCTATACATTAATTAATCTCATTATCCATAATGTTTCATAGTGAAACGGACATTAATAATTGAGAAGCAGTGCGGAATTACCACTTATCCTTTGGAATTGTTGAAAATAAGATTCAAATATTTGAAAATCACATTTATACTAGATATTCATAATCTATAAATAAATTATTCTCATTCTACATAATGTTTCATAGTGAAACGGACATTAATATTTGAGAAGCAGTGTGGAATTATCAGTTATCCTATGGAATTATTGAAAATAAGAGTCAAATATTTGAAATTACAAGTTACACTGGATATTCATAATCTATAAATAAATTATTCCCATTCCACATAATGTTTCATAGTGATGAGGCCATTAATATTTGAGAAGCTGTGCGGAATTATCAGTTATCCTTTGGAATTGTTGAAAATAAGAGTCAAATATTTGAAATTACAATTTACACTAGATAAATATAAATCTATACATTAATTAATCTCATTATCCATAATGTTTCATAGTGAAACGGACATTCATATTTGAGAAGCAGTGCGGAATTACCAGTTATCCTTTGGAATTGTTGAAAATAAGATTCAAATCTTTGAAAATCCCATTTATACTAGATATTCATAATCTATAAATAAATTATTCCCATTCTACATAATGTTTCATAGTGAAGAGGCCATTCATATTTGAGAAGCAGTGCGGAATTATCAGTTATCCTTTGGAATTGTTGAAAATAAGATTCAAATCTTTGAAAATCCCATTTATACTAGATATTCATAATCTATACATTAATTAATCCCATTGTCCATAATGTTTCATAGTGAAGAGGCCATTCATATTTGAGAAGCAGTGCGGAATTACCAGTTATCCTTTGGAATTGTTGAAAATAAGATTCAAATATTTGAAAATCACATTTATACTAGATATTCATAATCTATAAATAAATTATTCCCATTCTACATAATGTTTCATAGTGAAGAGGCCATTAATATTTGAGAAGCTGTGCGGAATTATCAGTTATCCTTTGGAATGTTTGAAAATAAGAGTCAAATATTTGAAATTACAATTTACACTAGATATTCATAATCTATAAATTAATTATTCTCATTCTACATAATGTTTCATTGTGAAGGGGCCATTCATATTTGAGAAGCAGTGCGGAATTATCAGTAATCCTTTGGAATTGTTGAAAATAAGATTCAAATATTTGAAAATCTCTTATATACTAAATATTCATAATCTATAAATTAATTATTCTCATTCTACATAATGTTTCATAGTGAAGAGGCCATTAATATTAGATAAGCAGTGTGGAATTATCAGTTATCCTTTGGAATATTTGAAAATAAGAATCAAATACTTGAAATTACAATTTACACTAGATATTCATATTCTATAAATTAATTATTCTCATTCTACATAATGTTTCATAGTGTAGAGGCCATTGATATTTGAGAAGCAGTGCGGAATTATCAGTAATCCTTTAGAATTATTGAAAATAAGAGTCAAATGTTTGAAACACCCATTTATACTAGACATTCTCGGTGTATAAAATAAAGGTCCCCTTTATCTATAATGTTTCTTAGTGAAGAGGCCATTAATATTAAAGGAGCAGTGCTAAATTGTCAGTAATCCTTTGGAATTGTTGAAAATAACAATCAAATATTTTAAATTACAATTTACAATAGATATACATAATCTATACATTAATTAATCCCTTTGTCCATAATGTTTCATAGTGAAATGGACATTAATATTTGAGAAGCTGTGCGTAATTATCAGTTATCCTTTGGAATATTTGAAAATAAGAATCAAATATTTGAAATTACAATTTACACTAGATATTCATATTCTATAAATTAATTATTCTCATTCTACATAATGTTTCATAGTGATGGGGCCATTAATATTTGAGAAGCTGTGCGGAATTAACAGTTATCCTTTGGAATATTTGAAAATAAGAATCAAATATTTGAAAATCCCATTTATACTAGATATTCATAATCTATAAATAAATTATTCCCATTCTACATAATGTTTCATAGTGAAGAGGCCATTCATATTTGAGAAGCAGTGCGGAATTATCAGTTATCCTTTGGAATTGTTGAAAATAAGATTCAAATCTTTGAAAATCCCATTTATACTAGATATTCATATTCTATAAATTAATAATTCTCATTCTACATAATGTTTCATAGTGATGAGGCCATTAATATTTGAGAAGCTGTGCGGAATTATCAGTTATCCTTTGGAATTGTTGAAAATAAGAGTCAAATATTTGAAAATCCCATTTATACTAGATATTCATAATCTATAAATAAATTATTCCCATTCTACATAATGTTTCATAGTGAAGAGGCCATTAATATTTGAGAAGCTGTGCGGAATAATCAGTTATTCTTTGGAATTGTTGAATAAAAGAGTCAAATATTTGAAATTACAATTTACACTAGATATTCATAACCTATAAATAAATTATTCCCATTCTACATAATGTTTCATAGTGAAGAGGCCATTAATAATTGAGAAGCAGTGCTAAATTGACAGTAATCCTTTAGAATTATTGAAAAAAAGATTTAAATATTTGAAAATCCCATTTATACTAGACATTAACAGTGTATAAAATAAAATTCCCCATTATCCATAATGCTTCTTAGTGATGAGGCCATTGATATTTGAGAAGCAGTTCGGAATTATCAGTTATCCTTTGAAATTGTTGAAAATAAGATTCAAATATTTGAAAATCCCATTTATACTAGATATTCATAATCTATAAATAAATTATTCCCATTCTACATAATGTTTCATAGTGAAGAGGCCATTAATATTTGAGAAGCTGTGCGGAATAATCAGTTATTCTTTGGAATTGTTGAATAAAAGAGTCAAATATTTGAAATTACAATTTACACTAGATATTCATAACCTATAAAAAAATTATTCCCATTCTACATAATGTTTCATAGTGAAGAGGCCATTAATAATTGAGAAGCAGTGCGGAATTACCAGTTATCCTTTGGAATTGTTGAAAATAAGATTCAAATATTTGAAAATCACATTTATACTAGTTATTTATAATCTATAAATAAATTATTACCATTCTACATATTGTTTCATAGTGAAGAGGCCATTAATATTTGAGAAGCTGTGCGGAATTATCAGTTATCCTTTGGAATATTTGAAAATAAGAATCAAATATTTGAAATTACAATTTACACTAGATATTCATATTCTATAAATTAATTATTCTCATTCTACATAATGTTTCATAGTGATGGGGCCATTAATATTTGAGAAGCTGTGCGGAATTATCAGTTATCCTTTGGAATTGTTGAAAATAAGAGTCAAATATTTGAAATTACAATTTACACTAGATATATAAAAATATATACATTAATTAATCTCATTCTACATAATGTTGCATAGTGAAGAGGCCATTAATATTTGAGAAGCTATGCGGAATTATCAGTTATCCTTTGAAATATTTGAAAATAAGAGTCAAATGTTTGAAATTTCAATTTTCACTAGATATTCATACTATATAAATTAATTATTCTCATTCTACATAATGTTTCATAGTGAAGAGGCCATTAATAATTGAGAAGCAGTGCTAAATTGTCAGTAATCCTTTGGAATTGTTGAAAATAAGAGTCAAATATTTGAAATTACAATTTACACTAGATAAATATTAATCTATACATTAATTAATCTCATTATCCATAATGTTTCATAGTGAAACGGACATTAATAATTGAGAAGCAGTGCGGAATTATCAGTTATCCTTTGGAATTGTTGAAAATAAGATTCAAATCTTTGAAAATCCCATTTATACTAGATATTCATATTCTATAAATTAATAATTCTCATTCTACATAATGTTTCATAGTGATGAGGCCATTAATATTTGAGAAGCTGTGCGGAATTATCAGTTATCCTTTGGAATTGTTGAAAATAAGAGTCAAATATTTGAAAATCCCATTTATACTAGATATTCATAATCTATAAATAAATTATTCCCATTCTACATAATGTTTCATAGTGAAGAGGCCATTAATATTTGAGAAGCTGTGGGGAATAATCAGTTATTCTTTGGAATTGTTGAATAAAAGAGTCAAATATTTGAAATTACAATTTACACTAGATATTCATAACCTATAAATAAATTATTCCCATTCTACATAATGTTTCATAGTGAAGAGGCCATTAATAATTGAGAAGCAGTGCTAAATTGACAGTAATCCTTTAGAATTATTGAAAAAAAGATTTAAATATTTGAAAATCCCATTTATACTAGACATTAACAGTGTATAAAATAAAATTCCCCATTATCCATAATGCTTCTTAGTGATGAGGCCATTGATATTTGAGAAGCAGTTCGGAATTATCAGTTATCCTTTGAAATTGTTGAAAATAAGATTCAAATATTTGAAAATCCCATTTATACTAGATATTCATAATCTATAAATAAATTATTCCCATTCTACATAATGTTTCATAGTGAAGAGGCCATTAATATTTGAGAAGCTGTGCGGAATAATCAGTTATTCTTTGGAATTGTTGAATAAAAGAGTCAAATATTTGAAATTACAATTTACACTAGATATTCATAACCTATAAAAAAATTATTCCCATTCTACATAATGTTTCATAGTGAAGAGGCCATTAATAATTGAGAAGCAGTGCGGAATTACCAGTTATCCTTTGGAATTGTTGAAAATAAGATTCAAATATTTGAAAATCACATTTATACTAGTTATTTATAATCTATAAATAAATTATTACCATTCTACATATTGTTTCATAGTGAAGAGGCCATTAATATTTGAGAAGCTGTGCGGAATTATCAGTTATCCTTTGGAATATTTGAAAATAAGAATCAAATATTTGAAATTACAATTTACACTAGATATTCATATTCTATAAATTAATTATTCTCATTCTACATAATGTTTCATAGTGATGGGGCCATTAATATTTGAGAAGCTGTGCGGAATTATCAGTTATCCTTTGGAATTGTTGAAAATAAGAGTCAAATATTTGAAATTACAATTTACACTAGATATATAAAAATATATACATTAATTAATCTCATTCTACATAATGTTGCATAGTGAAGAGGCCATTAATATTTGAGAAGCTATGCGGAATTATCAGTTATCCTTTGAAATATTTGAAAATAAGAGTCAAATGTTTGAAATTTCAATTTTCACTAGATATTCATACTATATAAATTAATTATTCTCATTCTACATAATGTTTCATAGTGAAACGGACATTAATAATTGAGAAGCAGTGCTAAATTGTCAGTAATCCTTTAGAATTATTGAAAATAAGATTCAAATATTTGATAATCCCATTTATACTGGACATTCACAGTGTATAAATTAAAGTTCCCTATTATCTATAATGTCTCTTGGTGAAGAGGCCATTGTTACTTGAGAAACAGTTCGAAAATTCAATTATCTTTTAGAAACATTCGAAATAATGATACAAATACTTAAAATATCCATTTATACTAGACATTAACAGTGTATAAATTAAAATTCCCCATTATCCATAATGTTTCTTAGTGAAGAGGCCATTAATATTTGAGAAGCAGTGCGGAATTACCAGTTATCCTTTGGAATTGTTGAAAATAAGATTCAAATATATGAAAATCACATTTATACTAGATATTCATAATCTATACATTAATTAATCCCATTGTCCATAATGTTTCATAGTGAAGAGGCCATTCATATTTGAGAAGCAGTGCGGAATTACCAGTTATCCTTTGGAATTGTTGAAAATAAGATTCAAATATATGAAAATCACATTTATACTAGATATTCATAATCTATAAATAAATTATTCCCATTCTACATAATGTTTCATAGTGAAAAGGCCATTAATATTTGAAAAGCTGTGCGGAATTATCAGTTATCCTTTGGAATATTTGAAAATAAGAATCAAATATTTGAAAATCCCATTTATACTAGATATTCATAATCTATAAATAAATTATTCCCATTCTACATAATGTTTCATAGTGAAGAGGCCATTCATATTTGAGAAGAAGTGCGGAATTATCAGTTATCCTTTGGAATTGTTAAAAATAAGATTCAAATCTTTGAAAATCCCATTTATACTAGATATTCATAATCTTTACATTAATTAATCCCATTCTCCATAATGTTTCATAGTGAAATGGACATTAATAATTGAGAATCAGTGCTAAATTGTCAGTAATCCTTTAGAATTATTGAAAAAAAGATTCAAATATTTGAAAATCCCATTTATACTAGACATTAACAGTGTATAAAATAAAATTCCCCATTATCCATAATGCTTCTTAGTGATGAGGCCATTGATATTTGAGAAGCAGTGCGGAATTATCAGTTATCCTTTGAAATTGTTGAAAATAAGATTCAAATATTTGAAAATCCCATTTATACTAGATATTCATAATCTATAAATAAATTATTCCCATTCTACATAATGTTTCATAGTGAAGAGGCCATTAATATTTGAGAAGCTGTGCGGAATTATCAGTTATCCTTTGGAATTGTTGAAAATAAGAGTCATATATTTGAAATTACAATTTACACTAGATAAATATTAATCTATACATTATTTAATCTCATTATCCATAATGTTTCATAGTGAAACGGACATTAATAATTGAGAACCTGTGCGGAATAATCAGTTATCCTTTGGAATTGTTGAATAAAAGAGTCAAATATTTGAAATTACAATTTACACTAGATATTCATAATCTATAAATAAATTATTCCCATTCTACGTAATGTTTCATAGTGAAGAGGCCATTAATAATTGAGAAGCAGTGCGGAATTACCAGTTATCCTTTGAAATTGTTGAAAATAAGATTCAAATATTTGAAAATCCCATTTATACTAGATATTCATAATCTATAAATAAATTATTCCCATTCTACATAATGTTTCATAGTGAAGAGGCCATTAATAATTGAGAAGCAGTGCGGAATTATCAGTAATCCTTTGGAATTGTTGAAAATAAGATTCAAATATTTGAAAATCTCTTATATACTAGATATTCATAATCTATAAATTAATTATTCTCATTCTACATAATGTTTCATTGTGAAGGGGCCATTCATATTTGAGAAGCAGTGCGGAATTATCAGTAATCCTTTGGAATTGTTGAAAATAAGATTCAAATATTTGAAAATCTCTTATATACTAGATATTCATAATCTATAAATTAATTATTCTCATTCTACATAATGTTTCATAGTGAAGAGGCCATTAATATTAGATAAGCAGTGTGGAATTATCAGTTATCCTTTGGAATTGTTGAAAATAAGAGTCATATATTTGAAATTACAATTTACACTAGATAAATATTAATCTATACATTATTTAATCTCATTATCCATAATGTTTCATAGTGAAACGGACATTAATAATTGAGAAGCAGTGCTAAATTGTCAGTAATCCTTTTGAATTATTGAAAATAAGATTCAAGTAGTTGATAATCCCCTTTATACTGGACATTCACAGTATATAAATTAAAATTCCCCATTATCTATAATGTCTCTTGGTGAAGAGGCCATTATTACTTGAGAAACAGTTCGGAAATTCAATTATCTTTTAGAAACATTCAAAATAATTATACAAATACTTAAAATTTCCATTTATACTAGACATTAACAACAGTGTATAAATTAAAATTCCCCATTATCCATAATGTTTCTTAGTGATGAGGCCATAAATATTTGAGAAGCAGTGCGGAATTATCAGTAATCCTTTAGAATTATTGAAAATAAGATTCAAATCTTTGAAAATCCCATTTATACTATATATTCATAATCTATACATTAATTAATCCCATTGTCCATAATGTTTCATAGTGAAATGGACATTAATAATTGAGAAGCAGTGCGGAATTATCAGTAATCCTTTAGAATTATTGAAAATAAGATTCAAATCTTTGAAAATCCCATTTATACTAGATATTCATAATCTATAAATAAATTATTCCCATTCTACATAATGTTCCATAGTGAAGAGGCCATTCATATTTGAGAAGCAGTGCGGAATTATCAGTTATCCTTTGGAATTGTTGAAAATAAGATTCAAATCTTTGAAAATCCCATTTATACTATATATTCATAATCTATACATTAATTAATCCCATTGTCCATAATGTTTCATAGTGAAATGGACATTAATAATTGAGAAGCAGTGCGGAATTATCAGTAATCCTTTAGAATTATTGAAAATAAGATTCAAATCTTTGAAAATCCCATTTATACTAGATATTCATAATCTATAAATAAATTATTCCCATTCTACATAATGTTTCATAGTGAAGAGGCCATTAATAATTGAGAAGCAGTGCGGAATTACCAGTTATCCTTTGGAATTGTTGAAAATAAGAGTCAAATATTTGAAATTACAATTTACACTAGATATATAAAAATCTATACATTAATTAATCTCATTCTACATAATGTTGCATAGTGAAGAGGCCATTAATATTTGAGAAGCTATGCGGAATTATCAGTTATCCTTTGAAATATTTGAAAATAAGAGTCAAATATTTGAAATTTCAATTTACACTAGATATTCATACTATATAAATTAATTATTCTCATTCTACATAATGTTTCATAGTGAAGAGGCCATTCATATTTGAGAAGCAGTGCGGAATTACCAGTTATCCTTTGGAATTGTTGAAAATAAGATTCAAATATATGAAAATCACATTTATACTAGATATTCATAATCTATAAATAAATTATTCCCATTCTACATAATGTTTCATAGTGAAAAGGCCATTAATATTTGAAAAGCTGTGCGGAATTATCAGTTATCCTTTGGAATATTTGAAAATAAGAATCAAATATTTGAAAATCCCATTTATACTAGATATTCATAATCTATAAATAAATTATTCCCATTCTACATAATGTTTCATAGTGAAGAGGCCATTCATATTTGAGAAGAAGTGCGGAATTATCAGTTATCCTTTGGAATTGTTAAAAATAAGATTCAAATCTTTGAAAATCCCATTTATACTAGATATTCATAATCTTTACATTAATTAATCCCATTCTCCATAATGTTTCATAGTGAAATGGACATTAATAATTGAGAATCAGTGCTAAATTGTCAGTAATCCTTTAGAATTATTGAAAAAAAGATTCAAATATTTGAAAATCCCATTTATACTAGACATTAACAGTGTATAAAATAAAATTCCCCATTATCCATAATGCTTCTTAGTGATGAGGCCATTGATATTTGAGAAGCAGTGCGGAATTATCAGTTATCCTTTGAAATTGTTGAAAATAAGATTCAAATATTTGAAAATCCCATTTATACTAGATATTCATAATCTATAAATAAATTATTCCCATTCTACATAATGTTTCATAGTGAAAAGGCCATTAATATTTGAGAAGCTGTGCGGAATTATCAGTTATCCTTTGGAATATTTTAAAATAAGAGTCAAATATTTGAAATTTCAATTTACACTAGATATTCATAATATATAAATTAATTATTCTCATTCTACATAATGTTTCATAGTGAAGAGGCCATTAATATTTGAGAACCTGTGCGGAATAATCAGTTATCCTTTGGAATTGTTGAATAAAAGAGTCAAATATTTGAAATTACAATTTACACTAGATATTCATAATCTATAAATAAATTATTCCCATTCTACGTAATGTTTCATAGTGAAGAGGCCATTAATAATTGAGAAGCAGTGCGGAATTACCAGTTATCCTTTGAAATTGTTGAAAATAAGATTCAAATATTTGAAAATCCCATTTATACTAGATATTCATAATCTATAAATAAATTATTCCCATTCTACATAATGTTTCATAGTGAAGAGGCCATTAATATTTGAGAAGCTGTGCGGAATAATCAGTTATTCTTTGGAATTGTTGAATAAAAGAGTCAAATATTTGAAATTACAATTTACACTAGATATTCATAACCTATAAATAAATTATTCCCATTCTACATAATGTTTCATAGTGAAGAGGCCATTAATAATTGAGAAGCAGTGCGGAATTATCAGTAATCCTTTGGAATTGTTGAAAATAAGATTCAAATATTTGAAAATCTCTTATATACTAGATATTCATAATCTATAAATTAATTATTCTCATTCTACATAATGTTTCATTGTGAAGGGGCCATTCATATTTGAGAAGCAGTGCGGAATTATCAGTAATCCTTTGGAATTGTTGAAAATAAGATTCAAATATTTGAAAATCTCTTATATACTAGATATTCATAATCTATAAATTAATTATTCTCATTCTACATAATGTTTCATAGTGAAGAGGCCATTAATATTAGATAAGCAGTGTGGAATTATCAGTTATCCTTTGGAATTGTTGAAAATAAGAGTCATATATTTGAAATTACAATTTACACTAGATAAATATTAATCTATACATTATTTAATCTCATTATCCATAATGTTTCATAGTGAAACGGACATTAATAATTGAGAAGCAGTGCTAAATTGTCAGTAATCCTTTTGAATTATTGAAAATAAGATTCAAGTAGTTGATAATCCCCTTTATACTGGACATTCACAGTATATAAATTAAAATTCCCCATTATCTATAATGTCTCTTGGTGAAGAGGCCATTATTACTTGAGAAACAGTTCGGAAATTCAATTATCTTTTAGAAACATTCAAAATAATTATACAAATACTTAAAATTTCCATTTATACTAGACATTAACAACAGTGTATAAATTAAAATTCCCCATTATCCATAATGTTTCTTAGTGATGAGGCCATAAATATTTGAGAAGCAGTGCGGAATTATCAGTTATCCTTTGGAATTGTTGAAAATAAGATTCAAATCTTTGAAAATCCCATTTATACTATATATTCATAATCTATACATTAATTAATCCCATTGTCCATAATGTTTCATAGTGAAATGGACATTAATAATTGAGAAGCAGTGCGGAATTATCAGTAATCCTTTAGAATTATTGAAAATAAGATTCAAATATTTGAAAATCCCATTTATACTAGATATTCATAATCTATAAATAAATTATTCCCATTCTACATAATGTTCCATAGTGAAGAGGCCATTCATATTTGAGAAGCAGTGCGGAATTATCAGTTATCCTTTGGAATTGTTGAAAATAAGATTCAAATCTTTGAAAATCCCATTTATACTATATATTCATAATCTATACATTAATTAATCCCATTGTCCATAATGTTTCATAGTGAAATGGACATTAATAATTGAGAAGCAGTGCGGAATTATCAGTAATCCTTTAGAATTATTGAAAATAAGATTCAAATCTTTGAAAATCCCATTTATACTAGATATTCATAATCTATAAATAAATTATTCCCATTCTACATAATGTTTCATAGTGAAGAGGCCATTAATAATTGAGAAGCAGTGCGGAATTACCAGTTATCCTTTGGAATTGTTGAAAATAAGAGTCAAATATTTGAAATTACAATTTACACTAGATATATAAAAATCTATACATTAATTAATCTCATTCTACATAATGTTGCATAGTGAAGAGGCCATTAATATTTGAGAAGCTATGCGGAATTATCAGTTATCCTTTGAAATATTTGAAAATAAGAGTCAAATATTTGAAATTTCAATTTACACTAGATATTCATACTATATAAATTAATTATTCTCATTCTACATAATGTTTCATAGTGAAGAGGCCATTCATATTTGAGAAGCAGTGCGGAATTACCAGTTATCCTTTGGAATTGTTGAAAATAAGATTCAAATATATGAAAATCACATTTATACTAGATATTCATAATCTATAAATAAATTATTCCCATTCTACATAATGTTTCATAGTGAAAAGGCCATTAATATTTGAAAAGCTGTGCGGAATTATCAGTTATCCTTTGGAATATTTGAAAATAAGAATCAAATATTTGAAAATCCCATTTATACTAGATATTCATAATCTATAAATAAATTATTCCCATTCTACATAATGTTTCATAGTGAAGAGGCCATTCATATTTGAGAAGAAGTGCGGAATTATCAGTTATCCTTTGGAATTGTTAAAAATAAGATTCAAATCTTTGAAAATCCCATTTATACTAGATATTCATAATCTTTACATTAATTAATCCCATTCTCCATAATGTTTCATAGTGAAATGGACATTAATAATTGAGAATCAGTGCTAAATTGTCAGTAATCCTTTAGAATTATTGAAAAAAAGATTCAAATATTTGAAAATCCCATTTATACTAGACATTAACAGTGTATAAAATAAAATTCCCCATTATCCATAATGCTTCTTAGTGATGAGGCCATTGATATTTGAGAAGCAGTGCGGAATTATCAGTTATCCTTTGAAATTGTTGAAAATAAGATTCAAATATTTGAAAATCCCATTTATACTAGATATTCATAATCTATAAATAAATTATTCCCATTCTACATAATGTTTCATAGTGAAAAGGCCATTAATATTTGAGAAGCTGTGCGGAATTATCAGTTATCCTTTGGAATATTTTAAAATAAGAGTCAAATATTTGAAATTTCAATTTACACTAGATATTCATAATATATAAATTAATTATTCTCATTCTACATAATGTTTCATAGTGAAGAGGCCATTAATATTTGAGAACCTGTGCGGAATAATCAGTTATCCTTTGGAATTGTTGAATAAAAGAGTCAAATATTTGAAATTACAATTTACACTAGATATTCATAATCTATAAATAAATTATTCCCATTCTACGTAATGTTTCATAGTGAAGAGGCCATTAATAATTGAGAAGCAGTGCGGAATTACCAGTTATCCTTTGAAATTGTTGAAAATAAGATTCAAATATTTGAAAATCCCATTTATACTAGATATTCATAATCTATAAATAAATTATTCCCATTCTACATAATGTTTCATAGTGAAGAGGCCATTAATATTTGAGAAGCTGTGCGGAATAATCAGTTATTCTTTGGAATTGTTGAATAAAAGAGTCAAATATTTGAAATTACAATTTACACTAGATATTCATAACCTATAAATAAATTATTCCCATTCTACATAATGTTTCATAGTGAAGAGGCCATTAATAATTGAGAAGCAGTGCGGAATTATCAGTAATCCTTTGGAATTGTTGAAAATAAGATTCAAATATTTGAAAATCTCTTATATACTAGATATTCATAATCTATAAATTAATTATTCTCATTCTACATAATGTTTCATTGTGAAGGGGCCATTCATATTTGAGAAGCAGTGCGGAATTATCAGTAATCCTTTGGAATTGTTGAAAATAAGATTCAAATATTTGAAAATCTCTTATATACTAGATATTCATAATCTATAAATTAATTATTCTCATTCTACATAATGTTTCATAGTGAAGAGGCCATTAATATTAGATAAGCAGTGTGGAATTATCAGTTATCCTTTGGAATTGTTGAAAATAAGAGTCATATATTTGAAATTACAATTTACACTAGATAAATATTAATCTATACATTATTTAATCTCATTATCCATAATGTTTCATAGTGAAACGGACATTAATAATTGAGAAGCAGTGCTAAATTGTCATTAATCCTTTTGAATTATTGAAAATAAGATTCAAGTAGTTGATAATCCCCTTTATACTGGACATTCACAGTATATAAATTAAAATTCCCCATTATCTATAATGTCTCTTGGTGAAGAGGCCATTATTACTTGAGAAACAGTTCGGAAATTCAATTATCTTTTAGAAACATTCAAAATAATTATACAAATACTTAAAATTTCCATTTATACTAGACATTAACAACAGTGTATAAATTAAAATTCCCCATTATCCATAATGTTTCTTAGTGATGAGGCCATAAATATTTGAGAAGCAGTGCGGAATTATCAGTTATCCTTTGGAATTGTTGAAAATAAGATTCAAATCTTTGAAAATCCCATTTATACTATATATTCATAATCTATACATTAATTAATCCCATTGTCCATAATGTTTCATAGTGAAATGGACATTAATAATTGAGAAGCAGTGCGGAATTATCAGTAATCCTTTAGAATTATTGAAAATAAGATTCAAATATTTGAAAATCCCATTTATACTAGATATTCATAATCTATAAATAAATTATTCCCATTCTACATAATGTTTCATAGTGAAGAGGCCATTAATATTTGAGAAGCAGTGCTAAATTGTCAGTTATCCTTTGGAATTATTGAAAATAAGATTCAAATATTTGATAATCCCACTTATACTAGATATTCTTAATATATAAAAAAATTATTCCCATTCTACATAATATTTCATAGTGAAGAGGCCATTAATATTTGAGAAGCAGTGCTAAATTGTCAGTAATCCTTTAGATTTATTAAAAAAAAGATTCAAATATTTGTAAATCCCATTTATACTAGACATTAACAGTGTATAAATTAAAATTCCCCATTATCCATAATGTTTCTTAGTGATGAGGCCATTAATATTTGAGAAGCAGTGCGGAAATATCAGTTATCCTTTGGAATATTTTAAAATAAGAGTCAAATATTTGAAATTTCAATTTACACTAGATATTCATAATTTATAAATTAATTATTCTCATTCTACAGAATGTTTCATAGTGAAGAGGGCATTCATATTTGAGAAGCAGTGCGGAATTGTCAGTTATCCTTTGAAATTGTTGAAAATAAGATTCAAATATTTGTTATTACAATTTACACTAGATATATAAAAATCTATACATTAATTAATCTCATTATCCATAATGTTTCATAGTGAAACGGACATTAATAATTGAGAAGCAGTGCGGAATTATCAGTTATCCTTTGGAATTGTTGAAAATAAGAGTCAAATATTTGAAATTACAATTTACACTAGATATATAAAAATCTATACATTAATTAATCTCATTCTACATAATGTTGCATAGTGAAGAGGCCATTAATATTTGAAAAGCTATGCGGAATTATCAGTTATCCTTTGAAATATTTGAAAATAAGAGTCAAATATTTGAAATTTCAATTTACACTAGATATTCATACTATATAAATTAATTATTCTCATTCTACATAATGTTTCATAGTGAAACGGACATTAATAATTGAGAAGCAGTGCTAAATTGTCAGTAATCCTTTAGAATTATTGAAAATAAGATTCAAATATTTGATAATCCCATTTATACTGGACATTCACAGTGTATAAATTAAAGTTCCCTATTATCTATAATGTCTCTTGGTGAAGAGGCCATTGTTACTTGAGAAACAGTTCGAAAATTCAATTATCTTTTAGAAACATTCGAAATAATGATACAAATACTTAAAATATCCATTTATACTAGACATTAACAGTGTATAAATTAAAATTCCCCATTATCCATAATATTTCATTGTGAAGAGGCCATTAATATTTGAGAAGCAGAACAGAAATGTCAAAAATCCTTTGGCATTTTTTTAAATAAGATTCAAATATATGAAAATCACATTTATACTAGATATTCATAATCTATAAATAAATTATTCCCATTCTACATAATGTTTCATAGTGAAAAGGCCATTAATATTTGAAAAGCTGTGCGGAATTATCAGTTATCCTTTGGAATATTTGAAAATAAGAATCATATATTTGAAAATCCCATTTATACTAGATATTCATAATCTATAAATAAATTATTCCCATTCTACATAATGTTTCATAGTGAAGAGGCCATTAATATTTGAGAAGCTGTGCGGAATAATCAGTTATTCTTTGGAATTGTTGAATAAAAGAGTCAAATATTTGAAATTTCAATTTACATTAGATATTCATAATCTATAAATAATTTATTCCCATTCTACATAATGTTTCATAGTGAAGAGGCCATTAATAATTGAGAAGCAGTGCGGAATTACCAGTTATCCTTTGGAATTGTTGAAAATAAAATTCAAATATTTGAAAATCACATTTATACTAGATATTCATAATCTATAAATAAATTATTCCCATTCTACATAATGTTTCATAATGAAGAGGCCATTAATATTTGAGAAGCTGTGCGGAATTATCAGTTATCCTTTGGAATATTTGAAAATAAGAATCAAATATTTGAAATTACAATTTACACTAGATATTCATATTCTATAAATTAATTATTCTCATTCTACATGATGTTGCATAGTGATGAGGCCATTAATATTTGAGAAGCAGTGCGGAATTATCAGTTATCCTTTGAAATTGTTGAAAATAAGATTCAAATATTTGAAAATCCTATTTATACTAGATATTCATAATCTATAAATAAATTATTCCCATTCTACATAATGTTTCATAGTGAAGAGGCCATTAATATTTGAGAAGCTGTGCGGAATTATCAGTTATCCTTTGGAATATTTTAAAATAAGAGTCAAATATTTGAAATTTCAATTTACACTAGATATTCATAATATATAAATTAATTATTCTCATTCTACATAATGTTTCATAGTGAAGAGGCCATTAATATTTGAGAACCTGTGCGGAATAATCAGTTATCCTTTGGAATTGTTGAATAAAAGAGTCAAATATTTGAAATTACAATTTACACTAGATATTCATAATCTATAAATAAATTATTCCCATTCTACATAATGTTTCATAGTGAAGAGGCCATTAATAATTGAGAAGCAGTGCGGAATTATCAGTAATCCTTTGGAATTGTTGAAAATAAGATTCAAATATTTGAAAATCTCTTATATACTAGATATTCATAATCTATAAATTAATTATTCTCATTCTACATAATGTTTCATTGTGAAGGGGCCATTCATATTTGAGAAGCAGTGCGGAATTATCAGTAATCCTTTGGAATTGTTTAAAATAAGATTCAAATATTTGAAAATCTCTTATATACTAGATATTCATAATCTATAAATTAATTATTCTCATTCTACATAATGTTTCATAGTGAAGAGGCCATTAATATTAGATAAGCAGTGTGGAATTATCAGTTATCCTTTGGAATTGTTGAAAATAAGAGTCATATATTTGAAATTACAATTTACACTAGATAAATATTAATCTATACATTATTTAATCTCATTATCCATAATGTTTCATAGTGAAACGGACATTAATAATTGAGAAGCAGTGCTAAATTGTCAGTAATCCTTTAGAATTATTGAAAATAAGATTCAAATCTTTGAAAATCCCATTTATACTAGATATTCATAATCTATAAATAAATTATTCCCATTCTACATAATGTTTCATAGTGAAGAGGCCATTAATAATTGAGAAGCAGTGCGGAATTACCAGTTATCCTTTGGAATTGTTGAAAATAAGAGTCAAATATTTGAAATTACAATTTACACTAGATATATAAAAATCTATACATTAATTAATCTCATTCTACATAATGTTGCATAGTGAAGAGGCCATTAATATTTGAGAAGCTATGCGGAATTATCAGTTATCCTTTGAAATATTTGAAAATAAGAGTCAAATATTTGAAATTTCAATTTACACTAGATATTCATACTATATAAATTAATTATTCTCATTCTACATAATGTTTCATAGTGAAGAGGCCATTCATATTTGAGAAGCAGTGCGGAATTACCAGTTATCCTTTGGAATTGTTGAAAATAAGATTCAAATATATGAAAATCACATTTATACTAGATATTCATAATCTATAAATAAATTATTCCCATTCTACATAATGTTTCATAGTGAAAAGGCCATTAATATTTGAAAAGCTGTGCGGAATTATCAGTTATCCTTTGGAATATTTGAAAATAAGAATCAAATATTTGAAAATCCCATTTATACTAGATATTCATAATCTATAAATAAATTATTCCCATTCTACATAATGTTTCATAGTGAAGAGGCCATTCATATTTGAGAAGAAGTGCGGAATTATCAGTTATCCTTTGGAATTGTTAAAAATAAGATTCAAATCTTTGAAAATCCCATTTATACTAGATATTCATAATCTTTACATTAATTAATCCCATTCTCCATAATGTTTCATAGTGAAATGGACATTAATAATTGAGAATCAGTGCTAAATTGTCAGTTATCCTTTGGAATTGTTGAAAATAAGAGTCAAATATTTGAAATTACAATTTACACTAGATAAATATTAATCTATAAATAAATTATTCCCATTCTACGTAATGTTTCATAGTGAAGAGGCCATTAATAATTGAGAAGCAGTGCGGAATTACCAGTTATCCTTTGAAATTGTTGAAAATAAGATTCAAATATTTGAAAATCCCATTTATACTAGATATTCATAATCTATAAATAAATTATTCCCATTCTACATAATGTTTCATAGTGAAGAGGCCATTAATAATTGAGAAGCAGTGCGGAATTATCAGTAATCCTTTGGAATTGTTGAAAATAAGATTCAAATATTTGAAAATCTCTTATATACTAGATATTCATAATCTATAAATTAATTATTCTCATTCTACATAATGTTTCATTGTGAAGGGGCCATTCATATTTGAGAAGCAGTGCGGAATTATCAGTAATCCTTTGGAATTGTTGAAAATAAGATTCAAATATTTGAAAATCTCTTATATACTAGATATTCATAATCTATAAATTAATTATTCTCATTCTACATAATGTTTCATAGTGAAGAGGCCATTAATATTAGATAAGCAGTGTGGAATTATCAGTTATCCTTTGGAATTGTTGAAAATAAGAGTCATATATTTGAAATTACAATTTACACTAGATAAATATTAATCTATACATTATTTAATCTCATTATCCATAATGTTTCATAGTGAAACGGACATTAATAATTGAGAAGCAGTGCTAAATTGTCAGTAATCCTTTTGAATTATTGAAAATAAGATTCAAGTAGTTGATAATCCCCTTTATACTGGACATTCACAGTATATAAATTAAAATTCCCCATTATCTATAATGTCTCTTGGTGAAGAGGCCATTATTACTTGAGAAACAGTTCGGAAATTCAATTATCTTTTAGAAACATTCAAAATAATTATACAAATACTTAAAATTTCCATTTATACTAGACATTAACAACAGTGTATAAATTAAAATTCCCCATTATCCATAATGTTTCTTAGTGATGAGGCCATAAATATTTGAGAAGCAGTGCGGAATTATCAGTAATCCTTTAGAATTATTGAAAATAAGATTCAAATCTTTGAAAATCCCATTTATACTAGATATTCATAATCTATAAATAAATTATTCCCATTCTACATAATGTTCCATAGTGAAGAGGCCATTCATATTTGAGAAGCAGTGCGGAATTATCAGTTATCCTTTGGAATTGTTGAAAATAAGATTCAAATCTTTGAAAATCCCATTTATACTATATATTCATAATCTATACATTAATTAATCCCATTGTCCATAATGTTTCATAGTGAAATGGACATTAATAATTGAGAAGCAGTGCGGAATTATCAGTAATCCTTTAGAATTATTGAAAATAAGATTCAAATCTTTGAAAATCCCATTTATACTAGATATTCATAATCTATAAATAAATTATTCCCATTCTACATAATGTTTCATAGTGAAGAGGCCATTAATAATTGAGAAGCAGTGCGGAATTACCAGTTATCCTTTGGAATTGTTGAAAATAAGAGTCAAATATTTGAAATTACAATTTACACTAGATATATAAAAATCTATACATTAATTAATCTCATTCTACATAATGTTGCATAGTGAAGAGGCCATTAATATTTGAGAAGCTATGCGGAATTATCAGTTATCCTTTGAAATATTTGAAAATAAGAGTCAAATATTTGAAATTTCAATTTACACTAGATATTCATACTATATAAATTAATTATTCTCATTCTACATAATGTTTCATAGTGAAGAGGCCATTCATATTTGAGAAGCAGTGCGGAATTACCAGTTATCCTTTGGAATTGTTGAAAATAAGATTCAAATATATGAAAATCACATTTATACTAGATATTCATAATCTATAAATAAATTATTCCCATTCTACATAATGTTTCATAGTGAAAAGGCCATTAATATTTGAAAAGCTGTGCGGAATTATCAGTTATCCTTTGGAATATTTGAAAATAAGAATCAAATATTTGAAAATCCCATTTATACTAGATATTCATAATCTATAAATAAATTATTCCCATTCTACATAATGTTTCATAGTGAAGAGGCCATTCATATTTGAGAAGAAGTGCGGAATTATCAGTTATCCTTTGGAATTGTTAAAAATAAGATTCAAATCTTTGAAAATCCCATTTATACTAGATATTCATAATCTTTACATTAATTAATCCCATTCTCCATAATGTTTCATAGTGAAATGGACATTAATAATTGAGAATCAGTGCTAAATTGTCAGTTATCCTTTGGAATTGTTGAAAATAAGAGTCAAATATTTGAAATTACAATTTACACTAGATAAATATTAATCTATAAATAAATTATTCCCATTCTACGTAATGTTTCATAGTGAAGAGGCCATTAATAATTGAGAAGCAGTGCGGAATTATCAGTAATCCTTTGGAATTGTTGAAAATAAGATTCAAATATTTGAAAATCTCTTATATACTAGATATTCATAATCTATAAATTAATTATTCTCATTCTACATAATGTTTCATTGTGAAGGGGCCATTCATATTTGAGAAGCAGTGCGGAATTATCAGTAATCCTTTGGAATTGTTGAAATTAAGATTCAAATATTTGAAAATCTCTTATATACTAGATATTCATATTCTATAAATTAATTATTCTCATTCTACATGATGTTGCATAGTGATGAGGCCATTAATATTTGAGAAGCTGTGCGGAATAATCAGTTATCCTTTGGAATTGTTGAAAATAAGAGTCAAATATTTGAAATTACAATTTACACTAGATAAATATTAATCTATACATTAATTAATCTCATTATCCATAATGTTTCATAGTGAAACGGACATTAATAATTGAGAAGCAGTGCTAAATTGTCAGTTATCCTTTGGAATTATTGAAAATAAGATTCAAATATTTGATAATCCCACTTATACTAGATAGTCTTAATATATAAAAAAATTATTCCCATTCTACATAATATTTCATAGTGAAGAGGCCATTAATATTTGAGAAGCAGTGTGGAATTATCAGTTATCCTATGGAATTATTGAAAATAAGATTCAAATCTTTGAAAATCCCATTTATACTAGATATTCATAATCTATACATTAATTAATCCAATTGTCCATAATGTTTCATAGTGAAATGGACATTAATAATTGAGAAGCAGTGCTAAATTGTCAGTAATCCTTTAGAATTATTGAAAAAAAGATTCAAATATTTGTAAATCCCATTTATACTAGACATTAACAGTGTATAAAATAAAATTCCCCATTATCCATAATGATTCTTAATGATGAGGCCATTAATATTTGAGAAGCAGTGCGGAATTATCAGTTATCCTTTGGAATATTTGAAAATAAGAATCAAATATTTGAAATTACAATTTACACTAGATATATATTAATCTATACATTAATTAATCCCATTATCCATAATGTTTCATAGGAAAACGGACATTAATAATTGAGAAGCAGTGCTAAATTATCAGTTATCCTATGGAATTATTGACAATAAGAGTCAAATATTTGAAATTACAATTTACACTAGATAATCATAATTTATAAATTAATTATTCTCATTCTACAGAATGTTTCATAGTGAAGAGGCCATTAATATTTGAGAAGCAGTGTGGAATTATCAGTTATCCTATGGAATTATTGAAAATAAGATTCAAATCTTTGAAAATCCCATTTATACTAGATATTCATAATCTATACATTAATTAATCCAATTGTCCATAATGTTTCATAGTGAAATGGACATTAATAATTGAGAAGCAGTGCTAAATTGTCAGTAATCCTTTAGAATTATTCAAAAAAAGATTCAAATATTTGAAAATTCCATTTATACTAGACATTAACAGTGTATAAAATAAAATTCCCCATTATCCATAATGCTTCTTAGTGATGAGGCTATTGATATTTGAGAAGCAGTGCGGAATTATCAGTTATCCTTTGAAATTGTAGAAAATAAGATTCAAATATTTGAAATTACAATTTACACTAGATATATAAAAATCTATACATTAATTAATCTCATTATCCATAATGTTTCATAGTGAAACGGACATTAATAATTGAGAAGCAGTGCGGAATTATCAGTTATCCTTTGGAATTGTTGAAAATAAGATTCAAATATTTGAAAATCACATTTATACTAGATATTCATAATCTATAAATAAATTATTCCCATTCTACATAATGTTTCATAGTGAAGAGGCCATTAATATTTGAGAAGCTGTGCGGAATTATCAGTTATCCTTTGGAATTGTTGAAAATAAGAGTCAAATATTTGAAATTACAATTTACACTAGATATATAAAAATCTATACATTAATTAATCTCATTATCCATAATGTTTCATAGTGAAACGGACATTAATAATTGAGAAGCAGTGCAAAATTGTCAGTAATCCTTTAGAATTATTGAAAATAAGATTTAAATATTTGATAATCCCATTTATACTGGACATTCACAGTGTATAAATTAAAGTTCCCCATTATCTATAATATCTCTTGGTGAAGAGGCCATTGTTACTTGAGAAACAGTTCGAAAATTCAATTATCTTTTAGAAACATTCGAAATAATGATACGAATACTTAAAATATCCATTTATACTAGATATTAACAGTGTATAAATTAAAATTCCCCATTATCCATAATATTTCATTGTGAAGAGGCCATTAATATTTGAGAAGCAGAACAGAAATGTCAAAAATCCTTTGGCATTTTTTTAAATAAGATTTAAATATATGAAAATCACATTTATACTAGATATTCATAATCTATAAATAAATTATTCCCATTCTACATAATGTTTCATAGTGAAGAGGCCATTCATATTTGAGAAGCAGTGCGGAATTATCAGTTATCCTTTGGAATTGTTGAAAATAAGATTCAAATCTTTGAAAATCCCATTTATACTAGATATTCATAATCTATACATTAATTAATCCCATTGTCCATAATGTTTCATAGTGAAATGGACATTAATAATTGAGAAGCAGTGCTAAATTGTCAGTAATCCTTTAGAATTATTGAAAAAAAGATTCAAATATTTGAAAATCCCATTTATACTAGACATTAACAGTGTATAAAATAAAATTCCCCATTATCCATAATGCTTCTTAGTGATGAGGCCATTGATATTTGAGAAGCAGTGCGGAATTATCAGTTATCCTTTGAAATTGTTGAAAATAAGATTCAAATATTTGAAAATCCCATTTACACTAGATATTCATAATATATAAATTAATTATTCTCATTCTACATAATGTTTCATAGTGAAGAGGCCATTAATATTTCAGAAGCTGTGCGGAATAATCAGTTATCCTTTGGAATTGTTAAATAAAAGAGTCAAATATTTGAAATTTCAATTTACATTAGATATTCATAATCTATAAATAAATTATTCCCATTCTACATAATATTTCATAGTGAAGAGGCCATTAATAATTGAGAAGCAGTGCGGAATTACCAGTTATCCTTTGGAATTGTTGAAAATAAAATTCAAATATTTGAAAATCACATTTATACTAGATATTCATAATCTATAAATAAATTATTCCCATTCTACATAATGTTTCATAATGAAGAGGCCATTAATATTTGAGAAGCAGTGCGGAATTATCAGTTATCCTTTGGAATTGTTGAAAATAAGATTCAAATCTTTGAAAATCCCATTTATACTAGATATTCATATTCTATAAATTAATTATTCTCATTCTACATAATGTTTCATAGTGATGAGGCCATTAATATTTGAGAAGCTGTGCGTAATTATCAGTTATCCTTTGGAATATTTGAAAATAAGAATCAAATATTTGAAATTACAATTTACACTAGATATTCATATTCTATAAATTAATTATTCTCATTCTACATGATGTTGCATAGTGATGAGGCCATTAATATTTGAGAAGCTGTGCGGAATAATCAGTTATCCTTTGGAATTGTTGAAAATAAGAGTCAAATATTTGAAATTACAATTTACACTAGATAAATATTAATCTATACATTAATTAATCTCATTATCCATAATGTTTCATAGTGAAACGGACATTAATAATTGAGAAGCAGTGCGGAATTATCAGTTATCCTTTGGAATTGTTGAAAATAAGAGTCAAATATTTGAAACACCCATTTATACTAGACATTCTCGGTGTATAAAATAAAGGTCCCCTTTATCTATAATGTTTCTTAGTGAAGAGGCCATTAATATTAAAGGAGCAGTGCTAAATTGTCAGTAATCCTTTAGAATTATTGAAAAAAAGATTCAAATATTTGAAAATCCCATTTATACTAGACATTAACAGTGTATAAAATAAAATTCCCCATTATCCATAATGCTTCTTAGTGATGAGGCCATTGATATTTGAGAAGCAGTGCGGAATTATCAGTTATCCTTTGAAATTGTTGAAAATAAGATTCAAATATTTGAAAATCCCATTTATACTAGATATTCATAATCTATAAATAAATTATTCCCATTCTACATAATGTTTCATAGTGAAAAGGCCATTAATATTTGAAAAGCTGTGCGGAATTATCAGTTATCCTTTGGAATATTTGAAAATAAGAATCAAATATTTGAAAATCCCATTTATACTAGATATTCATAATCTATAAATAAATTATTCCCATTCTACATAATGTTTCATAGTGAAGAGGCCATTCATATTTGAGAAACAGTGCGGAATTATCAGTTATCCTTTGGAATTGTTGAAAATAAGATTCAAATCTTTGAAAATCCCATTTATACTAGATATTCATAATCTATACATTAATAAATCCCATTGTCCATAATGTTTCATAGTGAAATGGACATTAATAATTGAGAAGCACTGCTAAATTGTCAGTAATCCTTTAGAATTATTGAAAATAAGATTCAAATATTTGATAATCCCATTTATACTGGACATTCACAGTGTATAAATTAAAGTTCCCCATTATCTATAATGTCTCTTGGTGAAGAGGCCATTGTTACTTGAGAAACAGTTCGAAAATTCAATTATCTTTTAGAAACATTCGAAATAATGATACAAATAATTAAAATATCCATTTATACTAGATATTAACAGTGTATAAATTAAAATTCCCCATTATCCATAATATTTCATTGTGAAGAGGCCATTAATATTTGAGAAGCAGAACAGAAATGTCAAAAATCCTTTGGCATTTTTTTAAATAAGATTCAAATATATGAAAATCACATTTATACTAGATATTCATAATCTATAAATAAATTCTTCCCATTCTACATAATGTTTCATAGTGAAGAGGCCATTAATATTTGAGAAGCTGTGCGGAATTATCAGTTATCCTTTGGAATATTTGAAAATAAGAATCAAATATTTGAAATTACAATTTACACTAGATATTCATATTCTATAAATTAATTATTCTTATTCTACATAAAGTTTCATAGTGATGGGGCCATTAATATTTGAGAAGCTGTGCGGAATTAACAGTTATCCTTTGGAATATTTGAAAATAAGAATCAAATATTTGAAAATCCCATTTATACTAGATATTCATAATCTATAAATAAATTATTCCCATTCTACATAATGTTTCATAGTGAAGAGGCCATTCATATTTGAGAAGCAGTGCGGAATTATCAGTTATCCTTTGGAATTGTTGAAAATAAGATTCAAATCTTTGAAAATCCCATTTATACTAGATATTCATATTCTATAAATTAATTATTCTCATTCTACATAATGTTTCATAGTGATGAGGCCATTAATATTTGAGAAGCTGTGCGTAATTATCAGTTATCCTTTGGAATATTTGAAAATAAGAATCAAATATTTGAAATTACAATTTACACTAGATATTCATATTCTATAAATTAATTATTCTCATTCTACATGATGTTGCATAGTGATGAGGCCATTAATATTTGAGAAGCTGTGCGGAATAATCAGTTATCCTTTGGAATTGTTGAAAATAAGAGTCAAATATTTGAAATTACAATTTACACTAGATAAATATTAATCTATACATTAATTAATCTCATTATCCATAATGTTTCATAGTGAAACGGACATTAATAATTGAGAAGCAGTGCGGAATTATCAGTTATCCTTTGGAATTGTTGAAAATAAGAGTCAAATATTTGAAACACCCATTTATACTAGACATTCTCGGTGTATAAAATAAAGGTCCCCTTTATCTATAATGTTTCTTAGTGAAGAGGCCATTAATATTAAAGGAGCAGTGCTAAATGGTCAGTAATCCTTTAGAATTATTGAAAAAAAGATTCAAATATTTGAAAATCCCATTTATACTAGACATTAACAGTGTATAAAATAAAATTCCCCATTCTACATAATGTTTCATAGTGAAGAGGCCATTCATATTTGAGAAGCAGTGCGGAATTATCAGTTATCCTTTGGAATTGTTGAAAATAAGATTCAAATCTTTGAAAATCCCATTTATACTAGATATTCATAATCTATACATTAATTAATCCCATTGTCCATAATGTTTCATAGTGAAATGGACATTAATAATTGAGAAGCAGTGCTAAATTGTCAGTAATCCTTTAGAATTATTGAAAAAAAGATTCAAATATTTGAAAATCCCATTTATACTAGACATTAACAGTGTATAAAATAAAATTCCCCATTATCCATAATGCTTCTTAGTGATGAGGCCATTGATATTTGAGAAGCAGTGCGGAATTATCAGTTATCCTTTGAAATTGTTGAAAATAAGATTCAAATATTTGAAAATCCCATTTACACTAGATATTCATAATATATAAATTAATTATTCTCATTCTACATAATGTTTCATAGTGAAGAGGCCATTAATATTTCAGAAGCTGTGCGGAATAATCAGTTATCCTTTGGAATTGTTGAATAAAAGAGTCAAATATTTGAAATTTCAATTTACATTAGATATTCATAATCTATAAATAAATTATTCCCATTCTACATAATGTTTCATAGTGAAGAGGCCATTAATAATTGAGAAGCAGTGCGGAATTACCAGTTATCCTTTGGAATTGTTGAAAATAAAATTCAAATATTTGAAAATCACATTTATACTAGATATTCATAATCTATAAATAAATTATTCCCATTCTACATAATGTTTCATAATGAAGAGGCCATTAATATTTGAGAAGCAGTGCGGAATTATCAGTTATCCTTTGGAATTGTTGAAAATAAGATTCAAATCTTTGAAAATCCCATTTATACTAGATATTCATATTCTATAAATTAATTATTCTCATTCTACATAATGTTTCATAGTGATGAGGCCATTAATATTTGAGAAGCTGTGCGTAATTATCAGTTATCCTTTGGAATATTTGAAAATAAGAATCAAATATTTGAAATTACAATTTACACTAGATATTCATATTCTATAAATTAATTATTCTCATTCTACATGATGTTGCATAGTGATGAGGCCATTAATATTTGAGAAGCTGTGCGGAATAATCAGTTATCCTTTGGAATTGTTGAAAATAAGAGTCAAATATTTGAAATTACAATTTACACTAGATAAATATTAATCTATACATTAATTAATCTCATTATCCATAATGTTTCATAGTGAAACGGACATTAATAATTGAGAAGCAGTGCGGAATTATCAGTTATCCTTTGGAATTGTTGAAAATAAGAGTCAAATATTTGAAACACCCATTTATACTAGACATTCTCGGTGTATAAAATAAAGGTCCCCTTTATCTATAATGTTTCTTAGTGAAGAGGCCATTAATATTAAAGGAGCAGTGCTAAATTGTCAGTAATCCTTTAGAATTATTGAAAAAAAGATTCAAATATTTGAAAATCCCATTTATACTAGACATTAACAGTGTATAAAATAAAATTCCCCATTCTACATAATGTTTCATAGTGAAGAGGCCATTCATATTTGAGAAGCAGTGCGGAATTATCAGTTATCCTTTGGAATTTGTTGAAAATAAGATTCAAATCTTTGAAAATCCCATTTATACTAGATATTCATAATCTATACATTAATTAATCCCATTGTCCATAATGTTTCATAGTGAAATGGACATTAATAATTGAGAAGCAGTGCTAAATTGTCAGTAATCCTTTAGAATTATTGAAAAAAAGATTCAAATATTTGAAAATCCCATTTATACTAGACATTAACAGTGTATAAAATAAAATTCCCCATTATCCATAATGCTTCTTAGTGATGAGGCCATTGATATTTGAGAAGCAGTGCGGAATTATCAGTTATCCTTTGAAATTGTTGAAAATAAGATTCAAATATTTGAAAATCCCATTTACACTAGATATTCATAATATATAAATTAATTATTCTCATTCTACATAATGTTTCATAGTGAAGAGGCCATTAATATTTCAGAAGCTGTGCAGAATAATCAGTTATCCTTTGGAATTGTTGAATAAAAGAGTCAAATATTTGAAATTTCAATTTACATTAGATATTCATAATCTATAAATAAATTATTCCCATTCTACATAATGTTTCATAGTGAAGAGGCCATTAATAATTGAGAAGCAGTGCGGAATTACCAGTTATCCTTTGGAATTGTTGAAAATAAAATTCAAATATTTGAAAATCACATTTATACTAGATATTCATAATCTATAAATAAATTATTCCCATTCTACATAATGTTTCATAATGAAGAGGCCATTAATATTTGAGAAGCAGTGCGGAATTATCAGTTATCCTTTGGAATTGTTGAAAATAAGATTCAAATCTTTGAAAATCCCATTTATACTAGATATTCATATTCTATAAATTAATTATTCTCATTCTACATAATGTTTCATAGTGATGAGGCCATTAATATTTGAGAAGCTGTGCGTAATTATCAGTTATCCTTTGGAATATTTGAAAATAAGAATCAAATATTTGAAATTACAATTTACACTAGATATTCATATTCTATAAATTAATTATTCTCATTCTACATGATGTTGCATAGTGATGAGGCCATTAATATTTGAGAAGCTGTGCGGAATAATCAGTTATCCTTTGGAATTGTTGAAAATAAGAGTCAAATATTTGAAATTACAATTTACACTAGATAAATATTAATCTATACATTAATTAATCTCATTATCCATAATGTTTCATAGTGAAACGGACATTAATAATTGAGAAGCAGTGCGGAATTATCAGTTATCCTTTGGAATTGTTGAAAATAAGAGTCAAATATTTGAAACACCCATTTATACTAGACATTCTCGGTGTATAAAATAAAGGTCCCCTTTATCTATAATGTTTCTTAGTGAAGAGGCCATTAATATTAAAGGAGCAGTGCTAAATTGTCAGTAATCCTTTAGAATTATTGAAAAAAAGATTCAAATATTTGAAAATCCCATTTATACTAGACATTAACAGTGTATAAAATAAAATTCCCCATTATCCATAATGCTTCTTAGTGATGAGGCCATTGATATTTGAGAAGCAGTGCGGAATTATCAGTTATCCTTTGAAATTGTTGAAAATAAGATTCAAATATTTGAAAATCCCATTTATACTAGATATTCATAATCTATACATTAATTAATCCCATTGTCCATAATGTTTCATAGTGAAATGGACATTAATAATTGAGAAGCAGTGCTAAATTGTCAGTAATCCTTTAGAATTATTGAAAAAAAGATTCAAATATTTGAAAATCCCATTTATACTAGACATTAACAGTGTATAAAATAAAATTCCCCATTATCCATAATGCTTCTTAGTGATGAGGCCATTGATATTTGAGAAGCAGTGCGGAATTATCAGTTATCCTTTGAAATTGTTGAAAATAAGATTCAAATATTTGAAAATCCCATTTACACTAGATATTCATAATATATAAATAAATTATTCCCATTCTACATAATGTTTCATAGTGAAGAGGCCATTAATAATTGAGAAGCAGTGCGGAATTACCAGTTATCCTTTGGAATTGTTGAAAATAAAATTCAAATATTTGAAAATCACATTTATACTAGATATTCATAATCTATAAATAAATTATTCCCATTCTACATAATGTTTCATAATGAAGAGGCCATTAATATTTGAGAAGCAGTGCGGAATTATCAGTTATCCTTTGGAATTGTTGAAAATAAGATTCAAATCTTTGAAAATCCCATTTATACTAGATATTCATATTCTATAAATTAATTATTCTCATTCTACATAATGTTTCATAGTGATGAGGCCATTAATATTTGAGAAGCTGTGCGTAATTATCAGTTATCCTTTGGAATATTTGAAAATAAGAATCAAATATTTGAAATTACAATTTACACTAGATATTCATATTCTATAAATTAATTATTCTCATTCTACATGATGTTGCATAGTGATGAGGCCATTAATATTTGAGAAGCTGTGCGGAATAATCAGTTATCCTTTGGAATTGTTGAAAATAAGAGTCAAATATTTGAAATTACAATTTACACTAGATAAATATTAATCTATACATTAATTAATCTCATTATCCATAATGTTTCATAGTGAAACGGACATTAATAATTGAGAAGCAGTGCGGAATTATCAGTTATCCTTTGGAATTGTTGAAAATAAGAGTCAAATATTTGAAACACCCATTTATACTAGACATTCTCGGTGTATAAAATAAAGGTCCCCTTTATCTATAATGTTTCTTAGTGAAGAGGCCATTAATATTAAAGGAGCAGTGCTAAATTGTCAGTAATCCTTTAGAATTATTGAAAAAAAGATTCAAATATTTGAAAATCCCATTTATACTAGACATTAACAGTGTATAAAATAAAATTCCCCATTATCCATAATGCTTCTTAGTGATGAGGCCATTGATATTTGAGAAGCAGTGCGGAATTATCAGTTATCCTTTGAAATTGTTGAAAATAAGATTCAAATATTTGAAAATCCCATTTATACTAGATATTCATAATCTATAAATAAATTATTCCCATTCTACATAATGTTTCATAGTGAAAAGGCCATTAATATTTGAAAAGCTGTGCGGAATTATCAGTTATCCTTTGGAATATTTGAAAATAAGAATCAAATATTTGAAAATCCCATTTATACTAGATATTCATAATCTATAAATAAATTATTCCCATTCTACATAATGTTTCATAGTGAAGAGGCCATTCATATTTGAGAAACAGTGCGGAATTATCAGTTATCCTTTGGAATTGTTGAAAATAAGATTCAAATCTTTGAAAATCCCATTTATACTAGATATTCATAATCTATACATTAATAAATCCCATTGTCCATAATGTTTCATAGTGAAATGGACATTAATAATTGAGAAGCACTGCTAAATTGTCAGTAATCCTTTAGAATTATTGAAAATAAGATTCAAATATTTGATAATCCCATTTATACTGGACATTCACAGTGTATAAATTAAAGTTCCCCATTATCTATAATGTCTCTTGGTGAAGAGGCCATTGTTACTTGAGAAACAGTTCGAAAATTCAATTATCTTTTAGAAACATTCGAAATAATGATACAAATAATTAAAATATCCATTTATACTAGATATTAACAGTGTATAAATTAAAATTCCCCATTATCCATAATATTTCATTGTGAAGAGGCCATTAATATTTGAGAAGCAGAACAGAAATGTCAAAAATCCTTTGGCATTTTTTTAAATAAGATTCAAATATATGAAAATCACATTTATACTAGATATTCATAATCTATAAATAAATTCTTCCCATTCTACATAATGTTTCATAGTGAAGAGGCCATTAATATTTGAGAAGCTGTGCGGAATTATCAGTTATCCTTTGGAATATTTGAAAATAAGAATCAAATACTTGAAATTACAATTTACACTAGATATTCATATTCTATAAATTAATTATTCTCATTCTACATAATGTTTCATAGTGAAATGGACATTAATAATTGAGAAGCACTGCTAAATTGTCAGTAATCCTTTAGAATTATTGAAAATAAGATTCAAATATTTGATAATCCCATTTATACTGGACATTCTCGGTGTATAAAATAAAGGTCCCCTTTATCTATAATGTTTCTTAGTGAAGAGGCCATTAATATTAAAGGAGCAGTGCTAAATTGTCAGTAATCCTTTGGAATTGTTGAAAATAACAATCAAATATTTTAAATTACAATTTACAATAGATATACATAATCTATACATTAATTAATCCCTTTGTCCATAATGTTTCATAGTGAAATGGCCATTAATATTTGAGAAGCTGTGCGTAATTATCAGTTATCCTTTGGAATATTTGAAAATAAGAATCAAATATTTGAAATTACAATTTACACTAGATATTCATATTCTATAAATTAATTATTCTTATTCTACATAATGTTTCATAGTGATGGGGCCATTAATATTTGAGAAGCTGTGCGGAATTAACAGTTATCCTTTGGAATATTTGAAAATAAGAATCAAATATTTGAAAATCCCATTTATACTAGATATTCATAATCTATAAATAAATTATTCCCATTCTACATAATGTTTCATAGTGAAGAGGCCATTCATATTTGAGAAGCAGTGCGGAATTATCAGTTATCCTTTGGAATTGTTGAAAATAAGATTCAAATCTTTGAAAATCCCATTTATACTAGATATTCATATTCTATAAATTAATTATTCTCATTCTACATAATGTTTCATAGTGATGAGGCCATTAATATTTGAGAAGCTGTGCGTAATTATCAGTTATCCTTTGGAATATTTGAAAATAAGAATCAAATATTTGAAATTACAATTTACACTAGATAAATATAAATCTATACATTAATTAATCTCATTATCCATAATGTTTCATAGTGAAACGGACATTAATAATTGAGAAGCAGTGCGGAATTACCAGTTATCCTTTGGAATTGTTGAAAATAAGATTCAAATATTTGAAAATCACATTTATACTAGATATTCATAATCTATAAATAAATTATTCTCATTCTACATAATGTTTCATAGTGAAACGGACATTAATATTTGAGAAGCAGTGTGGAATTATCAGTTATCCTATGGAATTATTGAAAATAAGAGTCAAATATTTGAAATTACAAGTTACACTGGATATTCATAATCTATAAATAAATTATTCCCATTCTACATAATGTTTCATAGTGATGAGGCCATTAATATTTGAGAAGCTGTGCGGAATTATCAGTTATCCTTTGGAATTGTTGAAAATAAGAGTCAAATATTTGAAATTACAATTTACACTAGATAAATATAAATCTATACATTAATTAATCTCATTATCCATAATGTTTCATAGTGAAACGGACATTCATATTTGAGAAGCAGTGAGGAATTACCAGTTATCCTTTGGAATTGTTGAAAATAAGATTCAAATCTTTGAAAATCCCATTTATACTAGATATTCATAATCTATAAATAAATTATTCCCATTCTACATAATGTTTCATAGTGAAGAGGACATTCATATTTGAGAAGCAGTGCGGAATTATCAGTTATCCTTTGGAATTGTTGAAAATAAGATTCAAATCTTTGAAAATCCCATTTATACTAGATATTCATAATCTATACATTAATTAATCCCATTGTCCATAATGTTTCATAGTGAAGAGGCCATTCATATTTGAGAAGCAGTGCGGAATTACCAGTTATCCTTTGGAATTGTTGAAAATAAGATTCAAATATTTGAAAATCACATTTATACTAGATATTCATAATCTATAAATAAATTATTCCCATTCTACATAATGTTTCATAGTGAAGAGGCCATTAATATTTGAGAAGCTGTGCGGAATTATCAGTTATCCTTTGGAATGTTTGAAAATAAGAGTCAAATATTTGAAATTACAATTTACACTAGATATTCATAATCTATAAATTAATTATTCTCATTCTACATAATGTTTCATTGTGAAGGGGCCATTCATATTTGAGAAGCAGTGCGGAATTATCAGTAATCCTTTGGAATTGTTGAAAATAAGATTCAAATATTTGAAAATCTCTTATATACTAGATATTCATAATCTATAAATTAATTATTCTCATTCTACATAATGTTTCATAGTGAAGAGGCCAATAATATTAGATAAGCAGTGTGGAATTATCAGTTATCCTTTGGAATATTTGAAAATAAGAATCAAATACTTGAAATTACAATTTACACTAGATATTCATATTCTATAAATTAATTATTCTCATTCTACATAATGTTTCATAGTGTAGAGGCCATTGATATTTGAGAAGCAGTGCGGAATTATCAGTAATCCTTTAGAATTATTGAAAATAAGAGTCAAATGTTTGAAACACCCATTTATACTAGACATTCTCGGTGTATAAAATAAAGGTCCCCTTTATCTATAATGTTTCTTAGTGAAGAGGCCATTAATATTAAAGGAGCAGTGCTAAATTGTCAGTAATCCTTTGGAATTGTTGAAAATAACAATCAAATATTTTAAATTACAATTTACAATAGATATACATAATCTATACATTAATTAATCCCTTTGTCCATAATGTTTCATAGTGAAATGGACATTAATATTTGAGAAGCTGTGCGTAATTATCAGTTATCCTTTGGAATATTTGAAAATAAGAATCAAATATTTGAAATTACAATTTACACTAGATATTCATATTCTATAAATTAATTATTCTCATTCTACATAATGTTTCATAGTGATGGGGCCATTAATATTTGAGAAGCTGTGCGGAATTAACAGTTATCCTTTAGAATATTTGAAAATAAGAATCAAATATTTGAAAATCCCATTTATACTAGATATTCATAATCTATAAATAAATTATTCCCATTCTACATAATGTTTCATAGTGAAGAGGCCATTCATATTTGAGAAGCAGTGCGGAATTATCAGTTATTCTTTGGAATTGTTGAAAATAAGATTCAAATCTTTGAAAATCCCATTTATACTAGATATTCATATTCTATAAATTAATAATTCTCATTCTACATAATGTTTCATAGTGATGAGGCCATTAATATTTGAGAAGCTGTGCGGAATTATCAGTTATCCTTTGGAATTGTTGAAAATAAGAGTCAAATATTTGAAAATCCCATTTATACTAGATATTCATAATCTATAAATAAATTATTCCCATTCTACATAATGTTTCATAGTGAAGAGGCCATTAATATTTGAGAAGCTGTGCGGAATAATCAGTTATTCTTTGGAATTGTTGAATAAAAGAGTCAAATATTTGAAATTACAATTTACACTAGATATTCATAACCTATAAATAAATTATTCCCATTCTACATAATGTTTCATAGTGAAGAGGCCATTAATAATTGAGAAGCAGTGCGGAATTATCAGTAATCCTTTGGAATTGTTGAAAATAAGATTCAAATATTTGAAAATCTCTTATATACTAGATATACATAATCTATAAATTAATTATTCTCATTCTACATAATGTTTCATTGTGAAGGGGCCATTCATATTTGAGAAGCAGTGCGGAATTATCAGTAATCCTTTGGAATTGTTGAAAATAAGATTCAAATATTTGAAAATCTCTTATATACTAGATATTCATAATCTATACATTAATTAATCCCATTGTCCATAATGTTTCATAGTGAAATGGACATTAATAATTGAGAAGCAGTGCTAAATTGACAGTAATCCTTTAGAATTATTGAAAAAAAGATTCAAATATTTGAAAATCCCATTTATACTAGACATTAACAGTGTATAAAATAAAATTCCCCATTATCCATAATGCTTCTTAGTGATGAGGCCATTGATATTTGAGAAGCAGTGCGGAATTATCAGTTATCCTTTGAAATTGTTGAAAATAAGATTCAAATATTTGAAAATCCCATTTATACTAGATATTCATAATCTATAATTAAATTATTCCCATTCTACATAATGTTTCATAGTGAAGAGGCCATTAATATTTGAGAAGCTGTGCGGAATTATCAGTTATCCTTTGGAATATTTTAAAATAAGAGTCAAATATTTGAAATTTCAATTTACACTAGATATTCATAATATATCAATTAATTATTCTCATTCTACATAATGTTTCATAGTGAAGAGGCCATTAATATTTGAGAACCTGTGCGGAATAATCAGTTATCCTTTGGAATTGTTGAATAAAAGAGTCAAATATTTGAAATTACAATTTACACTAGATATTCATAATCTATAAATAAATTATTCCCATTCTACGTAATGTTTCATAGTGAAGAGGCCATTAATAATTGAGAAGCAGTGCGGAATTACCAGTTATCCTTTGAAATTGTTGAAAATAAGATTCAAATATTTGAAAATCCCATTTATACTAGATATTCATAATCTATAAATAAATTATTCCCATTCTACATAATGTTTCATAGTGAAGAGGCCATTAATATTTGAGAAGCTTAATATGAATATATTATATAAATTAATTATTCTCATTCTACATAATGTTTCATAGTGAAACGGACATTAATAATTGAGAAGCAGTGCTAAATTGTCAGTAATCCTTTAGAATTATTGAAAAAAAGATTCAAATATTTGAAAATCCCATTTATACTAGACATTAACAGTGTATAAAATAAAATTCCCCATTATCCATAATGCTTCTTAGTGATGAGGCCATTGATATTTGAGAAGCAGTGCGGAATTATCAGTTATCCTTTGAAATTGTTGAAAATAAGATTCAAATATTTGAAAATCCCATTTATACTAGATATTCATAATCTATAAATAAATTATTCCCATTCTATATAATGTTTCATAGTGAAGAGGCCATTAATATTTGAGAAGCTGTGCGGAATTATCAGTTATCCTTTGGAATATTTGAAAATAAGAGTCAAATATTTGAAATTACAATTTACACTAGATATTCATAATATATAAATTAATTATTCTCATTCTACATAATGTTTCATAGTGAAGAGGCCAATAATATTTGAGAACCTGTGCGGAATAATCAGTTATCCTTTGGAATTGTTGAATAAAAGAGTCAAATATTTGAAATTACAATTTACACTAGATATTCATAATCTATAAATAAATTATTCCCATTCTACATAATGTTTCATAGTGAAGAGGCCATTAATAATTGAGAAGCAGTGCGGAATTACCAGTTATCCTTTGGAATTGTTGAAAATAAGATTCAAATATTTGAAAATCACATTTATACTAGATATTCATAATCTATAAATAAATTATTCCCATTCTACATAATGTTTCATAGTGAAGAGGCCATTAATATTTGAGAAACTGTGCGGAATTATCAGTTATCCTTTGGAATATTTGAAAATAAGAATCAAATATTTGAAATTACAATTTACACTAGATATTCATATTCTATAAATTAATTATTCTCATTCTACATAATGTTTCATAGTGATGAGGCCATTAATATTTGAGAAGCTGTGCGGAATTATCAGTTATGCTTTGGAATTGTTGAAAATAAGAGTCAAATATTTGAAATTACAATTTACACTAGATAAATATAAATCTATACATTAATTAATCTCATTATCCATAATGTTTCATAGTGAAACGGACATTAATAATTGAGAAGCAGTGCTAAATTGTCAGTAATCCTTTAGAATTATTGAAAATAAGATTCAAATATTTGAAATAACAATTTACACTAGACATTCTCGGTGTATAAAATAAAGGTCCCCTTTATCTATAATGTTTCTTACTGAAGAGGCCATTAATATTAAAGGAGCAGTGCTAAATTGTCAATAATCCTTTGGAATTATTGAAAATAAGATTCAAGTATTTGGTAATCCCATTTATACTGGACATTCACAGTGTATAAATTAAAATTCCCCATTATCCATAATTTTTCTTAGTGATGAGGCCATTAATATTTGAGAAGCAGTGTGGAATTATCAGTTATCCTATGGAATTATTGAAAATAAGATTCAAATCTTTGAAAATCCCATTTATACTAGATATTCATAATCTATACATTAATTAATCCCATTGTCCATAATGTTTCATAGTGAAATGGACATTAATAATTAAGAAGCAGTGCTAAATTGTCAGTAATCCTTTAGAATAATTGAAAAAAAGATTCAAATATTTGAAAATCTCATTTCTACTAGACATTAACAGTGTATAAAATAAAATTCCCCATTATCCATAATGCTTCTTAGTGATGAGGCCATTGATATTTGAGAAGCAGTGCGGAATTATCAGTTATCCTTTGAAATTGTTGAAAATAAGATTCAAATCTTTGAAAATCCCATTTATACTAGATATTCATAATCTATACATTAATTAATCCCATTCTACATAATGTTTCATAGTGAAGAGGCCATTAATAATTGAGAAGGAGTGCGGAATTACCAGTTATCCTTTGGAATTGTTGAAAATAAGAGTCAAATATTTGAAATTACAATTTACACTAGATATAAAAAAATCTATACATTAATTAATCTCATTATCCATAATGTTTCATAGTGAAACGGACATTAATAATTGAGAAGCAATGCGGAATTATCAGTTATCCTTTGGAATTGTTGAAAATAAGATTCAAATATTTGAAAATCACATTTATACTAGATATTCATAATCTATACATTAATAAATCCCATTGTCCATAATGTTTCATAGTGAAATGGACATTAATAATTGGGAAGCACTGCTAAATTGTCAGTAATCCTTTAGAATTATTGAAAATAAGATTCAAATATTTGATAATCCCATTTATACTGGACATTCACAGTGTATAAATTAAAGTTCCCCATTATCTATAATGTCTCTTGGTGAAGAGGCCATTGTTACTTGAGAAACAGTTCGAAAATTCAATTATCTTTTAGAAACATTCGAAATAATGATACAAATACTTAAAATATCCATTTATACTAGATATTAACAGTGTATAAATTAAAATTCCCCATTATCCATAATATTTCATTGTGAAGAGGCCATTAATATTTGAGAAGCAGAACAGAAATGTCAAAAATCCTTTGGCATTTTTTTAAATAAGATTCAAATATATGAAAATCACATTTATACTAGATATTCATAATCTATAAATAAATTCTTCCCATTCTACATAATGTTTCATAGTGAAGAGGCCATTAATATTTGAGAAGCTGTGCGGAATTATCAGTTATCCTTTGGAATATTTGAAAATAAGAATCAAATACTTGAAATTACAATTTACACTAGATATTCATATTCTATAAATTAATTATTCTCATTCTACATAATGTTTCATAGTGTAGAGGCCATTGATATTTGAGAAGCAGTGCGGAATTATCAGTAATCCTTTAGAATTATTGAAAATAAGAGTCAAATATTTGAAACACCCATTTATACTAGACATTCTCGGTGTATAAAATAAAGGTCCCCTTTATCTATAATGTTTCTTAGTGAAGAGGACATTAATATTAAAGGAGCAGTGCTTAATTGTCAGTAATCCTTTGGAATTGTTGAAAATAACAATCAAATATTTTAAATTACAATTTACACTAGATAAATATAAATCTATACATTAATTAATCTCATTATCCATAATGTTTCATAGTGAAACGGACATTCATATTTGAGAAGCAGTGCGGAATTACCAGTTATCCTTTGGAATTGTTGAAAATAAGATTCAAATCTTTGAAATTACAATTTACACTAGATATTCATATTCTATAAATTAATTATTCTCATTCTACATAATGTTTCATAGTGATGGGGCCATTAATATTTGAGAAGCTGTGCGGAATTAACAGTTATCCTTTGGAATATTTGAAAATAAGAATCAAATATTTGAAAATCCCATTTATACTAGATATTCATAATCTATAAATAAATTATTCCCATTCTACATAATGTTTCATAGTGAAGAGGCCATTCATATTTGAGAAGCAGTGCGGAATTATCAGTTATCCTTTGGAATTGTTGAAAATAAGATTCAAATCTTTGAAAATCCCATTTATACTAGATATTCATATTCTATAAATTAATAATTCTCATTCTACATAATGTTTCATAGTGATGAGGCCATTAATATTTGAGAAGCTGTGCGGAATTATCAGTTATCCTTTGGAATTGTTGAAAATAAGAGTCAATTATTTGAAAATCCCATTTATACTAGATATTCATAATCTATAAATAAATTATTCCCATTCTACATAATGTTTCATAGTGAAGAGGCCATTAATATTTGAGAAGCTGTGCGAAATAATCAGTTATTCTTTGGAATTGTTGAATAAAAGAGTCAAATATTTGAAATTACAATTTACACTAGATAAATATTAATCTATACATTAATTAATCTCATTATCCATAATGTTTCATAGTGAAACGGACATTAATAATTGAGAAGCAGTGCTAAATTGTCAGTAATCCTTTAGAATTATTGAAAATAAGATTCAAATATTTGAAATAACAATTTACACTAGACATTCTCGGTGTATAAAATAAAGGTCCCCTTTATCTATAATGTTTCTTACTGAAGAGGCCATTAATATTAAAGGAGCAGTGCTAAATTGTCAATAATCCTTTGGAATTATTGAAAATAAGATTCAAGTATTTGGTAATCCCATTTATACTGGACATTCACAGTGTATAAATTAAAATTCCCCATTATCCATAATTTTTCTTAGTGATGAGGCCATTAATATTTGAGAAGCAGTGTGGAATTATCAGTTATCCTATGGAATTATTGAAAATAAGATTCAAATCTTTGAAAATCCCATTTATACTAGATATTCATAATCTATAAATAAATTATTCCCATTCTACATAATGTTTCATAGTGAAGAGGCCATTAATATTTGAGAAGCTGTGCGGAATTATCAGTTATCCTTTGGAATGTTTGAAAATAAGAGTCAAATATTTGAAATTACAATTTACACTAGATATTCATAATCTATAAATTAATTATTCTCATTCTACATAATGTTTCATTGTGAAGGGGCCATTCATATTTGAGAAGCAGTGCGGAATTATCAGTAATCCTTTGGAATTGTTGAAAATAAGATTCAAATATTTGAAAATCCCATTTATACTAGATATTCATAATCTATAAATAAATTATTCCCATTCTACATAATGTTTCATAGTGAAGAGGCCATTAATATTAAAGGAGCAGTGCTAAATTGTCAGTAATCCTTTGGAATTGTTGAAAATAACAATCAAATATTTTAAATTACAATTTACAATAGATATACATAATCTATACATTAATTAATCCCTTTGTCCATAATGTTTCATAGTGAAATGGACATTAATATTTGAGAAGCTGTGCGTAATTATCAGTTATCCTTTGGAATATTTGAAAATAAGAATCAAATATTTGAAATTACAATTTACACTAGATATTCATATTCTATAAATTAATTATTCTCATTCTACATAATGTTTCATAGTGATGGGGCCATTAATATTTGAGAAGCTGTGCGGAATTAACAGTTATCCTTTTGAATATTTGAAAATAAGAATCAAATATTTGAAAATCCCATTTATACTAGATATTCATAATCTATAAATAAATTATTCCCATTCTACATAATGTTTCATAGTGAAGAGGCCATTCATATTTGAGAAGCAGTGCGGAATTATCAGTTATTCTTTGGAATTGTTGAAAATAAGATTCAAATCTTTGAAAATCCCATTTATACTAGATATTCATATTCTATAAATTAATAATTCTCATTCTACATAATGTTTCATAGTGATGAGGCCATTAATATTTGAGAAGCTGTGCGGAATTATCAGTTATCCTTTGGAATTGTTGAAAATAAGAGTCAAATATTTGAAAATCCCATTTATACTAGATATTCATAATCTATAAATAAATTATTCCCATTCTACATAATGTTTCATAGTGAAGAGGCCATTAATATTTGAGAAGCTGTGCGGAATAATCAGTTATTCTTTGGAATTGTTGAATAAAAGAGTCAAATATTTGAAATTACAATTTACACTAGATATTCATAACCTATAAATAAATTATTCCCATTCTACATAATGTTTCATAGTGAAGAGGCCATTAATAATTGAGAAGCAGTGCGGAATTATCAGTAATCCTTTGGAATTGTTGAAAATAAGATTCAAATATTTGAAAATCTCTTATATACTAGATATACATAATCTATAAATTAATTATTCTCATTCTACATAATGTTTCATTGTGAAGGGGCCATTCATATTTGAGAAGCAGTGCGGAATTATCAGTAATCCTTTGGAATTGTTGAAAATAAGATTCAAATATTTGAAAATCTCTTATATACTAGATATTCATAATCTATACATTAATTAATCCCATTGTCCATAATGTTTCATAGTGAAATGGACATTAATAATTGAGAAGCAGTGCTAAATTGACAGTAATCCTTTAGAATTATTGAAAAAAAGATTCAAATATTTGAAAATCCCATTTATACTAGACATTAACAGTGTATAAAATAAAATTCCCCATTATCCATAATGCTTCTTAGTGATGAGGCCATTGATATTTGAGAAGCAGTGCGGAATTATCAGTTATCCTTTGAAATTGTTGAAAATAAGATTCAAATATTTGAAAATCCCATTTATACTAGATATTCATAATCTATAAATAAATTATTCCCATTCTACATAATGTTTCATAGTGAAGAGGCCATTAATATTTGAGAAGCTGTGCGGAATAATCAGTTATTCTTTGGAATTGTTGAATAAAAGAGTCAAATATTTGAAATTACAATTTACACTAGATATTCATAACCTATAAAAAAATTATTCCCATTCTACATAATGTTTCATAGTGAAGAGGCCATTAATAATTGAGAAGCAGTGCGGAATTACCAGTTATCCTTTGGAATTGTTGAAAATAAGATTCAAATATTTGAAAATCACATTTATACTAGTTATTTATAATCTATAAATAAATTATTACCATTCTACATATTGTTTCATAGTGAAGAGGCCATTAATATTTGAGAAGCTGTGCGGAATTATCAGTTATCCTTTGGAATATTTGAAAATAAGAATCAAATATTTGAAATTACAATTGACACTAGATATTCATATTCTATAAATTAATTATTCTCATTCTACATAATGTTTCATAGTGATGGGGCCATTAATATTTGAGAAGCTGTGCGGAATTATCAGTTATCCTTTGAAATATTTGAAAATAAGAGTCAAATGTTTGAAATTTCAATTTACACTAGATATTCATACTATATAAATTAATTATTCTCATTCTACATAATGTTTCATAGTGAAACGGACATTAATAATTGAGAAGCAGTGCTAAATTGTCAGTAATCCTTTAGAATTATTGAAAATAAGATTCAAATATTTGATAATCCCATTTATACTGGACATTCACAGTGTATAAATTAAAGTTCCCTATTATCTATAATGTCTCTTGGTGAAGAGGGCATTGTTACTTGAGAAACAGTTTGAAAATTCAATTATCTTTTAGAAACATTCGAAATAATGATACAAATACTTAAAATATCCATTTATACTAGACATTAACAGTGTATAAATTAAAATTCCCCATTATCCATAATGTTTCTTAGTGAAGAGGCCATTAATATTTGAGAAGCAGTGCGGAATTATCAGTTATCCTTTGGAATTGTTGAAAATAAGATTCAAATCTTTGAAAATCCCATTTATACTAGATATTCATAATCTATAATTAAATTATTCCCATTCTACATAATGTTTCATAGTGAAGAGGCCATTCATATTTGAGAAGCAGTGCGGAATTACCAGTTATCCTTTGGAATTGTTGAAAATAAGATTCAAATATATGAAAATCACATTTATACTAGATATTCATAATCTATAAATAAATTATTCCCATTCTACATAATGTTTCATAGTGAAAAGGCCATTAATATTTGAAAAGCTGTGCGGAATTATCAGTTATCCTTTGGAATATTTGAAAATAAGAATCAAATATTTGAAAATCCCATTTATACTAGATATTCATAATCTATAAATAAATTATTCCCATTCTACATAATGTTTCATAGTGAAGAGGCCATTCATATTTGAGAAGAAGTGCGGAATTATCAGTTATCCTTTGGAATTGTTAAAAATAAGATTCAAATCTTTGAAAATCCCATTTATACTAGATATTCATAATCTTTACATTAATTAATCCCATTCTCCATAATGTTTCATAGTGAAATGGACATTAATAATTGAGAATCAGTGCTAAATTGTCAGTAATCCTTTAGAATTATTGAAAAAAAGATTCAAATATTTGAAAATCCCATTTATACTAGACATTAACAGTGTATAAAATAAAATTCCCCATTATCCATAATGCTTCTTAGTGATGAGGCCATTGATATTTGAGAAGCAGTGCGGAATTATCAGTTATCCTTTGAAATTGTTGAAAATAAGATTCAAATATTTGAAAATCCCATTTATACTAGATATTCATAATCTATAATTAAATTATTCCCATTCTACATAATGTTTCATAGTGAAGAGGCCATTAATATTTGAGAAGCTGTGCGGAATTATCAGTTATCCTTTGGAATATTTTAAAATAAGAGTCAAATATTTGAAATTTCAATTTACACTAGATATTCATAATCTATAAATAAATTCTTCCCATTCTACATAATGTTTCATAGTGAAGAGGCCATTAATATTTGAGAAGCTGTGCGGAATTATCAGTAATCCTTTGGAATATTTGAAAATAAGAATCAAATACTTGAAATTACAATTTACACTAGATATTCATATTCTATAAATTAATTATTCTCATTCTACATAATGTTTCATAGTGTAGAGGCCATTGATATTTGAGAAGCAGTGCGGAATTATCAGTAATCCTTTAGAATTATTGAAAATAAGAGTCAAATATTTGAAACACCCATTTATACTAGACATTCTCGGTGTATAAAATAAAGGTCCCCTTTATCTATAATGTTTCTTAGTGAAGAGGACATTAATATTAAAGGAGCAGTGCTTAATTGTCAGTAATCCTTTGGAATTGTTGAAAATAACAATCAAATATTTTAAATTACAATTTACACTAGATAAATATAAATCTATACATTAATTAATCTCATTATCCATAATGTTTCATAGTGAAACGGACATTCATATTTGAGAAGCAGTGCGGAATTACCAGTTATCCTTTGGAATTGTTGAAAATAAGATTCAAATCTTTGAAATTACAATTTACACTAGATATTCATATTCTATAAATTAATTATTCTCATTCTACATAATGTTTCATAGTGATGGGGCCATTAATATTTGAGAAGCTGTGCGGAATTAACAGTTATCCTTTGGAATATTTGAAAATAAGAATCAAATATTTGAAAATCCCATTTATACTAGATATTCATAATCTATAAATAAATTATTCCCATTCTACATAATGTTTCATAGTGAAGAGGCCATTCATATTTGAGAAGCAGTGCGGAATTATCAGTTATCCTTTGGAATTGTTGAAAATAAGATTCAAATCTTTGAAAATCCCATTTATACTAGATATTCATATTCTATAAATTAATAATTCTCATTCTACATAATGTTTCATAGTGATGAGGCCATTAATATTTGAGAAGCTGTGCGGAATTATCAGTTATCCTTTGGAATTGTTGAAAATAAGAGTCAAATATTTGAAAATCCCATTTATACTAGATATTCATAATCTATAAATAAATTATTCCCATTCTACATAATGTTTCATAGTGAAGAGGCCATTAATATTTGAGAAGCTGTGCGGAATAATCAGTTATTCTTTGGAATTGTTGAATAAAAGAGTCAAATATTTGAAATTACAATTTACACTAGATATATAAAAATATATACATTAATTAATCTCATTCTACATAATGTTGCATAGTGAAGAGGCCATTAATATTTGAGAAGCTATGCGGAATTATCAGTTATCCTTTGAAATATTTGAAAATAAGAGTCAAATGTTTGAAATTTCAATTTTCACTAGATATTCATACTATATAAATTAATTATTCTCATTCTACATAATGTTTCATAGTGAAACGGACATTAATAATTGAGAAGCAGTGCTAAATTGTCAGTAATCCTTTGGAATTGTTGAAAATAAGATTCAAATATATGAAAATCACATTTATACTAGATATTCATAATCTATACATTAATTAATCCCATTGTCCATAATGTTTCATAGTGAAGAGGCCATTCATATTTGAGAAGCAGTGCGGAATTACCAGTTATCCTTTGGAATTGTTGAAAATAAGATTCAAATATATGAAAATCACATTTATACTAGATATTCATAATCTATAAATAAATTATTCCCATTCTACATAATGTTTCATAGTGAAAAGGCCATTAATATTTGAAAAGCTGTGCGGAATTATCAGTTATCCTTTGGAATATTTGAAAATAAGAATCAAATATTTGAAAATCCCATTTATACTAGATATTCATAATCTATAAATAAATTATTCCCATTCTACATAATGTTTCATAGTGAAGAGGCCATTCATATTTGAGAAGAAGTGCGGAATTATCAGTTATCCTTTGGAATTGTTAAAAATAAGATTCAAATCTTTGAAAATCCCATTTATACTAGATATTCATAATCTTTACATTAATTAATCCCATTCTCCATAATGTTTCATAGTGAAATGGACATTAATAATTGAGAATCAGTGCTAAATTGTCAGTAATCCTTTAGAATTATTGAAAAAAAGATTCAAATATTTGAAAATCCCATTTATACTAGACATTAACAGTGTATAAAATAAAATTCCCCATTATCCATAATGCTTCTTAGTGATGAGGCCATTGATATTTGAGAAGCAGTGCGGAATTATCAGTTATCCTTTGAAATTGTTGAAAATAAGATTCAAATATTTGAAAATCCCATTTATACTAGATATTCATAATCTATAAATAAATTATTCCCATTCTACATAATGTTTCATATTGAAGAGGCCATTAATATTTGAGAAGCTGTGCGGAATTATCAGTTATCCTTTGGAATATTTTAAAATAAGAGTCAAATATTTGAAATTTCAATTTACACTAGATATTCATAATATATAAATTAATTATTCTCATTCTACATAATGTTTCATAGTGAAGAGGCCATTAATATTTGAGAACCTGTGCGGAATAATCAGTTATCCTTTGGAATTGTTGAATAAAAGAGTCAAATATTTGAAATTACAATTTACACTAGATATTCATAATCTATAAATAAATTATTCCCATTCTACGTAATGTTTCATAGTGAAGAGGCCATTAATAATTGAGAAGCAGTGCGGAATTACCAGTTATCCTTTGAAATTGTTGAAAATAAGATTCAAATATTTGAAAATCCCATTTATACTAGATATTCATAATCTATAAATAAATTATTCCCATTCTACATAATGTTTCATAGTGAAGAGGCCATTAATATTTGAAAAGCTGTGCGGAATTATCAGTTATCCTTTGGAATATTTGAAAATAAGAATCAAATATTTGAAAATCCCATTTATACTAGATATTCATAATCTATAAATAAATTATTCCCATTCTACATAATGTTTCATAGTGAAGAGGCCATTAATATTTGAGAAGCTGTGCGGAATAATCAGTTATTCTTTGGAATTGTTGAATAAAAGAGTCAAATATTTGAAATTACAATTTACACTAGATATTCATAACCTATAAATAAATTATTCCCATTCTACATAATGTTTCATAGTGAAGAGGCCATTAATAATTGAGAAGCAGTGCGGAATTACCAGTTATCCTTTGGAATTGTTGAAAATAAGATTCAAATATTTGAAAATCACATTTATACTAGTTATTTATAATCTATAAATAAATTATTACCATTCTACATAATGTTTCATAGTGATGGGGCCATTAATATTTGAGAAGCTGTGCGGAATTATCAGTTATCCTTTGGAATTGTTGAAAATAAGAGTCAAATATTTGAAATTACAATTTACACTAGATATATAAAAATATATACATTAATTAATCTCATTCTACATAATGTTGCATAGTGAAGAGGCCATTAATATTTGAGAAGCTATGCGGAATTATCAGTTATCCTTTGAAATATTTGAAAATAAGAGTCAAATGTTTGAAATTTCAATTTTCACTAGATATTCATACTATATAAATTAATTATTCTCATTCTACATAATGTTTCATAGTGAAACGGACATTAATAATTGAGAAGCAGTGCTAAATTGTCAGTAATCCTTTGGAATTGTTGAAAATAAGATTCAAATATATGAAAATCACATTTATACTAGATATTCATAATCTATACATTAATTAATCCCATTGTCCATAATGTTTCATAGTGAAGAGGCCATTCATATTTGAGAAGCAGTGCGGAATTACCAGTTATCCTTTGGAATTGTTGAAAATAAGATTCAAATATATGAAAATCACATTTATACTAGATATTCATAATCTATAAATAAATTATTCCCATTCTACATAATGTTTCATAGTGAAAAGGCCATTAATATTTGAAAAGCTGTGCGGAATTATCAGTTATCCTTTGGAATATTTGAAAATAAGAATCAAATATTTGAAAATCCCATTTATACTAGATATTCATAATCTATAAATAAATTATTCCCATTCTACATAATGTTTCATAGTGAAGAGGCCATTCATATTTGAGAAGAAGTGCGGAATTATCAGTTATCCTTTGGAATTGTTAAAAATAAGATTCAAATCTTTGAAAATCCCATTTATACTAGATATTCATAATCTTTACATTAATTAATCCCATTCTCCATAATGTTTCATAGTGAAATGGACATTAATAATTGAGAATCAGTGCTAAATTGTCAGTAATCCTTTAGAATTATTGAAAAAAAGATTCAAATATTTGAAAATCCCATTTATACTAGACATTAACAGTGTATAAAATAAAATTCCCCATTATCCATAATGCTTCTTAGTGATGAGGCCATTGATATTTGAGAAGCAGTGCGGAATTACCAGTTATCCTTTGAAATTGTTGAAAATAAGATTCAAATATTTGAAAATCCCATTTATACTAGATATTCATAATCTATAAATAAATTATTCCCATTCTACATAATGTTTCATAGTGAAGAGGCCATTAATATTTGAAAAGCTGTGCGGAATTATCAGTTATCCTTTGGAATATTTGAAAATAAGAATCAAATATTTGAAAATCCCATTTATACTAGATATTCATAATCTATAAATAAATTATTCCCATTCTACATAATGTTTCATAGTGAAGAGGCCATTCATATTTGAGAAGCAGTGCGGAATTATCAGTTATCCTTTGGAATTGTTGAAAATAAGAGTCATATATTTGAAATTACAATTTACACTAGATAAATATTAATCTATACATTATTTAATCTCATTATCCATAATGTTTCATAGTGAAACGGACATTAATAATTGAGAAGCAGTGCTAAATTGTCAGTAATCCTTTTGAATTATTGAAAATAAGATTCAAGTAGTTGATAATCCCCTTTATACTGGACATTCACAGTATATAAATTAAAATTCCCCATTATCTATAATGTCTCTTGGTGAAGAGGCCATTATTACTTGAGAAACAGTTCGGAAATTCAATTATCTTTTAGAAACATTCAAAATAATTATACAAATACTTAAAATTTCCATTTATACTAGACATTAACAACAGTGTATAAATTAAAATTCCCCATTATCCATAATGTTTCTTAGTGATGAGGCCATAAATATTTGAGAAGCAGTGCGGAATTATCAGTAATCCTTTAGAATTATTGAAAATAAGATTCAAATCTTTGAAAATCCCATTTATACTAGATATTCATAATCTATAAATAAATTATTCCCATTCTACATAATGTTCCATAGTGAAGAGGCCATTCATATTTGAGAAGCAGTGCGGAATTATCAGTTATCCTTTGGAATTGTTGAAAATAAGATTCAAATCTTTGAAAATCCCATTTATACTATATATTCATAATCTATACATTAATTAATCCCATTGTCCATAATGTTTCATAGTGAAATGGACATTAATAATTGAGAAGCAGTGCGGAATTATCAGTAATCCTTTAGAATTATTGAAAATAAGATTCAAATCTTTGAAAATCCCATTTATACTAGATATTCATAATCTATAAATAAATTATTCCCATTCTACATAATGTTTCATAGTGAAGAGGCCATTAATAATTGAGAAGCAGTGCGGAATTACCAGTTATCCTTTGGAATTGTTGAAAATAAGAGTCAAATATTTGAAATTACAATTTACACTAGATATATAAAAATCTATACATTAATTAATCTCATTCTACATAATGTTGCATAGTGAAGAGGCCATTAATATTTGAGAAGCTATGCGGAATTATCAGTTATCCTTTGAAATATTTGAAAATAAGAGTCAAATATTTGAAATTTCAATTTACACTAGATATTCATACTATATAAATTAATTATTCTCATTCTACATAATGTTTCATAGTGAAGAGGCCATTCATATTTGAGAAGCAGTGCGGAATTACCAGTTATCCTTTGGAATTGTTGAAAATAAGATTCAAATATATGAAAATCACATTTATACTAGATATTCATAATCTATAAATAAATTATTCCCATTCTACATAATGTTTCATAGTGAAAAGGCCATTAATATTTGAAAAGCTGTGCGGAATTATCAGTTATCCTTTGGAATATTTGAAAATAAGAATCAAATATTTGAAAATCCCATTTATACTAGATATTCATAATCTATAAATAAATTATTCCCATTCTACATAATGTTTCATAGTGAAGAGGCCATTCATATTTGAGAAGAAGTGCGGAATTATCAGTTATCCTTTGGAATTGTTAAAAATAAGATTCAAATCTTTGAAAATCCCATTTATACTAGATATTCATAATCTTTACATTAATTAATCCCATTCTCCATAATGTTTCATAGTGAAATGGACATTAATAATTGAGAAGCAGTGCGGAATTATCAGTAATCCTTTAGAATTATTGAAAATAAGATTCAAATCTTTGAAAATCCCATTTATACTAGATATTCATAATCTATAAATAAATTATTCCCATTCTACATAATGTTTCATAGTGAAGAGGCCATTAATAATTGAGAAGCAGTGCGGAATTACCAGTTATCCTTTGGAATTGTTGAAAATAAGAGTCAAATATTTGAAATTACAATTTACACTAGATATATAAAAATATATACATTAATTAATCTCATTCTACATAATGTTGCATAGTGAAGAGGCCATTAATATTTGAGAAGCTATGCGGAATTATCAGTTATCCTTTGAAATATTTGAAAATAAGAGTCAAATGTTTGAAATTTCAATTTTCACTAGATATTCATACTATATAAATTAATTATTCTCATTCTACATAATGTTTCATAGTGAAACGGACATTAATAATTGAGAAGCAGTGCTAAATTGTCAGTAATCCTTTGGAATTGTTGAAAATAAGATTCAAATATATGAAAATCACATTTATACTAGATATTCATAATCTATACATTAATTAATCCCATTGTCCATAATGTTTCATAGTGAAGAGGCCATTCATATTTGAGAAGCAGTGCGGAATTACCAGTTATCCTTTGGAATTGTTGAAAATAAGATTCAAATATATGAAAATCACATTTATACTAGATATTCATAATCTATAAATAAATTATTCCCATTCTACATAATGTTTCATAGTGAAAAGGCCATTAATATTTGAAAAGCTGTGCGGAATTATCAGTTATCCTTTGGAATATTTGAAAATAAGAATCAAATATTTGAAAATCCCATTTATACTAGATATTCATAATCTATAAATAAATTATTCCCATTCTACATAATGTTTCATAGTGAAGAGGCCATTCATATTTGAGAAGAAGTGCGGAATTATCAGTTATCCTTTGGAATTGTTAAAAATAAGATTCAAATCTTTGAAAATCCCATTTATACTAGATATTCATAATCTTTACATTAATTAATCCCATTCTCCATAATGTTTCATAGTGAAATGGACATTAATAATTGAGAATCAGTGCTAAATTGTCAGTAATCCTTTAGAATTATTGAAAAAAAGATTCAAATATTTGAAAATCCCATTTATACTAGACATTAACAGTGTATAAAATAAAATTCCCCATTATCCATAATGCTTCTTAGTGATGAGGCCATTGATATTTGAGAAGCAGTGCGGAATTACCAGTTATCCTTTGAAATTGTTGAAAATAAGATTCAAATATTTGAAAATCCCATTTATACTAGATATTCATAATCTATAAATAAATTATTCCCATTCTACATAATGTTTCATAGTGAAGAGGCCATTAATATTTGAAAAGCTGTGCGGAATTATCAGTTATCCTTTGGAATATTTGAAAATAAGAATCAAATATTTGAAAATCCCATTTATACTAGATATTCATAATCTATAAATAAATTATTCCCATTCTACATAATGTTTCATAGTGAAGAGGCCATTCATATTTGAGAAGCAGTGCGGAATTATCAGTTATCCTTTGGAATTGTTGAAAATAAGAGTCATATATTTGAAATTACAATTTACACTAGATAAATATTAATCTATACATTATTTAATCTCATTATCCATAATGTTTCATAGTGAAACGGACATTAATAATTGAGAAGCAGTGCTAAATTGTCAGTAATCCTTTTGAATTATTGAAAATAAGATTCAAGTAGTTGATAATCCCCTTTATACTGGACATTCACAGTATATAAATTAAAATTCCCCATTATCTATAATGTCTCTTGGTGAAGAGGCCATTATTACTTGAGAAACAGTTCGGAAATTCAATTATCTTTTAGAAACATTCAAAATAATTATACAAATACTTAAAATTTCCATTTATACTAGACATTAACAACAGTGTATAAATTAAAATTCCCCATTATCCATAATGTTTCTTAGTGATGAGGCCATAAATATTTGAGAAGCAGTGCGGAATTATCAGTAATCCTTTAGAATTATTGAAAATAAGATTCAAATCTTTGAAAATCCCATTTATACTAGATATTCATAATCTATAAATAAATTATTCCCATTCTACATAATGTTCCATAGTGAAGAGGCCATTCATATTTGAGAAGCAGTGCGGAATTATCAGTTATCCTTTGGAATTGTTGAAAATAAGATTCAAATCTTTGAAAATCCCATTTATACTATATATTCATAATCTATACATTAATTAATCCCATTGTCCATAATGTTTCATAGTGAAATGGACATTAATAATTGAGAAGCAGTGCGGAATTATCAGTAATCCTTTAGAATTATTGAAAATAAGATTCAAATCTTTGAAAATCCCATTTATACTAGATATTCATAATCTATAAATAAATTATTCCCATTCTACATAATGTTTCATAGTGAAGAGGCCATTAATAATTGAGAAGCAGTGCGGAATTACCAGTTATCCTTTGGAATTGTTGAAAATAAGAGTCAAATATTTGAAATTACAATTTACACTAGATATATAAAAATCTATACATTAATTAATCTCATTCTACATAATGTTGCATAGTGAAGAGGCCATTAATATTTGAGAAGCTATGCGGAATTATCAGTTATCCTTTGAAATATTTGAAAATAAGAGTCAAATATTTGAAATTTCAATTTACACTAGATATTCATACTATATAAATTAATTATTCTCATTCTACATAATGTTTCATAGTGAAGAGGCCATTCATATTTGAGAAGCAGTGCGGAATTACCAGTTATCCTTTGGAATTGTTGAAAATAAGATTCAAATATATGAAAATCACATTTATACTAGATATTCATAATCTATAAATAAATTATTCCCATTCTACATAATGTTTCATAGTGAAAAGGCCATTAATATTTGAAAAGCTGTGCGGAATTATCAGTTATCCTTTGGAATATTTGAAAATAAGAATCAAATATTTGAAAATCCCATTTATACTAGATATTCATAATCTATAAATAAATTATTCCCATTCTACATAATGTTTCATAGTGAAGAGGCCATTCATATTTGAGAAGAAGTGCGGAATTATCAGTTATCCTTTGGAATTGTTAAAAATAAGATTCAAATCTTTGAAAATCCCATTTATACTAGATATTCATAATCTTTACATTAATTAATCCCATTCTCCATAATGTTTCATAGTGAAATGGACATTAATAATTGAGAATCAGTGCTAAATTGTCAGTAATCCTTTAGAATTATTGAAAAAAAGATTCAAATATTTGAAAATCCCATTTATACTAGATATTCATAATCTATAAATAAATTATTCCCATTCTACATAATGTTTCATAGTGAAGAGGCCATTAATATTTGAGAAGCTGTGCGGAATTATCAGTTATCCTTTGGAATATTTGAAAATAAGAATCAAATATTTGAAATTACAATTTACACTAGATATTCATATTCTATAAATTAATTATTCTCATTCTACATAATGTTTCATAGTGATGGGGCCATTAATATTTGAGAAGCTGTGCGGAATTATCAGTTATCCTTTGGAATTGTTGAAAATAAGAGTCAAATATTTGAAATTACAATTTACACTAGATATATAAAAATCTATACATTAATTAATCTCATTATCCATAATGTTTCATAGTGAAACGGACATTAATAATTGAGAAGCAGTGCTAAATTGTCAGTAATCCTTTAGAATTATTGAAAATAAGATTCAAATATTTGATAATCCCATTTATACTGGACATTCACAGTGTATAAATTAAAGTTCCCCATTATCTATAATGTCTCTTGGTGAAGAGGCCATTGTTACTTGAGAAACAGTTCGAAAATTCAATTATCTTTTAGAAACATTCGAAATAATGATACAAATACTTAAAATATCCATTTATACTAGATATTAACAGTGTATAAATTAAAATTCCCCATTATCCATAATATTTCATTGTGAAGAGGCCATTAATATTTGAGAAGCAGAACAGAAATGTCAAAAATCCTTTGGCATTTTTTTTAAATAAGATTCAAATATATGAAAATCACATTTATACTAGATATTCATAATCTATAAATAAATTATTCCCATTCTACATAATGTTTCATAGTGAAAAGGCCATTAATATTTGAAAAGCTGTGCGGAATTATCAGTTATCCTTTGGAATATTTGAAAATAAGAATCATATATTTGAAAATCCCATTTATACTAGATATTCATAATCTATAAATAAATTATTCCCATTCTACATAATGTTTCATAGTGAAGAGGCCATTAATATTTGAGAAGCTGTGCGGAATAATCAGTTATTCTTTGGAATTGTTGAATAAAAGAGTCAAATATTTGAAATTACAATTTACACTAGATATTCATAACCTATAAATAAATTATTCTCATTCTACATAATGTTTCATAGTGATGGGGCCATTAATATTTGAGAAGAAGTGCGGAATTATCAGTTATCCTTTGGAATTGTTAAAAATAAGATTCAAATCTTTAAAAATCCCATTTATACTAGATATTCATAATCTTTACATTAATTAATCCCATTCTCCATAATGTTTCATAGTGAAATGGACATTAATAATTGAGAATCAGTGCTAAATTGTCAGTAATCCTTTAGAATTATTGAAAAAAAGATTCAAATATTTGAAAATCCCATTTATACTAGACATTAACAGTGTATAAAATAAAATTCCCCATTATCCATAATGCTTCTTAGTGATGAGGCCATTGATATTTGAGAAGCAGTGCGGAATTATCAGTTATCCTTTGAAATTGTTGAAAATAAGATTCAAATATTTGAAAATCCCATTTATACTAGATATTCATAATCTATAAATAAATTATTCCCATTCTACATAATGTTTCATAGTGAAGAGGCCATTAATATTTGAGAAGCTGTGCGGAATAATCAGTTATCCTTTGGAATTGTTGAATAAAAGAGTCAAATATTTGAAATTACAATTTACACTAGATATTCATAATCTATAAATAAATTATTCCCATTCTACGTAATGTTTCATAGTGAAGAGGCCATTAATAATTGAGAAGCAGTGCGGAATTACCAGTTATCCTTTGGAATTGTTGAAAATAAGAGTCAAATATTTGAAAATCCCATTTATACTAGATATTCATAATCTATAAATAAATTATTCCCATTCTACATAATGTTTCATAGTGAAGAGGCCATTAATAATTGAGAAGCAGTGCGGAATTATCAGTAATCCTTTGGAATTGTTGAAAATAAGATTCAAATATTTGAAAATCTCTTATATACTAGATATTCATAATCTATAAATTAATTATTCTCATTCTACATAATGTTTCATTGTGAAGGGGCCATTCATATTTGAGAAGCAGTGCGGAATTATCAGTAATCCTTTGGAATTGTTGAAAATAAGATTCAAATATTTGAAAATCTCTTATATACTAGATATTCATAATCTATAAATTAATTATTCTCATTCTACATAATGTTTCATAGTGAAGAGGCCATTAATATTAGATAAGCAGTGTGGAATTATCAGTTATCCTTTGGAATTGTTGAAAATAAGAGTCATATATTTGAAATTACAATTTACACTAGATAAATATTAATCTATACATTATTTAATCTCATTATCCATAATGTTTCATAGTGAAACGGACATTAATAATTGAGAAGCAGTGCTAAATTGTCAGTAATCCTTTTGAATTATTGAAAATAAGATTCAAGTAGTTGATAATCCCCTTTATACTGGACATTCACAGTATATAAATTAAAATTCCCCATTATCTATAATGTCTCTTGGTGAAGAGGCCATTATTACTTGAGAAACAGTTCGGAAATTCAATTATCTTTTAGAAACATTCAAAATAATTATACAAATACTTAAAATTTCCATTTATACTAGACATTAACAACAGTGTATAAATTAAAATTCCCCATTATCCATAATGTTTCTTAGTGATGAGGCCATAAATATTTGAGAAGCAGTGCGGAATTATCAGTTATCCTTTAGAATTATTGAAAATAAGATTCAAATCTTTGAAAATCCCATTTATACTAGATATTCATAATCTATAAATAAATTATTCCCATTCTACATATTGTTCCATAGTGAAGAGGCCATTCATATTTGAGAAGCAGTGCGGAATTATCAGTTATCCTTTGGAATTGTTGAAAATAAGATTCAAATCTTTGAAAATCCCATTTATACTATATATTCATAATCTATACATTAATTAATCCCATTGTCCATAATGTTTCATAGTGAAATGGACATTAATAATTGAGAAGCAGTGCGGAATTATCAGTAATCCTTTAGAATTATTGAAAATAAGATTCAAATCTTTGAAAATCCCATTTATACTAGATATTCATAATCTATAAATAAATTATTCCCATTCTACATAATGTTTCATAGTGAAGAGGCCATTAATAATTGAGAAGCAGTGCGGAATTACCAGTTATCCTTTGGAATTGTTGAAAATAAGAGTCAAATATTTGAAATTACAATTTACACTAGATATATAAAAATCTATACATTAATTAATCTCATTCTACATAATGTTGCATAGTGAAGAGGCCATTAATATTTGAGAAGCTATGCGGAATTATCAGTTATCCTTTGAAATATTTGAAAATAAGAGTCAAATATTTGAAATTTCAATTTACACTAGATATTCATACTATATAAATTAATTATTCTCATTCTACATAATGTTTCATAGTGAAGAGGCCATTCATATTTGAGAAGCAGTGCGGAATTACCAGTTATCCTTTGGAATTGTTGAAAATAAGATTCAAATATATGAAAATCACATTTATACTAGATATTCATAATCTATAAATAAATTATTCCCATTCTACATAATGTTTCATAGTGAAAAGGCCATTAATATTTGAAAAGCTGTGCGGAATTATCAGTTATCCTTTGGAATATTTGAAAATAAGAATCAAATATTTGAAAATCCCATTTATACTAGATATTCATAATCTATAAATAAATTATTCCCATTCTACATAATGTTTCATAGTGAAGAGGCCATTCATATTTGAGAAGAAGTGCGGAATTATCAGTTATCCTTTGGAATTGTTAAAAATAAGATTCAAATCTTTGAAAATCCCATTTATACTAGATATTCATAATCTTTACATTAATTAATCCCATTCTCCATAATGTTTCATAGTGAAATGGACATTAATAATTGAGAATCAGTGCTAAATTGTCAGTAATCCTTTAGAATTATTGAAAAAAAGATTCAAATATTTGAAAATCCCATTTACACTAGATATTCATATTCTATAAATTAATTATTCTCATTCTACATAATGTTTCATAGTGATGGGGCCATTAATATTTGAGAAGCTGTGCGGAATTATCAGTTATCCTTTGGAATTGTTGAAAATAAGAGTCAAATATTTGAAATTACAATTTACACTAGATATATAAAAATCTATACATTAATTAATCTCATTATCCATAATGTTTCATAGTGAAACGGACATTAATAATTGAGAAGCAGTGCTAAATTGTCAGTAATCCTTTAGAATTATTGAAAATAAGATTCAAATATTTGATAATCCCATTTATACTGGACATTCACAGTGTATAAATTAAAGTTCCCCATTATCTATAATGTCTCTTGGTGAAGAGGCCATTGTTACTTGAGAAACAGTTCGAAAATTCAATTATCTTTTAGAAACATTCGAAATAATGATACAAATACTTAAAATATCCATTTATACTAGATATTAACAGTGTATAAATTAAAATTCCCCATTATCCATAATATTTCATTGTGAAGAGGCCATTAATATTTGAGAAGCAGAACAGAAATGTCAAAAATCCTTTGGCATTTTTTTTAAATAAGATTCAAATATATGAAAATCACATTTATACTAGATATTCATAATCTATAAATAAATTATTCCCATTCTACATAATGTTTCATAGTGAAAAGGCCATTAATATTTGAAAAGCTGTGCGGAATTATCAGTTATCCTTTGGAATATTTGAAAATAAGAATCAAATATTTGAAAATCCCATTTATACTAGATATTCATAATCTATAAATAAATTATTCCCATTCTACATAATGTTTCATAGTGAAGATGCCATTCATATTTGAGAAGAAGTGCGGAATTATCAGTTATCCTTTGGAATTGTTAAAAATAAGATTCAAATCTTTGAAAATCCCATTTATACTAGATATTCATAATCTTTACATTAATTAATCCCATTCTCCATAATGTTTCATAGTGAAATGGACATTAATAATTGAGAATCAGTGCTAAATTGTCAGTAATCCTTTAGAATTATTGAAAATAAGATTCAAATATTTGAAAATCCCATTTATACTAGACATTAACAGTGTATAAAATAAAATTCCCATTATCCATAATGCTTCTTAGTGATGAGGCCATTGATATTTGAGAAGCAGTGCGGAATTATCAGTTATCCTTTGAAATTGTTGAAAATAAGATTCAAATATTTGAAAATCCCATTTATACTAGATATTCATAATCTATAAATAAATTATTCCCATTCTACATAATGTTTCATAGTGAAGAGGCCATTAATATTTGAGAAGCTGTGCGGAATTATCAGTTATCCTTTGGAATATTTTAAAATAAGAGTCAAATATTTGAAATTTCAATTTACACTAGATATTCATAATATATAAATTAATTATTCTCATTCTACATAATGTTTCATAGTGAAGAGGCCATTAATATTTGAGAACCTGTGCGGAATAATCAGTTATCCTTTGGAATTGTTGAATAAAAGAGTCAAATATTTGAAATTACAATTTACACTAGATATTCATAATCAATAAATAAATTATTCCCATTCTACGAAATGTTTCATAGTGAAGAGGCCATTAATAATTGAGAAGCAGTGCGGAATTACCAGTTATCCTTTGGAATTGTTGAAAATAAGATTCAAATATTTGAAAATCACATTTATTCTAGATATTCATAATCTATAAATAAATTATTCCCATTCTACATAATGTTTCATAGTGAAGAGGCCATTAATATTTGAGAAGCTGAGCGGAATTATCAGTTATCCTTTGGAATATTTGAAAATAAGAATCAAATATTTGAAATTACAATTTACACTAGATATTCATATTCTATAAATTAATTATTCTCATTCTACATAATGTTTCATAGTGAAATGGACATTAATAATTGAGAAGCAGTGCTAAATTGTCAGTAATCCTTTAGAATTATTGAAAAAAAGATTCAAATATTTGAAAATCTCATTTATACTAGACATTAACAGTGTATAAAATAAAATTCCCCATTATCCATAATGCTTCTTAGTGATGAGGCCATTGATATTTGAGAAGCAGTGCGGAATTATCAGTTATCCTTTGAAATTGTTGAAAATAAGATTCAAATCTTTGAAAATCCCATTTATACTAGATATTCATAATCTATACATTAATTAATCCCATTCTACATAATGTTTCATAGTGAAGAGGCCATTAATAATTGAGAAGGAGTGCGGAATTACCAGTTATCCTTTGGAATTGTTGAAAATAAGAGTCAAATATTTGAAATTACAATTTACACTAGATATATAAAAATCTATACATTAATTAATCTCATTATCCATAATGTTTCATAGTGAAACGGACATTAATAATTGAGAAGCAGTGCGGAATTATCAGTTATCCTTTGGAATTGTTGAAAATAAGATTCAAATATTTGAAAATCACATTTATACTAGATATTCATAATCTATAAATAAATTATTCCCATTTTACATAATGTTTCATAGTGAAGAGGCCATTAATATTTGAGAAGCTGTGCGGAATTATCAGTTATCCTTTGGAATTGTTGAAAATAAGAGTCAAATATTTGAAATTACAATTTACACTAGATATTCATATTCTATAAATTAATTATACTCATTCTACATAATGTTTCATAGTGATGAGGCCATTAATATTTGAGAAGCTGTGCGGAATTATCAGTTATCCTTTGGAATTGTTGAAAATAAGAGTCAAATATTTGAAATTACAATTTACACTAGATAAATATTAATCTATACATTAATTAATCTCATTATCCATAATGTTTCATAGTGAAACGGACATTAATAATTGAGAAGCAGTGCTAAATTGTCAGTAATCCTTTAGAATTATTGAAAATAAGATTCAAATATTTGAAATAACAATTTACACTAGACATTCTCGGTGTATAAAATAAAGGTCCCCTTTATCTAAAATGTTTCTTACTGAAGAGGCCATTAATATTAAAGGAGCAGTGCTAAATTGTCAATAATCCTTTGGAATTATTGAAAATAAGATTCAAGTATTTGGTAATCCCATTTATACTGGACATTCACAGTGTATAAATTAAAGTTCCCCGTTATCTATAATGTCTCTTGGTGAAGAGGCCATTATTACTTGAGAAACAGTTCGGAAATTCAATTATCTTTTAGAAACATTCAAAATAATGATACAAATACTTAAAATTTCCATTTATACTAGACATTAACAGTGTATAAATTAAAATTCACCATTATCCATAATGTTTCTTAGTGATGAGGCCATTAATATTTGAGAAGCAGTGTGGAATTATCAGTTATCCTATGGAATTATTGAAAATAAGATTCAAATCTTTGAAAATCCCATTTATACTATATATTCATAATCTATACATTAATTAATCCCATTGTCCATAATGTTTCATAGTGAAATGGACATTAATAATTGAGAAGCAGTGCGGAATTATCAGTAATCCTTTAGAATTATTGAAAATAAGATTCAAATCTTTGAAAATCCCATTTATACTAGATATTCATAATCTATAAATAAATTATTCCCATTCTACATAATGTTTTATAGTGAAGAGGCCATTAATAATTGAGAAGCAGTGCGGAATTACCAGTTATCCTTTGGAATTGTTGAAAATAAGAGTCAAATATTTGAAATTACAATTTACACTAGATATATAAAAATCTATACATTAATTAATCTCATTCTACATAATGTTGCATAGTGAAGAGGCCATTAATATTTGAGAAGCTATGCGGAATTATCAGTTATCCTTTGAAATATTTGAAAATAAGAGTCAAATATTTGAAATTTCAATTTACACTAGATATTCATACTATATAAATTAATTATTCTCATTCTACATAATGTTTCATAGTGAAGAGGCCATTCATATTTGAAAAGCTGTGCGGAATTATCAGTTATCCTTTGGAATATTTGAAAATAAGAATCAAATATTTGAAAATCCCATTTATACTAGATATTCATAATCTATAAATAAATTATTCCCATTCTACATAATGTTTCATAGTGAAGAGGCCATTCATATTTGAGAAGAAGTGCGGAATTATCAGTTATCCTTTGGAATTGTTAAAAATAAGATTCAAATCTTTGAAAATCCCATTTATACTAGATATTCATAATCTATAAATAAATTATTCCCATTCTACATAATGTTTCATAGTGAAGAGGCCATTAATATTTGAGAAGCTGTGCGGAATTATCAGTTATCCTTTGGAATATTTGAAAATAAGAATCAAATATTTGAAATTACAATTTACACTAGATATTCATATTCTATAAATTAATTATTCTCATTCTACATAATGTTTCATAGTGATGGGGCCATTAATATTTGAGAAGCTGTGCGGAATTATCAGTTATCCTTTGGAATTGTTGAAAATAAGAGTCAAATATTTGAAATTACAATTTACACTAGATATATAAAAATCTATACATTAATTAATCTCATTATCCATAATGTTTCATAGTGAAACGGACATTAATAATTGAGAAGCAGTGCTAAATTGTCAGTAATCCTTTAGAATTATTGAAAATAAGATTCAAATATTTGATAATCCCATTTATACTGGACATTCACAGTGTATAAATTAAAGTTCCCCATTATCTATAATGTCTCTTGGTGAAGAGGCCATTGTTACTTGAGAAACAGTTCGAAAATTCAATTATCTTTTAGAAACATTCGAAATAATGATACAAATACTTAAAATGTCCATTTATACTAGATATTAACAGTGTATAAATTAAAATTCCCCATTATCCATAATATTTCATTGTGAAGAGGCCATTAATATTTGAGAAGCAGAACAGAAATGTCAAAAATCCTTTGGCATTTTTTTTAAATAAGATTCAAATATATGAAAATCACATTTATACTAGATATTCATAATCTATAAATAAATTATTCCCATTCTACATAATGTTTCATAGTGAAAAGGCCATTAATATTTGAAAAGCTGTGCGGAATTATCAGTTATCCTTTGGAATATTTGAAAATAAGAATCAAATATTTGAAAATCCCATTTATACTAGATATTCATAATCTATAAATAAATTATTCCCATTCTACATAATGTTTCATAGTGAAGATGCCATTCATATTTGAGAAGAAGTGCGGAATTATCAGTTATCCTTTGGAATTGTTAAAAATAAGATTCAAATCTTTGAAAATCCCATTTATACTAGATATTCATAATCTTTACATTAATTAATCCCATTCTCCATAATGTTTCATAGTGAAATGGACATTAATAATTGAGAATCAGTGCTAAATTGTCAGTAATCCTTTAGAATTATTGAAAATAAGATTCAAATATTTGAAAATCCCATTTATACTAGACATTAACAGTGTATAAAATAAAATTCCCCATTATCCATAATGCTTCTTAGTGATGAGGCCATTGATATTTGAGAAGCAGTGCGGAATTATCAGTTATCCTTTGAAATTGTTGAAAATAAGATTCAAATATTTGAAAATCCCATTTATACTAGATATTCATAATCTATAAATAAATTATTCCCATTCTACATAATGTTTCATAGTGAAGAGGCCATTAATATTTGAGAAGCTGTGCGGAATTATCAGTTATCCTTTGGAATATTTTAAAATAAGAGTCAAATATTTGAAATTTCAATTTACACTAGATATTCATAATATATAAATTAATTATTCTCATTCTACATAATGTTTCATAGTGAAGAGGCCATTAATATTTGAGAACCTGTGCGGAATAATCAGTTATCCTTTGGAATTGTTGAATAAAAGAGTCAAATATTTGAAATTACAATTTACACTAGATATTCATAATCAATAAATAAATTATTCCCATTCTACGAAATGTTTCATAGTGAAGAGGCCATTAATAATTGAGAAGCAGTGCGGAATTACCAGTTATCCTTTGGAATTGTTGAAAATAAGATTCAAATATTTGAAAATCACATTTATTCTAGATATTCATAATCTATAAATAAATTATTCCCATTCTACATAATGTTTCATAGTGAAGAGGCCATTAATATTTGAGAAGCTGTGCGGAATTATCAGTTATCCTTTGGAATATTTGAAAATAAGAATCAAATATTTGAAATTACAATTTACACTAGATATTCATATTCTATAAATTAATTATTCTCATTCTACATAATGTTTCATAGTGAAATGGACATTAATAATTGAGAAGCAGTGCTAAATTGTCAGTAATCCTTTAGAATTATTGAAAAAAAGATTCAAATATTTGAAAATCTCATTTATACTAGACATTAACAGTGTATAAAATAAAATTCCCCATTATCCATAATGCTTCTTAGTGATGAGGCCATTGATATTTGAGAAGCAGTGCGGAATTATCAGTTATCCTTTGAAATTGTTGAAAATAAGATTCAAATCTTTGAAAATCCCATTTATACTAGATATTCATAATCTATACATTAATTAATCCCATTCTACATAATGTTTCATAGTGAAGAGGCCATTAATAATTGAGAAGGAGTGCGGAATTACCAGTTATCCTTTGGAATTGTTGAAAATAAGAGTCAAATATTTGAAATTACAATTTACACTAGATATATAAAAATCTATACATTAATTAATCTCATTATCCATAATGTTTCATAGTGAAACGGACATTAATAATTGAGAAGCAGTGCGGAATTATCAGTTATCCTTTGGAATTGTTGAAAATAAGATTCAAATATTTGAAAATCCCATTTATACTAGATATTCATAATCTATAAATAAATTATTCCCATTCTACATAATGTTTCATAGTGAAGAGGCCATTCATAATTGAGAAGCAGTGCGGAATTATCAGTAATCCTTTAGAATTATTGAAAATAAGATTCAAATCTTTGAAAATCCCATTTATACTAGATATTCATAATCTATAAATAAATTATTCCCATTCTACATAATGTTTTATAGTGAAGAGGCCATTAATAATTGAGAAGCAGTGCGGAATTACCAGTTATCCTTTGGAATTGTTGAAAATAAGAGTCAAATATTTGAAATTACAATTTACACTAGATATATAAAAATCTATACATTAATTAATCTCATTCTACATAATGTTGCATAGTGAAGAGGCCATTAATATTTGAGAAGCTATGCGGAATTATCAGTTATCCTTTGAAATATTTGAAAATAAGAGTCAAATATTTGAAATTTCAATTTACACTAGATATTCATACTATATAAATTAATTATTCTCATTCTACATAATGTTTCATAGTGAAGAGGCCATTCATATTTGAAAAGCTGTGCGGAATTATCAGTTATCCTTTGGAATATTTGAAAATAAGAATCAAATATTTGAAAATCCCATTTATACTAGATATTCATAATCTATAAATAAATTATTCCCATTCTACATAATGTTTCATAGTGAAGAGGCCATTCATATTTGAGAAGAAGTGCGGAATTATCAGTTATCCTTTGGAATTGTTAAAAATAAGATTCAAATCTTTGAAAATCCCATTTATACTAGATATTCATAATCTATAAATAAATTATTCCCATTCTACATAATGTTTCATAGTGAAGAGGCCATTAATATTTGAGAAGCTGTGCGGAATTATCAGTTATCCTTTGGAATATTTGAAAATAAGAATCAAATATTTGAAATTACAATTTACACTAGATATTCATATTCTATAAATTAATTATTCTCATTCTACATAATGTTTCATAGTGATGGGGCCATTAATATTTGAGAAGCTGTGCGGAATTATCAGTTATCCTTTGGAATTGTTGAAAATAAGAGTCAAATATTTGAAATTACAATTTACACTAGATATATAAAAATCTATACATTAATTAATCTCATTATCCATAATGTTTCATAGTGAAACGGACATTAATAATTGAGAAGCAGTGCTAAATTGTCAGTAATCCTTTAGAATTATTGAAAATAAGATTCAAATATTTGATAATCCCATTTATACTGGACATTCACAGTGTATAAATTAAAGTTCCCCATTATCTATAATGTCTCTTGGTGAAGAGGCCATTGTTACTTGAGAAACAGTTCGAAAATTCAATTATCTTTTAGAAACATTCGAAATAATGATACAAATACTTAAAATATCCATTTATACTAGATATTAACAGTGTATAAATTAAAATTCCCCATTATCCATAATATTTCATTGTGAAGAGGCCATTAATATTTGAGAAGCAGAACAGAAATGTCAAAAATCCTTTGGCATTTTTTTTAAATAAGATTCAAATATATGAAAATCACATTTATACTAGATATTCATAATCTATAAATAAATTATTCCCATTCTACATAATGTTTCATAGTGAAAAGGCCATTAATATTTGAAAAGCTGTGCGGAATTATCAGTTATCCTTTGGAATATTTGAAAATAAGAATCAAATATTTGAAAATCCCATTTATACTAGATATTCATAATCTATAAATAAATTATTCCCATTCTACATAATGTTTCATAGTGAAGATGCCATTCATATTTGAGAAGAAGTGCGGAATTATCAGTTATCCTTTGGAATTGTTAAAAATAAGATTCAAATCTTTGAAAATCCCATTTATACTAGATATTCATAATCTTTACATTAATTAATCCCATTCTCCATAATGTTTCATAGTGAAATGGACATTAATAATTGAGAATCAGTGCTAAATTGTCAGTAATCCTTTAGAATTATTGAAAATAAGATTCAAATATTTGAAAATCCCATTTATACTAGACATTAACAGTGTATAAAATAAAATTCCCCATTATCCATAATGCTTCTTAGTGATGAGGCCATTGATATTTGAGAAGCAGTGCGGAATTATCAGTTATCCTTTGAAATTGTTGAAAATAAGATTCAAATATTTGAAAATCCCATTTATACTAGATATTCATAATCTATAAATAAATTATTCCCATTCTACATAATGTTTCATAGTGAAGAGGCCATTAATATTTGAGAAGCTGTGCGGAATTATCAGTTATCCTTTGGAATATTTTAAAATAAGAGTCAAATATTTGAAATTTCAATTTACACTAGATATTCATAATATATAAATTAATTATTCTCATTCTACATAATGTTTCATAGTGAAGAGGCCATTAATATTTGAGAACCTGTGCGGAATAATCAGTTATCCTTTGGAATTGTTGAATAAAAGAGTCAAATATTTGAAATTACAATTTACACTAGATATTCATAATCAATAAATAAATTATTCCCATTCTACGAAATGTTTCATAGTGAAGAGGCCATTAATAATTGAGAAGCAGTGCGGAATTACCAGTTATCCTTTGGAATTGTTGAAAATAAGATTCAAATATTTGAAAATCACATTTATTCTAGATATTCATAATCTATAAATAAATTATTCCCATTCTACATAATGTTTCATAGTGAAGAGGCCATTAATATTTGAGAAGCTGTGCGGAATTATCAGTTATCCTTTGGAATATTTGAAAATAAGAATCAAATATTTGAAATTACAATTTACACTAGATATTCATATTCTATAAATTAATTATTCTCATTCTACATAATGTTTCATAGTGAAATGGACATTAATAATTGAGAAGCAGTGCTAAATTGTCAGTAATCCTTTAGAATTATTGAAAAAAAGATTCAAATATTTGAAAATCTCATTTATACTAGACATTAACAGTGTATAAAATAAAATTCCCCATTATCCATAATGCTTCTTAGTGATGAGGCCATTGATATTTGAGAAGCAGTGCGGAATTATCAGTTATCCTTTGAAATTGTTGAAAATAAGATTCAAATCTTTGAAAATCCCATTTATACTAGATATTCATAATCTATACATTAATTAATCCCATTCTACATAATGTTTCATAGTGAAGAGGCCATTAATAATTGAGAAGGAGTGCGGAATTACCAGTTATCCTTTGGAATTGTTGAAAATAAGAGTCAAATATTTGAAATTACAATTTACACTAGATATATAAAAATCTATACATTAATTAATCTCATTATCCATAATGTTTCATAGTGAAACGGACATTAATAATTGAGAAGCAGTGCGGAATTATCAGTTATCCTTTGGAATTGTTGAAAATAAGATTCAAATATTTGAAAATCACATTTATACTAGATATTCATAATCTATAAATAAATTATTCCCATTTTACATAATGTTTCATAGTGAAGAGGCCATTAATATTTGAGAAGCTGTGCGGAATTATCAGTTATCCTTTGGAATTGTTGAAAATAAGAGTCAAATATTTGAAATTACAATTTACACTAGATATTCATATTCTATAAATTAATTATACTCATTCTACATAATGTTTCATAGTGATGAGGCCATTAATATTTGAGAAGCTGTGCGGAATTATCAGTTATCCTTTGGAATTGTTGAAAATAAGAGTCAAATATTTGAAATTACAATTTACACTAGATAAATATTAATCTATACATTAATTAATCTCATTATCCATAATGTTTCATAGTGAAACGGACATTAATAATTGAGAAGCAGTGCTAAATTGTCAGTAATCCTTTAGAATTATTGAAAATAAGATTCAAATATTTGAAATAACAATTTACACTAGACATTCTCGGTGTATAAAATAAAGGTCCCCTTTATCTAAAATGTTTCTTACTGAAGAGGCCATTAATATTAAAGGAGCAGTGCTAAATTGTCAATAATCCTTTGGAATTATTGAAAATAAGATTCAAGTATTTGGTAATCCCATTTATACTGGACATTCACAGTGTATAAATTAAAGTTCCCCGTTATCTATAATGTCTCTTGGTGAAGAGGCCATTATTACTTGAGAAACAGTTCGGAAATTCAATTATCTTTTAGAAACATTCAAAATAATGATACAAATACTTAAAATTTCCATTTATACTAGACATTAACAGTGTATAAATTAAAATTCACCATTATCCATAATGTTTCTTAGTGATGAGGCCATTAATATTTGAGAAGCAGTGTGGAATTATCAGTTATCCTATGGAATTATTGAAAATAAGATTCAAATCTTTGAAAATCCCATTTATACTATATATTCATAATCTATACATTAATTAATCCCATTGTCCATAATGTTTCATAGTGAAATGGACATTAATAATTGAGAAGCAGTGCGGAATTATCAGTAATCCTTTAGAATTATTGAAAATAAGATTCAAATCTTTGAAAATCCCATTTATACTAGATATTCATAATCTATAAATAAATTATTCCCATTCTACATAATGTTTTATAGTGAAGAGGCCATTAATAATTGAGAAGCAGTGCGGAATTACCAGTTATCCTTTGGAATTGTTGAAAATAAGAGTCAAATATTTGAAATTACAATTTACACTAGATATATAAAAATCTATACATTAATTAATCTCATTCTACATAATGTTGCATAGTGAAGAGGCCATTAATATTTGAGAAGCTATGCGGAATTATCAGTTATCCTTTGAAATATTTGAAAATAAGAGTCAAATATTTGAAATTTCAATTTACACTAGATATTCATACTATATAAATTAATTATTCTCATTCTACATAATGTTTCATAGTGAAGAGGCCATTCATATTTGAAAAGCTGTGCGGAATTATCAGTTATCCTTTGGAATATTTGAAAATAAGAATCAAATATTTGAAAATCCCATTTATACTAGATATTCATAATCTATAAATAAATTATTCCCATTCTACATAATGTTTTATAGTGAAGAGGCCATTAATAATTGAGAAGCAGTGCGGAATTACCAGTTATCCTTTGGAATTGTTGAAAATAAGAGTCAAATATTTGAAATTACAATTTACACTAGATATTCATATTCTATAAATTAATTATTCTCATTCTACATAATGTTTCATAGTGATGGGGCCATTAATATTTGAGAAGCTGTGCGGAATTATCAGTTATCCTTTGGAATTGTTGAAAATAAGAGTCAAATATTTGAAATTACAATTTACACTAGATATATAAAAATCTATACATTAATTAATCTCATTATCCATAATGTTTCATAGTGAAACGGACATTAATAATTGAGAAGCAGTGCTAAATTGTCAGTAATCCTTTAGAATTATTGAAAATAAGATTCAAATATTTGATAATCCCATTTATACTGGACATTCACAGTGTATAAATTAAAGTTCCCCATTATCTATAATGTCTCTTGGTGAAGAGGCCATTGTTACTTGAGAAACAGTTCGAAAATTCAATTATCTTTTAGAAACATTCGAAATAATGATACAAATACTTAAAATATCCATTTATACTAGATATTAACAGTGTATAAATTAAAATTCCCCATTATCCATAATATTTCATTGTGAAGAGGCCATTAATATTTGAGAAGCAGAACAGAAATGTCAAAAATCCTTTGGCATTTTTTTTAAATAAGATTCAAATATATGAAAATCACATTTATACTAGATATTCATAATCTATAAATAAATTATTCCCATTCTACATAATGTTTCATAGTGAAAAGGCCATTAATATTTGAAAAGCTGTGCGGAATTATCAGTTATCCTTTGGAATATTTGAAAATAAGAATCAAATATTTGAAAATCCCATTTATACTAGATATTCATAATCTATAAATAAATTATTCCCATTCTACATAATGTTTCATAGTGAAGATGCCATTCATATTTGAGAAGAAGTGCGGAATTATCAGTTATCCTTTGGAATTGTTAAAAATAAGATTCAAATCTTTGAAAATCCCATTTATACTAGATATTCATAATCTTTACATTAATTAATCCCATTCTCCATAATGTTTCATAGTGAAATGGACATTAATAATTGAGAATCAGTGCTAAATTGTCAGTAATCCTTTAGAATTATTGAAAATAAGATTCAAATATTTGAAAATCCCATTTATACTAGACATTAACAGTGTATAAAATAAAATTCCCCATTATCCATAATGCTTCTTAGTGATGAGGCCATTGATATTTGAGAAGCAGTGCGGAATTATCAGTTATCCTTTGAAATTGTTGAAAATAAGATTCAAATATTTGAAAATCCCATTTATACTAGATATTCATAATCTATAAATAAATTATTCCCATTCTACATAATGTTTCATAGTGAAGAGGCCATTAATATTTGAGAAGCTGTGCGGAATTATCAGTTATCCTTTGGAATATTTTAAAATAAGAGTCAAATATTTGAAATTTCAATTTACACTAGATATTCATAATATATAAATTAATTATTCTCATTCTACATAATGTTTCTTACTGAAGAGGCCATTAATATTAAAGGAGCAGTGCTAAATTGTCAATAATCCTTTGGAATTATTGAAAATAAGATTCAAGTATTTGGTAATCCCATTTATACTGGACATTCACAGTGTATAAATTAAAGTTCCCCGTTATCTATAATGTCTCTTGGTGAAGAGGCCATTATTACTTGAGAAACAGTTCGGAAATTCAATTATCTTTTAGAAACATTCAAAATAATGATACAAATACTTAAAATTTCCATTTATACTAGACATTAACAGTGTATAAATTAAAATTCACCATTATCCATAATGTTTCTTAGTGATGAGGCCATTAATATTTGAGAAGCAGTGTGGAATTATCAGTTATCCTATGGAATTATTGAAAATAAGATTCAAATCTTTGAAAATCCCATTTATACTATATATTCATAATCTATACATTAATTAATCCCATTGTCCATAATGTTTCATAGTGAAATGGACATTAATAATTGAGAAGCAGTGCGGAATTATCAGTAATCCTTTAGAATTATTGAAAATAAGATTCAAATCTTTGAAAATCCCATTTATACTAGATATTCATAATCTATAAATAAATTATTCCCATTCTACATAATGTTTTATAGTGAAGAGGCCATTAATAATTGAGAAGCAGTGCGGAATTACCAGTTATCCTTTGGAATTGTTGAAAATAAGAGTCAAATATTTGAAATTACAATTTACACTAGATATATAAAAATCTATACATTAATTAATCTCATTCTACATAATGTTGCATAGTGAAGAGGCCATTAATATTTGAGAAGCTATGCGGAATTATCAGTTATCCTTTGAAATATTTGAAAATAAGAGTCAAATATTTGAAATTTCAATTTACACTAGATATTCATACTATATAAATTAATTATTCTCATTCTACATAATGTTTCATAGTGAAGAGGCCATTCATATTTGAAAAGCTGTGCGGAATTATCAGTTATCCTTTGGAATATTTGAAAATAAGAATCAAATATTTGAAAATCCCATTTATACTAGATATTCATAATCTATAAATAAATTATTCCCATTCTACATAATGTTTCATAGTGAAGAGGCCATTCATATTTGAGAAGAAGTGCGGAATTATCAGTTATCCTTTGGAATTGTTAAAAATAAGATTCAAATCTTTGAAAATCCCATTTATACTAGATATTCATAATCTATAAATAAATTATTCCCATTCTACATAATGTTTCATAGTGAAGAGGCCATTAATATTTGAGAAGCTGTGCGGAATTATCAGTTATCCTTTGGAATATTTGAAAATAAGAATCAAATATTTGAAATTACAATTTACACTAGATATTCATATTCTATAAATTAATTATTCTCATTCTACATAATGTTTCATAGTGATGGGGCCATTAATATTTGAGAAGCTGTGCGGAATTATCAGTTATCCTTTGGAATTGTTGAAAATAAGAGTCAAATATTTGAAATTACAATTTACACTAGATATATAAAAATCTATACATTAATTAATCTCATTATCCATAATGTTTCATAGTGAAACGGACATTAATAATTGAGAAGCAGTGCTAAATTGTCAGTAATCCTTTAGAATTATTGAAAATAAGATTCAAATATTTGATAATCCCATTTATACTGGACATTCACAGTGTATAAATTAAAGTTCCCCATTATCTATAATGTCTCTTGGTGAAGAGGCCATTGTTACTTGAGAAACAGTTCGAAAATTCAATTATCTTTTAGAAACATTCGAAATAATGATACAAATACTTAAAATATCCATTTATACTAGATATTAACAGTGTATAAATTAAAATTCCCCATTATCCATAATATTTCATTGTGAAGAGGCCATTAATATTTGAGAAGCAGAACAGAAATGTCAAAAATCCTTTGGCATTTTTTTTAAATAAGATTCAAATATATGAAAATCACATTTATACTAGATATTCATAATCTATAAATAAATTATTCCCATTCTACATAATGTTTCATAGTGAAAAGGCCATTAATATTTGAAAAGCTGTGCGGAATTATCAGTTATCCTTTGGAATATTTGAAAATAAGAATCAAATATTTGAAAATCCCATTTATACTAGATATTCATAATCTATAAATAAATTATTCCCATTCTACATAATGTTTCATAGTGAAGATGCCATTCATATTTGAGAAGAAGTGCGGAATTATCAGTTATCCTTTGGAATTGTTAAAAATAAGATTCAAATCTTTGAAAATCCCATTTATACTAGATATTCATAATCTTTACATTAATTAATCCCATTCTCCATAATTTTTCATAGTGAAATGGACATTAATAATTGAGAATCAGTGCTAAATTGTCAGTAATCCTTTAGAATTATTGAAAATAAGATTCAAATATTTGAAAATCCCATTTATACTAGACATTAACAGTGTATAAAATAAAATTCCCCATTATCCATAATGCTTCTTAGTGATGAGGCCATTGATATTTGAGAAGCAGTGCGGAATTATCAGTTATCCTTTGAAATTGTTGAAAATAAGATTCAAATATTTGAAAATCCCATTTATACTAGATATTCATAATCTATAAATAAATTATTCCCATTCTACATAATGTTTCATAGTGAAGAGGCCATTAATATTTGAGAAGCTGTGCGGAATTATCAGTTATCCTTTGGAATATTTTAAAATAAGAGTCAAATATTTGAAATTTCAATTTACACTAGATATTCATAATATATAAATTAATTATTCTCATTCTACATAATGTTTCATAGTGAAGAGGCCATTAATATTTGAGAACCTGTGCGGAATAATCAGTTATCCTTTGGAATTGTTGAATAAAAGAGTCAAATATTTGAAATTACAATTTACACTAGATATTCATAATCAATAAATAAATTATTCCCATTCTACGAAATGTTTCATAGTGAAGAGGCCATTAATAATTGAGAAGCAGTGCGGAATTACCAATTATCCTTTGGAATTGTTGAAAATAAGATTCAAATATTTGAAAATCACATTTATTCTAGATATTCATAATCTATAAATAAATTATTCCCATTCTACATAATGTTTCATAGTGAAGAGGCCATTAATATTTGAGAAGCTGTGCGGAATTATCAGTTATCCTTTGGAATATTTGAAAATAAGAATCAAATATTTGAAATTACAATTTACACTAGATAAATATTAATCTATACATTATTTAATCTCATTATCCATAATGTTTCATAGTGAAACGGACATTAATAATTGAGAAGCAGTGCTAAATTGTCAGTAATCCTTTTGAATTATTGAAAATAAGATTCAAGTAGTTGATAATCCCCTTTATACTGGACATTCACAGTATATAAATTAAAATTCCCCATTATCTATAATGTCTCTTGGTGAAGAGGCCATTATTACTTGAGAAACAGTTCGGAAATTCAATTATCTTTTAGAAACATTCGAAATAATGATACAAATACTTAAAATATCCATTTATACTAGATATTAACAGTGTATAAATTAAAATTCCCCATTATCCATAATGTTTCTTAGTGATGAGGCCATAAATATTTGAGAAGCAGTGCGGAATTATCAGTTATCCTTTAGAATTATTGAAAATAAGATTCAAATCTTTGAAAATCCCATTTATACTAGATATTCATAATCTATAAATAAATTATTCCCATTCTACATAATGTTCCATAGTGAAGAGGCCATTCATATTTGAGAAGCAGTGCGGAATTATCAGTTATCCTTTGGAATTGTTGAAAATAAGATTCAAATCTTTGAAAATCCCATTTATACTATATATTCATAATCTATACATTAATTAATCCCATTGTCCATAATGTTTCATAGTGAAATGGACATTAATAATTGAGAAGCAGTGCGGAATTATCAGTAATCCTTTAGAATTATTGAAAATAAGATTCAAATCTTTGAAAATCCCATTTATACTAGATATTCATAATCTATAAATAAATTATTCCCATTCTACATAATGTTTCATAGTGAAGAGGCCATTAATAATTGAGAAGCAGTGCGGAATTACCAGTTATCCTTTGGAATTGTTGAAAATAAGAGTCAAATATTTGAAATTACAATTTACACTAGATATATAAAAATCTATACATTAATTAATCTCATTCTACATAATGTTGCATAGTGAAGAGGCCATTAATATTTGAGAAGCTATGCGGAATTATCAGTTATCCTTTGAAATATTTGAAAATAAGAGTCAAATATTTGAAATTTCAATTTACACTAGATATTCATACTATATAAATTAATTATTCTCATTCTATATAATGTTTCATAGTGAAGAGGCCATTCATATTTGAGAAGCAGTGCGGAATTACCAGTTATCCTTTGGAATTGTTGAAAATAAGATTCAAATATATGAAAATCACATTTATACTAGATATTCATAATCTATAAATAAATTATTCCCATTCTACATAATGTTTCATAGTGAAAAGGCCATTAATATTTGAAAAGCTGTGCGGAATTATCAGTTATCCTTTGGAATATTTGAAAATAAGAATCAAATATTTGAAAATCCCATTTATACTAGATATTCATAATCTATAAATAAATTATTCCCATTCTACATAATGTTTCATAGTGAAGAGGCCATTCATATTTGAGAAGAAGTGCGGAATTATCAGTTATCCTTTGGAATTGTTAAAAATAAGATTCAAATCTTTGAAAATCCCATTTATACTAGATATTCATAATCTTTACATTAATTAATCCCATTCTCCATAATGTTTCATAGTGAAATGGACATTAATAATTGAGAATCAGTGCTAAATTGTCAGTAATCCTTTAGAATTATTGAAAAAAAGATTCAAATATTTGAAAATCCCATTTATACTAGATATTCATAATCTATAAATAAATTATTCCCATTCTACATAATGTTTCATAGTGAAGAGGCCATTAATATTTGAGAAGCTGTGCGGAATTATCAGTTATCCTTTGGAATATTTGAAAATAAGAATCAAATATTTGAAATTACAATTTACACTAGATATTCATATTCTATAAATTAATTATTCTCATTCTACATAATGTTTCATAGTGATGGGGCCATTAATATTTGAGAAGCTGTGCGGAATTATCAGTTATCCTTTGGAATTGTTGAAAATAAGAGTCAAATATTTGAAATTACAATTTACACTAGATATATAAAAATCTATACATTAATTAATCTCATTATCCATAATGTTTCATAGTGAAACGGACATTAATAATTGAGAAGCAGTGCTAAATTGTCAGTAATCCTTTAGAATTATTGAAAATAAGATTCAAATATTTGATAATCCCATTTATACTGGACATTCACAGTGTATAAATTAAAGTTCCCCATTATCTATAATGTCTCTTGGTGAAGAGGCCATTGTTACTTGAGAAACAGTTCGAAAATTCAATTATCTTTTAGAAACATTCGAAATAATGATACAAATACTTAAAATATCCATTTATACTAGATATTAACAGTGTAAAAATTAAAATTCCCCATTATCCATAATATTTCATTGTGAAGAGGCCATTAATATTTGAGAAGCAGAACAGAAATGTCAAAAATCCTTTGGCATTTTTTTTAAATAAGATTCAAATATATGAAAATCACATTTATACTAGATATTCATAATCTATAAATAAATTATTCCCATTCTACATAATGTTTCATAGTGAAAAGGCCATTAATATTTGAAAAGCTGTGCGGAATTATCAGTTATCCTTTGGAATATTTGAAAATAAGAATCAAATATTTGAAAATCCCATTTATACTAGATATTCATAATCTATAAATAAATTATTCCCATTCTACATAATGTTTCATAGTGAAGATGCCATTCATATTTGAGAAGAAGTGCGGAATTATCAGTTATCCTTTGGAATTGTTAAAAATAAGATTCAAATCTTTGAAAATCCCATTTATACTAGATATTCATAATCTTTACATTAATTAATCCCATTCTCCATAATGTTTCATAGTGAAATGGACATTAATAATTGAGAATCAGTGCTAAATTGTCAGTAATCCTTTAGAATTATTGAAAATAAGATTCAAATATTTGAAAATCCCATTTATACTAGACATTAACAGTGTATAAAATAAAATTCCCCATTATCCATAATGCTTCTTAGTGATGAGGCCATTGATATTTGAGAAGCAGTGCGGAATTATCAGTTATCCTTTGAAATTGTTGAAAATAAGATTCAAATATTTGAAAATCCCATTTATACTAGATATTCATAATCTATAAATAAATTATTCCCATTCTACATAATGTTTCATAGTGAAGAGGCCATTAATATTTGAGAAGCTGTGCGGAATTATCAGTTATCCTTTGGAATATTTTAAAATAAGAGTCAAATATTTGAAATTTCAATTTACACTAGATATTCATAATATATAAATTAATTATTCTCATTCTACATAATGTTTCATAGTGAAGAGGCCATTAATATTTGAGAACCTGTGCGGAATAATCAGTTATCCTTTGGAATTGTTGAATAAAAGAGTCAAATATTTGAAATTACAATTTACACTAGATATTCATAATCAATAAATAAATTATTCCCATTCTACGAAATGTTTCATAGTGAAGAGGCCATTAATAATTGAGAAGCAGTGCGGAATTACCAGTTATCCTTTGGAATTGTTGAAAATAAGATTCAAATATTTGAAAATCACATTTATTCTAGATATTCATAATCTATAAATAAATTATTCCCATTCTACATAATGTTTCATAGTGAAGAGGCCATTAATATTTGAGAAGCTGTGCGGAATTATCAGTTATCCTTTGGAATATTTGAAAATAAGAATCAAATATTTGAAATTACAATTTACACTAGATATTCATATTCTATAAATTAATTATTCTCATTCTACATAATGTTTCATAGTGAAATGGACATTAATAATTGAGAAGCAGTGCTAAATTGTCAGTAATCCTTTAGAATTATTGAAAAAAAGATTCAAATATTTGAAAATCTCATTTATACTAGACATTAACAGTGTATAAAATAAAATTCCCCATTATCCATAATGCTTCTTAGTGATGAGGCCATTGATATTTGAGAAGCAGTGCGGAATTATCAGTTATCCTTTGAAATTGTTGAAAATAAGATTCAAATCTTTGAAAATCCCATTTATACTAGATATTCATAATCTATACATTAATTAATCCCATTCTACATAATGTTTCATAGTGAAGAGGCCATTAATAATTGAGAAGGAGTGCGGAATTACCAGTTATCCTTTGGAATTGTTGAAAATAAGAATCAAATATTTGAAATTACAATTTACACTAGATATATAAAAATCTATACATTAATTAATCTCATTATCCATAATGTTTCATAGTGAAACGGACATTAATAATTGAGAAGCAGTGCGGAATTATCAGTTATCCTTTGGAATTGTTGAAAATAAGATTCAAATATTTGAAAATCACATTTATACTAGATATTTATAATCTATAAATAAATTATTCCCATTTTACATAATGTTTCATAGTGAAGAGGCCATTAATATTTGAGAAGCTGTGCGGAATTATCAGTTATCCTTTGGAATTGTTGAAAATAAGAGTCAAATATTTGAAATTACAATTTACACTAGATATTCATATTCTATAAATTAATTATACTCATTCTACATAATGTTTCATAGTGATGAGGCCATTAATATTTGAGAAGCTGTGCGGAATTATCAGTTATCCTTTGGAATTGTTGAAAATAAGAGTCAAATATTTAAAATTACAATTTACACTAGATAAATATTAATCTATACATTAATTAATCTCATTATCCATAATGTTTCATAGTGAAACGGACATTAATAATTGAGAAGCAGTGCTAAATTGTCAGTAATCCTTTAGAATTATTGAAAATAAGATTCAAATATTTGAAATAACAATTTACACTAGACATTCTCGGTGTATAAAATAAAGGTCCCCTTTATCTATAATGTTTCTTACTGAAGAGGCCATTAATATTAAAGGAGCAGTGCTAAATTGTCAATAATCCTTTGGAATTATTGAAAATAAGATTCAAGTATTTGGTAATCCCATTTATACTGGACATTCACAGTGTATAAATTAAAGTTCCCCGTTATCTATAATGTCTCTTGGTGAAGAGGCCATTATTACTTGAGAAACAGTTCGGAAATTCAATTATCTTTTAGAAACATTCAAAATAATGATACAAATACTTAAAATTTCCATTTATACTAGACATTAACAGTGTATAAATTAAAATTCACCATTATCCATAATGTTTCTTAGTGATGAGGCCATTAATATTTGAGAAGCAGTGTGGAATTATCAGTTATCCTATGGAATTATTGAAAATAAGATTCAAATCTTTGAAAATCCCATTTATACTATATATTCATAATCTATACATTAATTAATCCCATTGTCCATAATGTTTCATAGTGAAATGGACATTAATAATTGAGAAGCAGTGCGGAATTATCAGTAATCCTTTAGAATTATTGAAAATAAGATTCAAATCTTTGAAAATCCCATTTATACTAGATATTCATAATCTATAAATAAATTATTCCCATTCTACATAATGTTTTATAGTGAAGAGGCCATTAATAATTGAGAAGCAGTGCGGAATTACCAGTTATCCTTTGGAATTGTTGAAAATAAGAGTCAAATATTTGAAATTACAATTTACACTAGATATATAAAAATCTATACATTAATTAATCTCATTCTACATAATGTTGCATAGTGAAGAGGCCATTAATATTTGAGAAGCTATGCGGAATTATCAGTTATCCTTTGAAATATTTGAAAATAAGAGTCAAATATTTGAAATTTCAATTTACACTAGATATTCATACTATATAAATTAATTATTCTCATTCTACATAATGTTTCATAGTGAAGAGGCCATTCATATTTGAAAAGCTGTGCGGAATTATCAGTTATCCTTTGGAATATTTGAAAATAAGAATCAAATATTTGAAAATCCCATTTATACTAGATATTCATAATCTATAAATAAATTATTCCCATTCTACATAATGTTTCATAGTGAAGAGGCCATTCATATTTGAGAAGAAGTGCGGAATTATCAGTTATCCTTTGGAATTGTTAAAAATAAGATTCAAATCTTTGAAAATCCCATTTATACTAGATATTCATAATCTATAAATAAATTATTCCCATTCTACATAATGTTTCATAGTGAAGAGGCCATTAATATTTGAGAAGCTGTGCGGAATTATCAGTTATCCTTTGGAATATTTGAAAATAAGAATCAAATATTTGAAATTACAATTTACACTAGATATTCATATTCTATAAATTAATTATTCTCATTCTACATAATGTTTCATAGTGATGGGGCCATTAATATTTGAGAAGCTGTGCGGAATTATCAGTTATCCTTTGGAATTGTTGAAAATAAGAGTCAAATATTTGAAATTACAATTTACACTAGATATATAAAAATCTATACATTAATTAATCTCATTATCCATAATGTTTCATAGTGAAACGGACATTAATAATTGAGAAGCAGTGCTAAATTGTCAGTAATCCTTTAGAATTATTGAAAATAAGATTCAAATATTTGATAATCCCATTTATACTGGACATTCACAGTGTATAAATTAAAGTTCCCCATTATCTATAATGTCTCTTGGTGAAGAGGCCATTGTTACTTGAGAAACAGTTCGAAAATTCAATTATCTTTTAGAAACATTCGAAATAATGATACAAATACTTAAAATATCCATTTATACTAGATATTAACAGTGTATAAATTAAAATTCCCCATTATCCATAATATTTCATTGTGAAGAGGCCATTAATATTTGAGAAGCAGAACAGAAATGTCAAAAATCCTTTGGCATTTTTTTTAAATAAGATTCAAATATATGAAAATCACATTTATACTAGATATTCATAATCTATAAATAAATTATTCCCATTCTACATAATGTTTCATAGTGAAAAGGCCATTAATATTTGAAAAGCTGTGCGGAATTATCAGTTATCCTTTGGAATATTTGAAAATAAGAATCAAATATTTGAAAATCCCATTTATACTAGATATTCATAATCTATAAATAAATTATTCCCATTCTACATAATGTTTCATAGTGAAGATGCCATTCATATTTGAGAAGAAGTGCGGAATTATCAGTTATCCTTTGGAATTGTTAAAAATAAGATTCAAATCTTTGAAAATCCCATTTATACTAGATATTCATAATCTTTACATTAATTAATCCCATTCTCCATAATGTTTCATAGTGAAATGGACATTAATAATTGAGAATCAGTGCTAAATTGTCAGTAATCCTTTAGAATTATTGAAAATAAGATTCAAATATTTGAAAATCCCATTTATACTAGACATTAACAGTGTATAAAATAAAATTCCCCATTATCCATAATGCTTCTTAGTGATGAGGCCATTGATATTTGAGAAGCAGTGCGGAATTATCAGTTATCCTTTGGAATATTTTAAAATAAGAGTCAAATATTTGAAATTTCAATTTACACTAGATATTCATAATATATAAATTAATTATTCTCATTCTACATAATGTTTCATAGTGAAGAGGCCATTAATATTTGAGAACCTGTGCGGAATAATCAGTTATCCTTTGAAATTGTTGAAAATAAGATTCAAATATTTGAAAATCCCATTTATACTAGATATTCATAATCTATAAATAAATTATTCCCATTCTACATAATGTTTCATAGTGAAGAGGCCATTAATATTTGAGAAGCTGTGCGGAATTATCAGTTATCCTTTGGAATATTTTAAAATAAGAGTCAAATATTTGAAATTTCAATTTACACTAGATATTCATAATATATAAATTAATTATTCTCATTCTACATAATGTTTCATAGTGAAGAGGCCATTAATATTTGAGAACCTGTGCGGAATAATCAGTTATCCTTTGGAATTGTTGAATAAAAGAGTCAAATATTTGAAATTACAATTTACACTAGATATTCATAATCAATAAATAAATTATTCCCATTCTACGAAATGTTTCATAGTGAAGAGGCCATTAATAATTGAGAAGCAGTGCGGAATTACCAATTATCCTTTGGAATTGTTGAAAATAAGATTCAAATATTTGAAAATCACATTTATTCTAGATATTCATAATCTATAAATAAATTATTCCCATTCTACATAATGTTTCATAGTGAAGAGGCCATTAATATTTGAGAAGCTGTGCGGAATTATCAGTTATCCTTTGGAATATTTGAAAATAAGAATCAAATATTTGAAATTACAATTTACACTAGATATTCATATTCTATAAATTAATTATTCTCATTCTACATAATGTTTCATAGTGAAATGGACATTAATAATTGAGAAGCAGTGCTAAATTGTCAGTAATCCTTTAGAATTATTGAAAAAAAGATTCAAATATTTGAAAATCTCATTTATACTAGACATTAACAGTGTATAAAATAAAATTCCCCATTATCCATAATGCTTCTTAGTGATGAGGCCATTGATATTTGAGAAGCAGTGCGGAATTATCAGTTATCCTTTGAAATTGTTGAAAATAAGATTCAAATTTTTGAAAATCCCATTTATACTAGATATTCATAATCTATACATTAATTAATCCCATTCTACATAATGTTTCATAGTGAAGAGGCCATTAATAATTGAGAAGGAGTGCGGAATTACCAGTTATCCTTTGGAATTGTTGAAAATAAGAGTCAAATATTTGAAATTACAATTTACACTAGATATATAAAAATCTATACATTAATTAATCTCATTATCCATAATGTTTCATAGTGAAACGGACATTAATAATTGAGAAGCAGTGCGGAATTATCAGTTATCCTTTGGAATTGTTGAAAATAAGATTCAAATATTTGAAAATCACATTTATACTAGATATTCATAATCTATAAATAAATTATTCCCATTTTACATAATGTTTCATAGTGAAGAGGCCATTAATATTTGAGAAGCTGTGCGGAATTATCAGTTATCCTTTGGAATTGTTGAAAATAAGAGTCAAATATTTGAAATTACAATTTACACTAGATATTCATATTCTATAAATTAATTATACTCATTCTACATAATGTTTCATAGTGATGAGGCCATTAATATTTGAGAAGCTGTGCGGAATTATCAGTTATCCTTTGGAATTGTTGAAAATAAGAGTCAAATATTTGAAATTACAATTTACACTAGATAAATATTAATCTATACATTAATTAATCTCATTATCCATAATGTTTCATAGTGAAACGGACATTAATAATTGAGAAGCAGTGCTAAATTGTCAGTAATCCTTTAGAATTATTGAAAATAAGATTCAAATATTTGAAATAACAATTTACACTAGACATTCTCGGTGTATAAAATAAAGGTCCCCTTTATCTATAATGTTTCTTACTGAAGAGGCCATTAATATTAAAGGAGCAGTGCTAAATTGTCAATAATCCTTTGGAATTATTGAAAATAAGATTCAAGTATTTGGTAATCCCATTTATACTGGACATTCACAGTGTATAAATTAAAGTTCCCCGTTATCTATAATGTCTCTTGGTGAAGAGGCCATTATTACTTGAGAAACAGTTCGGAAATTCAATTATCTTTTAGAAACATTCAAAATAATGATACAAATACTTAAAATTTCCATTTATACTAGACATTAACAGTGTATAAATTAAAATTCACCATTATCCATAATGTTTCTTAGTGATGAGGCCATTAATATTTGAGAAGCAGTGTGGAATTATCAGTTATCCTATGGAATTATTGAAAATAAGATTCAAATCTTTGAAAATCCCATTTATACTAGATATTCATAATCTATACATTAATTAATCCCATTGTCCATAATGTTTCATAGTGAAATGGACATTAATAATTGAGAAGCAGTGCTAAATTGTCAGTAATCCTTTAGAATTATTGAAAAAAAGATTCAAATATTTGAAAATCTCATTTATACTAGACATTAACAGTGTATAAAATAAAATTCCCCATTATCCATAATGCTTCTTAGTGATGAGGCCATTGATATTTGAGAAGCAGTGCGGAATTATCAGTTATCCTTTGAAATTGTTGAAAATAAGATTCAAATCTTTGAAAATCCCATTTATACTAGATATTCATAATCTATAAATAAATTATTCCCATTTTACATAATGTTTCATAGTGAAGAGGCCATTAATATTTGAGAAGCTGTGCGGAATTATCAGTTATCCTTTGGAATTGTTGAAAATAAGAGTCAAATATTTGAAATTACAATTTACACTAGATATATAAAAATCTATACATTAATTAATCTCATTATCCATAATGTTTCATAGTGAAACGGACATTAATAATTGAGAAGCAGTGCTAAATTGTCAGTAATCCTTTAGAATTATTGAAAATAAGATTCAAATATTTGATAATCCCATTTATACTGGACATTCACAGTGTATAAATTAAAGTTCCCCATTATCAATAATGTCTCTTGGTGAAGAGGCCATTGTTACTTGAGAAACAGTTCGAAAATTCAATTATCTTTTAGAAACATTCGAAATAATGATACAAATACTTAAAATATCCATTTATACTAGATATTAACAGTGTATAAATTAAAATTCCCCATTATCCATAATATTTCATTGTGAAGAGGCCATTAATATTTGAGAAGCAGAACAGAAATGTCAAAAATCCTTTGGCATTTTTTTTAAATAAGATTCAAATATATGAAAATCACATTTATACTAGATATTCATAATCTATAAATAAATTATTCCCATTCTACATAATGTTTCATAGTGAAAAGGCCATTAATATTTGAAAAGCTGTGCGGAATTATCAGTTATCCTTTGGAATATTTGAAAATAAGAATCAAATATTTGAAAATCCCATTTATACTAGATATTCATAATCTATAAATAAATTATTCCCATTCTACATAATGTTTCATAGTGAAAAGGCCATTAATATTTGAGAAGCAGTGCTAAATTGTCAGTAATCCTTTAGAATTATTGAAAAAAAGATTCAAATATTTGTAAATCCCATTTATACTAGACATTAACAGTGTATAAATTAAAATTCCCCATTATCCATAATGTTTCTTAGTGATGAGGCCATTAATATTTGAGAAGCAGTGTGGAATTATCAGTTATCCTATGGAATTATTGACAATAAGAGTCAAATATTTGAAATTACAATTTACACTAGATATTCATAATTTGTAAATTAATTATTCTCATTCTACAGAATGTTTCATAGTGAAGAGGCCATTCATATTTGAGAAGCAGTGCGGAATTGTCAGTTATCCTTTGGAATTGTTGAAAATAAGATTCAAATATTTTAAATTACAATTTACACTAGATATTCATAATCTATACATTAATTAATCCCATTATCCATAATGTTTCATAGTGAAACGGACATTAATAATTGAGAAGCAGTGCTAAATTGTCAATAATCCTTTAGAATTATTGAAAATAAGATTCAAATCTTTGAAAATCTCATTTATACTAGACATTAACAGTGTATAAAATAAAATTCCCCATTATCCATAATGCTTTTTAGTGATGAGGCCATTGATATTTGAGAAGCAGTGCGGAATTATCAGTTATCCTTTGAAATTGTTGAAAATAAGATTCAAATCTTTGAAAATCCCATTTATACTAGATATTCATAATCTATACATTAATTAATCCCATTCTACATAATGTTTCATAGTGAAGAGGCCATTAATAATTGAGAAGGAGTGCGGAATTACCAGTTATCCTTTGGAATTGTTGAAAATAAGAGTCAAATATTTGAAATTACAATTTACACTAGATATATAAAAATCTATACATTAATTAATCTCATTATCCATAATGTTTCATAGTGAAACGGACATTAATAATTGAGAAGCAGTGCGGAATTATCAGTTATCCTTTGGAATTGTTGAAAATAAGATTCAAATATTTGAAAATCACATTTATACTAGATATTCATAATCTATAAATAAATTATTCCCATTTTACATAATGTTTCATAGTGAAGAGGCCATTAATATTTGAGAAGCTGTGCGGAATTATCAGTTATCCTTTGGAATTGTTGAAAATAAGAGTCAAATATTTGAAATTACAATTTACACTAGATATATAAAAATCTATACATTAATTAATCTCATTATCCATAATGTTTCATAGTGAAACGGACATTAATAATTGAGAAGCAGTGCTAAATTGTCAGTAATCCTTTAGAATTATTGAAAATAAGATTCAAATATTTGATAATCCCATTTATACTGGACATTCACAGTGTATAAATTAAAGTTCCCCATTATCTATAATGTCTCTTGGTGAAGAGGCCATTGTTACTTGAGAAACAGTTCGAAAATTCAATTATCTTTTAGAAACATTCGAAATAATGATACAAATACTTAAAATATCCATTTATACTAGATATTAACAGTGTATAAATTAAAATTCCCCATTATCCATAATATTTCATTGTGAACAGGCCATTAATATTTGAGAAGCAGAACAGAAATGTCAAAAATCCTTTGGCATTTTTTTAAATAAGATTCAAATTAAATGAAAATCACATTTATACTAGATATTCATAATCTATAAATAAATTATTCCCATTCTACATAATGTTTCATAGTGAAGAGGCCATTAATATTTGAGAAGCTGTGCGGAATTATCAGTTATCCTTTGGAATATTTGAAAATAAGAGTCAAATATTTGAAATTTCAATTTACACTAGATATTCATAATATATAAATTAATTATTCTCATTCTACATAATGTTTCATAGTGAAGAGGCCATTAATATTTGAGAAGCTGTGAGGAATAATCAGTTATTCTTTGGAATTGTTGAATAAAAGAGTCAAATATTTGAAATTACAATTTACACTAGATATGCATAATCTATAAATAAATTATTCCCATTCAACATAATGTTTCATAGTGAAGAGGCCATTAATAATTGAGAAGCAGTGCGGAATTACCAGTTATCCTTTGGAATTGTTGAAAATAAGATTCAAATATTTGAAAATCACATTTATACTAGATATTCATAATCTATAAATAAATTATTCCCATTCTACATAATGTTTCATAGTGAAGAGGCCATTAATATTTGAGAAGCTGTGCGGAATTATCAGTTATCCTTTGGAATATTTGAAAATAAGAATCAAATATTTGAAATTACAATTTTCACTAGATATATATTAATCTATACATTAATTAATCCCATTATCCATAATGTTTCATAGGAAAACGGACATTAATAATTGAGAAGCAGTGCTAAATTGTCAGTTATCCTTTGGAATTATTGAAAATAAGATTTAAATATTTGATAATCCCACTTATACTAGATATTCTTAATATATAAAAAAATTATTCCCATTCTACATAATATTTCATAGTGAAGAGGCCATTAATATTTGAGAAGCAGTGCTAAATTGTCAGTAATCCTTTAGAATTATTGAAAAAAAGATTCAAATATTTGTAAATCCCATTTATACTAGACATTAACAGTGTATAAATTAAAATTCCCCATTATCCATAATGTTTCTTAGTGATGAGGCCATTAATATTTGAGAAGCAGTGTGGAATTATCAGTTATCCTATGGAATTATTGACAATAAGAGTCAAATATTTGAAATTACAATTTACACTAGATATTCATAATTTGTAAATTAATTATTCTCATTCTACAGAATGTTTCATAGTGAAGAGGCCATTCATATTTGAGAAGCAGTGCGGAATTGTCAGTTATCCTTTGGAATTGTTGAAAATAAGATTCAAATATTTTAAATTACAATTTACACTAGATATTCATAATCTATACATTAATTAATCCCATTATCCATAATGTTTCATAGTGAAACGGACATTAATAATTGAGAAGCAGTGCTAAATTGTCAATAATCCTTTAGAATTATTGAAAATAAGATTCAAGTATTTGGTAATCCCATTTATACTGGACATTCACAGTGTATAAAGTAAAGTTCCCCATTATCTATAATGTCTCTTGGTGAAGAGGCCATTATTACTTGAGAAACAGTTCGGAAATTCAATTATCTTTTAGAAACATTCAAAATAATGATACAAATACTTAAAATTTCCATTTATACTAGACATTAACAGTGTATAAATTACAATTCCCCATTATCCATAATGTTTCTTAGTGATGAGGCCATTAATATTTGAGAAGCAGTGCGGAATTATCAGTTATCCTTTGAAATTGTTGAAAATAAGATTCAAATATTTGAAAATCCCATTTATACTAGATATTCATAATCTATAAATAAATTATTCCCATTGTCCATAATGTTTCATAGTGAAATGGACATTAATAATTGAGAAGCAGTGCTAAATTGTCAGTAATCCTTTAGAATTATTGAAAAAAAGATTCAAATATTTGAAAATCCCATTTATACTAGACATTAACAGTGTATAAAATAAAATTCCCCATTATCCATAATGCTTCTTAGTGATGAGGCCATTGATATTTGAGAAGCAGTGCGGAATTATCAGTTATCCTTTGAAATTGTTGAAAATAAGATTCAAATATTTGAAAATCCCATTTATACTAGATATTCATAATATATAAATTAATTATTCTCATTCTACATAATGTTTCATAGTGAAGAGGCCATTAATATTTGAGAAGCTGTGCGGAATAATCAGTTATCCTTTGGAATTGTTGAATAAAAGAGTCAAATATTTGAAATTTCAATTTACACTAGATATTCATATTCTATAAATTAATTATTCTCATTCTACATGATGTTGCATAGTGATGAGGCCATTAATATTTGAGAAGCTGTGCGGAATAATCAGTTATCCTTTGGAATTGTTGAAAATAAGAGTCAAATATTTGAAATTACAATTTACACTAGATAAATATTAATCTATACATTAATTAATCTCATTATCCATAATGTTTCATAGTGAAACGAACATTAATAATTGAGAAGCAGTGCGGAATTATCAGTTATCCTTTGAAATTGTTGAAAATAAGAGTCAAATATTTGAAACACCCATTTATACTAGACATTCTCGGTGTATAAAATAAAGGTCCCCTTTATCTATAATGTATTTTAGTGAAGAGGCCATTAATATTAAAGGAGCAGTGCTAAATTGTCAGTAATCCTTTGGAATTGTTGAAAATAAGATTCAAATATTTTAAATTACAATTTACAATAGATATACATAATCTATACATTAATTAATCCCATTGTCCATAATGTTTCATAGTGAAATGGACATTAATAATTGAGAAGCAGTGCTAAATTGTCAGTAATCCTTTTGATTTATTGAAAAAAAGATTCATATATTTGAAAATCCCATTTATACTAGACATTAACAGTGTATAAAATAAAATTCCGCATTATCCATAATGCTTCTTAGTGATGAGGCCATTGATATTTGAGAAGCAGTGTGGAATTATCAGTTATTCTATGGAATTATTGAAAAAAAGAGTCAAATCTCTGAAATTACCATTTACACTAGATATTCATAATCTATACATTAATTAATCCCATTATCCATAATGTTTCATAGTGAAACGGACATTAATAATTGAGAAGCAGTGCTAAATTATCAATAATCCTTTAGAATTATTGAAAATAAGATTCAAGTATTTGGTAATCCCATTTATACTGGACATTCACAGTGTATAAATTAAAGTTCCCCATTATCTATAATGTCTCTTGGTGAAGAGGCCATTATTACTTGAGAAACAGTTCGGAAATTCAATTATCTTTTAGAAACATTCAAAATAATGATACAAATACTTAAAATTTCCATTTATACTAGACATTAACAACAGTGTATAAATTAAAATTCCCCATTATCCATAATGTTTCTTAGTGATGAGGCCATTAATATTTGAGAAGCAGTGTGGAATTATCAGTTATCCTATGGAATTATTGAAAATAAGATTCAAATCTTTGAAAATCCCATTTATACTAGATATTCATAATCTATAAATAAATTATTCCCATTCTACATAATGTTTCATAGTGAAGAGGCCATTAATATTTGAGAAGCTGTGCGGAATTATCAGTTATCCTTTGGAATATTTGAAAATAAGAGTCAAATATTTGAAATTTCAATTTACACTAGATATTCATAATATATAAATTAATTATTCTCATTCTACATAATGTTTCATAGTGAAGAGGCCATTAATATTTGAGAAGCTGTGAGGAATAATCAGTTATCCTTTGGAATTGTTGAATAAAAGAGTCAAATATTTGAAATTACAATTTACACTAGATATGCATAATCTATAAATAAATTATTCCCATTCTACATAATGTTTCATAGTGAAGAGGCCATTAATAATTGAGAAGCAGTGCGGAATTACCAGTTATCCTTTGGAATTGTTGAAAATAAGATTCAAATATTTGAAAATCACATTTATACTAGATATTCATAATCTATAAATAAATTATTCCCATTCTACATAATGTTTCATAGTGAAGAGGCCATTAATATTTGAGAAGCTGTGCGGAATTATCAGTTATCCTTTGGAATATTTGAAAATAAGAATCAAATATTTGAAATTACAATTTACACTAGATATATATTAATCTATACATTAATTAATCCCATTATCCATAATGTTTCATAGGAAAACGGAAATTAATAATTGAGAAGCAGTGCTAAATTGTCAGTTATCCTTTGGAATTATTGAAAATAAGATTCAAATATTTGATAATCCCACTTATACTAGATATTCTTAATATATAAAAAAATTATTCCCATTCTACATAATATTTCATAGTGAAGAGGCCATTAATATTTGAGAAGCAGTGCTAAATTGTCAGTAATCCTTTAGAATTATTGAAAAAAAGATTCAAATATTTGTAAATCCCATTTATACTAGACATTAACAGTGTATAAATTAAAATTCCCCATTATCCATAATGTTTCTTAGTGATGAGGCCATTAATATTTGAGAAGCAGTGTGGAATTATCAGTTATCCTATGGAATTATTGACAATAAGAGTCAATTATTTGAAATTACAATTTACACTAGATATTCATAATTTGTAAATTAATTATTCTCATTCTACAGAATGTTTCATAGTGAAGAGGCCATTCATATTTGAGAAGCAGTGCGGAATTGTCAGTTATCCTTTGGAATTGTTGAAAATAAGATTCAAATATTTTAAATTACAATTTACACTAGATATTCATAATCTATACATTAATTAATCCCATTATCCATAATGTTTCATAGTGAAACGGACATTAATAATTGAGAAGCAGTGCTAAATTGTCAATAATCCTTTAGAATTATTGAAAATAAGATTCAAGTATTTGGTAATCCCATTTATACTGGAGATTCACAGTGTATAAAGTAAAGTTCCCCATTATCTATAATGTCTCTTGGTGAAGAGGCCATTATTACTTGAGAAACAGTTCGGAAATTCAATTATCTTTTAGAAACATTCAAAATAATGATACAAATACTTAAAATTTCCATTTATACTAGACATTAACAGTGTATAAATTAAAATTCCCCATTATCCATAATGTTTCTTAGTGATGAGGCCATTAATATTTGAGAAGCAGTGTGGAATTATCAGTTATCCTATGGAATTATTGAAAATAAGATTCAAATCTTTGAAAATCCCATTTATACTAGATATTCATAATCTATACATTAATTAATCCCATTGTCCATAATGTTTCATAGTGAAATGGACATTAATAATTGAGAAGCAGTGCTAAATTGTCAGTAATCCTTTAGAATTATTCAAAAAAAGATTCAAAAATTTGAAAATTCCATTTATACTAGACATTAACAGTGTATAAAATAAAATTTCCCATTATCCATAATGCTTCTTAGTGATGAGGCCATTGATATTTGAGAAGCAGTGCGGAATTATCAGTTATCCTTTGAAATTGTTGAAAATAAGATTCAAATATTTGAAAATCCCATTTATACTAGATATTCATAATCTATAAATAAATTATTCCCATTCTACATAATGTTTCATAGTGAAGAGGCCATTAATATTTGAGAAGCTGTGCGGAATTATCAGTTATCCTTTGGAATTGTTGAAAAGAAGATTCAAATCTTTGAAAATCCCATTTATACTAGATATTCATAATCTATACATTAATTAATCCCATTGTCCATAATGTTTCATAGTGAAATGGACATTAATAATTGAGAAGCAGTGCTAAATTGTCAGTAATCCTTTAGAATTATTGAAAAAAAGATTCAAATATTTGAAAATCCCATTTATACTAGACATTAACAGTGTATAAAATAAAATTCCCCATTATCCATAATGCTTCTTAGTGATGAGGCCATTGATATTTGAGAAGCAGTGCGGAATTATCAGTTATCCTTTGAAATTGTTGAAAATAAGATTCAAATATTTGAAAATCCCATTTATACTAGATATTCATAATATATAAATTAATTATTCTCATTCTACATAATGTTTCATAGTGAAGAGGCCATTAATATTTGAGAAGCTGTGCGGAATAATCAGTTATCCTTTGGAATTGTTGAATAAAAGAGTCAAATATTTGAAATTTCAATTTACACTAGATATTCATATTCTATAAATTAATTATTCTCATTCTACATGATGTTGCATAGTGATGAGGCCATTAATATTTGAGAAGCTGTGCGGAATAATCAGTTATCCTTTGGAATTGTTGAAAATAAGAGTCAAATATTTGAAATTACAATTTACACTAGATAAATATTAATCTATACATTAATTAATCTCATTATCCATAATGTTTCATAGTGAAACGAACATTAATAATTGAGAAGCAGTGCGGAATTATCAGTTATCCTTTGAAATTGTTGAAAATAAGAGTCAAATATTTGAAACACCCATTTATACTAGACATTCTCGGTGTATAAAATAAAGGTCCCCTTTATCTATAATGTATTTTAGTGAAGAGGCCATTAATATTAAAGGAGCAGTGCTAAATTGTCAGTAATCCTTTGGAATTGTTGAAAATAAGATTCAAATATTTTAAATTACAATTTACAATAGATATACATAATCTATACATTAATTAATCCCATTGTCCATAATGTTTCATAGTGAAATGGACATTAATAATTGAGAAGCAGTGCTAAATTGTCAGTAATCCTTTTGATTTATTGAAAAAAAGATTCATATATTTGAAAATCCCATTTATACTAGACATTAACAGTGTATAAAATAAAATTCCCCATTATCCATAATGCTTCTTAGTGATGAGGCCATTGATATTTGAGAAGCAGTGTGGAATTATCAGTTATTCTATGGAATTATTGAAAAAAAGAGTCAAATCTCTGAAATTACCATTTACACTAGATATTCATAATCTATACATTAATTAATCCCATTATCCATAATGTTTCATAGTGAAACGGACATTAATAATTGAGAAGAAGTGCTAAATTATCAATAATCCTTTAGAATTATTGAAAATAAGATTCAAGTATTTGGTAATCCCATTTATACTGGACATTCACAGTGTATAAATTAAAGTTCCCCATTATCTATAATGTCTCTTGGTGAAGAGGCCATTATTACTTGAGAAACAGTTCGGAAATTCAATTATCTTTTAGAAACATTCAAAATAATGATACAAATACTTAAAATTTCCATTTATACTAGACATTAACAACAGTGTATAAATTAAAATTCCCCATTATCCATAATGTTTCTTAGTGATGAGGCCATTAATATTTGAGAAGCAGTGTGGAATTATCAGTTATCCTATGGAATTATTGAAAATAAGATTCAAATCTTTGAAAATCCCATTTATACTAGATATTCATAATCTATAAATAAATTATTCCCATTCTACATAATGTTTCATAGTGAAGAGGCCATTAATATTTGAGAAGCTGTGCGGAATTATCAGTTATCCTTTGGAATATTTGAAAATAAGAGTCAAATATTTGAAATTTCAATTTACACTAGATATTCATAATATATAAATTAATTATTCTCATTCTACATAATGTTTCATAGTGAAGAGGCCATTAATATTTGAGAAGCTGTGAGGAATAATCAGTTATCCTTTGGAATTGTTGAATAAAAGAGTCAAATATTTGAAATTACAATTTACACTAGATATGCATAATCTATAAATAAATTATTCCCATTCTACATAATGTTTCATAGTGAAGAGGCCATTAATAATTGAGAAGCAGTGCGGAATTACCAGTTATCCTTTGGAATTGTTGAAAATAAGATTCAAATATTTGAAAATCACATTTATACTAGATATTCATAATCTATAAATAAATTATTCCCATTCTACATAATGTTTCATAGTGAAGAGGCCATTAATATTTGAGAAGCTGTGCGGAATTATCAGTTATCCTTTGGAATATTTGAAAATAAGAATCAAATATTTGAAATTACAATTTACACTAGATATATATTAATCTATACATTAATTAATCCCATTATCCATAATGTTTCATAGGAAAACGGAAATTAATAATTGAGAAGCAGTGCTAAATTGTCAGTTATCCTTTGGAATTATTGAAAATAAGATTCAAATATTTGATAATCCCACTTATACTAGATATTCTTAATATATAAAAAAATTATTCCCATTCTACATAATATTTCATAGTGAAGAGGCCATTAATATTTGAGAAGCAGTGCTAAATTGTCAGTAATCCTTTAGAATTATTGAAAAAAAGATTCAAATATTTGTAAATCCCATTTATACTAGACATTAACAGTGTATAAATTAAAATTCCCCATTATCCATAATGTTTCTTAGTGATGAGGCCATTAATATTTGAGAAGCAGTGTGGAATTATCAGTTATCCTATGGAATTATTGACAATAAGAGTCAATTATTTGAAATTACAATTTACACTAGATATTCATAATTTGTAAATTAATTATTCTCATTCTACAGAATGTTTCATAGTGAAGAGGCCATTCATATTTGAGAAGCAGTGCGGAATTGTCAGTTATCCTTTGGAATTGTTGAAAATAAGATTCAAATATTTTAAATTACAATTTACACTAGATATTCATAATCTATACATTAATTAATCCCATTATCCATAATGTTTCATAGTGAAACGGACATTAATAATTGAGAAGCAGTGCTAAATTGTCAATAATCCTTTAGAATTATTGAAAATAAGATTCAAGTATTTGGTAATCCCATTTATACTGGAGATTCACAGTGTATAAAGTAAAGTTCCCCATTATCTATAATGTCTCTTGGTGAAGAGGCCATTATTACTTGAGAAACAGTTCGGAAATTCAATTATCTTTTAGAAACATTCAAAATAATGATACAAATACTTAAAATTTCCATTTATACTAGACATTAACAGTGTATAAATTAAAATTCCCCATTATCCATAATGTTTCTTAGTGATGAGGCCATTAATATTTGAGAAGCAGTGTGGAATTATCAGTTATCCTATGGAATTATTGAAAATAAGATTCAAATCTTTGAAAATCCCATTTATACTAGATATTCATAATCTATACATTAATTAATCCCATTGTCCATAATGTTTCATAGTGAAATGGACATTAATAATTGAGAAGCAGTGCTAAATTGTCAGTAATCCTTTAGAATTATTCAAAAAAAGATTCAAAAATTTGAAAATTCCATTTATACTAGACATTAACAGTGTATAAAATAAAATTTCCCATTATCCATAATGCTTCTTAGTGATGAGGCCATTGATATTTGAGAAGCAGTGCGGAATTATCAGTTATCCTTTGAAATTGTTGAAAATAAGATTCAAATATTTGAAAATCCCATTTATACTAGATATTCATAATCTATAAATAAATTATTCCCATTCTACATAATGTTTCATAGTGAAGAGGCCATTAATATTTGAGAAGCTGTGCGGAATTATCAGTTATCCTTTGGAATTGTTGAAAAGAAGATTCAAATCTTTGAAAATCCCATTTATACTAGATATTCATAATCTATACATTAATTAATCCCATTGTCCATAATGTTTCATAGTGAAATGGACATTAATAATTGAGAAGCAGTGCTAAATTGTCAGTAATCCTTTAGAATTATTGAAAAAAAGATTCAAATATTTGAAAATCCCATTTATACTAGACATTAACAGTGTATAAAATAAAATTCCCCATTATCCATAATGCTTCTTAGTGATGAGGCCATTGATATTTGAGAAGCAGTGCGGAATTATCAGTTATCCTTTGAAATTGTTGAAAATAAGATTCAAATATTTGAAAATCCCATTTATACTAGATATTCATAATATATAAATTAATTATTCTCATTCTACATAATGTTTCATAGTGAAGAGGCCATTAATATTTGAGAAGCTGTGCGGAATAATCAGTTATCCTTTGGAATTGTTGAATAAAAGAGTCAAATATTTGAAATTTCAATTTACACTAGATATTCATATTCTATAAATTAATTATTCTCATTCTACATGATGTTGCATAGTGATGAGGCCATTAATATTTGAGAAGCTGTGCGGAATAATCAGTTATCCTTTGGAATTGTTGAAAATAAGAGTCAAATATTTGAAATTACAATTTACACTAGATAAATATTAATCTATACATTAATTAATCTCATTATCCATAATGTTTCATAGTGAAACGAACATTAATAATTGAGAAGCAGTGCGGAATTATCAGTTATCCTTTGAAATTGTTGAAAATAAGAGTCAAATATTTGAAACACCCATTTATACTAGACATTCTCGGTGTATAAAATAAAGGTCCCCTTTATCTATAATGTATTTTAGTGAAGAGGCCATTAATATTAAAGGAGCAGTGCTAAATTGTCAGTAATCCTTTGGAATTGTTGAAAATAAGATTCAAATATTTTAAATTACAATTTACAATAGATATACATAATCTATACATTAATTAATCCCATTGTCCATAATGTTTCATAGTGAAATGGACATTAATAATTGAGAAGCAGTGCTAAATTGTCAGTAATCCTTTTGATTTATTGAAAAAAAGATTCATATATTTGAAAATCCCATTTATACTAGACATTAACAGTGTATAAAATAAAATTCCCCATTATCCATAATGCTTCTTAGTGATGAGGCCATTGATATTTGAGAAGCAGTGTGGAATTATCAGTTATTCTATGGAATTATTGAAAAAAAGAGTCAAATCTCTGAAATTACCATTTACACTAGATATTCATAATCTATACATTAATTAATCCCATTATCCATAATGTTTCATAGTGAAACGGACATTAATAATTGAGAAGCAGTGCTAAATTATCAATAATCCTTTAGAATTATTGAAAATAAGATTCAAGTATTTGGTAATCCCATTTATACTGGACATTCACAGTGTATAAATTAAAGTTCCCCATTATCTATAATGTCTCTTGGTGAAGAGGCCATTATTACTTGAGAAACAGTTCGGAAATTCAATTATCTTTTAGAAACATTCAAAATAATGATACAAATACTTAAAATTTCCATTTATACTAGACATTAACAACAGTATATAAATTAAAATTCCCCATTATCCATAATGTTTCTTAGTGATGAGGCCATTAATATTTGAGAAGCAGTGTGGAATTATCAGTTATCCTATGGAATTATTGAAAATAAGATTCAAATCTTTGAAAATCCCATTTATACTAGATATTCATAATCTATAAATAAATTATTCCCATTCTACATAATGTTTCATAGTGAAGAGGCCATTAATATTTGAGAAGCTGTGCGGAATTATCAGTTATCCTTTGGAATATTTGAAAATAAGAGTCAAATATTTGAAATTTCAATTTACACTAGATATTCATAATATATAAATTAATTATTCTCATTCTACATAATGTTTCATAGTGAAGAGGCCATTAATATTTGAGAAGCTGTGAGGAATAATCAGTTATCCTTTGGAATTGTTGAATAAAAGAGTCAAATATTTGAAATTACAATTTACACTAGATATGCATAATCTATAAATAAATTATTCCCATTCTACATAATGTTTCATAGTGAAGAGGCCATTAATAATTGAGAAGCAGTGCGGAATTACCAGTTATCCTTTGGAATTGTTGAAAATAAGATTCAAATATTTGAAAATCACATTTATACTAGATATTCATAATCTATAAATAAATTATTCCCATTCTACATAATGTTTCATAGTGAAGAGGCCATTAATATTTGAGAAGCTGTGCGGAATTATCAGTTATCCTTTGGAATATTTGAAAATAAGAATCAAATATTTGAAATTACAATTTACACTAGATATATATTAATCTATACATTAATTAATCCCATTATCCATAATGTTTCATAGGAAAACGGAAATTAATAATTGAGAAGCAGTGCTAAATTGTCAGTTATCCTTTGGAATTATTGAAAATAAGATTCAAATATTTGATAATCCCACTTATACTAGATATTCTTAATATATAAAAAAATTATTCCCATTCTACATAATATTTCATAGTGAAGAGGCCATTAATATTTGAGAAGCAGTGCTAAATTGTCAGTAATCCTTTAGAATTATTGAAAAAAAGATTCAAATATTTGTAAATCCCATTTATACTAGACATTAACAGTGTATAAATTAAAATTCCCCATTATCCATAATGTTTCTTAGTGATGAGGCCATTAATATTTGAGAAGCAGTGTGGAATTATCAGTTATCCTATGGAATTATTGACAATAAGAGTCAATTATTTGAAATTACAATTTACACTAGATATTCATAATTTGTAAATTAATTATTCTCATTCTACAGAATGTTTCATAGTGAAGAGGCCATTCATATTTGAGAAGCAGTGCGGAATTGTCAGTTATCCTTTGGAATTGTTGAAAATAAGATTCAAATATTTTAAATTACAATTTACACTAGATATTCATAATCTATACATTAATTAATCCCATTATCCATAATGTTTCATAGTGAAACGGACATTAATAATTGAGAAGCAGTGCTAAATTGTCAATAATCCTTTAGAATTATTGAAAATAAGATTCAAGTATTTGGTAATCCCATTTATACTGGAGATTCACAGTGTATAAAGTAAAGTTCCCCATTATCTATAATGTCTCTTGGTGAAGAGGCCATTATTACTTGAGAAACAGTTCGGAAATTCAATTATCTTTTAGAAACATTCAAAATAATGATACAAATACTTAAAATTTCCATTTATACTAGACATTAACAGTGTATAAATTAAAATTCCCCATTATCCATAATGTTTCTTAGTGATGAGGCCATTAATATTTGAGAAGCAGTGTGGAATTATCAGTTATCCTATGGAATTATTGAAAATAAGATTCAAATCTTTGAAAATCCCATTTATACTAGATATTCATAATCTATACATTAATTAATCCCATTGTCCATAATGTTTCATAGTGAAATGGACATTAATAATTGAGAAGCAGTGCTAAATTGTCAGTAATCCTTTAGAATTATTCAAAAAAAGATTCAAAAATTTGAAAATTCCATTTATACTAGACATTAACAGTGTATAAAATAAAATTTCCCATTATCCATAATGCTTCTTAGTGATGAGGCCATTGATATTTGAGAAGCAGTGCGGAATTATCAGTTATCCTTTGAAATTGTTGAAAATAAGATTCAAATATTTGAAAATCCCATTTATACTAGATATTCATAATCTATAAATAAATTATTCCCATTCTACATAATGTTTCATAGTGAAGAGGCCATTAATATTTGAGAAGCTGTGCGGAATTATCAGTTATCCTTTGGAATTGTTGAAAAGAAGATTCAAATCTTTGAAAATCCCATTTATACTAGATATTCATAATCTATACATTAATTAATCCCATTGTCCATAATGTTTCATAGTGAAATGGACATTAATAATTGAGAAGCAGTGCTAAATTGTCAGTAATCCTTTAGAATTATTGAAAAAAAGATTCAAATATTTGAAAATCCCATTTATACTAGACATTAACAGTGTATAAAATAAAATTCCCCATTATCCATAATGCTTCTTAGTGATGAGGCCATTGATATTTGAGAAGCAGTGCGGAATTATCAGTTATCCTTTGAAATTGTTGAAAATAAGATTCAAATATTTGAAAATCCCATTTATACTAGATATTCATAATATATAAATTAATTATTCTCATTCTACATAATGTTTCATAGTGAAGAGGCCATTAATATTTGAGAAGCTGTGCGGAATAATCAGTTATCCTTTGGAATTGTTGAATAAAAGAGTCAAATATTTGAAATTTCAATTTACACTAGATATTCATATTCTATAAATTAATTATTCTCATTCTACATGATGTTGCATAGTGATGAGGCCATTAATATTTGAGAAGCTGTGCGGAATAATCAGTTATCCTTTGGAATTGTTGAAAATAAGAGTCAAATATTTGAAATTACAATTTACACTAGATAAATATTAATCTATACATTAATTAATCTCATTATCCATAATGTTTCATAGTGAAACGAACATTAATAATTGAGAAGCAGTGCGGAATTATCAGTTATCCTTTGAAATTGTTGAAAATAAGAGTCAAATATTTGAAACACCCATTTATACTAGACATTCTCGGTGTATAAAATAAAGGTCCCCTTTATCTATAATGTATTTTAGTGAAGAGGCCATTAATATTAAAGGAGCAGTGCTAAATTGTCAGTAATCCTTTGGAATTGTTGAAAATAAGATTCAAATATTTTAAATTACAATTTACAATAGATATACATAATCTATACATTAATTAATCCCATTGTCCATAATGTTTCATAGTGAAATGGACATTAATAATTGAGAAGCAGTGCTAAATTGTCAGTAATCCTTTTGATTTATTGAAAAAAAGATTCATATATTTGAAAATCCCATTTATACTAGACATTAACAGTGTATAAAATAAAATTCCCCATTATCCATAATGCTTCTTAGTGATGAGGCCATTGATATTTGAGAAGCAGTGTGGAATTATCAGTTATTCTATGGAATTATTGAAAAAAAGAGTCAAATCTCTGAAATTACCATTTACACTAGATATTCATAATCTATACATTAATTAATCCCATTATCCATAATGTTTCATAGTGAAACGGACATTAATAATTGAGAAGCAGTGCTAAATTATCAATAATCCTTTAGAATTATTGAAAATAAGATTCAAGTATTTGGTAATCCCATTTATACTGGACATTCACAGTGTATAAATTAAAGTTCCCCATTATCTATAATGTCTCTTGGTGAAGAGGCCATTGTTACTTGAGAAACAGTTCGAAAATTCAATTATCTTTTAGAAACATTCGAAATAATGATACAAATACTTAAAATATCCATTTATACTAGATATTAACAGTGTATAAATTAAAATTCCCCATTATCCATAATATTTCATTGTGAAGAGGCCATTAATATTTGAGAAGCAGAACAGAAATGTCAAAAATCCTTTGGCATTTTTTTAAATAAGATTCAAATAAATGAAAATCCCATTTATACTAGATATTCATAATCTATAAATAAATTATTCCCATTCTACATAATGTTTCATAGTGAAGAGGCCATTAATATTTGAGAAGCTGTGCGGAATTATCAGTTATCCTTTGGAATATTTGAAAATAAGAGTCAAATATTTGAAATTTCAATTTACACTAGATATTCATAATATATAAATTAATTATTCTCATTCTACATAATGTTTCATAGTGAAGAGGCCATTAATATTTGAGAAGCTGTGCGGAATAATCAGTTATCCTTTGGAATTGTTGAATAAAAGAGTCAAATATTTGAAATTTCAATTTACACTAGATATTCATATTCTATAAATTAATTATTCTCATTCTACATGATGTTGCATAGTGATGAGGCCATTAATATTTGAGAAGCTGTGCGGAATTATAAGTTATCCTTTGGAATATTTGAAAATAAGAATCAAATATTTGAAATTACAATTTACACTAGATATTCATATTCTATAAATTAATTATTCTCATTCTACATGATGTTGCATAGTGATGAGGCCATTAATATTTGAGAAGCTGTGCGGAATAATCAGATATCCTTTGGAATTGTTGAAAATAAGAGTCAAATATTTGAAATTACAATTTACACTAGATAAATATTAATCTATACATTAATTAATCTCATTCTACATGATGTTGCATAGTGATGAGGCCATTAATATTTGAGAAGCTGTGCGGAATAATCAGTTATCCTTTGGAATTGTTGAATAAAAGAGTCAAATATTTGAAATTACAATTTACACTAGATATGCATAATCTATAAATAAATTATTCCCATTCTACATAATGTTTCATAGTGAAGAGGCCATTAATAATTGAGAAGCAGTGCGGAATTACCAGTTATCCTTTGGAATTGTTGAAAATAAGATTCAAATATTTGAAAATCACATTTATACTAGATATTCATAATCGATAAATAAATTATTCCCATTCTACATAATGTTTCATAGTGAAGAGGCCATTAATATTTGAGAAGCTGTGCGGAATTATCAGTTATCCTTTGGAATATTTGAAAATAAGAATCAAATATTTGAAATTACAATTTACACTAGATATATATTAATCTATACATTAATTAATCCCATTATCCATAATGTTTCATAGGAAAACGGACATTAATAATTGAGAAGCAGTGCTAAATTGTCAGTTATCCTTTGGAATTATTGAAAATAAGATTCAAATATTTGATAATCCCACTTATACTAGATATTCTTAATATATAAAAAAATTATTCCCATTCTACATAATATTTCATAGTGAAGAGGCCATTAATATTTGAGAAGCAGTGCTAAATTGTCAGTAATCCTTTAGAATTATTGAAAAAAAGATTCAAATATTTGTAAATCCCATTTATACTAGACATTAACAGTGTATAAATTAAAATTCCCCATTATCCATAATGTTTCTTAGTGATGAGGCCATTAATATTTGAGAAGCAGTGTGGAATTATCAGTTATCCTATGGAATTATTGACAATAAGAGTCAATTATTTGAAATTACAATTTACACTAGATATTCATAATTTGTAAATTAATTATTCTCATTCTACAGAATGTTTCATAGTGAAGAGGCCATTCATATTTGAGAAGCAGTGCGGAATTGTCAGTTATCCTTTGGAATTGTTGAAAATAAGATTCAAATATTTTAAATTACAATTTACACTAGATATTCATAATCTATACATTAATTAATCCCATTATCCATAATGTTTCATAGTGAAACGGACATTAATAATTGAGAAGCAGTGCTAAATTGTCAATAATCCTTTAGAATTATTGAAAATAAGATTCAAGTATTTGGTAATCCCATTTATACTGGAGATTCACAGTGTATAAAGTAAAGTTCCCCATTATCTATAATGTCTCTTGGTGAAGAGGCCATTATTACTTGAGAAACAGTTCGGAAATTCAATTATCTTTTAGAAACATTCAAAATAATGATACAAATACTTAAAATTTCCATTTATACTAGACATTAACAGTGTATAAATTAAAATTCCCCATTATCCATAATGTTTCTTAGTGATGAGGCCATTAATATTTGAGAAGCAGTGTGGAATTATCAGTTATCCTATGGAATTATTGAAAATAAGATTCAAATCTTTGAAAATCCCATTTATACTAGATATTCATAATCTATACATTAATTAATCCCATTGTCCATAATGTTTCATAGTGAAATGGACATTAATAATTGAGAAGCAGTGCTAAATTGTCAGTAATCCTTTAGAATTATTCAAAAAAAGATTCAAATATTTGAAAATTCCATTTATACTAGACATTAACAGTGTATAAAATAAAATTCCCCATTATCCATAATGCTTCTTAGTGATGAGGCCATTGATATTTGAGAAGCTGTGCGGAATTATCAGTTATCCTTTGGAATATTTGAAAATAAGAGTCAAATATTTGAAATTTCAATTTACACTAGATATTCATAATATATAAATTAATTATTCTCATTCTACATAATGTTTCATAGTGAAGAGGCCATTAATAATTGAGAAGCAGTACGGAATTACCAGTTATCCTTTGGAATTGTTGAAAATAAGAGTCAAATATTTGAAATTACAATTTACACTAGATATATAAAAATCTATACATTAATTAATCTCATTATCCATAATGTTTCATAGTGAAACGGACATTAATAATTGAGAAGCAGTGCGGAATTATCAGTTATCCTTTGGAATTGTTGAAAATAAGATTCAAATATTTGAAAATCACATTTATACTAGATATTCATAATCAATAAATAAATTATTCCCATTATCCATAATGTTTCATAGTGAAACGGACATTAATAATTGAGAAGCAGTGCTAAATTGTCAATAATCCTTTAGAATTATTGAAAATAAGATTCAAGTATTTGGTAATCCCATTTATACTGGAGATTCACAGTGTATAAAGTAAAGTTCCCCATTATCTATAATGTCTCTTGGTGAAGAGGCCATTATTACTTGAGAAACAGTTCGGAAATTCAATTATCTTTTAGAAACATTCAAAATAATGATACAAATACTTAAAATTTCCATTTATACTAGACATTAACAGTGTATAAATTAAAATTCCCCATTATCCATAATGTTTCATTGTGAAGAGGCCATTCATATTTGAGAAGCAGAACAGAAATGTCAAAAATCCTTTGGCATTTTTTTAAATAAGATTCAAATATATGAAAATCACATTTATACTAGATATTCATAATCTATAAATAAATTATTCCCATTCTACATAATGTTTCATAGTGAAGAGGCCATTCATATTTGAGAAGCAGTGCGGAATTATCAGTTATCCTTTGGAATTGTTGAAAATAAGATTCAAATCTTTGAAAATCTCATTTATACTAGATATTCATAATTTATACATTAATTAATCCCATTGTCCATAATGTTTCATAGTGAAATGGACATTAATAATTGAGAAGCAGTGCTAAATTGTCAGTAATCCTTTAGAATTATTGAAAAAAAGATTCAAATATTTGAAAATCCCATTTATACTAGACATTAACAGTGTATAAAATAAAATTCCCCATTATCCATAATGCTTCTTAGTGATGAGGCCATTGATATTTGAGAAGCAGTGCGGAATTATCAGTTATCCTTTGAAATTGTTGAAAATAAGATTCAAATATTTGAAAATCCCATTTATACTAGATATTCATAATATATAAATTAATTATTCTCATTCTACATAATGTTTCATAGTGAAGAGGCCATTAATATTTGAGAAGCTGTGCAGAATAATCAGTTATCCTTTGGAATTGTTGAATAAAAGAGTCAAATATTTGAAATTTCAATTTACACTAGATATTCATATTCTATAAATTAATTATTCTCATTCTACATGATGTTGCATAGTGATGAGGCCATTAATATTTGAGAAGCTGTGCGGAATTATAAGTTATCCTTTGGAATATTTGAAAATAAGAATCAAATATTTGAAATTACAATTTACACTAGATATTCATATTCTATAAATTAATTATTCTCATTCTACATGATGTTGCATAGTGATGAGGCCATTAATATTTGAGAAGCTGTGCGGAATAATCAGTTATCCTTTGAAATTGTTGAAAATAAGAGTCAAATATTTGAAACACCCATTTATACTAGACATTCTCGGTGTATAAAATAAAGGTCCCCTTTATCTATAATGTATTTTAGTGAAGAGGCCATTAATATTAAAGGAGCAGTGCTAAATTGTCAGTAATCCTTTGGAATTGTTGAAAATAAGATTCAAATATTTTAAATTACAATTTACAATAGATATACATAATCTATACATTAATTAATCCCATTGTCCATAATGTTTCATAGTGAAATGGACATTAATAATTGAGAAGCAGTGCTAAATTGTCAGTAATCCTTTTGATTTATTGAAAAAAAGATTCATATATTTGAAAATCCCATTTATACTAGACATTAACAGTGTATAAAATAAAATTCCCCATTATCCATAATGCTTCTTAGTGATGAGGCCATTGATATTTGAGAAGCAGTGTGGAATTATCAGTTATTCTATGGAATTATTGAAAAAAAGAGTCAAATCTCTGAAATTACCATTTACACTAGATATTCATAATCTATACATTAATTAATCCCATTATCCATAATGTTTCATAGTGAAACGGACATTAATAATTGAGAAGCAGTGCTAAATTATCAATAATCCTTTAGAATTATTGAAAATAAGATTCAAGTATTTGGTAATCCCATTTATACTGGACATTCACAGTGTATAAATTAAAGTTCCCCATTATCTATAATGTCTCTTGGTGAAGAGGCCATTGTTACTTGAGAAACAGTTCGAAAATTCAATTATCTTTTAGAAACATTCGAAATAATGATACAAATATTTAAAATATCCATTTATACTAGATATTAACAGTGTATAAATTAAAATTCCCCATTATCCATAATATTTCATTGTGAAGAGGCCATTAATATTTGAGAAGCAGAACAGAAATGTCAAAAATCCTTTGGCATTTTTTTAAATAAGATTCAAATAAATGAAAATCCCATTTATACTAGATATTCATAATCTATAAATAAATTATTCCCATTCTACATAATGTTTCATAGTGAAGAGGCCATTAATATTTGAGAAGCTGTGCGGAATTATCAGTTATCCTTTGGAATATTTGAAAATAAGAGTCAAATATTTGAAATTTCAATTTACACTAGATATTCATAATATATAAATTAATTATTCTCATTCTACATAATGTTTCATAGTGAAGAGGCCATTAATATTTGAGAAGCTGTGAGGAATAATCAGTTATCCTTTGGAATTGTTGAATAAAAGAGTCAAATATTTGAAATTACAATTTACACTAGATATGCATAATCTATAAATAAATTATTCCCATTCTACATAATGTTTCATAGTGAAGAGGCCATTAATAATTGAGAAGCAGTGCGGAATTACCAGTTATCCTTTGGAATTGTTGAAAATAAGATTCAAATATTTGAAAATCACATTTATACTAGATATTCATAATCGATAAATAAATTATTCCCATTCTACATAATGTTTCATAGTGAAGAGGCCATTAATATTTGAGAAGCTGTGCGGAATTATCAGTTATCCTTTGGAATATTTGAAAATAAGAATCAAATATTTGAAATTACAATTTACACTAGATATATATTAATCTATACATTAATTAATCCCATTATCCATAATGTTTCATAGGAAAACGGACATTAATAATTGAGAAGCAGTGCTAAATTGTCAGTTATCCTTTGGAATTATTGAAAATAAGATTCAAATATTTGATAATCCCACTTATACTAGATATTCTTAATATATAAAAAAATTATTCCCATTCTACATAATATTTCATAGTGAAGAGGCCATTAATATTTGAGAAGCAGTGCTAAATTGTCAGTAATCCTTTAGAATTATTGAAAAAAAGATTCAAATATTTGAAAATTCCATTTATACTAGACATTAACAGTGTATAAAATAAAATTCCCCATTATCCATAATGCTTCTTAGTGATGAGGCCATTGATATTTGAGAAGCTGTGCGGAATTATCAGTTATCCTTTGGAATATTTGAAAATAAGAGTCAAATATTTGAAATTTCAATTTACACTAGATATTCATAATATATAAATTAATTATTCTCATTCTACATAATGTTTCATAGTGAAGAGGCCATTAATAATTGAGAAGCAGTACGGAATTACCAGTTATCCTTTGGAATTGTTGAAAATAAGAGTCAAATATATGAAATTACAATTTACACTAGATATATAAAAATCTATACATTAATTAATCTCATTATCCATAATGTTTCATAGTGAAACGGACATTAATAATTGAGAAGCAGTGCGGAATTATCAGTTATCCTTTGGAATTGTTGAAAATAAGATTCAAATATTTGAAAATCACATTTATACTAGATATTCATAATCAATAAATAAATTATTCCCATTATCCATAATGTTTCATAGTGAAACGGACATTAATAATTGAGAAGCAGTGCTAAATTGTCAATAATCCTTTAGAATTATTGAAAATAAGATTCAAGTATTTGGTAATCCCATTTATACTGGAGATTCACAGTGTATAAAGTAAAGTTCCCCATTATCTATAATGTCTCTTGGTGAAGAGGCCATTATTACTTGAGAAACAGTTCGGAAATTCAATTATCTTTTAGAAACATTCAAAATAATGATACAAATACTTAAAATTTCCATTTATACTAGACATTAACAGTGTATAAATTAAAATTCCCCATTATCCATAATGTTTCTTAGTGATGAGGCCATTAATATTTGAGAAGCAGTGTGGAATTATCAGTTATCCTATGGAATTATTGAAAATAAGATTCAAATCTTTGAAAATCCCATTTATACTAGATATTCATAATCTATACATTAATTAATCCCATTGTCCATAATGTTTCATAGTGAAATGGACATTAATAATTGAGAAGCAGTGCTAAATTGTCAGTAATCCTTTAGAATTATTCAAAAAAAGATTCAAATATTTGAAAATTCCATTTATACTAGACATTAACAGTGTATAAAATAAAATTCCCCATTATCCATAATGCTTCTTAGTGATGAGGCCATTGATATTTGAGAAGCTGTGCGGAATTATCAGTTATCCTTTGGAATATTTGAAAATAAGAGTCAAATATTTGAAATTTCAATTTACACTAGATATTCATAATATATAAATTAATTATTCTCATTCTACATAATGTTTCATAGTGAAGAGGCCATTAATAATTGAGAAGCAGTACGGAATTACCAGTTATCCTTTGGAATTGTTGAAAATAAGAGTCAAATATTTGAAATTACAATTTACACTAGATATATAAAAATCTATACATTAATTAATCTCATTATCCATAATGTTTCATAGTGAAACGGACATTAATAATTGAGAAGCAGTGCGGAATTATCAGTTATCCTTTGGAATTGTTGAAAATAAGATTCAAATATTTGAAAATCACATTTATACTAGATATTCATAATCAATAAATAAATTATTCCCATTATCCATAATGTTTCATAGTGAAACGGACATTAATAATTGAGAAGCAGTGCTAAATTGTCAATAATCCTTTAGAATTATTGAAAATAAGATTCAAGTATTTGGTAATCCCATTTATACTGGAGATTCACAGTGTATAAAGTAAAGTTCCCCATTATCTATAATGTCTCTTGGTGAAGAGGCCATTATTACTTGAGAAACAGTTCGGAAATTCAATTATCTTTTAGAAACATTCAAAATAATGATACAAATACTTAAAATTTCCATTTATACTAGACATTAACAGTGTATAAATTAAAATTCCCCATTATCCATAATGTTTCATTGTGAAGAGGCCATTCATATTTGAGAAGCAGAACAGAAATGTCAAAAATCCTTTGGCATTTTTTTAAATAAGATTCAAATATATGAAAATCACATTTATACTAGATATTCATAATCTATAAATAAATTATTCCCATTCTACATAATGTTTCATAGTGAAGAGGCCATTCATATTTGAGAAGCAGTGCGGAATTATCAGTTATCCTTTGGAATTGTTGAAAATAAGATTCAAATCTTTGAAAATCTCATTTATACTAGATATTCATAATTTATACATTAATTAATCCCATTGTCCATAATGTTTCATAGTGAAATGGACATTAATAATTGAGAAGCAGTGCTAAATTGTCAGTAATCCTTTAGAATTATTGAAAAAAAGATTCAAATATTTGAAAATCCCATTTATACTAGACATTAACAGTGTATAAAATAAAATTCCCCATTATCCATAATGCTTCTTAGTGATGAGGCCATTGATATTTGAGAAGCAGTGCGGAATTATCAGTTATCCTTTGAAATTGTTGAAAATAAGATTCAAATATTTGAAAATCCCATTTATACTAGATATTCATAATATATAAATTAATTATTCTCATTCTACATAATGTTTCATAGTGAAGAGGCCATTAATATTTGAGAAGCTGTGCAGAATAATCAGTTATCCTTTGGAATTGTTGAATAAAAGAGTCAAATATTTGAAATTTCAATTTACACTAGATATTCATATTCTATAAATTAATTATTCTCATTCTACATGATGTTGCATAGTGATGAGGCCATTAATATTTGAGAAGCTGTGCGGAATTATAAGTTATCCTTTGGAATATTTGAAAATAAGAATCAAATATTTGAAATTACAATTTACACTAGATATTCATATTCTATAAATTAATTATTCTCATTCTACATGATGTTGCATAGTGATGAGGCCATTAATATTTGAGAAGCTGTGCGGAATAATCAGTTATCCTTTGAAATTGTTGAAAATAAGAGTCAAATATTTGAAACACCCATTTATACTAGACATTCTCGGTGTATAAAATAAAGGTCCCCTTTATCTATAATGTATTTTAGTGAAGAGGCCATTAATATTAAAGGAGCAGTGCTAAATTGTCAGTAATCCTTTGGAATTGTTGAAAATAAGATTCAAATATTTTAAATTACAATTTACAATAGATATACATAATCTATACATTAATTAATCCCATTGTCCATAATGTTTCATAGTGAAATGGACATTAATAATTGAGAAGCAGTGCTAAATTGTCAGTAATCCTTTTGATTTATTGAAAAAAAGATTCATATATTTGAAAATCCCATTTATACTAGACATTAACAGTGTATAAAATAAAATTCCCCATTATCCATAATGCTTCTTAGTGATGAGGCCATTGATATTTGAGAAGCAGTGTGGAATTATCAGTTATTCTATGGAATTATTGAAAAAAAGAGTCAAATCTCTGAAATTACCATTTACACTAGATATTCATAATCTATACATTAATTAATCCCATTATCCATAATGTTTCATAGTGAAACGGACATTAATAATTGAGAAGCAGTGCTAAATTATCAATAATCCTTTAGAATTATTGAAAATAAGATTCAAGTATTTGGTAATCCCATTTATACTGGACATTCACAGTGTATAAATTAAAGTTCCCCATTATCTATAATGTCTCTTGGTGAAGAGGCCATTGTTACTTGAGAAACAGTTCGAAAATTCAATTATCTTTTAGAAACATTCGAAATAATGATACAAATATTTAAAATATCCATTTATACTAGATATTAACAGTGTATAAATTAAAATTCCCCATTATCCATAATATTTCATTGTGAAGAGGCCATTAATATTTGAGAAGCAGAACAGAAATGTCAAAAATCCTTTGGCATTTTTTTAAATAAGATTCAAATAAATGAAAATCCCATTTATACTAGATATTCATAATCTATAAATAAATTATTCCCATTCTACATAATGTTTCATAGTGAAGAGGCCATTAATATTTGAGAAGCTGTGCGGAATTATCAGTTATCCTTTGGAATATTTGAAAATAAGAGTCAAATATTTGAAATTTCAATTTACACTAGATATTCATAATATATAAATTAATTATTCTCATTCTACATAATGTTTCATAGTGAAGAGGCCATTAATATTTGAGAAGCTGTGAGGAATAATCAGTTATCCTTTGGAATTGTTGAATAAAAGAGTCAAATATTTGAAATTACAATTTACACTAGATATGCATAATCTATAAATAAATTATTCCCATTCTACATAATGTTTCATAGTGAAGAGGCCATTAATAATTGAGAAGCAGTGCGGAATTACCAGTTATCCTTTGGAATTGTTGAAAATAAGATTCAAATATTTGAAAATCACATTTATACTAGATATTCATAATCGATAAATAAATTATTCCCATTCTACATAATGTTTCATAGTGAAGAGGCCATTAATATTTGAGAAGCTGTGCGGAATTATCAGTTATCCTTTGGAATATTTGAAAATAAGAATCAAATATTTGAAATTACAATTTACACTAGATATATATTAATCTATACATTAATTAATCCCATTATCCATAATGTTTCATAGGAAAACGGACATTAATAATTGAGAAGCAGTGCTAAATTGTCAGTTATCCTTTGGAATTATTGAAAATAAGATTCAAATATTTGATAATCCCACTTATACTAGATATTCTTAATATATAAAAAAATTATTCCCATTCTACATAATATTTCATAGTGAAGAGGCCATTAATATTTGAGAAGCAGTGCTAAATTGTCAGTAATCCTTTAGAATTATTGAAAAAAAGATTCAAATATTTGTAAATCCCATTTATACTAGACATTAACAGTGTATAAATTAAAATTCCCCATTATCCATAATGTTTCTTAGTGATGAGGCCATTAATATTTGAGAAGCAGTGTGGAATTATCAGTTATCCTATGGAATTATTGACAATAAGAGTCAAATATTTGAAATTACAATTTACACTAGATATTCATAATTTGTAAATTAATTATTCTCATTCTACAGAATGTTTCATAGTGAAGAGGCCATTCATATTTGAGAAGCAGTGCGGAATTGTCAGTTATCCTTTGGAATTGTTGAAAATAAGATTCAAAAATTTGAAAATTCCATTTATACTAGACATTAACAGTGTATAAAATAAAATTTCCCATTATCCATAATGCTTCTTAGTGATGAGGCCATTGATATTTGAGAAGCTGTGCGGAATTATAAGTTATCCTTTGGAATATTTGAAAATAAGAATCAAATATTTGAAATTACAATTTACACTAGATATTCATATTCTATAAATTAATTATTCTCATTCTACATGATGTTGCATAGTGATGAGGCCATTAATATTTGAGAAGCTGTGCGGAATAATCAGTTATCCTTTGGAATTGTTGAAAATAAGAGTCAAATATTTGAAATTACAATTTACACTAGATAAATATTAATCTATACATTAATTAATCTCATTATCCATAATGTTTCATAGTGAAACGAACATTAATAATTGAGAAGCAGTGCGGAATTATCAGTTATCCTTTGAAATTGTTGAAAATAAGAGTCAAATATTTGAAACACCCATTTATACTAGACATTCTCGGTGTATAAAATAAAGGTCCCCTTTATCTATAATGTATTTTAGTGAAGAGGCCATTAATATTAAAGGAGCAGTGCTAAATTGTCAGTAATCCTTTGGAATTGTTGAAAATAAGATTCAAATATTTTAAATTACAATTTACAATAGATATACATAATCTATACATTAATTAATCCCATTGTCCATAATGTTTCATAGTGAAATGGACATTAATAATTGAGAAGCAGTGCTAAATTGTCAGTAATCCTTTTGATTTATTGAAAAAAAGATTCATATATTTGAAAATCCCATTTATACTAGACATTAACAGTGTATAAAATAAAATTCCCCATTATCCATAATGCTTCTTAGTGATGAGGCCATTGATATTTGAGAAGCAGTGTGGAATTATCAGTTATTCTATGGAATTATTGAAAAAAAGAGTCAAATCTCTGAAATTACCATTTACACTAGATATTCATAATCTATACATTAATTAATCCCATTATCCATAATGTTTCATAGTGAAACGGACATTAATAATTGAGAAGCAGTGCTAAATTATCAATAATCCTTTAGAATTATTGAAAATAAGATTCAAGTATTTGGTAATCCCATTTATACTGGACATTCACAGTGTATAAATTAAAGTTCCCCATTATCTATAATGTCTCTTGGTGAAGAGGCCATTATTACTTGAGAAACAGTTCGGAAATTCAATTATCTTTTAGAAACATTCAAAATAATGATACAAATACTTAAAATTTCCATTTATACTAGACATTAACAACAGTGTATAAATTAAAATTCCCCATTATCCATAATGTTTCTTAGTGATGAGGCCATTAATATTTGAGAAGCAGTGTGGAATTATCAGTTATCCTATGGAATAATTGAAAATAAGATTCAAATCTTTGAAAATCCCATTTATACTAGATATTCATAATCTATAAATAAATTATTCCCATTCTACATAATGTTTCATAGTGAAGAGGCCATTAATATTTGAGAAGCTGTGCGGAATTATCAGTTATCCTTTGGAATATTTGAAAATAAGAGTCAAATATTTGAAATTTCAATTTACACTAGATATTCATAATATATAAATTAATTATTCTCATTCTACATAATATTTCATAGTGAAGAGGCCATTAATATTTGAGAAGCTGTGAGGAATAATCAGTTATCCTTTGGAATTGTTGAATAAAAGAGTCAAATATTTGAAATTACAATTTACACTAGATATGCATAATCTATAAATAAATTATTCCCATTCTACATAATGTTTCATAGTGAAGAGGCCATTAATAATTGAGAAGCAGTGCGGAATTACCAGTTATCCTTTGGAATTGTTGAAAATAAGATTCAAATATTTGAAAATCACATTTATACTAGATATTCATAATCTATAAATAAATTATTCCCATTCTACATAATGTTTCATAGTGAAGAGGCCATTAATATTTGAGAAGCTGTGCGGAATTATCAGTTATCCTTTGGAATATTTGAAAATAAGAATCAAATATTTGAAATTACAATTTACACTAGATATATATTAATCTATACATTAATTAATCCCATTATCCATAATGTTTCATAGGAAAACGGAAATTAATAATTGAGAAGCAGTGCTAAATTGTCAGTTATCCTTTGGAATTATTGAAAATAAGATTCAAATATTTGATAATCCCACTTATACTAGATATTCTTAATATATAAAAAAATTATTCCCATTCTACATAATATTTCATAGTGAAGAGGCCATTAATATTTGAGAAGCAGTGCTAAATTGTCAGTAATCCTTTAGAATTATTGAAAAAAAGATTCAAATATTTGTAAATCCCATTTATACTAGACATTAACAGTGTATAAATTAAAATTCCCCATTATCCATAATGTTTCTTAGTGATGAGGCCATTAATATTTGAGAAGCAGTGTGGAATTATCAGTTATCCTATGGAATTATTGACAATAAGAGTCAATTATTTGAAATTACAATTTACACTAGATATTCATAATTTGTAAATTAATTATTCTCATTCTACAGAATGTTTCATAGTGAAGAGGCCATTCATATTTGAGAAGCAGTGCGGAATTGTCAGTTATCCTTTGGAATTGTTGAAAATAAGATTCAAATATTTTAAATTACAATTTACACTAGATATTCATAATCTATACATTAATTAATCCCATTATCCATAATGTTTCATAGTGAAACGGACATTAATAATTGAGAAGCAGTGCTAAATTGTCAATAATCCTTTAGAATTATTGAAAATAAGATTCAAGTATTTGGTAATCCCATTTATACTGGAGATTCACAGTGTATAAAGTAAAGTTCCCCATTATCTATAATGTCTCTTGGTGAAGAGGCCATTATTACTTGAGAAACAGTTCGGAAATTCAATTATCTTTTAGAAACATTCAAAATAATGATACAAATACTTAAAATTTCCATTTATACTAGACATTAACAGTGTATAAATTAAAATTCCCCATTATCCATAATGTTTCTTAGTGATGAGGCCATTAATATTTGAGAAGCAGTGTGGAATTATCAGTTATCCTATGGAATTATTGAAAATAAGATTCAAATCTTTGAAAATCCCATTTATACTAGATATTCATAATCTATACATTAATTAATCCCATTGTCCATAATGTTTCATAGTGAAATGGACATTAATAATTGAGAAGCAGTGCTAAATTGTCAGTAATCCTTTAGAATTATTCAAAAAAAGATTCAAATATTTGAAAATTCCATTTATACTAGACATTAACAGTGTATAAAATAAAATTCCCCATTATCCATAATGCTTCTTAGTGATGAGGCCATTGATATTTGAGAAGCTGTGCGGAATTATCAGTTATCCTTTGGAATATTTGAAAATAAGAGTCAAATATTTGAAATTTCAATTTACACTAGATATTCATAATATATAAATTAATTATTCTCATTCTACATAATGTTTCATAGTGAAGAGGCCATTAATAATTGAGAAGCAGTACGGAATTACCAGTTATCCTTTGGAATTGTTGAAAATAAGAGTCAAATATATGAAATTACAATTTACACTAGATATATAAAAATCTATACATTAATTAATCTCATTATCCATAATGTTTCATAGTGAAACGGACATTAATAATTGAGAAGCAGTGCGGAATTATCAGTTATCCTTTGGAATTGTTGAAAATAAGATTCAAATATTTGAAAATCACATTTATACTAGATATTCATAATCAATAAATAAATTATTCCCATTATCCATAATGTTTCATAGTGAAACGGACATTAATAATTGAGAAGCAGTGCTAAATTGTCAATAATCCTTTAGAATTATTGAAAATAAGATTCAAGTATTTGGTAATCCCATTTATACTGGAGATTCACAGTGTATAAAGTAAAGTTCCCCATTATCTATAATGTCTCTTGGTGAAGAGGCCATTATTACTTGAGAAACAGTTCGGAAATTCAATTATCTTTTAGAAACATTCAAAATAATGATACAAATACTTAAAATTTCCATTTATACTAGACATTAACAGTGTATAAATTAAAATTCCCCATTATCCATAATGTTTCTTAGTGATGAGGCCATTAATATTTGAGAAGCAGTGTGGAATTATCAGTTATCCTATGGAATTATTGAAAATAAGATTCAAATCTTTGAAAATCCCATTTATACTAGATATTCATAATCTATACATTAATTAATCCCATTGTCCATAATGTTTCATAGTGAAATGGACATTAATAATTGAGAAGCAGTGCTAAATTGTCAGTAATCCTTTAGAATTATTCAAAAAAAGATTCAAATATTTGAAAATTCCATTTATACTAGACATTAACAGTGTATAAAATAAAATTCCCCATTATCCATAATGCTCCTTAGTGATGAGGCCATTGATATTTGAGAAGCTGTGCGGAAGTATCAGTTATCCTTTGGAATATTTGAAAATAAGAGTCAAATATTTGAAATTTCAATTTACACTAGATATTCATAATATATAAATTAATTATTCTCATTCTACATAATGTTTCATAGTGAAGAGGCCATTAATAATTGAGAAGCAGTACGGAATTACCAGTTATCCTTTGGAATTGTTGAAAATAAGAGTCAAATATTTGAAATTACAATTTACAATAGATATATAAAAATCTATACATTAATTAATCTCATTATCCATAATGTTTCATAGTGAAACGGACATTAATATTTGAGAAGCTGTGCGGAATAATCAGATATCCTTTGGAATTGTTGAAAATAAGAGTCAAATATTTGAAATTACAATTTACACTAGATAAATATTAATCTATACATTAATTAATCTCATTCTACATGATGTTGCATAGTGATGAGGCCATTAATATTTGAGAAGCTGTGCGGAATAATCAGTTATCCTTTGGAATTGTTGAAAATAAGAGTCAAATATTTGAAATTACAATTTACACTAGATAAATATTAATCTATACATTAATTAATCTCATTATCCATAATGTTTCATAGTGAAACGAACATTAATAATTGAGAAGCAGTGCGGAATTATCAGTTATCCTTTGGAATTGTTGAAAATAAGAGTCAAATATTTGAAACACCCATTTATACTAGACATTCTCGGTGTATAAAATAAAGGTCCCCTTTATCTATAATATTTCTTAGTGAAGAGGCCATTAATATTAAAGGAGCAGTGCTAAATTGTCAGTAATCCTTTAGAATTATTGAAAATAAGATTCAAATATTTGATAATCCCATTTATACTGGACATTCTCGGTGTATAAAATAAAGGTCCCCTTTATCTATAATGTATCTTGGTGAAGAGGCCATTGTTACTTGATAAACAGTTCTGAAATTCAATTATCATTTAGAAACATTCGAAATAATGATACAAATACTTAAAATATCCATTTATACTAGACATTAACAGTGTATAAATTAAAATTCCCCATTATCCATAATGTTTCTTAGTGATGAGGCCATTAATATTTGAGAAGCAGTGTGGAATTATCAGTTATCCTATGGAATTATTGAAAATAAGATTCAAATCTTTGAAAATCCCATTTATACTAGATATTCATTATCTATAAATAAATTATTCCCATTCTACATAATGTTTCATAGTGAAGGGGCCATTCATATTTGAGAAGCAGTGCGGAATTGTAAGCTATACTTTGGAATTGTTGAAAATAAGAGTCAAATATTTGATAATCCCATTTATACTGGACATTCACAGTGTATAAATTAAAGTTCCCCATTATCTATAATGTCTCTTGGTGAAGAGGCCATTGTTACTTGAGAAACAGTTCGAAAATTCAATTATCTTTTAGAAACATTCGAAATAATGATACAAATACTTAAAATATCCATTTATACTAGACATTAACAGTGTATAAATTAAAATTCCCCATTATCCATAATATTTCATTGTGAAGAGGCCATTAATATTTGAGAAGCAGAACAGAAATGTCAAAAATCCTTTGGCATTTTTTTAAATAAGATTCAAATATATGAAAATCAAATTTATACTAGATATTCATAATCTATAAATAAATTATTCCCATTCTACATAATGTTTCATAGTGAAGGGGCCATTCATATTTGAGAAGCAGTGCGGAATTGTAAGCTATACTTTGGAATTGTTGAAAATAAGAGTCAAATATTTGATAATCCCATTTATACTGGACATTCACAGTGTATAAATTAATGTTCCCCATTATCTATAATGTCTCTTGGTGAAGAGGCCATTGTTACTTGAGAAACAGTTCGAAAATTCAATTATCTTTTAGAAACATTCGAAATAATGATACAAATACTTAAAATATCCATTTATACTAGATATTAACAGTGTATAAATTAAAATTCCCTATTATCCATAATATTTCATTGTGAAGAGGCCATTAATATTTGAGAAGCAGAACAGAAATGTCAAAAATCCTTTGGCATTTTTTTAAATAAGATTCAAATATTTGAAAATCCCATTTATACTAGACATTAACAGTGTATAAAATAAAATTCCCCATTATCCATAATGCTTCTTAGTGATGAGGCCATTGATATTTGAGAAGCAGTGCGGAATTATCAGTTATCCTTTGAAATTGTTGAAAATAAGATTCAAATATTTGAAAATCCCATTTATACTAGATATTCATAATATATAAATTAATTATTCTCATTCTACATAATGTTTCATAGTGAAGAGGCCATTAATATTTGAGAAGCTGTGCGGAATAATCAGTTATCCTTTGGAATTGTTGAATAAAAGAGTCAAATATTTGAAATTTCAATTTACACTAGATATTCATATTCTATAAATTAATTATTCTCATTCTACATGATGTTGCATAGTGATGAGGCCATTAATATTTGAGAAGCTGTGCGGAATTATAAGTTATCCTTTGGAATATTTGAAAATAAGAATCAAATATTTGAAATTACAATTTACACTAGATATTAATATTCTATAAATTAATTATTCTCATTCTACATGATGTTGCATAGTGATGAGGCCATTAATATTTGAGAAGCTGTGCGGAATAATCAGATATCCTTTGGAATTATTGAAAATAAGATTCAAGTATTTGGTAATCCCATTTATACTGGACATTCACAGTGTATAAATTAAAGTTCCCCATTATCTATAATGTCTCTTGGTGAAGAGGCCATTGTTACTTGAGAAACAGTTCGAAAATTCAATTATCTTTTAGAAACATTCGAAATAATGATACAAATACTTAAAATATCCATTTATACTAGATATTAACAGTGTATAAATTAAAATTCCCCATTATCCATAATATTTCATTGTGAAGAGGCCATTAATATTTGAGAAGCAGAACAGAAATGTCAAAAATCCTTTGGCATTTTTTTAAATAAGATTCAAATAAATGAAAATCCCATTTATACTAGATATTCATAATCTATAAATAAATTATTCCCATTCTACATAATGTTTCATAGTGAAGAGGCCATTAATATTTGAGAAGCTGTGCGGAATTATCAGTTATCCTTTGGAATATTTGAAAATAAGAGTCAAATATTTGAAATTTCAATTTACACTAGATATTCATAATATATAAATTAATTATTCTCATTCTACATAATGTTTCATAGTGAAGAGGCCATTAATATTTGAGAAGCTGTGAGGAATAATCAGTTATCCTTTGGAATTGTTGAATAAAAGAGTCAAATATTTGAAATTACAATTTACACTAGATATGCATAATCTATAAATAAATTATTCCCATTCTACATAATGTTTCATAGTGAAGAGGCCATTAATAATTGAGAAGCAGTGCGGAATTACCAGTTATCCTTTGGAATTGTTGAAAATAAGATTCAAATATTTGAAAATCACATTTATACTAGATATTCATAATCGATAAATAAATTATTCCCATTCTACATAATGTTTCATAGTGAAGAGGCCATTAATATTTGAGAAGCTGTGCGGAATTATCAGTTATCCTTTGGAATATTTGAAAATAAGAATCAAATATTTGAAATTACAATTTACACTAGATATATATTAATCTATACATTAATTAATCCCATTATCCATAATGTTTCATAGGAAAACGGACATTAATAATTGAGAAGCAGTGCTAAATTGTCAGTTATCCTTTGGAATTATTGAAAATAAGATTCAAATATTTGATAATCCCACTTATACTAGATATTCTTAATATATAAAAAAATTATTCCCATTCTACATAATATTTCATAGTGAAGAGGCCATTAATATTTGAGAAGCAGTGCTAAATTGTCAGTAATCCTTTAGAATTATTGAAAAAAAGATTCAAATATTTGTAAATCCCATTTATACTAGACATTAACAGTGTATAAATTAAAATTCCCCATTATCCATAATGTTTCTTAGTGATGAGGCCATTAATATTTGAGAAGCAGTGTGGAATTATCAGTTATCCTATGGAATTATTGACAATAAGAGTCAAATATTTGAAATTACAATTTACACTAGATATTCATAATTTGTAAATTAATTATTCTCATTCTACAGAATGTTTCATAGTGAAGAGGCCATTCATATTTGAGAAGCAGTGCGGAATTGTCAGTTATCCTTTGGAATTGTTGAAAATAAGATTCAAAAATTTGAAAATTCCATTTATACTAGACATTAACAGTGTATAAAATAAAATTTCCCATTATCCATAATGCTTCTTAGTGATGAGGCCATTGATATTTGAGAAGCTGTGCGGAATTATAAGTTATCCTTTGGAATATTTGAAAATAAGAATCAAATATTTGAAATTACAATTTACACTAGATATTCATATTCTATAAATTAATTATTCTCATTCTACATGATGTTGCATAGTGATGAGGCCATTAATATTTGAGAAGCTGTGCGGAATAATCAGTTATCCTTTGGAATTGTTGAAAATAAGAGTCAAATATTTGAAACACCCATTTATACTAGACATTCTCGGTGTATAAAATAAAGGTCCCCTTTATCTATAATGTATTTTAGTGAAGAGGCCATTAATATTAAAGGAGCAGTGCTAAATTGTCAGTAATCCTTTGGAATTGTTGAAAATAAGATTCAAATATTTTAAATTACAATTTACAATAGATATACATAATCTATACATTAATTAATCCCATTGTCCATAATGTTTCATAGTGAAATGGACATTAATAATTGAGAAGCAGTGCTAAATTGTCAGTAATCCTTTTGATTTATTGAAAAAAAGATTCATATATTTGAAAATCCCATTTATACTAGACATTAACAGTGTATAAAATAAAATTCCCCATTATCCATAATGCTTCTTAGTGATGAGGCCATTGATATTTGAGAAGCAGTGTGGAATTATCAGTTATTCTATGGAATTATTGAAAAAAAGAGTCAAATCTCTGAAATTACCATTTACACTAGATATTCATAATCTATACATTAATTAATCCCATTATCCATAATGTTTCATAGTGAAACGGACATTAATAATTGAGAAGCAGTGCTAAATTATCAATAATCCTTTAGAATTATTGAAAATAAGATTCAAGTATTTGGTAATCCCATTTATACTGGACATTCACAGTGTATAAATTAAAGTTCCCCATTATCTATAATGTCTCTTGGTGAAGAGGCCATTATTACTTGAGAAACAGTTCGGAAATTCAATTATCTTTTAGAAACATTCAAAATAATGATACAAATACTTAAAATTTCCATTTATACTAGACATTAACAACAGTGTATAAATTAAAATTCCCCATTATCCATAATGTTTCTTAGTGATGAGGCCATTAATATTTGAGAAGCAGTGTGGAATTATCAGTTATCCTATGGAATAATTGAAAATAAGATTCAAATCTTTGAAAATCCCATTTATACTAGATATTCATAATCTATAAATAAATTATTCCCATTCTACATAATGTTTCATAGTGAAGAGGCCATTAATATTTGAGAAGCTGTGCGGAATTATCAGTTATCCTTTGGAATATTTGAAAATAAGAGTCAAATATTTGAAATTTCAATTTACACTAGATATTCATAATATATAAATTAATTATTCTCATTCTACATAATATTTCATAGTGAAGAGGCCATTAATATTTGAGAAGCTGTGAGGAATAATCAGTTATCCTTTGGAATTGTTGAATAAAAGAGTCAAATATTTGAAATTACAATTTACACTAGATATGCATAATCTATAAATAAATTATTCCCATTCTACATAATGTTTCATAGTGAAGAGGCCATTAATAATTGAGAAGCAGTGCGGAATTACCAGTTATCCTTTGGAATTGTTGAAAATAAGATTCAAATATTTGAAAATCACATTTATACTAGATATTCATAATCTATAAATAAATTATTCCCATTCTACATAATGTTTCATAGTGAAGAGGCCATTAATATTTGAGAAGCTGTGCGGAATTATCAGTTATCCTTTGGAATATTTGAAAATAAGAATCAAATATTTGAAATTACAATTTACACTAGATATATATTAATCTATACATTAATTAATCCCATTATCCATAATGTTTCATAGGAAAACGGAAATTAATAATTGAGAAGCAGTGCTAAATTGTCAGTTATCCTTTGGAATTATTGAAAATAAGATTCAAATATTTGATAATCCCACTTATACTAGATATTCTTAATATATAAAAAAATTATTCCCATTCTACATAATATTTCATAGTGAAGAGGCCATTAATATTTGAGAAGCAGTGCTAAATTGTCAGTAATCCTTTAGAATTATTGAAAAAAAGATTCAAATATTTGTAAATCCCATTTATACTAGACATTAACAGTGTATAAATTAAAATTCCCCATTATCCATAATGTTTCTTAGTGATGAGGCCATTAATATTTGAGAAGCAGTGTGGAATTATCAGTTATCCTATGGAATTATTGACAATAAGAGTCAATTATTTGAAATTACAATTTACACTAGATATTCATAATTTGTAAATTAATTATTCTCATTCTACAGAATGTTTCATAGTGAAGAGGCCATTCATATTTGAGAAGCAGTGCGGAATTGTCAGTTATCCTTTGGAATTGTTGAAAATAAGATTCAAATATTTTAAATTACAATTTACACTAGATATTCATAATCTATACATTAATTAATCCCATTATCCATAATGTTTCATAGTGAAACGGACATTAATAATTGAGAAGCAGTGCTAAATTGTCAATAATCCTTTAGAATTATTGAAAATAAGATTCAAGTATTTGGTAATCCCATTTATACTGGAGATTCACAGTGTATAAAGTAAAGTTCCCCATTATCTATAATGTCTCTTGGTGAAGAGGCCATTATTACTTGAGAAACAGTTCGGAAATTCAATTATCTTTTAGAAACATTCAAAATAATGATACAAATACTTAAAATTTCCATTTATACTAGACATTAACAGTGTATAAATTAAAATTCCCCATTATCCATAATGTTTCTTAGTGATGAGGCCATTAATATTTGAGAAGCAGTGTGGAATTATCAGTTATCCTATGGAATTATTGAAAATAAGATTCAAATCTTTGAAAATCCCATTTATACTAGATATTCATAATCTATACATTAATTAATCCCATTGTCCATAATGTTTCATAGTGAAATGGACATTAATAATTGAGAAGCAGTGCTAAATTGTCAGTAATCCTTTAGAATTATTCAAAAAAAGATTCAAATATTTGAAAATTCCATTTATACTAGACATTAACAGTGTATAAAATAAAATTCCCCATTATCCATAATGCTTCTTAGTGATGAGGCCATTGATATTTGAGAAGCTGTGCGGAATTATCAGTTATCCTTTGGAATATTTGAAAATAAGAGTCAAATATTTGAAATTTCAATTTACACTAGATATTCATAATATATAAATTAATTATTCTCATTCTACATAATGTTTCATAGTGAAGAGGCCATTAATAATTGAGAAGCAGTACGGAATTACCAGTTATCCTTTGGAATTGTTGAAAATAAGAGTCAAATATTTGAAATTACAATTTACACTAGATATATAAAAATCTATACATTAATTAATCTCATTATCCATAATGTTTCATAGTGAAACGGACATTAATAATTGAGAAGCAGTGCGGAATTATCAGTTATCCTTTGGAATTGTTGAAAATAAGATTCAAATATTTGAAAATCACATTTATACTAGATATTCATAATCAATAAATAAATTATTCCCATTATCCATAATGTTTCATAGTGAAACGGACATTAATAATTGAGAAGCAGTGCTAAATTGTCAATAATCCTTTAGAATTATTGAAAATAAGATTCAAGTATTTGGTAATCCCATTTATACTGGAGATTCACAGTGTATAAAGTAAAGTTCCCCATTATCTATAATGTCTCTTGGTGAAGAGGCCATTATTACTTGAGAAACAGTTCGGAAATTCAATTATCTTTTAGAAACATTCAAAATAATGATACAAATACTTAAAATTTCCATTTATACTAGACATTAACAGTGTATAAATTAAAATTCCCCATTATCCATAATGTTTCTTAGTGATGAGGCCATTAATATTTGAGAAGCAGTGTGGAATTATCAGTTATCCTATGGAATTATTGAAAATAAGATTCAAATCTTTGAAAATCCCATTTATACTAGATATTCATAATCTATACATTAATTAATCCCATTGTCCATAATGTTTCATAGTGAAATGGACATTAATAATTGAGAAGCAGTGCTAAATTGTCAGTAATCCTTTAGAATTATTCAAAAAAAGATTCAAATATTTGAAAATTCCATTTATACTAGACATTAACAGTGTATAAAATAAAATTCCCCATTATCCATAATGCTCCTTAGTGATGAGGCCATTGATATTTGAGAAGCTGTGCGGAAGTATCAGTTATCCTTTGGAATATTTGAAAATAAGAGTCAAATATTTGAAATTTCAATTTACACTAGATATTCATAATATATAAATTAATTATTCTCATTCTACATAATGTTTCATAGTGAAGAGGCCATTAATAATTGAGAAGCAGTACGGAATTACCAGTTATCCTTTGGAATTGTTGAAAATAAGAGTCAAATATTTGAAATTACAATTTACAATAGATATATAAAAATCTATACATTAATTAATCTCATTATCCATAATGTTTCATAGTGAAACGGACATTAATATTTGAGAAGCTGTGCGGAATAATCAGATATCCTTTGGAATTGTTGAAAATAAGAGTCAAATATTTGAAATTACAATTTACACTAGATAAATATTAATCTATACATTAATTAATCTCATTCTACATGATGTTGCATAGTGATGAGGCCATTAATATTTGAGAAGCTGTGCGGAATAATCAGTTATCCTTTGGAATTGTTGAAAATAAGAGTCAAATATTTGAAATTACAATTTACACTAGATAAATATTAATCTATACATTAATTAATCTCATTATCCATAATGTTTCATAGTGAAACGAACATTAATAATTGAGAAGCAGTGCGGAATTATCAGTTATCCTTTGGAATTGTTGAAAATAAGAGTCAAATATTTGAAACACCCATTTATACTAGACATTCTCGGTGTATAAAATAAAGGTCCCCTTTATCTATAATATTTCTTAGTGAAGAGGCCATTAATATTAAAGGAGCAGTGCTAAATTGTCAGTAATCCTTTAGAATTATTGAAAATAAGATTCAAATATTTGATAATCCCATTTATACTGGACATTCTCGGTGTATAAAATAAAGGTCCCCTTTATCTATAATGTATCTTGGTGAAGAGGCCATTGTTACTTGATAAACAGTTCTGAAATTCAATTATCATTTAGAAACATTCGAAATAATGATACAAATACTTAAAATATCCATTTATACTAGACATTAACAGTGTATAAATTAAAATTCCCCATTATCCATAATGTTTCTTAGTGATGAGGCCATTAATATTTGAGAAGCAGTGTGGAATTATCAGTTATCCTATGGAATTATTGAAAATAAGATTCAAATCTTTGAAAATCCCATTTATACTAGATATTCATTATCTATAAATAAATTATTCCCATTCTACATAATGTTTCATAGTGAAGGGGCCATTCATATTTGAGAAGCAGTGCGGAATTGTAAGCTATACTTTGGAATTGTTGAAAATAAGAGTCAAATATTTGATAATCCCATTTATACTGGACATTCACAGTGTATAAATTAAAGTTCCCCATTATCTATAATGTCTCTTGGTGAAGAGGCCATTGTTACTTGAGAAACAGTTCGAAAATTCAATTATCTTTTAGAAACATTCGAAATAATGATACAAATACTTAAAATATCCATTTATACTAGACATTAACAGTGTATAAATTAAAATTCCCCATTATCCATAATATTTCATTGTGAAGAGGCCATTAATATTTGAGAAGCAGAACAGAAATGTCAAAAATCCTTTGGCATTTTTTTAAATAAGATTCAAATATATGAAAATCAAATTTATACTAGATATTCATAATCTATAAATAAATTATTCCCATTCTACATAATGTTTCATAGTGAAGGGGCCATTCATATTTGAGAAGCAGTGCGGAATTGTAAGCTATACTTTGGAATTGTTGAAAATAAGAGTCAAATATTTGATAATCCCATTTATACTGGACATTCACAGTGTATAAATTAATGTTCCCCATTATCTATAATGTCTCTTGGTGAAGAGGCCATTGTTACTTGAGAAACAGTTCGAAAATTCAATTATCTTTTAGAAACATTCGAAATAATGATACAAATACTTAAAATATCCATTTATACTAGATATTAACAGTGTATAAATTAAAATTCCCTATTATCCATAATATTTCATTGTGAAGAGGCCATTAATATTTGAGAAGCAGAACAGAAATGTCAAAAATCCTTTGGCATTTTTTTAAATAAGATTCATATATTTGAAAATCCCATTTATACTAGACATTAACAGTGTATAAAATAAAATTCCCCATTATCCATAATGCTTCTTAGTGATGAGGCCATTGATATTTGAGAAGCAGTGCGGAATTATCAGTTATCCTTTGAAATTGTTGAAAATAAGATTCAAATATTTGAAAATCCCATTTATACTAGATATTCATAATATATAAATTAATTATTCTCATTCTACATAATGTTTCATAGTGAAGAGGCCATTAATATTTGAGAAGCTGTGCGGAATAATCAGTTATCCTTTGGAATTGTTGAATAAAAGAGTCAAATATTTGAAATTTCAATTTACACTAGATATTCATATTCTATAAATTAATTATTCTCATTCTACATGATGTTGCATAGTGATGAGGCCATTAATATTTGAGAAGCTGTGCGGAATTATAAGTTATCCTTTGGAATATTTGAAAATAAGAATCAAATATTTGAAATTACAATTTACACTAGATATTCATATTCTATAAATTAATTATTCTCATTCTACATGATGTTGCATAGTGATGAGGCCATTAATATTTGAGAAGCTGTGCGGAATAATCAGATATCCTTTGGAATTGTTGAAAATAAGAGTCAAATATTTGAAATTACAATTTACACTAGATAAATATTAATCTATACATTAATTAATCTCATTCTACATGATGTTGCATAGTGATGAGGCCATTAATATTTGAGAAGCTGTGCGGAATAATCAGTTATCCTTTGGAATTGTTGAAAATAAGAGTCAAATATTTGAAATTACAATTTACACTAGATAAATATTAATCTATACATTAATTAATCTCATTATCCATAATGTTTCATAGTGAAACGAACATTAATAATTGAGAAGCAGTGCGGAATTATCAGTTATCCTTTGGAATTGTTGAAAATAAGAGTCAAATATTTGAAACACCCATTTATACTAGACATTCTCGGTGTATAAAATAAAGGTCCCCTTTATCTATAATATTTCTTAGTGAAGAGGCCATTAATATTAAAGGAGCAGTGCTAAATTGTCAGTAATCCTTTAGAATTATTGAAAATAAGATTCAAATATTTGATAATCCCATTTATACTGGACATTCTCGGTGTATAAAATAAAGGTCCCCTTTATCTATAATGTATCTTGGTGAAGAGGCCATTGTTACTTGATAAACAGTTCTGAAATTCAATTATCATTTAGAAACATTCGAAATAATGATACAAATACTTAAAATATCCATTTATACTAGACATTAACAGTGTATAAATTAAAATTCCCCATTATCCATAATGTTTCTTAGTGATGAGGCCATTAATATTTGAGAAGCAGTGTGGAATTATCAGTTATCCTATGGAATTATTGAAAATAAGATTCAAATCTTTGAAAATCCCATTTATACTAGATATTCATAATCTATACATTAATTAATCCCATTGTCCATAATGTTTCATAGTGAAATGGACATTAATAATTGAGAAGCAGTGCTAAATTGTCAGTAATCCTTTAGAATTATTGAAAAAAAGATTCAAATATTTGAAAATCTCATTTATACTAGACATTAACAGTGTATAAAATAAAATTCCCCATTATCCATAATGCTTCTTAGTGATGAGGCCATAAATATTTGAGAAGCAGTGCGGAATTATCAGTAATCCTTTAGAATTATTGAAAATAAGATTCAAATCTTTGAAAATCCCATTTATAGTAGATATTCATAATCTATAAATAAATTATTCCCATTCTACATAATGTTTCATAGTGAAGAGGCCATTCATATTTGAGAAGCAGTGCGGAATTATCAGTTATCCTTTGGAATTGTTGAAAATAAGATTCAAATCTTTGAAAATCCCATTTATACTAGATATTCATAATCTATACATTAATTAATCCCATTGTCCATAATGTTTCATAGTGAAATGGACATTAATAATTGAGAAGCAGTGCTAAATTGTCAGTAATCCTTTAGAATTATTGAAAAAAAGATTCAAATATTTGAAAATCCCATTTATACTAGACATTAACAGTGTATAAAATAAAATTCCCCATTATCCATAATGCTTCTTAGTGATGAGGCCATTGATATTTGAGAAGCAGTGCGGAATTATCAGTTATCCTTTGAAATTGTTGAAAATAAGATTCAAATATTTGAAAATCCCATTTATACTAGATATTCATAATCTATAAATAAATTATTCCCATTCTACATAATGTTTCATAGTGAAGAGGCCATTAATATTTGAGAAGCTGTGCAGAATTATCATTTATCCTTTGGAATATTTGAAAATAAGAGTCAAATATTTGAAATTTCAATTTACACTAGATATTCATAATATATAAATTAATTATTCTCATTCTACATAATGTTTCATAGTGAAGAGGCCATTAATATTTGAGAAGCTGTGCGGAATAATCAGTTATTCTTTGGAATTGTTGAATAAAAGAGTCAAATATTTGAAATTACAATTAACACTAGATATTCATAACCTATAAATAAATTATTCCCATTCTACATAATGTTTCATAGTGAAGAGGCCATTAATAATTGAGAAGCAGTGCGGAATTACCAGTTATCCTTTGGAATTGTTGAAAATAAGATTCAAATATTTGAAAATCACATTTATACTAGATATTTATAATCTATAAATAAATTATTACCATTCTACATATTGTTTCATAGTGAAGAGGCCATTAATATTTGTGAAGCTGTGCGGAATTATCAGTTATCCTTTGGAATATTTGAAAATAAGAATCAAATATTTGAAATTACAATTTACACTAGATATTCATATTCTATAAATTAATTATTCTCATTCTACATAATGTTTCATAGTGATGGGGCCATTAATATTTGAGAAGCTGTGCGGAATTATCAGTTATCCTTTGGAATTGTTGAAAATAAGAGTCAAATATTTGAAATTACAATTTACACTAGATATATAAAAATCTATACATTAATTAATCTCATTCTACATAATGTTTCATAGTGAAGAGGCCATTAATATTTGAGAAGCTATGCGGAATTATCAGTTATCCTTTGGAATATTTGAAAATAAGAGTCAAATATTTGAAATTTCAATTTAAACTAGATATTCATATTATATAAATTAATTATTCTCATTCTACATAATGTTTCATAGTGAAACGGACATTAATAATTGAGAAGCAGTGCTAAATTGTCAGTAATCCTTTAGAATTATTGAAAATAAGATTCAAATATTTGATAATCCCATTTATACTGGACATTCACAGTGTATAAATTAAAGTTCCCTATTATCTATAATGTCTCTTGGTGAAGAGGCCATTATTACTTGAGAATCAGTTCGGAAATTCAATTATCTTTTAGAAACATTCAAAATAATGATACAAATACTTAAAATTTCCATTTATACTAGACATTAACAGTGTATAAATTAAAATTCACCATTATCCATAATGTTTCTTAGTGATGAGGCCATTAATATTTGAGAAGCAGTGTGGAATTATCAGTTATCCTATGGAATTATTGAAAATAAGATTCAAATCTTTGAAAATCCCATTTATACTAGATATTCATAATCTATACATTAATTAATCCCATTGTCCATAATGTTTCATAGTGAAATGGACATTAATAATTGAGAAGCAGTGCTAAATTGTCAGTAATCCTTTAGAATTATTGAAAAAAAGATTCAAATATTTGAAAATCTCATTTATACTAGACATTAACAGTGTATAAAATAAAATTCCCCATTATCCATAATGCTTCTTAGTGATGAGGCCATTGATATTTGAGAAGCAGTGCGGAATTATCAGTTATCCTTTGAAATTGTTGAAAATAAGATTCAAATCTTTGAAAATCCCATTTATACTAGATATTCATAATCTATACATTAATTAATCCCATTCTACATAATGTTTCATAGTGAAGAGGCCATTAATAATTGAGAAGCAGTGCGGAATTACCAGTTATCCTTTGGAATTGTTGAAAATAAGAGTCAAATATTTGAAATTACAATTTACACTAGATAAATATTAATCTATACATTAATTAATCTCATTATCCATAATGTTTCATAGTGAAACGGACATTAATAATTGAGAAGCAGTGCTAAATTGTCAGTAATCCTTTTGAATTATTGAAAATAAGATTCAAGTAGTTGATAATCCCCTTTATACTGGACATTCACAGTATATAAATTAAAATTCCCCATTATCTATAATGTCTCTTGGTGATGAGGCCATTATTACTTGAGAAACAGTTCGGAAATTCAATTATCTTTTAGAAACATTCAAAATAATGATACAAATACTTAAAATTTCCATTTATACTAGACATTAACAGTGTATAAATTAAAATTCACCATTATCCATAATGTTTCTTAGTGATGAGGCCATTAATATTTGAGAAGCAGTGTGGAATTATCAGTTATCCTATGGAATTATTGAAAATAAGATTCAAATCTTTGAAAATCCCATTTATATTAGATATTCATAATCTATACATTAATTAATCCCATTGTCCATAATGTTTCGTAGTGAAATGGACATTAATAATTGAGAAGCAGTGCTAAATTGTCAGTAATCCTTTAGAATTATTGAAAAAAAGATTCAAATATTTGAAAATTCCATTTATACTAGACATTAACAGTGTATAAAATAAAATTCCCCATTATCCATAATGCTCCTTAGTGATGAGGCCATTGATATTTGAGAAGCTGTGCGGAAGTATCAGTTATCCTTTGGAATATTTGAAAATAAGAGTCAAATATTTGAAATTTCAATTTACACTAGATATTCATAATATATAAATTAATTATTCTCATTCTACATAATGTTTCATAGTGAAGAGGCCATTAATAATTGAGAAGCAGTACGGAATTACCAGTTATCCTTTGGAATTGTTGAAAATAAGAGTCAAATATTTGAAATTACAATTTACAATAGATATATAAAAATCTATACATTAATTAATCTCATTATCCATAATGTTTCATAGTGAAACGGACATTAATATTTGAGAAGCTGTGCGGAATAATCAGATATCCTTTGGAATTGTTGAAAATAAGAGTCAAATATTTGAAATTACAATTTACACTAGATAAATATTAATCTATACATTAATTAATCTCATTCTACATGATGTTGCATAGTGATGAGGCCATTAATATTTGAGAAGCTGTGCGGAATAATCAGTTATCCTTTGGAATTGTTGAAAATAAGAGTCAAATATTTGAAATTACAATTTACACTAGATAAATATTAATCTATACATTAATTAATCTCATTATCCATAATGTTTCATAGTGAAACGAACATTAATAATTGAGAAGCAGTGCGGAATTATCAGTTATCCTTTGGAATTGTTGAAAATAAGAGTCAAATATTTGAAACACCCATTTATACTAGACATTCTCGGTGTATAAAATAAAGGTCCCCTTTATCTATAATATTTCTTAGTGAAGAGGCCATTAATATTAAAGGAGCAGTGCTAAATTGTCAGTAATCCTTTAGAATTATTGAAAATAAGATTCAAATATTTGATAATCCCATTTATACTGGACATTCTCGGTGTATAAAATAAAGGTCCCCTTTATCTATAATGTATCTTGGTGAAGAGGCCATTGTTACTTGATAAACAGTTCTGAAATTCAATTATCATTTAGAAACATTCGAAATAATGATACAAATACTTAAAATATCCATTTATACTAGACATTAACAGTGTATAAATTAAAATTCCCCATTATCCATAATGTTTCTTAGTGATGAGGCCATTAATATTTGAGAAGCAGTGTGGAATTATCAGTTATCCTATGGAATTATTGAAAATAAGATTCAAATCTTTGAAAATCCCATTTATACTAGATATTCATTATCTATAAATAAATTATTCCCATTCTACATAATGTTTCATAGTGAAGGGGCCATTCATATTTGAGAAGCAGTGCGGAATTGTAAGCTATACTTTGGAATTGTTGAAAATAAGAGTCAAATATTTGATAATCCCATTTATACTGGACATTCACAGTGTATAAATTAAAGTTCCCCATTATCTATAATGTCTCTTGGTGAAGAGGCCATTGTTACTTGAGAAACAGTTCGAAAATTCAATTATCTTTTAGAAACATTCGAAATAATGATACAAATACTTAAAATATCCATTTATACTAGACATTAACAGTGTATAAATTAAAATTCCCCATTATCCATAATATTTCATTGTGAAGAGGCCATTAATATTTGAGAAGCAGAACAGAAATGTCAAAAATCCTTTGGCATTTTTTTAAATAAGATTCAAATATATGAAAATCAAATTTATACTAGATATTCATAATCTATAAATAAATTATTCCCATTCTACATAATGTTTCATAGTGAAGGGGCCATTCATATTTGAGAAGCAGTGCGGAATTGTAAGCTATACTTTGGAATTGTTGAAAATAAGAGTCAAATATTTGATAATCCCATTTATACTGGACATTCACAGTGTATAAATTAATGTTCCCCATTATCTATAATGTCTCTTGGTGAAGAGGCCATTGTTACTTGAGAAACAGTTCGAAAATTCAATTATCTTTTAGAAACATTCGAAATAATGATACAAATACTTAAAATATCCATTTATACTAGATATTAACAGTGTATAAATTAAAATTCCCTATTATCCATAATATTTCATTGTGAAGAGGCCATTAATATTTGAGAAGCAGAACAGAAATGTCAAAAATCCTTTGGCATTTTTTTAAATAAGATTCATATATTTGAAAATCCCATTTATACTAGACATTAACAGTGTATAAAATAAAATTCCCCATTATCCATAATGCTTCTTAGTGATGAGGCCATTGATATTTGAGAAGCAGTGCGGAATTATCAGTTATCCTTTGAAATTGTTGAAAATAAGATTCAAATATTTGAAAATCCCATTTATACTAGATATTCATAATATATAAATTAATTATTCTCATTCTACATAATGTTTCATAGTGAAGAGGCCATTAATATTTGAGAAGCTGTGCGGAATAATCAGTTATCCTTTGGAATTGTTGAATAAAAGAGTCAAATATTTGAAATTTCAATTTACACTAGATATTCATATTCTATAAATTAATTATTCTCATTCTACATGATGTTGCATAGTGATGAGGCCATTAATATTTGAGAAGCTGTGCGGAATTATAAGTTATCCTTTGGAATATTTGAAAATAAGAATCAAATATTTGAAATTACAATTTACACTAGATATTCATATTCTATAAATTAATTATTCTCATTCTACATGATGTTGCATAGTGATGAGGCCATTAATATTTGAGAAGCTGTGCGGAATAATCAGATATCCTTTGGAATTGTTGAAAATAAGAGTCAAATATTTGAAATTACAATTTACACTAGATAAATATTAATCTATACATTAATTAATCTCATTCTACATGATGTTGCATAGTGATGAGGCCATTAATATTTGAGAAGCTGTGCGGAATAATCAGTTATCCTTTGGAATTGTTGAAAATAAGAGTCAAATATTTGAAATTACAATTTACACTAGATAAATATTAATCTATACATTAATTAATCTCATTATCCATAATGTTTCATAGTGAAACGAACATTAATAATTGAGAAGCAGTGCGGAATTATCAGTTATCCTTTGGAATTGTTGAAAATAAGAGTCAAATATTTGAAACACCCATTTATACTAGACATTCTCGGTGTATAAAATAAAGGTCCCCTTTATCTATAATATTTCTTAGTGAAGAGGCCATTAATATTAAAGGAGCAGTGCTAAATTGTCAGTAATCCTTTAGAATTATTGAAAATAAGATTCAAATATTTGATAATCCCATTTATACTGGACATTCTCGGTGTATAAAATAAAGGTCCCCTTTATCTATAATGTATCTTGGTGAAGAGGCCATTGTTACTTGATAAACAGTTCTGAAATTCAATTATCATTTAGAAACATTCGAAATAATGATACAAATACTTAAAATATCCATTTATACTAGACATTAACAGTGTATAAATTAAAATTCCCCATTATCCATAATGTTTCTTAGTGATGAGGCCATTAATATTTGAGAAGCAGTGTGGAATTATCAGTTATCCTATGGAATTATTGAAAATAAGATTCAAATCTTTGAAAATCCCATTTATACTAGATATTCATAATCTATACATTAATTAATCCCATTGTCCATAATGTTTCATAGTGAAATGGACATTAATAATTGAGAAGCAGTGCTAAATTGTCAGTAATCCTTTAGAATTATTGAAAAAAAGATTCAAATATTTGAAAATCTCATTTATACTAGACATTAACAGTGTATAAAATAAAATTCCCCATTATCCATAATGCTTCTTAGTGATGAGGCCATTGATATTTGAGAAGCAGTGCGGAATTATCAGTTATCCTTTGAAATTGTTGAAAATAAGATTCAAATCTTTGAAAATCCCATTTATACTAGATATTCATAATCTATACATTAATTAATCCCATTCTACATAATGTTTCATAGTGAAGAGGCCATTTATAATTGAGAAGCAGTGCGGAATTACCAGTTATCCTTTGGAATTGTTGAAAATAAGAGTCAAATATTTGAAATTACAATTTACACTAGATAAATATTAATCTATACATTAATTAATCTCATTATCCATAATGTTTCATAGTGAAACGGACATTAATAATTGAGAAGCAGTGCTAAATTGTCAGTAATCCTTTTGAATTATTGAAAATAAGATTCAAGTAGTTGATAATCCCCTTTATACTGGACATTCACAGTATATAAATTAAAATTCCCCATTATCTATAATGTCTCTTGGTGATGAGGCCATTATTACTTGAGAAACAGTTCGGAAATTCAATTATCTTTTAGAAACATTCAAAATAATGATACAAATACTTAAAATTTCCATTTATACTAGACATTAACAACAGTGTATAAATTAAAATTCCCCATTATCCATAATGTTTCTTAGTGATGAGGCCATAAATATTTGAGAAGCAGTGCGGAATTATCAGTAATCCTTTAGAATTATTGAAAATAAGATTCAAATCTTTGAAAATCCCATTTATAGTAGATATTCATAATCTATAAATAAATTATTCCCATTCTACATAATGTTTCATAGTGAAGAGGCCATTCATATTTGAGAAGCAGTGCGGAATTATCAGTTATCCTTTGGAATTGTTGAAAATAAGATTCAAATCTTTGAAAATCCCATTTATACTAGATATTCATAATCTATACATTAATTAATCCCATTGTCCATAATGTTTCATAGTGAAATGGACATTAATAATTGAGAAGCAGTGCTAAATTGTCAGTAATCCTTTAGAATTATTGAAAAAAAGATTCAAATATTTGAAAATCCCATTTATACTAGACATTAACAGTGTATAAAATAAAATTCCCCATTATCCATAATGCTTCTTAGTGATGAGGCCATTGATATTTGAGAAGCAGTGCGGAATTATCAGTTATCCTTTGAAATTGTTGAAAATAAGATTCAAATATTTGAAAATCCCATTTATACTAGATATTCATAATCTATAAATAAATTATTCCCATTCTACATAATGTTTCATAGTGAAGAGGCCATTAATATTTGAGAAGCTGTGCAGAATTATCATTTATCCTTTGGAATATTTGAAAATAAGAGTCAAATATTTGAAATTTCAATTTACACTAGATATTCATAATATATAAATTAATTATTCTCATTCTACATAATGTTTCATAGTGAAGAGGCCATTAATATTTGAGAAGCTGTGCGGAATAATCAGTTATTCTTTGGAATTGTTGAATAAAAGAGTCAAATATTTGAAATTACAATTAACACTAGATATTCATAACCTATAAATAAATTATTCCCATTCTACATAATGTTTCATAGTGAAGAGGCCATTAATAATTGAGAAGCAGTGCGGAATTACCAGTTATCCTTTGGAATTGTTGAAAATAAGATTCAAATATTTGAAAATCACATTTATACTAGATATTTATAATCTATAAATAAATTATTACCATTCTACATATTGTTTCATAGTGAAGAGGCCATTAATATTTGTGAAGCTGTGCGGAATTATCAGTTATCCTTTGGAATATTTGAAAATAAGAATCAAATATTTGAAATTACAATTTACACTAGATATTCATATTCTATAAATTAATTATTCTCATTCTACATAATGTTTCATAGTGATGGGGCCATTAATATTTGAGAAGCTGTGCGGAATTATCAGTTATCCTTTGGAATTGTTGAAAATAAGAGTCAAATATTTGAAATTACAATTTACACTAGATATATAAAAATCTATACATTAATTAATCTCATTCTACATAATGTTTCATAGTGAAGAGGCCATTAATATTTGAGAAGCTATGCGGAATTATCAGTTATCCTTTGGAATATTTGAAAATAAGAGTCAAATATTTGAAATTTCAATTTAAACTAGATATTCATATTATATAAATTAATTATTCTCATTCTACATAATGTTTCATAGTGAAACGGACATTAATAATTGAGAAGCAGTGCTAAATTGTCAGTAATCCTTTAGAATTATTGAAAATAAGATTCAAATATTTGATAATCCCATTTATACTGGACATTCACAGTGTATAAATTAAAGTTCCCTATTATCTATAATGTCTCTTGGTGAAGAGGCCATTATTACTTGAGAATCAGTTCGGAAATTCAATTATCTTTTAGAAACATTCAAAATAATGATACAAATACTTAAAATTTCCATTTATACTAGACATTAACAGTGTATAAATTAAAATTCACCATTATCCATAATGTTTCTTAGTGATGAGGCCATTAATATTTGAGAAGCAGTGTGGAATTATCAGTTATCCTATGGAATTATTGAAAATAAGATTCAAATCTTTGAAAATCCCATTTATACTAGATATTCATAATCTATACATTAATTAATCCCATTGTCCATAATGTTTCATAGTGAAATGGACATTAATAATTGAGAAGCAGTGCTAAATTGTCAGTAATCCTTTAGAATTATTGAAAAAAAGATTCAAATATTTGAAAATCTCATTTATACTAGACATTAACAGTGTATAAAATAAAATTCCCCATTATCCATAATGCTTCTTAGTGATGAGGCCATTGATATTTGAGAAGCAGTGCGGAATTATCAGTTATCCTTTGAAATTGTTGAAAATAAGATTCAAATCTTTGAAAATCCCATTTATACTAGATATTCATAATCTATACATTAATTAATCCCATTCTACATAATGTTTCATAGTGAAGAGGCCATTAATAATTGAGAAGCAGTGCGGAATTACCAGTTATCCTTTGGAATTGTTGAAAATAAGAGTCAAATATTTGAAATTACAATTTACACTAGATAAATATTAATCTATACATTAATTAATCTCATTATCCATAATGTTTCATAGTGAAACGGACATTAATAATTGAGAAGCAGTGCTAAATTGTCAGTAATCCTTTTGAATTATTGAAAATAAGATTCAAGTAGTTGATAATCCCCTTTATACTGGACATTCACAGTATATAAATTAAAATTCCCCATTATCTATAATGTCTCTTGGTGATGAGGCCATTATTACTTGAGAAACAGTTCGGAAATTCAATTATCTTTTAGAAACATTCAAAATAATGATACAAATACTTAAAATTTCCATTTATACTAGACATTAACAGTGTATAAATTAAAATTCACCATTATCCATAATGTTTCTTAGTGATGAGGCCATTAATATTTGAGAAGCAGTGTGGAATTATCAGTTATCCTATGGAATTATTGAAAATAAGATTCAAATCTTTGAAAATCCCATTTATATTAGATATTCATAATCTATACATTAATTAATCCCATTGTCCATAATGTTTCGTAGTGAAATGGACATTAATAATTGAGAAGCAGTGCTAAATTGTCAGTAATCCTTTAGAATTATTGAAAAAAAGATTCAAATATTTGAAAATCTCATTTATACTAGACATTAACAGTGTATAAAATAAAATTCCCCATTATCCATAATGCTTCTTAGTGATGAGGCCATTGATATTTGAGAAGCAGTGCGGAATTATCAGTTATCCTTTGAAATTGTTGAAAATAAGATTCAAATCTTTGAAAATCCCATTTATACTAGATATTCATAATCTATACATTAATTAATCCCATTCTACATAATGTTTCATAGTGAAGAGGCCATTAATAATTGAGAAGCAGTGCGGAATTACCAGTTATCCTTTGGAATTGTTGAAAATAAGAGTCAAATATTTGAAATTACAATTTACACTAGATATATAAAAATCTATACATTAATTAATCTCATTCTACATAATGTTTCATAGTGAAGAGGCCATTAATATTTGAGAAGCTATGCGGAATTATCAGTTATCCTTTGGAATATTTGAAAATAAGAGTCAAATATTTGAAATTTCAATTTAAACTAGATATTCATATTATATAAATTAATTATTCTCATTCTACATAATGTTTCATAGTGAAACGGACATTAATAATTGAGAAGCTGTGCGGAATTATCAGTTATCCTTTGGAATATTTGAAAATAAGAATCAAATATTTGAAATTACAATTTACACTAGATATTCATATTCTATAAATTAATTATTCTCATTCTACATAATGTTTCATAGTGATGGGGCCATTAATATTTGAGAAGCTGTACGGAATTATCAGTTATCCTTTGGAATTGTTGAAAATAAGAGTCAAATATTTGAAATTACAATTTACACTAGATATATAAAAATCTATACATTAATTAATCTCATTATCCATAATGTTTCATAGTGAAACGGACATTAATAATTGAGAAGCAGTGCTAAATTGTCAGTAATCCTTTAGAATTATTGAAAATAAGATTCAAATATTTGATAATCCCATTTATACTGGACATTCACAGTGTATAAATTAAAGTTCGCCATTATCTATAATGTCTCTTGGTGAAGAGGCCATTGTTACTTGAGAAACAGTTCGAAAATTCAATTATCTTTTAGAAACATTCGAAATAATGATACAAATACTTAAAATATCCATTTATACTAGATATTTATAATCTATAAATAAATTATTACCATTCTACATATTGTTTCATAGTGAAGAGGCCATTAATATTTGAGAAGCTGTGCGGAATTATCAGTTATCCTTTGGAATATTTGAAAATAAGAATCAAATATTTGAAATTACAATTTACACTAGATATTCATATTCTATAAATTAATTATTCTCATTCTACATAATGTTTCATAGTGAAGAGGCCATTAATATTTGAGAAGCTGTGCAGAATTATCATTTATCCTTTGGAATATTTGAAAATAAGAGTCAAATATTTGAAATTTCAATTTACACTAGATATTCATAATATATAAATTAATTATTCTCATTCTACATAATGTTTCATAGTGAAGAGGCCATTAATAATTGAGAAGCAGTACGGAATTACCAGTTATCCTTTGGAATTGTTGAAAATAAGAGTCAAATATTTGAAATTACAATTTACAATAGATATATAAAAATCTATACATTAATTAATCTCATTATCCATAATGTTTCATAGTGAAACGGACATTAATATTTGAGAAGCTGTGCGGAATAATCAGATATCCTTTGGAATTGTTGAAAATAAGAGTCAAATATTTGAAATTACAATTTACACTAGATAAATATTAATCTATACATTAATTAATCTCATTCTACATGATGTTGCATAGTGATGAGGCCATTAATATTTGAGAAGCTGTGCGGAATAATCAGTTATCCTTTGGAATTGTTGAAAATAAGAGTCAAATATTTGAAATTACAATTTACACTAGATAAATATTAATCTATACATTAATTAATCTCATTATCCATAATGTTTCATAGTGAAACGAACATTAATAATTGAGAAGCAGTGCGGAATTATCAGTTATCCTTTGGAATTGTTGAAAATAAGAGTCAAATATTTGAAACACCCATTTATACTAGACATTCTCGGTGTATAAAATAAAGGTCCCCTTTATCTATAATATTTCTTAGTGAAGAGGCCATTAATATTAAAGGAGCAGTGCTAAATTGTCAGTAATCCTTTAGAATTATTGAAAATAAGATTCAAATATTTGATAATCCCATTTATACTGGACATTCTCGGTGTATAAAATAAAGGTCCCCTTTATCTATAATGTATCTTGGTGAAGAGGCCATTGTTACTTGATAAACAGTTCTGAAATTCAATTATCATTTAGAAACATTCGAAATAATGATACAAATACTTAAAATATCCATTTATACTAGACATTAACAGTGTATAAATTAAAATTCCCCATTATCCATAATGTTTCTTAGTGATGAGGCCATTAATATTTGAGAAGCAGTGTGGAATTATCAGTTATCCTATGGAATTATTGAAAATAAGATTCAAATCTTTGAAAATCCCATTTATACTAGATATTCATTATCTATAAATAAATTATTCCCATTCTACATAATGTTTCATAGTGAAGGGGCCATTCATATTTGAGAAGCAGTGCGGAATTGTAAGCTATACTTTGGAATTGTTGAAAATAAGAGTCAAATATTTGATAATCCCATTTATACTGGACATTCACAGTGTATAAATTAAAGTTCCCCATTATCTATAATGTCTCTTGGTGAAGAGGCCATTGTTACTTGAGAAACAGTTCGAAAATTCAATTATCTTTTAGAAACATTCGAAATAATGATACAAATACTTAAAATATCCATTTATACTAGACATTAACAGTGTATAAATTAAAATTCCCCATTATCCATAATATTTCATTGTGAAGAGGCCATTAATATTTGAGAAGCAGAACAGAAATGTCAAAAATCCTTTGGCATTTTTTTAAATAAGATTCAAATATATGAAAATCAAATTTATACTAGATATTCATAATCTATAAATAAATTATTCCCATTCTACATAATGTTTCATAGTGAAGGGGCCATTCATATTTGAGAAGCAGTGCGGAATTGTAAGCTATACTTTGGAATTGTTGAAAATAAGAGTCAAATATTTGATAATCCCATTTATACTGGACATTCACAGTGTATAAATTAATGTTCCCCATTATCTATAATGTCTCTTGGTGAAGAGGCCATTGTTACTTGAGAAACAGTTCGAAAATTCAATTATCTTTTAGAAACATTCGAAATAATGATACAAATACTTAAAATATCCATTTATACTAGATATTAACAGTGTATAAATTAAAATTCCCTATTATCCATAATATTTCATTGTGAAGAGGCCATTAATATTTGAGAAGCAGAACAGAAATGTCAAAAATCCTTTGGCATTTTTTTAAATAAGATTCAAATATTTGAAAATCCCATTTATACTAGACATTAACAGTGTATAAAATAAAATTCCCCATTATCCATAATGCTTCTTAGTGATGAGGCCATTGATATTTGAGAAGCAGTGCGGAATTATCAGTTATCCTTTGAAATTGTTGAAAATAAGATTCAAATATTTGAAAATCCCATTTATACTAGATATTCATAATATATAAATTAATTATTCTCATTCTACATAATGTTTCATAGTGAAGAGGCCATTAATATTTGAGAAGCTGTGCGGAATAATCAGTTATCCTTTGGAATTGTTGAATAAAAGAGTCAAATATTTGAAATTTCAATTTACACTAGATATTCATATTCTATAAATTAATTATTCTCATTCTACATGATGTTGCATAGTGATGAGGCCATTAATATTTGAGAAGCTGTGCGGAATTATAAGTTATCCTTTGGAATATTTGAAAATAAGAATCAAATATTTGAAATTACAATTTACACTAGATATTCATATTCTATAAATTAATTATTCTCATTCTACATGATGTTGCATAGTGATGAGGCCATTAATATTTGAGAAGCTGTGCGGAATAATCAGATATCCTTTGGAATTGTTGAAAATAAGAGTCAAATATTTGAAATTACAATTTACACTAGATAAATATTAATCTATACATTAATTAATCTCATTCTACATGATGTTGCATAGTGATGAGGCCATTAATATTTGAGAAGCTGTGCGGAATAATCAGTTATCCTTTGGAATTGTTGAAAATAAGAGTCAAATATTTGAAATTACAATTTACACTAGATAAATATTAATCTATACATTAATTAATCTCATTATCCATAATGTTTCATAGTGAAACGAACATTAATAATTGAGAAGCAGTGCGGAATTATCAGTTATCCTTTGGAATTGTTGAAAATAAGAGTCAAATATTTGAAACACCCATTTATACTAGACATTCTCGGTGTATAAAATAAAGGTCCCCTTTATCTATAATATTTCTTAGTGAAGAGGCCATTAATATTAAAGGAGCAGTGCTAAATTGTCAGTAATCCTTTAGAATTATTGAAAATAAGATTCAAATATTTGATAATCCCATTTATACTGGACATTCTCGGTGTATAAAATAAAGGTCCCCTTTATCTATAATGTATCTTGGTGAAGAGGCCATTGTTACTTGATAAACAGTTCTGAAATTCAATTATCATTTAGAAACATTCGAAATAATGATACAAATACTTAAAATATCCATTTATACTAGACATTAACAGTGTATAAATTAAAATTCCCCATTATCCATAATGTTTCTTAGTGATGAGGCCATTAATATTTGAGAAGCAGTGTGGAATTATCAGTTATCCTATGGAATTATTGAAAATAAGATTCAAATCTTTGAAAATCCCATTTATACTAGATATTCATAATCTATACATTAATTAATCCCATTGTCCATAATGTTTCATAGTGAAATGGACATTAATAATTGAGAAGCAGTGCTAAATTGTCAGTAATCCTTTAGAATTATTGAAAAAAAGATTCAAATATTTGAAAATCTCATTTATACTAGACATTAACAGTGTATAAAATAAAATTCCCCATTATCCATAATGCTTCTTAGTGATGAGGCCATTGATATTTGAGAAGCAGTGCGGAATTATCAGTTATCCTTTGAAATTGTTGAAAATAAGATTCAAATCTTTGAAAATCCCATTTATACTAGATATTCATAATCTATACATTAATTAATCCCATTCTACATAATGTTTCATAGTGAAGAGGCCATTAATAATTGAGAAGCAGTGCGGAATTACCAGTTATCCTTTGGAATTGTTGAAAATAAGAGTCAAATATTTGAAATTACAATTTACACTAGATAAATATTAATCTATACATTAATTAATCTCATTATCCATAATGTTTCATAGTGAAACGGACATTAATAATTGAGAAGCAGTGCTAAATTGTCAGTAATCCTTTTGAATTATTGAAAATAAGATTCAAGTAGTTGATAATCCCCTTTATACTGGACATTCACAGTATATAAATTAAAATTCCCCATTATCTATAATGTCTCTTGGTGATGAGGCCATTATTACTTGAGAAACAGTTCGGAAATTCAATTATCTTTTAGAAACATTCAAAATAATGATACAAATACTTAAAATTTCCATTTATACTAGACATTAACAACAGTGTATAAATTAAAATTCCCCATTATCCATAATGTTTCTTAGTGATGAGGCCATAAATATTTGAGAAGCAGTGCGGAATTATCAGTAATCCTTTAGAATTATTGAAAATAAGATTCAAATCTTTGAAAATCCCATTTATAGTAGATATTCATAATCTATAAATAAATTATTCCCATTCTACATAATGTTTCATAGTGAAGAGGCCATTCATATTTGAGAAGCAGTGCGGAATTATCAGTTATCCTTTGGAATTGTTGAAAATAAGATTCAAATCTTTGAAAATCCCATTTATACTAGATATTCATAATCTATACATTAATTAATCCCATTGTCCATAATGTTTCATAGTGAAATGGACATTAATAATTGAGAAGCAGTGCTAAATTGTCAGTAATCCTTTAGAATTATTGAAAAAAAGATTCAAATATTTGAAAATCCCATTTATACTAGACATTAACAGTGTATAAAATAAAATTCCCCATTATCCATAATGCTTCTTAGTGATGAGGCCATTGATATTTGAGAAGCAGTGCGGAATTATCAGTTATCCTTTGAAATTGTTGAAAATAAGATTCAAATATTTGAAAATCCCATTTATACTAGATATTCATAATCTATAAATAAATTATTCCCATTCTACATAATGTTTCATAGTGAAGAGGCCATTAATATTTGAGAAGCTGTGCAGAATTATCATTTATCCTTTGGAATATTTGAAAATAAGAGTCAAATATTTGAAATTTCAATTTACACTAGATATTCATAATATATAAATTAATTATTCTCATTCTACATAATGTTTCATAGTGAAGAGGCCATTAATATTTGAGAAGCTGTGCGGAATAATCAGTTATTCTTTGGAATTGTTGAATAAAAGAGTCAAATATTTGAAATTACAATTAACACTAGATATTCATAACCTATAAATAAATTATTCCCATTCTACATAATGTTTCATAGTGAAGAGGCCATTAATAATTGAGAAGCAGTGCGGAATTACCAGTTATCCTTTGGAATTGTTGAAAATAAGATTCAAATATTTGAAAATCACATTTATACTAGATATTTATAATCTATAAATAAATTATTACCATTCTACATATTGTTTCATAGTGAAGAGGCCATTAATATTTGTGAAGCTGTGCGGAATTATCAGTTATCCTTTGGAATATTTGAAAATAAGAATCAAATATTTGAAATTACAATTTACACTAGATATTCATATTCTATAAATTAATTATTCTCATTCTACATAATGTTTCATAGTGATGGGGCCATTAATATTTGAGAAGCTGTGCGGAATTATCAGTTATCCTTTGGAATTGTTGAAAATAAGAGTCAAATATTTGAAATTACAATTTACACTAGATATATAAAAATCTATACATTAATTAATCTCATTCTACATAATGTTTCATAGTGAAGAGGCCATTAATATTTGAGAAGCTATGCGGAATTATCAGTTATCCTTTGGAATATTTGAAAATAAGAGTCAAATATTTGAAATTTCAATTTAAACTAGATATTCATATTATATAAATTAATTATTCTCATTCTACATAATGTTTCATAGTGAAACGGACATTAATAATTGAGAAGCAGTGCTAAATTGTCAGTAATCCTTTAGAATTATTGAAAATAAGATTCAAATATTTGATAATCCCATTTATACTGGACATTCACAGTGTATAAATTAAAGTTCCCTATTATCTATAATGTCTCTTGGTGAAGAGGCCATTATTACTTGAGAATCAGTTCGGAAATTCAATTATCTTTTAGAAACATTCAAAATAATGATACAAATACTTAAAATTTCCATTTATACTAGACATTAACAGTGTATAAATTAAAATTCACCATTATCCATAATGTTTCTTAGTGATGAGGCCATTAATATTTGAGAAGCAGTGTGGAATTATCAGTTATCCTATGGAATTATTGAAAATAAGATTCAAATCTTTGAAAATCCCATTTATACTAGATATTCATAATCTATACATTAATTAATCCCATTGTCCATAATGTTTCATAGTGAAATGGACATTAATAATTGAGAAGCAGTGCTAAATTGTCAGTAATCCTTTAGAATTATTGAAAAAAAGATTCAAATATTTGAAAATCTCATTTATACTAGACATTAACAGTGTATAAAATAAAATTCCCCATTATCCATAATGCTTCTTAGTGATGAGGCCATTGATATTTGAGAAGCAGTGCGGAATTATCAGTTATCCTTTGAAATTGTTGAAAATAAGATTCAAATCTTTGAAAATCCCATTTATACTAGATATTCATAATCTATACATTAATTAATCCCATTCTACATAATGTTTCATAGTGAAGAGGCCATTAATAATTGAGAAGCAGTGCGGAATTACCAGTTATCCTTTGGAATTGTTGAAAATAAGAGTCAAATATTTGAAATTACAATTTACACTAGATAAATATTAATCTATACATTAATTAATCTCATTATCCATAATGTTTCATAGTGAAACGGACATTAATAATTGAGAAGCAGTGCTAAATTGTCAGTAATCCTTTTGAATTATTGAAAATAAGATTCAAGTAGTTGATAATCCCCTTTATACTGGACATTCACAGTATATAAATTAAAATTCCCCATTATCTATAATGTCTCTTGGTGATGAGGCCATTATTACTTGAGAAACAGTTCGGAAATTCAATTATCTTTTAGAAACATTCAAAATAATGATACAAATACTTAAAATTTCCATTTATACTAGACATTAACAGTGTATAAATTAAAATTCACCATTATCCATAATGTTTCTTAGTGATGAGGCCATTAATATTTGAGAAGCAGTGTGGAATTATCAGTTATCCTATGGAATTATTGAAAATAAGATTCAAATCTTTGAAAATCCCATTTATATTAGATATTCATAATCTATACATTAATTAATCCCATTGTCCATAATGTTTCGTAGTGAAATGGACATTAATAATTGAGAAGCAGTGCTAAATTGTCAGTAATCCTTTGGAATTGTTGAAAATAAGAGTCAAATATTTGAAATTACAATTTACACTAGATATATAAAAATCTATACATTAATTAATCTCATTCTACATAATGTTTCATAGTGAAGAGGCCATTAATATTTGAGAAGCTATGCGGAATTATCAGTTATCCTTTGGAATATTTGAAAATAAGAGTCAAATATTTGAAATTTCAATTTAAACTAGATATTCATATTATATAAATTAATTATTCTCATTCTACATAATGTTTCATAGTGAAACGGACATTAATAATTGAGAAGCTGTGCGGAATTATCAGTTATCCTTTGGAATATTTGAAAATAAGAATCAAATATTTGAAATTACAATTTACACTAGATATTCATATTCTATAAATTAATTATTCTCATTCTACATAATGTTTCATAGTGATGGGGCCATTAATATTTGAGAAGCTGTGCGGAATTATCAGTTATCCTTTGGAATTGTTGAAAATAAGAGTCAAATATTTGAAATTACAATTTACACTAGATATATAAAAATCTATACATTAATTAATCTCATTATCCATAATGTTTCATAGTGAAACGGACATTAATAATTGAGAAGCAGTGCTAAATTGTCAGTAATCCTTTAGAATTATTGAAAATAAGATTCAAATATTTGATAATCCCATTTATACTGGACATTCACAGTGTATAAATTAAAGTTCGCCATTATCTATAATGTCTCTTGGTGAAGAGGCCATTGTTACTTGAGAAACAGTTCGAAAATTCAATTATCTTTTAGAAACATTCGAAATAATGATACAAATACTTAAAATATCCATTTATACTAGATATTTATAATCTATAAATAAATTATTACCATTCTACATATTGTTTCATAGTGAAGAGGCCATTAATATTTGAGAAGCTGTGCGGAATTATCAGTTATCCTTTGGAATATTTGAAAATAAGAATCAAATATTTGAAATTACAATTTACACTAGATATTCATATTCTATAAATTAATTATTCTCATTCTACATAATGTTTCATAGTGATGGGGCCATTAATATTTGAGAAGCTGTGCGGAATTATCAGTTATCCTTTGGAATTGTTGAAAATAAGAGTCAAATATTTGAAATTACAATTTACACTAGATATATAAAAATCTATACATTAATTAATCTCATTCTACATAATGTTTCATAGTGAAGAGGCCATTAATATTTGAGAAGCTATGCGGAATTATCAGTTATCCTTTGGAATATTTGAAAATAAGAGTCAAATATTTGAAATTTCAATTTAAACTAGATATTCATATTATATAAATTAATTATTCTCATTCTACATAATGTTTCATAGTGAAACGGACATTAATAATTGAGAAGCAGTGCTAAATTGTCAGTAATCCTTTAGAATTATTGAAAATAAGATTCAAATATTTGATAATCCCATTTATACTGGACATTCACAGTGTATAAATTAAAGGTCCCCTTTATCTATAATGTATCTTGGTGAAGAGGCCATTGTTACTTGATAAACAGTTCTGAAATTCAATTATCATTTAGAAACATTCGAAATAATGATACAAATACTTAAAATTTCCATTTATACTAGACATTAACAGTGTATAAATTAAAATTTCCCATTATCCATAATGTTTCTTAGTGATGAGGCCATTAATATTTGAGAAGCAGTGTGGAATTATCAGTTATCCTATGGAATTATTGAAAATAAGATTCAAATCTTTGAAAATCCCATTTATACTAGATATTCATAATCTATACATTAATTAATCCCATTGTCCATAATGTTTCATAGTGAAATGGACATTAATAATTGAGAAGCAGTGCTAAATTGTCAGTAATCCTTTAGAATTATTGAAAAAAAGATTCAAATATTTGAAAATCTCATTTATACTAGACATTAACAGTGTATAAAATAAAATTCCCCATTATCCATAATGCTTCTTAGTGATGAGGCCATTGATATTTGAGAAGCAGTGCGGAATTATCAGTTATCCTTTGAAATTGTTGAAAATAAGATTCAAATCTTTGAAAATCCCATTTATACTAGATATTCATAATCTATACATTAATTAATCCCATTCTACATAATGTTTCATAGTGAAGAGGCCATTAATAATTGAGAAGCAGTGCGGAATTACCAGTTATCCTTTGGAATTGTTGAAAATAAGAGTCAAATATTTGAAATTACAATTTACACTAGATAAATATTAATCTATACATTAATTAATCTCATTATCCATAATGTTTCATAGTGAAACGGACATTAATAATTGAGAAGCAGTGCTAAATTGTCAGTAATCCTTTTGAATTATTGAAAATAAGATTCAAGTAGTTGATAATCCCCTTTATACTGGACATTCACAGTATATAAATTAAAATTCCCCATTATCTATAATGTCTCTTGGTGATGAGGCCATTATTACTTGAGAAACAGTTCGGAAATTCAATTATCTTTTAGAAACATTCAAAATAATGATACAAATACTTAAAATTTCCATTTATACTAGACATTAACAACAGTGTATAAATTAAAATTCCCCATTATCCATAATGTTTCTTAGTGATGAGGCCATAAATATTTGAGAAGCAGTGCGGAATTATCAGTAATCCTTTAGAATTATTGAAAATAAGATTCAAATCTTTGAAAATCCCATTTATACTAGATATTCATAATCTATAAATAAATTATTCCCATTCTACATAATGTTTCATAGTGAAGAGGCCATTCATATTTGAGAAGCAGTGCGGAATTATCAGTTATCCTTTGGAATTGTTGAAAATAAGAGTCAAATATTTGAAATTTCAATTTACACTAGATATTCATAATATATAAATTAATTAGTCTCATTCTACATAATGTTTCATAGTGAAGAGGCCATTAATATTTGAGAAGCTGTGCGGAATAATCAGTTATTCTTTGGAATTGTTGAATAAAAGAGTCAAATATTTGAAATTACAATTAACACTAGATATTCATAACCTATAAATAAATTATTCCCATTCTACATAATGTTTCATAGTGAAGAGGCCATTAATAATTGAGAAGCAGTGCGGAATTACCAGTTATCCTTTGGAATTGTTGAAAATAAGATTCAAATATTTGAAAATCACATTTATACTAGATATTTATAATCTATAAATAAATTATTACCATTCTACATATTGTTTCATAGTGAAGAGGCCATTAATATTTGAGAAGCTGTGCGGAATTATCAGTTATCCTTTGGAATATTTGAAAATAAGAATCAAATATTTGAAATTACAATTTACACTAGATATTCATATTCTATAAATTAATTATTCTCATTCTACATAATGTTTCATAGTGATGGGGCCATTAATATTTGAGAAGCTGTGCGGAATTATCAGTTATCCTTTGGAATTGTTGAAAATAAGAGTCAAATATTTGAAATTACAATTTACACTAGATATATAAAAATCTATACATTAATTAATCTCATTCTACATAATGTTTCATAGTGAAGAGGCCATTAATATTTGAGAAGCTATGCGGAATTATCAGTTATCCTTTGGAATATTTGAAAATAAGAGTCAAATATTTGAAATTTCAATTTAAACTAGATATTCATATTATATAAATTAATTATTCTCATTCTACATAATGTTTCATAGTGAAACGGACATTAATAATTGAGAAGCAGTGCTAAATTGTCAGTAATCCTTTAGAATTATTGAAAATAAGATTCAAATATTTGATAATCCCATTTATACTGGACATTCACAGTGTATAAATTAAAGTTCCCTATTATCTATAATGTCTCTTGGTGAAGAGGCCATTATTACTTGAGAATCAGTTCGGAAATTCAATTATCTTTTAGAAACATTCAAAATAATGATACAAATACTTAAAATTTCCATTTATACTAGACATTAACAGTGTATAAATTAAAATTCACCATTATCCATAATGTTTCTTAGTGATGAGGCCATTAATATTTGAGAAGCAGTGTGGAATTATCAGTTATCCTATGGAATTATTGAAAATAAGATTCAAATCTTTGAAAATCCCATTTATACTAGATATTCATAATCTATACATTAATTAATCCCATTGTCCATAATGTTTCATAGTGAAATGGACATTAATAATTGTGAAGCAGTGCTAAATTGTCAGTAATCCTTTAGAATTATTGAAAAAAAGATTCAAATATTTGAAAATCTCATTTATACTAGACATTAACAGTGTATAAAATAAAATTCCCCATTATCCATAATGCTTCTTAGTGATGAGGCCATTGATATTTGAGAAGCAGTGCGGAATTATCAGTTATCCTTTGAAATTGTTGAAAATAAGATTCAAATCTTTGAAAATCCCATTTATACTAGATATTCATAATCTATACATTAATTAATCCCATTCTACATAATGTTTCATAGTGAAGAGGCCATTAATAATTGAGAAGCAGTGCGGAATTACCAGTTATCCTTTGGAATTGTTGAAAATAAGAGTCAAATATTTGATAATCCCATTTATACTGGACATTCACAGTGTATAAATTAAAGGTCCCCTTTATCTATAATGTATCTTGGTGAAGAGGCCATTGTTACTTGATAAACAGTTCTGAAATTCAATTATCATTTAGAAACATTCGAAATAATGATACAAATACTTAAAATTTCCATTTATACTAGACATTAACAGTGTATAAATTAAAATTTCCCATTATCCATAATGTTTCTTAGTGATGAGGCCATTAATATTTGAGAAGCAGTGTGGAATTATCAGTTATCCTATGGAATTATTGAAAATAAGATTCAAATCTTTGAAAATCCCATTTATACTAGATATTCATAATCTATACATTAATTAATCCCATTGTCCATAATGTTTCATAGTGAAATGGACATTAATAATTGAGAAGCAGTGCTAAATTGTCAGTAATCCTTTAGAATTATTGAAAAAAAGATTCAAATATTTGAAAATCCCATTTATACTAGACATTAACAGTGTATAAAATAAAATTCCCCATTATCCATAATGCTTCTTAGTGATGAGGCCATTGATATTTGAGAAGCAGTGCGGAATTATCAGTTATCCTTTGAAATTGTTGAAAATAAGATTCAAATATTTGAAAATCCCATTTATACTAGATATTCATAATCTATAAATAAATTATTCCCATTCTACATAATGTTTCATAGTGAAGAGGCCATTAATATTTGAGAAGCTGTGCAGAATTATCATTTATCCTTTGGAATATTTGAAAATAAGAGTCAAATATTTGAAATTTCAATTTACACTAGATATTCATAATATATAAATTAATTAGTCTCATTCTACATAATGTTTCATAGTGAAGAGGCCATTAATATTTGAGAAGCTGTGCGGAATAATCAGTTATTCTTTGGAATTGTTGAATAAAAGAGTCAAATATTTGAAATTACAATTAACACTAGATATTCATAACCTATAAATAAATTATTCCCATTCTACATAATGTTTCATAGTGAAGAGGCCATTAATAATTGAGAAGCAGTGCGGAATTACCAGTTATCCTTTGGAATTGTTGAAAATAAGATTCAAATATTTGAAAATCACATTTATACTAGATATTTATAATCTATAAATAAATTATTACCATTCTACATATTGTTTCATAGTGAAGAGGCCATTAATATTTGTGAAGCTGTGCGGAATTATCAGTTATCCTTTGGAATATTTGAAAATAAGAATCAAATATTTGAAATTACAATTTACACTAGATATTCATATTCTATAAATTAATTATTCTCATTCTACATAATGTTTCATAGTGATGGGGCCATTAATATTTGAGAAGCTGTGCGGAATTATCAGTTATCCTTTGGAATTGTTGAAAATAAGAGTCAAATATTTGAAATTACAATTTACACTAGATATATAAAAATCTATACATTAATTAATCTCATTCTACATAATGTTTCATAGTGAAGAGGCCATTAATATTTGAGAAGCTATGCGGAATTATCAGTTATCCTTTGGAATATTTGAAAATAAGAGTCAAATATTTGAAATTTCAATTTAAACTAGATATTCATATTATATAAATTAATTATTCTCATTCTACATAATGTTTCATAGTGAAACGGACATTAATAATTGAGAAGCAGTGCTAAATTGTCAGTAATCCTTTAGAATTATTGAAAATAAGATTCAAATATTTGATAATCCCATTTATACTGGACATTCACAGTGTATAAATTAAAGTTCCCTATTATCTATAATGTCTCTTGGTGAAGAGGCCATTATTACTTGAGAATCAGTTCGGAAATTCAATTATCTTTTAGAAACATTCAAAATAATGATACAAATACTTAAAATTTCCATTTATACTAGACATTAACAGTGTATAAATTAAAATTCACCATTATCCATAATGTTTCTTAGTGATGAGGCCATTAATATTTGAGAAGCAGTGTGGAATTATCAGTTATCCTATGGAATTATTGAAAATAAGATTCAAATCTTTGAAAATCCCATTTATACTAGATATTCATAATCTATACATTAATTAATCCCATTGTCCATAATGTTTCATAGTGAAATGGACATTAATAATTGTGAAGCAGTGCTAAATTGTCAGTAATCCTTTAGAATTATTGAAAAAAAGATTCAAATATTTGAAAATCTCATTTATACTAGACATTAACAGTGTATAAAATAAAATTCCCCATTATCCATAATGCTTCTTAGTGATGAGGCCATTGATATTTGAGAAGCAGTGCGGAATTATCAGTTATCCTTTGAAATTGTTGAAAATAAGATTCAAATCTTTGAAAATCCCATTTATACTAGATATTCATAATCTATACATTAATTAATCCCATTCTACATAATGTTTCATAGTGAAGAGGCCATTAATAATTGAGAAGCAGTGCGGAATTACCAGTTATCCTTTGGAATTGTTGAAAATAAGAGTCAAATATTTGAAATTACAATTTACACTAGATATATAAAAATCTATACATTAATTAATCTCATTATCCATAATGTTTCATAGTGAAACGGACATTAATAATTGAGAAGCAGTGCGGAATTATCAGTTATCCTTTGGAATTGTTGAAAATAAGATTCAAATATTTGAAAATCACATTTATACTAGATATTCATAATCTATAAATAAATTATTCCCATTCTACATAATGTTTCATAGTGAAGAGGCCATTTATATTTGAGAAGCTGTGCGGAATTATCAGTTATCCTTTGGAATATTTGAAAATAAGAATCAAATATTTGAAATTACAATTTACACTAGATATTCATATTCTATAAATTAATTATTCTCATTCTACATAATGTTTCATAGTGATGGGGCCATTAATATTTGAGAAGCTGTGCGGAATTATCAGTTATCCTTTGGAATTGTTGAAAATAAGAGTCAAATATTTGAAATTACAATTTACACTAGATATATAAAAATCTATACATTAATTAATCTCATTATCCATAATGTTTCATAGTGAAACGGACATTAATAATTGAGAAGCAGTGCTAAATTGTCAGTAATCCTTTAGAATTATTGAAAATAAGATTCAAATATTTGATAATCCCATTTATACTGGACATTCACAGTGTATAAATTAAAGTTCGCCATTATCTATAATGTCTCTTGGTGAAGAGGCCATTGTTACTTGAGAAACAGTTCGAAAATTCAATTATCTTTTAGAAACATTCGAAATAATGATACAAATACTTAAAATATCCATTTATACTAGATATTAACAGTGTATAAATTAAAATTCCCCATTATCCATAATATTTCATTGTGAAGAGGTCATTAATATTTGAGAAGCAGAACAGAAATGTCAAAAATCCTTTGGCATTTTTTTTAAATAAGATTCAAATATATGAAAATCACATTTATACTAGATATTCATAATCTATAAATAAATTATTCCCATTCTACATGTTTCATAGTGAAGAGGCCATTAATATTTGAGAAGCTGTGCGGAATTATCAGTTATCCTTTGGAATATTTGAAAATAAGAGTCAAATATTTGAAATTACAATTTACACTAGATATTCATAATCTATAAATAAATTATTCCCATTCTACATAATGTTTCATAGTGAAGAGGCCATTAATATTTGAGAAGCTGTGCGGAATTATCAGTTATCCTTTGGAATATTTGAAAATAAGAGTCAAATATTTGAAATTTCAATTTACACTAGATATTCATAATCTATAAATAAATTATTCCCATTCTACATAATGTTTCATAGTGAAGAGGCCATTAATATTTGAGAAGCTGTGCGGAATTACCAGTTGACCTTTGGAATTGTTGAAAATAAGATTCAAATATTTGAAAATCACATTTATACTAGATATTCATAATCTATAAATAAATTATTCCCATTCTACATAATGTTTCATAGTGAAGAGGCCATTGATATTTGAGAAGCAGTGCGGAATTATCAGTAATCCTTTATAATTATTGAAAAAAAGAGTCAAATATTTGAAACTCCCATTTATACTAGACATTCTCGGTGTATAAAATAAAGGTCCCCTTTATCTATAATGTATCTTGGTGAAGAGGCCATTGTTACTTGATAAACAGTTCTGAAATTCAATTATCATTTAGAAACATTCGAAATAATGATACAAATACTTAAAATATCCATTTATACTAGACATTAACAGTGTATAAATTAAAATTCCCCATTATCCATAATGTTTCTTAGTGATGAGGCCATTAATATTTGAGAAGCAGTGCGGAATTACCAGTTATCCTTTGGAATATTTGAAAATAAGTTTCAAATATTTGAAAATCACAATTATACTAGATATTCATAATCTATAAATAAATTATTCCCATTCTACATAATGTTTCATAGTGAAGAGGCCATTGATATTTGAGAAGCAGTGCGGAAGTATCAGTAATCCTTTATAATTATTGAAAAAAAGAGTCAAATATTTGAAACTCCCATTTATACTAGACATTCTCGGTGTATAAATTAAAGTTCCCCAATATCTATAATGTATCTTGGTGAAGAGGCCATTGTTACTTGATAAACAGTTCTGAAATTCAATTATCATTTAGAAACATTCGAAATAATGATACAAATACTTAAAATATCCATTTATACTAGACATTAACAGTGTATAAATTAAAATTCCCCATTATCCATAATGTTTCTTAGTGATGAGGCCATTAATATTTGAGAAGCAGTGTGGAATTATCAGTTATCCTATGGAATTATTGAAAATAAGAGTCAAATATTTTAAATTACAATTTACACTAGATATTCATAATCTATAAATAAATTATTCCCATTCTACATAATGTTTCATTGTGAAGAGGCCATTAATATTTGAGAAGCAGTGCGGAATTCTAAGTTATCCTTTTTGAATCTTTGAAAATATATTATTTTATTTGAACTTTTCATTTATCAGAGGTATTCAAATTGTATTATTTAAATTTTCCATTATCCATTATGTTTCTTAGTGAAGAGGACATTGTTACTTGAGAAGCAGAGCGTAATTGACAGTAATACTTTAGAATTGTTGAAAATAATGGTGAAATATTTAAAATTTTCATTTATACTAGACATTCATAACATATAAATTAATAATTCCCGTTATATATAATGTTTATTAGTTAAGAGTCCATTTTCATTGAAACTCAATGCGGAATAACCAAAAATCTTTTATAAACATACTAAAGAGTGATAAAAATATTTAAAATTTCCATTTTTACTAAATATTCTTAGCCTATAAATTAATAATTCCCATTATCCGTTATGTTTCTTAGTGAAGAGGCTATTGTTACATGAGAAGCAGTTCGGAAAATACAATTATCCTTTAGAAACATTCAAAATATCGATACAAATATTTGTAATTTCAATTTATACTAGACATTCACAGTGTATAAATCAAAATTCCCCATTATCCATATTGTTTCTTAGTGAAGAGGCCATCAATTCTTGAGAAGCAGTGTGGAATTATCAGTTATCCTATGGAATTATTGAAAAAAAGAGTCAAATATTTGAAATTACAATTTACACTAGATATTCATAATCTATACATTAATTAATCCCATTATCCATAATGTTTCATAATGAAACGGACATTAATAATTGAAAGCAGTGCTAAATTGTCAGTAATCCTTTAGAATTATTGATAAAAAGATTCAAATTTAATGGTAAAAATAATTTATATTCTAAATCTAATGGTCCAGGTTTGAAGATATAAACTTAAAAATTCAGTGTTTTAGAGAGAATTTAAAACTATGAATTTTTTTGAATTTGTGAAAATTAACATATAAAACATGTTTTTAGTGTCTATGAAATATCTGGTTAAATGATTGAGCTCGTTCTAAGTAATGGTAATAATAATTCATTTTCTAAATATACTGGTCAAGAGTTCAAGACAATAACATTAAAATTCAGTGTTTTATAAGTAATTAAAAACTATGAAATTTTTTGAATTTTTAAAGATTAACATAAATTATTGCCCTATATTGTGTTTATGAAATATTGGGAAACAAGTTATATATTAATGTTAGAATTGGTATTAATAATTGTTTTCTATATCTATTGGTCAAAGTATGAATTATATTTTATTGAAGATTTCAGTATTTTATAAGAATTTAAAAAAAATGAATTTATAATAACTCGTCAAAATTAACATATAAAACATGTTTAATAATGTTTATGAAATATCAGGTTTACTGTTTAATTTTCTGATTCTAATGGTCAAGGTTTCAAGAGATTAGTTTAATATTTGAGTGGTTTAGAAGCACTTATAAATATGAATTTCTAATAATTATCAAAATTGTCATTAAAAAGATTGTATTATAGCATTCTTTAATTCAGATATTATACTTTAACAAATTTATATGGAATAGATTGTGAGAATTTAATTCTTTAGTTGTCTCTTAAAAATTGCAATTATGAGAAATAAAGTTATTTATTTAGAATTTATCCATCCCGGATGTTGATAAGGTAATTATGGTTAAATTATTGGTGTACATTTTTAATGTAAACGTCTAAGGACATTGATGATGAAAAATATGATTTTTTATTTACTGGTATCGTTAATGAAACTACAAATTTTACGAAATAAAACGTATACTGTTTGCTGCACGATATAACGTTATTGTTGTTTCCTAGTTTGTGCGTATATATATATAAGTCATCGCAAAGCGAGACTTACATGAATACATACATGGAATATTTAAGAAAAGCGCAAATGTGCGACCACTTATAACCCATATACACGTTGTGCACGCGGTTCTTTAAATGCAAATTACAGATCAAGGACAACTTAAACTTAAATATCAATGTGTGGTCTGGTTCAAATGGGCTTATTTAATAGGCTGATTTATGATCTAGCTACTGAAAATTACAAAAATTTCGAATTATAATTAAATAAAAAAAATGATTGTTATTTTATCACATAATCTGAAAGTGAGTGGATTAATTTTATATCGTTTATACGAAATGAAAAACTATGACTTGTAGACAGCTAGTGAATAGTAAATATACTCAAACACAAAGGTTGATATTTAGCGAAATCTGAATGAGAAAAATAAAATAATAAGCTCATATCAGAGCATTAGAATGGTATTCGCGGTAGGTATACGTAAAAACGTTTAATAAGAAATGCGAAACGGTTACGTTAATGAACTTGAAATATGGAAACTAGACACACACACATTGACATGTACGAAAAGATAACTTAAAATTAACTTATTATTAGCTACTGATTAAATCCCAACACGACGACGAGAACACTTTGTATGTTGTTGATATTTGACAATTCACAGACGCAATTCTGAGGCGTAGATGACAACAGTCGTTATAATGACAGGATACACGCCAACCATCACCGGTCCCGTTATAGAAAGCATATCCAATATAGTACGTAAATAATGTATCATTGCTGGATCATTCCTGAAAAAAAAACGCAGACAACAGTTGTTCTTTCGACATTGATTATTTACTAATGCGATCGGTATTCTTATAGGACATTTAACTTACTCTGATGAATAATAGCATTTGATTTTCTTAACCACAAATCTTTGGCCACCTATCCGATACGAGTACCAAACTATCAACCATCAACATATTCCATGCATGTCATATTCGTTTTTCACAAAAATCCTGATAGGTTCACCATCTATAAAATCTCGCACGGTGGCGTATTTACGGAGGGGTGATACGTGGGATAGATCCACCTCCATTGACCTTTTTTTGTAATAGACAGTTGTATTATTTTCTGTATTTCTCAATATGATATTACTTTTAAGTATGTCTGTTTTTTAAATGTTCTAATCTTACTAATTGTACCGCTCTGATATATTAATCTTCGGCCATATATGCGACTATCGGTCGAGAAATACATATACCTATATAGTAGTATATGCTGCATTGTAATTTTTATTTCTGCTAATTATTTTTCATGGAAAATTGTTTATAATAAACCCGATAAGCAGTCGGTAAATAAAACGAAATGACTATCAAGACCATGGATTTACTTAAAAAAAATTTGTTACTAGTGGGTATAGGACTTAGTGTATGATATCGTGATTTGTGAATACTTTGAATAGTACATTTTCTGGTACGGTCGTCATTCCGAGTACTGACTTTCACACATTATTTTATTATTTAATTACAAATAAAAGAGTTTGAACAACATTAAGTATTACATAAGCAATAGTTTGACAGAAGTAAATATTTAATCAAGTTTCCTGTTCAATATTGAAATATAATTATAAGCTAAAAATTATTATATACCTAGTTTATTAGAACCGGCTTAATGGTTTGGCTTTATTGGCATGTGACGGGTCGATACAAATCATGCAAAATGAGATTATCGATGAACTCAGCATCCAAAATATTAGAAAAATGGATTTTGAATTATAACTTATATTAACTACTCAATTAAAAGAAACATTCCGATAGGAAAAATCTTTATTTAACTCAAACGACACATACTTAACGCACACCAATGGCAAAGCCTCACACACGGGCAACAACTAACATGTCGTATACAACTACACAAGTACAACTATCGCATACATCGACGAGCGCACCCTAGTGGCTCAGGTGTTCTCATTCCCCCTATGTTGTTCTCAACCGGAACATAACGATACTTGTAAACTTTTAATGGTCCACAAACACAATGCATTTTACAATAACAATTTATTGAACTTGACAATTTAAAACAATAAATGTAGAAATGAACATACAATTCTTAACAATTTAACAATTAATAAGTATTAGCCATACAACATATCATAAACTATTATAATAATAATGAGAACTCCACATAAAAATTAGTAATCAAGAAAAATAATACAAATAGATAGTTAGAATTGGTATAATTAATTCTATTTCAAATATTATGGCCAAGATTTCAAAACAATAACATTCGAATTGAGTGTTTAATAAGAAATCAAAAAAATGTATTTTTTTGAATTTGTAAATATTAACATAAATTATAGTCCTAAATGGTGTTTATGAAATATTATGTAGTGTTATTAATAATTGATGGAAACGATATTAATAATTCATTTTTTAAATCTAAAGGTCCAGGTTTAAAGATAAAAACTTAAAAACTCAGTATTTTATAAGCATTTGAAAACATTGAATTTATGACATTTCGTCAAAATGAACATATAAAACATGTTTTTTAGTGATTATGAAATATCATATGAAATTGTAAATAAAATTTAATGAAACCTTAAAAATATTACTTATTCTCAATCTTATGGTCAAGGTTTGAAGATAATAACTTATGAATTCAGTATGTTATAAGCATTTGAAAACATTGAATACATGATATTTCGTCAAAATTACTATGTAAAACCTTTTTTAGTGTTTATGAAATATCTGGTTAAATGATTGAGCTTGTTCTAAGTAATGGTAATAATAATTCATTTTCTAAATATAATGGTAACATTTCAAGACAATAACATTGAAATTCAGTGTTTTATAAGCAAATTAAAATTATGAATTTTTTTGAATTTGTAAAAATAAACACAAATTTCAGCCCTATATAGTGTTTATGAAATATTAGGAAAAGTGTTATTAATAATTGATGAAAACGGTATAAATAATTCATTTTCTAAATCTAATGGGCCAGGTTTGAAAATATAAACATAAAAATTCAGTATTTTATCAGCATTTCAAAAAATGAAAAATAATGATTTGTCAAAATTAACATATAAAATATGTTTTATAGTGTTTATGTAATATAAGGTAAAATAATTCATTTTATTCTACGTAAAGTTATAAATAATTAATTTTTTAAATCTAATGGTCCAGGTTTGAAGATAAAAACTTAAAAACTCAGTACTTTATATGCATTTCAAAAAATGAATATATAACATTTTGTCAAAATTAACATATAAAACATGTTTTTTAGTGTTATGGAATATCTGGTTAAATGATAGAGCTTGTTCTAAGTAATGGTAAAAATAATTCATATTCTAAATCTAATGGTCCAGGTTTGAAGATATAAACTTAAAAATTCAGTATTTTATATGCATTTGAAAACATTGAATTTATGACATTTCGTCAAAATGAACATATAAAACATGTTTTTTAGTGATTATGAAATATCATATGAAATTGTAAATAAAATTTAATGAAACCTTAAAAATATTACTCATTCTCAATCTTATGGTCAAGGTTTGAAGATAAAAACTTAAAAACTCAGTATTTTATATGCATTTGAAAACATTGAATTTATGACATTTCATCAAAATGAACATATAAAACATATTTTTAGTGATTATGAAATATCATATGAAATTGTAAATAAAATTTAATGAAACCTTAAAAATATTACTTATTCTTAATCTTATGGTCAAGGTTTGAAGATAATAACTTAAGAATTCAGTATGTTATAAGTATTTGAAAACATTGAATTCATGATATTTCGTCAAAATTACTATGTAAAACCTTTATTAGTGTTTATGGTATATCTGGTTAAATGATAGAGCTTGTTCTAAGTAATGGTAAAAATAATTTATATTCTAAATCTAATGGTCCAGGTTTGAAGATATAAACTTAAAAATTCAGTGTTTTAGAGAGAATTTAAAACTATGAATTTTTTTGAATTTGTGAAAATTAACATATAAAACATGTTTTTAGTGTCTATGAAATATCTGGTTAAATGATTGAGCTCGTTCTAAGTAATGGTAATAATAATTCATTTTCTAAATATACTGGTCAAGAGTTCAAGACAATAACATTAAAATTCAGTGTTTTATAAGTAATTAAAAACTATGAAATTTTTTGAATTTTTAAAGATTAACATAAATTATTGCCCTATATTGTGTTTATGAAATATTGGGAAACAAGTTATATATTAATGTTAGAATTGGTATTAATAATTGTTTTCTATATCTATTGGTCAAAGTATGAATTATATTTTATTGAAGATTTCAGTATTTTATAAGAATTTAAAAAAAATGAATTTATAATAACTCGTCAAAATTAACATATAAAACATGTTTAATAATGTTTATGAAATATCAGGTTTACTGTTTAATTTTCTGATTCTAATGGTCAAGGTTTCAAGAGATTAGTTTAATATTTGAGTGGTTTAGAAGCACTTATAAATATGAATTTCTAATAACTATCAAAATTGTCATTTAAAAGATTGTATTTTAGCATTCTTTAATTCAGATATTATACTTTAACAAATTTATATGGAATAGATTGTGAGAATTTAATTCTTTAGTTGTCTCTTAAAAATTGCAATTATGAGAAATAAAGTTATTTATTTAGAATTTATCCATCCCGGATGTTGATAAGGTAATTATGGTTAAATTATTGGTGTACATTTTTAATGTAAATGTCTGAGGACATTGATGATGAAAAATATGATTTTTTATTTACTGGTATCGTTAATGAAACTACAAATTTTACGAAATAAAACGTATACTGTTTGCTGCACGATATAACGTTATTGTTGTTTCCTAGTTTGTGCGTATATATACATAAGTCATCGCAAAGCGAGACTTACATGAATACATACATGGAATTTTTAAGAAAAGCGCAAATGTGCGACCACTTATAACCCATATACGATGTGCACGCGGTTCTTTAAATGCAAATTACAGATCAAGGACAACTTAAACTTAAATATCAATGTGTGGTCTGGTTCAAATGGGATTATTTAATAGGCTGATTTATGATCTAGCTACTGGAAAAACCAATTTCGAAAATTACAAAAATTTCGAATTATAATTAAATAAAAAAAATGATTGTTATTTGATCACATAATCTGAAAGTGAGTGGATTAATTTTATATGGTTTATACGAAACGAAAAACTATGACTTGTAGACAGCTAGTGAATAGTAAATATACTCAAACACAAAGGTTGATATTTAGCGAAATCTGAATGAGAAAAATAAAATAATAAGCTCATATCAGAGCATTAGAATGGTATTCGCGGTAGGTATACGTAAAAACGTTTAATAAGAAATGCGAAACGGTTACGTTAATGAACTTGAAATATGGAAATTAGACACACACACATTGACATGTACAAAAAGATAACTTCAAATTAACTTATTATTAGCTACTGATTAAATCCCAACACGACGACGAGAACACTTTGTATGTTGTTGATATTTGACAATTCACAGACGCAATTCTGAGGCGTAGATGACAACAGTCGTTATAATGACAGGATACACGCCAACCACCACCGGTCCCGTTATAGAAAGCATATCCAATATAGTACGTAAATAATGTATCATTGCTGGATCATTCCTGAAAAAAAAACGCAGACAACAGTTGTTCTTTCGACATTGATTATTTACTAATGCGATCGGTATTCTTATAGGACATTTAACTTACTCTGATGAATAATAGCATTTGATTTTCTTAACCATAAATGTTTGGCCACCTATCCGATACGAGTACCAAACTATCAACCATCAACATATTCCATGCATGTCATATTCATTTTTCACAAAAATCCTGATAGGTTCACCATCTATAAAATCTCGCACGGTGGCGTATTTACGGAGGGGTGATACGTGGGATAGATCCACCTCCATTGACCTTTTTTTGTAATAGACAGTTGTATTATTTTCTGTATTTCTCAATATGATATTACTTTTAAGTATGTCTGTTTTTTAAATGTTCTAATCTTACTAATTGTACCGCTCTGATATATTAATCTTCGGCCATATATGCGACTATCGGTCGAGAAATACATATACCTATATAGTAGTATATGCTGCATTGTAATTTTTATTTCTGCTAATTATTTTTCATGGAAAATTGTTTATAATAAACCCGATAAGCAGTCGGTAAATAAAACGAAATGACTATCAAGACCATGGATTTACTTAAAAAAAATTTGTTACTAGTGGGTATAGGACTTAGTGTATGATATCGTGATTTGTGAATACTTTGAATAGTACATTTTCTGGTACGGTCGTCATTCCGAGTACTGACTTTCACACATTATTTTATTATTTAATTACAAATAAAAGAGTTTGAACAACATTAAGTATTACATAAGCAATAGTTTGACAGAAGTAAATATTTAATCAAGTTTCCTGTTCAATATTGAAATATAATTATAAGCTAAAAATTATTATATACCTAGTTTATTAGAACCGGCTTAATGGTTTGGCTTTATTGGCATGTGACGGGTCGATACAAATCATGCAAAATGAGATTATCGATGAACTCAGCATCCAAAATATTAGAAAAATGGATTTTGAATTATAACTTATATTAACTACTCAATTAAAAGAAACATTCCGATAGGAAAAATCTTTATTTAACTCAAACGACACATACTTAACGCACACCAATGGCAAAGCCTCACACACGGGCAACAACTAACATGTCGTATACAACTACACAAGTACAACTATCGCATACATCGACGAGCGCACCCTAGTGGCTCAGGTGTTCTCATTCCCCCTATGTTGTTCTCAACCGGAACATAACGATACTTGTAAACTTTTAATGGTCCACAAACACAATGCATTTTACAATAACAATTTATTGAACTTGACAATTTAAAACAATAAATGTAGAAATGAACATACAATTCTTAACAATTTAACAATTAATAAGTATTAGCCATACAACATATCATAAACTATTATAATAATAATGAGAACTCCACATAAAAATTAGTAATCAAGAAAAATAATACAAATAGATAGTTAGAATTGGTATAATTAATTCTATTTCAAATATTATGGCCAAGATTTCAAAACAATAACATTCGAATTGAGTGTTTAATAAGAAATCAAAAAAATGTATTTTTTTGAATTTGTAAATATTAACATAAATTATAGTCCTAAATGGTGTTTATGAAATATTATGTAGTGTTATTAATAATTGATGGAAACGATATTAATAATTCATTTTTTAAATCTAATGGTCCAGGTTTGAAGATAAAAACTTAAAAACTCAGTATTTTATAAGCATTTGAAAACATTGAATTTATGACATTTCGTCAAAATGAACATATAAAACATGTTTTTTAGTGATTATGAAATATCATATGAAATTGTAAATAAAATTTAATGAAACCTTAAAAATATTACTTATTCTCAATCTTATGGTCAAGGTTTGAAGATAATAACTTAAGAATTCAGTATGTTATAAGCATTTGAAAACATTGAATACATGATATTTCGTCAAAATTACTATGTAAAACCTTTTTTAGTGTTTATGAAATATCTGGTTAAATGATTGAGCTTGTTCTAAGTAATGGTAATAATAATTCATTTTCTAAATATAATGGTAACATTTCAAGACAATAACATTGAAATTCAGTGTTTTATAAGCAAATTAAAATTATGAATTTTTTTGAATTTGTAAAAATAAACACAAATTTCAGCCCTATATAGTGTTTATGAAATATTAGGAAAAGTGTTATTAATAATTGATGAAAACGGTATAAATAATTCATTTTCTAAATCTAATGGGCCAGGTTTGAAAATATAAACATAAAAATTCAGTATTTTATCAGCATTTCAAAAAATGAAAAATAATGATTTGTCAAAATTAACATATAAAATATGTTTTATAGTGTTTATGTAATATAAGGTAAAATAATTCATTTTATTCTACGTAAAGTTATAAATAATTCATTTTTTAAATCTAATGGTCCAGGTTTGAAGATAAAAACTTAAAAACTCAGTATTTTATAAGCATTTGAAAACATTGAATTTATGACATTTCGTCAAAATGAACATATAAAACATGTTTTTTAGTGATTATGAAATATCATATGAAATTGTAAATAAAATTTAATGAAACCTTAAAAATATTACTTATTCTCAATCTTATGGTCAAGGTTTGAAGATAATAACTTAAGAATTCAGTATGTTATAAGCATTTGAAAACATTGAATACATGATATTTCGTCAAAATTACTATGTAAAACCTTTTTTAGTGTTTATGAAATATCTGGTTAAATGATTGAGCTTGTTCTAAGTAATGGTAATAATAATTCATTTTCTAAATATAATGGTAACATTTCAAGACAATAACATTGAAATTCAGTGTTTTATAAGCAAATTAAAATTATGAATTTTTTTGAATTTGTAAAAATAAACACAAATTTCAGCCCTATATAGTGTTTATGAAATATTAGGAAAAGTGTTATTAATAATTGATGAAAACGGTATAAATAATTCATTTTCTAAATCTAATGGGCCAGGTTTGAAAATATAAACATAAAAATTCAGTATTTTATCAGCATTTCAAAAAATGAAAAATAATGATTTGTCAAAATTAACATATAAAATATGTTTTATAGTGTTTATGTAATATAAGGTAAAATAATTCATTTTATTCTACGTAAAGTTATAAATAATTAATTTTTTAAATCTAATGGTCCAGGTTTGAAGATAAAAACTTAAAAACTCAGTACTTTATATGCATTTCAAAAAATGAATATATAACATTTTGTCAAAATGAACATATAAAACATGTTTTTTAGTGTTATGAAATATCTGGTTAAATGATTGAGCTTGTTCTAAGTAATGGTAATAATAATTCATTTTCTAAATATAATGGGCCAGGTTTGAAAATATAAACTTAAAAATTCAGTATTTTATCAGCATTTCAAAAAATGATTATATAACATTTTGTCAAAATTAACATATAAAACATGTTTTTTAGTGTTATGGAATATTTGGTTAAATGATTGAGCTTGTTCTAAGTAATGGTAATAATAATTCATTTTCTAAATATAATGGTCCAGGTTTGAAGATATAAACTTAAAAAATCAGTATTTTATATGCATTTGAAAACAATTGAATTTATGACATTTCGTCAAAATGAACATATAAAACATGTTTTTTAGTGATTATGAAATATCATATTAAATTGTAAATAAAATTTAATGAAACCTTAAAAATATTACTTATTCTCAATCTTATGGTCAAGGTTTGAAGATAATAACTTAAGAATTCAGTATGTTATAAGTATTTGAAAACATTGAATTCATGATATTTCGTCAAAATTACTATGTAAAACCTTTATTAGTGTTTATGGTATATCTGGTTAAATGATAGAGCTTGTTCTAAGTAATGGTAAAAATAATTTATATTCTAAATCTAATGGTCCAGGTTTGAAGATATAAACTTAAAAATTCAGTGTTTTAGAGAGAATTTAAAACTATGAATTTTTTTGAATTTGTGAAAATTAACATATAAAACATGTTTTTAGTGTCTATGAAATATCTGGTTAAATGATTGAGCTCGTTCTAAGTAATGGTAATAATAATTCATTTTCTAAATATACTGGTCAAGAGTTCAAGACAATAACATTAAAATTCAGTGTTTTATAAGTAATTAAAAACTATGAAATTTTTTGAATTTTTAAAGATTAACATAAATTATTGCCCTATATTGTGTTTATGAAATATTGGGAAACAAGTTATATATTAATGTTAGAATTGGTATTAATAATTGTTTTCTATATCTATTGGTCAAAGTATGAATTATATTTTATTGAAGATTTCAGTATTTTATAAGAATTTAAAAAAAATGAATTTATAATAACTCGTCAAAATTAACATATAAAACATGTTTAATAATGTTTATGAAATATCAGGTTTACTGTTTAATTTTCTGATTCTAATGGTCAAGGTTTCAAGAGATTAGTTTAATATTTGAGTGGTTTAGAAGCACTTATAAATATGAATTTCTAATAATTATCAAAATTGTCATTAAAAAGATTGTATTATAGCATTCTTTAATTCAGATATTATACTTTAACAAATTTATATGGAATAGATTGTGAGAATTTAATTCTTTAGTTGTCTCTTAAAAATTGCAATTATGAGAAATAAAGTTATTTATTTAGAATTTATCCATCCCGGATGTTGATAAGGTAATTATGGTTAAATTATTGGTGTACATTTTTAATGTAAACGTCTAAGGACATTGATGATGAAAAATATGATTTTTTATTTACTGGTATCGTTAATGAAACTACAAATTTTACGAAATAAAACGTATACTGTTTGCTGCACGATATAACGTTATTGTTGTTTCCTAGTTTGTGCGTATATATATATAAGTCATCGCAAAGCGAGACTTACATGAATACATACATGGAATATTTAAGAAAAGCGCAAATGTGCGACCACTTATAACCCATATACACGTTGTGCACGCGGTTCTTTAAATGCAAATTACAGATCAAGGACAACTTAAACTTAAATATCAATGTGTGGTCTGGTTCAAATGGGCTTATTTAATAGGCTGATTTATGATCTAGCTACTGAAAATTACAAAAATTTCGAATTATAATTAAATAAAAAAAATGATTGTTATTTTATCACATAATCTGAAAGTGAGTGGATTAATTTTATATCGTTTATACGAAATGAAAAACTATGACTTGTAGACAGCTAGTGAATAGTAAATATACTCAAACACAAAGGTTGATATTTAGCGAAATCTGAATGAGAAAAATAAAATAATAAGCTCATATCAGAGCATTAGAATGGTATTCGCGGTAGGTATACGTAAAAACGTTTAATAAGAAATGCGAAACGGTTACGTTAATGAACTTGAAATATGGAAACTAGACACACACACATTGACATGTACGAAAAGATAACTTAAAATTAACTTATTATTAGCTACTGATTAAATCCCAACACGACGACGAGAACACTTTGTATGTTGTTGATATTTGACAATTCACAGACGCAATTCTGAGGCGTAGATGACAACAGTCGTTATAATGACAGGATACACGCCAACCATCACCGGTCCCGTTATAGAAAGCATATCCAATATAGTACGTAAATAATGTATCATTGCTGGATCATTCCTGAAAAAAAAACGCAGACAACAGTTGTTCTTTCGACATTGATTATTTACTAATGCGATCGGTATTCTTATAGGACATTTAACTTACTCTGATGAATAATAGCATTTGATTTTCTTAACCACAAATCTTTGGCCACCTATCCGATACGAGTACCAAACTATCAACCATCAACATATTCCATGCATGTCATATTCGTTTTTCACAAAAATCCTGATAGGTTCACCATCTATAAAATCTCGCACGGTGGCGTATTTACGGAGGGGTGATACGTGGGATAGATCCACCTCCATTGACCTTTTTTTGTAATAGACAGTTGTATTATTTTCTGTATTTCTCAATATGATATTACTTTTAAGTATGTCTGTTTTTTAAATGTTCTAATCTTACTAATTGTACCGCTCTGATATATTAATCTTCGGCCATATATGCGACTATCGGTCGAGAAATACATATACCTATATAGTAGTATATGCTGCATTGTAATTTTTATTTCTGCTAATTATTTTTCATGGAAAATTGTTTATAATAAACCCGATAAGCAGTCGGTAAATAAAACGAAATGACTATCAAGACCATGGATTTACTTAAAAAAAATTTGTTACTAGTGGGTATAGGACTTAGTGTATGATATCGTGATTTGTGAATACTTTGAATAGTACATTTTCTGGTACGGTCGTCATTCCGAGTACTGACTTTCACACATTATTTTATTATTTAATTACAAATAAAAGAGTTTGAACAACATTAAGTATTACATAAGCAATAGTTTGACAGAAGTAAATATTTAATCAAGTTTCCTGTTCAATATTGAAATATAATTATAAGCTAAAAATTATTATATACCTAGTTTATTAGAACCGGCTTAATGGTTTGGCTTTATTGGCATGTGACGGGTCGATACAAATCATGCAAAATGAGATTATCGATGAACTCAGCATCCAAAATATTAGAAAAATGGATTTTGAATTATAACTTATATTAACTACTCAATTAAAAGAAACATTCCGATAGGAAAAATCTTTATTTAACTCAAACGACACATACTTAACGCACACCAATGGCAAAGCCTCACACACGGGCAACAACTAACATGTCGTATACAACTACACAAGTACAACTATCGCATACATCGACGAGCGCACCCTAGTGGCTCAGGTGTTCTCATTCCCCCTATGTTGTTCTCAACCGGAACATAACGATACTTGTAAACTTTTAATGGTCCACAAACACAATGCATTTTACAATAACAATTTATTGAACTTGACAATTTAAAACAATAAATGTAGAAATGAACATACAATTCTTAACAATTTAACAATTAATAAGTATTAGCCATACAACATATCATAAACTATTATAATAATAATGAGAACTCCACATAAAAATTAGTAATCAAGAAAAATAATACAAATAGATAGTTAGAATTGGTATAATTAATTCTATTTCAAATATTATGGCCAAGATTTCAAAACAATAACATTCGAATTGAGTGTTTAATAAGAAATCAAAAAAATGTATTTTTTTGAATTTGTAAATATTAACATAAATTATAGTCCTAAATGGTGTTTATGAAATATTATGTAGTGTTATTAATAATTGATGGAAACGATATTAATAATTCATTTTTTAAATCTAAAGGTCCAGGTTTAAAGATAAAAACTTAAAAACTCAGTATTTTATAAGCATTTGAAAACATTGAATTTATGACATTTCGTCAAAATGAACATATAAAACATGTTTTTTAGTGATTATGAAATATCATATGAAATTGTAAATAAAATTTAATGAAACCTTAAAAATATTACTTATTCTCAATCTTATGGTCAAGGTTTGAAGATAATAACTTAAGAATTCAGTATGTTATAAGCATTTGAAAACATTGAATACATGATATTTCGTCAAAATTACTATGTAAAACCTTTTTTAGTGTTTATGAAATATCTGGTTAAATGATTGAGCTTGTTCTAAGTAATGGTAATAATAATTCATTTTCTAAATATAATGGTAACATTTCAAGACAATAACATTGAAATTCAGTGTTTTATAAGCAAATTAAAATTATGAATTTTTTTGAATTTGTAAAAATAAACACAAATTTCAGCCCTATATAGTGTTTATGAAATATTAGGAAAAGTGTTATTAATAATTGATGAAAACGGTATAAATAATTCATTTTCTAAATCTAATGGGCCAGGTTTGAAAATATAAACATAAAAATTCAGTATTTTATCAGCATTTCAAAAAATGAAAAATAATGATTTGTCAAAATTAACATATAAAATATGTTTTATAGTGTTTATGTAATATAAGGTAAAATAATTCATTTTATTCTACGTAAAGTTATAAATAATTAATTTTTTAAATCTAATGGTCCAGGTTTGAAGATAAAAACTTAAAAACTCAGTACTTTATATGCATTTCAAAAAATGAATATATAACATTTTGTCAAAATTAACATATAAAACATGTTTTTTAGTGTTATGGAATATCTGGTTAAATGATAGAGCTTGTTCTAAGTAATGGTAAAAATAATTCATATTCTAAATCTAATGGTCCAGGTTTGAAGATATAAACTTAAAAATTCAGTATTTTATATGCATTTGAAAACATTGAATTTATGACATTTCGTCAAAATGAACATATAAAACATGTTTTTTAGTGATTATGAAATATCATATGAAATTGTAAATAAAATTTAATGAAACCTTAAAAATATTACTCATTCTCAATCTTATGGTCAAGGTTTGAAGATAAAAACTTAAAAACTCAGTATTTTATATGCATTTGAAAACATTGAATTTATGACATTTCATCAAAATGAACATATAAAACATATTTTTAGTGATTATGAAATATCATATGAAATTGTAAATAAAATTTAATGAAACCTTAAAAATATTACTTATTCTTAATCTTATGGTCAAGGTTTGAAGATAATAACTTAAGAATTCAGTATGTTATAAGTATTTGAAAACATTGAATTCATGATATTTCGTCAAAATTACTATGTAAAACCTTTATTAGTGTTTATGGTATATCTGGTTAAATGATAGAGCTTGTTCTAAGTAATGGTAAAAATAATTTATATTCTAAATCTAATGGTCCAGGTTTGAAGATATAAACTTAAAAATTCAGTGTTTTAGAGAGAATTTAAAACTATGAATTTTTTTGAATTTGTGAAAATTAACATATAAAACATGTTTTTAGTGTCTATGAAATATCTGGTTAAATGATTGAGCTCGTTCTAAGTAATGGTAATAATAATTCATTTTCTAAATATACTGGTCAAGAGTTCAAGACAATAACATTAAAATTCAGTGTTTTATAAGTAATTAAAAACTATGAAATTTTTTGAATTTTTAAAGATTAACATAAATTATTGCCCTATATTGTGTTTATGAAATATTGGGAAACAAGTTATATATTAATGTTAGAATTGGTATTAATAATTGTTTTCTATATCTATTGGTCAAAGTATGAATTATATTTTATTGAAGATTTCAGTATTTTATAAGAATTTAAAAAAAATGAATTTATAATAACTCGTCAAAATTAACATATAAAACATGTTTAATAATGTTTATGAAATATCAGGTTTACTGTTTAATTTTCTGATTCTAATGGTCAAGGTTTCAAGAGATTAGTTTAATATTTGAGTGGTTTAGAAGCACTTATAAATATGAATTTCTAATAACTATCAAAATTGTCATTTAAAAGATTGTATTTTAGCATTCTTTAATTCAGATATTATACTTTAACAAATTTATATGGAATAGATTGTGAGAATTTAATTCTTTAGTTGTCTCTTAAAAATTGCAATTATGAGAAATAAAGTTATTTATTTAGAATTTATCCATCCCGGATGTTGATAAGGTAATTATGGTTAAATTATTGGTGTACATTTTTAATGTAAATGTCTGAGGACATTGATGATGAAAAATATGATTTTTTATTTACTGGTATCGTTAATGAAACTACAAATTTTACGAAATAAAACGTATACTGTTTGCTGCACGATATAACGTTATTGTTGTTTCCTAGTTTGTGCGTATATATACATAAGTCATCGCAAAGCGAGACTTACATGAATACATACATGGAATTTTTAAGAAAAGCGCAAATGTGCGACCACTTATAACCCATATACGATGTGCACGCGGTTCTTTAAATGCAAATTACAGATCAAGGACAACTTAAACTTAAATATCAATGTGTGGTCTGGTTCAAATGGGATTATTTAATAGGCTGATTTATGATCTAGCTACTGGAAAAACCAATTTCGAAAATTACAAAAATTTCGAATTATAATTAAATAAAAAAAATGATTGTTATTTGATCACATAATCTGAAAGTGAGTGGATTAATTTTATATGGTTTATACGAAATGAAAAACTATGACTTGTAGACAGCTAGTGAATAGTAAATATACTCAAACACAAAGGTTGATATTTAGCGAAATCTGAATGAGAAAAATAAAATAATAAGCTCATATCAGAGCATTAGAATGGTATTCGCGGTAGGTATACGTAAAAACGTTTAATAAGAAATGCGAAACGGTTACGTTAATGAACTTGAAATATGGAAATTAGACACACACACATTGACATGTACAAAAAGATAACTTCAAATTAACTTATTATTAGCTACTGATTAAATCCCAACACGACGACGAGAACACTTTGTATGTTGTTGATATTTGACAATTCACAGACGCAATTCTGAGGCGTAGATGACAACAGTCGTTATAATGACAGGATACACGCCAACCATCACCGGTCCCGTTATAGAAAGCATATCCAATATAGTACGTAAATAATGTATCATTGCTGGATCATTCCTGAAAAAAAAACGCAGACAACAGTTGTTCTTTCGACATTGATTATTTACTAATGCGATCGGTATTCTTATAGGACATTTAACTTACTCTGATGAATAATAGCATTTGATTTTCTTAACCACAAATCTTTGGCCACCTATCCGATACGAGTACCAAACTATCAACCATCAACATATTCCATGCATGTCATATTCGTTTTTCACAAAAATCCTGATAGGTTCACCATCTATAAAATCTCGCACGGTGGCGTATTTACGGAGGGGTGATACGTGGGATAGATCCACCTCCATTGACCTTTTTTTGTAATAGACAGTTGTATTATTTTCTGTATTTCTCAATATGATATTACTTTTAAGTATGTCTGTTTTTTAAATGTTCTAATCTTACTAATTGTACCGCTCTGATATATTAATCTTCGGCCATATATGCGACTATCGGTCGAGAAATACATATACCTATATAGTAGTATATGCTGCATTGTAATTTTTATTTCTGCTAATTATTTTTCATGGAAAATTGTTTATAATAAACCCGATAAGCAGTCGGTAAATAAAACGAAATGACTATCAAGACCATGGATTTACTTAAAAAAAATTTGTTACTAGTGGGTATAGGACTTAGTGTATGATATCGTGATTTGTGAATACTTTGAATAGTACATTTTCTGGTACGGTCGTCATTCCGAGTACTGACTTTCACACATTATTTTATTATTTAATTACAAATAAAAGAGTTTGAACAACATTAAGTATTACATAAGCAATAGTTTGACAGAAGTAAATATTTAATCAAGTTTCCTGTTCAATATTGAAATATAATTATAAGCTAAAAATTATTATATACCTAGTTTATTAGAACCGGCTTAATGGTTTGGCTTTATTGGCATGTGACGGGTCGATACAAATCATGCAAAATGAGATTATCGATGAACTCAGCATCCAAAATATTAGAAAAATGGATTTTGAATTATAACTTATATTAACTACTCAATTAAAAGAAACATTCCGATAGGAAAAATCTTTATTTAACTCAAACGACACATACTTAACGCACACCAATGGCAAAGCCTCACACACGGGCAACAACTAACATGTCGTATACAACTACACAAGTACAACTATCGCATACATCGACGAGCGCACCCTAGTGGCTCAGGTGTTCTCATTCCCCCTATGTTGTTCTCAACCGGAACATAACGATACTTGTAAACTTTTAATGGTCCACAAACACAATGCATTTTACAATAACAATTTATTGAACTTGACAATTTAAAACAATAAATGTAGAAATGAACATACAATTCTTAACAATTTAACAATTAATAAGTATTAGCCATACAACATATCATAAACTATTATAATAATAATGAGAACTCCACATAAAAATTAGTAATCAAGAAAAATAATACAAATAGATAGTTAGAATTGGTATAATTAATTCTATTTCAAATATTATGGCCAAGATTTCAAAACAATAACATTCGAATTGAGTGTTTAATAAGAAATCAAAAAAATGTATTTTTTTGAATTTGTAAATATTAACATAAATTATAGTCCTAAATGGTGTTTATGAAATATTATGTAGTGTTATTAATAATTGATGGAAACGATATTAATAATTCATTTTTTAAATCTAATGGTCCAGGTTTGAAGATAAAAACTTAAAAACTCAGTATTTTATAAGCATTTGAAAACATTGAATTTATGACATTTCGTCAAAATGAACATATAAAACATGTTTTTTAGTGATTATGAAATATCATATGAAATTGTAAATAAAATTTAATGAAACCTTAAAAATATTACTTATTCTCAATCTTATGGTCAAGGTTTGAAGATAATAACTTAAGAATTCAGTATGTTATAAGCATTTGAAAACATTGAATACATGATATTTCGTCAAAATTACTATGTAAAACCTTTTTTAGTGTTTATGAAATATCTGGTTAAATGATTGAGCTTGTTCTAAGTAATGGTAATAATAATTCATTTTCTAAATATAATGGTAACATTTCAAGACAATAACATTGAAATTCAGTGTTTTATAAGCAAATTAAAATTATGAATTTTTTTGAATTTGTAAAAATAAACACAAATTTCAGCCCTATATAGTGTTTATGAAATATTAGGAAAAGTGTTATTAATAATTGATGAAAACGGTATAAATAATTCATTTTCTAAATCTAATGGGCCAGGTTTGAAAATATAAACATAAAAATTCAGTATTTTATCAGCATTTCAAAAAATGAAAAATAATGATTTGTCAAAATTAACATATAAAATATGTTTTATAGTGTTTATGTAATATAAGGTAAAATAATTCATTTTATTCTACGTAAAGTTATAAATAATTCATTTTTTAAATCTAATGGTCCAGGTTTGAAGATAAAAACTTAAAAACTCAGTATTTTATAAGCATTTGAAAACATTGAATTTATGACATTTCGTCAAAATGAACATATAAAACATGTTTTTTAGTGATTATGAAATATCATATGAAATTGTAAATAAAATTTAATGAAACCTTAAAAATATTACTTATTCTCAATCTTATGGTCAAGGTTTGAAGATAATAACTTAAGAATTCAGTATGTTATAAGCATTTGAAAACATTGAATACATGATATTTCGTCAAAATTACTATGTAAAACCTTTTTTAGTGTTTATGAAATATCTGGTTAAATGATTGAGCTTGTTCTAAGTAATGGTAATAATAATTCATTTTCTAAATATAATGGTAACATTTCAAGACAATAACATTGAAATTCAGTGTTTTATAAGCAAATTAAAATTATGAATTTTTTTGAATTTGTAAAAATAAACACAAATTTCAGCCCTATATAGTGTTTATGAAATATTAGGAAAAGTGTTATTAATAATTGATGAAAACGGTATAAATAATTCATTTTCTAAATCTAATGGGCCAGGTTTGAAAATATAAACATAAAAATTCAGTATTTTATCAGCATTTCAAAAAATGAAAAATAATGATTTGTCAAAATTAACATATAAAATATGTTTTATAGTGTTTATGTAATATAAGGTAAAATAATTCATTTTATTCTACGTAAAGTTATAAATAATTAATTTTTTAAATCTAATGGTCCAGGTTTGAAGATAAAAACTTAAAAACTCAGTACTTTATATGCATTTCAAAAAATGAATATATAACATTTTGTCAAAATGAACATATAAAACATGTTTTTTAGTGTTATGAAATATCTGGTTAAATGATTGAGCTTGTTCTAAGTAATGGTAATAATAATTCATTTTCTAAATATAATGGGCCAGGTTTGAAAATATAAACTTAAAAATTCAGTATTTTATCAGCATTTCAAAAAATGATTATATAACATTTTGTCAAAATTAACATATAAAACATGTTTTTTAGTGTTATGGAATATTTGGTTAAATGATTGAGCTTGTTCTAAGTAATGGTAATAATAATTCATTTTCTAAATATAATGGTCCAGGTTTGAAGATATAAACTTAAAAAATCAGTATTTTATATGCATTTGAAAACAATTGAATTTATGACATTTCGTCAAAATGAACATATAAAACATGTTTTTTAGTGATTATGAAATATCATATTAAATTGTAAATAAAATTTAATGAAACCTTAAAAATATTACTTATTCTCAATCTTATGGTCAAGGTTTGAAGATAATAACTTAAGAATTCAGTATGTTATAAGTATTTGAAAACATTGAATTCATGATATTTCGTCAAAATTACTATGTAAAACCTTTATTAGTGTTTATGGTATATCTGGTTAAATGATAGAGCTTGTTCTAAGTAATGGTAAAAATAATTTATATTCTAAATCTAATGGTCCAGGTTTGAAGATATAAACTTAAAAATTCAGTGTTTTAGAGAGAATTTAAAACTATGAATTTTTTTGAATTTGTGAAAATTAACATATAAAACATGTTTTTAGTGTCTATGAAATATCTGGTTAAATGATTGAGCTCGTTCTAAGTAATGGTAATAATAATTCATTTTCTAAATATACTGGTCAAGAGTTCAAGACAATAACATTAAAATTCAGTGTTTTATAAGTAATTAAAAACTATGAAATTTTTTGAATTTTTAAAGATTAACATAAATTATTGCCCTATATTGTGTTTATGAAATATTGGGAAACAAGTTATATATTAATGTTAGAATTGGTATTAATAATTGTTTTCTATATCTATTGGTCAAAGTATGAATTATATTTTATTGAAGATTTCAGTATTTTATAAGAATTTAAAAAAAATGAATTTATAATAACTCGTCAAAATTAACATATAAAACATGTTTAATAATGTTTATGAAATATCAGGTTTACTGTTTAATTTTCTGATTCTAATGGTCAAGGTTTCAAGAGATTAGTTTAATATTTGAGTGGTTTAGAAGCACTTATAAATATGAATTTCTAATAACTATCAAAATTGTCATTTAAAAGATTGTATTTTAGCATTCTTTAATTCAGATATTATACTTTAACAAATTTATATGGAATAGATTGTGAGAATTTAATTCTTTAGTTGTCTCTTAAAAATTGCAATTATGAGAAATAAAGTTATTTATTTAGAATTTATCCATCCCGGATGTTGATAAGGTAATTATGGTTAAATTATTGGTGTACATTTTTAATGTAAATGTCTGAGGACATTGATGATGAAAAATATGATTTTTTATTTACTGGTATCGTTAATGAAACTACAAATTTTACGAAATAAAACGTATACTGTTTGCTGCACGATATAACGTTATTGTTGTTTCCTAGTTTGTGCGTATATATACATAAGTCATCGCAAAGCGAGACTTACATGAATACATACATGGAATTTTTAAGAAAAGCGCAAATGTGCGACCACTTATAACCCATATACGATGTGCACGCGGTTCTTTAAATGCAAATTACAGATCAAGGACAACTTAAACTTAAATATCAATGTGTGGTCTGGTTCAAATGGGATTATTTAATAGGCTGATTTATGATCTAGCTACTGGAAAAACCAATTTCGAAAATTACAAAAATTTCGAATTATAATTAAATAAAAAAAATGATTGTTATTTTATCACATAATCTGAAAGTGAGTGGATTAATTTTATATGGTTTATACGAAATGAAAAACTATGACTTGTAGACAGCTAGTGAATAGTAAATATACTCAAACACAAAGGTTGATATTTAGCGAAATCTGAATGAGAAAAATAAAATAATAAGCTCATATCAGAGCATTAGAATGGTATTCGCGGTAGGTATACGTAAAAACGTTTAATAAGAAATGCGAAACGGTTACGTTAATGAACTTGAAATATGGAAATTAGACACACACACATTGACATGTACAAAAAGATAACTTAAAATTAACTTATTATTAGCTACTGATTAAATCCCAACACGACGACGAGAACACTTTGTATGTTGTTGATATTTGACAATTCACAGACGCAATTCTGAGGCGTAGATGACAACAGTCGTTATAATGACAGGATACACGCCAACCATCACCGGTCCCGTTATAGAAAGCATATCCAATATAGTACGTAAATAATGTATCATTGCTGGATCATTCCTGAAAAAAAAACGCAGACAACAGTTGTTCTTTCGACATTGATTATTTACTAATGCGATCGGTATTCTTATAGAACATTTAACTTACTCTGATGAATAATAGCATTTGATTTTCTTAACCATAAATCTTTGGCTACCTATCCGATACGAGTACCAAACTATCAACCATCAACATATTCCATGCATGTCATATTCATTTTTCACAAAAATCCTGATAGGTTCACCATCTATAAAATCTCGCACGGTGGCGTATTTACGGAGGGGTGATACGTGGGATAGATCCACCTCCATTGACCTTTTTTTGTAATAGACAGTTGTATTATTTTCTGTATTTCTCAATATGATATTACTTTTAAGTATGTCTGTTTTTTAAATGTTCTAATCTTACTAATTGTACCGCTCTGATATATTAATCTTCGGCCATATATGCGACTATCGGTCGAGAAATACATATACCTATATAGTAGTATATGCTGCATTGTAATTTTTATTTCTGCTAATTATTTTTCATGGAAAATTGTTTATAATAAACCCGATAAGCAGTCGGTAAATAAAACGAAATGACTATCAAGACCATGGATTTACTTAAAAAAAATTTGTTACTAGTGGGTATAGGACTTAGTGTATGATATCGTGATTTGTGAATACTTTGAATAGTACATTTTCTGGTACGGTCGTCATTCCGAGTACTGACTTTCACACATTATTTTATTATTTAATTACAAATAAAAGAGTTTGAACAACATTAAGTATTACATAAGCAATAGTTTGACAGAAGTAAATATTTAATCAAGTTTCCTGTTCAATATTGAAATATAATTATAAGCTAAAAATTATTATATACCTAGTTTATTAGAACCGGCTTAATGGTTTGGCTTTATTGGCATGTGACGGGTCGATACAAATCATGCAAAATGAGATTATCGATGAACTCAGCATCCAAAATATTAGAAAAATGGATTTTGAATTATAACTTATATTAACTACTCAATTAAAAGAAACATTCCGATAGGAAAAATCTTTATTTAACTCAAACGACACATACTTAACGCACACCAATGGCAAAGCCTCACACACGGGCAACAACTAACATGTCGTATACAACTACACAAGTACAACTATCGCATACATCGACGAGCGCACCCTAGTGGCTCAGGTGTTCTCATTCCCCCTATGTTGTTCTCAACCGGAACATAACGATACTTGTAAACTTTTAATGGTCCACAAACACAATGCATTTTACAATAACAATTTATTGAACTTGACAATTTAAAACAATAAATGTAGAAATGAACATACAATTCTTAACAATTTAACAATTAATAAGTATTAGCCATACAACATATCATAAACTATTATAATAATAATGAGAACTCCACATAAAAATTAGTAATCAAGAAAAATAATACAAATAGATAGTTAGAATTGGTATAATTAATTCTATTTCAAATATTATGGCCAAGATTTCAAAACAATAACATTGGAATTGAGTTTTTAATAAGAAATCAAAAAAATGTATTTTTTTGAATTTGTAAATATTAACATAAATTATAGTCCTAAATGGTGTTTATGAAATATTATGTAGTGTTATTAATAATTGATGGAAACGATATTAATAATTCATTTTTTAAATCTAAAGGTCCAGGTTTAAAGATAAAAACTTAAAAACTCAGTATTTTATAAGCATTTGAAAACATTGAATTTATGACATTTCGTCAAAATGAACATATAAAACATGTTTTTTAGTGATTATGAAATATCATATGAAATTGTAAATAAAATTTAATGAAACCTTAAAAATATTACTTATTCTCAATCTTATGGTCAAGGTTTGAAGATAATAACTTAAGAATTCAGTATGTTATGAGCATTTGAAAACATTGAATTCATGATATTTCGTCAAAATTACTATGTAAAACCTTTTTTAGTGTTTATGAAATATCTGGTTAAATGATTGAGCTTGTTCTAAGTAATGGTAATAACAATTCATTTTCTAAATATAATGGTAACATTTCAAGACAATAACATTGAAATACAGTGTTTTATAAGCAAATTAAAATTATGAATTTTTTTGAATTTGTAAAAATAAACACAAATTTCAGCCCTATATAGTGTTTATGAAATATTATGAAAAGTGTTATTAATAATTGATGAAAACGGTATAAATAATTCATTTTCTAAATCTAATGGGCCAGGTTTGAAAATATAAACATAAAATTCAGTATTTTATCAGCATTTCAAAAAATGAAAAATAATGATTTGTCAAAATTAACATATAAAATATGTTTTATAGTGTTTATCTAATATAAGGTAAAATGATTCATTTTATTCTACGTAAAGTTATAAATAATTAATTTTTTAAATCTAATGGTCCAGGTTTGAAGATAAAAACTTAAAAACTCAGTATTTTATATGCATTTCAAAAAATGAATATATAACATTTTGTCAAAATGAACATATAAAACATGTTTTTTAGTGTTATGAAATATCTGGTTAAATGATTGAGCTTGTTCTAAGTAATGGTAATAATAATTCATTTTCTAAATCTAATGGTCCAGGTTTGAAGATATAAACTTAAAAATTCAGTATTTTATATGCATTTGAAAACATTGAATTTATGACATTTCGTCAAAATGAACATATAAAACATGTTTTTTAGTGATTATGAAATGTCATATGAAATTGTAAATAAAATTTAATGAAACCTTAAAAATATTACTCTTTCTCAATCTTATGGTCAACGTTAGAAGATAACAATTTAAGAATTCAGTATTTTACTAGCATTTGAAAAAAACGTATATATAATATTTCATCAAAATGAACATATAAAACATATTTTTAGTGATTATGAAATATCATATGAAATTGTAAATAAAATTTAATGAAACCTTAAAAATATTACTTATTCTCAATCTTATGGTCAAGGTTTGAAGATAATAACTTAAGAATTCAGTATGTTATAAGCATTTGAATACATTGAATTCATGATATTTCGTCAAAATTACTATGTAAAACCTTTTTTAGTGTTTATGGAATATCTGGTTAAATGATAGAGCTTGTTCTAAGTAATGGTAAAAATAATTTATATTCTAAATCTAATGGTCCAGGTTTGAAGATATAAACTTAAAAACTCAGTGTTTTAGAGAGAATTTAAAACTATGAATTTTTTTGAATTTGTGAAAATTAACATATAAAACATGTTTTTAGTGTCTATGAAATATCTGGTTAAATGATTGAGCTCGTTCTAAGTAATGGTAATAATAATTCATTTTCTAAATATACTGGTCAAGAGTTCAAGACAATAACATTAAAATTCAGTGTTTTATAAGTAATTAAAAACTATGAAATTTTTTGAATTTTTAAAGATTAACATAAATTATTGCCCTATATTGTGTTTATGAAATATTGGGAAACAAGTTATATATTAATGTTAGAATTGGTATTAATAATTGTTTTCTATATCTATTGGTCAAAGTATGAATTATATTTTATTGAAGATTTCAGTATTTTATAAGAATTTAAAAAAAATGAATTTATAATAACTCGTCAAAATTAACATATAAAACATGTTTAATAATGTTTATGAAATATCAGGTTTACTGTTTAATTTTCTGATTCTAATGGTCAAGGTTTCAAGAGATTAGTTTAATATTTGAGTGGTTTAGAAGCACTTATAAATATGAATTTCTAATAACTATCAAAATTGTCATTTAAAAGATTGTATTTTAGCATTCTTTAATTCAGATATTATACTTTAACAAATTTATATGGAATAGATTGTGAGAATTTAATTCTTTAGTTGTCTCTTAAAAATTGCAATTATGAGAAATAAAGTTATTTATTTAGAATTTATCCATCCCGGATGTTGATAAGGTAATTATGGTTAAATTATTGGTGTACATTTTTAATGTAAATGTCTGAGGACATTGATGATGAAAAATATGATTTTTTATTTACTGGTATCGTTAATGAAACTACAAATTTTACGAAATAAAACGTATACTGTTTGCTGCACGATATAACGTTATTGTTGTTTCCTAGTTTGTGCGTATATATACATAAGTCATCGCAAAGCGAGACTTACATGAATACATACATGGAATTTTTAAGAAAAGCGCAAATGTGCGACCACTTATAACCCATATACGATGTGCACGCGGTTCTTTAAATGCAAATTACAGATCAAGGACAACTTAAACTTAAATATCAATGTGTGGTCTGGTTCAAATGGGATTATTTAATAGGCTGATTTATGATCTAGCTACTGGAAAAACCAATTTCGAAAATTACAAAAATTTCGAATTATAATTAAATAAAAAAAATGATTGTTATTTTATCACATAATCTGAAAGTGAGTGGATTAATTTTATATCGTTTATACGAAATGAAAAACTATGACTTGTAGACAGCTAGTGAATAGTAAATATACTCAAACACAAAGGTTGATATTTAGCGAAATCTGAATGAGAAAAATAAAATAATAAGCTCATATCAGAGCATTAGAATGGTATTCGCGGTAGGTATACGTAAAAACGTTTAATAAGAAATGCGAAACGGTTACGTTAATGAACTTGAAATATGGAAACTAGACACACACACATTGACATGTACAAAAAGATAACTTAAAATTAACTTATTATTAGCTACTGATTAAATCCCAACACGACGACGAGAACACTTTGTATGTTGTTGATATTTGACAATTCACAGACGCAATTCTGAGGCGTAGATGACAACAGTCGTTATAATGACAGGATACACGCCAACCATCACCGGTCCCGTTAAAGAAAGCATATCCAATATAGTACGTAAATAATGTATCATTGCTGGATCATTCCTGAAAAAAAAACGCAGACAACAGTTGTTCTTTCGACATTGATTATTTACTAATGCGATCGGTATTCTTATAGGACATTTAACTTACTCTGATGAATAATAGCATTTGATTTTCTTAACCATAAATGTTTGGCCACCTATCCGATACGAGTACCAAACTATCAACCATCAACATATTCCATGCATGTCATATTCGTTTTTCACAAAAATCCTGATAGGTTCACCATCTATAAAATCTCGCACGGTGGCGTATTTACGGAGGGGTGATACGTGGGATAGATCCACCTCCATTGACCTTTTTTTGTAATAGACAGTTGTATTATTTTCTGTATTTCTCAATATGATATTACTTTTAAGTATGTCTGTTTTTTAAATGTTCTAATCTTACTAATTGTACCGCTCTGATATATTAATCTTCGGCCATATATGCGACTATCGGTCGAGAAATACATATACCTATATAGTAGTATATGCTGCATTGTAATTTTTATTTCTGCTAATTATTTTTCATGGAAAATTGTTTATAATAAACCCGATAAGCAGTCGGTAAATAAAACGAAATGACTATCAAGACCATGGATTTACTTAAAAAAAATTTGTTACTAGTGGGTATAGGACTTAGTGTATGATATCGTGATTTGTGAATACTTTGAATAGTACATTTTCTGGTACGGTCGTCATTCCGAGTACTGACTTTCACACATTATTTTATTATTTAATTACAAATAAAAGAGTTTGAACAACATTAAGTATTACATAAGCAATAGTTTGACAGAAGTAAATATTTAATCAAGTTTCCTGTTCAATATTGAAATATAATTATAAGCTAAAAATTATTATATACCTAGTTTATTAGAACCGGCTTAATGGTTTGGCTTTATTGGCATGTGACGGGTCGATACAAATCATGCAAAATGAGATTATCGATGAACTCAGCATCCAAAATATTAGAAAAATGGATTTTGAATTATAACTTATATTAACTACTCAATTAAAAGAAACATTCCGATAGGAAAAATCTTTATTTAACTCAAACGACACATACTTAACGCACACCAATGGCAAAGCCTCACACACGGGCAACAACTAACATGTCGTATACAACTACACAAGTACAACTATCGCATACATCGACGAGCGCACCCTAGTGGCTCAGGTGTTCTCATTCCCCCTATGTTGTTCTCAACCGGAACATAACGATACTTGTAAACTTTTAATGGTCCACAAACACAATGCATTTTACAATAACAATTTATTGAACTTGACAATTTAAAACAATAAATGTAGAAATGAACATACAATTCTTAACAATTTAACAATTAATAAGTATTAGCCATACAACATATCATAAACTATTATAATAATAATGAGAACTCCACATAAAAATTAGTAATCAAGAAAAATAATACAAATAGATAGTTAGAATTGGTATAATTAATTCTATTTCAAATATTATGGCCAAGATTTCAAAACAATAACATTGGAATTGAGTTTTTAATAAGAAATCAAAAAAATGTATTTTTTTGAATTTGTAAATATTAACATAAATTATAGTCCTAAATGGTGTTTATGAAATATTATGTAGTGTTATTAATAATTGATGGAAACGATATTAATAATTCATTTTTTAAATCTAAAGGTCCAGGTTTAAAGATAAAAACTTAAAAACTCAGTATTTTATAAGCATTTGAAAACATTGAATTTATGACATTTCGTCAAAATGAACATATAAAACATGTTTTTTAGTGATTATGAAATATCATATGAAATTGTAAATAAAATTTAATGAAACCTTAAAAATATTACTTATTCTCAATCTTATGGTCAAGGTTTGAAGATAATAACTTAAGAATTCAGTATGTTATGAGCATTTGAAAACATTGAATTCATGATATTTCGTCAAAATTACTATGTAAAACCTTTTTTAGTGTTTATGAAATATCTGGTTAAATGATTGAGCTTGTTCTAAGTAATGGTAATAACAATTCATTTTCTAAATATAATGGTAACATTTCAAGACAATAACATTGAAATACAGTGTTTTATAAGCAAATTAAAATTATGAATTTTTTTGAATTTGTAAAAATAAACACAAATTTCAGCCCTATATAGTGTTTATGAAATATTATGAAAAGTGTTATTAATAATTGATGAAAACGGTATAAATAATTCATTTTCTAAATCTAATGGGCCAGGTTTGAAAATATAAACATAAAATTCAGTATTTTATCAGCATTTCAAAAAATGAAAAATAATGATTTGTCAAAATTAACATATAAAATATGTTTTATAGTGTTTATCTAATATAAGGTAAAATGATTCATTTTATTCTACGTAAAGTTATAAATAATTAATTTTTTAAATCTAATGGTCCAGGTTTGAAGATAAAAACTTAAAAACTCAGTATTTTATATGCATTTCAAAAAATGAATATATAACATTTTGTCAAAATGAACATATAAAACATGTTTTTTAGTGTTATGAAATATCTGGTTAAATGATTGAGCTTGTTCTAAGTAATGGTAATAATAATTCATTTTCTAAATCTAATGGTCCAGGTTTGAAGATATAAACTTAAAAATTCAGTATTTTATATGCATTTGAAAACATTGAATTTATGACATTTCGTCAAAATGAACATATAAAACATGTTTTTTAGTGATTATGAAATGTCATATGAAATTGTAAATAAAATTTAATGAAACCTTAAAAATATTACTCTTTCTCAATCTTATGGTCAACGTTAGAAGATAACAATTTAAGAATTCAGTATTTTACTAGCATTTGAAAAAAACGTATATATAATATTTCATCAAAATGAACATATAAAACATATTTTTAGTGATTATGAAATATCATATGAAATTGTAAATAAAATTTAATGAAACCTTAAAAATATTACTTATTCTCAATCTTATGGTCAAGGTTTGAAGATAATAACTTAAGAATTCAGTATGTTATAAGCATTTGAATACATTGAATTCATGATATTTCGTCAAAATTACTATGTAAAACCTTTTTTAGTGTTTATGGAATATCTGGTTAAATGATAGAGCTTGTTCTAAGTAATGGTAAAAATAATTTATATTCTAAATCTAATGGTCCAGGTTTGAAGATATAAACTTAAAAACTCAGTGTTTTAGAGAGAATTTAAAACTATGAATTTTTTTGAATTTGTGAAAATTAACATATAAAACATGTTTTTAGTGTCTATGAAATATCTGGTTAAATGATTGAGCTCGTTCTAAGTAATGGTAATAATAATTCATTTTCTAAATATACTGGTCAAGAGTTCAAGACAATAACATTAAAATTCAGTGTTTTATAAGTAATTAAAAACTATGAAATTTTTTGAATTTTTAAAGATTAACATAAATTATTGCCCTATATTGTGTTTATGAAATATTGGGAAACAAGTTATATATTAATGTTAGAATTGGTATTAATAATTGTTTTCTATATCTATTGGTCAAAGTATGAATTATATTTTATTGAAGATTTCAGTATTTTATAAGAATTTAAAAAAAATGAATTTATAATAACTCGTCAAAATTAACATATAAAACATGTTTAATAATGTTTATGAAATATCAGGTTTACTGTTTAATTTTCTGATTCTAATGGTCAAGGTTTCAAGAGATTAGTTTAATATTTGAGTGGTTTAGAAGCACTTATAAATATGAATTTCTAATAACTATCAAAATTGTCATTTAAAAGATTGTATTTTAGCATTCTTTAATTCAGATATTATACTTTAACAAATTTATATGGAATAGATTGTGAGAATTTAATTCTTTAGTTGTCTCTTAAAAATTGCAATTATGAGAAATAAAGTTATTTATTTAGAATTTATCCATCCCGGATGTTGATAAGGTAATTATGGTTAAATTATTGGTGTACATTTTTAATGTAAATGTCTGAGGACATTGATGATGAAAAATATGATTTTTTATTTACTGGTATCGTTAATGAAACTACAAATTTTACGAAATAAAACGTATACTGTTTGCTGCACGATATAACGTTATTGTTGTTTCCTAGTTTGTGCGTATATATACATAAGTCATCGCAAAGCGAGACTTACATGAATACATACATGGAATTTTTAAGAAAAGCGCAAATGTGCGACCACTTATAACCCATATACGATGTGCACGCGGTTCTTTAAATGCAAATTACAGATCAAGGACAACTTAAACTTAAATATCAATGTGTGGTCTGGTTCAAATGGGATTATTTAATAGGCTGATTTATGATCTAGCTACTGGAAAAACCAATTTCGAAAATTACAAAAATTTCGAATTATAATTAAATAAAAAAAATGATTGTTATTTTATCACATAATCTGAAAGTGAGTGGATTAATTTTATATCGTTTATACGAAATGAAAAACTATGACTTGTAGACAGCTAGTGAATAGTAAATATACTCAAACACAAAGGTTGATATTTAGCGAAATCTGAATGAGAAAAATAAAATAATAAGCTCATATCAGAGCATTAGAATGGTATTCGCGGTAGGTATACGTAAAAACGTTTAATAAGAAATGCGAAACGGTTACGTTAATGAACTTGAAATATGGAAACTAGACACACACACATTGACATGTACAAAAAGATAACTTAAAATTAACTTATTATTAGCTACTGATTAAATCCCAACACGACGACGAGAACACTTTGTATGTTGTTGATATTTGACAATTCACAGACGCAATTCTGAGGCGTAGATGACAACAGTCGTTATAATGACAGGATACACGCCAACCATCACCGGTCCCGTTAAAGAAAGCATATCCAATATAGTACGTAAATAATGTATCATTGCTGGATCATTCCTGAAAAAAAAACGCAGACAACAGTTGTTCTTTCGACATTGATTATTTACTAATGCGATCGGTATTCTTATAGGACATTTAACTTACTCTGATGAATAATAGCATTTGATTTTCTTAACCATAAATGTTTGGCCACCTATCCGATACGAGTACCAAACTATCAACCATCAACATATCCCATGCATGTCATATTCGTTTTTCACAAAAATCCTGATAGGTTCACCATCTATAAAATCTCGCACGGTGGCGTATTTACGGAGGGGTGATACGTGGGATAGATCCACCTCCATTGACCTTTTTTTGTAATAGACAGTTGTATTATTTTCTGTATTTCTCAATATGATATTACTTTTAAGTATGTCTGTTTTTTAAATGTTCTAATCTTACTAATTGTACCGCTCTGATATATTAATCTTCGGCCATATATGCGACTATCGGTCGAGAAATACATATACCTATATAGTAGTATATGCTGCATTGTAATTTTTATTTCTGCTAATTATTTTTCATGGAAAATTGTTTATAATAAACCCGATAAGCAGTCGGTAAATAAAACGAAATGACTATCAAGACCATGGATTTACTTAAAAAAAATTTGTTACTAGTGGGTATAGGACTTAGTGTGTGTTATCGTGATTCGTGAATACTGTGAATAGTACATTTTCTGGTACGGTCGTCATTCCGAGTACTGACTTTCACACATTATTTTATTATTTAATTACAAATAAAAGAGTTTGAACAACATTAAGTATTACATAAGCAATAGTTTGACAGAAGTAAATATTTAATCAAGTTTCCTGTTCAATATTGAAATATAATTATAAGCTAATAATTATTATATACCTAGTTTATTAGAACCGGCTTCATGGTTTGGCTTTATTGGCATGCGACGGGTCGATACAAATCATGCAAAATGAGATTATCGATGAACTCAGCATCCAAAATATCAGAAAAATGGATTTTGAATTATAACTTATATTAACTACTCAATTAAAAGAAACATTCTGATAGGAAAAATCTTTATTTAACTCAAACGACACATACCTAACGCACACCAATGGCAAAGCCTCACACACGGGCAACAACTAACATGTCGTATACAACTACACAAGTACAACTATCGCATACATCGACGAGCGCACCCTAGTGGCTCAGGTGTTCTCATTCCCCCTATGTTGTTCTCAACCGGAACATAACGATACTTGTAAACTTTTAATGGTCCACAAACACAATGCATTTTACAATAACAATTTATTGAACTTGACAATTTAAAACAATAAATGTAGAAATGAACATACAATTCTTAACAATTTAACAATTAATAAGTATTAGCCATACAACATATCATAAACTATTATAATAATAATGAGAACTCCACATAAAAATAAGTAATCAAGAAAAATAATACAAATAGATAGTTAGAATTGGTATAATTAATTCTATTTCAAATATTATGGCCAAGATTTCAAAACAATAACATTCGAATTGAGTGTTTAATAAGAAATCAAAAAAATGTATTTTTTTGAATTTGTAAATATTAACATAAATTATAGTCCTAAATGGTGTTTATGAAATATTATGTAGTGTTATTAATAATTGATGGAAACGATATTAATAATTAATTTTTTAAATCTAAAGGTCCAGGTTTAAAGATAAAAACTTAAAAACTCAGTATTTTATAAGCATTTGAAAACATTGAATTTATGACATTTCGTCAAAATGAACATATAAAACATGTTTTTTAGTGATTATGAAATATCATATGAAATTGTAAATAAAATTTAATGAAACCTTAAAAATATTACTTATTCTCAATCTTATGGTCAAGGTTTGAAGATAATAACTTAAGAATTCAGTATTTTATATGCATTTCAAAAAATGAATATATAACATTTTGTCAAAATGAACATATAAAACATGTTTTTTAGTGTTATGAAATATCTGGTTAAATGATTGAGCTTGTTCTAAGTAATGGTAATAATAATTCATTTTCTAAATATAATGGTCCAGGTTTGAATATAAAAACTTAAAAACTCAGTATTTTATATGCATTTCAAAAAATGAATATATAACGTTTTGTCAAAATGAACATATAAAACATGTTTTTTAGTGTTATGAAATATCTGGTTAAATGATTGAGCTTGTTCTAAGTAATGGTAAAAATAATTCATATTCTAAATCTAATGGTCCAGGTTTGAAGATATAAACTTAAAAATTCAGTATTTTATATGCATTTGAAAACATTGAATTTATGACATTTCGTCAAAATGAACATATAAAACATGTTTTTTAGTGATTATGAAATATCATATGAAATTGTAAATAAAATTTAATGAAACCTTAAAAATATTACTCATTCTCAATCTTATGGTCAAGGTTTGAAGATAAAAACTTAAAAACTCAGTATTTTATATGCATTTGAAAACATTGAATTTATGACATTTCGTCAAAATGAACATATAAAACATGTTTTTTAGTGATTATGAAATATCATATTAAATTGTAAATAAAATTTAATGAAACCTTAAAAATATTACTCTTTCTCAATCTTATGGTCAACGTTAGAAGATAACAATTTAAGAATTCAGTATTTTACTAGCATTTGAAAAAAACGTATATATAATATTTCATCAAAATGAACATATAAAACATATTTTTAGTGATTATGAAATATCATATGAAATTGTAAATAAAATTTAATGAAACCTTAAAAATATTACTTATTCTCAATCTTATGGTCAAGGTTTGAAGATAATAACTTAAGAATTCAGTATGTTATAAGTATTTGAAAACATTGAATTCATGATATTTCGTCAAAATTACTATGTAAAACCTTTATTAGTGTTTATGGTATATCTGGTTAAATGATAGAGCTTGTTCTAAGTAATGGTAAAAATAATTTATATTCTAAATCTAATGGTCCAGGTTTGAAGATATAAACTTAAAAATTCAGTGTTTTAGAGAGAATTTAAAACTATGAATTTTTTTGAATTTGTGAAAATTAACATATAAAACATGTTTTTAGTGTCTATGAAATATCTGGTTAAATGATTGAGCTCGTTCTAAGTAATGGTAATAATAATTCATTTTCTAAATATACTGGTCAAGAGTTCAAGACAATAACATTAAAATTCAGTGTTTTATAAGTAATTAAAAACTATGAAATTTTTTGAATTTTTAAAGATTAACATAAATTATTGCCCTATATTGTGTTTATGAAATATTGGGAAACAAGTTATATATTAATGTTAGAATTGGTATTAATAATTGTTTTCTATATCTATTGGTCAAAGTATGAATTATATTTTATTGAAGATTTCAGTATTTTATAAGAATTTAAAAAAAATGAATTTATAATAACTCGTCAAAATTAACATATAAAACATGTTTAATAATGTTTATGAAATATCAGGTTTACTGTTTAATTTTCTGATTCTAATGGTCAAGGTTTCAAGAGATTAGTTTAATATTTGAGTGGTTTAGAAGCACTTATAAATATGAATTTCTAATAACTATCAAAATTGTCATTTAAAAGATTGTATTTTAGCATTCTTTAATTCAGATATTATACTTTAACAAATTTATATGGAATAGATTGTGAGAATTTAATTCTTTAGTTGTCTCTTAAAAATTGCAATTATGAGAAATAAAGTTATTTATTTAGAATTTATCCATCCCGGATGTTGATAAGGTAATTATGGTTAAATTATTGGTGTACATTTTTAATGTAAATGTCTGAGGACATTGATGATGAAAAATATGATTTTTTATTTACTGGTATCGTTAATGAAACTACAAATTTTACGAAATAAAACGTATACTGTTTGCTGCACGATATAACGTTATTGTTGTTTCCTAGTTTGTGCGTATATATACATAAGTCATCGCAAAGCGAGACTTACATGAATACATACATGGAATTTTTAAGAAAAGCGCAAATGTGCGACCACTTATAACCCATATACGATGTGCACGCGGTTCTTTAAATGCAAATTACAGATCAAGGACAACTTAAACTTAAATATCAATGTGTGGTCTGGTTCAAATGGGATTATTTAATAGGCTGATTTATGATCTAGCTACTGGAAAAACCAATTTCAAAAATTACAAAAATTTCGAATTATAATTAAATAAAAAAAATGATTGTTATTTTATCACATAATCTGAAAGTGAGTGGATTAATTTTATATGGTTTATACGAAATGAAAAACTATGACTTGTAGACAGCTAGTGAATAGTAAATATACTCAAACACAAAGGTTGATATTTAGCGAAATCTGAATGAGAAAAATAAAATAATAAGCTCATATCAGAGCATTAGAATGGTATTCGCGGTAGGTATACGTAAAAACGTTTAATAAGAAATGCGAAACGGTTACGTTAATGAACTTGAAATATGGAAATTAGACACACACACATTGACATGTACAAAAAGATAACTTAAAATTAACTTATTATTAGCTACTGATTAAATCCCAACACGACGACGAGAACACTTTGTATGTTGTTGATATTTGACAATTCACAGACGCAATTCTGAGGCGTAGATGACAACAGTCGTTATAATGACAGGATACACGCCAACCATCACCGGTCCCGTTATAGAAAGCATATCCAATATAGTACGTAAATAATGTATCATTGCTGGATCATTCCTGAAAAAAAAACGCAGACAACAGTTGTTCTTTCGACATTGATTATTTACTAATGCGATCGGTATTCTTATAGGACATTTAACTTACTCTGATGAATAATAGCATTTGATTTTCTTAACCATAAATCTTTGGCCACCTATCCGATACGAGTACCAAACTATCAACCATCAACATATTCCATGCATGTCATATTCGTTTTTCACAAAAATCCTGATAGGTTCACCATCTATAAAATCTCGCACGGTGGCGTATTTACGGAGGGGTGATACGTGGGATAGATCCACCTCCATTGACCTTTTTTTGTAATAGACAGTTGTATTATTTTCTGTATTTCTCAATATGATATTACTTTTAAGTATGTCTGTTTTTTAAATGTTCTAATCTTACTAATTGTACCGCTCTGATATATTAATCTTCGGCCATGTATGCGACTATAGGTCGAGAAATACATATACCTATATAGTAGTATATGCTGCATTGTAATTTTTATTTCTGCTAATTATTTTTCATGGAAAATTGTTTATAATAAACCCGATAAGCAGTCGGTAAATAAAACAAAATGACTATCAAGACCATGGATTTACTTAAAAAAAATTTGTTACTAGTGGGTATAGGACTTAGTGTATGATATCGTGATTTGTGAATACTTTGAATAGTACATTTTCTGGTACGGTCGTCATTCCGAGTACTGACTTTCACACATTATTTTATTATTTAATTACAAATAAAAGAGTTTGAACAACATTAAGTATTACATAAGCAATAGTTTGACAGAAGTAAATATTTAATCAAGTTTCCTGTTCAATATTGAAATATAATTATAAGCTAAAAATTATTATATACCTAGTTTATTAGAACCGGCTTAATGGTTTGGCTTTATTGGCATGTGACGGGTCGATACAAATCATGCAAAATGAGATTATCGATGAACTCAGCATCCAAAATATTAGAAAAATGGATTTTGAATTATAACTAATATTAACTACTCAATTAAAAGAAACATTCTGATAGGAAAAATCTTTATTTAACTCAAACGACACATACTTAACGCACACCAATGGCAAAGTCTCACACACGGGCAACAACTAACATGTCGTATACAACTACACAAGTACAACTATCGCATACATCGACGAGCGCACCCTAGTGGCTCAGGTGTTATCATTCCCCCTATGTTGTTCTCAACCGGAACATAACGATACTTGTAAACTTTTAATGGTCCACAAACACAATGCATTTTACAATAACAATTTATTGAACTTGACAATTTAAAACAATAAATGTAGAAATGAACATACAATTCTTAACAATTTAACAATTAATAAGTATTAGCCATACAACATATCATAAACTATTATAATAATAATGAGAACTCCACATAAAAATTAGTAATCAAGAAAAATAATACAAATAGATAGTTAGAATTGGTATAATTAATTCTATTTCAAATATTATGGCCAAGATTTCAAAACAATAACATTGGAATTGAGTTTTTAATAAGAAATCAAAAAAATGTATTTTTTTGAATTTGTAAATATTAACATAAATTATAGTCCTAAATGGTGTTTATGAAATAATATGAAGTGTTATTAATAATTGATGGAAACGATATTAATAATTCATTTTTTAAATCTAATGGTCCAGGTTTGAAGATAAAAACTTAAAAACTCAGTATTTTATAAGCATTTGAAAACATTGAATTTATGACATTTCGTCAAAATGAACATATAAAACATGTTTTTTAGTGATTATGAAATATCATATGAAATTGTAAATAAAATTTAATGAAACCTTAAAAATATTACTTATTCTCAATCTTATGGTCAAGGTTTGAAGATAATAACTTAAGAATTCAGTATGTTATAAGCATTTGAAAACATTGAATACATGATATTTCGTCAAAATTACTATGTAAAACCTTTTTTAGTGTTTATGAAATATCTGGTTAAATGATTGAGCTTGTTCTAAGTAATGGTAATAATAATTCATTTTCTAAATATAATGGTAACATTTCAAGACAATAACATTGAAATTCAGTGTTTTATAAGCAAATTAAAATTATGAATTTTTTTGATTTTGTAAAAATAAACACAAATTTCAGCCCTATATAGTGTTTATGAAATATTAGGAAAAGTGTTATTAATAATTGATGAAAACGGTATAAATAATTCATTTTCTAAATCTAATGGGCCAGGTTTGAAAATATAAACTTAAAAATTCAGTATTTTATATGCATTTGAAAACATTGAATTTATGACATTTCGTCAAAATGAACATATAAAACATGTTTTTTAGTGATTATGAAATATCATATGAAATTGTAAATAAAATTTAATGAAACCTTAAAAATATTACTCATTCTCAATCTTATGGTCAAGGTTTGAAGATAAAAACTTAAAAACTCAGTATTTTATATGCATTTGAAAACATTGAATTTATGACATTTCGTCAAAATGAACATATAAAACATGTTTTTTAGTGATTATGAAATATCATATTAAATTGTAAATAAAATTTAATGAAACCTTAAAAATATTACTCTTTCTCAATCTTATGGTCAACGTTAGAAGATAACAATTTAAGAATTCAGTATTTTACTAGCATTTGAAAAAAAACGTATATATAATATTTCATCAAAATGAACATATAAAACATATTTTTAGTGATTATGAAATATCATATGAAATTGTAAATAAAATTTAATGAAACCTTAAAAATATTACTTATTCTCAATCTTATGGTCAAGGTTTGAAGATAATAACTTAAGAATTCAGTATGTTATAAGTATTTGAAAACATTGAATTCATGATATTTCGTCAAAATTACTATGTAAAACCTTTATTAGTGTTTATGGTATATCTGGTTAAATGATAGAGCTTGTTCTAAGTAATGGTAAAAATAATTTATATTCTAAATCTAATGGTCCAGGTTTGAAGATATAAACTTAAAAATTCAGTGTTTTAGAGAGAATTTAAAACTATGAATTTTTTTGAATTTGTGAAAATTAACATATAAAACATGTTTTTAGTGTCTATGAAATATCTGGTTAAATGATTGAGCTCGTTCTAAGTAATGGTAATAATAATTCATTTTCTAAATATACTGGTCAAGAGTTCAAGACAATAACATTAAAATTCAGTGTTTTATAAGTAATTAAAAACTATGAAATTTTTTGAATTTTTAAAGATTAACATAAATTATTGCCCTATATTGTGTTTATGAAATATTGGGAAACAAGTTATATATTAATGTTAGAATTGGTATTAATAATTGTTTTCTATATCTATTGGTCAAAGTATGAATTATATTTTATTGAAGATTTCAGTATTTTATAAGAATTTAAAAAAAATGAATTTATAATAACTCGTCAAAATTAACATATAAAACATGTTTAATAATGTTTATGAAATATCAGGTTTACTGTTTAATTTTCTGATTCTAATGGTCAAGGTTTCAAGAGATTAGTTTAATATTTGAGTGGTTTAGAAGCACTTATAAATATGAATTTCTAATAACTATCAAAATTGTCATTTAAAAGATTGTTTTTTAGCATTCTTTAATTCAGATATTATACTTTAACAAATTTATATGGAATAGATTGTGAGAATTTAATTCTTTAGTTGTCTCTTAAAAATTGCAATTATGAGAAATAAAGTTATTTATTTAGAATTTATCCATCCCGGATGTTGATAAGGTAATTATGGTTAAATTATTGGTGTACATTTTTAATGTAAATGTCTGAGGACATTGATGATGAAAAATATGATTTTTTATTTACTGGTATCGTTAATGAAACTACAAATTTTACGAAATAAAACGTATACTGTTTGCTGCACGATATAACGTTATTGTTGTTTCCTAGTTTGTGCGTATATATACATAAGTCATCGCAAAGCGAGACTTACATGAATACATACATGGAATTTTTAAGAAAAGCGCAAATGTGCGACCACTTATAACCCATATACGATGTGCACGCGGTTCTTTAAATGCAAATTACAGATCAAGGACAACTTAAACTTAAATATCAATGTGTGGTCTGGTTCAAATGGGATTATTTAATAGGCTGATTTATGATCTAGCTACTGGAAAAACCAATTTCGAAAATTACAAAAATTTCGAATTATAATTAAATAAAAAAAATGATTGTTATTTTATCACATAATCTGAAAGTGAGTGGATTAATTTTATATCGTTTATACGAAATGAAAAACTATGACTTGTAGACAGCTAGTGAATAGTAAATATACTCAAACACAAAGGTTGATATTTAGCGAAATCTGAATGAGAAAAATAAAATAATAAGCTCATATCAGAGCATTAGAATGGTATTCGCGGTAGGTATACGTAAAAACGTTTAATAAGAAATGCGAAACGGTTACGTTAATGAACTTGAAATATGGAAACTAGACACACACACATTGACATGTACAAAAAGATAACTTAAAATTAACTTATTATTAGCTACTGATTAAATCCCAACACGACGACGAGAACACTTTGTATGTTGTTGATATTTGACAATTCACAGACGCAATTCTGAGGCGTAGATGACAACAGTCGTTATAATGACAGGATACACGCCAACCATCACCGGTCCCGTTATAGAAAGCATATCCAATATAGTACGTAAATAATGTATCATTGCTGGATCATTCCTGAAAAAAAAACGCAGACAACAGTTGTTCTTTCGACATTGATTATTTACTAATGCGATCGGTATTCTTATAGGACATTTAACTTACTCTGATGAATAATAGCATTTGATTTTCTTAACCATAAATGTTTGGCCACCTATCCGATACGAGTACCAAACTATCAACCATCAACATATTCCATGCATGTCATATTCGTTTTTCACAAAAATCCTGATAGGTTCACCATCTATAAAATCTCGCACGGTGGCGTATTTACGGAGGGGTGATACGTGGGATAGATCCACCTCCATTGACCTTTTTTTGTAATAGACAGTTGTATTATTTTCTGTATTTCTCAATATGATATTACTTTTAAGTATGTCTGTTTTTTAAATGTTCTAATCTTACTAATTGTACCGCTCTGATATATTAATCTTCGGCCATATATGCGACTATCGGTCGAGAAATACATATACCTATATAGTAGTATATGCTGCATTGTAATTTTTATTTCTGCTAATTATTTTTCATGGAAAATTGTTTATAATAAACCCGATAAGCAGTCGGTAAATAAAACGAAATGACTATCAAGACCATGGATTTACTTAAAAAAAATTTGTTACTAGTGGGTATAGGACTTAGTGTATGATATCGTGATTTGTGAATACTTTGAATAGTACATTTTCTGGTACGGTCGTCATTCCGAGTACTGACTTTCACACATTATTTTATTATTTAATTACAAATAAAAGAGTTTGAACAACATTAAGTATTACATAAGCAATAGTTTGACAGAAGTAAATATTTAATCAAGTTTCCTGTTCAATATTGAAATATAATTATAAGCTAAAAATTATTATATACCTAGTTTATTAGAACCGGCTTAATGGTTTGGCTTTATTGGCATGCGACGGGTCGATACAAATCATGCAAAATGAGATTATCGATGAACTCAGCATCCAAAAAATTAGAAAAATGGATTTTGAATTATAACTTATATTAACTACTCAATTAAAAGAAACATTCCGATAGGAAAAATCTTTATTTAACTCAAACGACACATACTTAACGCACACCAATGGCAAAGCCTCACACACGGGCAACAACTAACATGTCGTATACAACTACACAAGTACAACTATCGCATACATCGACGAGCGCACCCTAGTGGCTCAGGTGTTCTCATTCCCCCTATGTTGTTCTCAACCGGAACATAACGATACTTGTAAACTTTTAATGGTCCACAAACACAATGCATTTTACAATAACAATTTATTGAACTTGACAATTTAAAACAATAAATGTAGAAATGAACATACAATTCTTAACAATTTAACAATTAATAAGTATTAGCCATACAACATATCATAAACTATTATAATAATAATGAGAACTCCACATAAAAATTAGTAATCAAGAAAAATAATACAAATAGATAGTTAGAATTGGTATAATTAATTCTATTTCAAATATTATGGCCAAGATTTCAAAAAAATAACATTCGAATTGAGTGTTTAATAAGAAATCAAAAAAATGTATTTTTTTGAATTTGTAAATATTAACATAAATTATAGTCCTAAATGGTGTTTATGAAATATTATGTAGTGTTATTAATAATTGTTGGAAACGATATTAATAATTCATTTTTTAAATCTAAAGGTCCAGGTTTAAAGATAAAAACTTAAAAACTCAGTATTTTATAAGCATTTGAAAACATTGAATTTATGACATTTCGTCAAAATGAACATATAAAACATGTTTTTTAGTGATTATGAAATATCATATGAAATTGTAAATAAAATTTAATGAAACCTTAAAAATATTACTTATTCTCAATCTTATGGTCAAGGTTTGAAGATAATAACTTAAGAATTCAGTATGTTATAAGCATTTGAAAACATTGAATTCATGATATTTCGTCAAAATTACTATGTAAAACCTTTTTTAGTGTTTATGAAATATCTGGTTAAATGATTGAGCTTGTTCTAAGTAATGGTAATAATAATTCATTTTCTAAATATAATGGTAACATTTCAAGACAATAACATTGAAATTCAGTGTTTTTTATAAGCAAATTAAAATTATGAATTTTTTTGAATTTGTAAAAATAAACACAAATTTCAGCCCTATATAGTGTTTATGAAATATTATGAAAAGTGTTATTAATAATTGATGAAAACGGTATAAATAATTCATTTTCTAAATCTAATGGGCCAGGTTTGAAAATATAAACATAAAAATTCAGTATTTTATCAGCATTTCAAAAGATGAAAAATAATGATTTGTCAAAATTAGCATATAAAATATGTTTTATAGTGTTTATCTAATATAAGGTAAAATAATTCATTTTATTCTACGTAAAGTTATAAATAATTAATTTTTTAAATCTAATGGTCCAGGTTTGAAGATAAAGACTTAAAAACTCAGTATTTTATATGCATTTCAAAAAATGAATATATAACATTTTGTCAAAATGAACATATAAAACATGTTTTTTAGTGTTATGAAATATCTGGTTAAATGATTGAGCTTGTTCTAAGTAATGGTAATAATAATTCATTTTCTAAATATAATGGTCCAGGTTTGAAGATATAAACTTAAAAAATCAGTATTTTATATGCATTTGAAAACAATTGAATTTATGACATTTCGTCAAAATGAACATATAAAACATGTTTTTTAGTGATTATGAAATATCATATTAAATTGTAAATAAAATTTAATGACACCTTAAAAATATTACTCTTTCTCAATCTTATGGTCAAGGTTAGAAGATAACAATTTAAGAATTCAGTATTTTACTAGCATTTGAAAAAAACGTATATATAATATTTCATCAAAATGAACATATAAAACATATTTTTAGTGATTATGAAATATCATATGAAATTGTAAATAAAATTTAATGAAACCTTAAAAATATTACTTATTCTCAATCTTATGGTCAAGGTTTGAAGATAATAACTTAAGAATTCAGTATGTTATAAGCATTTGAATACATTGAATTCATGATATTTCGTCAAAATTACTATGTAAAACCTTTTTTAGTGTTTATGGAATATCTGGTTAAATGATAGAGCTTCTTCTAAGTAATGGTAAAAATAATTTATATTCTAAATCTAATGGTCCAGGTTTGAAGATATAAACTTAAAAACTCAGTGTTTTAGAGAGAATTTAAAACTATGAATTTTTTTGAATTTGTGAAAATTAACATATAAAACATGTTTTTAGTGTCTATGAAATATCTGGTTAAATGATTGAGCTCGTTCTAAGTAATGGTAATAATAATTCATTTTCTAAATATACTGGTCAAGAGTTCAAGACAATAACATTAAAATTCAGTGTTTTATAAGTAATTAAAAACTATGAAATTTTTTGAATTTTTAAAGATTAACATAAATTATTGCCCTATATTGTGTTTATGAAATATTGGGAAACAAGTTATATATTAATGTTAGAATTGGTATTAATAATTGTTTTCTATATCTATTGGTCAAAGTATGAATTATATTTTATTGAAGATTTCAGTATTTTATAAGAATTTAAAAAAAATGAATTTATAATAACTCGTCAAAATTAACATATAAAACATGTTTAATAATGTTTATGAAATATCAGGTTTACTGTTTAATTTTCTGATTCTAATGGTCAAGGTTTCAAGAGATTAGTTTAATATTTGAGTGGTTTAGAAGCACTTATAAATATGAATTTCTAATAACTATCAAAATTGTCATTTAAAAGATTGTTTTTTAGCATTCTTTAATTCAGATATTATACTTTAACAAATTTATATGGAATAGATTGTGAGAATTTAATTCTTTAGTTGTCTCTTAAAAATTGCAATTATGAGAAATAAAGTTATTTATTTAGAATTTATCCATCCCGGATGTTGATAAGGTAATTATGGTTAAATTATTGGTGTACATTTTTAATGTAAATGTCTGAGGACATTGATGATGAAAAATATGATTTTTTATTTACTGGTATCGTTAATGAAACTACAAATTTTACGAAATAAAACGTATACTGTTTGCTGCACGATATAACGTTATTGTTGTTTCCTAGTTTGTGCGTATATATACATAAGTCATCGCAAAGCGAGACTTACATGAATACATACATGGAATTTTTAAGAAAAGCGCAAATGTGCGACCACTTATAACCCATATACGATGTGCACGCGGTTCTTTAAATGCAAATTACAGATCAAGGACAACTTAAACTTAAATATCAATGTGTGGTCTGGTTCAAATGGGATTATTTAATAGGCTGATTTATGATCTAGCTACTGGAAAAACCAATTTCGAAAATTACAAAAATTTCGAATTATAATTAAATAAAAAAAATGATTGTTATTTTATCACATAATCTGAAAGTGAGTGGATTAATTTTATATCGTTTATACGAAATGAAAAACTATGACTTGTAGACAGCTAGTGAATAGTAAATATACTCAAACACAAAGGTTGATATTTAGCGAAATCTGAATGAGAAAAATAAAATAATAAGCTCATATCAGAGCATTAGAATGGTATTCGCGGTAGGTATACGTAAAAACGTTTAATAAGAAATGCGAAACGGTTACGTTAATGAACTTGAAATATGGAAACTAGACACACACACATTGACATGTACAAAAAGATAACTTAAAATTAACTTATTATTAGCTACTGATTAAATCCCAACACGACGACGAGAACACTTTGTATGTTGTTGATATTTGACAATTCACAGACGCAATTCTGAGGCGTAGATGACAACAGTCGTTATAATGACAGGATACACGCCAACCATCACCGGTCCCGTTATAGAAAGCATATCCAATATAGTACGTAAATAATGTATCATTGCTGGATCATTCCTGAAAAAAAAACGCAGACAACAGTTGTTCTTTCGACATTGATTATTTACTAATGCGATCGGTATTCTTATAGGACATTTAACTTACTCTGATGAATAATAGCATTTGATTTTCTTAACCATAAATGTTTGGCCACCTATCCGATACGAGTACCAAACTATCAACCATCAACATATTCCATGCATGTCATATTCGTTTTTCACAAAAATCCTGATAGGTTCACCATCTATAAAATCTCGCACGGTGGCGTATTTACGGAGGGGTGATACGTGGGATAGATCCACCTCCATTGACCTTTTTTTGTAATAGACAGTTGTATTATTTTCTGTATTTCTCAATATGATATTACTTTTAAGTATGTCTGTTTTTTAAATGTTCTAATCTTACTAATTGTACCGCTCTGATATATTAATCTTCGGCCATATATGCGACTATCGGTCGAGAAATACATATACCTATATAGTAGTATATGCTGCATTGTAATTTTTATTTCTGCTAATTATTTTTCATGGAAAATTGTTTATAATAAACCCGATAAGCAGTCGGTAAATAAAACGAAATGACTATCAAGACAATGGATTTACTTAAAAAAAATTTGTTACTAGTGGGTATAGGACTTAGTGTATGATATCGTGATTTGTGAATACTTTGAATAGTACATTTTCTGGTACGGTCGTCATTCCGAGTACTGACTTTCACACATTATTTTATTATTTAATTACAAATAAAAGAGTTTGAACAACATTAAGTATTACATAAGCAATAGTTTGACAGAAGTAAATATTTAATCAAGTTTCCTGTTCAATATTGAAATATAATTATAAGCTAAAAATTATTATATTCCTAGTTTATTAGAACCGGCTTAATGGTTTGGCTTTATTGGCATGTGACGGGTCGATACAAATCATGCAAAATGAGATTATCGATGAACTCAGCATCCAAAATATTAGAAAAATGGATTTTGAATTATAACTTATATTAACTACTCAATTAAAAGAAACATTCCGATAGGAAAAATCTTTATTTAACTCAAACGACACATACTTAACGCACACCAATGGCAAAGCCTCACACACGGGCAACAACTAACATGTCGTATACAACTACACAAGTACAACTATCGCATACATCGACGAGCGCACCCTAGTGGCTCAGGTGTTCTCATTCCCCCTATGTTGTTCTCAACCGGAACATAACGATACTTGTAAACTTTTAATGGTCCACAAACACAATGCATTTTACAATAACAATTTATTGAACTTGACAATTTAAAACAATAAATGTAGAAATGAACATACAATTCTTAACAATTTAACAATTAATAAGTATTAGCCATACAACATATCATAAACTATTATAATAATAATGAGAACTCCACATAAAAATTAGTAATCAAGAAAAATAATACAAATAGATAGTTAGAATTGGTATAATTAATTCTATTTCTAATATTATGGCCAAGATTTCAAAACAATAACATTCGAATTGAGTGTTTAATAAGAAATCAAAAAAATGTATTTTTTTGAATTTGTAAATATTAACATAAATTATAGTCCTAAATGGTGTTTATGAAATATTATGTAGTGTTATTAATAATTGATGGAAACGATATTAATAATTCATTATTTAAATCTAAAGGTCCAGGTTTAAAGATAAAAACTTAAAAACTCAGTATTTTATAAGCATTTGAAAACATTGAATTTATGACATTTCGTCAAAATAAACATATAAAACATGTTTTTTAGTGATTATGAAATATCATATGAAATTGTAAATAAAATTTAATGACACCTTAAAAATATTACTCTTTCTCAATCTTATGGTCAAGGTTAGAAGATAACAATTTAAGAATTCAGTATTTTACTAGCATTTGAAAACATTGAATTCATGATATTTCGTCAAAATTACTATGTAAAACCTTTTTTAGTATTTATGAAATATCTGGTTTAATGATTGAGCTTGTTCTAAGTAATGGTAATAATAATTCATTTTCTAAATATAATGGTAACATTTCAAGACAATAACATTGAAATTCAGTGTTTTATAAGCAAATTAAAATTATGAATTTTTTTGAATTTGTAAAAATAAACACAAATTTCAGCCCTATATAGTGTTTATGAAATATTATGAAAAGTGTTATTAATAATTGATGAAAACGGTATAAATAATTCATTTTCTAAATCTAATGGGCCAGGTTTGAAAATATAAACATAAAAATTCAGTATTTTATCAGCATTTCAAAAAATGAAAAATAATGATTTGTCAAAATTAGCATATAAAATATGTTTTATAGTGTTTATCTAATATAAGGTAAAATAATTCATTTTATTCTACGTAAAGTTATAAATAATTAATTTTTTAAATCTAATGGTCCAGGTTTGAAGATAAAAACTTAAAAACTCAGTATTTTATATGCATTTCAAAAAATGAATATATAACATTTTGTCAAAATGAACATATAAAACAAGTTTTTTAGTGTTATGAAATATCTGGTTAAATGATTGAGCATGTTCTAAGTAATGGTAATAATAATTCATTTTCTTAATATAATGGGCCAGGTTTGAAAATATAAACTTAAAAATTCAGTATTTTATCAGCATTTCAAAAAATGAATATATAACATTTTGTCAAAATTAACATATAAAACATGTTTAATAGTGTTTATGAAATATCAGGTTTACTGTTTAATTTTCTGATTCTAATGGTCAAGGTTTCAAGAGATTAGTTTAATATTTGAGTGGTTTAGAAGCACTTATAAATATGAATTTCTAATAACTATCAAAATTGTCATTTAAAAGATTGTATTTTAGCATTCTTTAATTCAGATATTATACTTTAACAAATTTATATGGAATAGATTGTGAGAATTTAATTCTTTAGTTGTCTCTTAAAAATTGCAATTATGAGAAATAAAGTTATTTATTTAGAATTTATCCATCCCGGATGTTGATAAGGTAATTATGGTTAAATTATTGGTGTACATTTTTAATGTAAATGTCTGAGGACATTGATGATGAAAAATATGATTTTTTATTTACTGGTATCGTTAATGAAACTACAAATTTTACGAAATAAAACGTATACTGTTTGCTGCACGATATAACGTTATTGTTGTTTCCTAGTTTGTGCGTATATATACATAAGTCATCGCAAAGCGAGACTTACATGAATACATACATGGAATTTTTAAGAAAAGCGCAAATGTGCGACCACTTATAACCCATATACGATGTGCACGCGGTTCTTTAAATGCAAATTACAGATCAAGGACAACTTAAACTTAAATATCAATGTGTGGTCTGGTTCAAATGGGATTATTTAATAGGCTGATTTATGATCTAGCTACTGGAAAAACCAATTTCGAAAATTACAAAAATTTCGAATTATAATTAAATAAAAAAAATGATTGTTATTTTATCACATAATCTGAAAGTGAGTGGATTAATTTTATATCGTTTATACGAAATGAAAAACTATGACTTGTAGACAGCTAGTGAATAGTAAATATACTCAAACACAAAGGTTGATATTTAGCGAAATCTGAATGAGAAAAATAAAATAATAAGCTCATATCAGAGCATTAGAATGGTATTCGCGGTAGGTATACGTAAAAACGTTTAATAAGAAATGCGAAACGGTTACGTTAATGAACTTGAAATATGGAAACTAGACACACACACATTGACATGTACAAAAAGATAACTTAAAATTAACTTATTATTAGCTACTGATTAAATCCCAACACGACGACGAGAACACTTTGTATGTTGTTGATATTTGACAATTCACAGACGCAATTCTGAGGCGTAGATGACAACAGTCGTTATAATGACAGGATACACGCCAACCATCACCGGTCCCGTTATAGAAAGCATATCCAATATAGTACGTAAATAATGTATCATTGCTGGATCATTCCTGAAAAAAAAACGCAGACAACAGTTGTTCTTTCGACATTGATTATTTACTAATGCGATCGGTATTCTTATAGGACATTTAACTTACTCTGATGAATAATAGCATTTGATTTTCTTAACCATAAATGTTTGGCCACCTATCCGATACGAGTACCAAACTATCAACCATCAACATATTCCATGCATGTCATATTCGTTTTTCACAAAAATCCTGATAGGTTCACCATCTATAAAATCTCGCACGGTGGCGTATTTACGGAGGGGTGATACGTGGGATAGATCCACCTCCATTGACCTTTTTTTGTAATAGACAGTTGTATTATTTTCTGTATTTCTCAATATGATATTACTTTTAAGTATGTCTGTTTTTTAAATGTTCTAATCTTACTAATTGTACCGCTCTGATATATTAATCTTCGGCCATATATGCGACTATCGGTCGAGAAATACATATACCTATATAGTAGTATATGCTGCATTGTAATTTTTATTTCTGCTAATTATTTTTCATGGAAAATTGTTTATAATAAACCCGATAAGCAGTCGGTAAATAAAACGAAATGACTATCAAGACCATGGATTTACTTAAAAAAAATTTGTTACTAGTGGGTATAGGACTTAGTGTATGATATCGTGATTTGTGAATACTTTGAATAGTACATTTTCTGGTACGGTCGTCATTCCGAGTACTGACTTTCACACATTATTTTATTATTTAATTACAAATAAAAGAGTTTGAACAACATTAAGTATTACATAAGCAATAGTTTGACAGAAGTAAATATTTAATCAAGTTTCCTGTTCAATATTGAAATATAATTATAAGCTAAAAATTATTATATACCTAGTTTATTAGAACCGGCTTAATGGTTTGGCTTTATTGGCATGCGACGGGTCGATACAAATCATGCAAAATGAGATTATCGATGAACTCAGCATCCAAAAAATTAGAAAAATGGATTTTGAATTATAACTTATATTAACTACTCAATTAAAAGAAACATTCCGATAGGAAAAATCTTTATTTAACTCAAACGACACATACTTAACGCACACCAATGGCAAAGCCTCACACACGGGCAACAACTAACATGTCGTATACAACTACACAAGTACAACTATCGCATACATCGACGAGCGCACCCTAGTGGCTCAGGTGTTCTCATTCCCCCTATGTTGTTCTCAACCGGAACATAACGATACTTGTAAACTTTTAATGGTCCACAAACACAATGCATTTTACAATAACAATTTATTGAACTTGACAATTTAAAACAATAAATGTAGAAATGAACATACAATTCTTAACAATTTAACAATTAATAAGTATTAGCCATACAACATATCATAAACTATTATAATAATAATGAGAACTCCACATAAAAATTAGTAATCAAGAAAAATAATACAAATAGATAGTTAGAATTGGTATAATTAATTCTATTTCTAATATTATGGCCAAGATTTCAAAACAATAACATTCGAATTGAGTGTTTAATAAGAAATCAAAAAAATGTATTTTTTTGAATTTGTAAATATTAACATAAATTATAGTCCTAAATGGTGTTTATGAAATATTATGTAGTGTTATTAATAATTGATGGAAACGATATTAATAATTCATTTTTTAAATCTAAAGGTCCAGGTTTAAAGATAAAAACTTAAAAACTCAGTATTTTATAAGCATTTGAAAACATTGAATTTATGACATTTCGTCAAAATGAACATATAAAACATGTTTTTTAGTGATTATGAAATATCATATGAAATTGTAAATAAAATTTAATGAAACCTTAAAAATATTACTTATTCTCAATCTTATGGTCAAGGTTTGAAGATAATAACTTAAGAATTCAGTATGTTATAAGCATTTGAAAACATTGAATTCATGATATTTCGTCAAAATTACTATGTAAAACCTTTTTTAGTGTTTATGAAATATCTGGTTTAATGATTGAGCTTGTTCTAAGTAATGGTAATAATAATTCATTTTCTAAATATAATGGTAACATTTCAAGACAATAACATTGAAATTCAGTGTTTTATAAGCAAATTAAAATTATGAATTTTTTTGAATTTGTAAAAATAAACACAAATTTCAGCCCTATATAGTGTTTATGAAATATTATGAAAAGTGTTATTAATAATTGATGAAAACGGTATAAATAATTCATTTTCTAAATCTAATGGGCCAGGTTTGAAAATATAAACATAAAAATTCAGTATTTTATCAGCATTTCAAAAAATGAAAAATAATGATTTGTCAAAATTAACATATAAAATATGTTTTATAGTGTTTATCTAATATAAGGTAAAATGATTCATTTTATTCTACGTAATGGTATTAATAATTAATTTTTTAAATCTAATGGTCCAGGTTTGAAGATAAAAACTTAAAAACTCAGTATTTTATATGCATTTCAAAAAATGAATATATAACATTTTGTCAAAATGAACATATAAAACATGTTTTTTAGTGTTATGAAATATCTGGTTAAATGATTGAGCTTGTTCTAAGTAATGGTAATAATAATTCATTTTCTAAATATAATGGTCCAGGTTTGAAGATATAAACTTAAAAAATCAGTATTTTATATGCATTTGAAAACATTGAATTTATGACATTTCGTCAAAATGAACATATAAAACATGTTTTTTAGTGATTATGAAATATCATATTAAATTGTAAATAAAATTTAATGACACCTTAAAAATATTACTCTTTCTCAATCTTATGGTCAAGGTTAGAAGATAACAATTTAAGAATTCAGTATTTTACTAGCATTTGAAAAAAACGTATATATAATATTTCATCAAAATGAACATATAAAACATATTTTTAGTGATTATGAAATATCATATGAAATTGTAAATAAAATTTAATGAAACCTTAAAAATATTACTTATTCTCAATCTTATGGTCAAGGTTTGAAGATAATAACTTAAGAATTCAGTATGTTATAAGCATTTGAATACATTGAATTCATGATATTTCGTCAAAATTACTATGTAAAACCTTTTTTAGTGTTTATGGAATATCTGGTTAAATGATAGAGCTTCTTCTAAGTAATGGTAAAAATAATTTATATTCTAAATCTAATGGTCCAGGTTTGAAGATATAAACTTAAAAACTCAGTGTTTTAGAGAGAATTTAAAACTATGAATTTTTTTGAATTTGTGAAAATTAACATATAAAACATGTTTTTAGTGTCTATGAAATATCTGGTTAAATGATTGAGCTCGTTCTAAGTAATGGTAATAATAATTCATTTTCTAAATATACTGGTCAAGAGTTCAAGACAATAACATTAAAATTCAGTGTTTTATAAGTAATTAAAAACTATGAAATTTTTTGAATTTTTAAAGATTAACATAAATTATTGCCCTATATTGTGTTTATGAAATATTGGGAAACAAGTTATATATTAATGTTAGAATTGGTATTAATAATTGTTTTCTATATCTATTGGTCAAAGTATGAATTATATTTTATTGAAGATTTCAGTATTTTATAAGAATTTAAAAAAAATGAATTTATAATAACTCGTCAAAATTAACATATAAAACATGTTTAATAATGTTTATGAAATATCAGGTTTACTGTTTAATTTTCTGATTCTAATGGTCAAGGTTTCAAGAGATTAGTTTAATATTTGAGTGGTTTAGAAGCACTTATAAATATGAATTTCTAATAACTATCAAAATTGTCATTTAAAAGATTGTTTTTTAGCATTCTTTAATTCAGATATTATACTTTAACAAATTTATATGGAATAGATTGTGAGAATTTAATTCTTTAGTTGTCTCTTAAAAATTGCAATTATGAGAAATAAAGTTATTTATTTAGAATTTATCCATCCCGGATGTTGATAAGGTAATTATGGTTAAATTATTGGTGTACATTTTTAATGTAAATGTCTGAGGACATTGATGATGAAAAATATGATTTTTTATTTACTGGTATCGTTAATGAAACTACAAATTTTACGAAATAAAACGTATACTGTTTGCTGCACGATATAACGTTATTGTTGTTTCCTAGTTTGTGCGTATATATACATAAGTCATCGCAAAGCGAGACTTACATGAATACATACATGGAATTTTTAAGAAAAGCGCAAATGTGCGACCACTTATAACCCATATACGATGTGCACGCGGTTCTTTAAATGCAAATTACAGATCAAGGACAACTTAAACTTAAATATCAATGTGTGGTCTGGTTCAAATGGGATTATTTAATAGGCTGATTTATGATCTAGCTACTGGAAAAACCAATTTCGAAAATTACAAAAATTTCGAATTATAATTAAATAAAAAAAATGATTGTTATTTTATCACATAATCTGAAAGTGAGTGGATTAATTTTATATCGTTTATACGAAATGAAAAACTATGACTTGTAGACAGCTAGTGAATAGTAAATATACTCAAACACAAAGGTTGATATTTAGCGAAATCTGAATGAGAAAAATAAAATAATAAGCTCATATCAGAGCATTAGAATGGTATTCGCGGTAGGTATACGTAAAAACGTTTAATAAGAAATGCGAAACGGTTACGTTAATGAACTTGAAATATGGAAACTAGACACACACACATTGACATGTACAAAAAGATAACTTAAAATTAACTTATTATTAGCTACTGATTAAATCCCAACACGACGACGAGAACACTTTGTATGTTGTTGATATTTGACAATTCACAGACGCAATTCTGAGGCGTAGATGACAACAGTCGTTATAATGACAGGATACACGCCAACCATCACCGGTCCCGTTATAGAAAGCATATCCAATATAGTACGTAAATAATGTATCATTGCTGGATCATTCCTGAAAAAAAAACGCAGACAACAGTTGTTCTTTCGACATTGATTATTTACTAATGCGATCGGTATTCTTATAGGACATTTAACTTACTCTGATGAATAATAGCATTTGATTTTCTTAACCATAAATGTTTGGCCACCTATCCGATACGAGTACCAAACTATCAACCATCAACATATTCCATGCATGTCATATTCGTTTTTCACAAAAATCCTGATAGGTTCACCATCTATAAAATCTCGCACGGTGGCGTATTTACGGAGGGGTGATACGTGGGATAGATCCACCTCCATTGACCTTTTTTTGTAATAGACAGTTGTATTATTTTCTGTATTTCTCAATATGATATTACTTTTAAGTATGTCTGTTTTTTAAATGTTCTAATCTTACTAATTGTACCGCTCTGATATATTAATCTTCGGCCATATATGCGACTATCGGTCGAGAAATACATATACCTATATAGTAGTATATGCTGCATTGTAATTTTTATTTCTGCTAATTATTTTTCATGGAAAATTGTTTATAATAAACCCGATAAGCAGTCGGTAAATAAAACGAAATGACTATCAAGACCATGGATTTACTTAAAAAAAATTTGTTACTAGTGGGTATAGGACTTAGTGTATGATATCGTGATTTGTGAATACTTTGAATAGTACATTTTCTGGTACGGTCGTCATTCCGAGTACTGACTTTCACACATTATTTTATTATTTAATTACAAATAAAAGAGTTTGAACAACATTAAGTATTACATAAGCAATAGTTTGACAGAAGTAAATATTTAATCAAGTTTCCTGTTCAATATTGAAATATAATTATAAGCTAATAATTATTATATACCTAGTTTATTAGAACCAGCTTAATGGTTTGGCTTTATTGGCATGCGACGGGTCGATACAAATCATGCAAAATGAGATTATCGATGAACTCAGCATCCAAAAAATTAGAAAAATGGATTTTGAATTATAACTTATATTAACTACTCAATTAAAAGAAACATTCCGATAGGAAAAATCTTTATTTAACTCAAACGACACATACTTAACGCACACCAATGGCAAAGCCTCACACACGGGCAACAACTAACATGTCGTATACAACTACACAAGTACAACTATCGCATACATCGACGAGCGCACCCTAGTGGCTCAGGTGTTCTCATTCCCCCTATGTTGTTCTCAACCGGAACATAACGATACTTGTAAACTTTTAATGGTCCACAAACACAATGCATTTTACAATAACAATTTATTGAACTTGACAATTTAAAACAATAAATGTAGAAATGAACATACAATTCTTAACAATTTAACAATTAATAAGTATTAGCCATACAACATATCATAAACTATTATAATAATAATGAGAACTCCACATAAAAATTAGTAATCAAGAAAAATAATACAAATAGATAGTTAGAATTGGTATAATTAATTCTATTTCTAATATTATGGCCAAGATTTCAAAACAATAACATTCGAATTGAGTGTTTAATAAGAAATCAAAAAAATGTATTTTTTTGAATTTGTAAATATTAACATAAATTATAGTCCTAAATGGTGTTTATGAAATATTATGTAGTGTTATTAATAATTGATGGAAACGATATTAATAATTCATTTTTTAAATCTAAAGGTCCAGGTTTAAAGATAAAAACTTAAAAACTCAGTATTTTATAAGCATTTGAAAACATTGAATTTATGACATTTCGTCAAAATGAACATATAAAACATGTTTTTTAGTGATTATGAAATATCATATGAAATTGTAAATAAAATTTAATGAAACCTTAAAAATATTACTTATTCTCAATCTTATGGTCAAGGTTTGAAGATAATAACTTAAGAATTCAGTATGTTATAAGCATTTGAAAACATTGAATTCATGATATTTCGTCAAAATTACTATGTAAAACCTTTTTTAGTGTTTATGAAATATCTGGTTTAATGATTGAGCTTGTTCTAAGTAATGGTAATAATAATTCATTTTCTAAATATAATGGTAACATTTCAAGACAATAACATTGAAATTCAGTGTTTTATAAGCAAATTAAAATTATGAATTTTTTTGAATTTGTAAAAATAAACACAAATTTCAGCCCTATATAGTGTTTATGAAATATTATGAAAAGTGTTATTAATAATTGATGAAAACGGTATAAATAATTCATTTTCTAAATCTAATGGGCCAGGTTTGAAAATATAAACATAAAAATTCAGTATTTTATCAGCATTTCAAAAAATGAAAAATAATGATTTGTCAAAATTAACATATAAAATATGTTTTATAGTGTTTATCTAATATAAGGTAAAATGATTCATTTTATTCTACGTAATGGTATTAATAATTAATTTTTTAAATCTAATGGTCCAGGTTTGAAGATAAAAACTTAAAAACTCAGTATTTTATATGCATTTCAAAAAATGAATATATAACATTTTGTCAAAATGAACATATAAAACATGTTTTTTAGTGTTATGAAATATCTGGTTAAATGATTGAGCTTGTTCTAAGTAATGGTAATAATAATTCATTTTCTAAATATAATGGTCCAGGTTTGAAGATATAAACTTAAAAAATCAGTATTTTATATGCATTTGAAAACATTGAATTTATGACATTTCGTCAAAATGAACATATAAAACATGTTTTTTAGTGATTATGAAATATCATATTAAATTGTAAATAAAATTTAATGACACCTTAAAAATATTACTCTTTCTCAATCTTATGGTCAAGGTTAGAAGATAACAATTTAAGAATTCAGTATTTTACTAGCATTTGAAAAAAACGTATATATAATATTTCATCAAAATGAACATATAAAACATATTTTTAGTGATTATGAAATATCATATGAAATTGTAAATAAAATTTAATGAAACCTTAAAAATATTACTTATTCTCAATCTTATGGTCAAGGTTTGAAGATAATAACTTAAGAATTCAGTATGTTATAAGCATTTGAATACATTGAATTCATGATATTTCGTCAAAATTACTATGTAAAACCTTTTTTAGTGTTTATGGAATATCTGGTTAAATGATAGAGCTTGTTCTAAGTAATGGTAAAAATAATTTATATTCTAAATCTAATGGTCCAGGTTTGAAGATATAAACTTAAAAACTCAGTGTTTTAGAGAGAATTTAAAACTATGAATTTTTTTGAATTTGTGAAAATTAACATATAAAACATGTTTTTAGTGTCTATGAAATATCTGGTTAAATGATTGAGCTCGTTCTAAGTAATGGTAATAATAATTCATTTTCTAAATATACTGGTCAAGAGTTCAAGACAATAACATTAAAATTCAGTGTTTTATAAGTAATTAAAAACTATGAAATTTTTTGAATTTTTAAAGATTAACATAAATTATTGCCCTATATTGTGTTTATGAAATATTGGGAAACAAGTTATATATTAATGTTAGAATTGGTATTAATAATTGTTTTCTATATCTATTGGTCAAAGTATGAATTATATTTTATTGAAGATTTCAGTATTTTATAAGAATTTAAAAAAAATGAATTTATAATAACTCGTCAAAATTAACATATAAAACATGTTTAATAATGTTTATGAAATATCAGGTTTACTGTTTAATTTTCTGATTCTAATGGTCAAGGTTTCAAGAGATTAGTTTAATATTTGAGTGGTTTAGAAGCACTTATAAATATGAATTTCTAATAACTATCAAAATTGTCATTTAAAAGATTGTTTTTTAGCATTCTTTAATTCAGATATTATACTTTAACAAATTTATATGGAATAGATTGTGAGAATTTAATTCTTTAGTTGTCTCTTAAAAATTGCAATTATGAGAAATAAAGTTATTTATTTAGAATTTATCCATCCCGGATGTTGATAAGGTAATTATGGTTAAATTATTGGTGTACATTTTTAATGTAAATGTCTGAGGACATTGATGATGAAAAATATGATTTTTTATTTACTGGTATCGTTAATGAAACTACAAATTTTACGAAATAAAACGTATACTGTTTGCTGCACGATATAACGTTATTGTTGTTTCCTAGTTTGTGCGTATATATACATAAGTCATCGCAAAGCGAGACTTACATGAATACATACATGGAATTTTTAAGAAAAGCGCAAATGTGCGACCACTTATAACCCATATACGATGTGCACGCGGTTCTTTAAATGCAAATTACAGATCAAGGACAACTTAAACTTAAATATCAATGTGTGGTCTGGTTCAAATGGGATTATTTAATAGGCTGATTTATGATCTAGCTACTGGAAAAACCAATTTCGAATTATAATTAAATAAAAAAAATGATTGTTATTTTATCACATAATCTGAAAGTGAGTGGATTAATTTTATATCGTTTATACGAAATGAAAAACTATGACTTGTAGACAGCTAGTGAATAGTAAATATACTCAAACACAAAGGTTGATATTTAGCGAAATCTGAATGAGAAAAATAAAATAATAAGCTCATATCAGAGCATTAGAATGGTATTCGCGGTAGGTATACGTAAAAACGTTTAATAAGAAATGCGAAACGGTTACGTTAATGAACTTGAAATATGGAAACTAGACACACACACATTGACATGTACAAAAAGATAACTTAAAATTAACTTATTATTAGCTACTGATTAAATCCCAACACGACGACGAGAACACTTTGTATGTTGTTGATATTTGACAATTCACAGACGCAATTCTGAGGCGTAGATGACAACAGTCGTTATAATGACAGGATACACGCCAACCATCACCGGTCCCGTTATAGAAAGCATATCCAATATAGTACGTAAATAATGTATCATTGCTGGATCATTCCTGAAAAAAAAACGCAGACAACAGTTGTTCTTTCGACATTGATTATTTACTAATGCGATCGGTATTCTTATAGGACATTTAACTTACTCTGATGAATAATAGCATTTGATTTTCTTAACCATAAATGTTTGGCCACCTATCCGATACGAGTACCAAACTATCAACCATCAACATATTCCATGCATGTCATATTCGTTTTTCACAAAAATCCTGATAGGTTCACCATCTATAAAATCTCGCACGGTGGCGTATTTACGGAGGGGTGATACGTGGGATAGATCCACCTCCATTGACCTTTTTTTGTAATAGACAGTTGTATTATTTTCTGTATTTCTCAATATGATATTACTTTTAAGTATGTCTGTTTTTTAAATGTTCTAATCTTACTAATTGTACCGCTCTGATATATTAATCTTCGGCCATATATGCGACTATCGGTCGAGAAATACATATACCTATATAGTAGTATATGCTGCATTGTAATTTTTATTTCTGCTAATTATTTTTCATGGAAAATTGTTTATAATAAACCCGATAAGCAGTCGGTAAATAAAACGAAATGACTATCAAGACCATGGATTTACTTAAAAAAAATTTGTTACTAGTGGGTATAGGACTTAGTGTATGATATCGTGATTTGTGAATACTTTGAATAGTACATTTTCTGGTACGGTCGTCATTCCGAGTACTGACTTTCACACATTATTTTATTATTTAATTACAAATAAAAGAGTTTGAACAACATTAAGTATTACATAAGCAATAGTTTGACAGAAGTAAATATTTAATCAAGTTTCCTGTTCAATATTGAAATATAATTATAAGCTAAAAATTATTATATTCCTAGTTTATTAGAACCGGCTTAATGGTTTGGCTTTATTGGCATGTGACGGGTCGATACAAATCATGCAAAATGAGATTATCGATGAACTCAGCATCCAAAATATTAGAAAAATGGATTTTGAATTATAACTTATATTAACTACTCAATTAAAAGAAACATTCTGATAGGAAAAATCTTTATTTAACTCAAACGACACATACTTAACGCACACCAATGGCAAAGCCTCACACACGGGCAACAACTAACATGTCGTATACAACTACACAAGTACAACTATCGCATACATCGACGAGCGCACCCTAGTGGCTCAGGTGTTATCATTCCCCCTATGTTGTTCTCAACCGGAACATAACGATACTTGTAAACTTTTAATGGTCCACAAACACAATGCATTTTACAATAACAATTTATTGAACTTGACAATTTAAAACAATAAATGTAGAAATGAACATACAATTCTTAACAATTTAACAATTAATAAGTATTAGCCATACAACATATCATAAACTATTATAATAATAATGAGAACTCCACATAAAAATTAGTAATCAAGAAAAATAATACAAATAGATAGTTAGAATTGGTATAATTAATTCTATTTCTAATATTATGGCCAAGATTTCAAAACAATAACATTCGAATTGAGTGTTTAATAAGAAATCAAAAAAATGTATTTTTTTGAATTTGTAAATATTAACATAAATTATAGTCCTAAATGGTGTTTATGAAATATTATGTAGTGTTATTAATAATTGTTGGAAACGATATTAATAATTCATTTTTTAAATCTAAAGGTCCAGGTTTAAAGATAAAAACTTAAAAACTCAGTATTTTATAAGCATTTGAAAACATTGAATTTATGACATTTCGTCAAAATGAACATATAAAACATGTTTTTTAGTGATTATGAAATATCATATGAAATTGTAAATAAAATTTAATGAAACCTTAAAAATATTACTTATTCTCAATCTTATGGTCAAGGTTTGAAGATAATAACTTAAGAATTCAGTATGTTATAAGCATTTGAAAACATTGAATTCATGATATTTCGTCAAAATTACTATGTAAAACCTTTTTTAGTGTTTATGAAATATCTGGTTTAATGATTGAGCTTGTTCTAAGTAATGGTAATAATAATTCATTTTCTAAATATAATGGTAACATTTCAAGACAATAACATTGAAATTCAGTGTTTTATAAGCAAATTAAAATTATGAATTTTTTTGAATTTGTAAAAATAAACACAAATTTCAGCCCTATATAGTGTTTATGAAATATTATGAAAAGTGTTATTAATAATTGATGAAAACGGTATAAATAATTCATTTTCTAAATCTAATGGGCCAGGTTTGAAAATATAAACATAAAAATTCAGTATTTTATCAGCATTTCAAAAGATGAAAAATAATGATTTGTCAAAATTAGCATATAAAATATGTTTTATAGTGTTTATCTAATATAAGGTAAAATAATTCATTTTATTCTACGTAAAGTTATAAATAATTAATTTTTTAAATCTAATGGTCCAGGTTTGAAGATAAAAACTTAAAAACTCAGTATTTTATATGCATTTCAAAAAATGAATATATAACATTTTGTCAAAATGAACATATAAAACATGTTTTTTAGTGTTATGAAATATCTGGTTAAATGGTTGAGCTTGTTCTAAGTAATGGTAATAATAATTCATTTTCTAAATATAATGGTCCAGGTTTGAAGATATAAACTTAAAAAATCAGTATTTTATATGCATTTGAAAACAATTGAATTTATGACATTTCGTCAAAATGAACATATAAAACATGTTTTTTAGTGATTATGAAATATCATATTAAATTGTAAATAAAATTTAATGACACCTTAAAAATATTACTCTTTCTCAATCTTATGGTCAAGGTTAGAAGATAACAATTTAAGAATTCAGTATTTTACTAGCATTTGAAAAAAACGTATATATAATATTTCATCAAAATGAACATATAAAACATATTTTTAGTGATTATGAAATATCATATGAAATTGTAAATAAAATTTAATGAAACCTTAAAAATATTACTTATTCTCAATCTTATGGTCAAGGTTTGAAGATAATAACTTAAGAATTCAGTATGTTATAAGCATTTGAATACATTGAATTCATGATATTTCGTCAAAATTACTATGTAAAACCTTTTTTAGTGTTTATGGAATATCTGGTTAAATGATAGAGCTTGTTCTAAGTAATGGTAAAAATAATTTATATTCTAAATCTAATGGTCCAGGTTTGAAGATATAAACTTAAAAACTCAGTGTTTTAGAGAGAATTTAAAACTATGAATTTTTTTGAATTTGTGAAAATTAACATATAAAACATGTTTTTAGTGTCTATGAAATATCTGGTTAAATGATTGAGCTCGTTCTAAGTAATGGTAATAATAATTCATTTTCTAAATATACTGGTCAAGAGTTCAAGACAATAACATTAAAATTCAGTGTTTTATAAGTAATTAAAAACTATGAAATTTTTTGAATTTTTAAAGATTAACATAAATTATTGCCCTATATTGTGTTTATGAAATATTGGGAAACAAGTTATATATTAATGTTAGAATTGGTATTAATAATTGTTTTCTATATCTATTGGTCAAAGTATGAATTATATTTTATTGAAGATTTCAGTATTTTATAAGAATTTAAAAAAAATGAATTTATAATAACTCGTCAAAATTAACATATAAAACATGTTTAATAATGTTTATGAAATATCAGGTTTACTGTTTAATTTTCTGATTCTAATGGTCAAGGTTTCAAGAGATTAGTTTAATATTTGAGTGGTTTAGAAGCACTTATAAATATGAATTTCTAATAACTATCAAAATTGTCATTTAAAAGATTGTTTTTTAGCATTCTTTAATTCAGATATTATACTTTAACAAATTTATATGGAATAGATTGTGAGAATTTAATTCTTTAGTTGTCTCTTAAAAATTGCAATTATGAGAAATAAAGTTATTTATTTAGAATTTATCCATCCCGGATGTTGATAAGGTAATTATGGTTAAATTATTGGTGTACATTTTTAATGTAAATGTCTGAGGACATTGATGATGAAAAATATGATTTTTTATTTACTGGTATCGTTAATGAAACTACAAATTTTACGAAATAAAACGTATACTGTTTGCTGCACGATATAACGTTATTGTTGTTTCCTAGTTTGTGCGTATATATACATAAGTCATCGCAAAGCGAGACTTACATGAATACATACATGGAATTTTTAAGAAAAGCGCAAATGTGCGACCACTTATAACCCATATACGATGTGCACGCGGTTCTTTAAATGCAAATTACAGATCAAGGACAACTTAAACTTAAATATCAATGTGTGGTCTGGTTCAAATGGGATTATTTAATAGGCTGATTTATGATCTAGCTACTGGAAAAACCAATTTCGAAAATTACAAAAATTTCGAATTATAATTAAATAAAAAAAATGATTGTTATTTTATCACATAATCTGAAAGTGAGTGGATTAATTTTATATCGTTTATACGAAATGAAAAACTATGACTTGTAGACAGCTAGTGAATAGTAAATATACTCAAACACAAAGGTTGATATTTAGCGAAATCTGAATGAGAAAAATAAAATAATAAGCTCATATCAGAGCATTAGAATGGTATTCGCGGTAGGTATACGTAAAAACGTTTAATAAGAAATGCGAAACGGTTACGTTAATGAACTTGAAATATGGAAACTAGACACACACACATTGACATGTACAAAAAGATAACTTAAAATTAACTTATTATTAGCTACTGATTAAATCCCAACACGACGACGAGAACACTTTGTATGTTGTTGATATTTGACAATTCACAGACGCAATTCTGAGGCGTAGATGACAACAGTCGTTATAATGACAGGATACACGCCAACCATCACCGGTCCCGTTATAGAAAGCATATCCAATATAGTACGTAAATAATGTATCATTGCTGGATCATTCCTGAAAAAAAAACGCAGACAACAGTTGTTCTTTCGACATTGATTATTTACTAATGCGATCGGTATTCTTATAGGACATTTAACTTACTCTGATGAATAATAGCATTTGATTTTCTTAACCATAAATGTTTGGCCACCTATCCGATACGAGTACCAAACTATCAACCATCAACATATTCCATGCATGTCATATTCGTTTTTCACAAAAATCCTGATAGGTTCACCATCTATAAAATCTCGCACGGTGGCGTATTTACGGAGGGGTGATACGTGGGATAGATCCACCTCCATTGACCTTTTTTTGTAATAGACAGTTGTATTATTTTCTGTATTTCTCAATATGATATTACTTTTAAGTATGTCTGTTTTTTAAATGTTCTAATCTTACTAATTGTACCGCTCTGATATATTAATCTTCGGCCATATATGCGACTATCGGTCGAGAAATACATATACCTATATAGTAGTATATGCTGCATTGTAATTTTTATTTCTGCTAATTATTTTTCATGGAAAATTGTTTATAATAAACCCGATAAGCAGTCGGTAAATAAAACGAAATGACTATCAAGACCATGGATTTACTTAAAAAAAATTTGTTACTAGTGGGTATAGGACTTAGTGTATGATATCGTGATTTGTGAATACTTTGAATAGTACATTTTCTGGTACGGTCGTCATTCCGAGTACTGACTTTCACACATTATTTTATTATTTAATTACAAATAAAAGAGTTTGAACAACATTAAGTATTACATAAGCAATAGTTTGACAGAAGTAAATATTTAATCAAGTTTCCTGTTCAATATTGAAATATAATTATAAGCTAAAAATTATTATATTCCTAGTTTATTAGAACCGGCTTAATGGTTTGGCTTTATTGGCATGTGACGGGTCGATACAAATCATGCAAAATGAGATTATCGATGAACTCAGCATCCAAAATATTAGAAAAATGGATTTTGAATTATAACTTATATTAACTACTCAATTAAAAGAAACATTCTGATAGGAAAAATCTTTATTTAACTCAAACGACACATACTTAACGCACACCAATGGCAAAGCCTCACACACGGGCAACAACTAACATGTCGTATACAACTACACAAGTACAACTATCGCATACATCGACGAGCGCACCCTAGTGGCTCAGGTGTTCTCATTCCCCCTATGTTGTTCTCAACCGGAACATAACGATACTTGTAAACTTTTAATGGTCCACAAACACAATGCATTTTACAATAACAATTTATTGAACTTGACAATTTAAAACAATAAATGTAGAAATGAACATACAATTCTTAACAATTTAACAATTAATAAGTATTAGCCATACAACATATCATAAACTATTATAATAATAATGAGAACTCCACATAAAAATTAGTAATCAAGAAAAATAATACAAATAGATAGTTAGAATTGGTATAATTAATTCTATTTCTAATATTATGGCCAAGATTTCAAAACAATAACATTCGAATTGAGTGTTTAATAAGAAATCAAAAAAATGTATTTTTTTGAATTTGTAAATATTAACATAAATTATAGTCCTAAATGGTGTTTATGAAATATTATGTAGTGTTATTAATAATTGTTGGAAACGATATTAATAATTCATTTTTTAAATCTAAAGGTCCAGGTTTAAAGATAAAAACTTAAAAACTCAGTATTTTATAAGCATTTGAAAACATTGAATTTATGACATTTCGTCAAAATGAACATATAAAACATGTTTTTTAGTGATTATGAAATATCATATGAAATTGTAAATAAAATTTAATGAAACCTTAAAAATATTACTTATTCTCAATCTTATGGTCAAGGTTTGAAGATAATAACTTAAGAATTCAGTATGTTATAAGCATTTGAAAACATTGAATTCATGATATTTCGTCAAAATTACTATGTAAAACCTTTTTTAGTGTTTATGAAATATCTGGTTTAATGATTGAGCTTGTTCTAAGTAATGGTAATAATAATTCATTTTCTAAATATAATGGTAACATTTCAAGACAATAACATTGAAATTCAGTGTTTTATAAGCAAATTAAAATTATGAATTTTTTTGAATTTGTAAAAATAAACACAAATTTCAGCCCTATATAGTGTTTATGAAATATTATGAAAAGTGTTATTAATAATTGATGAAAACGGTATAAATAATTCATTTTCTAAATCTAATGGGCCAGGTTTGAAAATATAAACATAAAAATTCAGTATTTTATCAGCATTTCAAAAGATGAAAAATAATGATTTGTCAAAATTAGCATATAAAATATGTTTTATAGTGTTTATCTAATATAAGGTAAAATAATTCATTTTATTCTACGTAAAGTTATAAATAATTAATTTTTTAAATCTAATGGTCCAGGTTTGAAGATAAAAACTTAAAAACTCAGTATTTTATATGCATTTCAAAAAATGAATATATAACATTTTGTCAAAATGAACATATAAAACATGTTTTTTAGTGTTATGAAATATCTGGTTAAATGGTTGAGCTTGTTCTAAGTAATGGTAATAATAATTCATTTTCTAAATATAATGGTCCAGGTTTGAAGATATAAACTTAAAAAATCAGTATTTTATATGCATTTGAAAACAATTGAATTTATGACATTTCGTCAAAATGAACATATAAAACATGTTTTTTAGTGATTATGAAATATCATATTAAATTGTAAATAAAATTTAATGACACCTTAAAAATATTACTCTTTCTCAATCTTATGGTCAAGGTTAGAAGATAACAATTTAAGAATTCAGTATTTTACTAGCATTTGAAAAAAACGTATATATAATATTTCATCAAAATGAACATATAAAACATATTTTTAGTGATTATGAAATATCATATGAAATTGTAAATAAAATTTAATGAAACCTTAAAAATATTACTTATTCTCAATCTTATGGTCAAGGTTTGAAGATAATAACTTAAGAATTCAGTATGTTATAAGCATTTGAATACATTGAATTCATGATATTTCGTCAAAATTACTATGTAAAACCTTTTTTAGTGTTTATGGAATATCTGGTTAAATGATAGAGCTTGTTCTAAGTAATGGTAAAAATAATTTATATTCTAAATCTAATGGTCCAGGTTTGAAGATATAAACTTAAAAACTCAGTGTTTTAGAGAGAATTTAAAACTATGAATTTTTTTGAATTTGTGAAAATTAACATATAAAACATGTTTTTAGTGTCTATGAAATATCTGGTTAAATGATTGAGCTCGTTCTAAGTAATGGTAATAATAATTCATTTTCTAAATATACTGGTCAAGAGTTCAAGACAATAACATTAAAATTCAGTGTTTTATAAGTAATTAAAAACTATGAAATTTTTTGAATTTTTAAAGATTAACATAAATTATTGCCCTATATTGTGTTTATGAAATATTGGGAAACAAGTTATATATTAATGTTAGAATTGGTATTAATAATTGTTTTCTATATCTATTGGTCAAAGTATGAATTATATTTTATTGAAGATTTCAGTATTTTATAAGAATTTAAAAAAAATGAATTTATAATAACTCGTCAAAATTAACATATAAAACATGTTTAATAATGTTTATGAAATATCAGGTTTACTGTTTAATTTTCTGATTCTAATGGTCAAGGTTTCAAGAGATTAGTTTAATATTTGAGTGGTTTAGAAGCACTTATAAATATGAATTTCTAATAACTATCAAAATTGTCATTTAAAAGATTGTTTTTTAGCATTCTTTAATTCAGATATTATACTTTAACAAATTTATATGGAATAGATTGTGAGAATTTAATTCTTTAGTTGTCTCTTAAAAATTGCAATTATGAGAAATAAAGTTATTTATTTAGAATTTATCCATCCCGGATGTTGATAAGGTAATTATGGTTAAATTATTGGTGTACATTTTTAATGTAAATGTCTGAGGACATTGATGATGAAAAATATGATTTTTTATTTACTGGTATCGTTAATGAAACTACAAATTTTACGAAATAAAACGTATACTGTTTGCTGCACGATATAACGTTATTGTTGTTTCCTAGTTTGTGCGTATATATACATAAGTCATCGCAAAGCGAGACTTACATGAATACATACATGGAATTTTTAAGAAAAGCGCAAATGTGCGACCACTTATAACCCATATACGATGTGCACGCGGTTCTTTAAATGCAAATTACAGATCAAGGACAACTTAAACTTAAATATCAATGTGTGGTCTGGTTCAAATGGGATTATTTAATAGGCTGATTTATGATCTAGCTACTGGAAAAACCAATTTCGAAAATTACAAAAATTTCGAATTATAATTAAATAAAAAAAATGATTGTTATTTGATCACATAATCTGAAAGTGAGTGGATTAATTTTATATCGTTTATACGAAATGAAAAACTATGACTTGTAGACAGCTAGTGAATAGTAAATATACTCAAACACAAAGGTTGATATTTAGCGAAATCTGAATGAGAAAAATAAAATAATAAGCTCATATCAGAGCATTAGAATGGTATTCGCGGTAGGTATACGTAAAAACGTTTAATAAGAAATGCGAAACGGTTACGTTAATGAACTTGAAATATGGAAACTAGACACACACACATTGACATGTACAAAAAGATAACTTAAAATTAACTTATTATTAGCTACTGATTAAATCCCAACACGACGACGAGAACACTTTGTATGTTGTTGATATTTGACAATTCACAGACGCAATTCTGAGGCGTAGATGACAACAGTCGTTATAATGACAGGATACACGCCAACCATCACCGGTCCCGTTATAGAAAGCATATCCAATATAGTACGTAAATAATGTATCATTGCTGGATCATTCCTGAAAAAAAAACGCAGACAACAGTTGTTCTTTCGACATTGATTATTTACTAATGCGATCGGTATTCTTATAGGACATTTAACTTACTCTGATGAATAATAGCATTTGATTTTCTTAACCATAAATGTTTGGCCACCTATCCGATACGAGTACCAAACTATCAACCATCAACATATTCCATGCATGTCATATTCGTTTTTCACAAAAATCCTGATAGGTTCACCATCTATAAAATCTCGCACGGTGGCGTATTTACGGAGGGGTGATACGTGGGATAGATCCACCTCCATTGACCTTTTTTTGTAATAGACAGTTGTATTATTTTCTGTATTTCTCAATATGATATTACTTTTAAGTATGTCTGTTTTTTAAATGTTCTAATCTTACTAATTGTACCGCTCTGATATATTAATCTTCGGCCATATATGCGACTATCGGTCGAGAAATACATATACCTATATAGTAGTATATGCTGCATTGTAATTTTTATTTCTGCTAATTATTTTTCATGGAAAATTGTTTATAATAAACCCGATAAGCAGTCGGTAAATAAAACGAAATGACTATCAAGACCATGGATTTACTTAAAAAAAATTTGTTACTAGTGGGTATAGGACTTAGTGTATGATATCGTGATTTGTGAATACTTTGAATAGTACATTTTCTGGTACGGTCGTCATTCCGAGTACTGACTTTCACACATTATTTTATTATTTAATTACAAATAAAAGAGTTTGAACAACATTAAGTATTACATAAGCAATAGTTTGACAGAAGTAAATATTTAATCAAGTTTCCTGTTCAATATTGAAATATAATTATAAGCTAAAAATTATTATATTCCTAGTTTATTAGAACCGGCTTAATGGTTTGGCTTTATTGGCATGTGACGGGTCGATACAAATCATGCAAAATGAGATTATCGATGAACTCAGCATCCAAAATATTAGAAAAATGGATTTTGAATTATAACTTATATTAACTACTCAATTAAAAGAAACATTCTGATAGGAAAAATCTTTATTTAACTCAAACGACACATACTTAACGCACACCAATGGCAAAGCCTCACACACGGGCAACAACTAACATGTCGTATACAACTACACAAGTACAACTATCGCATACATCGACGAGCGCACCCTAGTGGCTCAGGTGTTATCATTCCCCCTATGTTGTTCTCAACCGGAACATAACGATACTTGTAAACTTTTAATGGTCCACAAACACAATGCATTTTACAATAACAATTTATTGAACTTGACAATTTAAAACAATAAATGTAGAAATGAACATACAATTCTTAACAATTTAACAATTAATAAGTATTAGCCATACAACATATCATAAACTATTATAATAATAATGAGAACTCCACATAAAAATTAGTAATCAAGAAAAATAATACAAATAGATAGTTAGAATTGGTATAATTAATTCTATTTCTAATATTATGGCCAAGATTTCAAAACAATAACATTCGAATTGAGTGTTTAATAAGAAATCAAAAAAATGTATTTTTTTGAATTTGTAAATATTAACATAAATTATAGTCCTAAATGGTGTTTATGAAATATTATGTAGTGTTATTAATAATTGATGGAAACGATATTAATAATTCATTTTTTAAATCTAAAAGTCCAGGTTTAAAGATAAAAACTTAAAAACTCAGTATTTTATAAGCATTTGAAAACATTGAATTTATGACATTTCGTCAAAATGAACATATAAAACATGTTTTTTAGTGATTATGAAATATCATATGAAATTGTAAATAAAATTTAATGAAACCTTAAAAATATTACTTATTCTCAATCTTATGGTCAAGGTTTGAAGATAATAACTTAAGAATTCAGTATGTTATAAGCATTTGAAAACATTGAATTCATGATATTTCGTCAAAATTACTATGTAAAACCTTTTTTAGTGTTTATGAAATATCTGGTTTAATGATTGAGCTTGTTCTAAGTAATGGTAATAATAATTCATTTTCTAAATATAATGGTAACATTTCAAGACAATAACATTGAAATTCAGTGTTTTATAAGCAAATTAAAATTATGAATTTTTTTGAATTTGTAAAAATAAACACAAATTTCAGCCCTATATAGTGTTTATGAAATATTATGAAAAGTGTTATTAATAATTGATGAAAACGGTATAAATAATTCATTTTCTAAATCTAATGGGCCAGGTTTGAAAATATAAACATAAAAATTCAGTATTTTATCAGCATTTCAAAAAATGAAAAATAATGATTTGTCAAAATTAACATATAAAATATGTTTTATAGTGTTTATCTAATATAAGGTAAAATGATTCATTTTATTCTACGTAATGGTATTAATAATTAATTTTTTAAATCTAATGGTCCAGGTTTGAAGATAAAAACTTAAAAACTCAGTATTTTATATGCATTTCAAAAAATGAATATATAACATTTTGTCAAAATGAACATATAAAACATGTTTTTTAGTGTTATGAAATATCTGGTTAAATGGTTGAGCTTGTTCTAAGTAATGGTAATAATAATTCATTTTCTAAATATAATGGTCCAGGTTTGAAGATATAAACTTAAAAAATCAGTATTTTATATGCATTTGAAAACAATTGAATTTATGACATTTCGTCAAAATGAACATATAAAACATGTTTTTTAGTGATTATGAAATATCATATTAAATTGTAAATAAAATTTAATGACACCTTAAAAATATTACTCTTTCTCAATCTTATGGTCAAGGTTAGAAGATAACAATTTAAGAATTCAGTATTTTACTAGCATTTGAAAAAAACGTATATATAATATTTCATCAAAATGAACATATAAAACATATTTTTAGTGATTATGAAATATCATATGAAATTGTAAATAAAATTTAATGAAACCTTAAAAATATTACTTATTCTCAATCTTATGGTCAAGGTTTGAAGATAATAACTTAAGAATTCAGTATGTTATAAGCATTTGAATACATTGAATTCATGATATTTCGTCAAAATTACTATGTAAAACCTTTTTTAGTGTTTATGGAATATCTGGTTAAATGATAGAGCTTGTTCTAAGTAATGGTAAAAATAATTTATATTCTAAATCTAATGGTCCAGGTTTGAAGATATAAACTTAAAAACTCAGTGTTTTAGAGAGAATTTAAAACTATGAATTTTTTTGAATTTGTGAAAATTAACATATAAAACATGTTTTTAGTGTCTATGAAATATCTGGTTAAATGATTGAGCTCGTTCTAAGTAATGGTAATAATAATTCATTTTCTAAATATACTGGTCAAGAGTTCAAGACAATAACATTAAAATTCAGTGTTTTATAAGTAATTAAAAACTATGAAATTTTTTGAATTTTTAAAGATTAACATAAATTATTGCCCTATATTGTGTTTATGAAATATTGGGAAACAAGTTATATATTAATGTTAGAATTGGTATTAATAATTGTTTTCTATATCTATTGGTCAAAGTATGAATTATATTTTATTGAAGATTTCAGTATTTTATAAGAATTTAAAAAAAATGAATTTATAATAACTCGTCAAAATTAACATATAAAACATGTTTAATAATGTTTATGAAATATCAGGTTTACTGTTTAATTTTCTGATTCTAATGGTCAAGGTTTCAAGAGATTAGTTTAATATTTGAGTGGTTTAGAAGCACTTATAAATATGAATTTCTAATAACTATCAAAATTGTCATTTAAAAGATTGTTTTTTAGCATTCTTTAATTCAGATATTATACTTTAACAAATTTATATGGAATAGATTGTGAGAATTTAATTCTTTAGTTGTCTCTTAAAAATTGCAATTATGAGAAATAAAGTTATTTATTTAGAATTTATCCATCCCGGATGTTGATAAGGTAATTATGGTTAAATTATTGGTGTACATTTTTAATGTAAATGTCTGAGGACATTGATGATGAAAAATATGATTTTTTATTTACTGGTATCGTTAATGAAACTACAAATTTTACGAAATAAAACGTATACTGTTTGCTGCACGATATAACGTTATTGTTGTTTCCTAGTTTGTGCGTATATATACATAAGTCATCGCAAAGCGAGACTTACATGAATACATACATGGAATTTTTAAGAAAAGCGCAAATGTGCGACCACTTATAACCCATATACGATGTGCACGCGGTTCTTTAAATGCAAATTACAGATCAAGGACAACTTAAACTTAAATATCAATGTGTGGTCTGGTTCAAATGGGATTATTTAATAGGCTGATTTATGATCTAGCTACTGGAAAAACCAATTTCGAAAATTACAAAAATTTCGAATTATAATTAAATAAAAAAAATGATTGTTATTTGATCACATAATCTGAAAGTGAGTGGATTAATTTTATATCGTTTATACGAAATGAAAAACTATGACTTGTAGACAGCTAGTGAATAGTAAATATACTCAAACACAAAGGTTGATATTTAGCGAAATCTGAATGAGAAAAATAAAATAATAAGCTCATATCAGAGCATTAGAATGGTATTCGCGGTAGGTATACGTAAAAACGTTTAATAAGAAATGCGAAACGGTTACGTTAATGAACTTGAAATATGGAAACTAGACACACACACATTGACATGTACAAAAAGATAACTTAAAATTAACTTATTATTAGCTACTGATTAAATCCCAACACGACGACGAGAACACTTTGTATGTTGTTGATATTTGACAATTCACAGACGCAATTCTGAGGCGTAGATGACAACAGTCGTTATAATGACAGGATACACGCCAACCATCACCGGTCCCGTTATAGAAAGCATATCCAATATAGTACGTAAATAATGTATCATTGCTGGATCATTCCTGAAAAAAAAACGCAGACAACAGTTGTTCTTTCGACATTGATTATTTACTAATGCGATCGGTATTCTTATAGGACATTTAACTTACTCTGATGAATAATAGCATTTGATTTTCTTAACCATAAATGTTTGGCCACCTATCCGATACGAGTACCAAACTATCAACCATCAACATATTCCATGCATGTCATATTCGTTTTTCACAAAAATCCTGATAGGTTCACCATCTATAAAATCTCGCACGGTGGCGTATTTACGGAGGGGTGATACGTGGGATAGATCCACCTCCATTGACCTTTTTTTGTAATAGACAGTTGTATTATTTTCTGTATTTCTCAATATGATATTACTTTTAAGTATGTCTGTTTTTTAAATGTTCTAATCTTACTAATTGTACCGCTCTGATATATTAATCTTCGGCCATATATGCGACTATCGGTCGAGAAATACATATACCTATATAGTAGTATATGCTGCATTGTAATTTTTATTTCTGCTAATTATTTTTCATGGAAAATTGTTTATAATAAACCCGATAAGCAGTCGGTAAATAAAACGAAATGACTATCAAGACCATGGATTTACTTAAAAAAAATTTGTTACTAGTGGGTATAGGACTTAGTGTATGATATCGTGATTTGTGAATACTTTGAATAGTACATTTTCTGGTACGGTCGTCATTCCGAGTACTGACTTTCACACATTATTTTATTATTTAATTACAAATAAAAGAGTTTGAACAACATTAAGTATTACATAAGCAATAGTTTGACAGAAGTAAATATTTAATCAAGTTTCCTGTTCAATATTGAAATATAATTATAAGCTAAAAATTATTATATTCCTAGTTTATTAGAACCGGCTTAATGGTTTGGCTTTATTGGCATGTGACGGGTCGATACAAATCATGCAAAATGAGATTATCGATGAACTCAGCATCCAAAATATTAGAAAAATGGATTTTGAATTATAACTTATATTAACTACTCAATTAAAAGAAACATTCTGATAGGAAAAATCTTTATTTAACTCAAACGACACATACTTAACGCACACCAATGGCAAAGCCTCACACACGGGCAACAACTAACATGTCGTATACAACTACACAAGTACAACTATCGCATACATCGACGAGCGCACCCTAGTGGCTCAGGTGTTATCATTCCCCCTATGTTGTTCTCAACCGGAACATAACGATACTTGTAAACTTTTAATGGTCCACAAACACAATGCATTTTACAATAACAATTTATTGAACTTGACAATTTAAAACAATAAATGTAGAAATGAACATACAATTCTTAACAATTTAACAATTAATAAGTATTAGCCATACAACATATCATAAACTATTATAATAATAATGAGAACTCCACATAAAAATTAGTAATCAAGAAAAATAATACAAATAGATAGTTAGAATTGGTATAATTAATAAGAAATCAAAAAAATGTATTTTTTTGAATTTGTAAATATTAACATAAATTATAGTCCTAAATGGTGTTTATGAAATATTATGTAGTGTTATTAATAATTGATGGAAACGATATTAATAATTCATTTTTTAAATCTAAAAGTCCAGGTTTAAAGATAAAAACTTAAAAACTCAGTATTTTATAAGCATTTGAAAACATTGAATTTATGACATTTCGTCAAAATGAACATATAAAACATGTTTTTTAGTGATTATGAAATATCATATGAAATTGTAAATAAAATTTAATGAAACCTTAAAAATATTACTTATTCTCAATCTTATGGTCAAGGTTTGAAGATAATAACTTAAGAATTCAGTATGTTATAAGCATTTGAAAACATTGAATTCATGATATTTCGTCAAAATTACTATGTAAAACCTTTTTTAGTGTTTATGAAATATCTAGTTTAATGATTGAGCTTGTTCTAAGTAATGGTAATAATAATTCATTTTCTAAATATAATGGTAACATTTCAAGACAATAACATTGAAATTCAGTGTTTTATAAGCAAATTAAAATTATGAATTTTTTTGAATTTGTAAAAATAAACACAAATTTCAGCCCTATATAGTGTTTATGAAATATTATGAAAAGTGTTATTAATAATTGATGAAAACGGTATAAATAATTCATTTTCTAAATCTAATGGGCCAGGTTTGAAAATATAAACAGAAAAATTCAGTATTTTATCAGCATTTCAAAAAATGAAAAATAATGATTTGTCAAAATTAACATATAAAATATGTTTTATAGTGTTTATCTAATATAAGGTAAAATGATTCATTTTATTCTACGTAATGGTATTAATAATTAATTTTTTAAATCTAATGGTCCAGGTTTGAAGATAAAAACTTAAAAACTCAGTATTTTATATGCATTTCAAAAAATGAATATATAACATTTTGTCAAAATGAACATATAAAACATGTTTTTTAGTGTTATGAAATATCTGGTTAAATGATTGAGCTTGTTCTAAGTAATGGTAATAATAATTCATTTTCTAAATATAATGGTCCAGGTTTGAAGATATAAACTTAAAAAATCAGTATTTTATATGCATTTGAAAACATTGAATTTATGACATTTCGTCAAAATGAACATATAAAACATGTTTTTTAGTGATTATGAAATATCATATTAAATTGTAAATAAAATTTAATGACACCTTAAAAATATTACTCTTTCTCAATCTTATGGTCAAGGTTAGAAGATAACAATTTAAGAATTCAGTATTTTACTAGCATTTGAAAAAAACGTATATATAATATTTCGTCAAAATGAACATATAAAACATGTTTTTTAGTGATTATGAAATATCATATGAAATTGTAAATAAAATTTAATGAAACCTTAAAAATATTACTTATTCTCAATCTTATGGTCAAGGTTTGAAGATAATAACTTAAGAATTCAGTATGTTATAAGCATTTGAAAACATTGAATTCATGATATTTCGTCAAAATTACTATGTAAAACCTTTTTTAGTATTTATGAAATATCTGGTTTAATGATTGAGCTTGTTCTAAGTAATGGTAATAATAATTCATTTTCTAAATATAATGGTAACATTTCAAGACAATAACATTGAAATTCAGTGTTTTATAAGCAAATTAAAATTATGAATTTTTTTGAATTTGTAAAAATAAACACAAATTTCAGCCCTATATAGTGTTTATGAAATATTATGAAAAGTGTTATTAATAATTGATGAAAACGGTATAAATAATTCATTTTCTAAATCTAATGGGCCAGGTTTGAAAATATAAACATAAAAATTCAGTATTTTATCAGCATTTCAAAAAATGAAAAATAATGATTTGTCAAAATTAGCATATAAAATATGTTTTATAGTGTTTATCTAATATAAGGTAAAATAATTCATTTTATTCTACGTAAAGTTATAAATAATTAATTTTTTAAATCTAATGGTCCAGGTTTGAAGATAAAAACTTAAAAACTCAGTATTTTATATGCATTTCAAAAAATGAATATATAACATTTTGTCAAAATGAACATATAAAACAAGTTTTTTAGTGTTATGAAATATCTGGTTAAATGATTGAGCATGTTCTAAGTAATGGTAATAATAATTCATTTTCTAAATATAATGGTAACATTTCAAGACAATAACATTGAAATTCAGTGTTTTATAAGCAAATTAAAATTATGAATTTTTTTGAATTTGTAAAAATAAACACAAATTTCAGCCCTATATAGTGTTTATGAAATATTATGAAAAGTGTTATTAATAATTGATGAAAACGGTATAAATAATTCATTTTCTTAATATAATGGGCCAGGTTTGAAAATATAAACTTAAAAATTCAGTATTTTATCAGCATTTCAAAAAATGAATATATAACATTTTGTCAAAATTAACATATAAAACATGTTTAATAGTGTTTATGAAATATCAGGTTTACTGTTTAATTTTCTGATTCTAATGGTCAAGGTTTCAAGAGATTAGTTTAATATTTGAGTGGTTTAGAAGCACTTATAAATATGAATTTCTAATAACTATCAAAATTGTCATTTAAAAGATTGTATTTTAGCATTCTTTAATTCAGATATTATACTTTAACAAATTTATATGGAATAGATTGTGAGAATTTAATTCTTTAGTTGTCTCTTAAAAATTGCAATTATGAGAAATAAAGTTATTTATTTAGAATTTATCCATCCCGGATGTTGATAAGGTAATTATGGTTAAATTATTGGTGTACATTTTTAATGTAAATGTCTGAGGACATTGATGATGAAAAATATGATTTTTTATTTACTGGTATCGTTAATGAAACTACAAATTTTACGAAATAAAACGTATACTGTTTGCTGCACGATATAACGTTATTGTTGTTTCCTAGTTTGTGCGTATATATACATAAGTCATCGCAAAGCGAGACTTACATGAATACATACATGGAATTTTTAAGAAAAGCGCAAATGTGCGACCACTTATAACCCATATACGATGTGCACGCGGTTCTTTAAATGCAAATTACAGATCAAGGACAACTTAAACTTAAATATCAATGTGTGGTCTGGTTCAAATGGGATTATTTAATAGGCTGATTTATGATCTAGCTACTGGAAAAACCAATTTCGAAAATTACAAAAATTTCGAATTATAATTAAATAAAAAAAATGATTGTTATTTGATCACATAATCTGAAAGTGAGTGGATTAATTTTATATCGTTTATACGAAATGAAAAACTATGACTTGTAGACAGCTAGTGAATAGTAAATATACTCAAACACAAAGGTTGATATTTAGCGAAATCTGAATGAGAAAAATAAAATAATAAGCTCATATCAGAGCATTAGAATGGTATTCGCGGTAGGTATACGTAAAAACGTTTAATAAGAAATGCGAAACGGTTACGTTAATGAACTTGAAATATGGAAACTAGACACACACACATTGACATGTACAAAAAGATAACTTAAAATTAACTTATTATTAGCTACTGATTAAATCCCAACACGACGACGAGAACACTTTGTATGTTGTTGATATTTGACAATTCACAGACGCAATTCTGAGGCGTAGATGACAACAGTCGTTATAATGACAGGATACACGCCAACCATCACCGGTCCCGTTATAGAAAGCATATCCAATATAGTACGTAAATAATGTATCATTGCTGGATCATTCCTGAAAAAAAAACGCAGACAACAGTTGTTCTTTCGACATTGATTATTTACTAATGCGATCGGTATTCTTATAGGACATTTAACTTACTCTGATGAATAATAGCATTTGATTTTCTTAACCATAAATGTTTGGCCACCTATCCGATACGAGTACCAAACTATCAACCATCAACATATTCCATGCATGTCATATTCGTTTTTCACAAAAATCCTGATAGGTTCACCATCTATAAAATCTCGCACGGTGGCGTATTTACGGAGGGGTGATACGTGGGATAGATCCACCTCCATTGACCTTTTTTTGTAATAGACAGTTGTATTATTTTCTGTATTTCTCAATATGATATTACTTTTAAGTATGTCTGTTTTTTAAATGTTCTAATCTTACTAATTGTACCGCTCTGATATATTAATCTTCGGCCATATATGCGACTATCGGTCGAGAAATACATATACCTATATAGTAGTATATGCTGCATTGTAATTTTTATTTCTGCTAATTATTTTTCATGGAAAATTGTTTATAATAAACCCGATAAGCAGTCGGTAAATAAAACGAAATGACTATCAAGACCATGGATTTACTTAAAAAAAATTTGTTACTAGTGGGTATAGGACTTAGTGTATGATATCGTGATTTGTGAATACTTTGAATAGTACATTTTCTGGTACGGTCGTCATTCCGAGTACTGACTTTCACACATTATTTTATTATTTAATTACAAATAAAAGAGTTTGAACAACATTAAGTATTACATAAGCAATAGTTTGACAGAAGTAAATATTTAATCAAGTTTCCTGTTCAATATTGAAATATAATTATAAGCTAAAAATTATTATATACCTAGTTTATTAGAACCGGCTTAATGGTTTGGCTTTATTGGCATGTGACGGGTCGATACAAATCATGCAAAATGAGATTATCGATGAACTCAGCATCCAAAATATTAGAAAAATGGATTTTGAATTATAACTTATATTAACTACTCAATTAAAAGAAACATTCCGATAGGAAAAATCTTTATTTAACTCAAACGACACATACTTAACGCACACCAATGGCAAAGCCTCACACACGGGCAACAACTAACATGTCGTATACAACTACACAAGTACAACTATTGCATACATCGACGAGTGCACCCTAGTGGCTCAGGTGTTCTCATTCCCCCTATGTTGTTCTCAACCGGAACATAACGATACTTGTAAACTTTTAATGGTCCACAAACACAATGCATTTTACAATAACAATTTATTGAACTTGACAATTTAAAACAATAAATGTAGAAATGAACATACAATTCTTAACAATTTAACAATTAATAAGTATTAGCCATACAACATATCATAAACTATTATAATAATAATGAGAACTCCACATAAAAATTAGTAATCAAGAAAAATAATACAAATAGATAGTTAGAATTGGTATAATTAATTCTATTTCAAATATTATGGCCAAGATTTCAAAACAATAACATTCGAATTGAGTGTTTAATAAGAAATCAAAAAAATGTATTTTTTTGAATTTGTAAATATTAACATAAATTATAGTCCTAAATGGTGTTTATGAAATATTATGTAGTGTTATTAATAATTGATGGAAACGATATTAATAATTCATTTTTTAAATCTAAAAGTCCAGGTTTAAAGATAAAAACTTAAAAACTCAGTATTTTATAAGCATTTGAAAACATTGAATTTATGACATTTCGTCAAAATGAACATATAAAACATGTTTTTTAGTGATTATGAAATATCATATGAAATTGTAAATAAAATTTAATGAAACCTTAAAAATATTAAATATTCTCAATCTTATGGTCAAGGTTTGAAGATAATAACTTAAGAATTCAGTATGTTATAAGCATTTGAAAACATTGAATTCATGATATTTCGTCAAAATTACTATGTAAAACCTTTTTTAGTGTTTATGAAATATCTGGTTAAATGATTGAGCTTGTTCTAAGTAATGGAAATAATAATTCATTCTCTGAATATAATGGTAAAATTTCAAGACAATAACATTGAAATTCAGTGTTTTATAAGCAAATTAAAATTATGAATTTTTTTGAATTTGTAAAAATAAACACAAATTTCAGCCCTATATAGTATTTATGAAATATTATGAAAAGTGTTATTAATAATTGATGAAAACGGTATAAATAATTCATTTTCTAAATCTAATGGGCCAGGTTTGAAAATATAAACATAATAATTCAGTATTTTAATAGCATTTAAAAAAAAGAAAAATAATGATTTGTCAAAATTAACATATAAAATATGTTTTATAGTGTTTATCTAATATAAGGTAAAATAATTCATTTTATTCTACGTAAAGTTATAAATAATTAATTTTTTAAATCTAATGGTCCAGGTTTGAAGATAAAAACTTAAAAACTCAGTATTTTATATGCATTTCAAAAAATGAATATATAACATTTTGTCAAAATGAACATATAAAACATGTTTTTTAGTGTTATGAAATATCTGGTTAAATGGTTGAGCTTGTTCTAAGTAATGGTAATAATAATTCATTTTCTAAATATAATGGTCCAGGTTTGAAGATATAAACTTAAAAAATCAGTATTTTATATGCATTTGAAAACAATTGAATTTATGACATTTCGTCAAAATGAACATATAAAACATGTTTTTTAGTGATTATGAAATATCATATTAAATTGTAAATAAAATTTAATGACACCTTAAAAATATTACTCTTTCTCAATCTTATGGTCAAGGTTAGAAGATAACAATTTAAGAATTCAGTATTTTACTAGCATTTGAAAAAAACGTATATATAATATTTCATCAAAATGAACATATAAAACATATTTTTAGTGATTATGAAATATCATATGAAATTGTAAATAAAATTTAATGAAACCTTAAAAATATTACTTATTCTCAATCTTATGGTCAAGGTTTGAAGATAATAACTTAAGAATTCAGTATGTTATAAGCATTTGAATACATTGAATTCATGATATTTCGTCAAAATTACTATGTAAAACCTTTTTTAGTGTTTATGGAATATCTGGTTAAATGATAGAGCTTGTTCTAAGTAATGGTAAAAATAATTTATATTCTAAATCTAATGGTCCAGGTTTGAAGATATAAACTTAAAAACTCAGTGTTTTAGAGAGAATTTAAAACTATGAATTTTTTTGAATTTGTGAAAATTAACATATAAAACATGTTTTTAGTGTCTATGAAATATCTGGTTAAATGATTGAGCTCGTTCTAAGTAATGGTAATAATAATTCATTTTCTAAATATACTGGTCAAGAGTTCAAGACAATAACATTAAAATTCAGTGTTTTATAAGTAATTAAAAACTATGAAATTTTTTGAATTTTTAAAGATTAACATAAATTATTGCCCTATATTGTGTTTATGAAATATTGGGAAACAAGTTATATATTAATGTTAGAATTGGTATTAATAATTGTTTTCTATATCTATTGGTCAAAGTATGAATTATATTTTATTGAAGATTTCAGTATTTTATAAGAATTTAAAAAAAATGAATTTATAATAACTCGTCAAAATTAACATATAAAACATGTTTAATAATGTTTATGAAATATCAGGTTTACTGTTTAATTTTCTGATTCTAATGGTCAAGGTTTCAAGAGATTAGTTTAATATTTGAGTGGTTTAGAAGCACTTATAAATATGAATTTCTAATAACTATCAAAATTGTCATTTAAAAGATTGTATTTTAGCATTCTTTAATTCAGATATTATACTTTAACAAATTTATATGGAATAGATTGTGAGAATTTAATTCTTTAGTTGTCTCTTAAAAATTGCAATTATGAGAAATAAAGTTATTTATTTAGAATTTATCCATCCCGGATGTTGATAAGGTAATTATGGTTAAATTATTGGTGTACATTTTTAATGTAAATGTCTGAGGACATTGATGATGAAAAATATGATTTTTTATTTACTGGTATCGTTAATGAAACTACAAATTTTACGAAATAAAACGTATACTGTTTGCTGCACGATATAACGTTATTGTTGTTTCCTAGTTTGTGCGTATATATACATAAGTCATCGCAAAGCGAGACTTACATGAATACATACATGGAATTTTTAAGAAAAGCGCAAATGTGCGACCACTTATAACCCATATACGATGTGCACGCGGTTCTTTAAATGCAAATTACAGATCAAGGACAACTTAAACTTAAATATCAATGTGTGGTCTGGTTCAAATGGGATTATTTAATAGGCTGATTTATGATCTAGCTACTGGAAAAACCAATTTCGAAAATTACAAAAATTTCGAATTATAATTAAATAAAAAAAATGATTGTTATTTGATCACATAATCTGAAAGTGAGTGGATTAATTTTATATCGTTTATACGAAATGAAAAACTATGACTTGTAGACAGCTAGTGAATAGTAAATATACTCAAACACAAAGGTTGATATTTAGCGAAATCTGAATGAGAAAAATAAAATAATAAGCTCATATCAGAGCATTAGAATGGTATTCGCGGTAGGTATACGTAAAAACGTTTAATAAGAAATGCGAAACGGTTACGTTAATGAACTTGAAATATGGAAACTAGACACACACACATTGACATGTACAAAAAGATAACTTAAAATTAACTTATTATTAGCTACTGATTAAATCCCAACACGACGACGAGAACACTTTGTATGTTGTTGATATTTGACAATTCACAGACGCAATTCTGAGGCGTAGATGACAACAGTCGTTATAATGACAGGATACACGCCAACCATCACCGGTCCCGTTATAGAAAGCATATCCAATATAGTACGTAAATAATGTATCATTGCTGGATCATTCCTGAAAAAAAAACGCAGACAACAGTTGTTCTTTCGACATTGATTATTTACTAATGCGATCGGTATTCTTATAGGACATTTAACTTACTCTGATGAATAATAGCATTTGATTTTCTTAACCATAAATGTTTGGCCACCTATCCGATACGAGTACCAAACTATCAACCATCAACATATTCCATGCATGTCATATTCGTTTTTCACAAAAATCCTGATAGGTTCACCATCTATAAAATCTCGCACGGTGGCGTATTTACGGAGGGGTGATACGTGGGATAGATCCACCTCCATTGACCTTTTTTTGTAATAGACAGTTGTATTATTTTCTGTATTTCTCAATATGATATTACTTTTAAGTATGTCTGTTTTTTAAATGTTCTAATCTTACTAATTGTACCGCTCTGATATATTAATCTTCGGCCATATATGCGACTATCGGTCGAGAAATACATATACCTATATAGTAGTATATGCTGCATTGTAATTTTTATTTCTGCTAATTATTTTTCATGGAAAATTGTTTATAATAAACCCGATAAGCAGTCGGTAAATAAAACGAAATGACTATCAAGACCATGGATTTACTTAAAAAAAATTTGTTACTAGTGGGTATAGGACTTAGTGTATGATATCGTGATTTGTGAATACTTTGAATAGTACATTTTCTGGTACGGTCGTCATTCCGAGTACTGACTTTCACACATTATTTTATTATTTAATTACAAATAAAAGAGTTTGAACAACATTAAGTATTACATAAGCAATAGTTTGACAGAAGTAAATATTTAATCAAGTTTCCTGTTCAATATTGAAATATAATTATAAGCTAAAAATTATTATATACCTAGTTTATTAGAACCGGCTTAATGGTTTGGCTTTATTGGCATGTGACGGGTCGATACAAATCATGCAAAATGAGATTATCGATGAACTCAGCATCCAAAATATTAGAAAAATGGATTTTGAATTATAACTTATATTAACTACTCAATTAAAAGAAACATTCCGATAGGAAAAATCTTTATTTAACTCAAACGACACATACTTAACGCACACCAATGGCAAAGCCTCACACACGGGCAACAACTAACATGTCGTATACAACTACACAAGTACAACTATTGCATACATCGACGAGTGCACCCTAGTGGCTCAGGTGTTCTCATTCCCCCTATGTTGTTCTCAACCGGAACATAACGATACTTGTAAACTTTTAATGGTCCACAAACACAATGCATTTTACAATAACAATTTATTGAACTTGACAATTTAAAACAATAAATGTAGAAATGAACATACAATTCTTAACAATTTAACAATTAATAAGTATTAGCCATACAACATATCATAAACTATTATAATAATAATGAGAACTCCACATAAAAATTAGTAATCAAGAAAAATAATACAAATAGATAGTTAGAATTGGTATAATTAATTCTATTTCAAATATTATGGCCAAGATTTCAAAACAATAACATTCGAATTGAGTGTTTAATAAGAAATCAAAAAAATGTATTTTTTTGAATTTGTAAATATTAACATAAATTATAGTCCTAAATGGTGTTTATGAAATATTATGTAGTGTTATTAATAATTGATGGAAACGATATTAATAATTCATTTTTTAAATCTAAAAGTCCAGGTTTAAAGATAAAAACTTAAAAACTCAGTATTTTATAAGCATTTGAAAACATTGAATTTATGACATTTCGTCAAAATGAACATATAAAACATGTTTTTTAGTGATTATGAAATATCATATGAAATTGTAAATAAAATTTAATGAAACCTTAAAAATATTAAATATTCTCAATCTTATGGTCAAGGTTTGAAGATAATAACTTAAGAATTCAGTATGTTATAAGCATTTGAAAACATTGAATTCATGATATTTCGTCAAAATTACTATGTAAAACCTTTTTTAGTGTTTATGAAATATCTGGTTAAATGATTGAGCTTGTTCTAAGTAATGGAAATAATAATTCATTCTCTGAATATAATGGTAAAATTTCAAGACAATAACATTGAAATTCAGTGTTTTATAAGCAAATTAAAATTATGAATTTTTTTGAATTTGTAAAAATAAACACAAATTTCAGCCCTATATAGTATTTATGAAATATTATGAAAAGTGTTATTAATAATTGATGAAAACGGTATAAATAATTCATTTTCTAAATCTAATGGGCCAGGTTTGAAAATATAAACATAATAATTCAGTATTTTAATAGCATTTAAAAAAAAGAAAAATAATGATTTGTCAAAATTAACATATAAAATATGTTTTATAGTGTTTATCTAATATAAGGTAAAATAATTCATTTTATTCTACGTAAAGTTATAAATAATTAATTTTTTAAATCTAATGGTCCAGGTTTGAAGATAAAAACTTAAAAACTCAGTATTTTATATGCATTTCAAAAAATGAATATATAACATTTTGTCAAAATGAACATATAAAACATGTTTTTTAGTGTTATGAAATATCTGGTTAAATGGTTGAGCTTGTTCTAAGTAATGGTAATAATAATTCATTTTCTAAATATAATGGTCCAGGTTTGAAGATATAAACTTAAAAAATCAGTATTTTATATGCATTTGAAAACAATTGAATTTATGACATTTCGTCAAAATGAACATATAAAACATGTTTTTTAGTGATTATGAAATATCATATTAAATTGTAAATAAAATTTAATGACACCTTAAAAATATTACTCTTTCTCAATCTTATGGTCAAGGTTAGAAGATAACAATTTAAGAATTCAGTATTTTACTAGCATTTGAAAAAAACGTATATATAATATTTCATCAAAATGAACATATAAAACATATTTTTAGTGATTATGAAATATCATATGAAATTGTAAATAAAATTTAATGAAACCTTAAAAATATTACTTATTCTCAATCTTATGGTCAAGGTTTGAAGATAATAACTTAAGAATTCAGTATGTTATAAGCATTTGAATACATTGAATTCATGATATTTCGTCAAAATTACTATGTAAAACCTTTTTTAGTGTTTATGGAATATCTGGTTAAATGATAGAGCTTGTTCTAAGTAATGGTAAAAATAATTTATATTCTAAATCTAATGGTCCAGGTTTGAAGATATAAACTTAAAAACTCAGTGTTTTAGAGAGAATTTAAAACTATGAATTTTTTTGAATTTGTGAAAATTAACATATAAAACATGTTTTTAGTGTCTATGAAATATCTGGTTAAATGATTGAGCTCGTTCTAAGTAATGGTAATAATAATTCATTTTCTAAATATACTGGTCAAGAGTTCAAGACAATAACATTAAAATTCAGTGTTTTATAAGTAATTAAAAACTATGAAATTTTTTGAATTTTTAAAGATTAACATAAATTATTGCCCTATATTGTGTTTATGAAATATTGGGAAACAAGTTATATATTAATGTTAGAATTGGTATTAATAATTGTTTTCTATATCTATTGGTCAAAGTATGAATTATATTTTATTGAAGATTTCAGTATTTTATAAGAATTTAAAAAAAATGAATTTATAATAACTCGTCAAAATTAACATATAAAACATGTTTAATAATGTTTATGAAATATCAGGTTTACTGTTTAATTTTCTGATTCTAATGGTCAAGGTTTCAAGAGATTAGTTTAATATTTGAGTGGTTTAGAAGCACTTATAAATATGAATTTCTAATAACTATCAAAATTGTCATTTAAAAGATTGTATTTTAGCATTCTTTAATTCAGATATTATACTTTAACAAATTTATATGGAATAGATTGTGAGAATTTAATTCTTTAGTTGTCTCTTAAAAATTGCAATTATGAGAAATAAAGTTATTTATTTAGAATTTATCCATCCCGGATGTTGATAAGGTAATTATGGTTAAATTATTGGTGTACATTTTTAATGTAAATGTCTGAGGACATTGATGATGAAAAATATGATTTTTTATTTACTGGTATCGTTAATGAAACTACAAATTTTACGAAATAAAACGTATACTGTTTGCTGCACGATATAACGTTATTGTTGTTTCCTAGTTTGTGCGTATATATACATAAGTCATCGCAAAGCGAGACTTACATGAATACATACATGGAATTTTTAAGAAAAGCGCAAATGTGCGACCACTTATAACCCATATACGATGTGCACGCGGTTCTTTAAATGCAAATTACAGATCAAGGACAACTTAAACTTAAATATCAATGTGTGGTCTGGTTCAAATGGGATTATTTAATAGGCTGATTTATGATCTAGCTACTGGAAAAACCAATTTCGAAAATTACAAAAATTTCGAATTATAATTAAATAAAAAAAATGATTGTTATTTTATCACATAATCTGAAAGTGAGTGGATTAATTTTATATCGTTTATACGAAATGAAAAACTATGACTTGTAGACAGCTAGTGAATAGTAAATATACTCAAACACAAAGGTTGATATTTAGCGAAATCTGAATGAGAAAAATAAAATAATAAGCTCATATCAGAGCATTAGAATGGTATTCGCGGTAGGTATACGTAAAAACGTTTAATAAGAAATGCGAAACGGTTACGTTAATGAACTTGAAATATGGAAATTAGACACACACACATTGACATGTACAAAAAGATAACTTAAAATTAACTTATTATTAGCTACTGATTAAATCCCAACACGACGACGAGAACACTTTGTATGTTGTTGATATTTGACAATTCACAGACGCAATTCTGAGGCGTAGATGACAACAGTCGTTATAATGACAGGATACACGCCAACCATCACCGGTCCCGTTATAGAAAGCATATCCAATATAGTACGTAAATAATGTATCATTGCTGGATCATTCCTGAAAAAAAAACGCAGACAACAGTTGTTCTTTCGACATTGATTATTTACTAATGCGATCGGTATTCTTATAGGACATTTAACTTACTCTGATGAATAATAGCATTTGATTTTCTTAACCATAAATGTTTGGCCACCTATCCGATACGAGTACCAAACTATCAACCATCAACATATTCCATGCATGTCATATTCGTTTTTCACAAAAATCCTGATAGGTTCACCATCTATAAAATCTCGCACGGTGGCGTATTTACGGAGGGGTGATACGTGGGATAGATCCACCTCCATTGACCTTTTTTTGTAATAGACAGTTGTATTATTTTCTGTATTTCTCAATATGATATTACTTTTAAGTATGTCTGTTTTATAAATGTTCTAATCTTACTAATTGTACCGCTCTGATATATTAATCTTCGGCCATATATGCGACTATCGGTCGAGAAATACATATACCTATATAGTAGTATATGCTGCATTGTAATTTTTATTTCTGCTAATTATTTTTCTTGGAAAATTGTTTATAATAAACCCGATAAGCAGTCGGTAAATAAAACGAAATGACTATCAAGACCATGGATTTACTTAAAAAAAATTTGTTACTAGTGGGTATAGGACTTAGTGTATGATATCGTGATTTGTGAATACTTTGAATAGTACATTTTCTGGTACGGTCGTCATTCCGAGTACTGACTTTCACACATTATTTTATTATTTAATTACAAATAAAAGAGTTTGAACAACATTAAGTATTACATAAGCAATAGTTTGACAGAAGTAAATATTTAATCAAGTTTCCTGTTCAATATTGAAATATAATTATAAGCTAAAAATTATTATATACCTAGTTTATTAGAACCGGCTTAATGGTTTGGCTTTATTGGCATGTGACGGGTCGATACAAATCATGCAAAATGAGATTATCGATGAACTCAGCATCCAAAATATTAGAAAAATGGATTTTGAATTATAACTTATATTAACTACTCAATTAAAAGAAACATTCCGATAGGAAAAATCTTTATTTAACTCAAACGACACATACTTAACGCACACCAATGGCAAAGCCTCACACACGGGCAACAACTAACATGTCGTATACAACTACACAAGTACAACTATCGCATACATCGACGAGCGCACCCTAGTGGCTCAGGTGTTCTCATTCCCCCTATGTTGTTCTCAACCGGAACATAACGATACTTGTAAACTTTTAATGGTCCACAAACACAATGCATTTTACAATAACAATTTATTGAACTTGACAATTTAAAACAATAAATGTAGAAATGAACATACAATTCTTAACAATTTAACAATTAATAAGTATTAGCCATACAACATATCATAAACTATTATAATAATAATGAGAACTCCACATAAAAATTAGTAATCAAGAAAAATAATACAAATAGATAGTTAGAATTGGTATAATTAATTCTATTTCAAATATTATGGCCAAGATTTCAAAACAATAACATTCGAATTGAGTGTTTAATAAGAAATCAAAAAAATGTATTTTGTTGAATTTGTAAATATTAACATAAATTATAGTCCTAAATGGTGTTTATGAAATATTATGTAGTGTTATTAATAATTGATGGAAACGATATTAATAATTCATTTTTTAAATCTAAAGGTCCAGGTTTAAAGATAAAAACTTAAAAACTCAGTATTTTATAAGCATTTGAAAACATTGAATTTATGACATTTCGTCAAAATGAACATATAAAACATGTTTTTTAGTGATTATGAAATATCATATGAAATTGTAAATAAAATTTAATGAAACCTTAAAAATATTACATATTCTCAATCTTATGGTCAAGGTTTGAAGATAATAACTTAAGAATTCAGTATGTTATAAGCATTTGAAAACATTGAATTCATGATATTTCGTCAAAATGAACATATAAAACATGTTTTTTAGTGATTATGAAATATCATATGAAATTGTAAATAAAATTTAATGAAACCTTAAAAATATTACATATTCTCAATCTTATGGTCAAGGTTTGAAGATAATAACTTAAGAATTCAGTATGTTATAAGCATTTGAAAACATTGAATTCATGATATTTCGTCAAAATTACTATGTAAAACCTTTTTTAGTGTTTATGAAATATCTGGTTTAATGATTGAGCTTGTTCTAAGTAATGGTAATAATAATTCATTTTCTAAATATAATGGTAACATTTCAAGACAATAACATTGAAATTCAGTGTTTTATAAGCAAATTAAAATTATGAATTTTTTTGAATTTGTAAAAATAAACACAAATTTCAGCCCTATATAGTATTTATGAAATATTATGAAAAGTGTTATTAATAATTGATGAAAACGGTATAAATAATTCATTTTCTAAATCTAATGGGCCAGGTTTGAAAATATAAACATAATAATTCAGTATTTTAATAGCATTTAAAAAAAAGAAAAATAATGATTTGTCAAAATTAACATATAAAATATGTTTTATAGTGTTTATCTAATATAAGGTAAAATAATTCATTTTATTCTACGTAATAGTATTAATAATTAATTTTTTAAATCTAATGGTCCAGGTGTGAAGATATAAACTTAAAAACACAACATTTTATATGCAATTCAAAAAATGAATATATAACATTTTGTCAAAATTAACATATAAAACATGTTTTTTAGTGTTATGGAATGTCTGGTTAAATGATAGAGCTTGTTCTAAGTAATGGTAAAAATAATTTATATTCTAAATCTAATGGTCCAGGTTTGAAGATATAAACTTAAAAATTCAGTATTTTATATGCATTTGAAAACATTGAATTTATGACATTTCGTCAAAATGAACATATAAAACATGTTTTTTAATGATTATGAAATATCATATGAAATTGTAAAGAAAATTTAATGAAACCTTAAAAATATTACTCATTCTCAATCTTATGGTCCAGGTTTGAAGATATAAACTTAAAAATTCAGTATTTTATATGCATTTGAAAACATTGAATTTATGACATTTCGTCAAAATGAACATATAAAACATGTTTTTTAATGATTATGAAATATCATATGAAATTGTAAATAAAATTTAATGAAACCTTAAAAATATTACTATTTCTCAATCTTATGGTCAAGGTTAGAAGATAACAATTTAAGAATTCAGTATTTTACTAGCATTTGAAAAAAAACGTATATATAATATTTCGTCAAAATGAACATATAAAACATGTTTTTTAGTGATTATGAAATATCATATGAAATTGTAAATAAAATTTAATGAAACCTTAAAAATATTAAATATTCTCAATCTTATGGTCAAGGTTTGAAGATAATAACTTAAGAATTCAGTATGTTATAAGCATTTGAAAACATTGAATTCATGATATTTCGTCAAAATTACTATGTAAAACCTTTTTTAGTGTTTATGAAATATCTGGTTAAATGATTGAGCTTGTTCTAAGTAATGGAAATAATAATTCATTCTCTGAATATAATGGTAAAATTTCAAGACAATAACATTGAAATTCAGTGTTTTATAAGCAAATTAAAATTATGAATTTTTTTGAATTTGTAAAAATAAACACAAATTTCAGCCCTATATAGTATTTATGAAATATTATGAAAAGTGTTATTAATAATTGATGAAAACGGTATAAATAATTCATTTTCTAAATCTAATGGGCCAGGTTTGAAAATATAAACATAATAATTCAGTATTTTAATAGCATTTAAAAAAAAGAAAAATAATGATTTGTCAAAATTAACATATAAAATATGTTTTATAGTGTTTATCTAATATAAGGTAAAATAATTCATTTTATTCTACGTAAAGTTATAAATAATTAATTTTTTAAATCTAATGGTCCAGGTTTGAAGATAAAAACTTAAAAACTCAGTATTTTATATGCATTTCAAAAAATGAATATATAACATTTTGTCAAAATGAACATATAAAACATGTTTTTTAGTGTTATGAAATATCTGGTTAAATGGTTGAGCTTGTTCTAAGTAATGGTAATAATAATTCATTTTCTAAATATAATGGTCCAGGTTTGAAGATATAAACTTAAAAAATCAGTATTTTATATGCATTTGAAAACAATTGAATTTATGACATTTCGTCAAAATGAACATATAAAACATGTTTTTTAGTGATTATGAAATATCATATTAAATTGTAAATAAAATTTAATGACACCTTAAAAATATTACTCTTTCTCAATCTTATGGTCAAGGTTAGAAGATAACAATTTAAGAATTCAGTATTTTACTAGCATTTGAAAAAAACGTATATATAATATTTCATCAAAATGAACATATAAAACATATTTTTAGTGATTATGAAATATCATATGAAATTGTAAATAAAATTTAATGAAACCTTAAAAATATTACTTATTCTCAATCTTATGGTCAAGGTTTGAAGATAATAACTTAAGAATTCAGTATGTTATAAGCATTTGAATACATTGAATTCATGATATTTCGTCAAAATTACTATGTAAAACCTTTTTTAGTGTTTATGGAATATCTGGTTAAATGATAGAGCTTGTTCTAAGTAATGGTAAAAATAATTTATATTCTAAATCTAATGGTCCAGGTTTGAAGATATAAACTTAAAAACTCAGTGTTTTAGAGAGAATTTAAAACTATGAATTTTTTTGAATTTGTGAAAATTAACATATAAAACATGTTTTTAGTGTCTATGAAATATCTGGTTAAATGATTGAGCTCGTTCTAAGTAATGGTAATAATAATTCATTTTCTAAATATACTGGTCAAGAGTTCAAGACAATAACATTAAAATTCAGTGTTTTATAAGTAATTAAAAACTATGAAATTTTTTGAATTTTTAAAGATTAACATAAATTATTGCCCTATATTGTGTTTATGAAATATTGGGAAACAAGTTATATATTAATGTTAGAATTGGTATTAATAATTGTTTTCTATATCTATTGGTCAAAGTATGAATTATATTTTATTGAAGATTTCAGTATTTTATAAGAATTTAAAAAAAATGAATTTATAATAACTCGTCAAAATTAACATATAAAACATGTTTAATAATGTTTATGAAATATCAGGTTTACTGTTTAATTTTCTGATTCTAATGGTCAAGGTTTCAAGAGATTAGTTTAATATTTGAGTGGTTTAGAAGCACTTATAAATATGAATTTCTAATAACTATCAAAATTGTCATTTAAAAGATTGTATTTTAGCATTCTTTAATTCAGATATTATACTTTAACAAATTTATATGGAATAGATTGTGAGAATTTAATTCTTTAGTTGTCTCTTAAAAATTGCAATTATGAGAAATAAAGTTATTTATTTAGAATTTATCCATCCCGGATGTTGATAAGGTAATTATGGTTAAATTATTGGTGTACATTTTTAATGTAAATGTCTGAGGACATTGATGATGAAAAATATGATTTTTTATTTACTGGTATCGTTAATGAAACTACAAATTTTACGAAATAAAACGTATACTGTTTGCTGCACGATATAACGTTATTGTTGTTTCCTAGTTTGTGCGTATATATACATAAGTCATCGCAAAGCGAGACTTACATGAATACATACATGGAATTTTTAAGAAAAGCGCAAATGTGCGACCACTTATAACCCATATACGATGTGCACGCGGTTCTTTAAATGCAAATTACAGATCAAGGACAACTTAAACTTAAATATCAATGTGTGGTCTGGTTCAAATGGGATTATTTAATAGGCTGATTTATGATCTAGCTACTGGAAAAACCAATTTCGAAAATTACAAAAATTTCGAATTATAATTAAATAAAAAAAATGATTGTTATTTGATCACATAATCTGAAAGTGAGTGGATTAATTTTATATCGTTTATACGAAATGAAAAACTATGACTTGTAGACAGCTAGTGAATAGTAAATATACTCAAACACAAAGGTTGATATTTAGCGAAATCTGAATGAGAAAAATAAAATAATAAGCTCATATCAGAGCATTAGAATGGTATTCGCGGTAGGTATACGTAAAAACGTTTAATAAGAAATGCGAAACGGTTACGTTAATGAACTTGAAATATGGAAATTAGACACACACACATTGACATGTACAAAAAGATAACTTAAAATTAACTTATTATTAGCTACTGATTAAATCCCAACACGACGACGAGAACACTTTGTATGTTGTTGATATTTGACAATTCACAGACGCAATTCTGAGGCGTAGATGACAACAGTCGTTATAATGACAGGATACACGCCAACCATCACCGGTCCCGTTATAGAAAGCATATCCAATATAGTACGTAAATAATGTATCATTGCTGGATCATTCCTGAAAAAAAAACGCAGACAACAGTTGTTCTTTCGACATTGATTATTTACTAATGCGATCGGTATTCTTATAGGACATTTAACTTACTCTGATGAATAATAGCATTTGATTTTCTTAACCATAAATGTTTGGCCACCTATCCGATACGAGTACCAAACTATCAACCATCAACATATTCCATGCATGTCATATTCGTTTTTCACAAAAATCCTGATAGGTTCACCATCTATAAAATCTCGCACGGTGGCGTATTTACGGAGGGGTGATACGTGGGATAGATCCACCTCCATTGACCTTTTTTTGTAATAGACAGTTGTATTATTTTCTGTATTTCTCAATATGATATTACTTTTAAGTATGTCTGTTTTATAAATGTTCTAATCTTACTAATTGTACCGCTCTGATATATTAATCTTCGGCCATATATGCGACTATCGGTCGAGAAATACATATACCTATATAGTAGTATATGCTGCATTGTAATTTTTATTTCTGCTAATTATTTTTCTTGGAAAATTGTTTATAATAAACCCGATAAGCAGTCGGTAAATAAAACGAAATGACTATCAAGACCATGGATTTACTTAAAAAAAATTTGTTACTAGTGGGTATAGGACTTAGTGTATGATATCGTGATTTGTGAATACTTTGAATAGTACATTTTCTGGTACGGTCGTCATTCCGAGTACTGACTTTCACACATTATTTTATTATTTAATTACAAATAAAAGAGTTTGAACAACATTAAGTATTACATAAGCAATAGTTTGACAGAAGTAAATATTTAATCAAGTTTCCTGTTCAATATTGAAATATAATTATAAGCTAAAAATTATTATATACCTAGTTTATTAGAACCGGCTTAATGGTTTGGCTTTATTGGCATGTGACGGGTCGATACAAATCATGCAAAATGAGATTATCGATGAACTCAGCATCCAAAATATTAGAAAAATGGATTTTGAATTATAACTTATATTAACTACTCAATTAAAAGAAACATTCCGATAGGAAAAATCTTTATTTAACTCAAACGACACATACTTAACGCACACCAATGGCAAAGCCTCACACACGGGCAACAACTAACATGTCGTATACAACTACACAAGTACAACTATCGCATACATCGATGAGCGCACCCTAGTGGCTCAGGTGTTCTCATTCCCCCTATGTTGTTCTCAACCGGAACATAACGATACTTGTAAACTTTTAATGGTCCACAAACACAATGCATTTTACAATAACAATTTATTGAACTTGACAATTTAAAACAATAAATGTAGAAATGAACATACAATTCTTAACAATTTAACAATTAATAAGTATTAGCCATACAACATATCATAAACTATTATAATAATAATGAGAACTCCACATAAAAATTAGTAATCAAGAAAAATAATACAAATAGATAGTTAGAATTGGTATAATTAATTCTATTTCAAATATTATGGCCAAGATTTCAAAACAATAACATTCGAATTGAGTGTTTAATAAGAAATCAAAAAAATGTATTTTGTTGAATTTGTAAATATTAACATAAATTATAGTCCTAAATGGTGTTTATGAAATATTATGTAGTGTTATTAATAATTGATGGAAACGATATTAATAATTCATTTTTTAAATCTAAAGGTCCAGGTTTAAAGATAAAAACTTAAAAACTCAGTATTTTATAAGCATTTGAAAACATTGAATTTATGACATTTCGTCAAAATGAACATATAAAACATGTTTTTTAGTGATTATGAAATATCATATGAAATTGTAAATAAAATTTAATGAAACCTTAAAAATATTACATATTCTCAATCTTATGGTCAAGGTTTGAAGATAATAACTTAAGAATTCAGTATGTTATAAGCATTTGAAAACATTGAATTCATGATATTTCGTCAAAATTACTATGTAAAACCTTTTTTAGTGTTTATGAAATATCTGGTTTAATGATTGAGCTTGTTCTAAGTAATGGTAATAATAATTCATTTTCTAAATATAATGGTAACATTTCAAGACAATAACATTGAAATTCAGTGTTTTATAAGCAAATTAAAATTATGAATTTTTTTGAATTTGTAAAAATAAACACAAATTTCAGCCCTATATAGTATTTATGAAATATTATGAAAAGTGTTATTAATAATTGATGAAAACGGTATAAATAATTCATTTTCTAAATCTAATGGGCCAGGTTTGAAAATATAAACATAATAATTCAGTATTTTAATAGCATTTAAAAAAAAGAAAAATAATGATTTGTCAAAATTAACATATAAAATATGTTTTATAGTGTTTATCTAATATAAGGTAAAATAATTCATTTTATTCGACGTAATAGTATTAATAATTAATTTTTTAAATCTAATGGTCCAGGTGTGAAGATATAAACTTAAAAACACAACATTTTATATGCATTTCAAAAAATGAATATATAACATTTTGTGAAAATGAAATTATAAAACATGTTCTTTAGTGTTATGGAATATCTGGTTAAATGATAGAGCTTGTTCTAAGTAATGGTAAAAATAATTTATATTCTAAATCTAATGGTCCAGGTTTGAAGATATAAACTTAAAAATTCAGTATTTTATCAGCATTTCAAAAAATGAATATATAACATTTTGTCAAAATTAACATATAAAACATGTTTTTTAGTGTTATGGAATGTCTGGTTAAATGATAGAGCTTGTTCTAAGTAATGGTAAAAATAATTCATATTCTAAATCTAATGGTCCAGGTTTGAAGATATAAACTTAAAAATTCAGTATTTTATATGCATTTGAAAACATTGAATTTATGACATTTCGTCAAAATGAACATATAAAACATGTTTTTTAGTCATTATGAAATATCATATTAAATTGTAAATAAAATTTAATGAAACCTTAAAAATATTACTCTTTCTCAATCTTATGGTCAAGGTTAGAAGATAACAATTTAAGAATTCAGTATTTTACTAGCATTTGAAAAAAACGTATATATAATATTTCGTCAAAATGAACATATAAAACATGTTTTTTAGTGATTATGAAATATCATATGAAATTGTAAATAAAATTTAATGCAACCTTAAAAATATTACTTATTCTCAATCTTATGGTCAAGGTTTGAAGATAATAACTTAAGAATTCAGTATGTTATAAGCATTTGAAAACATTGAATTCATGATATTTCGTCAAAATTACTATGTAAAACCTTTTTTAGTGTTTATGAAATATCTGGTTAAATGATTGAGCTTGTTCTAAGTAATGGTAATAATAATTCATTTTCTGAATATAATGGTAAAATTTCAAGACAATAACATTGAAATTCAGTGTTTTATATGCAAATTAAAATTATGAATTTTTTTGAATTTGTAAAAATAAACACAAATTTCAGCCCTATATAGTATTTATGAAATATTATGAAAAGTGTTATTAATAATTGATGAAAACGGTATAAATAATTCATTTTCTAAATCTAATGGTTCAGGTTTGAAAATATAAACATAAAAATTCAGTATTTTAATAGCATTTCAAAAAATGAAAAATAATGATTTGTCAAAATTAACATATAAAATATGTTTTATAGTGTTTATCTAATATAAGGTAAAATAATTCATTTTATTCTACGGAATAGTATTAATAATTAATTTTTTAAATCTAATGGTCCAGGTGTGAAGATATAAACTTAAAAACACAACATTTTATATGCATTTCAAAAAATGAATATATAACATTTTGTGAAAATGAAATTATAAAACATGTTCTTTAGTGTTATGGAATATCTGGTTAAATGATAGAGCTTGTTCTAAGTAATGGTAAAAATAATTTATATTCTAAATCTAATGGTCCAGGTTTGAAGATATAAACTTAAAAATTCAGTATTTTATCAGCATTTCAAAAAATGAATATATAACATTTTGTCAAAATTAACATATAAAACATGTTTTTTAGTGTTATGGAATGTCTGGTTAAATGATAGAGCTTGTTCTAAGTAATGGTAAAAATAATTCATATTCTAAATCTAATGGTCCAGGTTTGAAGATATAAACTTAAAAATTCAGTATTTTATATGCATTTGAAAACATTGAATTTATGACATTTCGTCAAAATGAACATATAAAACATGTTTTTTAATGATTATGAAATATCATATGAAATTGTAAAGAAAATTTAATGAAACCTTAAAAATATTACTCATTCTCAATCTTATGGTTAAGGTTTGAAGATAAAAACTTAAAAACTCAGTATTTTATATGCATTTGAAAACATTGAATTTATGACATTTCGTCAAAATGAACATATAAAACATGTTTTTTAGTGATTATGAAATATCATATTAAATTGTAAATAAAATTTAATTAAACCTTAAAAATATTACTCTTTCTCAATCTTATGGTCAAGGTTAGAAGATAACAATTTAAGAATTCAGTATTTTACTAGCATTTGAAAAAAACGTATATATAATATTTCGTCAAAATGAACATATAAAACATGTTTTTTAGTGATTATGAAATATCATATGAAATTGTAAATAAAATTTAATGAAACCTTAAAAATATTACTCAGTCTCAATCTTATGGTCAAGGTTTGAAGATAAAAACTTAAAAACTCAGTATTTTATATGCATTTGAAAACATTGAATTTATGACATTTCGTCAAAATGAACATATAAAACATGTTTTTTAGTCATTATGAAATATCATATTAAATTGTAAATAAAATTTAATGAAACCTTAAAAATATTACTCTTTCTCAATCTTATGGTCAAGGTTAGAAGATAACAATTTAAGAATTCAGTATTTTACTAGCATTTGAAAAAAACGTATATATAATATTTCGTCAAAATGAACATATAAAACATGTTTTTTAGTGATTATGAAATATCATATGAAATTGTAAATAAAATTTAATGCAACCTTAAAAATATTACTTATTCTCAATCTTATGGTCAAGGTTTGAAGATAATAACTTAAGAATTCAGTATGTTATAAGCATTTGAAAACATTGAATTCATGATATTTCGTCAAAATTACTATGTAAAACCTTTTTTAGTGTTTATGAAATATCTGGTTAAATGATTGAGCTTGTTCTAAGTAATGGTAATAATAATTCATTTTCTGAATATAATGGTAAAATTTCAAGACAATAACATTGAAATTCAGTGTTTTATATGCAAATTAAAATTATGAATTTTTTTGAATTTGTAAAAATAAACACAAATTTCAGCCCTATATAGTATTTATGAAATATTATGAAAAGTGTTATTAATAATTGATGAAAACGGTATAAATAATTCATTTTCTAAATCTAATGGGCCAGGTTTGAAAATATAAACATAAAAATTCAGTATTTTAATAGCATTTAAAAAAAAGAAAAATAATGATTTGTCAAAATTAACATATAAAATATGTTTTATAGTGTTTATCTAATATAAGGTAAAATAATTCATTTTATTCTACGTAATAGTATTAATAATTAATTTTTTAAATCTAATGGTCCAGGTGTGAAGATATAAACTTAAAAACACAACATTTTATATGCATTTCAAAAAATGAATATATAACATTTTGTCAAAATTAACATATAAAACATGTTTTTTAGTGTTATGGAATGTCTGGTTAAATGATAGAGCTTGTTCTAAGTAATGGTAAAAATAATTCATATTCTAAATCTAATGGTCCAGGTTTGAAGATATAAACTTAAAAATTCAGTATTTTATATGCATTTGAAAACATTGAATTTATGACATTTCGTCAAAATGAACATATAAAACATGTTTTTTAATGATTATGAAATATCATATGAAATTGTAAAGAAAATTTAATGAAACCTTAAAAATATTACTCATTCTCAATCTTATGGTCAAGGTTTGAAGATAAAAACTTAAAAACTCAGTATTTTATATGCATTTGAAAACATTGAATTTATGACATTTCGTCAAAATGAACATATAAAACATGTTTTTTAGTGATTATGAAATATCATATTAAATTGTAAATAAAATTTAATTAAACCTTAAAAATATTACTCTTTCTCAATCTTATGGTCAAGGTTAGAAGATAACAATTTAAGAATTCAGTATTTTACTAGCATTTGAAAAAAACGTATATATAATATTTCGTCAAAATGAACATATAAAACATGTTTTTTAGTGATTATGAAATATCATATGAAATTGTAAATAAAATTTAATGCAACCTTAAAAATATTACTTATTCTCAATCTTATGGTCAAGGTTTGAAGATAATAACTTAAGAATTCAGTATGTTATAAGCATTTGAAAACATTGAATTTATGACATTTCGTCAAAATGAACATATAAAACATGTTTTTTAGTCATTACGAAATATCATATTAAATTGTAAATAAAATTTAATGAAACCTTAAAAATATTACTCTTTCTCAATCTTATGGTCAAGGTTAGAAGATAACAATTTAAGAATTCAGTATTTTACTAGCATTTGAAAAAAACGTATATATAATATTTCGTCAAAATGAACATATAAAACATGTTTTTTAGTGATTATGAAATATCATATGAAATTGTAAATAAAATTTAATGCAACCTTAAAAATATTACTTATTCTCAATCTTATGGTCAAGGTTTGAAGATAATAACTTAAGAATTCAGTATGTTATAAGCATTTGAAAACATTGAATTCATGATATTTCGTCAAAATTACTATGTAAAACCTTTTTTAGTGTTTATGAAATATCTGGTTAAATGATTGAGCTTGTTCTAAGTAATGGTAATAATAATTCATTTTCTGAATATAATGGTAAAATTTCAAGACAATAACATTGAAATTCAGTGTTTTATATGCAAATTAAAATTATGAATTTTTTTGAATTTGTAAAAATAAACACAAATTTCAGCCCTATATAGTATTTATGAAATATTATGAAAAGTGTTATTAATAATTGATGAAAACGGTATAAATAATTCATTTTCTAAATCTAATGGGCCAGGTTTGAAAATATAAACATAAAAATTCAGTATTTTAATAGCATTTAAAAAAAAGAAAAATAATGATTTGTCAAAATTAACATATAAAATATGTTTTATAGTGTTTATCTAATATAAGGTAAAATAATTCATTTTATTCTACGTAATAGTATTAATAATTAATTTTTTAAATCTAATGGTCCAGGTGTGAAGATATAAACTTAAAAACACAACATTTTATATGCATTTCAAAAAATGAATATATAACATTTTGTCAAAATTAACATATAAAACATGTTTTTTAGTGTTATGGAATGTCTGGTTAAATGATAGAGCTTGTTCTAAGTAATGGTAAAAATAATTCATATTCTAAATCTAATGGTCCAGGTTTGAAGATATAAACTTAAAAATTCAGTATTTTATATGCATTTGAAAACATTGAATTTATGACATTTCGTCAAAATGAACATATAAAACATGTTTTTTAATGATTATGAAATATCATATGAAATTGTAAAGAAAATTTAATGAAACCTTAAAAATATTACTCATTCTCAATCTTATGGTCAAGGTTTGAAGATAAAAACTTAAAAACTCAGTATTTTATATGCATTTGAAAACATTGAATTTATGACATTTCGTCAAAATGAACATATAAAACATGTTTTTTAGTGATTATGAAATATCATATTAAATTGTAAATAAAATTTAATGAAACCTTAAAAATATTACTCTTTCTCAATCTTATGGTCAAGGTTAGAAGATAACAAATTAAGAATTCAGTATTTTACTAGCATTTGAAAAAAACGTATATATAATATTTCGTCAAAATGAACATATAAAACATGTTTTTTAGTGATTATGAAATATCATATGAAATTGTAAATAAAATTTAATGCAACCTTAAAAATATTACTTATTCTCAATCTTATGGTCAAGGTTTGAAGATAATAACTTAAGAATTCAGTATGTTATAAGCATTTGAAAACATTGAATTTATGACATTTCGTCAAAATGAACATATAAAACATGTTTTTTAGTGATTATGAAATATCATATGAAATTGTAAAGAAAATTTAATGAAACCTTAAAAATATTACTCATTCTCAATCTTATGGTTAAGGTTTGAAGATAAAAACTTAAAAACTCAGTATTTTATATGCATTTGAAAACATTGAATTTATGACATTTCGTCAAAATGAACATATAAAACATGTTTTTTAGTGATTATGAAATATCATATTAAATTGTAAATAAAATTTAATTAAACCTTAAAAATATTACTCTTTCTCAATCTTATGGTCAAGGTTAGAAGATAACAATTTAAGAATTCAGTATTTTACTAGCATTTGAAAAAAACGTATATATAATATTTCGTCAAAATGAACATATAAAACATGTTTTTTAGTGATTATGAAATATCATATGAAATTGTAAATAAAATTTAATGAAACCTTAAAAATATTACTCAGTCTCAATCTTATGGTCAAGGTTTGAAGATAAAAACTTAAAAACTCAGTATTTTATATGCATTTGAAAACATTGAATTTATGACATTTCGTCAAAATGAACATATAAAACATGTTTTTTAGTCATTATGAAATATCATATTAAATTGTAAATAAAATTTAATGAAACCTTAAAAATATTACTCTTTCTCAATCTTATGGTCAAGGTTAGAAGATAACAATTTAAGAATTCAGTATTTTACTAGCATTTGAAAAAAACGTATATATAATATTTCGTCAAAATGAACATATAAAACATGTTTTTTAGTGATTATGAAATATCATATGAAATTGTAAATAAAATTTAATGCAACCTTAAAAATATTACTTATTCTCAATCTTATGGTCAAGGTTTGAAGATAATAACTTAAGAATTCAGTATGTTATAAGCATTTGAAAACATTGAATTCATGATATTTCGTCAAAATTACTATGTAAAACCTTTTTTAGTGTTTATGAAATATCTGGTTAAATGATTGAGCTTGTTCTAAGTAATGGTAATAATAATTCATTTTATGAATATAATGGTAAAATTTCAAGACAATAACATTGAAATTCAGTGTTTTATAAGCAAATTAAAATTATGAATTTTTTTGAATTTGTAAAAATAAACACAAATTTCAGCCCTATATAGTATTTATGAAATATTATGAAAAGTGTTATTAATAATTGATGAAAACGGTAAAAATAATTCATTTTCTAAATCTAATGGGCCAGGTTTGAAAATATAAACATAAAAATTCAATATTTTAATAGCATTTCAAAAAATGAAAAATAATGATTTGTCAAAATTAACATATAAAATATGTTTTATAGTGTTTATCTAATATAAGGTAAAATAATTCATTTTATTCTACGGAATAGTATTAATAATTAATTTTTTAAATCTAATGGTCCAGGTGTGAAGATATAAACTTAAAAACACAACATTTTATATGCATTTCAAAAAATGAATATATAACATTTTGTGAAAATGAAATTATAAAACATGTTCTTTAGTGTTATGGAATATCTGGTTAAATGATAGAGCTTGTTCTAAGTAATGGTAAAAATAATTTATATTCTAAATCTAATGGTCCAGGTTTGAAGATATAAACTTAAAAATTCAGTATTTTATCAGCATTTCAAAAAATGAATATATAACATTTTGTCAAAATTAACATATAAAACATGTTTTTTAGTGTTATGGAATATCTGGTTAAATGATAGAGCTTGTTCTAAGTAATGGTAAAAATAATTCATATTCTAAATCTAATGGTCCAGGTTTGAAGATATAAACTTAAAAATTCAGTATTTTATATGCATTTGAAAACATTGAATTTATGACATTTCGTCAAAATGAACATATAAAACATGTTTTTTAGTGATTATGAAATATCATATTAAATTGTAAATAAAATTTAATTAAACCTTAAAAATATTACTCTTTCTCAATCTTATGGTCAAGGTTAGAAGATAACAATTTAAGAATTCAGTATTTTACTAGCATTTGAAAAAAACGTATATATAATATTTCGTCAAAATGAACATATAAAACATGTTTTTTAGTCATTATGAAATATCATATTAAATTGTAAATAAAATTTAATGAAACCTTAAAAATATTACTCTTTCTCAATCTTATGGTCAAGGTTAGAAGATAACAATTTAAGAATTCAGTATTTTACTAGCATTTGAAAAAAACGTATATATAATATTTCGTCAAAATGAACATATAAAACATGTTTTTTAGTGATTATGAAATATCATATGAAATTGTAAATAAAATTTAATGCAACCTTAATAATATTACTTATTCTCAATCTTATGGTCAAGGTTTGAAGATAATAACTTAAGAATTCAGTATGTTATAAGCATTTGAAAACATTGAATTCATGATATTTCGTCAAAATTACTATGTAAAACCTTTTTTAGTGTTTATGAAATATCTGGTTAAATGATTGAGCTTGTTCTAAGTAATGGTAATAATAATTCATTTTCTGAATATAATGGTAAAATTTCAAGACAATAACATTGAAATTCAGTGTTTTATATGCAAATTAAAATTATGAATTTTTTTGAATTTGTAAAAATAAACACAAATTTCAGCCCTATATAGTATTTATGAAATATTATGAAAAGTGTTATTAATAATTGATGCAAACGGTATAAATAATTCATTTTCTAAATCTAATGGGCCAGGTTTGAAAATATAAACATAAAAATTCAGTATTTTAATAGCATTTAAAAAAAAGAAAAATAATGATTTGTCAAAATTAACATATAAAATATGTTTTATAGTGTTTATCTAATATAAGGTAAAATAATTCATTTTATTCTACGTAATAGTATTAATAATTAATTTTTTAAATCTAATGGTCCAGGTGTGAAGATATAAACTTAAAAACACAACATTTTATATGCATTTCAAAAAATGAATATATAACATTTTGTCAAAATTAACATATAAAACATGTTTTTTAGTGTTATGGAATGTCTGGTTAAATGATAGAGCTTGTTCTAAGTAATGGTAAAAATAATTCATATTCTAAATCTAATGGTCCAGGTTTGAAGATATAAACTTAAAAATTCAGTATTTTATATGCATTTGAAAACATTGAATTTATGACATTTCGTCAAAATGAACATAGAAAACTTGTTTTTTAATGATTATGAAATATCATATGAAATTGTAAAGAAAATTTAATGAAACCTTAAAAATATTACTCATTCTCAATCTTATGGTCAAGGTTTGAAGATAAAAACTTAAAAACTCAGTATTTTATATGCATTTGAAAACATTGAATTTATGACATTTCGTCAAAATGAACATATAAAACATGTTTTTTAGTGATTATGAAATATCATATTAAATTGTAAATAAAATTTAATGAAACCTTAAAAATATTACTCTTTCTCAATCTTATGGTCAAGGTTAGAAGATAACAATTTAAGAATTCAGTATTTTACTAGCATTTGAAAAAAACGTATATATAATATTTCGTCAAAATGAACATATAAAACATGTTTTTTAGTGATTATGAAATATCATATGAAATTGTAAATAAAATTTAATGCAACCTTAAAAATATTACTTATTCTCAATCTTATGGTCAAGGTTTGAAGATAATAACTTAAGAATTCAGTATGTTATAAGCATTTGAAAACATTGAATTCATGATATTTCGTCAAAATTACTATGTAAAACCTTTTTTAGTGTTTATGAAATATCTGGTTAAATGATTGAGCTTGTTCTAAGTAATGGTAATAATAATTCATTTTCTGAATATAATGGTAAAATTTCAAGACAATAACATTGAAATTCAGTGTTTTATAAGCAAATTAAAATTATGAATTTTTTTGAATTTGTAAAAATAAACACAAATTTCAGCCCTATATAGTATTTATGAAATATTATGAAAAGTGTTATTAATAATTGATGAAAACGGTAAAAATAATTCATTTTCTAAATCTAATGGGCCAGGTTTGAAAATATAAACATAAAAATTCAATATTTTAATAGCATTTCAAAAAATGAAAAATAATGATTTGTCAAAATTAACATATAAAATATGTTTTATAGTGTTTATCTAATATAAGGTAAAATAATTCATTTTATTCTACGGAATAGTATTAATAATTAATTTTTTAAATCTAATGGTCCAGGTGTGAAGATATAAACTTAAAAACACAACATTTTATATGCATTTCAAAAAATGAATATATAACATTTTGTGAAAATGAAATTATAAAACATGTTCTTTAGTGTTATGGAATATCTGGTTAAATGATAGAGCTTGTTCTAAGTAATGGTAAAAATAATTTATATTCTAAATCTAATGGTCCAGGTTTGAAGATATAAACTTAAAAATTCAGTATTTTATATGCATTTGAAAACATTGAATTTATGACATTTCGTCAAAATGAACATATAAAACATGTTTTTTAGTGATTATGAAATATCATATTAAATTGTAAATAAAATTTAATGAAACCTTAAAAATATTACTCTTTCTCAATCTTATGGTCAAGGTTAGAATATAACAATTTAAGAATTCAGTATTTTACTAGCATTTGAAAAAAACGTATATATAATATTTCGTCAAAATGAACATATAAAACATGTTTTTTAGTGATTATGAAATATCATATTAAATTGTAAATAAAATTTAATGAAACCTTAAAAATATTACTCTTTCTCAATCTTATGGTCAAGGTTTGAAGATAATAACTTAAGAATTCAGTATGTTATAAGCATTTGAAAACATTGAATTCATGATATTTCGTCAAAATTACTATGTAAAACCTTTTTTAGTGTTTATGAAATATCTGGTTAAATGATTGAGCTTGTTCTAAGTAATGGTAATAATAATTCATTTTCTGAATATAATGGTAAAATTTCAAGACAATAACATTGAAGTTCAGTGTTTTATAAGCAAATTAAAATTATGAATTTTTTTGAATTTGTAAAAATAAACACAAATTTCAGCCCTATATAGTATTTATGAAATATTATGAAAAGTGTTATTAATAATTGATGAAAACGGTATAAATAATTCATTTTCTAAATCTAATGGGCCAGGTTTGAAAATATAAACATAAAAATTCAGTATTTTATCAGCATTTGAAAAAAATGAATATATAACATTTTGTGAAAATGAAATTATAAAACATGTTCTTTAGTGTTATGGAATATCTGGTTAAATGATAGAGCTTGTTCTAAGTAATGGTAAAAATAATTTATATTCTAAATCTAATGGTCCAGGTTTGAAGATATAAACTTAAAAATTCAGTGTTTTAGAGAGAATTTAAAACTATGAATTTTTTTGAATTTGTGAAAATTAACATATAAAACATGTTTTTAGTGTCTATGAAATATCTGGTTAAATGATTGAGCTCGTTCTAAGTAATGGTAATAATAATTCATTTTCTAAATATACTGGTCAAGAGTTCAAGACAATAACATTAAAATTCAGTGTTTTATAAGTAATTAAAAACTATGAAATTTTTTGAATTTTTAAAGATTAACATAAATTATTGCCCTATATTGTGTTTATGAAATATTGGGAAACAAGTTATATATTAATGTTAGAATTGGTATTAATAATTGTTTTCTATATCTATTGGTCAAAGTATGAATTATATTTTATTGAAGATTTCAGTATTTTATAAGAATTTAAAAAAAATGAATTTATAATAACTCGTCAAAATTAACATATAAAACATGTTTAATAATGTTTATGAAATATCAGGTTTACTGTTTAATTTTCTGATTCTAATGGTCAAGGTTTCAAGAGATTAGTTTAATATTTGAGTGGTTTAGAAGCACTTATAAATATGAATTTCTAATAACTATCAAAATTGTCATTTAAAAGATTGTATTTTAGGATTCTTTAATTCAGATATTATACTTTAACAAATTTATATGAAATAGATTGTGAGAATTTAATTCTTTAGTTGTCTCTTAAAAATTGCAATTATGAGAAATAAAGTTATTTATTTAGAATTTATCCATCCCGGATGTTGATAAGGTAATTATGGTTAAATTATTGGTGTACATTTTTAATGTAAATGTCTGAGGACATTGATGATGAAAAATATGATTTTTTATTTACTGGTATCGTTAATGAAACTACAAATTTTACGAAATAAAACGTATACTGTTTGCTGCACGATATAACGTTATTGTTGTTTCCTAGTTTGTGCGTATATATACATAAGTCATCGCAAAGCGAGACTTACATGAATACATACATGGAATTTTTAAGAAAAGCACAAATGTGCGACCACTTATAACCCATATACGATGTGCACGCGGTTCTTTAAATGCAAATTACAGATCAAGGACAACTTAAACTTAAATATCAATGTGTGGTCTGGTTCAAATGGGATTATTTAATAGGCTGATTTATGATCTAGCTACTGGAAAAACCAATTTCGAAAATTACAAAAATTTCGAATTATAATTAAATAAAAAAAATGATTGTTATTTGATCACATAATCTGAAAGTGAGTGGATTAATTTTATATGGTTTATACGAAATGAAAAACTATGACTTGTAGACAGCTAGTGAATAGTAAATATACTCAAACACAAAGGTTGATATTTAGCGAAATCTGAATGAGAAAAATAAAATAATAAGCTCATATCAGAGCATTAGAATGGTATTCGCGGTAGGTATACGTAAAAACGTTTAATAAGAAATGCGAAACGGTTACGTTAATGAACTTGAAATATGGAAATTAGACACACACACATTGACATGTACAAAAAGATAACTTCAAATTAACTTATTATTAGCTACTGATTAAATCCCAACACGACGACGAGAACACTTTGTATGTTGTTGATATTTGACAATTCACAGACGCAATTCTGAGGCGTAGATGACAACAGTCGTTATAATGACAGGATACACGCCAACCACCACCGGTCCCGTTATAGAAAGCATATCCAATATAGTACGTAAATAATGTATCATTGCTGGATCATTCCTGAAAAAAAAACGCAGACAACAGTTGTTCTTTCGACATTGATTATTTACTAATGCGATCGGTATTCTTATAGGACATTTAACTTACTCTGATGAATAATAGCATTTGATTTTCTTAACCATAAATGTTTGGCCACCTATCCGATACGAGTACCAAACTATCAACCATCAACATATTCCATGCATGTCATATTCATTTTTCACAAAAATCCTGATAGGTTCACCATCTATAAAATCTCGCACGGTGGCGTATTTACGGAGGGGTGATACGTGGGATAGATCCACCTCCATTGACCTTTTTTTGTAATAGACAGTTGTATTATTTTCTGTATTTCTCAATATGATATTACTTTTAAGTATGTCTGTTTTTTAAATGTTCTAATCTTACTAATTGTACCGCTCTGATATATTAATCTTCGGCCATATATGCGACTATCGGTCGAGAAATACATATACCTATATAGTAGTATATGCTGCATTGTAATTTTTATTTCTGCTAATTATTTTTCATGGAAAATTGTTTATAATAAACCCGATAAGCAGTCGGTAAATAAAACGAAATGACTATCAAGACCATGGATTTACTTAAAAAAAATTTGTTACTAGTGGGTAAGGACTTAGTGTATGATATCGTGATTTGTGAATACTTTGAATAGTACATTTTCTGGTACGGTCGTCATTCCGAGTACTGACTTTCACACATTATTTTATTATTTAATTACAAATAAAAGAGTTTGAACAACATTAAGTATTACATAAGCAATAGTTTGACAGAAGTAAATATTTAATCAAGTTTCCTGTTCAATATTGAAATATAATTATAAGCTAAAAATTATTATATACCTAGTTTATTAGAACCGGCTTAATGGTTTGGCTTTATTGGCATGTGACGGGTCGATACAAATCATGCAAAATGAGATTATCGATGAACTCAGCATCCAAAATATTAGAAAAATGGATTTTGAATTATAACTTATATTAACTACTCAATTAAAAGAAACATTCTGATAGGAAAAATCTTTATTTAACTCAAACGACACATACTTAACGCACACCAATGGCAAAGTCTCACACACGGGCAACAACTAACATGTCGTATACAACTACACAAGTACAACTATCGCATACATCGACGAGCGCACCCTAGTGGCTCAGGTGTTCTCATTCCCCCTATGTTGTTCTCAACCGGAACATAACGATACTTGTAAACTTTTAATGGTCCACAAACACAATGCATTTTACAATAACAATTTATTGAACTTGACAATTTAAAACAATAAATGTAGAAATGAACATACAATTCTTAACAATTTAACAATTAATAAGTATTAGCCATACAACATATCATAAACTATTATAATAATAATGAGAACTCCACATAAAAATTAGTAATCAAGAAAAATAATACAAATAGATAGTTAGAATTGGTATAATTAATTCTATTTCAAATATTATGGCCAAGATTTCAAAACAATAACATTGGAATTGAGTTTTTAATAAGAAATCAAAAAAATGTATTTTTTTGAATTTGTAAATATTAACATAAATTATAGTCCTAAATGGTGTTTATGAAATAATATGAAGTGTTATTAATAATTGATGGAAACGATATTAATAATTCATTTTTTAAATCTAATGGTCCAGGTTTGAAGATAAAAACTTAAAAACTCAGTATTTTATAAGCATTTGAAAAAAACGTATATATAATATTTCGTCAAAATGAACATATAAAACATGTTTTTTAATGATTATGAAATATCATATGAAATTGTAAAGAAAATTTAATGAAACCTTAAAAATATTACTCATTCTCAATCTTATGGTCAAGGTTTGAAGATAAAAACTTAAAAACTCAGTATTTTATATGCATTTGAAAACATTGAATTTATGACATTTCGTCAAAATGAACATATAAAACATGTTTTTTAGTGATTATGAAATATCATATTAAATTGTAAATAAAATTTAATGAAACCTTAAAAATATTACTCTTTCTCAATCTTATGGTCAAGGTTAGAAGATAACAATTTAAGAATTCAGTATTTTACTAGCATTTGAAAAAAACGTATATATAATATTTCGTCAAAATGAACATATAAAACATGTTTTTTAGTGATTATGAAATATCATATGAAATTGTAAATAAAATTTAATGCAACCTTAAAAATATTACTTATTCTCAATCTTATGGTCAAGGTTTGAAGATAATAACTTAAGAATTCAGTATGTTATAAGCATTTGAAAACATTGAATTCATGATATTTCGTCAAAATTACTATGTAAAACCTTTTTTAGTGTTTATGAAATATCTGGTTAAATGATTGAGCTTGTTCTAAGTAATGGTAATAATAATTCATTTTATGAATATAATGGTAAAATTTCAAGACAATAACATTGAAATTCAGTGTTTTATAAGCAAATTAAAATTATGAATTTTTTTGAATTTGTAAAAATAAACACAAATTTCAGCCCTATATAGTATTTATGAAATATTATGAAAAGTGTTATTAATAATTGATGAAAACGGTAAAAATAATTCATTTTCTAAATCTAATGGGCCAGGTTTGAAAATATAAACATAAAAATTCAATATTTTAATAGCATTTCAAAAAATGAAAAATAATGATTTGTCAAAATTAACATATAAAATATGTTTTATAGTGTTTATCTAATATAAGGTAAAATAATTCATTTTATTCTACGGAATAGTATTAATAATTAATTTTTTAAATCTAATGGTCCAGGTGTGAAGATATAAACTTAAAAACACAACATTTTATATGCATTTCAAAAAATGAATATATAACATTTTGTGAAAATGAAATTATAAAACATGTTCTTTTGTGTTATGGAATATCTGGTTAAATGATAGAGCTTGTTCTAAGTAATGGTAAAAATAATTTATATTCTAAATCTAATGGTCCAGGTTTGAAGATATAAACTTAAAAATTCAGTATTTTATCAGCATTTCAAAAAATGAATATATAACATTTTGTCAAAATTAACATATAAAACATGTTTTTTAGTGTTATGGAATGTCTGGTTAAATGATAGAGCTTGTTCTAAGTAATGGTAAAAATAATTCATATTCTAAATCTAATGGTCCAGGTTTGAAGATATAAACTTAAAAATTCAGTATTTTATATGCATTTGAAAACATTGAATTTATGACATTTCGTCAAAATGAACATATAAAACATGTTTTTTAATGATTATGAAATATCATATGAAATTGTAAATAAAATTTAATGAAACCTTAAAAATATTACTATTTCTCAATCTTATGGTCAAGGTTAGAAGATAACAATTTAAGAATTCAGTATTTTACTAGCATTTGAAAAAAAACGTATATATAATATTTCGTCAAAATGAACATATAAAACATGTTTTTTAGTGATTATGAAATATCATATGAAATTGTAAATAAAATTTAATGAAACCTTAAAAATATTACATATTCTCAATCTTATGGTCAAGGTTTGAAGATAATAACTTAAGAATTCAGTATGTTATAAGCATTTGAAAACATTGAATTCATGATATTTCGTCAAAATTACTATGTAAAATCTTTTTTAGTGTTTATGAAATATCTGGTTAAATGATTGAGCTTGTTCTAAGTAATGGTAATAATAATTCATTCTCTGAATATAATGGTAAAATTTCAAGACAATAACATTGAAATTCAGTGTTTTATAAGCAAATTAAAATTATGAATTTTTTTGAATTTGTAAAAATAAACACAAATTTCAGCCCTATATAGTATTTATGAAATATTATGAAAAGTGTTATTAATAATTGATGAAAACGGTATAAATAATTCATTTTCTAAATCTAATGGGCCAGGTTTGAAAATATAAACATAAAAATTCAGTATTTTAATAGCATTTAAAAAAATGAAAAATAATGATTTGTCAAAATTAACATATAAAATATGTTTTATAGTGTTTATCTAATATAAGGTAAAATAATTCATTTTATTCTACGTAATAGTATTAATAATTAATTTTTTAAATCTAATGGTCCAGGTGTGAAGATATAAACTTAAAAACACAACATTTTATATGCATTTCAAAAAATGAATATATAACATTTTGTCAAAATTAACATATAAAACATGTTTTTTAGTGTTATGGAATGTCTGGTTAAATGATAGAGCTTGTTCTAAGTAATGGTAAAAATAATTCATATTCTAAATCTAATGGTCCAGGTTTGAAGATATAAACTTAAAAATTCAGTATTTTATATGCATTTTAAAACATTGAATTTATGACATTTCGTCAAAATGAACATATAAAACATGTTTTTTAATGATTATGAAATATCATATGAAATTGTAAAGAAAATTTAATGAAACCTTAAAAATATTACTCATTCTCAATCTTATGGTCCAGGTTTGAAGATATAAACTTAAAAATTCAGTATTTTATATGCATTTGAAAACATTGAATTTATGACATTTCGTCAAAATGAACATATAAAACATGTTTTTTAATGATTATGAAATATCATATGAAATTGTAAATAAAATTTAATGAAACCTTAAAAATATTACTATTTCTCAATCTTATGGTCAAGGTTAGAAGATAACAATTTAAGAATTCAGTATTTTACTAGCATTTGAAAAAAAACGTATATATAATATTTTGTCAAAATGAACATATAAAACATGTTTTTTAGTGATTATGAAATATCATATGAAATTGTAAATAAAATTTAATGAAACCTTAAAAATATTACATATTCTCAATCTTATGGTCAAGGTTTGAAGATAATAACTTAAGAATTCAGTATGTTATAAGCATTTGAAAACATTGAATTCATGATATTTCGTCAAAATTACTATGTAAAACCTTTTTTAGTGTTTATGAAATATCTGGTTAAATGATTGATCTTGTTCTAAGTAATGGTAATAATAATTCATTCTCTGAATATAATGGTAAAATTTCAAGACAATAACATTGAAATTCAGTGTTTTATAAGCAAATTAAAATTATGAATTTTTTTGAATTTGTAAAAATAAACACAAATTTCAGCCCTATATAGTATTTATGAAATATTATGAAAAGTGTTATTAATAATTGATGAAAACGGTATAAATAATTCATTTTCTAAATCTAATGGGCCAGGTTTGAAAATATAAACATAATAATTCAGTATTTTAATAGCATTTAAAAAAAAGAAAAATAATGATTTGTCAAAATTAACATATAAAATATGTTTTATAGTGTTTATCTAATATAAGGTAAAATAATTCATTTTATTCTACGTAATAGTATTAATAATTAATTTTTTAAATCTAATGGTCCAGGTGTGAAGATATAAACTTAAAAACACAACATTTTATATGCAATTCAAAAAATGAATATATAACATTTTGTCAAAATTAACATATAAAACATGTTTTTTAGTGTTATGGAATGTCTGGTTAAATGATAGAGCTTGTTCTAAGTAATGGTAAAAATAATTCATATTCTAAATCTAATGGTCCAGGTTTGAAGATATAAACTTAAAAATTCAGTATTTTATATGCATTTGAAAACATTGAATTTATGACATTTCGTCAAAATGAACATATAAAACATGTTTTTTAATGATTATGAAATATCATATGAAATTGTAAAGAAAATTTAATGAAACCTTAAAAATATTACTCATTCTCAATCTTATGGTCCAGGTTTGAAGATATAAACTTAAAAATTCAGTATTTTATATGCATTTGAAAACATTGAATTTATGACATTTCGTCAAAATGAACATATAAAACATGTTTTTTAATGATTATGAAATATCATATGAAATTGTAAATAAAATTTAATGAAACCTTAAAAATATTACTATTTCTCAATCTTATGGTCAAGGTTAGAAGATAACAATTTAAGAATTCAGTATTTTACTAGCATTTGAAAAAAAACGTATATATAATATTTCGTCAAAATGAACATATAAAACATGTTTTTTAGTGATTATGAAATATCATATGAAATTGTAAATAAAATTTAATGCAACCTTAAAAATATTACTTATTCTCAATCTTATGGTCAAGGTTTGAAGATAATAACTTAAGAATTCAGTATGTTATAAGCATTTGAAAACATTGAATTCATGATATTTCGTCAAAATTACTATGTAAAACCTTTTTTAGTGTTTATGAAATATCTGGTTAAATGATTGAGCTTGTTCTAAGTAATGGTAATAATAATTCATTCTCTGAATATAATGGTAAAATTTCAAGACAATAACATTGAAATTCAGTGTTTTATATGCAAATTAAAATTATGAATTTTTTTGAATTTGTAAAAATAAACACAAATTTCAGCCCTATATAGTATTTATGAAATATTATGAAAAGTGTTATTAATAATTGATGAAAACGGTATAAATAATTCATTTTCTAAATCTAATTTAACTTATTATTAGCTACTGATTAAATCCCAACACGACGACGAGAACACTTTGTATGTTGTTGATATTTGACAATTCACAGACGCAATTCTGAAGCGTAGATGACAACAGTTGTTATAATGACAGGATACACGCCAACCATCACCGGTCCCGTTATAGAAAGCATATCCAATATAGTACGTAAATAATGTATCATTGCTGGATCATTCCTGAAAAAAAAACGCAGACAACAGTTGTTCTTTCGACATTGATTATTTACTAATGCGATCGGTATTCTTATAGGACATTTAACTTACTCTGATGAATAATAGCATTTGATTTTCTTAACCATAAATGTTTGGCCACCTATCCGATACGAGTACCAAACTATCAACCATCAACATATTCCATGCATGTCATATTCATTTTTCACAAAAATCCTGATAGGTTCACCATCTATAAAATCTCGCACGGTGGCGTATTTACGGAGGGGTGATACGTGGGATAGATCCACCTCCATTGACCTTTTTTTGTAATAGACAGTTGTATTATTTTCTGTATTTCTCAATATGATATTACTTTTAAGTATGTCTGTTTTTTAAATGTTCTAATCTTACTAATTGTACCGCTCTGATATATTAATCTTCGGACATATATGCGACTATCGGTCTAGAAATACATATACCTATGTAGTAGTATATGCTGCATTGTAATTTTTATTTCTGCTAATTATTTTTCATAGAAAATTGTTTATAATAAACCCGATAAGCAGTCGGTAAATAAAACGAAATGAATTGTAAATAATCATTTGGAATTGTTGAAAATAATAGTCAAATATTTGAAATTCCCATTGAAACTAGATATTCTTAATATATAAATTATTAATTCTCATTATCCATAATGTTTATTAGTTATGAGACCATTTTCATTGACTCTCAATGCGGAAAAACCAAAAATCTTTTATAAACATACTAAACAGTGATACAAAAACTTAAAATTTCCATTTATACAAGACATTCACAGAGTATAAATAAAAATTCCCCATTATCCATACTGTTTCTTAGTGAAGAGGACATTAATAGTTGAGAAGCAGAGCAGAATTGTCAAAAATCCTTTGGAATTGTTGAAAATAATAATCAAATATTTGAAATTCCAATTTATACTAGACATTCACAGTGTATAAATTAATTATTCCCATTCTACATAATGTTTCATAGTGAAGAGGCCATTAATATTTGAGAAGCTGTGCGGAATTATCAGTTATCCTTTGGAATATTTGAAAATAAGAGTCAAATATTTGAAATTTCAATTTACACTTGATATTCATAATATATAAATTAATTATTCTCATTCTACATAATGTTTCATAGTGAAGAGGCCATTAATATTTGAGAAGCTGTGCGGAATAATCAGTTATTCTTTGGAATTGTTGAATAAAAGAGTCAAATATTTGAAATTACAATTAACACTAGATATTCATAATCTATAAATAAATCATTCCCATTCTACATAATGTTTCATAGTGAAGAGGCCATTAATAATTGAGAAGCAGTGCAGAATTACCAGTTATCCTTTGGAATTGTTGAAAATAAGAGTCAAATATTTGAAATTACAATTAACACTAGATATATAAAAATCTATACATTAATTAATCTCATTATCCATAATGTTTCATAGTGAAACGGACATTAATAATTGAGAAGCAGTGCTAAATTGTCAGTAATCCTTTAGAATTATTGAAAATAAGATTCAAATATTTGATAATCCCATTTATACTGGACATTCACAGTGTATAAATTAAAGTTCCCCATTATCTATAATGTCTCTTGGTGAAGAGGCCATTGTTACTTGAGAAACAGTTCGAAAATTCAATTATCTTTTAGAAACATTCGAAATAATGATACAAATACTTAAAATATCCATTTATACTAGATATTAACAGTGTATAAATTAAAATTCCCCATTATCCATAATATTTCATTGTGAAGAGGCCATTAATATTTGAGAAGCAGAACAGAAATGTCAAAAATCCTTTGGCATTTTTTTAAATAAGATTCATATATATGAAAATCACATTTATACTAGATATTCATAATCTATTAATAAATTATTCCCATTCTACATAATGTTTCATAGTGAAGAGGCCATTAATATTTGAGAAGCAGAACAGAAATGTCAAAAATCCTTTGGCATTTTTTTAAATAAGATTCAAATATATGAAAATCACATTTATACTAGATATTCATAATCTATAAATAAATTATTCCCATTCTACATAATGTTTCATAGTGAAGAGGCCATTAATATTTGAGAAGCTGTGCGGAATTATCAGTTATCCTTTGGAATATTTGAAAATAAGAGTCAAATATTTGAAATTTCAATTTACACTAGATATTCATAATATATAAATTAATTATTCTCATTCTACATAATGTTTCATAGTGAAGAGGCCATTAATATTTGAGAAGCTGTGAGGAATAATCAGTTATCCTTTGGAATTGTTGAATAAAAGAGTCAAATATTTGAAATTACAATTTACACTAGATATTCATAATATATAAATTAATTATTCCCATTCTACATAATGTTTCATAGTGAAGAGGCCATTAATAATTGAGAAGCAGTGCAGAATTACCAGTTATCCTTTGGAATTGTTGAAAATAAGAGTCAAATATTTGAAATTACAATTTACACTAGATATATAAAAATCTATACATTAATTAATCTCATTATCCATAATGTTTCATAGTGAAACGGACATTAATAATTGAGAAGCAGTGCTAAATTGTCAGTAATCCTTTAGAATTATTGAAAATAAGATTCAAATATTTGATAATCCCATTTATACTGGACATTCACAGTGTATAAATTAAAGTTCCCCATTATCTATAATGTCTCTTGGTGAAGAGGCCATTGTTACTTGAGAAACAGTTCGAAAATTCAATTATCTTTTAGAAACATTCGAAATAATGATACAAATACTTAAAATATCCATTTATACTAGATATTAACAGTGTATAAATTAAAATTCCCCATTATCCATAATATTTCATTGTGAAGAGGCCATTAATATTTGAGAAGCAGAACAGAAATGTCAAAAATCCTTTGGCATTTTTTTAAATAAGATTCATATATATGAAAATCACATTTATACTAGATATTCATAATCTATTAATAAATTATTCCCATTTTACATAATGTTTCATAGTGAAGAGGCCATTAATATTTGAGAAGCAGAACAGAAATGTCAAAAATCCTTTGGCATTTTTTTTAAATAAGATTCAAATATATGAAAATCACATTTATACTAGATATTCATAATCTATAAATAAATTATTCCCATTCTACATAATGTTTCATAGTGAAGAGGCCATTAATATTTGAGAAGCTGTGCGGAATTATCAGTTATCCTTTGGAATATTTGAAAATAAGAGTCAAATATTTGAAATTTCAATTTACACTAGATATTCATAATATATAAATTAATTATTCTCATTCTACATAATGTTTCATAGTGAAGAGGCCATTAATATTTGAGAAGCTGTGAGGAATAATCAGTTATCCTTTGGAATTGTTGAATAAAAGAGTCAAATATTTGAAATTACAATTTACACTAGATATTCATAATCTATAAATAAATTATTCCCATTCTACATAATGTTTCATAGTGAAGAGGCCATTAATAATTGAGAAGCAGTGCGGAATTACCAGTTATCCTTTGGAATTGTTGAAAATAAGATTCAAATATTTGAAAATCACATTTATACTAGATATTCATAATCTATAAATAAATTATTCCCATTCTACATAATGTTTCATAGTGAAGAGGCCATTAATATTTGAGAAGCTGTGCGGAATTATCAGTTATCCTTTGGAATATTTGAAAATAAGAATCAAATATTTGAAATTACAATTTACACTAGATATATATTAATCTATACATTAATTAATCTCATTATCCATAATGTTTCATAGGAAAACGGACATTAATAATTGAGAAGCAGTGCTAAATTGTCAGTTATCCTTTGGAATTATTGAAAATAAGATTCAAATATTTGATAATCCCACTTATACTAGATATTCTTAATATATAAAAACATTATTCCCATTCTACATAATATTTCATAGTGAAGAGGCCATTAATATTTGAGAAGCAGTGCTAAATTGTCAGTAATCCTTTAGAATTATTGAAAAAAAGATTCAAATATTTGTAAATCCCATTTATACTAGACATTAACAGTGTATAAATTAAAATTCCCCATTATCCATAATGTTTCATAGTGATGAGGCCATTAATATTTGAGAAGCAGTGTGGAATTATCAGTTATCCTATGGAATTATTGAAAATAAGATTCAAATCTTTGAAATTTCAATTTACACTAGATATTCATAATATATAAATTAATTATTCTCATTCTACATAATGTTTCATAGTGAAGAGGCCATTAATATTTGAGAAGCTGTGCGGAATAATCAGTTATTCTTTGGAATTGTTGAATAAAAGAGTCAAATATTTGAAATTACAATTTACACTAGATATTCATAATCTATAAATAAATTATTCCCATTCTACATAATGTTTCATAGTGAAGAGGCCATTAATAATTGAGAAGCAGTGCAGAATTACCAGTTATCCTTTGGAATTGTTGAAAATAAGAGTCAAATATTTGAAATTACAATTTACACTAGATATATAAAAATCTATACATTAATTAATCTCATTATCCATTATGTTTCATAGTGAAACAGACATTAATAATTGAGAAGCAGTGCGGAATTATCAGTTATCCTTTGGAATATTTGAAAATAAGAGTCAAATATTTGAAATTTCAATTTACACTAGATATTCATAATATATAAATTAATTATTCTCATTCTACATAATGTTTCATAGTGAAGAGGCCATTGATATTTGAGAAGCAGTGCGGAATTATCAGTAATCCTTTGGAATTATTGAAAAAAAGATTCAAATATTTGTAAATCCCATTTATACTAGACATTAACAGTGTATAAATTAAAATTCCCCATTATCCATAATGTTTCATAGTGATGAGGCCATTAATATTTGAGAAGCAGCGTGGAATTATCTGTTATCCTATGGAATTATTGACAATAAGAGTCAAATATTTGAAATTACAATTTACACTAGATATTCATAATTTATAAATCAATTATTCTCATTCTACAGAATGTTTTATAGTGAAGAGGCCATTCATATTTGAGAAGCAGTGCGGAATTGTCAGTTATCCTTCGGAATTGTTGAATATAAGATTCAAATATTTTAAATTACAATTTACACTAGATATTCATATTCTATAAATTAATTATTCTCATTCTACATAATGCTTCATAGTGAAACGGACATTAATAATTGAGAAGCAGTGCTAAATTGTCAGTAATCCTTTAGAATTATTGAAAATAAGATTCAAATATTTGATAATCCCATTTATACTGAACATTCACTGTGTATAAATTAAAGTTCCCCATTATCTATAATGTCTCTTGGTGAAGAGGCCATTGTTACTTGAGAAACTGTTCGAAAATTCAATTATCTTTTATAAACATTCGAAATAATGATACAAATACTTAAAATATCCATTTATACTAGATATTAACAGTGTATAAATTAAAATTCCCCATTATCCATAATATTTCATTGTGAAGAGGCCATTAATATTTGAGAAGCAGAACAGAAATGTCAAAAATCCTTTGGCATTTTTTTAAATAAGATTCAAATATATGAAAATCACATTTATACTAGATATTCATAATCTATAAATAAATTATTCCCATTCTACATAATGTTTCATAGTGAAAAGGCCATTAATATTTGAAAAGCTGTGCGGAATTATCAGTTATCCTTTGGAATATTTGAAAATAAGAATCAAATATTTGAAAATCCCATTTATACTAGATATTCATAATCTATAAATAAATTATTCCCATTCTACATAATGTTTCATAGTGAGGAGGCCATTCATAGTTGAGAAGCAGTGCGGAATTATCAGTTATCCTTTGGAATTGTTGAAAATAAGATTCAAATCTTTGAAAATCCCATTTATACTAGATATTCATAATCTATACATTAATTAATCCCATTGTCCATAATGTTTCATAGTGAAATGGACATTAATAATTGAGAAGCAGTGCTAAATTGTCAGTAATCCTTTAGAATTATTGAAAATAAGATTCAAATATTTGATAATCCCATTTATACTGGACATTCACAGTGTATAAATTAAAGTTCCCCATTATCTATAATATCTCTTGGTGAAGAGGCCATTGTTACTTGAGAAACAGTTCGAAAATTCAATTATCTTTTAGAAACATTCGAAATAATGATACAAATACTTAAAATATCCATTTATACTAGATATTAACAGTGTATAAATTAAAATTCCCCATTATCCATAATATTTCATTGTGAAGAGGCCATTAATATTTGAGAAGCAGAACAGAAATGTCAAAAATCCTTTGGCATTTTTTTAAATAAGATTCAAATATATGAAAATCACATTTATACTAGATATTCATAATCTATAAATAAATTATTCCCATTCTACATAATGTTTCATAGTGAAGAGGCCATTAATAATTGAGAAGCAGTGCTAAATTATCAGTTATCCTTTGAAATTGTTGAAAATAAGATTCAAATATTTGAAAATCACATTTATACTAGATATTCATAATCTATAAATAAATTATTCCCATTCTACATAATGTTTCATAGTGAAGAGGCCATTAATATTTGAGAAGCTGTGCGGAATTATCAGTTATCCTTTGGAATATTTGAAAATAAGAATCAAATATTTGAAATTACAATTTACACTAGATATTCATATTCTATAAATTAATTATTCTCATTCTACATGATGTTTCATAGTGATGAGGCCATTAATATTTGAGAAGCTGAGCGGAATAATCAGTTATCCTTTGGAATTGTTGAAAATAAGAGTCAAATATTTGAAATTACAATTTACACTAGATAAATATTAATCTATACATTAATTAATCTCATTATCCATAATGTTTCATAGTGAAACGGACATTAATAATTGAGAAGCAGTGAGGAATTATCAGTTATCCTTTGGAATTGTTGAAAATAAGAGTCAAATATTTGAAACACCCATTTATACTAGACATTCTCGGTGTATAAAATAAAGGTCCCCTTTATCTATAATGTTTCTTAGTGAAGAGGCCATTAATATTAAAGGAGCAGTGCTAAATTGTCAGTTATCCTTTGGAATTGTTGCAAATAAGATTCAAATATTTTAAATTACAATTTACAATAGATATACATAATCTATACATTAATTAATCCCATTGTCCATAATGTTTCATAGTGAAATGGACATTAATAATTGAGAAGCAGTGCTAAATTGTCAGTAATCCTTTTGATTTATTGAAAAAAAGATTCAATTATTTGAAAATCCCATTTATACTAGACATTAACAGTGTATAAAATAAAATTCCCCATTATCCATAATGCTTCTTAGTGATGAGGCCATTGATATTTGAGAAGCAGTGCGGAATTATCAGTTATCCTTTGAAATTGTTGAAAATAAGATTCAAATATTTGAAAATCCCATTTATACTAGATATTCATAATCTATAAATAAATTATTCCCATTCTACATAATGTTTCATAGTGAAGAGGCCATTCATATTTGAGAAGCAGTGCGGAATTATCAGTTATCCTTTGGAATTGTTGAAAATAAGATTCAAATCTTTGAAAATCCCATTTATACTAGCTATTCATAATCTATACATTAATAAATCCCATTGTCCATAATGATTCATAGTGAAATGGACATTAATAATTGAGAAGCACTGCTAAATTGTCAGTAATCCTTTAGAATTATTGAAAATAAGATTCAAATATTTGATAATCCCATTTATACTGGACATTCACAGTGTATAAATTAAAGTTCCCCATTATCTATAATGTCTCTTGGTGAAGAGGCCATTGTTACTTGAGAAACAGTTCGAAAATTCAATTATCTTTTAGAAACATTCGAAATAATGATACAAATACTTAAAATATCCATTTATACTAGATAGTAACAGTGTATAAATTAAAATTCCCCATTATCCATAATATTTCATTGTGAAGAGGCCATTAATATTTGAGAAGCAGAACAGAAATGTCAAAAATCCTTTGGCATTTTTATAAATAAGATTCAAATATATGAAAATCCCATTTATACTAGATATTCATAATCTATAAATAAATTAATCCCATTCTACATAATGTTTCATAGTGAGGAGGCCATTCATATTTGAGAAGTACTGCTAAATTGTCAGTAATCCTTTAGAATTATTGAAAATAAGATTCAAATATTTGATAATCCCATTTATACTGGACATTCACAGTGTATAAATTAAAGTTCCCCATTATCTATAATGTCTCTTGGTGAAAAGGCCATTAATATTAAAGGAGCAGTGCTAAATTGTCAGTTATCCATTAGAATTATTGAAAATAAGATTCAAATATTTGATAATCCCATTTATACTAGTCATTCACAGTGTATAAATTAAAGTTCCCCATTATCTATAATGTCTCTTGGTGAAGAGGCCATTATAACTTGAGAAACAGTTCGGAAATTCAATTATCTTTTAGAAACATTCAAAATAATGCTACAAATACTTAAAATTTCCATTTATACTAGACATTAACAGTGTATAAATTAAAATTCCCCATTATCCATAATGTTTCTTAGTGCTGAGGCCATTGATATTTGAGAAGCAGTGCGGAATTATCAGTTATCCTTTGAAATTGTTGAAAATAAGATTCAAATATTTGAAAATCCCATTTATACTAGATATTCATAATCTATAAATAAATTATTCCCATTCTACATAATGTTTCATAGTGAAGAGGCCATTTATATTTGAGAAGCTGTGCGGAATTATCAGTTATCCTTTGGAATATTTGAAAATAAGAGTCAAATATTTGAAATTTCAATTTACACTAGATATTCATAATATATAAATTAATTATTCTCATTCTACATAATGTTTCATAGTGAAGAGGCCATTGATATTTGAGAAGCAGTGCGGAATTATCAGTAATCCTTTGGAATTATTGAAAAAAAGATTCAAATATTTGTAAATCCCATTTATACTAGACATTAACAGTGTATAAAATAAAATTCACCATTATCCATAATGTTTCATAGTGATGAGGCCATTAATATTTGAGAAGCAGCGTGGAATTATCAGTTATCCTATGGAATTATTGACAATAAGAGTCAAATATTTGAAATTACAATTTACACTAGATATTCATAATTTATAAATCAATTATTCTCATTCTACAGAATGTTTTATAGTGAAGAGGCCATTCATATTTGAGAAGCAGTGCGGAATTGTCAGTTATCCTTTGGAATTGTTGAATATAAGATTCAAATATTTTAAATTACAATTTACACTAGATATTCATATTCTATAAATTAATTATTCTCATTCTACATAATGCTTCATAGTGAAACGGACATTAATAATTGAGAAGCAGTGCTAAATTGTCAGTAATCCTTTAGAATTATTGAAAATAAGATTCAAATATTTGATAATCCCATTTATACTGAACATTCACTGTGTATAAATTAAAGTTCCCCATTATCTATAATGTCTCTTGGTGAAGAGGCCATTGTTACTTGAGAAACTGTTCGAAAATTCAATTATCTTTTATAAACATTCGAAATAATGATACAAATACTTAAAATATCCATTTATACTAGATATTAACAGTGTATAAATTAAAATTCCCCATTATCCATAATGTTTCTTAGTGCTGAGGCCATTGATATTTGAGAAGCAGTGCGGAATTATCAGTTATCCTTTGAAATTGTTGAAAATAAGATTCAAATATTTGAAAATCCCATTTATACTAGATATTCATAATCTATAAATAAATTATTCCCATTCTACATAATGTTTCATAGTGAAGAGGCCATTAATATTTGAGAAGCTGTGCGGAATAATCAGTTATTCTTTGGAATTGTTGAATAAAAGAGTCAAATATTTGAAATTACAATTAACACTAGATATTCATAATCTATAAATAAATCATTCCCATTCTACATAATGTTTCATAGTGAAGAGGCCATTAATATTTGAGAAGCTGTGCGGAATAATCAGTTATCCTTTGGAATTGTTGAAAATAAGAGTCAAATATTTGAAATTACAATTTACACTAGATAAATATTAATCTATACATTAATTAATCTCATTATCCATAATGTTTCATAGTGAAACGGACATTAATAATTGAGAAGCAGTGCGGAATTATCAGTTATCCTTTGGAATTGTTGAAAATAAGTGTCAAATATTTGAAACACCCATTTATACTAGACATTCTCGGTGTATAAAATAAAGGTCCCCTTTATCCATAATGCTTCTTAGTGATGAGGCCATTGATATTTGAGAAGCAGTGCGGAATTGTCAGTTATCCTTTGAAATTGTTGAAAATAAGATTCAAATATTTGAAAATCCCATTTATACTAGATATTCATAATCTATACATTAATAAATCCCATTGTCCATAATGTTTCATAGTGAAATGGACATTAATAATTGAGAAGCACTGCTAAATTGTCAGTAATCCTTTAGAATTATTGAAAATAAGATTCAAATATTTGATAATCCCATTTATACTGGACATTCACAGTGTATAAATTAAAGTTCCCCATTATCTATAATGTCTCTTGGTGAAGAGGCCATTGTTACTTGAGAAACAGTTCGAAAATTCAATTATCTTTTAGAAACATTCGAAATAATGATACAAATACTTAAAATATCCATTTATACTAGATATTAACAGTGTATAAATTAAAATTCCCCATTATCCATAATATTTCATTGTGAAGAGGCCATTAATATTTGAGAAGCAGAACAGAAATGTCAAAAATCCTTTGGCATTTTTTTAAATAAGATTCAAATATATTAAAATCACATTTATACTAGATATTCATAATCTATAAATAAATTATTCCCATTCTACATAATGTTTCATAGTGAAGAGGCCATTAATATTTGAGAAGCTGTGCGGAATTATCAGTTATCCTTTGGAATATTTGAAAATAAGATTCAAATATTTGATAATCCCATTTATACTAGTCATTCACAGTGTATAAATTAAAGTTCCCCATTATCTATAATGTCTCTTGGTGAAGAGGCCATTATAACTTGAGAAACAGTTCGGAAATTCAATTATCTTTTAGAAACATTCAAAATAATGCTACAAATACTTAAAATTTCCATTTATACTAGACATTAACAGTGTATAAATTAAAATTCCCCATTATCCATAATGTTTCTTAGTGCTGAGGCCATTGATATTTGAGAAGCAGTGCGGAATTATCAGTTATCCTTTGAAATTGTTGAAAATAAGATTCAAATATTTGAAAATCCCATTTATACTAGATATTCATAATCTATAAATAAATTATTCCCATTCTACATAATGTTTCATAGTGAAGAGGCCATTAATATTTGAGAAGCTGTGCGGAATAATCAGTTATTCTTTGGAATTGTTGAATAAAAGAGTCAAATATTTGAAATTACAATTAACACTAGATATTCATAATCTATAAATAAATCATTCCCATTCTACATAATGTTTCATAGTGAAGAGGCCATTAATATTTGAGAAGCTGTGCGGAATAATCAGTTATCCTTTGGAATTGTTGAAAATAAGAGTCAAATATTTGAAATTACAATTTACACTAGATAAATATTAATCTATACATTAATTAATCTCATTATCCATAATGTTTCATAGTGAAACGGACATTAATAATTGAGAAGCAGTGCGGAATTATCAGTTATCCTTTGGAATTGTTGAAAATAAGTGTCAAATATTTGAAACACCCATTTATACTAGACATTCTCGGTGTATAAAATAAAGGTCCCCTTTATCCATAATGCTTCTTAGTGATGAGGCCATTGATATTTGAGAAGCAGTGCGGAATTGTCAGTTATCCTTTGAAATTGTTGAAAATAAGATTCAAATATTTGAAAATCCCATTTATACTAGATATTCATAATCTATACATTAATAAATCCCATTGTCCATAATGTTTCATAGTGAAATGGACATTAATAATTGAGAAGCACTGCTAAATTGTCAGTAATCCTTTAGAATTATTGAAAATAAGATTCAAATATTTGATAATCCCATTTATACTGGACATTCACAGTGTATAAATTAAAGTTCCCCATTATCTATAATGTCTCTTGGTGAAGAGGCCATTGTTACTTGAGAAACAGTTCGAAAATTCAATTATCTTTTAGAAACATTCGAAATAATGATACAAATACTTAAAATATCCATTTATACTAGATATTAACAGTGTATAAATTAAAATTCCCCATTATCCATAATATTTCATTGTGAAGAGGCCATTAATATTTGAGAAGCAGAACAGAAATGTCAAAAATCCTTTGGCATTTTTTTAAATAAGATTCAAATATATTAAAATCACATTTATACTAGATATTCATAATCTATAAATAAATTATTCCCATTCTACATAATGTTTCATAGTGAAGAGGCCATTAATATTTGAGAAGCTGTGCGGAATTATCAGTTATCCTTTGGAATATTTGAAAATAAGATTCAAATATTTGAAAATCCCATTTATACTAGATATTCATAATCTATAAATAAATATTTCCCATTCTACATAATGTTTCATAGTGAGGAGGCCATTCATATTTGAGAAGCAGTGCTAAATTGTCAGTAATCCTTTAGAATTATTGAAAATAAGATTCAAATATTCGATAATCCCATTTATACTAGACATTAACAGTGTATAAAATAAAATTCCCCATTATCCATAATGCTTCTTAGTGATGAGGCCATTGATATTTGAGAAGCAGTGCGGAATTATCAGTTATCCTTTGAAATCGTTGAAAATAAGATTCAAATATTTGAAAATCCCATTTATACTAGATATTCATAATCTATAAATAAATTATTCCCATTCTACATAATGTTTCATAGTGAAAAGGCCATTAATATTTGAAAAGCTGTGCGGAATTATCAGTTATCCTTTGGAATATTTGAAAATAAGAATCAAATATTTGAAAATCCCATTTATACTAGATATTCATAATCTATACATTAATAAATCCCATTGTCCATAATGTTTCATAGTGAAATGGACATTAATAATTGAGAAGCACTGCTAAATTGTCAGTAATCCTTTAGAATTATTGAAAATAAGATTCAAATATTTGATAATCCCATTTATACTGGACATTCACAGTGTATAAATTAAAGTTCCCCATTATCTATAATGTCTCTTGGTGAAGAGGCCATTAATATTAATGGAGCAGTGCTAAATTGTCAGTAATCCTTTAGAATTATTGAAAATAAGATTCAAATATTTGAAAATCCCATTTATACTAGAAATTCATAATCTATACATTAATAAATCCCATTGTCCATAATGTTTCATAGTGAAATGGACATTAATAATTGAGAAGCACTGCTAAATTGTCAGTAATCCTTTAGAATTATTGAAAATAAGATTCAAATATTTGATAATCCCATTTATACTAGTCATTCACAGTGTATAAATTAAAGTTCCCCATTATCTATAATGTCTCTTGGTGAAGAGGCCATTATAACTTGAGAAACAGTTCGGAAATTCAATTATCTTTTAGAAACATTCAAAATAATGCTACAAATACTTAAAATTTCCATTTATACTAGACATTAACAGTGTATAAATTAAAATTCCCCATTATCCATAATGTTTCTTAGTGCTGAGGCCATTGATATTTGAGAAGCAGTGCGGAATTATCAGTTATCCTTTGAAATTGTTGAAAATAAGATTCAAATATTTGAAAATCCCATTTATACTAGATATTCATAATCTATAAATAAATTATTCCCATTCTACATAATGTTTCATAGTGAAGAGGCCATTAATATTTGAGAAGCTGTGCGGAATAATCAGTTATCCTTTGGAATTGTTGAAAATAAGAGTCAAATATTTGAAATTACAATTTACACTAGATAAATATTAATCTATACATTAATTAATCTCATTATCCATAATGTTTCATAGTGAAACGGACATTAATATTTGAGAAGCTGTGCGGAATAATCAGTTATCCTTTGGAATTGTTGAAAATAAGAGTCAAATATTTGAAATTACAATTTACACTAGATAAATATTAATCTATACATTAATTAATCTCATTATCCATAATGTTTCATAGTGAAACGGACATTAATAATTGAGAAGCACTGCTAAATTGTCAGTCATCCTTAAGAATTATTGAAAATAAGATTCAAATATTTGATAATCCCATTTATACTGGACATTCACAGTGTATAAATTAAAGTTCCCCATTATCTATAATGTCTCTTGGTGAAGAGGCCATTGTTACTTGAGAAACAGTTCGAAAATTCAATTATCTTTTAGAAACATTCGAAATAATGATACAAATACTTAAAATATCCATTTATACTAGATATTAACAGTGTATAAATTAAAATTCCCCATTATCCATAATATTTCATTGTGAAGAGGCCATTAATATTTGAGAAGCAGAACAGAAATGTCAAAAATCCTTTGGCAATTTTTTAAATAAGGTTCAAATATATGAAAATCCCATTTATACTAGATATTCATAATCTATAAATAAATATTTCCCATTCTACATAATGTTTCATAGTGAGGAGGCCATTCATATTTGAGAAGCAGTGCTAAATTGTCAGTAATCCTTTAGAATTATTGAAAATAAGATTCAAATATTCGATAATCCCATTTATACTAGATATTCATAATCTATACATTAATAAATCCCATTGTCCATAATGTTTCATAGTGAAATGGACATTAATAATTGAGAAGCACTGCTAAATTGTCAGTAATCCTTTAGAATTATTGAAAATAAGATTCAAATATTTGATAATCCCATTTATACTGGACATTCACAGTGTATAAATTAAAGTTCCCCATTATCTATAATGTCTCTTGGTGAAGAGGCCATTAATATTAAAGGAGCAGTGCTAAATTGTCAGTAATCCTTTAGAATTATTGAAAATAAGATTCAAATATTTGATAATCCCATTTATACTAGTCATTCACAGTGTATAAATTAAAGTTCCCCATTATCTATAATGTCTCTTGGTGAAGAGGCCATTATAACTTGAGAAACAGTTCGGAAATTCAATTATCTTTTAGAAACATTCAAAATAATGCTACAAATACTTAAAATTTCCAATTATACTAGACATTAACAGTGTATAAATTAAAATTCCCCATTATCCATAATGTTTCTTAGTGCTGAGGCCATTGATATTTGAGAAGCAGTGCGGAATTATCAGTTATCCTTTGAAATTGTTGAAAATAAGATTCAAATATTTGAAAATCCCATTTATACTAGATATTCATAATCTATAAATAAATTATTCCCATTCTACATAATGTTTCATAGTGAAGAGGCCATTAATATTTGAGAAGCTGTGCGGAATAATCAGTTATCCTTTGGAATTGTTGAAAATAAGAGTCAAATATTTGAAATTACAATTTACACTAGATAAATATTAATCTATACATTAATTAATCTCATTATCCATAATGTTTCATAGTGAAACGGACATTAATATTTGAGAAGCTGTGCGGAATAATCAGTTATCCTTTGGAATTGTTGAAAATAAGAGTCAAATATTTGAAATTACAATTTACACTAGATAAATATTAATCTATACATTAATTAATCTCATTATCCATAATGTTTCATAGTGAAACGGACATTAATAATTGAGAAGCAGTGCGGAATTATCAGTTATCCTTTGGAATTGTTGAAAATAAGAGTCAAATATTTGAAACACCCATTTATACTAGACATTCTCGGTGTATAAAATAAAGGTCCCCTTTATCCATAATGCTTCTTAGTGATGAGGCCATTGATATTTGAGAAGCAGTGCGGAATTATCAGTTATCCTTTGAAATTGTTGAAAATAAGATTCAAATATTTGAAAATCCCATTTATACTAGATATTCATAATCTATAAATAAATTATTCCCATTCTACATAATGTTTCATAGTGAAGAGGCCATTCATATTTGAGAAGCAGTGCGGAATTATCAGTTATCCTTTGGAATTGTTGAAAATAAGATTCAAATCTTTGAAAATCCCATTTATACTAGATATTCATAATCTATACATTAATAAATCCCATTGTCCATAATGTTTCATAGTGAAATGGACATTAATAATTGAGAAGCACTGCTAAATTGTCAGTCATCCTTAAGAATTATTGAAAATAAGATTCAAATATTTGATAATCCCATTTATACTGGACATTCACAGTGTATAAATTAAAGTTCCCCATTATCTATAATGTCTCTTGGTGAAGAGGCCATTGTTACTTGAGAAACAGTTCGAAAATTCAATTATCTTTTAGAAACATTCGAAATAATGATACAAATACTTAAAATATCCATTTATACTAGATATTAACAGTGTATAAATTAAAATTCCCCATTATCCATAATATTTCATTGTGAAGAGGCCATTAATATTTGAGAAGCAGAACAGAAATGTCAAAAATCCTTTGGCAATTTTTTAAATAAGGTTCAAATATATGAAAATCCCATTTATACTAGATATTCATAATCTATAAATAAATATTTCCCATTCTACATAATGTTTCATAGTGAGGAGGCCATTCATATTTGAGAAGCAGTGCTAAATTGTCAGTAATCCTTTAGAATTATTGAAAATAAGATTCAAATATTCGATAATCCCATTTATACTACACATTAACAGTGTATAAAATAAAATTCCCCATTATCCATAATGCTTCTTAGTGATGAGGCCATTGATATTTGAGAAGCAGTGCGGAATTATCAGTTATCCTTTGAAATTGTTGAAAATAAGATTCAAATATTTGAAAATCCCATTTATACTAGATATTCATAATCTATAAATAAATTATTCCCATTCTACATAATGTTTCATAGTGAAAAGGCCATTAATATTTGAAAAGCTGTGCGGAATTATCAGTTATCCTTTGGAATATTTGAAAATAAGAATCAAATATTTGAAAATCCCATTTATACTAGATATTCATAATCTATACATTAATAAATCCCATTGTCCATAATGTTTCATAGTGAAATGGACATTAATAATTGAGAAGCACTGCTAAATTGTCAGTAATCCTTTAGAATTATTGAAAATAAGATTCAAATATTTGATAATCCCATTTATACTGGACATTCAAAGTGTATAAATTAAAGTTCCCCATTATCTATAATGTCTCTTGGTGAAGAGGCCATTAATATTAAAGGAGCAGTGCTAAATTGTCAGTAATCCTTTAGAATTATTGAAAATAAGATTCAAATATTTGATAATCCCATTTATACTAGTCATTCACAGTGTATAAATTAAAGTTCCCCATTATCTATAATGTCTCTTGGTGAAGAGGCCATTATAACTTGAGAAACAGTTCGGAAATTCAATTATCTTTTAGAAACATTCAAAATAATGCTACAAATACTTAAAATTTCCATTTATACTAGACATTAACAGTGTATAAATTAAAATTCCCCATTATCCATAATGTTTCTTAGTGCTGAGGCCATTGATATTTGAGAAGCAGTGCGGAATTATCAGTTATCCTTTGAAATTGTTGAAAATAAGATTCAAATATTTGAAAATCCCATTTATACTAGATATTCATAATCTATAAATAAATTATTCCCATTCTACATAATGTTTCATAGTGAAGAGGCCATTAATATTTGAGAAGCTGTGCGGAATAATCAGTTATTCTTTGGAATTGTTGAATAAAAGAGTCAAATATTTGAAATTACAATTAACACTAGATATTCATAATCTATAAATAAATCATTCCCATTCTACATAATGTTTCATAGTGAAGAGGCCATTAATATTTGAGAAGCTGTGCGGAATAATCAGTTATCCTTTGGAATTGTTGAAAATAAGAGTCAAATATTTGAAATTACAATTTACACTAGATAAATATTAATCTATACATTAATTAATCTCATTATCCATAATGTTTCATAGTGAAACGGACATTAATAATTGAGAAGCAGTGCGGAATTATCAGTTATCCTTTGGAATTGTTGAAAATAAGTGTCAAATATTTGAAACACCCATTTATACTAGACATTCTCGGTGTATAAAATAAAGGTCCCCTTTATCCATAATGCTTCTTAGTGATGAGGCCATTGATATTTGAGAAGCAGTGCGGAATTATCAGTTATCCTTTGAAATTGTTGAAAATAAGATTCAAATATTTGAAAATCCCATTTATACTAGATATTCATAATCTATACATTAATAAATCCCATTGTCCATAATGTTTCATAGTGAAATGGACATTAATAATTGAGAAGCACTGCTAAATTGTCAGTAATCCTTTAGAATTATTGAAAATAAGATTCAAATATTTGATAATCCCATTTATACTGGACATTCACAGTGTATAAATTAAAGTTCCCCATTATCTATAATGTCTCTTGGTGAAGAGGCCATTGTTACTTGAGAAACAGTTCGAAAATTCAATTATCTTTTAGAAACATTCGAAATAATGATACAAATACTTAAAATATCCATTTATACTAGATATTAACAGTGTATAAATTAAAATTCCCCATTATCCATAATATTTCATTGTGAAGAGGCCATTAATATTTGAGAAGCAGAACAGAAATGTCAAAAATCCTTTGGCATTTTTTTAAATAAGATTCAAATATATTAAAATCACATTTATACTAGATATTCATAATCTATAAATAAATTATTCCCATTCTACATAATGTTTCATAGTGAAGAGGCCATTAATATTAAAGGAGCAGTGCTAAATTGTCAGTAATCCTTTAGAATTATTGAAAATAAGATTCAAATATTTGATAATCCCATTTATACTAGTCATTCACAGTGTATAAATTAAAGTTCCCCATTATCTATAATGTCTCTTGGTGAAGAGGCCATTATAACTTGAGAAACAGTTCGGAAATTCAATTATCTTTTAGAAACATTCAAAATAATGCTACAAATACTTAAAATTTCCATTTATACTAGACATTAACAGTGTATAAATTAAAATTCCCCATTATCCATAATGTTTCTTAGTGCTGAGGCCATTGATATTTGAGAAGCAGTGCGGAATTATCAGTTATCCTTTGAAATTGTTGAAAATAAGATTCAAATATTTGAAAATCCCATTTATACTAGATATTCATAATCTATAAATAAATTATTCCCATTCTACATAATGTTTCATAGTGAAGAGGCCATTAATATTTGAGAAGCTGTGCGGAATAATCAGTTATCCTTTGGAATTGTTGAAAATAAGAGTCAAATATTTGAAATTACAATTTACACTAGATAAATATTAATCTATACATTAATTAATCTCATTATCCATAATGTTTCATAGTGAAACGGACATTAATATTTGAGAAGCTGTGCGGAATAATCAGTTATCCTTTGGAATTGTTGAAAATAAGAGTCAAATATTTGAAATTACAATTTACACTAGATAAATATTAATCTATACATTAATTAATCTCATTATCCATAATGTTTCATAGTGAAACGGACATTAATAATTGAGAAGCACTGCTAAATTGTCAGTCATCCTTAAGAATTATTGAAAATAAGATTCAAATATTTGATAATCCCATTTATACTGGACATTCACAGTGTATAAATTAAAGTTCCCCATTATCTATAATGTCTCTTGGTGAAGAGGCCATTGTTACTTGAGAAACAGTTCGAAAATTCAATTATCTTTTAGAAACATTCGAAATAATGATACAAATACTTAAAATATCCATTTATACTAGATATTAACAGTGTATAAATTAAAATTCCCCATTATCCATAATATTTCATTGTGAAGAGGCCATTAATATTTGAGAAGCAGAACAGAAATGTCAAAAATCCTTTGGCAATTTTTTAAATAAGGTTCAAATATATGAAAATCCCATTTATACTAGATATTCATAATCTATAAATAAATATTTCCCATTCTACATAATGTTTCATAGTGAGGAGGCCATTCATATTTGAGAAGCAGTGCTAAATTGTCAGTAATCCTTTAGAATTATTGAAAATAAGATTCAAATATTCGATAATCCCATTTATACTAGATATTCATAATCTATACATTAATAAATCCCATTGTCCATAATGTTTCATAGTGAAATGGACATTAATAATTGAGAAGCACTGCTAAATTGTCAGTAATCCTTTAGAATTATTGAAAATAAGATTCAAATATTTGATAATCCCATTTATACTGGACATTCACAGTGTATAAATTAAAGTTCCCCATTATCTATAATGTCTCTTGGTGAAGAGGCCATTAATATTAAAGGAGCAGTGCTAAATTGTCAGTAATCCTTTAGAATTATTGAAAATAAGATTCAAATATTTGATAATCCCATTTATACTAGTCATTCACAGTGTATAAATTAAAGTTCCCCATTATCTATAATGTCTCTTGGTGAAGAGGCCATTATAACTTGAGAAACAGTTCGGAAATTCAATTATCTTTTAGAAACATTCAAAATAATGCTACAAATACTTAAAATTTCCAATTATACTAGACATTAACAGTGTATAAATTAAAATTCCCCATTATCCATAATGTTTCTTAGTGCTGAGGCCATTGATATTTGAGAAGCAGTGCGGAATTATCAGTTATCCTTTGAAATTGTTGAAAATAAGATTCAAATATTTGAAAATCCCATTTATACTAGATATTCATAATCTATAAATAAATTATTCCCATTCTACATAATGTTTCATAGTGAAGAGGCCATTAATATTTGAGAAGCTGTGCGGAATAATCAGTTATCCTTTGGAATTGTTGAAAATAAGAGTCAAATATTTGAAATTACAATTTACACTAGATAAATATTAATCTATACATTAATTAATCTCATTATCCATAATGTTTCATAGTGAAACGGACATTAATATTTGAGAAGCTGTGCGGAATAATCAGTTATCCTTTGGAATTGTTGAAAATAAGAGTCAAATATTTGAAATTACAATTTACACTAGATAAATATTAATCTATACATTAATTAATCTCATTATCCATAATGTTTCATAGTGAAACGGACATTAATAATTGAGAAGCAGTGCGGAATTATCAGTTATCCTTTGGAATTGTTGAAAATAAGAGTCAAATATTTGAAACACCCATTTATACTAGACATTCTCGGTGTATAAAATAAAGGTCCCCTTTATCCATAATGCTTCTTAGTGATGAGGCCATTGATATTTGAGAAGCAGTGCGGAATTATCAGTTATCCTTTGAAATTGTTGAAAATAAGATTCAAATATTTGAAAATCCCATTTATACTAGATATTCATAATCTATAAATAAATTATTCCCATTCTACATAATGTTTCATAGTGAAGAGGCCATTCATATTTGAGAAGCAGTGCGGAATTATCAGTTATCCTTTGGAATTGTTGAAAATAAGATTCAAATCTTTGAAAATCCCATTTATACTAGATATTCATAATCTATACATTAATAAATCCCATTGTCCATAATGTTTCATAGTGAAATGGACATTAATAATTGAGAAGCACTGCTAAATTGTCAGTCATCCTTAAGAATTATTGAAAATAAGATTCAAATATTTGATAATCCCATTTATACTGGACATTCACAGTGTATAAATTAAAGTTCCCCATTATCTATAATGTCTCTTGGTGAAGAGGCCATTGTTACTTGAGAAACAGTTCGAAAATTCAATTATCTTTTAGAAACATTCGAAATAATGATACAAATACTTAAAATATCCATTTATACTAGATATTAACAGTGTATAAATTAAAATTCCCCATTATCCATAATATTTCATTGTGAAGAGGCCATTAATATTTGAGAAGCAGAACAGAAATGTCAAAAATCCTTTGGCAATTTTTTAAATAAGGTTCAAATATATGAAAATCCCATTTATACTAGATATTCATAATCTATAAATAAATATTTCCCATTCTACATAATGTTTCATAGTGAGGAGGCCATTCATATTTGAGAAGCAGTGCTAAATTGTCAGTAATCCTTTAGAATTATTGAAAATAAGATTCAAATATTCGATAATCCCATTTATACTAGACATTAACAGTGTATAAAATAAAATTCCCCATTATCCATAATGCTTCTTAGTGATGAGGCCATTGATATTTGAGAAGCAGTGCGGAATTATCAGTTATCCTTTGAAATTGTTGAAAATAAGATTCAAATATTTGAAAATCCCATTTATACTAGATATTCATAATCTATAAATAAATTATTCCCATTCTACATAATGTTTCATAGTGAAAAGGCCATTAATATTTGAAAAGCTGTGCGGAATTATCAGTTATCCTTTGGAATATTTGAAAATAAGAATCAAATATTTGAAAATCCCATTTATACTAGATATTCATAATCCATACATTAATAAATCCCATTGTCCATAATGTTTCATAGTGAAATGGACATTAATAATTGAGAAGCACTGCTAAATTGTCAGTAATCCTTTAGAATTATTGAAAATAAGATTCAAATATTTGATAATCCCATTTATACTGGACATTCAAAGTGTATAAATTAAAGTTCCCCATTATCTATAATGTCTCTTGGTGAAGAGGCCATTAATATTAAAGGAGCAGTGCTAAATTGTCAGTAATCCTTTAGAATTATTGAAAATAAGATTCAAATATTTGATAATCCCATTTATACTAGTCATTCACAGTGTATAAATTAAAGTTCCCCATTATCTATAATGTCTCTTGGTGAAGAGGCCATTATAACTTGAGAAACAGTTCGGAAATTCAATTATCTTTTAGAAACATTCAAAATAATGCTACAAATACTTAAAATTTCCATTTATACTAGACATTAACAGTGTATAAATTAAAATTCCCCATTATCCATAATGTTTCTTAGTGCTGAGGCCATTGATATTTGAGAAGCAGTGCGGAATTATCAGTTATCCTTTGAAATTGTTGAAAATAAGATTCAAATATTTGAAAATCCCATTTATACTAGATATTCATAATCTATAAATAAATTATTCCCATTCTACATAATGTTTCATAGTGAAGAGGCCATTAATATTTGAGAAGCTGTGCGGAATAATCAGTTATTCTTTGGAATTGTTGAATAAAAGAGTCAAATATTTGAAATTACAATTAACACTAGATATTCATAATCTATAAATAAATCATTCCCATTCTACATAATGTTTCATAGTGAAGAGGCCATTAATATTTGAGAAGCTGTGCGGAATAATCAGTTATCCTTTGGAATTGTTGAAAATAAGAGTCAAATATTTGAAATTACAATTTACACTAGATAAATATTAATCTATACATTAATTAATCTCATTATCCATAATGTTTCATAGTGAAACGGACATTAATAATTGAGAAGCAGTGCGGAATTATCAGTTATCCTTTGGAATTGTTGAAAATAAGTGTCAAATATTTGAAACACCCATTTATACTAGACATTCTCGGTGTATAAAATAAAGGTCCCCTTTATCCATAATGCTTCTTAGTGATGAGGCCATTGATATTTGAGAAGCAGTGCGGAATTATCAGTTATCCTTTGAAATTGTTGAAAATAAGATTCAAATATTTGAAAATCCCATTTATACTAGATATTCATAATCTATACATTAATAAATCCCATTGTCCATAATGTTTCATAGTGAAATGGACATTAATAATTGAGAAGCACTGCTAAATTGTCAGTAATCCTTTAGAATTATTGAAAATAAGATTCAAATATTTGATAATCCCATTTATACTGGACATTCACAGTGTATAAATTAAAGTTCCCCATTATCTATAATGTCTCTTGGTGAAGAGGCCATTGTTACTTGAGAAACAGTTCGAAAATTCAATTATCTTTTAGAAACATTCGAAATAATGATACAAATACTTAAAATATCCATTTATACTAGATATTAACAGTGTATAAATTAAAATTCCCCATTATCCATAATATTTCATTGTGAAGAGGCCATTAATATTTGAGAAGCAGAACAGAAATGTCAAAAATCCTTTGGCATTTTTTTAAATAAGATTCAAATATATTAAAATCACATTTATACTAGATATTCATAATCTATAAATAAATTATTCCCATTCTACATAATGTTTCATAGTGAAGAGGCCATTAATATTTGAGAAGCTGTGCGGAATTATCAGTTATCCTTTGGAATATTTGAAAATAAGATTCAAATATTTGAAAATCCCATTTATACTAGATATTCATAATCTATAAATAAATATTTCCCATTCTACATAATGTTTCATAGTGAGGAGGCCATTCATATTTGAGAAGCAGTGCTAAATTGTCAGTAATCCTTTAGAATTATTGAAAATAAGATTCAAATATTCGATAATCCCATTTATACTAGACATTAACAGTGTATAAAATAAAATTCCCCATTATCCATAATGCTTCTTAGTGATGAGGCCATTGATATTTGAGAAGCAGTGCGGAATTATCAGTTATCCTTTGAAATCGTTGAAAATAAGATTCAAATATTTGAAAATCCCATTTATACTAGATATTCATAATCTATAAATAAATTATTCCCATTCTACATAATGTTTCATAGTGAAAAGGCCATTAATATTTGAAAAGCTGTGCGGAATTATCAGTTATCCTTTGGAATATTTGAAAATAAGAATCAAATATTTGAAAATCCCATTTATACTAGATATTCATAATCTATACATTAATAAATCCCATTGTCCATAATGTTTCATAGTGAAATGGACATTAATAATTGAGAAGCACTGCTAAATTGTCAGTAATCCTTTAGAATTATTGAAAATAAGATTCAAATATTTGATAATCCCATTTATACTGGACATTCACAGTGTATAAATTAAAGTTCCCCATTATCTATAATGTCTCTTGGTGAAGAGGCCATTAATATTAAAGGAGCAGTGCTAAATTGTCAGTAATCCTTTAGAATTATTGAAAATAAGATTCAAATATTTGATAATCCCATTTATACTAGTCATTCACAGTGTATAAATTAAAGTTCCCCATTATCTATAATGTCTCTTGGTGAAGAGGCCATTATAACTTGAGAAACAGTTCGGAAATTCAATTATCTTTTAGAAACATTCAAAATAATGCTACAAATACTTAAAATTTCCATTTATACTAGACATTAACAGTGTATAAATTAAAATTCCCCATTATCCATAATGTTTCTTAGTGCTGAGGCCATTGATATTTGAGAAGCAGTGCGGAATTATCAGTTATCCTTTGAAATTGTTGAAAATAAGATTCAAATATTTGAAAATCCCATTTATACTAGATATTCATAATCTATAAATAAATTATTCCCATTCTACATAATGTTTCATAGTGAAGAGGCCATTAATATTTGAGAAGCTGTGCGGAATAATCAGTTATCCTTTGGAATTGTTGAAAATAAGAGTCAAATATTTGAAATTACAATTTACACTAGATAAATATTAATCTATACATTAATTAATCTCATTATCCATAATGTTTCATAGTGAAACGGACATTAATATTTGAGACGCTGTGCGGAATAATCAGTTATCCTTTGGAATTGTTGAAAATAAGAGTCAAATATTTGAAATTACAATTTACACTAGATAAATATTAATCTATACATTAATTAATCTCATTATCCATAATGTTTCATAGTGAAACGGACATTAATAATTGAGAAGCAGTGCGGAATTATCAGTTATCCTTTGGAATTGTTGAAAATAAGAGTCAAATATTTGAAACACCCATTTATACTAGACATTCTCGGTGTATAAAATAAAGGTCCCCTTTATCCATAATGCTTCTTAGTGATAAGGCCATTGATATTTGAGAAGCAGTGCGGAATTATCAGTTATCCTTTGAAATTGTTGAAAATAAGATTCAAATATTTGAAAATCCCATTTATACTAGATATTCATAATCTATAAATAAATTATTCCCATTCTACATAATGTTTCATAGTGAAGAGGCCATTCATATTTGAGAAGCAGTGCGGAATTATCAGTTATCCTTTGGAATTGTTGAAAATAAGATTCAAATCTTTGAAAATCCCATTTATACTAGATATTCATAATCTATACATTAATAAATCCCATTGTCCATAATGTTTCATAGTGAAATGGACATTAATAATTGAGAAGCACTGCTAAATTGTCAGTCATCCTTAAGAATTATTGAAAATAAGATTCAAATATTTGATAATCCCATTTATACTGGACATTCACAGTGTATAAATTAAAGTTCCCCATTATCTATAATGTCTCTTGGTGAAGAGGCCATTGTTACTTGAGAAACAGTTCGAAAATTCAATTATCTTTTAGAAACATTCGAAATAATGATACAAATACTTAAAATATCCATTTATACTAGATATTAACAGTGTATAAATTAAAATTCCCCATTATCCATAATATTTCATTGTGAAGAGGCCATTAATATTTGAGAAGCAGAACAGAAATGTCAAAAATCCTTTGGCAATTTTTTAAATAAGGTTCAAATATATGAAAATCCCATTTATACTAGATATTCATAATCTATAAATAAATATTTCCCATTCTACATAATGTTTCATAGTGAGGAGGCCATTCATATTTGAGAAGCAGTGCTAAATTGTCAGTAATCCTTTAGAATTATTGAAAATAAGATTCAAATATTCGATAATCCCATTTATACTAGACATTAACAGTGTATAAAATAAAATTCCCCATTATCCATAATGCTTCTTAGTGATGAGGCCATTGATATTTGAGAAGCAGTGCGGAATTATCAGTTATCCTTTGAAATTGTTGAAAATAAGATTCAAATATTTGAAAATCCCATTTATACTAGATATTCATAATCTATAAATAAATTATTCCCATTCTACATAATGTTTCATAGTGAAAAGGCCATTAATATTTGAAAAGCTGTGCGGAATTATCAGTTATCCTTTGGAATATTTGAAAATAAGAATCAAATATTTGAAAATCCCATTTATACTAGATATTCATAATCTATACATTAATAAATCCCATTGTCCATAATGTTTCATAGTGAAATGGACATTAATAATTGAGAAGCACTGCTAAATTGTCAGTAATCCTTTAGAATTATTGAAAATAAGATTCAAATATTTGATAATCCCATTTATACTGGACATTCACAGTGTATAAATTAAAGTTCCCCATTATCTATAATGTCTCTTGGTGAAGAGGCCATTAATATTAAAGGAGCAGTGCTAAATTGTCAGTAATCCTTTAGAATTATTGAAAATAAGATTCAAATATTTGATAATCCCATTTATACTAGTCATTCACAGTGTATAAATTAAAGTTCCCCATTATCTATAATGTCTCTTGGTGAAGAGGCCATTATAACTTGAGAAACAGTTCGGAAATTCAATTATCTTTTAGAAACATTCAATATAATGCTACAAATACTTAAAATTTCCATTTATACTAGACATTAACAGTGTATAAATTAAAATTCCCCATTATCCATAATGTTTCTTAGTGCTGAGGCCATTGATATTTGAGAAGCAGTGCGGAATTATCAGTTATCCTTTGAAATTGTTGAAAATAAGATTCAAATATTTGAAAATCCCATTTATACTAGATATTCATAATCTATAAATAAATTATTCCCATTCTACATAATGTTTCATAGTGAAGAGGCCATTAATATTTGAGAAGCTGTGCGGAATAATCAGTTATCCTTTGGAATTGTTGAAAATAAGAGTCAAATATTTGAAATTACAATTTACACTAGATAAATATTAATCTATACATTAATTAATCTCATTATCCATAATGTTTCATAGTGAAACGGACATTAATATTTGAGACGCTGTGCGGAATAATCAGTTATCCTTTGGAATTGTTGAAAATAAGAGTCAAATATTTGAAATTACAATTTACACTAGATAAATATTAATCTATACATTAATTAATCTCATTATCCATAATGTTTCATAGTGAAACGGACATTAATAATTGAGAAGCAGTGCGGAATTATCAGTTATCCTTTGGAATTGTTGAAAATAAGAGTCAAATATTTGAAACACCCATTTATACTAGACATTCTCGGTGTATAAAATAAAGGTCCCCTTTATCCATAATGCTTCTTAGTGATGAGGCCATTGATATTTGAGAAGCAGTGCGGAATTATCAGTTATCCTTTGAAATTGTTGAAAATAAGATTCAAATATTTGAAAATCCCATTTATACTAGATATTCATAATCTATAAATAAATTATTCCCATTCTACATAATGTTTCATAGTGAAAAGGCCATTAATATTTGAAAAGCTGTGCGGAATTATCAGTTATCCTTTGGAATATTTGAAAATAAGAATCAAATATTTGAAAATCCCATTTATACTAGATATTCATAATCTATACATTAATAAATCCCATTGTCCATAATGTTTCATAGTGAAATGGACATTAATAATTGAGAAGCACTGCTAAATTGTCAGTAATCCTTTAGAATTATTGAAAATAAGATTCAAATATTTGATAATCCCATTTATACTGGACATTCACAGTGTATAAATTAAAGTTCCCCATTATCTATAATGTCTCTTGGTGAAGAGGCCATTAATATTAAAGGAGCAGTGCTAAATTGTCAGTAATCCTTTAGAATTATTGAAAATAAGATTCAAATATTTGATAATCCCATTTATACTAGTCATTCACAGTGTATAAATTAAAGTTCCCCATTATCTATAATGTCTCTTGGTGAAGAGGCCATTATAACTTGAGAAACAGTTCGGAAATTCAATTATCTTTTAGAAACATTCAATATAATGCTACAAATACTTAAAATTTCCATTTATACTAGACATTAACAGTGTATAAATTAAAATTCCCCATTATCCATAATGTTTCTTAGTGCTGAGGCCATTGATATTTGAGAAGCAGTGCGGAATTATCAGTTATCCTTTGAAATTGTTGAAAATAAGATTCAAATATTTGAAAATCCCATTTATACTAGATATTCATAATCTATAAATAAATTATTCCCATTCTACATAATGTTTCATAGTGAAGAGGCCATTAATATTTGAGAAGCTGTGCGGAATAATCAGTTATCCTTTGGAATTGTTGAAAATAAGAGTCAAATATTTGAAATTACAATTTACACTAGATAAATATTAATCTATACATTAATTAATCTCATTATCCATAATGTTTCATAGTGAAACGGACATTAATATTTGAGACGCTGTGCGGAATAATCAGTTATCCTTTGGAATTGTTGAAAATAAGAGTCAAATATTTGAAATTACAATTTACACTAGATAAATATTAATCTATACATTAATTAATCTCATTATCCATAATGTTTCATAGTGAAACGGACATTAATAATTGAGAAGCAGTGCGGAATTATCAGTTATCCTTTGGAATTGTTGAAAATAAGAGTCAAATATTTGAAACACCCATTTATACTAGACATTCTCGGTGTATAAAATAAAGGTCCCCTTTATCCATAATGCTTCTTAGTGATGAGGCCATTGATATTTGAGAAGCAGTGCGGAATTATCAGTTATCCTTTGAAATTGTTGAAAATAAGATTCAAATATTTGAAAATCCCATTTATACTAGATATTCATAATCTATAAATAAATTATTCCCATTCTACATAATGTTTCATAGTGAAAAGGCCATTAATATTTGAAAAGCTGTGCGGAATTATCAGTTATCCTTTGGAATATTTGAAAATAAGAATCAAATATTTGAAAATCCCATTTATACTAGATATTCATAATCTATACATTAATAAATCCCATTGTCCATAATGTTTCATAGTGAAATGGACATTAATAATTGAGAAGCACTGCTAAATTGTCAGTAATCCTTTAGAATTATTGAAAATAAGATTCAAATATTTGATAATCCCATTTATACTGGACATTCACAGTGTATAAATTAAAGTTCCCCATTATCTATAATGTCTCTTGGTGAAGAGGCCATTAATATTAAAGGAGCAGTGCTAAATTGTCAGTAATCCTTTAGAATTATTGAAAATAAGATTCAAATATTTGATAATCCCATTTATACTAGTCATTCACAGTGTATAAATTAAAGTTCCCCATTATCTATAATGTCTCTTGGTGAAGAGGCCATTATAACTTAAGAAACAGTTCGGAAATTCAATTATCTTTTAGAAACATTCAAAATAATGCTACAAATACTTAAAATTTCCATTTATACTAGATATTAACAGTGTATAAATTAAAATTCCCCATTATCCATAATATTTCATTGTGAAGAGGCCATTAATATTTGAGAAGCAGAACAGAAATGTCAAAAATCCTTTGGCAATTTTTTAAATAAGGTTCAAATATATGAAAATCCCATTTATACTAGATATTCATAATCTATAAATAAATATTTCCCATTCTACATAATGTTTCATAGTGAGGAGGCCATTCATATTTGAGAAGCAGTGCTAAATTGTCAGTAATCCTTTAGAATTATTGAAAATAAGATTCAAATATTCGATAATCCCATTTATACTAGACATTAACAGTGTATAAAATAAAATTCCCCATTATCCATAATGCTTCTTAGTGATGAGGCCATTGATATTTGAGAAGCAGTGCGGAATTATCAGTTATCCTTTGAAATTGTTGAAAATAAGATTCAAATATTTGAAAATCCCATTTATACTAGATATTCATAATCTATAAATAAATTATTCCCATTCTACATAATGTTTCATAGTGAAAAGGCCATTAATATTTGAAAAGCTGTGCGGAATTATCAGTTATCCTTTGGAATATTTGAAAATAAGAATCAAATATTTGAAAATCCCATTTATACTAGATATTCATAATCTATACATTAATAAATCCCATTGTCCATAATGTTTCATAGTGAAATGGACATTAATAATTGAGAAGCACTGCTAAATTGTCAGTAATCCTTTAGAATTATTGAAAATAAGATTCAAATATTTGATAATCCCATTTATACTGGACATTCACAGTGTATAAATTAAAGTTCCCCATTATCTATAATGTCTCTTGGTGAAGAGGCCATTAATATTAAAGGAGCAGTGCTAAATTGTCAGTAATCCTTTAGAATTATTGAAAATAAGATTCAAATATTTGATAATCCCATTTATACTAGTCATTCACATTGTATAAATTAAAGTTCCCCATTATCTATAATGTCTCTTGGTGAAGAGGCCATTATAACTTAAGAAACAGTTCGGAAATTCAATTATCTTTTAGAAAAATTCAAAATAATGCTACAAATACTTAAAATTTCCATTTATACTAGACATGAACAGTGTATAAATTAAAATTCCCCATTATCCATAATGTTTCTTAGTGCTGAGGCCATTGATATTTGAGAAGCAGTGCGGAATTATCAGTTATCCTTTGAAATTGTTGAAAATAAGATTCAAATATTTGAAAATCCCATTTATACTAGATATTCATAATCTATAAATAAATTATTCCCATTCTACATAATGTTTCATAGTGAAGAGGCCATTTATATTTGAGAAGCTGTGCGGAATTATCAGTTATCCTTTGGAATATTTGAAAATAAGAGTCAAATATTTGAAATTTCAATTTACACTAGATATTCATAATATATAAATTAATTATTCTCCTTCTACATAATGTTTCATAGTGAAGAGGCCATTGATATTTGAGAAGCAGTGCGGAATTATCAGTTATCCTATGGAATTATAGACAATAAGAGTCAAATATTTGAAAATCACATTCAACTAGATATTCATAATCTACAAATAAATTCTTCCCATTCTACATAATATTTCATAGTGAATAGGCCATTAATATTTGAGAAGCTGTGCGGAATTATCAGTTATCCTTTGGAATTGTTGAAAATAAGAGTCAAATATTTGAAATTACAATTTACACTAGATAAATATTAATCTATACATTAATTAATCTCATTATCCATAATGTTTCATAGTGAAACGGACATTAATAATTGAGAAGCAGTGCTAAATTGTCAGTAATCCTTTAGAATTATTGAAAATAAGATTCAAATATTTGATAATCCCATTTTTACTGAACATTCACTGTGTATAAATTAAAGTTCCCCATTATCTATAATGTCTCTTGGTGAAGAGGCCATTGTTACTTGAGAAACAGTTCGAAAATTCAATTATCTTTTAGAAACATTCGAAATAATGATACAAATACTTAAAATATCAATTTATACTAGACATTAACAGTGTATAAATTAAAATTCCCCATTATCCATAATATTTCATTGTGAAGAGGCCATTAATATTTGAGAAGCAGAACAGAAATGTCAAAAATCCTTTGGAATTGTTGAAAATAAGATTCAAATATTTGAAAATCACATTTATACTAGATATTCATAATCTATAAATAAATTATTCCCATTCTACATAATGTTTCATAGTGAGGAGGCCATTCATATTTGAGAAGCAGTGCTAAATTGTCAGTAATCCTTTAGAATTATTGAAAATAAGATTCAAATATTTGATAATCCCATTTATACTAGACATTAACAGTGTATAAAATAAAATTCCCCATTATCCATAATGCTTCTTAGTGATGAGGCCATTGATATTTGAGAAGCAGTGCGGAATTATCAGTTATCCTTTGAAATTGTTGAAAATAAGATTCAAATATTTGAAAATCCCATTTATACTAGATATTCATAATCTATAAATAAATTATTCCCATTCTACATAATGTTTCATAGTGAAAAGGCCATTAATATTTGAAAAGCTGTGCGGAATTATCAGTTATCCTTTGGAATATTTGAAAATAAGAATCAAATATTTGAAAATCCCATTTATACTAGATATTCATAATCTATACATTAATAAATCCCATTGTCCATAATGTTTCATAGTGAAATGGACATTAATAATTGAGAAGCACTGCTAAATTGTCAGTAATCCTTTAGAATTATTGAAAATAAGATTCAAATATTTGATAATCCCATTTATACTGGACATTCACAGTGTATAAATTAAAGTTCCCCATTATCTATAATGTCTCTTGGTGAAGAGGCCATTAATATTAAAGGAGCAGTGCTAAATTGTCAGTAATCCTTTAGAATTATTGAAAATAAGATTCAAATATTTGATAATCCCATTTATACTAGTCATTCACAGTGTATAAATTAAAGTTCCCCATTATCTATAATGTCTCTTGGTGAAGAGGCCATTATAACTTAAGAAACAGTTCGGAAATTCAATTATCTTTTAGAAACATTCAAAATAATGCTACAAATACTTAAAATTTCCATTTATACTAGATATTAACAGTGTATAAATTAAAATTCCCCATTATCCATAATATTTCATTGTGAAGAGGCCATTAATATTTGAGAAGCAGAACAGAAATGTCAAAAATCCTTTGGCAATTTTTTAAATAAGGTTCAAATACATGAAAATCCCATTTATACTAGATATTCATAATCTATAAATAAATATTTCCCATTCTACATAATGTTTCATAGTGAGGAGGCCATTCATATTTGAGAAGCAGTGCTAAATTGTCAGTAATCCTTTAGAATTATTGAAAATAAGATTCAAATATTCGATAATCCCATTTATACTAGACATTAACAGTGTATAAAATAAAATTCCCCATTATCCATAATGCTTCTTAGTGATGAGGCCATTGATATTTGAGAAGCAGTGCGGAATTATCAGTTATCCTTTGAAATTGTTGAAAATAAGATTCAAATATTTGAAAATCCCATTTATACTAGATATTCATAATCTATAAATAAATTATTCCCATTCTACATAATGTTTCATAGTGAAAAGGCCATTAATATTTGAAAAGCTGTGCGGAATTATCAGTTATCCTTTGGAATATTTGAAAATAAGAATCAAATATTTGAAAATCCCATTTATACTAGATATTCATAATCTATACATTAATAAATCCCATTGTCCATAATGTTTCATAGTGAAATGGACATTAATAATTGAGAAGCACTGCTAAATTTTCAGTAATCCTTTAGAATTATTGAAAATAAGATTCAAATATTTGATAATCCCATTTATACTGGACATTCACAGTGTATAAATTAAAGTTCCCCATTATCTATAATGTCTCTTGGTGAAGAGGCCATTAATATTAAAGGAGCAGTGCTAAATTGTCAGTAATCCTTTAGAATTATTGAAAATAAGATTCAAATATTTGATAATCCCATTTATACTAGTCATTCACATTGTATAAATTAAAGTTCCCCATTATCTATAATGTCTCTTGGTGAAGAGGCCATTATAACTTAAGAAACAGTTCGGAAATTCAATTATCTTTTAGAAACATTCAAAATAATGCTACAAATACTAAAAATTTCCATTTATACTAGACATGAACAGTGTATAAATTAAAATTCCCCATTATCCATAATGTTTCTTAGTGCTGAGGCCATTGATATTTGAGAAGCAGTGCGGAATTATCAGTTATCCTTTGAAATTGTTGAAAATAAGATTCAAATATTTGAAAATCCCATTTATACTAGATATTCATAATCTATAAATAAATTATTCCCATTCTACATAATGTTTCATAGTGAAGAGGCCATTTATATTTGAGAAGCTGTGCGGAATTATCAGTTATCCTTTGGAATATTTGAAAATAAGAGTCAAATATTTGAAATTTCAATTTACACTAGATATTCATAATATATAAATTAATTATTCTCCTTCTACATAATGTTTCATAGTGAAGAGGCCATTGATATTTGAGAAGCAGTGCGGAATTATCAGTTATCCTATGGAATTATAGACAATAAGAGTCAAATATTTGAAAATCACATTCAACTAGATATTCATAATCTACAAATAAATTCTTCCCATTCTACATAATATTTCATAGTGAATAGGCCATTAATATTTGAGAAGCTGTGCGGAATTATCAGTTATCCTTTGGAATTGTTGAAAATAAGAGTCAAATATTTGAAATTACAATTTACACTAGATAAATATTAATCTATACATTAATTAATCTCATTATCCATAATGTTTCATAGTGAAACGGACATTAATAATTGAGAAGCAGTGCTAAATTGTCAGTAATCCTTTAGAATTATTGAAAATAAGATTCAAATATTTGATAATCCCATTTATACTGAACATTCACTGTGTATAAATTAAAGTTCCCCATTATCTATAATGTCTCTTGGTGAAGAGGCCATTACTTAAAATATCAATTTATACTAGACATTAACAGTGTATAAATTAAAATTCCCCATTATCCATAATATTTCATTGTGAAGAGGCCATTAATATTTGAGAAGCAGAACAGAAATGTCAAAAATCCTTTGGAATTGTTGAAAATAAGATTCAAATATTTGAAAATCACATTTATACTAGATATTCATAATCTATAAATAAATTATTCCCATTCTACATAATGTTTCATAGTGAGGAGGCCATTCATATTTGAGAAGCAGTGCTAAATTGTCAGTAATCCTTTAGAATTATTGAAAATAAGATTCAAATATTTGATAATCCCATTTATACTAGACATTAACAGTGTATAAAATAAAATTCCCCATTATCCATAATGCTTCTTAGTGATGAGGCCATTGATATTTGAGAAGCAGTGCGGAATTATCAGTTATCCTTTGAAATTGTTGAAAATAAGATTCAAATATTTGAAAATCCCATTTATACTAGATATTCATAATCTATAAATAAATTATTCCCATTCTACATAATGTTTCATAGTGAAAAGGCCATTAATATTTGAAAAGCTGTGCGGAATTATCAGTTATCCTTTGGAATATTTGAAAATAAGAATCAAATATTTGAAAATCCCATTTATACTATATATTCATAATCTATACATTAATAAATCCCATTGTCCATAATGTTTCATAGTGAAATGGACATTAATAATTGAGAAGCACTGCTAAATTGTCAGTAATCCTTTAGAATTATTGAAAATAAGATTCAATTATTTGATAATCCCATTTATACTGGACATTCACAGTGTATAAATTAAAGTTCCCCATTATCTATAATGTCTCTTGGTGAAGAGGCCATTAATATTAAAGGAGCAGTGCTAAATTGTCAGTAATCCTTTGAAATTGTTGAAAATAAGATTCAAATATTTGAAAATCCCATTTATACTAGACATTAACAGTGTATAAATTAAAATTCCCCATTATCCATAATGTTTCTTAGTGCTGAGGCCATTAATATTTGAGAAGCTGTGCGGAATTATCAGTTATCCTTTGGAATATTTGAAAATAAGAGTCAAATATTTGAAATTTCAATTTACACTAGATATTCATAATATATAAATTAATTATTCTCATTCTACATAATGTTTCATAGTGAAGAGGCCATTGATATTTGAGAAGCAGTGCGGAATTATCAGTAATCCTTTGGAATTATTGAAAAAAAGATTCAAATATTTGTAAATCCCATTTATACTAGACATTAACAGTGTATAAATTAAAATTCCCCATTATCCATAATGTTTCTTAGTGATGAGGCCATTAATATTTGAGAAGCAGTGTGGAATTATCAGTTATCCTATGGAATTATTGACAAAAAGAGTCAAATATTTGAAATTACAATTTACACTAGATATTCATAATTTATAAATCAATTATTCTCATTCTACAGAATGTTTCATAGTGAAGAGGCCATTCATATTTGAGAAGCAGTGCGGAACTGTCAGTTATCCTTTGGAATTGTTGAAAATAAGATTCAAATATTTTAAATTACAATTTACACTAGGTATTCATATTCTATAAATTAATTATTCTCATTCTACATAATGCTTCATAGTGAAGAGGCCATTCATATTTGAGAAGCAGTGCGGAATTATCAGTTATCCTTTGGAATTGTTGAAAATAAGATTCAAATATTTGAAAATCACATTTATACTAGATATTCATAATCTATAAATAAATTATTCCCATTCTAGGTAATGTTTCATAGTGAAGAGGCCATTAATATTTGAGAAGCTGTGCGGAATTATCAGTTATCCTTTGGAATATTTGAAAATAAGAATCAAATATTTGAAATTACAATTTACACTAGATATTCATATTCTATAAATTAATTATTCTCATTCTACATGATGTTTCATAGTGATGAGGCCATTAATATTTGAGATGCAGTGCTAAATTGTCAGTAATCCTTTAGAATTATTGAAAAAAAGATTCAAATATTTGAAAATCCCATTTATACTAGACATTAACAGTGTATAAATTAAAATTCCCCATTATCCATAATGTTCCTTTGTGATGAGGCCATTAATATTTGAGAAGCAGTGTGGAATTATCAGTAATCCTTTGGAATTGTTGAAAATAAGATTCAAATATTTTAAATTACAATTTACACTAGATATTCATATTCTATAAATTAATTATTCTCATTCTACATAATGTTTCATAGTGAAGAGGCCATTAATATTTGAGAAGCTGTGCGGAATAATCAGTTATTCTTTGGAATTGTTGAATAAAAGAGTCAAATATTTGAAAATCACATTCAACTAGATATTCATAATCTATAAATAAATTCTTCCCATTCTACATAATGTTTCATAGTGAAGAGGCCATTAATAATTGAGAAGCAGTGCGGAATTACCAGTTATCCTTTGGAATTGTTGAAAATAAGATTCAAATATTTGAAAATCACATTTATACTAGATATTTATAATCTATAAATAAATTATAACCATTCTACATAATGTTTCATAGTGATGGGGCCAATAATATTTGAGAAGCTATGCGGAATTATCAGTTATCCTTTGGAATATTTGAAAATAAGAGTCAAATATTTGAAATTTCAATTTACACTAGATATTCATATTATATAAATTAATTATTCTCATTCTACATAATGTTTCATAGTGAAACGGACATTAATAATTGAGAAGCAGTGCTAAATTGTCAGTAATCCTTTAGAATTATTGAAAATAAGATTCAAATATTTGATAATCCCATTTATACTGGACATTCACAGTGTATAAATTAAAGTTCCCCATTATCTATAATGTCTCTTGGTGAAGAGGCCATTGTTACTTGAGAAACAGTTCGAAAATTCAATTATCTTTTAGAAACATTCGAAATAATGATACAAATACTTAAAATATCCATTTATACTAGACATTAACAGTGTATAAATTAAAATTCCCCATTATCCATAATATTTCATTGTGAAGAGGCCATTAATATTTGAGAAGCAGAACAGAAATGTCAAAAATCCTTTGCATTTTTTTAAATAAGATTCAAATATATGAAAATCACATTTATACTAGATATTCATAATCTATAAATAAATTATTCCCATTCTACATAATGTTTCATAGTGAAGAGGCCATTAATATTTGAGAAGCTGTGCGGAATAATCAGTTATCCTTTGGAATTGTTGAATAAAAGAGTCAAATATTTGAAATTTCAATTTACACTAGATATTCATAATCTATAAATAAATTATTCCCATTCTACATAATGTTTCATAGTGAAGAGGCCATTAATAATTGAGAAGCAGTGCGGAATTACCAGTTATCCTTTGGAATTGTTGAAAATAAGATTCAAATATTTGAAAATCACATTTATACTAGATATTCATAATCTATAAATAAATTATTCCCATTCTAGGTAATGTTTCATAGTGATGAGGCCATTAATATTTGAGAAGCTGTGCGGAATTATCAGTTATCCTTTGGAATATTTGAAAATAAAAATCAAATATTTGAAATTACAATTTACACTAGATATTCATATTCTATAAATTAATTATTCTCATTCTACATGATGTTTCATAGTGATGAGGCCATTAATATTTGAGAAGCTGTGCGGAATAATCAGTTATCCTTTGGAATTGTTGAAAATAAGAGTCAAATATTTGAAATTACAATTTACACTAGATAAATATTAATCTATACATTAATTAATCTCATTATCTATAATGTTTCATAGTGAAACGGACATTAATAATAGAGAAGCAGTGCGGAATTTCAGTTATCCTTTGGAATTGTTGAAAATAAGAGTCAAATATTTGAAACACCCATTTATACTAGACATTCTCGGTGTATAAAATAAAGGTCCCCTTTATCTATAATGTTTCTTAGTGAAGAGGCCATTAATATTAAAGGAGCAGTGCTAAATTGTCAGTAATCCTTTGGAATTGTTGAAAATAAGATTCAAATATTTTAAATTACAATTTACAATAGATATACATAATCTATACATTAATTAATCCCATTGTCCATAATGTTTCATAGTTAAATGGACATTAATAATTGAGAAGCAGTGCTAAATTGTCAGTAATCCTTTTGATTTATTGAAAAAAAGATTCAATTATTTGAAAATCCCATTTATACTAGACATTAACAGTGTATAAAATAAAATTCCCCATTATCCATAATGCTTCTTAGTGAGGAGGCCATTGACATTTGAGAAGCAGTGTGGAATTATCAGTTATTCTATGGAATTATTGAAAAAAAGAGTCAAATCTCTGAAATTACCATTTACACTAAATATTCATAATCTATACATTAATTAATCCCATTATCCATAATGTTTCATAGTGAAACGGACATTAATAATTGAGAAGCAGTGCTAAATTATCAATAATCCTTTAGAATTATTGAAAATAAGATTCAAGTATTTGGTAATCCCATTTATACTGGACATTCACAGTGTATAAATTAAAATTCCCCATTATCCATAATGTTTCTTAGTGATGAGGCCATTAATATTTGAGAAGCAGTGTGGAATTATCAGTTATCCTATGGAATTATTGAAAATAAGATTCAAATCTTTGAAAATCCCATTTATACTAGATATTCATAATCTATACATTAATTAATCCCATTGTCCATAATGTTTCATAGTAAAATGGACATTAATAATTGAGAAGCAGTGCTAAATTGTCAGTAATCCTTTAGAATTATTGAAAAAAAGATTCAAATATTTGAAAATCCCATTTATACTAGACATTAACAGTGTATAAAATAAAATTCCCCATTATCCATAATGCTTCTTAGTGATAAGGCCATTGATATTTGAGAAGCAGTGCGGAATTATCAGTTATTCTTTGAAATTGTTGAAAATAAGATTCAAATGTTTGAAAATCCCATTTATACTAGATATTCATAATCTATAAATAAATTATTCCCATTCTACATAATGTTTCATAGAGAAAAGGCCATTAATATTTGAAAAGCTGTGCGGAAGTATCAGTTATCCTTTGGAATATTTGAAATTAAGAATCAAATATTTGAAAATCCCATTTATACTAGATATTCATAATCTATAAATAAATTATTCCTATTCCACATAATGTTTCATAGTGAAGAGGCCATTCATATTTGAGAAGCAGTGCGGAATTATCAGTTATCCTTTGGAATTGTTGAAAATAAGATTCAAATCTTTGAAAATCTCATTTATACTAGATATTCATAATTTATACATTAATAAATCCCATTGTCCATAATGTTTCATAGTGATGAGGCCATTAATATTTGAGATGCAGTGCTAAATTGTCAGTAATCCTTTAGAATTATTGAAAAAAAGATTCAAATATTTGAAAATCCCATTTATACTAGACATTAACAGTGTATAAATTAAAATTCCCCATTATCCATAATGTTTCTTTGTGATGAGGCCATTAATATTTGAGAAGCAGTGTGGAATTATCAGTAATCCTTTGGAATTGTTGAAAATAAGATTCAAATATTTTAAATTACAATTTACACTAGATATTCATATTCTATAAATTAATTATTCTCATTCTACATAATGTTTCATAGTGAAGAGGCCATTAATATTTGAGAAGCTGTGCGGAATAATCAGTTATTCTTTGGAATTGTTGAATAAAAGAGTCAAATATTTGAAAATCACATTCAACTAGATATTCATAATCTATAAATAAATTCTTCCCATTCTACATAATGTTTCATAGTGAAGAGGCCATTAATAATTGAGAAGCAGTGCGGAATTACCAGTTATCCTTTGGAATTGTTGAAAATAAGATTCAAATATTTGAAAATCACATTTATACTAGATATTTATAATCTATAAATAAATTATAACCATTCTACATAATGTTTCATAGTGATGGGGCCAATAATATTTGAGAAGCTATGCGGAATTATCAGTTATCCTTTGGAATATTTGAAAATAAGAGTCAAATATTTGAAATTTCAATTTACACTAGATATTCATATTATATAAATTAATTATTCTCATTCTACATAATGTTTCATAGTGAAACGGACATTAATAATTGAGAAGCAGTGCTAAATTGTCAGTAATCCTTTAGAATTATTGAAAATAAGATTCAAATATTTGATAATCCCATTTATACTGGACATTCACAGTGTATAAATTAAAGTTCCCCATTATCTATAATGTCTCTTGGTGAAGAGGCCATTGTTACTTGAGAAACAGTTCGAAAATTCAATTATCTTTTAGAAACATTCGAAATAATGATACAAATACTTAAAATATCCATTTATACTAGACATTAACAGTGTATAAATTAAAATTCCCCATTATCCATAATATTTCATTGTGAAGAGGCCATTAATATTTGAGAAGCAGAACAGAAATGTCAAAAATCCTTTGCATTTTTTTAAATAAGATTCAAATATATGAAAATCACATTTATACTAGATATTCATAATCTATAAATAAATTATTCCCATTCTACATAATGTTTCATAGTGAAGAGGCCATTAATATTTGAGAAGCTGTGCGGAATAATCAGTTATCCTTTGGAATTGTTGAATAAAAGAGTCAAATATTTGAAATTTCAATTTACACTAGATATTCATAATCTATAAATAAATTATTCCCATTCTACATAATGTTTCATAGTGAAGAGGCCATTAATAATTGAGAAGCAGTGCGGAATTACCAGTTATCCTTTGGAATTGTTGAAAATAAGATTCAAATATTTGAAAATCACATTTATACTAGATATTCATAATCTATAAATAAATTATTCCCATTCTAGGTAATGTTTCATAGTGAAGAGGCCATTAATATTTGAGAAGCTGTGCGGAATTATCAGTTATCCTTTGGAATATTTGAAAATAAGAATCAAATATTTGAAATTACAATTTACACTAGATATTCATATTCTATAAATTAATTATTCTCATTCTACATGATGTTTCATAGTGATGAGGCCATTAATATTTGAGAAGCTGTGCGGAATAATCAGTTATCCTTTGGAATTGTTGAAAATAAGAGTCAAATATTTGAAATTACAATTTACACTAGATAAATATTAATCTATACATTAATTAATCTCATTATCTATAATGTTTCATAGTGAAACGGACATTAATAATAGAGAAGCAGTGCGGAATTTCAGTTATCCTTTGGAATTGTTGAAAATAAGAGTCAAATATTTGAAACACCCATTTATACTAGACATTCTCGGTGTATAAAATAAAGGTCCCCTTTATCTATAATGTTTCTTAGTGAAGAGGCCATTAATATTAAAGGAGCAGTGCTAAATTGTCAGTAATCCTTTGGAATTGTTGAAAATAAGATTCAAATATTTAAAATTACAATTTACAATAGATATACATAATCTATACATTAATTAATCCCATTGTCCATAATGTTTCATAGTTAAATGGACATTAATAATTGAGAAGCAGTGCGGAATTATCAGTTATCCTTTGGAATATTTGAAAATAAGAATCAAATATCTGAAAATCCCATTTATACTAGATATTCATAATCTATAAATAAATTATTCCCATTCTACATAATGTTTCATAGTGAAGAGGCCATTCATATTTGAGAAGCAGTGCGGAATTATCAGTTATGCTTTGGAATTGTTGAAAATAAGATTCAAATCTTTGAAAATCCCATTTATACTAGATATTCATAATATATTCATTAATTAATCCCATTGTCCATAATGTTTCATAGTGAAATGGACATTAATAATTGAGAAGCAGTGCTAAATTGTCAGTAATCCTTTAGAATTATTGAAAAAAAGATTCAAATATTTGAAAATCCCATTTATACTAGACATTAACAGTGTATAAAATAAAATTCCCCATTATCCATAATGCTTCTTAGTGATGAGGCCATTGATATTTGAGAAGCAGTGCGGAATTATCAGTTATCCTTTGAAATTATTGAAAATAAGATTCAAATATTTGAAAATCCCATTTATACTAGATATTCATAATCTATAAATAAATTATTCCCATTCTACAAAATGTTTCATAGTGAAGAGGCCATTAATATTTGAGAAGCTGTGCAGAATTATCAGTAATCCTTTGGAATTGTTGAAAATATGATTCAAATATTTTAAATTACAATTTACACTAGATATTCATATTCTATAAATTAATTATTCTCATTCTACATAATGCTGCATAGTGAAACGGACATTAATAATTGAGAAGCAGTGCGGAATTATCAGTTATCCTTTGGAATATTTGAAAATAAGAATCAAATATTTGAAATTACAATTTACACTAGATATTCATATTCTATAAATTAATTATTCTCATTCTACATAATGTTTCATAGTGAAGAGGCCATTGATATTTGAGAAGCAGTACGGAATTATCAGTAATCCTTTAGAATTATTGAAAATCAGAGTCAAATATTTGAAACACCCATTTATACTAGACATTCTCGGTGTATAAAATAAAGGTCCCCTTTATCTATAATGTTTCATAGTGAAGAGGCCATTAATATTTGAGAAGCAGTGCGGAATTATCAGTTATCCTATGGAATTATTGAAAATAAGATTCAAATCTTTGAAAATCCCATTTATACTAGATATTCATAATCTATACATTAATTAATCCCATTGTCCATAATGTTTCATAGTAAAATGGACATTAATAATTGAGAAGCAGTGCTAAATTGTCAGTAATCCTTTAGAATTATTGAAAAAAAGATTCAAATATTTGAAAATCCCATTTATACTAGACATTAACAGTGTATAAAATAAAATTCCCCATTATCCATAATGCTTCTTAGTGATGAGGCCATTGATATTTGAGAAGCAGTGCGGAATTATCAGTTATTCTTTGAAATTGTTGAAAATAAGATTCAAATGTTTGAAAATCCCATTTATACTAGATATTCATAATCTATAAATAAATTATTCCCATTCTACATAATGTTTCATTGTGAAAAGGCCATTAATATTTGAAAAGCTGTGCGGAATTATCAGTTATCCTTTGGAATATTTGAAATTAAGAATCAAATATTTGAAAATCCCATTTATACTAGATATTCATAATCTATAAATAAATTATTCCTATTCTACATAATGTTTCATAGTGAAGAGGCCATTCATATTTGAGAAGCAGTGCGGAATTATCAGTTATCCTTTGGAATTGTTGAAAATAAGATTCAAATCTTTGAAAATCTCATTTATACTAGATATTCATAATTTATACATTAATAAATCCCATTGTCCATAATGTTTCATAGTGAAATGGACATTAATAATTGAGAAGCACTGCTAAATTGTCAGTAATCCTTTAGAATTATTGAAAAAAAGATTCAAATATTTGAAAATCTCATTTATACTAGACATTAACAGTGTATAAATTAAAATTCCCCATTATCCATAATGCTTCTTAGTGATGAGGCCATTGATATTTGAGAAGCAGTGTGGAATTATCAGTTATCCTTTGAAAATGTTGAAAATAAGAATCAAATATTTGAAAATCCCATTTATACTAGATATTCATAATCTATAAATAAATTATTCCCATTCTACATAATGTTTCATAGTGAAGAGGCCATTAATATTTGAGAAGCTGTGCGGAATTATCAGTTATCCTTTGGAATATTTGAAAATAAGAGTCAAATATTTGAAATTTCAATTTACACTAGATATTCATAATATATAAATTAATTATTCTCATTCTACATAATGTTTCATAGTGAAGAGGCCATTGATATTTGAGAAGCAGTGCGGAATTATCAGTAATCCTTTGGAATTATTGAAAAAAAGATTCAAATATTTGTAAATCCCATTTATACTAGACATTAACAGTGTATAAATTAAAATTCCCCATTATCCATAATGTTTCTTAGTGATGAGGCCATTAATATTTGAGAAGCAGTGTGGAATTATCAGTTATCCTATGGAATTATTGACAAAAAGAGTCAAATATTTGAAATTACAATTTACACTAGATATTCATAATTTATAAATCAATTATTCTCATTCTACAGAATGTTTCATAGTGAAGAGGCCATTCATATTTGAGAAGCAGTGCGGAATTGTCAGTTATCCTTTGGAATTGTTGAAAATAAGATTCAAATATTTTAAATTACAATTTACACTAGGTATTCATATTCTATAAATTAATTATTCTCATTCTACATAATGCTTCATAGTGAAACGGACATTAATAATTGAGAAGCAGTGCGGAATTATCAGTTATCCTTTGGAATTGTTGAAAATAAGAGTCAAATATTTGAAAATCACATTCAACTAGATATTCATATTCTATAAATTAATTATTCTCATTCTACATGATGTTTCATAGTGATGAGGCCATTGATATTTGAGAAGCAGTGCGGAATTGTCAGTTATCCTTTGGAATTGTTGAAAATAAGATTCAAATAATTTAAATTACAATTTACACTAGATATTCATATTCTATAAATTAATTATTCTCATTCTACATAATGCTTCATAGTGAAACGGACATTAATAATTGAGAAGCAGTGCGGAATTATCAGTTATCCTTTGGAATATTTGAAAATAAGAATCAAATATCTGAAAATCCCATTTATACTAGATATTCATAATCTATAAATAAATTATTCCCATTCTACATAATGTTTCATAGTGAAGAGGCCATTCATATTTGAGAAGCAGTGCGGAATTATCAGTTATGCTTTGGAATTGTTGAAAATAAGATTCAAATCTTTGAAAATCCCATTTATACTAGATATTCATAATATATTCATTAATTAATCCCATTGTCCATAATGTTTCATAGTGAAATGGACATTAATAATTGAGAAGCAGTGCTAAATTGTCAGTAATCCTTTAGAATTATTGAAAAAAAGATTCAAATATTTGAAAATCCCATTTATACTAGACATTAACAGTGTATAAAATAAAATTCCCCATTATCCATAATGCTTCTTAGTGATGAGGCCATTGATATTTGAGAAGCAGTGCGGAATTATCAGTTATCCTTTGAAATTATTGAAAATAAGATTCAAATATTTGAAAATCCCATTTATACTAGATATTCATAATCTATAAATAAATTATTCCCATTCTACAAAATGTTTCATAGTGAAGAGGCCATTAATATTTGAGAAGCTGTGCAGAATTATCAGTAATCCTTTGGAATTGTTGAAAATATGATTCAAATATTTTAAATTACAATTTACACTAGATATTCATATTCTATAAATTAATTATTCTCATTCTACATAATGCTGCATAGTGAAACGGACATTAATAATTGAGAAGCAGTGCGGAATTATCAGTTATCCTTTGGAATATTTGAAAATAAGAATCAAATATTTGAAATTACAATTTACACTAGATATTCATATTCTATAAATTAATTATTCTCATTCTACATAATGTTTCATAGTGAAGAGGCCATTGATATTTGAGAAGCAGTACGGAATTATCAGTAATCCTTTAGAATTATTGAAAATCAGAGTCAAATATTTGAAACACCCATTTATACTAGACATTCTCGGTGTATAAAATAAAGGTCCCCTTTATCTATAATGTTTCATAGTGAAGAGGCCATTAATATTTGAGAAGCAGTGCGGAATTACCAGTTATCCTTTGGAATTGTTGAAAATAAGATTCAAATATTTGAAAATCACATTTATACTAGATATTCATAATCTATAAATAAATTATTCCCATTCTACATAATGTTTCATAGTGAAAAGGCCATTCATATTTGAGAAGCAGTGCTAAATTGTCAGTAATCCTTTAGAATTATTGAAAAAAAGATTCAAATATTTGAAAATCCCATTTATACTAGACATTAACAGTGTATAAAATAAAATTCCCCATTATCCATAATGCTTCTTAGTGATGAGGCCATTGATATTTGAGAAGCAGTGCGGAATTATCAGTTATTCTTTGAAATTGTTGAAAATAAGATTCAAATGTTTGAAAATCCCATTTATACTAGATATTCATAATCTATAAATAAATTATTCCCATTCTACATAATGTTTCATTGTGAAAAGGCCATTAATATTTGAAAAGCTGTGCGGAATTATCAGTTATCCTTTGGAATATTTGAAATTAAGAATCAAATATTTGAAAATCCCATTTATACTAGATATTCATAATCTATAAATAAATTATTCCTATTCTACATAATGTTTCATAGTGAAGAGGCCATTCATATTTGAGAAGCAGTGCGGAATTATCAGTTATCCTTTGGAATTGTTGAAAATAAGATTCAAATCTTTGAAAATCTCATTTATACTAGATATTCATAATTTATACATTAATAAATCCCATTGTCCATAATGTTTCATAGTGAAATGGACATTAATAATTGAGAAGCACTGCTAAATTGTCAGTAATCCTTTAGAATTATTGAAAAAAAGATTCAAATATTTGAAAATCTCATTTATACTAGACATTAACAGTGTATAAATTAAAATTCCCCATTATCCATAATGCTTCTTAGTGATGAGGCCATTGATATTTGAGAAGCAGTGTGGAATTATCAGTTATCCTTTGAAAATGTTGAAAATAAGAATCAAATATTTGAAAATCCCATTTATACTAGATATTCATAATCTATAAATAAATTATTCCCATTCTACATAATGTTTCATAGTGAAGAGGCCATTAATATTTGAGAAGCTGTGCGGAATTATCAGTTATCCTTTGGAATATTTGAAAATAAGAGTCAAATATTTGAAATTTCAATTTACACTAGATATTCATAATATATAAATTAATTATTCTCATTCTACATAATGTTTCATAGTGAAGAGGCCATTGATATTTGAGAAGCAGTGCGGAATTATCAGTAATCCTTTGGAATTATTGAAAAAAAGATTCAAATATTTGTAAATCCCATTTATACTAGACATTAACAGTGTATAAATTAAAATTCCCCATTATCCATAATGTTTCTTAGTGATGAGGCCATTAATATTTGAGAAGCAGTGTGGAATTATCAGTTATCCTATGGAATTATTGACAAAAAGAGTCAAATATTTGAAATTACAATTTACACTAGATATTCATAATTTATAAATCAATTATTCTCATTCTACAGAATGTTTCATAGTGAAGAGGCCATTCATATTTGAGAAGCAGTGCGGAATTGTCAGTTATCCTTTGGAATTGTTGAAAATAAGATTCAAATATTTTAAATTACAATTTACACTAGGTATTCATATTCTATAAATTAATTATTCTCATTCTACATAATGCTTCATAGTGAAACGGACATTAATAATTGAGAAGCAGTGCGGAATTATCAGTTATCCTTTGGAATTGTTGAAAATAAGAGTCAAATATTTGAAAATCACATTCAACTAGATATTCATATTCTATAAATTAATTATTCTCATTCTACATGATGTTTCATAGTGATGAGGCCATTGATATTTGAGAAGCAGTGCGGAATTGTCAGTTATCCTTTGGAATTGTTGAAAATAAGATTCAAATAATTTAAATTACAATTTACACTAGATATTCATATTCTATAAATTAATTATTCTCATTCTACATAATGCTTCATAGTGAAACGGACATTAATAATTGAGAAGCAGTGCGGAATTATCAGTTATCCTTTGGAATATTTGAAAATAAGAATCAAATATCTGAAAATCCCATTTATACTAGATATTCATAATCTATAAATAAATTATTCCCATTCTACATAATGTTTCATAGTGAAGAGGCCATTCATATTTGAGAAGCAGTGCGGAATTATCAGTTATGCTTTGGAATTGTTGAAAATAAGATTCAAATCTTTGAAAATCCCATTTATACTAGATATTCATAATATATTCATTAATTAATCCCATTGTCCATAATGTTTCATAGTGAAATGGACATTAATAATTGAGAAGCAGTGCTAAATTGTCAGTAATCCTTTAGAATTATTGAAAAAAAGATTCAAATATTTGAAAATCCCATTTATACTAGACATTAACAGTGTATAAAATAAAATTCCCCATTATCCATAATGCTTCTTAGTGATGAGGCCATTGATATTTGAGAAGCAGTGCGGAATTATCAGTTATCCTTTAGAATTATTGAAAATCAGAGTCAAATATTTGAAACACCCATTTATACTAGACATTCTCGGTGTATAAAATAAAGGTCCCCTTTATCTATAATGTTTCATAGTGAAGAGGCCATTAATATTTGAGAAGCAGTGCGGAATTACCAGTTATCCTTTGGAATTGTTGAAAATAAGATTCAAATATTTGAAAATCACATTTATACTAGATATTCATAATCTATAAATAAATTATTCCCATTCTACATAATGTTTCATAGTGAAAAGGCCATTCATATTTGAGAAGCAGTGAGGAATTATCAGTTATCCTTTGGAATTGTTGAAAATAAGATTCAAATATTTGAAAATCCCATTTATACTAGATATTCATAATCTATAAATTAACAATTCCCATTACCCTTACTGTTTCATAGTGAAACGGCCATTAATTCTTGAGAAGCAGAGCGGAATTGTCAAAAATCCTTTGGCATTTTTTAAAATAAGAGTCAAGTATTTAAAATTACTATACTAGACATTCACAGTGTATAAATTAAAATTCCCCATTATCCATAATGTTTCATAGTGAAGAGGCCATTGATATTTGAGAAGCAGTGCGGAATTATCAGTAATCCTTTATAATTATTGAAAAAAAGAGTCAAATATTTGAAACTCCCATTTATACTAGACATTCTCGGTGTATAAAATAAAGGTCCCCTTTATCTATAATGTATCTTGGTGAAGAGGCCATTGTTACTTGAGAAACAGTTCGGAAATTCAATTATCTTTTAGAAACATTCAAAATAATGATACAAATACTTAAAATTTCCATTTATACTAGACATTCACAGTGTATAAATTAAATTTCTCCATTATCTATAATGTCTCTTGGTGAAGAGGCCATTAATATTTGAGAAGCAGAACAGAAATGTCAAAAATCCTTTGGAATTGTTGAAAATAAGATTCAAATATTTGAAAATCACATTTATACTAGATATTCATAATCTATAAATAAATTATTCCCATTCTACATAATGTTTCATAGTGAAAAGGCCATTAATATTTGAGAAGCTGTGAGGAATAATCAGTTATCCTTTGGAATTGTTGAATAAAAGAGTCAAATATTTGAAATTACAATTTACACTAGATATTCATAATCTATAAATAAATTATTCCCATTCTACATAATGTTTCATAGTGAAGAGGCCATTAATAATTGAGAAGCAGTGCGGAATTACCAGTTATCCTTTGGAATTGTTGAAAATAAGATTCAAATATTTGATAATCCCACTTATACTAGATATTCTTAATATATAAAAAAATTATTCCCATTCTACATTATATTTCATAGTGAAGTGGCCATTAATATTTGAGAAGCAGTGCTAAATTGTCAGTAATCCTTTAGAATTATTGAAAAAAAGATTCAAATATTTGAAAATCTCATTTATACTAGACATTAACAGTGTATAAAATAAAATTCCCAATTATCCATAATGCTTCTTAGTGATGAGGCCATTGATATTTGAGAAGCAGTGTGGAATTATCAGTTATCCTTTGAAATTGTTGAAAATAAGAATCAAATATTTGAAAATCCCATTTATACTAGATATTCATAATCTATAAATAAATTATTCCCATTCTACATAATGTTTCATAGTGAAGAGGCCATTAATATTTGAGAAGCTGTGCGGAATTATCAGTTATCCTTTGGAATATTTGAAAATAAGAGTCAAATATTTGAAATTTCAATTTACACTAGATATTCATAATATATAAATTAATTATTCTCATTCTACATAATGTTTCATAGTGAAGAGGCCATTGATATTTGAGAAGCAGTGCGGAATTATCAGTAATCCTTTGGAATTATTGAAAAAAAGATTCAAATATTTGTAAATCCCATTTATACTAGACATTAACAGTGTATAAATTAAAATTCCCCATTATCCATAATGTTTCTTAGTGATGAGGCCATTAATATTTGAGAAGCAGTGTGGAACTATCAGTTATCCTATGGAATTGTTGAAAATAAGATTCAAATCTTTGAAAATCTCATTTATACTAGATATTCATAATCTATACATTAATAAATCCCATTGTCCATAATGTTTCATAGTGAAATGGACATTAATAATTGAGAAGCACTGCTAAATTGTCAGTAATCCTTTAGAATTATTGAAAATAAGATTCAAATATTTGATAATCCCATTTATACTGGACATTCACAGTGTATTAATTAAAGTTCCCCATTATCTATAATGTCTCTTGGTGAAGAGGCCATTGTTACTTGAGAAACAGTTCGAAAATTCAATTATCTTTTAGAAACATTCGAAATAATGATACAAATACTTAAAATATCCATTTATACTAGATATTAACAGTGTATAAATTAAAATTCCCCATTATCCATAATATTTCATTGTGAAGAGGCCATTAATATTTGAGAAGCAGAACAGAAATGTCAAAAATCCTTTGGCAAAATTTTAAATAAGATTCAAATATATGAAAATCACATTTATACTAGATATTCATAATCTATAAATAAATTATTCCCATTCTACATAATGTTTCATAGTGAAAAGGCCATTAATATTTGAAAAGCTGTGCGGAATTATCAGATATCCTTTGGAATATTTGAAAATAAGATTCAAATCTTTGAAAATCCCATTTATACTAGATATTCATAATCTATACATTAATTAATCCCATTGTCCATAATGTTTCATAGTGAAATGGACATTAATAATTGAGAAGCACTGCTAAATTGTCAGTAATCCTTTAGAATTATTGAAAAAAAGATTCAAATATTTGAAAATCTCATTTATACTAGACATTAACAGTGTATAAAATAAAATTCCCAATTATCCATAATGCTTCTTAGTGATGAGGCCATTGATATTTGAGAAGCAGTGTGGAATTATCAGTTATCCTTTGAAATTGTTGAAAATAAGAATCAAATATTTGAAAATCCCATTTATACTAGATATTCATAATCTATAAATAAATTATTCCCATTCTACATAATGTTTCATAGTGAAGAGGCCATTAATATTTGAGAAGCTGTGCGGAATTATCAGTTATCCTTTGGAATATTTGAAAATAAGAGTCAAATATTTGAAATTTCAATTTACACTAGATATTCATAATATATAAATTAATTATTCTCATTCTACATAATGTTTCATAGTGAAGAGGCCATTGATATTTGAGAAGCAGTGCGGAATTATCAGTAATCCTTTGGAATTATTGAAAAAAAGATTCAAATATTTGTAAATCCCATTTATACTAGACATTAACAGTGTATAAATTAAAATTCCCCATTATCCATAATGTTTCTTAGTGATGAGGCCATTAATATTTGAGAAGCAGTGTGGAACTATCAGTTATCCTATGGAATTGTTGAAAATAAGATTCAAATCTTTGAAAATCTCATTTATACTAGATATTCATAATCTATACATTAATAAATCCCATTGTCCATAATGTTTCATAGTGAAATGGACATTAATAATTGAGAAGCACTGCTAAATTGTCAGTAATCCTTTAGAATTATTGAAAATAAGATTCAAATATTTGATAATCCCATTTATACTGGACATTCACAGTGTATTAATTAAAGTTCCCCATTATCTATAATGTCTCTTGGTGAAGAGGCCATTGTTACTTGAGAAACAGTTCGAAAATTCAATTATCTTTTAGAAACATTCGAAATAATGATACAAATACTTAAAATATCCATTTATACTAGATATTAACAGTGTATAAATTAAAATTCCCCATTATCCATAATATTTCATTGTGAAGAGGCCATTAATATTTGAGAAGCAGAACAGAAATGTCAAAAATCCTTTGGCAAAATTTTAAATAAGATTCAAATATATGAAAATCACATTTATACTAGATATTCATAATCTATAAATAAATTATTCCCATTCTACATAATGTTTCATAGTGAAAAGGCCATTAATATTTGAAAAGCTGTGCGGAATTATCAGATATCCTTTGGAATATTTGAAAATAAGATTCAAATCTTTGAAAATCCCATTTATACTAGATATTCATAATCTATACATTAATTAATCCCATTGTCCATAATGTTTCATAGTGAAATGGACATTAATAATTGAGAAGCACTGCTAAATTGTCAGTAATCCTTTAGAATTATTGAAAAAAAGATTCAAATATTTGAAAATCTCATTTATACTAGACATTAACAGTGTATAAAATAAAATTCCCCATTATCCATAATGCTTCTTAGTGATGAGGCCATTGATATTTGAGAAGCAGTGTGGAATTATCAGTTATCCTTTGAAATTGTTGAAAATAAGATTCAAATATTTGAAAATCCCATTTATACTAGATATTCATAATCTATAAATAAATTATTCCCATTCTACATAATGTTTCATAGTGAAATGGACATTAATAATTGAGAAGCAGTGCGGAATTATCAGTTATCCTTTGGAATTGTTGAAATTAAGAGTCAAATATTTGAAATTTCAATTTACACTAGATATTCATAATATATAAATTAATTATTCTCATTCTACATAATGTTTCATAGTGAAGAGGCCATTGATATTTGAGAAGCAGTGCGGAATTATCAGTAATCCTTTGGAATTATTGAAAAAAAGATTCAAATATTTGTAAATCCCATTTATACTAGACATTAACAGTGTATAAATTAAAATTCCCCATTATCCATAATGTTTCTTAGTGATGAGGCCATTAATATTTGAGAAGCAGTGTGGAACTATCAGTTATCCTATGGAATTGTTGAAAATAAGATTCAAATCTTTGAAAATCTCATTTATACTAGATATTCATAATCTATACATTAATAAATCCCATTGTCCATAATGTTTCATAGTGAAATGGATATTAATAATTGAGAAGCACTGCTAAATTGTCAGTAATCCTTTAGAATTATTGAAAATAAGATTCAAATATTTGATAATCCCATTTATACTGGACATTCACAGTGTATAAATTAAAGTTCCCCATTATCTATAATGTCTCTTGGTGAAGAGGCCATTGTTACTTGAGAAACAGTTCGAAAATTCAATTATCTTTTAGAAACATTCGAAATAATGATACAAATACTTAAAATATCCATTTATACTAGATATTAACAGTGTATAAATTAAAATTCCCCATTATCCATAATATTTCATTGTGAAGAGGCCATTAATATTTGAGAAGCAGAACAGAAATGTCAAAAATCCTTTGGCATTATTTTAAATAAGATTCAAATATATGAAAATCACATTTATACTAGATATTCATAATCTATAAATAAATTATTCCCATTCTACATAATGTTTCATAGTGAAAAGGCCATTAATATTTGAAAAGCTGTGCGGAATTATCAGATATCCTTTGGAATATTTGAAAATAAGATTCAAATCTTTGAAAATCCCATTTATACTAGATATTCATAATCTATACATTAATTAATCCCATTGTCCATAATGTTTCATAGTGAAATGGACATTAATAATTGAGAAGCACTGCTAAATTGTCAGTAATCCTTTAGAATTATTGAAAAAAAGATTCAAATATTTGAAAATCTCATTTATACTAGACATTAACAGTGTATAAAATAAAATTCCCCATTATCCATAATGCTTCTTAGTGATGAGGCCATTGATATTTGAGAAGCAGTGTGGAATTATCAGTTATCCTTTGAAATTGTTGAAAATAAGATTCAAATATTTGAAAATCCCATTTATACTAGATATTCATAATCTATAAATAAATTATTCCCATTCTACATAATGTTTCATAGTGAAATGGACATTAATAATTGAGAAGCAGTGCGGAATTATCAGTTATCCTTTGGAATTGTTGAAATTAAGAGTCAAATATTTGAAATTTCAATTTACACTAGATATTCATAATATATAAATTAATTATTCTCATTCTACATAATGTTTCATAGTGAAGAGGCCATTGATATTTGAGAAGCAGTGCGGAATTATCAGTAATCCTTTGGAATTATTGAAAAAAAGATTCAAATATTTGTAAATCCCATTTATACTAGACATTAACAGTGTATAAATTAAAATTCCCCATTATCCATAATGTTTCTTAGTGATGAGGCCATTAATATTTGAGAAGCAGTGTGGAACTATCAGTTATCCTATGGAATTGTTGAAAATAAGATTCAAATCTTTGAAAATCTCATTTATACTAGATATTCATAATCTATACATTAATAAATCCCATTGTCCATAATGTTTCATAGTGAAATGGATATTAATAATTGAGAAGCACTGCTAAATTGTCAGTAATCCTTTAGAATTATTGAAAATAAGATTCAAATATTTGATAATCCCATTTATACTGGACATTCACAGTGTATAAATTAAAGTTCCCCATTATCTATAATGTCTCTTGGTGAAGAGGCCATTGTTACTTGAGAAACAGTTCGAAAATTCAATTATCTTTTAGAAACATTCGAAATAATGATACAAATACTTAAAATATCCATTTATACTAGATATTAACAGTGTATAAATTAAAATTCCCCATTATCCATAATATTTCATTGTGAAGAGGCCATTAATATTTGAGAAGCAGAACAGAAATGTCAAAAATCCTTTGGCATTATTTTAAATAAGATTCAAATATATGAAAATCACATTTATACTAGATATTCATAATCTATAAATAAATTATTCCCATTCTACATAATGTTTCATAGTGAAAAGGCCATTAATATTTGAAAAGCTGTGCGGAATTATCAGATATCCTTTGGAATATTTGAAAATAAGAATCAAATATTTGAAAATCCCATTTATACTAGATATTCATAATCTATAAATAAATTATTCCCATTCTACATAATGTTTCATAGTGAAGAGGCCATTAATAATTGAGAAGCAGTGTGGAATTATCAGTTATCCTTTGAAATTGTTGAAAATAAGATTCAAATATTTGAAAATCCCATTTATACTAGATATTCATAATCTATAAATAAATTATTCCCATTCTACATAATGTTTCATAGTGAAATGGACATTAATAATTGAGAAGCAGTGCGGAATTATCAGTTATCCTTTGGAATTGTTGAATTTAAGATTCAAATCTTTGAAAATCCCATTTATACTAGATATTCATATTCTATAAATTAATTATTCTCATTCTACATAATGCTTCATAGTGAAGAGGCCATTCATATTTGAGAAGCAGTGCGGAATTATCAGTTATCCTTTGGAATTGTTGAAAATAAGATTCAAATATTTGAAAATCACATTTATACTTGATATTCATAATCTATAAATAAATTATTCCCATTCTAGGTAATGTTTCATAGTGAAGAGGCCATTAATATTTGAGAAGCTGTGCGGAATTATCAGTTATCCTTTGGAATATTTGAAAATAAGATTCAAATATTTGAAAATCTCATTTATACTAGACATTAACAGTGTATAAAATAAAATTCCCCATTATCCATAATGCTTCTTAGTGATGAGGCCATTGATATTTGAGAAGCAGTGTGGAATTATCAGTTATCCTTTGAAATTGTTGAAAATAAGAATCAAATATTTGAAAATCCCATTTATACTAGATATTCATAATCTATAAATAAATTATTCCCATTCTACATAATGTTTCATAGTGAAGAGGCCATTAATATTTGAGAAGCTGTGCGGAATTATCAGTTATCCTTTGGAATATTTGAAAATAAGAGTCAAATATTTGAAATTTCAATTTACACTAGATATTCATAATATATAAATTAATTATTCTCATTCTACATAATGTTTCATAGTGAAGAGGCCATTGATATTTGAGAAGCAGTGCGGAATTATCAGTAATCCTTCAGAATTATTGAAAAACAGATTCAAATATTTGTAAATCCCATTTATACTAGACATTAACAGTGTATAAATTAAAATTCCCCATTATCCATAATGTTTCTTTGTGATGAGGCCATTAATATTTGAGAAGCAGTGTGGAATTATCAGTAATCCTTTGGAATTGTTGAAAATAAGATTCAAATATTTTAAATTACAATTTTCACTAGATATTCATATTCTATAAATTAATTATTCTCATTCTACATAATGCTGCATAGTGAAACGGACATTAATAATTGAGAAGCAGTGGGGAATTATCAGTTATCCTTTGGAATTGTTGAAAATAAGAGTCAAATATTTGAAAATCACATTCAACTAGATATTCATAATCTATAAATAAATTCTTCCCATTCTACATAATGTTTCATAGTGAAGAGGCCATTAATATTTGAGAAGCTGTGCGGAATTATCAGTTATCCTTTGGAATATTTGAAAATAAGAATCAAATATTTGAAATTACAATTTACACTAGATATTCATATTCTATAAATTAATTATTCTCATTCTACATAATGTTTCATGGTGAAGAGGCCATTGATATTTGAGAAGCAGTGCGGAATTATCAGTAATCCTTAGGCATTTTTTAAAATAAGAGTCAAGTATTTAAAATTACTATACTAGACATTCACAGTGTATAAATTAAAATTCCCCATTATCCATAATGTTTCATAGTGAAGAGGCCATTGATATTTGAGAAACAGTGCGGAATTATCAGTAATCCTTTATAATTATTGAAAAAAAGAGTCAAATATTTGAAACTCCCATTTATACTAGACATTCTCGGTGTATAAAATAAAGGTCCCCTTTATCTATAATGTATCTTGGTGAAGAGGCCATTGTTACTTGAGAAACAGTTCGGAAATTCAATTATCTTTTAGAAACATTCAAAATAATGATACAAATACTTAAAATTTCCATTTATACTAGACATTCACAGTGTATGAATTAAATTTCTCAATTATCTATAATGTCTCTTGGTGAAGAGGCCATTGTTACTTGATAAACAGTTCTGAAATTCAATTATCATTTAGAAACATTCGAAATAATGATACAAATACTTAAAATATCCATTTATACTAGACATTAACAGTGTATAAATTAAAATTCCCCATTATCCATAATGTTTCTTAGTGATGAGGCCATTAATATTTGAGAAGCAGTGCGGAATTACCAGTTATCCTATGGAATTATTGAAAATAAGAGTCAAATATTTGAAATTTCAATTTACACTAGATATTCATAATATATAAATTAACTATTCTCATTCTACATAATGTTTCATAGTGAAGAGGCCATTAATATTTGAGAAGCTGTGCGGAATTATCAGTTATCCTTTGGAATATTTGAAAATAAGAATCAAATATTTGAAAATCCCATTTATACTAGATATTCATAATCTATAAATAAATTATTCCTATTCTACATAATGTTTCATAGTGAAGAGGCCATTCATATTTGAGAAGCAGTGCGGAATTATCAGTTATCCTTTGGAATTGTTGAAAATAAGATTCAAATCTTTGAAAATCTCATTTATACTAGATATTCATAATCTATACATTAATAAATCCCATTGTCCATAATGTTTCATAGTGAAATGGACATTAATAATTGAGAAGCACTGCTAAATTGTCAGTAATCCTTTAGAATTATTGAAAATAAGATTCAAATATTTGATAATCCCATTTATACTGGACATTCACAGTGTATAAATTAAAGTTCCCCATTATCTATTATGTCTCTTGGTGAAGAGGCCATTGTTACTTGAGAAACAGTTCGAAAATTCAATTATCTTTTAGAAACATTCGAAATAATGATACAAATACTTAAAATATCCATTTATACTAGATATTAACAGTGTATAAATTAAAATTCCCCATTATCCATAATATTTCATTGTGAAGAGGCCATTAATATTTGAGAAGCAGAACAGAAATGTCAAAAATCCTTTGGCATTATTTTAAATAAGATTCAAATATATGAAAATCACATTTATACTAGATATTCATAATCTATAAATAAATTATTCCCATTCTACATAATGTTTCATAGTGAAAAGGCCATTAATATTTGAAAAGCTGTGCGGAATTATCAGATATCCTTTGGAATATTTGAAAATAAGAATCAAATATCTGAAAAGCCCATTTATACTAGATATTCATAATCTATAAATAAATTATTCCCAATCTACATAATGTTTCATAGTGAAGAGGCCATTCATATTTGAGAAGCAGTGCGGAATTATCAGTTATGCTTTGGAATTGTTGAAAATAAGATTCAAATCTTTGAAAATCCCATTTATACTAGATATTCATAATCTATACATTAATTAATCCCATTGTCCATAATGTTTCATAGTGAAATGGACATTAATAATTGAGAAGCACTGCTAAATTGTCAGTAATCCTTTAGAATTATTGAAAAAAAGATTCAAATATTTGAAAATCTCATTTATACTAGACATTAACAGTGTATAAAATAAAATTCCCCATTATCCATAATGCTTCTTAGTGATGAGGCCATTGATATTTGAGAAGCAGTGTGGAATTATCAGTTATCCTTTGAAATTGTTGAAAATAAGATTCAAATATTTGAAAATCCCATTTATACTAGATATTCATAATCTATAAATAAATTATTCCCATTCTACATAATGTTTCATAGTGAAATGGACATTAATAATTGAGAAGCAGTGCGGAATTATCAGTTATCCTTTGGAATTGTTGAAATTAAGATTCAAATCTTTGAAAATCCCATTTATACTAGATATTCATAATCTATACATTAATTAATCCCATTGTCCATAATGTTTCATAGTGAAATGGACATTAATAATTGAGAAGCACTGCTAAATTGTCAGTAATCCTTTAGAATTATTGAAAAAAAGATTCAAATATTTGAAAATCTCATTTATACTAGACATTAACAGTGTATAAAATAAAATTCCCCATTATCCATAATGCTTCTTAGTGATGAGGCCATTGATATTTGAGAAGCAGTGTGGAATTATCAGTTATCCTTTGAAATTGTTGAAAATAAGAATCAAATATTTGAAAATCCCATTTATACTAGATATTCATAATCTATAAATAAATTATTCCCATTCTACATAATGTTTCATAGTGAAGAGGCCATTAATATTTGAGAAGCTGTGCGGAATTATCAGTTATCCTTTGGAATATTTGAAAATAAGAGTCAAATATTTGAAATTTCAATTTACACTAGATATTCATAATATATAAATTAATTATTCTCATTCTACATAATGTTTCATAGTGAAGAGGCCATTGATATTTGAGAAGCAGTGCGGAATTATCAGTAATCCTTTGGAATTATTGAAAAAAAGATTCAAATATTTGTAAATCCCATTTATACTAGACATTAACAGTGTATAAATTAAAATTCCCCATTATCCATAATGTTTCTTAGTGATGAGGCCATTAATATTTGAGAAGCAGTGTGGAACTATCAGTTATCCTATGGAATTGTTGAAAATAAGATTCAAATCTTTGAAAATCTCATTTATACTAGATATTCATAATCTATACATTAATAAATCCCATTGTCCATAATGTTTCATAGTGAAATGGACATTAATATTTGAGAAGCAGTGCGGAATTATCAGTTATCCTTTGGAATTGTTGAATTTAAGATTCAAATCTTTGAAAATCCCATTTATACTAGATATTCATATTCTATAAATTAATTATTCTCATTCTACATAATGCTTCATAGTGAAGAGGCCATTCATATTTGAGAAGCAGTGCGGAATTATCAGTTATCCTTTGGAATTGTTGAAAATAAGATTCAAATATTTGAAAATCACATTTATACTTGATATTCATAATCTATAAATAAATTATTCCCATTCTAGGTAATGTTTCATAGTGAAGAGGCCATTAATATTTGAGAAGCTGTGCGGAATTATCAGTTATCCTTTGGAATATTTGAAAATAAGATTCAAATATTTGAAAATCTCATTTATACTAGACATTAACAGTGTATAAAATAAAATTCCCCATTATCCATAATGCTTCTTAGTGATGAGGCCATTGATATTTGAGAAGCAGTGTGGAATTATCAGTTATCCTTTGAAATTGTTGAAAATAAGAATCAAATATTTGAAAATCCCATTTATACTAGATATTCATAATCTATAAATAAATTATTCCCATTCTACATAATGTTTCATAGTGAAGAGGCCATTAATATTTGAGAAGCTGTGCGGAATTATCAGTTATCCTTTGGAATATTTGAAAATAAGAGTCAAATATTTGAAATTTCAATTTACACTAGATATTCATAATATATAAATTAATTATTCTCATTCTACATAATGTTTCATAGTGAAGAGGCCATTGATATTTGAGAAGCAGTGCGGAATTATCAGTAATCCTTCAGAATTATTGAAAAACAGATTCAAATATTTGTAAATCCCATTTATACTAGACATTAACAGTGTATAAATTAAAATTCCCCATTATCCATAATGTTTCTTTGTGATGAGGCCATTAATATTTGAGAAGCAGTGTGGAATTATCAGTAATCCTTTGGAATTGTTGAAAATAAGATTCAAATATTTTAAATTACAATTTTCACTAGATATTCATATTCTATAAATTAATTATTCTCATTCTACATAATGCTGCATAGTGAAACGGACATTAATAATTGAGAAGCAGTGGGGAATTATCAGTTATCCTTTGGAATTGTTGAAAATAAGAGTCAAATATTTGAAAATCACATTCAACTAGATATTCATAATCTATAAATAAATTCTTCCCATTCTACATAATGTTTCATAGTGAAGAGGCCATTAATATTTGAGAAGCTGTGCGGAATTATCAGTTATCCTTTGGAATATTTGAAAATAAGAATCAAATATTTGAAATTACAATTTACACTAGATATTCATATTCTATAAATTAATTATTCTCATTCTACATAATGTTTCATGGTGAAGAGGCCATTGATATTTGAGAAGCAGTGCGGAATTATCAGTAATCCTTAGGCATTTTTTAAAATAAGAGTCAAGTATTTAAAATTACTATACTAGACATTCACAGTGTATAAATTAAAATTCCCCATTATCCATAATGTTTCATAGTGAAGAGGCCATTGATATTTGAGAAACAGTGCGGAATTATCAGTAATCCTTTATAATTATTGAAAAAAAGAGTCAAATATTTGAAACTCCCATTTATACTAGACATTCTCGGTGTATAAAATAAAGGTCCCCTTTATCTATAATGTATCTTGGTGAAGAGGCCATTGTTACTTGAGAAACAGTTCGGAAATTCAATTATCTTTTAGAAACATTCAAAATAATGATACAAATACTTAAAATTTCCATTTATACTAGACATTCACAGTGTATGAATTAAATTTCTCAATTATCTATAATGTCTCTTGGTGAAGAGGCCATTGTTACTTGATAAACAGTTCTGAAATTCAATTATCATTTAGAAACATTCGAAATAATGATACAAATACTTAAAATATCCATTTATACTAGACATTAACAGTGTATAAATTAAAATTCCCCATTATCCATAATGTTTCTTAGTGATGAGGCCATTAATATTTGAGAAGCAGTGCGGAATTACCAGTTATCCTATGGAATTATTGAAAATAAGAGTCAAATATTTGAAATTTCAATTTACACTAGATATTCATAATATATAAATTAACTATTCTCATTCTACATAATGTTTCATAGTGAAGAGGCCATTAATATTTGAGAAGCTGTGCGGAATTATCAGTTATCCTTTGGAATATTTGAAAATAAGAATCAAATATTTGAAAATCCCATTTATACTAGATATTCATAATCTATAAATAAATTATTCCTATTCTACATAATGTTTCATAGTGAAGAGGCCATTCATATTTGAGAAGCAGTGCGGAATTATCAGTTATCCTTTGGAATTGTTGAAAATAAGATTCAAATCTTTGAAAATCTCATTTATACTAGATATTCATAATCTATACATTAATAAATCCCATTGTCCATAATGTTTCATAGTGAAATGGACATTAATAATTGAGAAGCACTGCTAAATTGTCAGTAATCCTTTAGAATTATTGAAAATAAGATTCAAATATTTGATAATCCCATTTATACTGGACATTCACAGTGTATAAATTAAAGTTCCCCATTATCTATTATGTCTCTTGGTGAAGAGGCCATTGTTACTTGAGAAACAGTTCGAAAATTCAATTATCTTTTAGAAACATTCGAAATAATGATACAAATACTTAAAATATCCATTTATACTAGATATTAACAGTGTATAAATTAAAATTCCCCATTATCCATAATATTTCATTGTGAAGAGGCCATTAATATTTGAGAAGCAGAACAGAAATGTCAAAAATCCTTTGGCATTATTTTAAATAAGATTCAAATATATGAAAATCACATTTATACTAGATATTCATAATCTATAAATAAATTATTCCCATTCTACATAATGTTTCATAGTGAAAAGGCCATTAATATTTGAAAAGCTGTGCGGAATTATCAGATATCCTTTGGAATATTTGAAAATAAGAATCAAATATCTGAAAAGCCCATTTATACTAGATATTCATAATCTATAAATAAATTATTCCCAATCTACATAATGTTTCATAGTGAAGAGGCCATTCATATTTGAGAAGCAGTGCGGAATTATCAGTTATGCTTTGGAATTGTTGAAAATAAGATTCAAATCTTTGAAAATCCCATTTATACTAGATATTCATAATCTATACATTAATTAATCCCATTGTCCATAATGTTTCATAGTGAAATGGACATTAATAATTGAGAAGCACTGCTAAATTGTCAGTAATCCTTTAGAATTATTGAAAAAAAGATTCAAATATTTGAAAATCTCATTTATACTAGACATTAACAGTGTATAAAATAAAATTCCCCATTATCCATAATGCTTCTTAGTGATGAGGCCATTGATATTTGAGAAGCAGTGTGGAATTATCAGTTATCCTTTGAAATTGTTGAAAATAAGATTCAAATATTTGAAAATCCCATTTATACTAGATATTCATAATCTATAAATAAATTATTCCCATTCTACATAATGTTTCATAGTGAAATGGACATTAATAATTGAGAAGCAGTGCGGAATTATCAGTTATCCTTTGGAATTGTTGAAATTAAGATTCAAATCTTTGAAAATCCCATTTATACTAGATATTCATAATCTATACATTAATTAATCCCATTGTCCATAATGTTTCATAGTGAAATGGACATTAATAATTGAGAAGCACTGCTAAATTGTCAGTAATCCTTTAGAATTATTGAAAAAAAGATTCAAATATTTGAAAATCTCATTTATACTAGACATTAACAGTGTATAAAATAAAATTCCCCATTATCCATAATGCTTCTTAGTGATGAGGCCATTGATATTTGAGAAGCAGTGTGGAATTATCAGTTATCCTTTGAAATTGTTGAAAATAAGAATCAAATATTTGAAAATCCCATTTATACTAGATATTCATAATCTATAAATAAATTATTCCCATTCTACATAATGTTTCATAGTGAAGAGGCCATTAATATTTGAGAAGCTGTGCGGAATTATCAGTTATCCTTTGGAATATTTGAAAATAAGAGTCAAATATTTGAAATTTCAATTTACACTAGATATTCATAATATATAAATTAATTATTCTCATTCTACATAATGTTTCATAGTGAAGAGGCCATTGATATTTGAGAAGCAGTGCGGAATTATCAGTAATCCTTTGGAATTATTGAAAAAAAGATTCAAATATTTGTAAATCCCATTTATACTAGACATTAACAGTGTATAAATTAAAATTCCCCATTATCCATAATGTTTCTTAGTGATGAGGCCATTAATATTTGAGAAGCAGTGTGGAACTATCAGTTATCCTATGGAATTGTTGAAAATAAGATTCAAATCTTTGAAAATCTCATTTATTCTAGATATTCATAATCTATACATTAATAAATCCCATTGTCCATAATGTTTCATAGTGAAATGGATATTAATAATTGAGAAGCACTGCTAAATTGTCAGTAATCCTTTAGAATTATTGAAAATAAGATTCAAATATTTGATAATCCCATTTATACTGGACATTCACAGTGTATAAATTAAAGTTCCCCATTATCTATAATGTCTCTTGGTGAAGAGGCCATTGTTACTTGAGAAACAGTTCGAAAATTCAATTATCTTTTAGAAACATTCGAAATAATGATACAAATACTTAAAATATCCATTTATACTAGATATTAACAGTGTATAAATTAAAATTCCCCATTATCCATAATATTTCATTGTGAAGAGGCCATTAATATTTGAGAAGCAGAACAGAAATGTCAAAAATCCTTTGGCATTATTTTAAATAAGATTCAAATATATGAAAATCACATTTATACTAGATATTCATAATCTATAAATAAATTATTCCCATTCTACATAATGTTTCATAGTGAAAAGGCCATTAATATTTGAAAAGCTGTGCGGAATTATCAGATATCCTTTGGAATATTTGAAAATAAGAATCAAATATTTGAAAATCCCATTTATACTAGATATTCATAATCTATAAATAAATCATTCCCATTCTACATAATGTTTCATAGTGAAGAGGCCATTAATAATTGAGAAGCAGTGTGGAATTATCAGTTATCCTTTGAAATTGTTGAAAATAAGATTCAAATATTTGAAAATCCCATTTATACTAGATATTCATAATCTATAAATAAATTATTCCCATTCTACATAATGTTTCATAGTGAAATGGACATTAATAATTGAGAAGCAGTGCGGAATTATCAGTTATCCTTTGGAATTGTTGAAATTAAGATTCAAATCTTTGAAAATCCCATTTATACTAGATATTCATAATCTATACATTAATTAATCCCATTGTCCATAATGTTTCATAGTGAAATGGACATTAATAATTGAGAAGCACTGCTAAATTGTCAGTAATCCTTTAGAATTATTGAAAAAAAGATTCAAATATTTGAAAATCTCATTTATACTAGACATTAACAGTGTATAAAATAAAATTCCCCATTATCCATAATGCTTCTTAGTGATGAGGCCATTGATATTTGAGAAGCAGTGTGGAATTATCAGTTATCCTTTGAAATTGTTGAAAATAAGAATCAAATATTTGAAAATCCCATTTATACTAGATATTCATAATCTATAAATAAATTATTCCCATTCTACATAATGTTTCATAGTGAAGAGGCCATTAATATTTGAGAAGCTGTGCGGAATTATTAGTTATCCTTTGGAATATTTGAAAATAAGAGTCAAATATTTGAAATTTCAATTTACACTAGATATTCATAATATATAAATTAATTATTCTCATTCTACATAATGTTTCATAGTGAAGAGGCCATTGATATTTGAGAAGCAGTGCGGAATTATCAGTAATCCTTTGGAATTATTGAAAAAAAGATTCAAATATTTGTAAATCCCATTTATACTAGACATTAACAGTGTATAAATTAAAATTCCCCATTATCCATAATGTTTCTTAGTGATGAGGCCATTAATATTTGAGAAGCAATGTGGAATTATCAGTTATCCTATGGAATTATTGACAAAAAGAGTCAAATATTTGAAATTACAATTTACACTAGATATTCATAATTTATAAATCAATTATTCTCATTCTACAGAATGTTTCATAGTGAAGAGGCCATTCATATTTGAGAAGCAGTGCGGAATTGTCAGTTATCCTTTGGAATTGTTGAAAATAAGATTCAAATATTTTAAATTACAATTTACACTAGGTATTCATATTCTATAAATTAATTATTCTCATTCTACATAATGCTTCATAGTGAAACGGACATTAATAATTGAGAAGCAGTGCGGAATTATCAGTTATCCTTTGGAATTGTTGAAAATAAGAGTCAAATATTTGAAAATCACATTCAACTAGATATTCATATTCTATAAATTTATTATTCTCATTCTACATGATGTTTCATAGTGATGAGGCCATTGATATTTGAGAAGCAGTGCGGAATTGTCAGTTATCCTTTGGAATTGTTGAAAATAAGATTCAAATATTTTAAATTACAATTTACACTAGATATTCATATTCTATAAATTAATTATTCTCATTCTACATAATGCTTCATAGTGAAACGGACATTAATAATTGAGAAGCAGTGCGGAATTATCAGTTATCCTTTGAAATTGTTGAAAATAAGATTCAAATATTTGAAAATCCCATTTATACTAGATATTCATAATCTATAAATAAATTATTCCCATTCTACATAATGTTTCATAGTGAAATGGACATTAATAATTGAGAAGCAGTGCGGAATTATCAGTTATCCTTTGGAATTGTTGAAATTAAGATTCAAATCTTTGAAAATCCCATTTATACTAGATATTCATAATCTATACATTAATTAATCCCATTGTCCATAATGTTTCATAGTGAAATGGACATTAATAATTGAGAAGCACTGCTAAATTGTCAGTAATCCTTTAGAATTATTGAAAAAAAGATTCAAATATTTGAAAATCTCATTTATACTAGACATTAACAGTGTATAAAATAAAATTCCCCATTATCCATAATGCTTCTTAGTGATGAGGCCATTGATATTTGAGAAGCAGTGTGGAATCATCAGTTATCCTTTGAAATTGTTGAAAATAAGAATCAAATATTTGAAAATCCCATTTATACTAGATATTCATAATCTATAAATAAATTATTCCCATTCTACATAATGTTTCATAGTGAAGAGGCCATTAATATTTGAGAAGCTGTGCGGAATTATCAGTTATCCTTTGGAATATTTGAAAATAAGAGTCAAATATTTGAAATTTCAATTTACACTAGATATTCATAATATATAAATTAATTATTCTCATTCTACATAATGTTTCATAGTGAAGAGGCCATTGATATTTGAGAAGCAGTGCGGAATTATCAGTAATCCTTTGGAATTATTGAAAAAAAGATTCAAATATTTGTAAATCCCATTTATACTAGACATTAACAGTGTATAAATTAAAATTCCCCATTATCCATAATGTTTCTTAGTGATGAAGCCATTAATATTTGAGAAGCAGTGCGGAATTACCAGTTATCCTTTGGAATTGTTGAAAATAAGATTCAAATATTTGAAAATCACATTTATACTAGATATTCATAATCTATAAATAAATTATTCCCATTCTACATAATGTTTCATAGTGAAAAGGCCATTCATATTTGAGAAGCAGTGAGGAATTATCAGTTATCCTTTGGAATTGTTGAAAATAAGATTCAAATATTTTAAAATCCCATTTATACTAGATATTCATAATCTATAAATTAACAATTCCCATTACCCTTACTGTTTCATAGTGAAACGGCCATTAATTCTTGAGAAGCAGAGCGGAATTGTCAAAAATCCTTTGGCATTTTTTAAAATAAGAGTCAAGTATTTAAAATTACTATACTAGACATTCACAGTGTATAAATTAAAATTCCCCATTATCCATAATGTTTCATAGTGAAGAGGCCATTGATATTTGAGAAGCAGTGCGGAATTATCAGTAATCCTTTATAATTATTGAAAAAAAGAGTCAAATATTTGAAACTCCCATTTATACTAGACATTCTCGGTGTATAAAATAAAGGTCCCCTTTATCTATAATGTATCTTGGTGAAGAGGCCATTGTTACTTGAGAAACAGTTCGGAAATTCAATTATCTTTTAGAAACATTCAAAATAATGATACAAATACTTAAAATTTCCATTTATACTAGACATTCACAGTGTATAAATTAAATTTCTCCATTATCTATAATGTCTCTTGGTGAAGAGGCCATTAATATTTGAGAAGCAGAACAGAAATGTCAAAAATTCTTTAGAATTGTTGAAAATAAGATTCAAATATTTGAAAATCACATTTATACTAGATATTCATAATCTATAAATAAATTATTCCCATTCTACATAATGTTTCATAGTGAAAAGGCCATTAATATTTGAGAAGCTGTGAGGAATAATCAGTTATCCTTTGGAATTGTTGAATAAAAGAGTCAAATATTTGAAATTACAATTTACACTAGATATTCATAATCTATAAATAAATTATTCCCATTCTACATAATGTTTCATAGTGAAGAGGCCATTAATAATTGAGAAGCAGTGCGGAATTACCAGTTATCCTTTGGAATTGTTGAAAATAAGATTCAAATATTTGATAATCCCACTTATACTAGATATTCTTAATATATAAAAAAATTATTCCCATTCTACATTATATTTCATAGTGAAGTGGCCATTAATATTTGAGAAGCAGTGCTAAATTGTCAGTAATCCTTCAGAATTATTGAAAAAAAGATTCAAATATTTGTAAATCCCATTTATACTAGACATTAACAGTGTATAAATTAAAATTCCCCATTATCCATAATGTTTCTTTGTGATGAGGCCATTAATATTTGAGAAGCAGTGCGGAATTACCAGTTATCCTATGGAATTATTGAAAATAAGCGTCAAATATTTGAAATTTCAATTTACACTAGATATTCATAATATATAAATTAACTATTCTCATTCTACATAATGTTTCATAGTGAAGAGGCCATTAATATTTGAGAAGCTGTGCGGAATAATCAGTTATTCTTTGGAATTGTTGAAAAAAAGAGTCAAATATTTGAAATTACAATTTACACTAGATATTCATAATCTATAAATAAATTATTCCCATTCTACATAATGTTTCATAGTGAAGAGGCCATTAATATTTGAGAAGCAGTGCGGAATTACCAGTTGACCTTTGGAATTGTTGAAAATAAGATTCAAATATTTGAAAATCACATTTATACTAGATATTCATAATCTATAAATAAATTATTCCCATTCTACATAATGTTTCATAGTGAAGAGGCCATTGATATTTGAGAAGCAGTGCGGAATTATCAGTAATCCTTTATAATTATTGAAAAAAAGAGTCAAATATTTGAAACTCCCATTTATACTAGACATTCTCGGTGTATAAAATAAAGGTCCCCTTTATCTATAATGTATCTTGGTGAAGAGGCCATTGTTACTTGATAAACAGTTCTGAAATTCAATTATCATTTAGAAACATTCGAAATAATGATACAAATACTTAAAATATCCATTTATACTAGACATTAACAGTGTATAAATTAAAATTCCCCATTATCCATAATGCTTCTTAGTGATGAGGCCATTGATATTTGAGAAGCAGTGCGGAATTATCAGTTATCCTTTGGAATGTTTGAAAATAAGAGTCAAATATTTGAAATTACAATTTACACAAGATATATATTAATCTATACATTAATTAATCTCATTATCCATAATGTTTCATAGTGAAATGGACATTAATACTTGAGAAGCAGAGCAGAATCGTCAAAAATCCTTTGGAATTGTTGAAAATAATATTCAAATATTTGATAATCCCATTTATACTAGACATTCACAGTGTATAAATTAATGTTCCCCATTATCCATAATGTTTCTTAGTGAAGAGGCCATTTATATTTGAGAAGCAATGCGGAATTGTCAGCTATCCTTTGGAATTGTTGAAAATAAGAGTCAAATATTTGAAAATCCAATTTATACTAGATATTCAAAATCTATAAATTAATAATTCCTATTACCCATACTTTTTCTTAGTGAAACGGCCATTAATACTTGAGAAGCAGTGCAGAATCGTCAAAAATCCTTTGGAATTGTTGAAAATAATATTCAAATATTTGAAATTCCCATTAAGACTAGATATTCTAAATATATAAATTAATAATTCCCATTATCAACAATATTTCTCAGTTATGAGGCCATTTTCATTGACACTCAATGCGGATTAACCAAAAAGCTTTTATAAACATACTAAAGAGTGATAAAAATATTTAAAATTTCTATTTATACTAGACATTCACAGTGTATAAATTAAAATTCCCCATTATCCATAATGTTTCTTAGTGAAGAGGCCATTGATATTTGAGAAGCAGTGCGGAATTCTAAGTTATCCTTTTTGAATCTTTGAAAATATATTATTTTATTTGAACTTTTCATTTATCAGAGGTATTCAAATTGTATTATTTAAATTTTCCATTATCCATTATGTTTCTTAGTGAAGAGGACATTGTTACTTGAGAAGCAGAGCGGAATTGACAGTAATACTTTAGAATTGTTGAAAATAATGGTGAAATATTTAAAATTTTCATTTATACTAGACATTCATAACATATAAATTAATAATTCCCGTTATATCTAATGTTTATTAGTTAAGAGTCCATTTTCATTGAAACTCAATGCGGAATAACCAAAAATCTTTTATAAACATACTAAAGAGTGATAAAAATATTTAAAATTTCCATTTTTACTAAATATTCTTAGCCTATAAATTAATAATTCCCATTATCCGTTATGTTTCTTAGTGAAGAGGCTATTGTTACATGAGAAGCAGTTCGGAAAATACAATTATCCTTTAGAAACATTCAAAATATCGATACAAATATTTGTAATTTCAATTTATACTAGACATTCACAGTGTATAAATCAAAATTCCCCATTATCCATATTGTTTCTTAGTGAAGAGGCCATCAATTCTTGAGAAGCAGTGTGGAATTATCAGTTATCCTATGGAATTATTGAAAAAAAGAGTCAAATATTTGAAATTACAATTTATACTAGATATTCATAATCTATACATTAATTAATCTCATTATCCATAATGTTTCATAGTGAAGAGGCCATTGATATTTGAGAAGCAGTGCGGAATTATCAGTTATCCTTTGGAATTGTTGAAAATAAGAGTCAAATATTTGAAATTACAATTTACACTAGATATTCATAATCTATACATTAATTAATCCCATTATCCATAATGTTTCATAATGAAACGGACATTAATAATTGAAAGCAGTGCTAAATTGTCAGTAATCCTTTAGAATTATTGATAAAAAGATTCAAATTTAATGGTAATAATAATTTATATTCTAAATCTAATGGTACAGGTTTGAAGATATAAACTTAAAAATTCAGTGTTTTAGAGAGAATTTAAAACTATGAATTTTTTTGAATTTGTAAAACATGTTTTTAGTGTCTATGAAATATCTGGTTAAATGATTGAGCTTGTTCTAAGTAAAAGTAATAATAATTCATTTTCTAAATATACTGGTCAAGAGTTCAAGACAATAACATTAAAATTCAGTGTTTTATAAGTTATTAAAAACTATGAAAGTTTTTGAATTTTTAAAGATTAACATAAATTATTGCCCTATATTGTGTTTATGAAATATTGGGAAACAAGTTATATATTAATGTTAGAATTGGTATTAATAATTGTTTTCTATATCTATTGGTCAAAGTATGAATTATATTTTATTGAAGATTTCAGTATTTTATAAGAATTTAAAAAAAATGAATTTATAATAACTCGTCAAAATTAACATATAAAACATGTTTAATAATGTTTATGAAATATCAGGTTTACTGTTTAATTTTCTGATTCTAATGGTCAAGGTTTCAAGAGATTAGTTTAATATTTGAGTGGTTTAGAAGCACTTATAAATATGAATTTCTAATAACTATCAAAATTGTCATTTAAAAGATTGTATTTTAGCATTCTTTAATTCAGATATTATACTTTAACAAATTTATATGGAATAGATTGTGAGAATTTAATTCTTTAGTTGTCTCTTAAAAATTGCAATTATGAGAAATAAAGTTATTTATTTAGAATTTATCCATCCCGGATGTTGATAAGGTAATTATGGTTAAATTATTGGTGTACATTTTTAATGTAAATGTCTGAGGACATTGATGATGAAAAATATGATTTTTTATTTACTGGTATCGTTAATGAAACTACAAATTTTACGAAATAAAACGTATACTGTTTGCTGCACGATATAACGTTATTGTTGTTTCCTAGTTTGTGCGTATATATACATAAGTCATCGCAAAGCGAGACTTACATGAATACATACATGGAATTTTTAAGAAAAGCGCAAATGTGCGACCACTTATAACCCATATACGATGTGCACGCGGTTCTTTAAATGCAAATTACAGATCAAGGACAACTTAAACTTAAATATCAATGTGTGGTCTGGTTCAAATGGGATTATTTAATAGGCTGATTTATGATCTAGCTACTGGAAAAACCAATTTCGAAAATTACAAAAATTTCGAATTATAATTAAATAAAAAAAATGATTGTTATTTGATCACATAATCTGAAAGTGAGTGGATTAATTTTATATGGTTTATACGAAATGAAAAACTATGACTTGTAGACAGCTAGTGAATAGTAAATATACTCAAACACAAAGGTTGATATTTAGCGAAATCTGAATGAGAAAAATAAAATAATAAGCTCATATCAGAGCATTAGAATGGTATTCGCGGTAGGTATACGTAAAAACGTTTAATAAGAAATGCGAAACGGTTACGTTAATGAACTTGAAATATGGAAATTAGACACACACACATTGACATGTACAAAAAGATAACTTAAAATTAACTTATTATTAGCTACTGATTAAATCCCAACACGACGACGAGAACACTTTGTATGTTGTTGATATTTGACAATTCACAGACGCAATTCTGAGGCGTAGATGACAACAGTCGTTATAATGACAGGATACACGCCAACCATCACCGGTCCCGTTATAGAAAGCATTCCGATAGGAAAAATCTTTATTTAACTCAAACGACACATACTTAACGCACACCAATGGCAAAGCCTCACACACGGGCAACAACTAACATGTCGTATACAACTACACAAGTACAACTATCGCATACATCGACGAGCGCACCCTAGTGGCTCAGGTGTTCTCATTCCCCCTATGTTGTTCTCAACCGGAACATAACGATACTTGTAAACTTTTAATGGTCCACAAACACAATGCATTTTACAATAACAATTTATTGAACTTGACAATTTAAAACAATAAATGTAGAAATGAACATACAATTCTTAACAATTTAACAATTAATAAGTATTAGCCATACAACATATCATAAACTATTATAATAATAATGAGAACTCCACATAAAAATTAGTAATCAAGAAAAATAATACAAATAGATAGTTAGAATTGGTATAATTAATTCTATTTCAAATATTATGGCCAAGATTTCAAAACAATAACATTCGAATTGAGTGTTTAATAAGAAATCAAAAAAATGTATTTTTTTGAATTTGTAAATATTAACATAAATTATAGTCCTAAATGGTGTTTATGAAATATTATGTAGTGTTATTAATAATTGAGTGAAACGATATTAATAATTCATTTTTTAAATCTAAAGGTCCAGGTTTAAAGATAAAAACTTAAAAACTCAGTATTTTATAAGCATTTGAAAACATTGAATTTATGACATTTCGTCAAAATGAACATATAAAACATGTTTTTTAGTGATTATGAAATATCATATTAAATTGTAAATAAAATTTAATGAAACCTTAAAAATATTACTCTTTCTCAATCTTATGGTCAAGGTTAGAAGATAACAATTTAAGAATTCAGTATTTTACTAGCATTTGGAAAAAACGTATATATAATATTTCGTCAAAATGAACATATAAAACATGTTTTTTAGTGATTATGAAATATCATATGAAATTGTAAATAAAATTTAATGAAACCTTAAAAATATTACTTATTCTCAATCTTATGGTCAAGGTTTGAAGATAATAACTTAAGAATTCAGTATGTTATAAGCATTTGAATACATTGAATTCATGATATTTCGTCAAAATTACTATGTAAAACCTTTTTTAGTGTTTATGGAATATCTGGTTAAATGATAGAGCTTGTTCTAAGTAATGGTAAAAATAATTTATATTCTAAATCTAATGGTCCAGGTTTGAAGATATAAACTTAAAAACTCAGTGTTTTAGAGAGAATTTAAAACTATGAATTTTTTTGAATTTGTGAAAATTAACATATAAAACATGTTTTTAGTGTCTATGAAATATCTGGTTAAATGATTGAGCTCGTTCTAAGTAATGGTAATAATAATTCATTTTCTAAATATACTGGTCAAGAGTTCAAGACAATAACATTAAAATTCAGTGTTTTATAAGTAATTAAAAACTATGAAAATTTTTGAATTTTTAAAGATTAACATAAATTATTGCCCTATATTGTGTTTATGAAATATTGGGAAACAAGTTATATATTAATGTTAGAATTGGTATTAATAATTGTTTTCTATATCTATTGGTCAAAGTATGAATTATATTTTATTGAAGATTTCAGTATTTTATAAGAATTTAAAAAAAATGAATTTATAATAACTCGTCAAAATTAACATATAAAACATGTTTAATAGTGTTTATGAAATATCAGGTTTACTGTTTAATTTTCTGATTCTAATGGTCAAGGTTTCAAGAGATTAGTTTAATATTTGAGTGGTTTAGAAGCACTTATAAATATGAATTTCTAATAACTATCAAAATTGTCATTTAAAAGATTGTATTTTAGCATTCTTTAATTCAGATATTATACTTTAACAAATTTATATGGAATAGATTGTGAGAATTTAATTCTTTAGTTGTCTCTTAAAAATTGCAATTATGAGAAATAAAGTTATTTATTTAGAATTTATCCATCCCGGATGTTGATAAGGTAATTATGGTTAAATTATTGGTGTACATTTTTAATGTAAATGTCTGAGGACATTGATGATGAAAAATATGATTTTTTATTTACTGGTATCGTTAATGAAACTACAAATTTTACGAAATAAAACGTATACTGTTTGCTGCACGATATAACGTTATTGTTGTTTCCTAGTTTGTGCGTATATATACATAAGTCATCGCAAAGCGAGACTTACATGAATACATACATGGAATTTTTAAGAAAAGCGCAAATGTGCGACCACTTATAACCCATATACGATGTGCACGCGGTTCTTTAAATGCAAATTACAGATCAAGGACAACTTAAACTTAAATATCAATGTGTGGTCTGGTTCAAATGGGATTATTTAATAGGCTGATTTATGATCTAGCTACTGGAAAAACCAATTTCGAAAATTACAAAAATTTCCAATTATAATTAAATAAAAAAAATGATTGTTATTTTATCACATAATCTGAAAGTGAGTGGATTCATTTTATATGGTGTATACGAAATGAAAACCTATGACTTGTAGACAGCTAGTGAATAGTAAATATACTTAAACACAAAGGTTGATATTTAGCGAAATCTGAATGAGAAAAATAAAATAATAAGCTCGTATCAGAGCATTAGAATGATATTCGGCGGTAGGTATACGTAAAAACGTTTAATAAGAAATGAGAAACGGTTACATTAATGAACTTGAAATATGGAAACTAGACACACACACATTGACATGTACAAAAAGATAACTTAAAATTAACTTATTATTAGCTACTGATTAAATCCCAACACAACGACGAGAACACTTTGTATGTTGTTGATATTTGACAATTCACAGACGCAATTCTGAGGCGTAGATGACAACAGTCGTTATAATGACAGGATACACGCCAACCATCACCGGTCCCGTTATAGAAAGCATTCCGATAGGAAAAATCTTTATTTAACTCAAACGACACATACTTAACGCACACCAATGGCAAAGCCTCACACACGGGCAACAACTAACATGTCGTATACAACTACACAAGTACAACTATCGCATACATCGACGAGCGCACCCTAGTGGCTCAGGTGTTCTCATTCCCCCTATGTTGTTCTCAACCGGAACATAACGATACTTGTAAACTTTTAATGGTCCACAAACACAATGCATTTTACAATAACAATTTATTGAACTTGACAATTTAAAACAATAAATGTAGAAATGAACATACAATTCTTAACAATTTAACAATTAATAAGTATTAGCCATACAACATATCATAAACTATTATAATAATAATGAGAACTCCACATAAAAATTAGTAATCAAGAAAAATAATACAAATAGATAGTTAGAATTGGTATAATTAATTCTATTTCAAATATTATGGCCAAGATTTCAAAACAATAACATTCGAATTGAGTGTTTAATAAGAAATCAAAAAAATGTATTTTTTTGAATTTGTAAATATTAACATAAATTATAGTCCTAAATGGTGTTTATGAAATATTATGTAGTGTTATTAATAATTGAGTGAAACGATATTAATAATTCATTTTTTAAATCTAAAGGTCCAGGTTTAAAGATAAAAACTTAAAAACTCAGTATTTTATAAGCATTTGAAAACATTGAATTTATGACATTTCGTCAAAATGAACATATAAAACATGTTTTTTAGTGATTATGAAATATCATATTAAATTGTAAATAAAATTTAATGAAACCTTAAAAATATTACTCTTTCTCAATCTTATGGTCAAGGTTAGAAGATAACAATTTAAGAATTCAGTATTTTACTAGCATTTGGAAAAAACGTATATATAATATTTCGTCAAAATGAACATATAAAACATGTTTTTTAGTGATTATGAAATATCATATGAAATTGTAAATAAAATTTAATGAAACCTTAAAAATATTACTTATTCTCAATCTTATGGTCAAGGTTTGAAGATAATAACTTAAGAATTCAGTATGTTATAAGCATTTGAATACATTGAATTCATGATATTTCGTCAAAATTACTATGTAAAACCTTTTTTAGTGTTTATGGAATATCTGGTTAAATGATAGAGCTTGTTCTAAGTAATGGTAAAAATAATTTATATTCTAAATCTAATGGTCCAGGTTTGAAGATATAAACTTAAAAACTCAGTGTTTTAGAGAGAATTTAAAACTATGAATTTTTTTGAATTTGTGAAAATTAACATATAAAACATGTTTTTAGTGTCTATGAAATATCTGGTTAAATGATTGAGCTCGTTCTAAGTAATGGTAATAATAATTCATTTTCTAAATATACTGGTCAAGAGTTCAAGACAATAACATTAAAATTCAGTGTTTTATAAGTAATTAAAAACTATGAAAATTTTTGAATTTTTAAAGATTAACATAAATTATTGCCCTATATTGTGTTTATGAAATATTGGGAAACAAGTTATATATTAATGTTAGAATTGGTATTAATAATTGTTTTCTATATCTATTGGTCAAAGTATGAATTATATTTTATTGAAGATTTCAGTATTTTATAAGAATTTAAAAAAAATGAATTTATAATAACTCGTCAAAATTAACATATAAAACATGTTTAATAGTGTTTATGAAATATCAGGTTTACTGTTTAATTTTCTGATTCTAATGGTCAAGGTTTCAAGAGATTAGTTTAATATTTGAGTGGTTTAGAAGCACTTATAAATATGAATTTCTAATAACTATCAAAATTGTCATTTAAAAGATTGTATTTTAGCATTCTTTAATTCAGATATTATACTTTAACAAATTTATATGGAATAGATTGTGAGAATTTAATTCTTTAGTTGTCTCTTAAAAATTGCAATTATGAGAAATAAAGTTATTTATTTAGAATTTATCCATCCCGGATGTTGATAAGGTAATTATGGTTAAATTATTGGTGTACATTTTTAATGTAAATGTCTGAGGACATTGATGATGAAAAATATGATTTTTTATTTACTGGTATCGTTAATGAAACTACAAATTTTACGAAATAAAACGTATACTGTTTGCTGCACGATATAACGTTATTGTTGTTTCCTAGTTTGTGCGTATATATACATAAGTCATCGCAAAGCGAGACTTACATGAATACATACATGGAATTTTTAAGAAAAGCGCAAATGTGCGACCACTTATAACCCATATACGATGTGCACGCGGTTCTTTAAATGCAAATTACAGATCAAGGACAACTTAAACTTAAATATCAATGTGTGGTCTGGTTCAAATGGGATTATTTAATAGGCTGATTTATGATCTAGCTACTGGAAAAACCAATTTCGAAAATTACAAAAATTTCCAATTATAATTAAATAAAAAAAATGATTGTTATTTTATCACATAATCTGAAAGTGAGTGGATTCATTTTATATGGTGTATACGAAATGAAAACCTATGACTTGTAGACAGCTAGTGAATAGTAAATATACTTAAACACAAAGGTTGATATTTAGCGAAATCTGAATGAGAAAAATAAAATAATAAGCTCGTATCAGAGCATTAGAATGATATTCGGCGGTAGGTATACGTAAAAACGTTTAATAAGAAATGAGAAACGGTTACATTAATGAACTTGAAATATGGAAACTAGACACACACACATTGACATGTACAAAAAGATAACTTAAAATTAACTTATTATTAGCTACTGATTAAATCCCAACACAACGACGAGAACACTTTGTATGTTGTTGATATTTGACAATTCACAGACGCAATTCTGAGGCGTAGATGACAACAGTCGTTATAATGACAGGATACACGCCAACCATCACCGGTCCCGTTATAGAAAGCATTCCGATAGGAAAAATCTTTATTTAACTCAAACGACACATACTTAACGCACACCAATGGCAAAGCCTCACACACGGGCAACAACTAACATGTCGTATACAACTACACAAGTACAACTATCGCATACATCGACGAGCGCACCCTAGTGGCTCAGGTGTTCTCATTCCCCCTATGTTGTTCTCAACCGGAACATAACGATACTTGTAAACTTTTAATGGTCCACAAACACAATGCATTTTACAATAACAATTTATTGAACTTGACAATTTAAAACAATAAATGTAGAAATGAACATACAATTCTTAACAATTTAACAATTAATAAGTATTAGCCATACAACATATCATAAACTATTATAATAATAATGAGAACTCCACATAAAAATTAGTAATCAAGAAAAATAATACAAATAGATAGTTAGAATTGGTATAATTAATTCTATTTCAAATATTATGGCCAAGATTTCAAAACAATAACATTCGAATTGAGTGTTTAATAAGAAATCAAAAAAATGTATTTTTTTGAATTTGTAAATATTAACATAAATTATAGTCCTAAATGGTGTTTATGAAATATTATGTAGTGTTATTAATAATTGATGGAAACGATATTAATAATTCATTTTTTAAATCTAAAGGTCCAGGTTTAAAGATAAAAACTTAAAAACTCAGTATTTTATAAGCATTTGAAAACATTGAATTTATGACATTTCGTCAAAATGAACATATAAAACATGTTTTTTAGTGATTATGAAATATCATATGAAATTGTAAATAAAATTTAATGAAACCTTAAAAATATTACTCTTTCTCAATCTTATGGTCAAGGTTAGAAGATAACAATTTAAGAATTCAGTATGTTATAAGCATTTGAAAACATTGAATTCATGATATTTCGTCAAAATTACTATGTAAAACCTTTTTTAGTGTTTATGAAATATCTGGTTAAATGATTGAGCTTGTTCTAAGTAATGGTAATAATAATTCATTTTCTAAATATAATGGTAACATTTCAAGACAATAACATTGAAATTCAGTGTTTTATAAGCAAATTAAAATTATGAATTTTTTTGAATTTGTAAAAATAAACACAAATTTCAGCCCTATATAGTGTTTATGAAATATTATGAAAAGTGTTATTAATAATTGATGAAAACGGTATAAATAATTCATTTTCTAAATCTAATGGGCCAGGTCTGAAAATATAAACATAAAAATTCAGTATTTTATCAGCATTTCAAAAAATGAAAAATAATGATTTGTCAAAATTAACATATAAAATATGTTTTATAGTGTTTATCTAATATAAGGTAAAATGATTCATTTTATTCTACGTAATGGTATTAATAATTAATTTTTTAAATCTAATGGTCCAGGTTTGAAGATAAAAACTTAAAAACTCAGTATTTTATATGCATTTCAAAAAATGAATATATAACGTTTTGTCAAAATGAACATATAAAACATGTTTTTTAGTGTTATGAAATATCTGGTTAATTGATTGAGCTTGTTCTAAGTAATGGTAATAATAATTCATTTTCTAAATATAATGGTCCAGGTTTGAAGATATAAACTTAAAAAATCAGTATTTTATATGCATTTGAAAACATTGAATTTATGACATTTCGTCAAAATGAACATATAAAACATGTTTTTTAGTGATTATGAAATATCATATGAAATTGTAAATAAAATTTAATGAAACCTTAAAAATATTACTCTTTCTCAATCTTATGGTCAAGGTTTGAAGATAATAACTTAAGAATTCAGTATGTTATAAGCATTTGAATACATTGAATTCATGATATTTCGTCAAAATTACTATGTAAAACCTTTTTTAGTGTTTATGGAATATCTGGTTAAATGATAGAGCTTGTTCTAAGTAATGGTAAAAATAATTTATATTCTAAATCTAATGGTCCAGGTTTGAAGATATAAACTTAAAAACTCAGTGTTTTAGAGAGAATTTAAAACTATGAATTTTTTTGAATTTGTGAAAATTAACATATAAAACATGTTTTTAGTGTCTATGAAATATCTGGTTAAATGATTGAGCTCGTTCTAAGTAATGGTAATAATAATTCATTTTCTAAATATACTGGTCAAGAGTTCAAGACAATAACATTAAAATTCAGTGTTTTATAAGTAATTAAAAACTATGAAAATTTTTGAATTTTTAAAGATTAACATAAATTATTGCCCTATATTGTGTTTATGAAATATTGGGAAACAAGTTATATATTAATGTTAGAATTGGTATTAATAATTGTTTTCTATATCTATTGGTCAAAGTATGAATTATATTTTATTGAAGATTTCAGTATTTTATAAGAATTTAAAAAAAATGAATTTATAATAACTCGTCAAAATTAACATATAAAACATGTTTAATAGTGTTTATGAAATATCAGGTTTACTGTTTAATTTTCTGATTCTAATGGTCAAGGTTTCAAGAGATTAGTTTAATATTTGAGTGGTTTAGAAGCACTTATAAATATGAATTTCTAATAACTATCAAAATTGTCATTTAAAAGATTGTATTTTAGCATTCTTTAATTCAGATATTATACTTTAACAAATTTATATGGAATAGATTGTGAGAATTTAATTCTTTAGTTGTCTCTTAAAAATTGCAATTATGAGAAATAAAGTTATTTATTTAGAATTTATCCATCCCGGATGTTGATAAGGTAATTATGGTTAAATTATTGGTGTACATTTTTAATGTAAATGTCTGAGGACATTGATGATGAAAAATATGATTTTTTATTTACTGGTATCGTTAATGAAACTACAAATTTTACGAAATAAAACGTATACTGTTTGCTGCACGATATAACGTTATTGTTGTTTCCTAGTTTGTGCGTATATATACATAAGTCATCGCAAAGCGAGACTTACATGAATACATACATGGAATTTTTAAGAAAAGCGCAAATGTGCGACCACTTATAACCCATATACGATGTGCACGCGGTTCTTTAAATGCAAATTACAGATCAAGGACAACTTAAACTTAAATATCAATGTGTGGTCTGGTTCAAATGGGATTATTTAATAGGCTGATTTATGATCTAGCTACTGGAAAAACCAATTTCGAAAATTACAAAAATTTCGAATTATAATTAAATAAAAAAAATGATTGTTATTTTATCACATAATCTGAAAGTGAGTGGATTAATTTTATATGGTTTATACGAAATGAAAAACTATGACTTGTAGACAGCTAGTGAATAGTAAATATACTCAAACACAAAGGTTGATATTTAGCGAAATCTGAATGAGAAAAATAAAATAATAAGCTCATATCAGAGCATTAGAATGGTATTCGCGGTAGGTATACGTAAAAACGTTTAATAAGAAATGCGAAACGGTTACGTTAATGAACTTGAAATATGGAAATTAGACACACACACATTGACATGTACAAAAAGATAACTTAAAATTAACTTATTATTAGCTACTGATTAAATCCCAACACGACGACGAGAACACTTTGTATGTTGTTGATATTTGACAATTCACAGACGCAATTCTGAGGCGTAGATGACAACAGTCGTTATAATGACAGGATACACGCCAACCATCACCGGTCCCGTTATAGAAAGCATATCCAATATAGTACGTAAATAATGTATCATTGCTGGATCATTCCTGAAAAAAAAACGCAGACAACAGTTGTTCTTTCGACATTGATTATTTACTAATGCGATCGGTATTCTTATAGGACATTTAACTTACTCTGATGAATAATAGCATTTGATTTTCTTAACCATAAATGTTTGGCCACCTATCCGATACGAGTACCAAACTATCAACCATCAACATATTCCATGCATGTCATATTCGTTTTTCACAAAAATCCTGATAGGTTCACCATCTATAAAATCTCGCACGGTGGCGTATTTACGGAGGGGTGATACGTGGGATAGATCCACCTCCATTGTCCTTTTTTTGTAATACACAGTTGTATTATTTTCTGTATTTCTCAATATGATATTACTTTTAAGTATGTCTGTTTTTTAAATGTTCTAATCTTACTAATTGTACCGCTCTGATATATTAATCTTCGGCCATATATGCGACTATCGGTCGAGAAATACATATACCTATATAGTAGTATATGCTGCATTGTAATTTTTATTTCTGCTAATTATTTTTCATGGAAAATTGTTTATAATAAACCCGATAAGCAGTCGGTAAATAAAACGAAATGACTATCAAGACCATGGATTTACTTAAAAAAAATTTGTTACTAGTGGGTATAGGACTTAGTGTATGATATCGTGATTTGTGAATACTTTGAATAGTACATTTTCTGGTACGGTCGTCATTCCGAGTACTGACTTTCACACATTATTTTATTATTTAATTACAAATAAAAGAGTTTGAACAACATTAAGTATTACATAAGCAATAGTTTGACAGAAGTAAATATTTAATCAAGTTTCCTGTTCAATATTGAAATATAATTATAAGCTAAAAATTATTATATACCTAGTTTATTAGAACCGGCTTAATGGTTTGGCTTTATTGGCATGTGACGGGTCGATACAAATCATGCAAAATGAGATTATCGATGAACTCAGCATCCAAAATATTAGAAAAATGGATTTTGAATTATAACTTATATTAACTACTCAATTAAAAGAAACATTCTGATAGGAAAAATCTTTATTTAACTCAAACGACACATACTTAACGCACACCAATGGCAAAGCCTCACACACGGGCAACAACTAACATGTCGTATACAACTACACAAGTACAACTATCGCATACATCGACGAGCGCACCCTAGTGGCTCAGGTGTTCTCATTCCCCCTATGTTGTTCTCAACCGGAACATAACGATACTTGTAAACTTTTAATGGTCCACAAACACAATGCATTTTACAATAACAATTTATTGAACTTGACAATTTAAAACAATAAATGTAGAAATGAACATACAATTCTTAACAATTTAACAATTAATAAGTATTAGCCATACAACATATCATAAACTATTATAATAATAATGAGAACTCCACATAAAAATTAGTAATCAAGAAAAATAATACAAATAGATAGTTAGAATTGGTATAATTAATTCTATTTCAAATATTATGGCCAAGATTTCAAAACAATAACATTCGAATTGAGTGTTTAATAAGAAATCAAAAAAATGTATTTTTTTGAATTTGTAAATATTAACATAAATTATAGTCCTAAATGGTGTTTATGAAATATTATGTAGTGTTATTAATAATTGATGGAAACGATATTAATAATTCATTTTTTAAATCTAAAGGTCCAGGTTTAAAGATAAAAACTTAAAAACTCAGTATTTTATAAGCATTTGAAAACATTGAATTTATGACATTTCGTCAAAATGAACATATAAAACATGTTTTTTAGTGATTATGAAATATCATATGAAATTGTAAATAAAATTTAATGAAACCTTAAAAATATTACTCTTTCTCAATCTTATGGTCAAGGTTAGAAGATAACAATTTAAGAATTCAGTATGTTATAAGCATTTGAAAACATTGAATTCATGATATTTCGTCAAAATTACTATGTAAAACCTTTTTTAGTGTTTATGAAATATCTGGTTAAATGATTGAGCCTGTTCTAAGTAATGGTAATAATAATTCATTTTCTAAATATAATGGTAACATTTCAAGACAATAACATTGAAATTCAGTGTTTTATAAGCAAATTAAAATTATGAATTTTTTTGAATTTGTAAAAATAAACACAAATTTCAGCCCTATATAGTGTTTATGAAATATTATGAAAAGTGTTATTAATAATTGATGAAAACGGTATAAATAATTCATTTTCTAAATCTAATGGGCCAGGTCTGAAAATATAAACATAAAAATTCAGTATTTTATCAGCATTTCAAAAAATGAAAAATAATGATTTGTCAAAATTAACATATAAAATATGTTTTATAGTGTTTATCTAATATTAGGTAAAATGATTCATTTTATTCTACGTAATGGTATTAATAATTAATTTTTTAAATCTAATGGTCCAGGTTTGAAGATATAAACTTAAAAAATCAGTATTTTATATGCATTTGAAAACATTGAATTTATGACATTTCGTCAAAATGAACATATAAAACATGTTTTTTAGTGATTATGAAATATCATATGAAATTGTAAATAAAATTTAATGAAACCTTAAAAATATTACTCTTTCTCAATCTTATGGTCAAGGTTAGAAGATAACAATTTAAGAATTCAGTATTATACTAGCATTTGAAAAAAACGTATATATAATATTTCATCAAAATGAACATATAAAACATATTTTTAGTGATTATGAAATATCATATGAAATTGTAAATAAAATTTAATGAAACCTTAAAAATATTACTTATTCTCAATCTTATGGTCAAGGTTTGAAGATAATAACTTAAGAATTCAGTATGTTATAAGCATTTGAATACATTGAATTCATGATATTTCGTCAAAATTACTATGTAAAACCTTTTTTAGTGTTTATGGAATATCTGGTTAAATGATAGAGCTTGTTCTAAGTAATGGTAAAAATAATTTATATTCTAAATCTAATGGTCCAGGTTTGAAGATATAAACTTAAAAACTCAGTGTTTTAGAGAGAATTTAAAACTATGAATTTTTTTGAATTTGTGAAAATTAACATATAAAACATGTTTTTAGTGTCTATGAAATATCTGGTTAAATGATTGAGCTCGTTCTAAGTAATGGTAATAATAATTCATTTTCTAAATATACTGGTCAAGAGTTCAAGACAATAACATTAAAATTCAGTGTTTTATAAGTAATTAAAAACTATGAAAATTTTTGAATTTTTAAAGATTAACATAAATTATTGCCCTATATTGTGTTTATGAAATATTGGGAAACAAGTTATATATTAATGTTAGAATTGGTATTAATAATTGTTTTCTATATCTATTGGTCAAAGTATGAATTATATTTTATTGAAGATTTCAGTATTTTATAAGAATTTAAAAAAAATGAATTTATAATAACTCGTCAAAATTAACATATAAAACATGTTTAATAATGTTTATGAAATATCAGGTTTACTGTTTAATTTTCTGATTCTAATGGTCAAGGTTTCAAGAGATTAGTTTAATATTTGAGTGGTTTAGAAGCACTTATAAATATGAATTTCTAATAACTATCAAAATTGTCATTTAAAAGATTGTATTTTAGCATTCTTTAATTCAGATATTATACTTTAACAAATTTATATGGAATAGATTGTGAGAATTTAATTCTTTAGTTGTCTCTTAAAAATTGCAATTATGAGAAATAAAGTTATTTATTTAGAATTTATCCATCCCGGATGTTGATAAGGTAATTATGGTTAAATTATTGGTGTACATTTTTAATGTAAATGTCTGAGGACATTGATGATGAAAAATATGATTTTTTATTTACTGGTATCGTTAATGAAACTACAAATTTTACGAAATAAAACGTATACTGTTTGCTGCACGATATAACGTTATTGTTGTTTCCTAGTTTGTGCGTATATATACATAAGTCATCGCAAAGCGAGACTTACATGAATACATACATGGAATTTTTAAGAAAAGCGCAAATGTGCGACCACTTATAACCCATATACGATGTGCACGCGGTTCTTTAAATGCAAATTACAGATCAAGGACAACTTAAACTTAAATATCAATGTGTGGTCTGGTTCAAATGGGATTATTTAATAGGCTGATTTATGATCTAGCTACTGGAAAAACCAATTTCGAAAATTACAAAAATTTCGAATTATAATTAAATAAAAAAAATGATTGTTATTTTATCACATAATCTGAAAGTGAGTGGATTAATTTTATATGGTTTATACGAAATGAAAAACTATGACTTGTAGACAGCTAGTGAATAGTAAATATACTCAAACACAAAGGTTGATATTTAGCGAAATCTGAATGAGAAAAATAAAATAATAAGCTCATATCAGAGCATTAGAATGGTATTCGCGGTAGGTATACGTAAAAACGTTTAATAAGAAATGCGAAACGGTTACGTTAATGAACTTGAAATATGGAAATTAGACACACACACATTGACATGTACAAAAAGATAACTTAAAATTAACTTATTATTAGCTACTGATTAAATCCCAACACGACGACGAGAACACTTTGTATGTTGTTGATATTTGACAATTCACAGACGCAATTCTGAGGCGTAGATGACAACAGTCGTTATAATGACAGGATACACGCCAACCATCACCGGTCCCGTTATAGAAAGCATATCCAATATAGTACGTAAATAATGTATCATTGCTGGATCATTCCTGAAAAAAAAACGCAGACAACAGTTGTTCTTTCGACATTGATTATTTACTAATGCGATCGGTATTCTTATAGGACATTTAACTTACTCTGATGAATAATAGCATTTGATTTTCTTAACCATAAATGTTTGGCCACCTATCCGATACGAGTACCAAACTATCAACCATCAACATATTCCATGCATGTCATATTCGTTTTTCACAAAAATCCTGATAGGTTCACCATCTATAAAATCTCGCACGGTGGCGTATTTACGGAGGGGTGATACGTGGGATAGATCCACCTCCATTGTCCTTTTTTTGTAATACACAGTTGTATTATTTTCTGTATTTCTCAATATGATATTACTTTTAAGTATGTCTGTTTTTTAAATGTTCTAATCTTACTAATTGTACCGCTCTGATATATTAATCTTCGGCCATATATGCGACTATCGGTCGAGAAATACATATACCTATATAGTAGTATATGCTGCATTGTAATTTTTATTTCTGCTAATTATTTTTCATGGAAAATTGTTTATAATAAACCCGATAAGCAGTCGGTAAATAAAACGAAATGACTATCAAGACCATGGATTTACTTAAAAAAAATTTGTTACTAGTGGGTATAGGACTTAGTGTATGATATCGTGATTTGTGAATACTTTGAATAGTACATTTTCTGGTACGGTCGTCATTCCGAGTACTGACTTTCACACATTATTTTATTATTTAATTACAAATAAAAGAGTTTGAACAACATTAAGTATTACATAAGCAATAGTTTGACAGAAGTAAATATTTAATCAAGTTTCCTGTTCAATATTGAAATATAATTATAAGCTAAAAATTATTATATACCTAGTTTATTAGAACCGGCTTAATGGTTTGGCTTTATTGGCATGTGACGGGTCGATACAAATCATGCAAAATGAGATTATCGATGAACTCAGCATCCAAAATATTAGAAAAATGGATTTTGAATTATAACTTATATTAACTACTCAATTAAAAGAAACATTCTGATAGGAAAAATCTTTATTTAACTCAAACGACACATACTTAACGCACACCAATGGCAAAGCCTCACACACGGGCAACAACTAACATGTCGTATACAACTACACAAGTACAACTATCGCATACATCGACGAGCGCACCCTAGTGGCTCAGGTGTTCTCATTCCCCCTATGTTGTTCTCAACCGGAACATAACGATACTTGTAAACTTTTAATGGTCCACAAACACAATGCATTTTACAATAACAATTTATTGAACTTGACAATTTAAAACAATAAATGTAGAAATGAACATACAATTCTTAACAATTTAACAATTAATAAGTATTAGCCATACAACATATCATAAACTATTATAATAATAATGAGAACTCCACATAAAAATTAGTAATCAAGAAAAATAATACAAATAGATAGTTAGAATTGGTATAATTAATTCTATTTCAAATATTATGGCCAAGATTTCAAAACAATAACATTCGAATTGAGTGTTTAATAAGAAATCAAAAAAATGTATTTTTTTGAATTTGTAAATATTAACATAAATTATAGTCCTAAATGGTGTTTATGAAATATTATGTAGTGTTATTAATAATTGATGGAAACGATATTAATAATTCATTTTTTAAATCTAAAGGTCCAGGTTTAAAGATAAAAACTTAAAAACTCAGTATTTTATAAGCATTTGAAAACATTGAATTTATGACATTTCGTCAAAATGAACATATAAAACATGTTTTTTAGTGATTATGAAATATCATATGAAATTGTAAATAAAATTTAATGAAACCTTAAAAATATTACTCTTTCTCAATCTTATGGTCAAGGTTAGAAGATAACAATTTAAGAATTCAGTATGTTATAAGCATTTGAAAACATTGAATTCATGATATTTCGTCAAAATTACTATGTAAAACCTTTTTTAGTGTTTATGAAATATCTGGTTAAATGATTGAGCCTGTTCTAAGTAATGGTAATAATAATTCATTTTCTAAATATAATGGTAACATTTCAAGACAATAACATTGAAATTCAGTGTTTTATAAGCAAATTAAAATTATGAATTTTTTTGAATTTGTAAAAATAAACACAAATTTCAGCCCTATATAGTGTTTATGAAATATTATGAAAAGTGTTATTAATAATTGATGAAAACGGTATAAATAATTCATTTTCTAAATCTAATGGGCCAGGTCTGAAAATATAAACATAAAAATTCAGTATTTTATCAGCATTTCAAAAAATGAAAAATAATGATTTGTCAAAATTAACATATAAAATATGTTTTATAGTGTTTATCTAATATTAGGTAAAATGATTCATTTTATTCTACGTAATGGTATTAATAATTAATTTTTTAAATCTAATGGTCCAGGTTTGAAGATAAAAACTTAAAAACTCAGTATTTTATATGCATTTCAAAAAATGAATATATAACGTTTTGTCAAAATGAACATATAAAACATGTTTTTTAGTGTTATGAAATATCTGGTTAATTGATTGAGCTTGTTCTAAGTAATGGTAATAATAATTCATTTTCTAAATATAATGGTCCAGGTTTGAAGATATAAACTTAAAAAATCAGTATTTTATATGCATTTGAAAACATTGAATTTATGACATTTCGTCAAAATGAACATATAAAACATGTTTTTTAGTGATTATGAAATATCATATGAAATTGTAAATAAAATTTAATGAAACCTTAAAAATATTACTCTTTCTCAATCTTATGGTCAAGGTTAGAAGATAACAATTTAAGAATTCAGTATTATACTAGCATTTGAAAAAAACGTATATATAATATTTCATCAAAATGAACATATAAAACATATTTTTAGTGATTATGAAATATCATATGAAATTGTAAATAAAATTTAATGAAACCTTAAAAATATTACTTATTCTCAATCTTATGGTCAAGGTTTGAAGATAATAACTTAAGAATTCAGTATGTTATAAGCATTTGAATACATTGAATTCATGATATTTCGTCAAAATTACTATGTAAAACCTTTTTTAGTGTTTATGGAATATCTGGTTAAATGATAGAGCTTGTTCTAAGTAATGGTAAAAATAATTTATATTCTAAATCTAATGGTCCAGGTTTGAAGATATAAACTTAAAAACTCAGTGTTTTAGAGAGAATTTAAAACTATGAATTTTTTTGAATTTGTGAAAATTAACATATAAAACATGTTTTTAGTGTCTATGAAATATCTGGTTAAATGATTGAGCTCGTTCTAAGTAATGGTAATAATAATTCATTTTCTAAATATACTGGTCAAGAGTTCAAGACAATAACATTAAAATTCAGTGTTTTATAAGTAATTAAAAACTATGAAAATTTTTGAATTTTTAAAGATTAACATAAATTATTGCCCTATATTGTGTTTATGAAATATTGGGAAACAAGTTATATATTAATGTTAGAATTGGTATTAATAATTGTTTTCTATATCTATTGGTCAAAGTATGAATTATATTTTATTGAAGATTTCAGTATTTTATAAGAATTTAAAAAAAATGAATTTATAATAACTCGTCAAAATTAACATATAAAACATGTTTAATAATGTTTATGAAATATCAGGTTTACTGTTTAATTTTCTGATTCTAATGGTCAAGGTTTCAAGAGATTAGTTTAATATTTGAGTGGTTTAGAAGCACTTATAAATATGAATTTCTAATAACTATCAAAATTGTCATTTAAAAGATTGTATTTTAGCATTCTTTAATTCAGATATTATACTTTAACAAATTTATATGGAATAGATTGTGAGAATTTAATTCTTTAGTTGTCTCTTAAAAATTGCAATTATGAGAAATAAAGTTATTTATTTAGAATTTATCCATCCCGGATGTTGATAAGGTAATTATGGTTAAATTATTGGTGTACATTTTTAATGTAAATGTCTGAGGACATTGATGATGAAAAATATGATTTTTTATTTACTGGTATCGTTAATGAAACTACAAATTTTACGAAATAAAACGTATACTGTTTGCTGCACGATATAACGTTATTGTTGTTTCCTAGTTTGTGCGTATATATACATAAGTCATCGCAAAGCGAGACTTACATGAATACATACATGGAATTTTTAAGAAAAGCGCAAATGTGCGACCACTTATAACCCATATACGATGTGCACGCGGTTCTTTAAATGCAAATTACAGATCAAGGACAACTTAAACTTAAATATCAATGTGTGGTCTGGTTCAAATGGGATTATTTAATAGGCTGATTTATGATCTAGCTACTGGAAAAACCAATTTCGAAAATTACAAAAATTTCGAATTATAATTAAATAAAAAAAATGATTGTTATTTTATCACATAATCTGAAAGTGAGTGGATTAATTTTATATGGTTTATACGAAATGAAAAACTATGACTTGTAGACAGCTAGTGAATAGTAAATATACTCAAACACAAAGGTTGATATTTAGCGAAATCTGAATGAGAAAAATAAAATAATAAGCTCATATCAGAGCATTAGAATGGTATTCGCGGTAGGTATACGTAAAAACGTTTAATAAGAAATGCGAAACGGTTACGTTAATGAACTTGAAATATGGAAATTAGACACACACACATTGACATGTACAAAAAGATAACTTAAAATTAACTTATTATTAGCTACTGATTAAATCCCAACACGACGACGAGAACACTTTGTATGTTGTTGATATTTGACAATTCACAGACGCAATTCTGAGGCGTAGATGACAACAGTCGTTATAATGACAGGATACACGCCAACCATCACCGGTCCCGTTATAGAAAGCATATCCAATATAGTACGTAAATAATGTATCATTGCTGGATCATTCCTGAAAAAAAAACGCAGACAACAGTTGTTCTTTCGACATTGATTATTTACTAATGCGATCGGTATTCTTATAGGACATTTAACTTACTCTGATGAATAATAGCATTTGATTTTCTTAACCATAAATGTTTGGCCACCTATCCGATACGAGTACCAAACTATCAACCATCAACATATTCCATGCATGTCATATTCGTTTTTCACAAAAATCCTGATAGGTTCACCATCTATAAAATCTCGCACGGTGGCGTATTTACGGAGGGGTGATACGTGGGATAGATCCACCTCCATTGTCCTTTTTTTGTAATACACAGTTGTATTATTTTCTGTATTTCTCAATATGATATTACTTTTAAGTATGTCTGTTTTTTAAATGTTCTAATCTTACTAATTGTACCGCTCTGATATATTAATCTTCGGCCATATATGCGACTATCGGTCGAGAAATACATATACCTATATAGTAGTATATGCTGCATTGTAATTTTTATTTCTGCTAATTATTTTTCATGGAAAATTGTTTATAATAAACCCGATAAGCAGTCGGTAAATAAAACGAAATGACTATCAAGACCATGGATTTACTTAAAAAAAATTTGTTACTAGTGGGTATAGGACTTAGTGTATGATATCGTGATTTGTGAATACTTTGAATAGTACATTTTCTGGTACGGTCGTCATTCCGAGTACTGACTTTCACACATTATTTTATTATTTAATTACAAATAAAAGAGTTTGAACAACATTAAGTATTACATAAGCAATAGTTTGACAGAAGTAAATATTTAATCAAGTTTCCTGTTCAATATTGAAATATAATTATAAGCTAAAAATTATTATATACCTAGTTTATTAGAACCGGCTTAATGGTTTGGCTTTATTGGCATGTGACGGGTCGATACAAATCATGCAAAATGAGATTATCGATGAACTCAGCATCCAAAATATTAGAAAAATGGATTTTGAATTATAACTTATATTAACTACTCAATTAAAAGAAACATTCTGATAGGAAAAATCTTTATTTAACTCAAACGACACATACTTAACGCACACCAATGGCAAAGCCTCACACACGGGCAACAACTAACATGTCGTATACAACTACACAAGTACAACTATCGCATACATCGACGAGCGCACCCTAGTGGCTCAGGTGTTCTCATTCCCCCTATGTTGTTCTCAACCGGAACATAACGATACTTGTAAACTTTTAATGGTCCACAAACACAATGCATTTTACAATAACAATTTATTGAACTTGACAATTTAAAACAATAAATGTAGAAATGAACATACAATTCTTAACAATTTAACAATTAATAAGTATTAGCCATACAACATATCATAAACTATTATAATAATAATGAGAACTCCACATAAAAATTAGTAATCAAGAAAAATAATACAAATAGATAGTTAGAATTGGTATAATTAATTCTATTTCAAATATTATGGCCAAGATTTCAAAACAATAACATTCGAATTGAGTGTTTAATAAGAAATCAAAAAAATGTATTTTTTTGAATTTGTAAATATTAACATAAATTATAGTCCTAAATGGTGTTTATGAAATATTATGTAGTGTTATTAATAATTGATGGAAACGATATTAATAATTCATTTTTTAAATCTAAAGGTCCAGGTTTAAAGATAAAAACTTAAAAACTCAGTATTTTATAAGCATTTGAAAACATTGAATTTATGACATTTCGTCAAAATGAACATATAAAACATGTTTTTTAGTGATTATGAAATATCATATGAAATTGTAAATAAAATTTAATGAAACCTTAAAAATATTACTCTTTCTCAATCTTATGGTCAAGGTTAGAAGATAACAATTTAAGAATTCAGTATGTTATAAGCATTTGAAAACATTGAATTCATGATATTTCGTCAAAATTACTATGTAAAACCTTTTTTAGTGTTTATGAAATATCTGGTTAAATGATTGAGCCTGTTCTAAGTAATGGTAATAATAATTCATTTTCTAAATATACTGGTCAAGAGTTCAAGACAATAACATTAAAATTCAGTGTTTTATAAGTAATTAAAAACTATGAAAATTTTTGAATTTTTAAAGATTAACATAAATTATTGCCCTATATTGTGTTTATGAAATATTGGGAAACAAGTTATATATTAATGTTAGAATTGGTATTAATAATTGTTTTCTATATCTATTGGTCAAAGTATGAATTATATTTTATTGAAGATTTCAGTATTTTATAAGAATTTAAAAAAAATGAATTTATAATAACTCGTCAAAATTAACATATAAAACATGTTTAATAGTGTTTATGAAATATCAGGTTTACTGTTTAATTTTCTGATTCTAATGGTCAAGGTTTCAAGAGATTAGTTTAATATTTGAGTGGTTTAGAAGCACTTATAAATATGAATTTCTAATAACTATCAAAATTGTCATTTAAAAGATTGTATTTTAGCATTCTTTAATTCAGATATTATACTTTAACAAATTTATATGGAATAGATTGTGAGAATTTAATTCTTTAGTTGTCTCTTAAAAATTGCAATTATGAGAAATAAAGTTATTTATTTAGAATTTATCCATCCCGGATGTTGATAAGGTAATTATGGTTAAATTATTGGTGTACATTTTTAATGTAAATGTCTGAGGACATTGATGATGAAAAATATGATTTTTTATTTACTGGTATCGTTAATGAAACTACAAATTTTACGAAATAAAACGTATACTGTTTGCTGCACGATATAACGTTATTGTTGTTTCCTAGTTTGTGCGTATATATACATAAGTCATCGCAAAGCGAGACTTACATGAATACATACATGGAATTTTTAAGAAAAGCGCAAATGTGCGACCACTTATAACCCATATACGATGTGCACGCGGTTCTTTAAATGCAAATTACAGATCAAGGACAACTTAAACTTAAATATCAATGTGTGGTCTGGTTCAAATGGGATTATTTAATAGGCTGATTTATGATCTAGCTACTGGAAAAACCAATTTCGAAAATTACAAAAATTTCGAATTATAATTAAATAAAAAAAATGATTGTTATTTTATCACATAATCTGAAAGTGAGTGGATTAATTTTATATGGTTTATACGAAATGAAAAACTATGACTTGTAGACAGCTAGTGAATAGTAAATATACTCAAACACAAAGGTTGATATTTAGCGAAATCTGAATGAGAAAAATAAAATAATAAGCTCATATCAGAGCATTAGAATGGTATTCGCGGTAGGTATACGTAAAAACGTTTAATAAGAAATGCGAAACGGTTACGTTAATGAACTTGAAATATGGAAATTAGACACACACACATTGACATGTACAAAAAGATAACTTAAAATTAACTTATTATTAGCTACTGATTAAATCCCAACACGACGACGAGAACACTTTGTATGTTGTTGATATTTGACAATTCACAGACGCAATTCTGAGGCGTAGATGACAACAGTCGTTATAATGACAGGATACACGCCAACCATCACCGGTCCCGTTATAGAAAGCATATCCAATATAGTACGTAAATAATGTATCATTGCTGGATCATTCCTGAAAAAAAAACGCAGACAACAGTTGTTCTTTCGACATTGATTATTTACTAATGCGATCGGTATTCTTATAGGACATTTAACTTACTCTGATGAATAATAGCATTTGATTTTCTTAACCATAAATGTTTGGCCACCTATCCGATACGAGTACCAAACTATCAACCATCAACATATTCCATGCATGTCATATTCGTTTTTCACAAAAATCCTGATAGGTTCACCATCTATAAAATCTCGCACGGTGGCGTATTTACGGAGGGGTGATACGTGGGATAGATCCACCTCCATTGTCCTTTTTTTGTAATACACAGTTGTATTATTTTCTGTATTTCTCAATATGATATTACTTTTAAGTATGTCTGTTTTTTAAATGTTCTAATCTTACTAATTGTACCGCTCTGATATATTAATCTTCGGCCATATATGCGACTATCGGTCGAGAAATACATATACCTATATAGTAGTATATGCTGCATTGTAATTTTTATTTCTGCTAATTATTTTTCATGGAAAATTGTTTATAATAAACCCGATAAGCAGTCGGTAAATAAAACGAAATGACTATCAAGACCATGGATTTACTTAAAAAAAATTTGTTACTAGTGGGTATAGGACTTAGTGTATGATATCGTGATTTGTGAATACTTTGAATAGTACATTTTCTGGTACGGTCGTCATTCCGAGTACTGACTTTCACACATTATTTTATTATTTAATTACAAATAAAAGAGTTTGAACAACATTAAGTATTACATAAGCAATAGTTTGACAGAAGTAAATATTTAATCAAGTTTCCTGTTCAATATTGAAATATAATTATAAGCTAAAAATTATTATATACCTAGTTTATTAGAACCGGCTTAATGGTTTGGCTTTATTGGCATGTGACGGGTCGATACAAATCATGCAAAATGAGATTATCGATGAACTCAGCATCCAAAATATTAGAAAAATGGATTTTGAATTATAACTTATATTAACTACTCAATTAAAAGAAACATTCTGATAGGAAAAATCTTTATTTAACTCAAACGACACATACTTAACGCACACCAATGGCAAAGCCTCACACACGGGCAACAACTAACATGTCGTATACAACTACACAAGTACAACTATCGCATACATCGACGAGCGCACCCTAGTGGCTCAGGTGTTCTCATTCCCCCTATGTTGTTCTCAACCGGAACATAACGATACTTGTAAACTTTTAATGGTCCACAAACACAATGCATTTTACAATAACAATTTATTGAACTTGACAATTTAAAACAATAAATGTAGAAATGAACATACAATTCTTAACAATTTAACAATTAATAAGTATTAGCCATACAACATATCATAAACTATTATAATAATAATGAGAACTCCACATAAAAATTAGTAATCAAGAAAAATAATACAAATAGATAGTTAGAATTGGTATAATTAATTCTATTTCAAATATTATGGCCAAGATTTCAAAACAATAACATTCGAATTGAGTGTTTAATAAGAAATCAAAAAAATGTATTTTTTTGAATTTGTAAATATTAACATAAATTATAGTCCTAAATGGTGTTTATGAAATATTATGTAGTGTTATTAATAATTGATGGAAACGATATTAATAATTCATTTTTTAAATCTAAAGGTCCAGGTTTAAAGATAAAAACTTAAAAACTCAGTATTTTATAAGCATTTGAAAACATTGAATTTATGACATTTCGTCAAAATGAACATATAAAACATGTTTTTTAGTGATTATGAAATATCATATGAAATTGTAAATAAAATTTAATGAAACCTTAAAAATATTACTCTTTCTCAATCTTATGGTCAAGGTTAGAAGATAACAATTTAAGAATTCAGTATGTTATAAGCATTTGAAAACATTGAATTCATGATATTTCGTCAAAATTACTATGTAAAACCTTTTTTAGTGTTTATGAAATATCTGGTTAAATGATTGAGCCTGTTCTAAGTAATGGTAATAATAATTCATTTTCTAAATATAATGGTAACATTTCAAGACAATAACATTGAAATTCAGTGTTTTATAAGCAAATTAAAATTATGAATTTTTTTGAATTTGTAAAAATAAACACAAATTTCAGCCCTATATAGTGTTTATGAAATATTATGAAAAGTGTTATTAATAATTGATGAAAACGGTATAAATAATTCATTTTCTAAATCTAATGGGCCAGGTCTGAAAATATAAACATAAAAATTCAGTATTTTATCAGCATTTCAAAAAATGAAAAATAATGATTTGTCAAAATTAACATATAAAATATGTTTTATAGTGTTTATCTAATATTAGGTAAAATGATTCATTTTATTCTACGTAATGGTATTAATAATTAATTTTTTAAATCTAATGGTCCAGGTTTGAAGATAAAAACTTAAAAACTCAGTATTTTATATGCATTTCAAAAAATGAATATATAACGTTTTGTCAAAATGAACATATAAAACATGTTTTTTAGTGTTATGAAATATCTGGTTAATTGATTGAGCTTGTTCTAAGTAATGGTAATAATAATTCATTTTTTAAATCTAAAGGTCCAGGTTTAAAGATAAAAACTTAAAAACTCAGTATTTTATATGCATTTGAAAACATTGAATTTATGACATTTCGTCAAAATGAACATATAAAACATGTTTTTTAGTGATTATGAAATATCATATTAAATTGTAAATAAAATTTAATGAAACCTTAAAAATATTACTCTTTCTCAATCTTATGGTCAAGGTTAGAAGATAACAATTTAAGAATTCAGTATTTTACTAGCATTTGGAAAAAACGTATATATAATATTTCGTCAAAATGAACATATAAAACATGTTTTTTAGTGATTATGAAATATCATATGAAATTGTAAATAAAATTTAATGAAACCTTAAAAATATTACTTATTCTCAATCTTATGGTCAAGGTTTGAAGATAATAACTTAAGAATTCAGTATGTTATAAGCATTTGAATACATTGAATTCATGATATTTCGTCAAAATTACTATGTAAAACCTTTTTTAGTGTTTATGGAATATCTGGTTAAATGATAGAGCTTGTTCTAAGTAATGGTAAAAATAATTTATATTCTAAATCTAATGGTCCAGGTTTGAAGATATAAACTTAAAAACTCAGTGTTTTAGAGAGAATTTAAAACTATGAATTTTTTTGAATTTGTGAAAATTAACATATAAAACATGTTTTTAGTGTCTATGAAATATCTGGTTAAATGATTGAGCTCGTTCTAAGTAATGGTAATAATAATTCATTTTCTAAATATACTGGTCAAGAGTTCAAGACAATAACATTAAAATTCAGTGTTTTATAAGTAATTAAAAACTATGAAAATTTTTGAATTTTTAAAGATTAACATAAATTATTGCCCTATATTGTGTTTATGAAATATTGGGAAACAAGTTATATATTAATGTTAGAATTGGTATTAATAATTGTTTTCTATATCTATTGGTCAAAGTATGAATTATATTTTATTGAAGATTTCAGTATTTTATAAGAATTTAAAAAAAATGAATTTATAATAACTCGTCAAAATTAACATATAAAACATGTTTAATAGTGTTTATGAAATATCAGGTTTACTGTTTAATTTTCTGATTCTAATGGTCAAGGTTTCAAGAGATTAGTTTAATATTTGAGTGGTTTAGAAGCACTTATAAATATGAATTTCTAATAACTATCAAAATTGTCATTTAAAAGATTGTATTTTAGCATTCTTTAATTCAGATATTATACTTTAACAAATTTATATGGAATAGATTGTGAGAATTTAATTCTTTAGTTGTCTCTTAAAAATTGCAATTATGAGAAATAAAGTTATTTATTTAGAATTTATCCATCCCGGATGTTGATAAGGTAATTATGGTTAAATTATTGGTGTACATTTTTAATGTAAATGTCTGAGGACATTGATGATGAAAAATATGATTTTTTATTTACTGGTATCGTTAATGAAACTACAAATTTTACGAAATAAAACGTATACTGTTTGCTGCACGATATAACGTTATTGTTGTTTCCTAGTTTGTGCGTATATATACATAAGTCATCGCAAAGCGAGACTTACATGAATACATACATGGAATTTTTAAGAAAAGCGCAAATGTGCGACCACTTATAACCCATATACGATGTGCACGCGGTTCTTTAAATGCAAATTACAGATCAAGGACAACTTAAACTTAAATATCAATGTGTGGTCTGGTTCAAATGGGATTATTTAATAGGCTGATTTATGATCTAGCTACTGGAAAAACCAATTTCGAAAATTACAAAAATTTCCAATTATAATTAAATAAAAAAAATGATTGTTATTTTATCACATAATCTGAAAGTGAGTGGATTCATTTTATATGGTGTATACGAAATGAAAACCTATGACTTGTAGACAGCTAGTGAATAGTAAATATACTTAAACACAAAGGTTGATATTTAGCGAAATCTGAATGAGAAAAATAAAATAATAAGCTCGTATCAGAGCATTAGAATGATATTCGGCGGTAGGTATACGTAAAAACGTTTAATAAGAAATGAGAAACGGTTACATTAATGAACTTGAAATATGGAAACTAGACACACACACATTGACATGTACAAAAAGATAACTTAAAATTAACTTATTATTAGCTACTGATTAAATCCCAACACAACGACGAGAACACTTTGTATGTTGTTGATATTTGACAATTCACAGACGCAATTCTGAGGCGTAGATGACAACAGTCGTTATAATGACAGGATACACGCCAACCATCACCGGTCCCGTTATAGAAAGCATTCCGATAGGAAAAATCTTTATTTAACTCAAACGACACATACTTAACGCACACCAATGGCAAAGCCTCACACACGGGCAACAACTAACATGTCGTATACAACTACACAAGTACAACTATCGCATACATCGACGAGCGCACCCTAGTGGCTCAGGTGTTCTCATTCCCCCTATGTTGTTCTCAACCGGAACATAACGATACTTGTAAACTTTTAATGGTCCACAAACACAATGCATTTTACAATAACAATTTATTGAACTTGACAATTTAAAACAATAAATGTAGAAATGAACATACAATTCTTAACAATTTAACAATTAATAAGTATTAGCCATACAACATATCATAAACTATTATAATAATAATGAGAACTCCACATAAAAATTAGTAATCAAGAAAAATAATACAAATAGATAGTTAGAATTGGTATAATTAATTCTATTTCAAATATTATGGCCAAGATTTCAAAACAATAACATTCGAATTGAGTGTTTAATAAGAAATCAAAAAAATGTATTTTTTTGAATTTGTAAATATTAACATAAATTATAGTCCTAAATGGTGTTTATGAAATATTATGTAGTGTTATTAATAATTGAGTGAAACGATATTAATAATTCATTTTTTAAATCTAAAGGTCCAGGTTTAAAGATAAAAACTTAAAAACTCAGTATTTTATAAGCATTTGAAAACATTGAATTTATGACATTTCGTCAAAATGAACATATAAAACATGTTTTTTAGTGATTATGAAATATCATATTAAATTGTAAATAAAATTTAATGAAACCTTAAAAATATTACTCTTTCTCAATCTTATGGTCAAGGTTAGAAGATAACAATTTAAGAATTCAGTATTTTACTAGCATTTGGAAAAAACGTATATATAATATTTCGTCAAAATGAACATATAAAACATGTTTTTTAGTGATTATGAAATATCATATGAAATTGTAAATAAAATTTAATGAAACCTTAAAAATATTACTTATTCTCAATCTTATGGTCAAGGTTTGAAGATAATAACTTAAGAATTCAGTATGTTATAAGCATTTGAATACATTGAATTCATGATATTTCGTCAAAATTACTATGTAAAACCTTTTTTAGTGTTTATGGAATATCTGGTTAAATGATAGAGCTTGTTCTAAGTAATGGTAAAAATAATTTATATTCTAAATCTAATGGTCCAGGTTTGAAGATATAAACTTAAAAACTCAGTGTTTTAGAGAGAATTTAAAACTATGAATTTTTTTGAATTTGTGAAAATTAACATATAAAACATGTTTTTAGTGTCTATGAAATATCTGGTTAAATGATTGAGCTCGTTCTAAGTAATGGTAATAATAATTCATTTTCTAAATATACTGGTCAAGAGTTCAAGACAATAACATTAAAATTCAGTGTTTTATAAGTAATTAAAAACTATGAAAATTTTTGAATTTTTAAAGATTAACATAAATTATTGCCCTATATTGTGTTTATGAAATATTGGGAAACAAGTTATATATTAATGTTAGAATTGGTATTAATAATTGTTTTCTATATCTATTGGTCAAAGTATGAATTATATTTTATTGAAGATTTCAGTATTTTATAAGAATTTAAAAAAAATGAATTTATAATAACTCGTCAAAATTAACATATAAAACATGTTTAATAGTGTTTATGAAATATCAGGTTTACTGTTTAATTTTCTGATTCTAATGGTCAAGGTTTCAAGAGATTAGTTTAATATTTGAGTGGTTTAGAAGCACTTATAAATATGAATTTCTAATAACTATCAAAATTGTCATTTAAAAGATTGTATTTTAGCATTCTTTAATTCAGATATTATACTTTAACAAATTTATATGGAATAGATTGTGAGAATTTAATTCTTTAGTTGTCTCTTAAAAATTGCAATTATGAGAAATAAAGTTATTTATTTAGAATTTATCCATCCCGGATGTTGATAAGGTAATTATGGTTAAATTATTGGTGTACATTTTTAATGTAAATGTCTGAGGACATTGATGATGAAAAATATGATTTTTTATTTACTGGTATCGTTAATGAAACTACAAATTTTACGAAATAAAACGTATACTGTTTGCTGCACGATATAACGTTATTGTTGTTTCCTAGTTTGTGCGTATATATACATAAGTCATCGCAAAGCGAGACTTACATGAATACATACATGGAATTTTTAAGAAAAGCGCAAATGTGCGACCACTTATAACCCATATACGATGTGCACGCGGTTCTTTAAATGCAAATTACAGATCAAGGACAACTTAAACTTAAATATCAATGTGTGGTCTGGTTCAAATGGGATTATTTAATAGGCTGATTTATGATCTAGCTACTGGAAAAACCAATTTCGAAAATTACAAAAATTTCCAATTATAATTAAATAAAAAAAATGATTGTTATTTTATCACATAATCTGAAAGTGAGTGGATTCATTTTATATGGTGTATACGAAATGAAAACCTATGACTTGTAGACAGCTAGTGAATAGTAAATATACTTAAACACAAAGGTTGATATTTAGCGAAATCTGAATGAGAAAAATAAAATAATAAGCTCGTATCAGAGCATTAGAATGATATTCGGCGGTAGGTATACGTAAAAACGTTTAATAAGAAATGAGAAACGGTTACATTAATGAACTTGAAATATGGAAACTAGACACACACACATTGACATGTACAAAAAGATAACTTAAAATTAACTTATTATTAGCTACTGATTAAATCCCAACACAACGACGAGAACACTTTGTATGTTGTTGATATTTGACAATTCACAGACGCAATTCTGAGGCGTAGATGACAACAGTCGTTATAATGACAGGATACACGCCAACCATCACCGGTCCCGTTATAGAAAGCATTCCGATAGGAAAAATCTTTATTTAACTCAAACGACACATACTTAACGCACACCAATGGCAAAGCCTCACACACGGGCAACAACTAACATGTCGTATACAACTACACAAGTACAACTATCGCATACATCGACGAGCGCACCCTAGTGGCTCAGGTGTTCTCATTCCCCCTATGTTGTTCTCAACCGGAACATAACGATACTTGTAAACTTTTAATGGTCCACAAACACAATGCATTTTACAATAACAATTTATTGAACTTGACAATTTAAAACAATAAATGTAGAAATGAACATACAATTCTTAACAATTTAACAATTAATAAGTATTAGCCATACAACATATCATAAACTATTATAATAATAATGAGAACTCCACATAAAAATTAGTAATCAAGAAAAATAATACAAATAGATAGTTAGAATTGGTATAATTAATTCTATTTCAAATATTATGGCCAAGATTTCAAAACAATAACATTCGAATTGAGTGTTTAATAAGAAATCAAAAAAATGTATTTTTTTGAATTTGTAAATATTAACATAAATTATAGTCCTAAATGGTGTTTATGAAATATTATGTAGTGTTATTAATAATTGATGGAAACGATATTAATAATTCATTTTTTAAATCTAAAGGTCCAGGTTTAAAGATAAAAACTTAAAAACTCAGTATTTTATAAGCATTTGAAAACATTGAATTTATGACATTTCGTCAAAATGAACATATAAAACATGTTTTTTAGTGATTATGAAATATCATATGAAATTGTAAATAAAATTTAATGAAACCTTAAAAATATTACTCTTTCTCAATCTTATGGTCAAGGTTAGAAGATAACAATTTAAGAATTCAGTATGTTATAAGCATTTGAAAACATTGAATTCATGATATTTCGTCAAAATTACTATGTAAAACCTTTTTTAGTGTTTATGAAATATCTGGTTAAATGATTGAGCCTGTTCTAAGTAATGGTAATAATAATTCATTTTCTAAATATAATGGTAACATTTCAAGACAATAACATTGAAATTCAGTGTTTTATAAGCAAATTAAAATTATGAATTTTTTTGAATTTGTAAAAATAAACACAAATTTCAGCCCTATATAGTGTTTATGAAATATTATGAAAAGTGTTATTAATAATTGATGAAAACGGTATAAATAATTCATTTTCTAAATCTAATGTGCCAGGTCTGAAAATATAAACATAAAAATTCAGTATTTTATCAGCATTTCAAAAAATGAAAAATAATGATTTGTCAAAATTAACATATAAAATATGTTTTATAGTGTTTATCTAATATAAGGTAAAATGATTCATTTTATTCTACGTAATGGTATTAATAATTAATTTTTTAAATCTAATGGTCCAGGTTTGAAGATAAAAACTTAAAAACTCAGTATTTTATATGCATTTCAAAAAATGAATATATAACGTTTTGTCAAAATGAACATATAAAACATGTTTTTTAGTGTTATGAAATATCTGGTTAATTGATTGAGCTTGTTCTAAGTAATGGTAATAATAATTCATTTTCTAAATATAATGGTCCAGGTTTGAAGATATAAACTTAAAAAATCAGTATTTTATATGCATTTGAAAACATTGAATTTATGACATTTCGTCAAAATGAACATATAAAACATGTTTTTTAGTGATTATGAAATATCATATGAAATTGTAAATAAAATTTAATGAAACCTTAAAAATATTACTCTTTCTCAATCTTATGGTCAAGGTTAGAAGATAACAATTTAAGAATTCAGTATTATACTAGCATTTGAAAAAAACGTATATATAATATTTCATCAAAATGAACATATAAAACATATTTTTAGTGATTATGAAATATCATATGAAATTGTAAATAAAATTTAATGAAACCTTAAAAATATTACTTATTCTCAATCTTATGGTCAAGGTTTGAAGATAATAACTTAAGAATTCAGTATGTTATAAGCATTTGAATACATTGAATTCATGATATTTCGTCAAAATTACTATGTAAAACCTTTTTTAGTGTTTATGGAATATCTGGTTAAATGATAGAGCTTGTTCTAAGTAATGGTAAAAATAATTTATATTCTAAATCTAATGGTCCAGGTTTGAAGATATAAACTTAAAAACTCAGTGTTTTAGAGAGAATTTAAAACTATGAATTTTTTTGAATTTGTGAAAATTAACATATAAAACATGTTTTTAGTGTCTATGAAATATCTGGTTAAATGATTGAGCTCGTTCTAAGTAATGGTAATAATAATTCATTTTCTAAATATACTGGTCAAGAGTTCAAGACAATAACATTAAAATTCAGTGTTTTATAAGTAATTAAAAACTATGAAAATTTTTGAATTTTTAAAGATTAACATAAATTATTGCCCTATATTGTGTTTATGAAATATTGGGAAACAAGTTATATATTAATGTTAGAATTGGTATTAATAATTGTTTTCTATATCTATTGGTCAAAGTATGAATTATATTTTATTGAAGATTTCAGTATTTTATAAGAATTTAAAAAAAATGAATTTATAATAACTCGTCAAAATTAACATATAAAACATGTTTAATAATGTTTATGAAATATCAGGTTTACTGTTTAATTTTCTGATTCTAATGGTCAAGGTTTCAAGAGATTAGTTTAATATTTGAGTGGTTTAGAAGCACTTATAAATATGAATTTCTAATAACTATCAAAATTGTCATTTAAAAGATTGTATTTTAGCATTCTTTAATTCAGATATTATACTTTAACAAATTTATATGGAATAGATTGTGAGAATTTAATTCTTTAGTTGTCTCTTAAAAATTGCAATTATGAGAAATAAAGTTATTTATTTAGAATTTATCCATCCCGGATGTTGATAAGGTAATTATGGTTAAATTATTGGTGTACATTTTTAATGTAAATGTCTGAGGACATTGATGATGAAAAATATGATTTTTTATTTACTGGTATCGTTAATGAAACTACAAATTTTACGAAATAAAACGTATACTGTTTGCTGCACGATATAACGTTATTGTTGTTTCCTAGTTTGTGCGTATATATACATAAGTCATCGCAAAGCGAGACTTACATGAATACATACATGGAATTTTTAAGAAAAGCGCAAATGTGCGACCACTTATAACCCATATACGATGTGCACGCGGTTCTTTAAATGCAAATTACAGATCAAGGACAACTTAAACTTAAATATCAATGTGTGGTCTGGTTCAAATGGGATTATTTAATAGGCTGATTTATGATCTAGCTACTGGAAAAACCAATTTCGAAAATTACAAAAATTTCGAATTATAATTAAATAAAAAAAATGATTGTTATTTTATCACATAATCTGAAAGTGAGTGGATTAATTTTATATGGTTTATACGAAATGAAAAACTATGACTTGTAGACAGCTAGTGAATAGTAAATATACTCAAACACAAAGGTTGATATTTAGCGAAATCTGAATGAGAAAAATAAAATAATAAGCTCATATCAGAGCATTAGAATGGTATTCGCGGTAGGTATACGTAAAAACGTTTAATAAGAAATGCGAAACGGTTACGTTAATGAACTTGAAATATGGAAATTAGACACACACACATTGACATGTACAAAAAGATAACTTAAAATTAACTTATTATTAGCTACTGATTAAATCCCAACACGACGACGAGAACACTTTGTATGTTGTTGATATTTGACAATTCACAGACGCAATTCTGAGGCGTAGATGACAACAGTCGTTATAATGACAGGATACACGCCAACCATCACCGGTCCCGTTATAGAAAGCATATCCAATATAGTACGTAAATAATGTATCATTGCTGGATCATTCCTGAAAAAAAAACGCAGACAACAGTTGTTCTTTCGACATTGATTATTTACTAATGCGATCGGTATTCTTATAGGACATTTAACTTACTCTGATGAATAATAGCATTTGATTTTCTTAACCATAAATGTTTGGCCACCTATCCGATACGAGTACCAAACTATCAACCATCAACATATTCCATGCATGTCATATTCGTTTTTCACAAAAATCCTGATAGGTTCACCATCTATAAAATCTCGCACGGTGGCGTATTTACGGAGGGGTGATACGTGGGATAGATCCACCTCCATTGTCCTTTTTTTGTAATACACAGTTGTATTATTTTCTGTATTTCTCAATATGATATTACTTTTAAGTATGTCTGTTTTTTAAATGTTCTAATCTTACTAATTGTACCGCTCTGATATATTAATCTTCGGCCATATATGCGACTATCGGTCGAGAAATACATATACCTATATAGTAGTATATGCTGCATTGTAATTTTTATTTCTGCTAATTATTTTTCATGGAAAATTGTTTATAATAAACCCGATAAGCAGTCGGTAAATAAAACGAAATGACTATCAAGACCATGGATTTACTTAAAAAAAATTTGTTACTAGTGGGTATAGGACTTAGTGTATGATATCGTGATTTGTGAATACTTTGAATAGTACATTTTCTGGTACGGTCGTCATTCCGAGTACTGACTTTCACACATTATTTTATTATTTAATTACAAATAAAAGAGTTTGAACAACATTAAGTATTACATAAGCAATAGTTTGACAGAAGTAAATATTTAATCAAGTTTCCTGTTCAATATTGAAATATAATTATAAGCTAAAAATTATTATATACCTAGTTTATTAGAACCGGCTTAATGGTTTGGCTTTATTGGCATGTGACGGGTCGATACAAATCATGCAAAATGAGATTATCGATGAACTCAGCATCCAAAATATTAGAAAAATGGATTTTGAATTATAACTTATATTAACTACTCAATTAAAAGAAACATTCTGATAGGAAAAATCTTTATTTAACTCAAACGACACATACTTAACGCACACCAATGGCAAAGCCTCACACACGGGCAACAACTAACATGTCGTATACAACTACACAAGTACAACTATCGCATACATCGACGAGCGCACCCTAGTGGCTCAGGTGTTCTCATTCCCCCTATGTTGTTCTCAACCGGAACATAACGATACTTGTAAACTTTTAATGGTCCACAAACACAATGCATTTTACAATAACAATTTATTGAACTTGACAATTTAAAACAATAAATGTAGAAATGAACATACAATTCTTAACAATTTAACAATTAATAAGTATTAGCCATACAACATATCATAAACTATTATAATAATAATGAGAACTCCACATAAAAATTAGTAATCAAGAAAAATAATACAAATAGATAGTTAGAATTGGTATAATTAATTCTATTTCAAATATTATGGCCAAGATTTCAAAACAATAACATTCGAATTGAGTGTTTAATAAGAAATCAAAAAAATGTATTTTTTTGAATTTGTAAATATTAACATAAATTATAGTCCTAAATGGTGTTTATGAAATATTATGTAGTGTTATTAATAATTGATGGAAACGATATTAATAATTCATTTTTTAAATCTAAAGGTCCAGGTTTAAAGATAAAAACTTAAAAACTCAGTATTTTATAAGCATTTGAAAACATTGAATTTATGACATTTCGTCAAAATGAACATATAAAACATGTTTTTTAGTGATTATGAAATATCATATGAAATTGTAAATAAAATTTAATGAAACCTTAAAAATATTACTCTTTCTCAATCTTATGGTCAAGGTTAGAAGATAACAATTTAAGAATTCAGTATGTTATAAGCATTTGAAAACATTGAATTCATGATATTTCGTCAAAATTACTATGTAAAACCTTTTTTAGTGTTTATGAAATATCTGGTTAAATGATTGAGCCTGTTCTAAGTAATGGTAATAATAATTCATTTTCTAAATATAATGGTAACATTTCAAGACAATAACATTGAAATTCAGTGTTTTATAAGCAAATTAAAATTATGAATTTTTTTGAATTTGTAAAAATAAACACAAATTTCAGCCCTATATAGTGTTTATGAAATATTATGAAAAGTGTTATTAATAATTGATGAAAACGGTATAAATAATTCATTTTCTAAATCTAATGGGCCAGGTCTGAAAATATAAACATAAAAATTCAGTATTTTATCAGCATTTCAAAAAATGAAAAATAATGATTTGTCAAAATTAACATATAAAATATGTTTTATAGTGTTTATCTAATATTAGGTAAAATGATTCATTTTATTCTACGTAATGGTATTAATAATTAATTTTTTAAATCTAATGGTCCAGGTTTGAAGATAAAAACTTAAAAACTCAGTATTTTATATGCATTTCAAAAAATGAATATATAACGTTTTGTCAAAATGAACATATAAAACATGTTTTTTAGTGTTATGAAATATCTGGTTAATTGATTGAGCTTGTTCTAAGTAATGGTAATAATAATTCATTTTCTAAATATAATGGTCCAGGTTTGAAGATATAAACTTAAAAAATCAGTATTTTATATGCATTTGAAAACATTGAATTTATGACATTTCGTCAAAATGAACATATAAAACATGTTTTTTAGTGATTATGAAATATCATATGAAATTGTAAATAAAATTTAATGAAACCTTAAAAATATTACTCTTTCTCAATCTTATGGTCAAGGTTAGAAGATAACAATTTAAGAATTCAGTATTATACTAGCATTTGAAAAAAACGTATATATAATATTTCATCAAAATGAACATATAAAACATATTTTTAGTGATTATGAAATATCATATGAAATTGTAAATAAAATTTAATGAAACCTTAAAAATATTACTTATTCTCAATCTTATGGTCAAGGTTTGAAGATAATAACTTAAGAATTCAGTATGTTATAAGCATTTGAATACATTGAATTCATGATATTTCGTCAAAATTACTATGTAAAACCTTTTTTAGTGTTTATGGAATATCTGGTTAAATGATAGAGCTTGTTCTAAGTAATGGTAAAAATAATTTATATTCTAAATCTAATGGTCCAGGTTTGAAGATATAAACTTAAAAACTCAGTGTTTTAGAGAGAATTTAAAACTATGAATTTTTTTGAATTTGTGAAAATTAACATATAAAACATGTTTTTAGTGTCTATGAAATATCTGGTTAAATGATTGAGCTCGTTCTAAGTAATGGTAATAATAATTCATTTTCTAAATATACTGGTCAAGAGTTCAAGACAATAACATTAAAATTCAGTGTTTTATAAGTAATTAAAAACTATGAAAATTTTTGAATTTTTAAAGATTAACATAAATTATTGCCCTATATTGTGTTTATGAAATATTGGGAAACAAGTTATATATTAATGTTAGAATTGGTATTAATAATTGTTTTCTATATCTATTGGTCAAAGTATGAATTATATTTTATTGAAGATTTCAGTATTTTATAAGAATTTAAAAAAAATGAATTTATAATAACTCGTCAAAATTAACATATAAAACATGTTTAATAATGTTTATGAAATATCAGGTTTACTGTTTAATTTTCTGATTCTAATGGTCAAGGTTTCAAGAGATTAGTTTAATATTTGAGTGGTTTAGAAGCACTTATAAATATGAATTTCTAATAACTATCAAAATTGTCATTTAAAAGATTGTATTTTAGCATTCTTTAATTCAGATATTATACTTTAACAAATTTATATGGAATAGATTGTGAGAATTTAATTCTTTAGTTGTCTCTTAAAAATTGCAATTATGAGAAATAAAGTTATTTATTTAGAATTTATCCATCCCGGATGTTGATAAGGTAATTATGGTTAAATTATTGGTGTACATTTTTAATGTAAATGTCTGAGGACATTGATGATGAAAAATATGATTTTTTATTTACTGGTATCGTTAATGAAACTACAAATTTTACGAAATAAAACGTATACTGTTTGCTGCACGATATAACGTTATTGTTGTTTCCTAGTTTGTGCGTATATATACATAAGTCATCGCAAAGCGAGACTTACATGAATACATACATGGAATTTTTAAGAAAAGCGCAAATGTGCGACCACTTATAACCCATATACGATGTGCACGCGGTTCTTTAAATGCAAATTACAGATCAAGGACAACTTAAACTTAAATATCAATGTGTGGTCTGGTTCAAATGGGATTATTTAATAGGCTGATTTATGATCTAGCTACTGGAAAAACCAATTTCGAAAATTACAAAAATTTCGAATTATAATTAAATAAAAAAAATGATTGTTATTTTATCACATAATCTGAAAGTGAGTGGATTAATTTTATATGGTTTATACGAAATGAAAAACTATGACTTGTAGACAGCTAGTGAATAGTAAATATACTCAAACACAAAGGTTGATATTTAGCGAAATCTGAATGAGAAAAATAAAATAATAAGCTCATATCAGAGCATTAGAATGGTATTCGCGGTAGGTATACGTAAAAACGTTTAATAAGAAATGCGAAACGGTTACGTTAATGAACTTGAAATATGGAAATTAGACACACACACATTGACATGTACAAAAAGATAACTTAAAATTAACTTATTATTAGCTACTGATTAAATCCCAACACGACGACGAGAACACTTTGTATGTTGTTGATATTTGACAATTCACAGACGCAATTCTGAGGCGTAGATGACAACAGTCGTTATAATGACAGGATACACGCCAACCATCACCGGTCCCGTTATAGAAAGCATATCCAATATAGTACGTAAATAATGTATCATTGCTGGATCATTCCTGAAAAAAAAACGCAGACAACAGTTGTTCTTTCGACATTGATTATTTACTAATGCGATCGGTATTCTTATAGGACATTTAACTTACTCTGATGAATAATAGCATTTGATTTTCTTAACCATAAATGTTTGGCCACCTATCCGATACGAGTACCAAACTATCAACCATCAACATATTCCATGCATGTCATATTCGTTTTTCACAAAAATCCTGATAGGTTCACCATCTATAAAATCTCGCACGGTGGCGTATTTACGGAGGGGTGATACGTGGGATAGATCCACCTCCATTGTCCTTTTTTTGTAATACACAGTTGTATTATTTTCTGTATTTCTCAATATGATATTACTTTTAAGTATGTCTGTTTTTTAAATGTTCTAATCTTACTAATTGTACCGCTCTGATATATTAATCTTCGGCCATATATGCGACTATCGGTCGAGAAATACATATACCTATATAGTAGTATATGCTGCATTGTAATTTTTATTTCTGCTAATTATTTTTCATGGAAAATTGTTTATAATAAACCCGATAAGCAGTCGGTAAATAAAACGAAATGACTATCAAGACCATGGATTTACTTAAAAAAAATTTGTTACTAGTGGGTATAGGACTTAGTGTATGATATCGTGATTTGTGAATACTTTGAATAGTACATTTTCTGGTACGGTCGTCATTCCGAGTACTGACTTTCACACATTATTTTATTATTTAATTACAAATAAAAGAGTTTGAACAACATTAAGTATTACATAAGCAATAGTTTGACAGAAGTAAATATTTAATCAAGTTTCCTGTTCAATATTGAAATATAATTATAAGCTAAAAATTATTATATACCTAGTTTATTAGAACCGGCTTAATGGTTTGGCTTTATTGGCATGTGACGGGTCGATACAAATCATGCAAAATGAGATTATCGATGAACTCAGCATCCAAAATATTAGAAAAATGGATTTTGAATTATAACTTATATTAACTACTCAATTAAAAGAAACATTCTGATAGGAAAAATCTTTATTTAACTCAAACGACACATACTTAACGCACACCAATGGCAAAGCCTCACACACGGGCAACAACTAACATGTCGTATACAACTACACAAGTACAACTATCGCATACATCGACGAGCGCACCCTAGTGGCTCAGGTGTTCTCATTCCCCCTATGTTGTTCTCAACCGGAACATAACGATACTTGTAAACTTTTAATGGTCCACAAACACAATGCATTTTACAATAACAATTTATTGAACTTGACAATTTAAAACAATAAATGTAGAAATGAACATACAATTCTTAACAATTTAACAATTAATAAGTATTAGCCATACAACATATCATAAACTATTATAATAATAATGAGAACTCCACATAAAAATTAGTAATCAAGAAAAATAATACAAATAGATAGTTAGAATTGGTATAATTAATTCTATTTCAAATATTATGGCCAAGATTTCAAAACAATAACATTCGAATTGAGTGTTTAATAAGAAATCAAAAAAATGTATTTTTTTGAATTTGTAAATATTAACATAAATTATAGTCCTAAATGGTGTTTATGAAATATTATGTAGTGTTATTAATAATTGATGGAAACGATATTAATAATTCATTTTTTAAATCTAAAGGTCCAGGTTTAAAGATAAAAACTTAAAAACTCAGTATTTTATAAGCATTTGAAAACATTGAATTTATGACATTTCGTCAAAATGAACATATAAAACGTGTTTTTTAGTGATTATGAAATATCATATGAAATTGTAAATAAAATTTAATGAAACCTTAAAAATATTACTCTTTCTCAATCTTATGGTCAAGGTTAGAAGATAACAATTTAAGAATTCAGTATGTTATAAGCATTTGAAATCATTGAATTCATGATATTTCGTCAAAATTACTATGTAAAACCTTTTTTAGTGTTTATGAAATATCTGGTTAAATGATTGAGCTCGTTCTAAGTAATGGTAATAATAATTCATTTTCTAAATATACTGGTCAAGAGTTCAAGACAATAACATTAAAATTCAGTGTTTTATAAGTAATTAAAAACTATGAAAATTTTTGAATTTTTAAAGATTAACATAAATTATTGCCCTATATTGTGTTTATGAAATATTGGGAAACAAGTTATATATTAATGTTAGAATTGGTATTAATAATTGTTTTCTATATCTATTGGTCAAAGTATGAATTATATTTTATTGAAGATTTCAGTATTTTATAAGAATTTAAAAAAAATGAATTTATAATAACTCGTCAAAATTAACATATAAAACATGTTTAATAGTGTTTATGAAATATCAGGTTTACTGTTTAATTTTCTGATTCTAATGGTCAAGGTTTCAAGAGATTAGTTTAATATTTGAGTGGTTTAGAAGCACTTATAAATATGAATTTCTAATAACTATCAAAATTGTCATTTAAAAGATTGTATTTTAGCATTCTTTAATTCAGATATTATACTTTAACAAATTTATATGGAATAGATTGTGAGAATTTAATTCTTTAGTTGTCTCTTAAAAATTGCAATTATGAGAAATAAAGTTATTTATTTAGAATTTATCCATCCCGGATGTTGATAAGGTAATTATGGTTAAATTATTGGTGTACATTTTTAATGTAAATGTCTGAGGACATTGATGATGAAAAATATGATTTTTTATTTACTGGTATCGTTAATGAAACTACAAATTTTACGAAATAAAACGTATACTGTTTGCTGCACGATATAACGTTATTGTTGTTTCCTAGTTTGTGCGTATATATACATAAGTCATCGCAAAGCGAGACTTACATGAATACATACATGGAATTTTTAAGAAAAGCGCAAATGTGCGACCACTTATAACCCATATACGATGTGCACGCGGTTCTTTAAATGCAAATTACAGATCAAGGACAACTTAAACTTAAATATCAATGTGTGGTCTGGTTCAAATGGGATTATTTAATAGGCTGATTTATGATCTAGCTACTGGAAAAACCAATTTCGAAAATTACAAAAATTTCGAATTATAATTAAATAAAAAAAATGATTGTTATTTTATCACATAATCTGAAAGTGAGTGGATTAATTTTATATGGTTTATACGAAATGAAAAACTATGACTTGTAGACAGCTAGTGAATAGTAAATATACTCAAACACAAAGGTTGATATTTAGCGAAATCTGAATGAGAAAAATAAAATAATAAGCTCATATCAGAGCATTAGAATGGTATTCGCGGTAGGTATACGTAAAAACGTTTAATAAGAAATGCGAAACGGTTACGTTAATGAACTTGAAATATGGAAATTAGACACACACACATTGACATGTACAAAAAGATAACTTAAAATTAACTTATTATTAGCTACTGATTAAATCCCAACACGACGACGAGAACACTTTGTATGTTGTTGATATTTGACAATTCACAGACGCAATTCTGAGGCGTAGATGACAACAGTCGTTATAATGACAGGATACACGCCAACCATCACCGGTCCCGTTATAGAAAGCATATCCAATATAGTACGTAAATAATGTATCATTGCTGGATCATTCCTGAAAAAAAAACGCAGACAACAGTTGTTCTTTCGACATTGATTATTTACTAATGCGATCGGTATTCTTATAGGACATTTAACTTACTCTGATGAATAATAGCATTTGATTTTCTTAACCATAAATGTTTGGCCACCTATCCGATACGAGTACCAAACTATCAACCATCAACATATTCCATGCATGTCATATTCGTTTTTCACAAAAATCCTGATAGGTTCACCATCTATAAAATCTCGCACGGTGGCGTATTTACGGAGGGGTGATACGTGGGATAGATCCACCTCCATTGTCCTTTTTTTGTAATACACAGTTGTATTATTTTCTGTATTTCTCAATATGATATTACTTTTAAGTATGTCTGTTTTTTAAATGTTCTAATCTTACTAATTGTACCGCTCTGATATATTAATCTTCGGCCATATATGCGACTATCGGTCGAGAAATACATATACCTATATAGTAGTATATGCTGCATTGTAATTTTTATTTCTGCTAATTATTTTTCATGGAAAATTGTTTATAATAAACCCGATAAGCAGTCGGTAAATAAAACGAAATGACTATCAAGACCATGGATTTACTTAAAAAAAATTTGTTACTAGTGGGTATAGGACTTAGTGTATGATATCGTGATTTGTGAATACTTTGAATAGTACATTTTCTGGTACGGTCGTCATTCCGAGTACTGACTTTCACACATTATTTTATTATTTAATTACAAATAAAAGAGTTTGAACAACATTAAGTATTACATAAGCAATAGTTTGACAGAAGTAAATATTTAATCAAGTTTCCTGTTCAATATTGAAATATAATTATAAGCTAAAAATTATTATATACCTAGTTTATTAGAACCGGCTTAATGGTTTGGCTTTATTGGCATGTGACGGGTCGATACAAATCATGCAAAATGAGATTATCGATGAACTCAGCATCCAAAATATTAGAAAAATGGATTTTGAATTATAACTTATATTAACTACTCAATTAAAAGAAACATTCTGATAGGAAAAATCTTTATTTAACTCAAACGACACATACTTAACGCACACCAATGGCAAAGCCTCACACACGGGCAACAACTAACATGTCGTATACAACTACACAAGTACAACTATCGCATACATCGACGAGCGCACCCTAGTGGCTCAGGTGTTCTCATTCCCCCTATGTTGTTCTCAACCGGAACATAACGATACTTGTAAACTTTTAATGGTCCACAAACACAATGCATTTTACAATAACAATTTATTGAACTTGACAATTTAAAACAATAAATGTAGAAATGAACATACAATTCTTAACAATTTAACAATTAATAAGTATTAGCCATACAACATATCATAAACTATTATAATAATAATGAGAACTCCACATAAAAATTAGTAATCAAGAAAAATAATACAAATAGATAGTTAGAATTGGTATAATTAATTCTATTTCAAATATTATGGCCAAGATTTCAAAACAATAACATTCGAATTGAGTGTTTAATAAGAAATCAAAAAAATGTATTTTTTTGAATTTGTAAATATTAACATAAATTATAGTCCTAAATGGTGTTTATGAAATATTATGTAGTGTTATTAATAATTGATGGAAACGATATTAATAATTCATTTTTTAAATCTAAAGGTCCAGGTTTAAAGATAAAAACTTAAAAACTCAGTATTTTATAAGCATTTGAAAACATTGAATTTATGACATTTCGTCAAAATGAACATATAAAACGTGTTTTTTAGTGATTATGAAATATCATATGAAATTGTAAATAAAATTTAATGAAACCTTAAAAATATTACTCTTTCTCAATCTTATGGTCAAGGTTAGAAGATAACAATTTAAGAATTCAGTATGTTATAAGCATTTGAAAACATTGAATTCATGATATTTCGTCAAAATTACTATGTAAAACCTTTTTTAGTGTTTATGAAATATCTGGTTAAATGATTGAGCCTGTTCTAAGTAATGGTAATAATAATTCATTTTCTAAATATAATGGTAACATTTCAAGACAATAACATTGAAATTCAGTGTTTTATAAGCAAATTAAAATTATGAATTTTTTTGAATTTGTAAAAATAAACACAAATTTCAGCCCTATATAGTGTTTATGAAATATTATGAAAAGTGTTATTAATAATTGATGAAAACGGTATAAATAATTCATTTTCTAAATCTAATGGGCCAGGTCTGAAAATATAAACATAAAAATTCAGTATTTTATCAGCATTTCAAAAAATGAAAAATAATGATTTGTCAAAATTAACATATAAAATATGTTTTATAGTGTTTATCTAATATTAGGTAAAATGATTCATTTTATTCTACGTAATGGTATTAATAATTAATTTTTTAAATCTAATGGTCCAGGTTTGAAGATAAAAACTTAAAAACTCAGTATTTTATATGCATTTCAAAAAATGAATATATAACGTTTTGTCAAAATGAACATATAAAACATGTTTTTTAGTGTTATGAAATATCTGGTTAATTGATTGAGCTTGTTCTAAGTAATGGTAATAATAATTCATTTTCTAAATATAATGGTCCAGGTTTGAAGATATAAACTTAAAAAATCAGTATTTTATATGCATTTGAAAACATTGAATTTATGACATTTCGTCAAAATGAACATATAAAACATGTTTTTTAGTGATTATGAAATATCATATGAAATTGTAAATAAAATTTAATGAAACCTTAAAAATATTACTCTTTCTCAATCTTATGGTCAAGGTTAGAAGATAACAATTTAAGAATTCAGTATTATACTAGCATTTGAAAAAAACGTATATATAATATTTCATCAAAATGAACATATAAAACATATTTTTAGTGATTATGAAATATCATATGAAATTGTAAATAAAATTTAATGAAACCTTAAAAATATTACTTATTCTCAATCTTATGGTCAAGGTTTGAAGATAATAACTTAAGAATTCAGTATGTTATAAGCATTTGAATACATTGAATTCATGATATTTCGTCAAAATTACTATGTAAAACCTTTTTTAGTGTTTATGGAATATCTGGTTAAATGATAGAGCTTGTTCTAAGTAATGGTAAAAATAATTTATATTCTAAATCTAATGGTCCAGGTTTGAAGATATAAACTTAAAAACTCAGTGTTTTAGAGAGAATTTAAAACTATGAATTTTTTTGAATTTGTGAAAATTAACATATAAAACATGTTTTTAGTGTCTATGAAATATCTGGTTAAATGATTGAGCTCGTTCTAAGTAATGGTAATAATAATTCATTTTCTAAATATACTGGTCAAGAGTTCAAGACAATAACATTAAAATTCAGTGTTTTATAAGTAATTAAAAACTATGAAAATTTTTGAATTTTTAAAGATTAACATAAATTATTGCCCTATATTGTGTTTATGAAATATTGGGAAACAAGTTATATATTAATGTTAGAATTGGTATTAATAATTGTTTTCTATATCTATTGGTCAAAGTATGAATTATATTTTATTGAAGATTTCAGTATTTTATAAGAATTTAAAAAAAATGAATTTATAATAACTCGTCAAAATTAACATATAAAACATGTTTAATAGTGTTTATGAAATATCAGGTTTACTGTTTAATTTTCTGATTCTAATGGTCAAGGTTTCAAGAGATTAGTTTAATATTTGAGTGGTTTAGAAGCACTTATAAATATGAATTTCTAATAACTATCAAAATTGTCATTTAAAAGATTGTATTTTAGCATTCTTTAATTCAGATATTATACTTTAACAAATTTATATGGAATAGATTGTGAGAATTTAATTCTTTAGTTGTCTCTTAAAAATTGCAATTATGAGAAATAAAGTTATTTATTTAGAATTTATCCATCCCGGATGTTGATAAGGTAATTATGGTTAAATTATTGGTGTACATTTTTAATGTAAATGTCTGAGGACATTGATGATGAAAAATATGATTTTTTATTTACTGGTATCGTTAATGAAACTACAAATTTTACGAAATAAAACGTATACTGTTTGCTGCACGATATAACGTTATTGTTGTTTCCTAGTTTGTGCGTATATATACATAAGTCATCGCAAAGCGAGACTTACATGAATACATACATGGAATTTTTAAGAAAAGCGCAAATGTGCGACCACTTATAACCCATATACGATGTGCACGCGGTTCTTTAAATGCAAATTACAGATCAAGGACAACTTAAACTTAAATATCAATGTGTGGTCTGGTTCAAATGGGATTATTTAATAGGCTGATTTATGATCTAGCTACTGGAAAAACCAATTTCGAAAATTACAAAAATTTCGAATTATAATTAAATAAAAAAAATGATTGTTATTTTATCACATAATCTGAAAGTGAGTGGATTAATTTTATATGGTTTATACGAAATGAAAAACTATGACTTGTAGACAGCTAGTGAATAGTAAATATACTCAAACACAAAGGTTGATATTTAGCGAAATCTGAATGAGAAAAATAAAATAATAAGCTCATATCAGAGCATTAGAATGGTATTCGCGGTAGGTATACGTAAAAACGTTTAATAAGAAATGCGAAACGGTTACGTTAATGAACTTGAAATATGGAAATTAGACACACACACATTGACATGTACAAAAAGATAACTTAAAATTAACTTATTATTAGCTACTGATTAAATCCCAACACGACGACGAGAACACTTTGTATGTTGTTGATATTTGACAATTCACAGACGCAATTCTGAGGCGTAGATGACAACAGTCGTTATAATGACAGGATACACGCCAACCATCACCGGTCCCGTTATAGAAAGCATATCCAATATAGTACGTAAATAATGTATCATTGCTGGATCATTCCTGAAAAAAAAACGCAGACAACAGTTGTTCTTTCGACATTGATTATTTACTAATGCGATCGGTATTCTTATAGGACATTTAACTTACTCTGATGAATAATAGCATTTGATTTTCTTAACCATAAATGTTTGGCCACCTATCCGATACGAGTACCAAACTATCAACCATCAACATATTCCATGCATGTCATATTCGTTTTTCACAAAAATCCTGATAGGTTCACCATCTATAAAATCTCGCACGGTGGCGTATTTACGGAGGGGTGATACGTGGGATAGATCCACCTCCATTGTCCTTTTTTTGTAATACACAGTTGTATTATTTTCTGTATTTCTCAATATGATATTACTTTTAAGTATGTCTGTTTTTTAAATGTTCTAATCTTACTAATTGTACCGCTCTGATATATTAATCTTCGGCCATATATGCGACTATCGGTCGAGAAATACATATACCTATATAGTAGTATATGCTGCATTGTAATTTTTATTTCTGCTAATTATTTTTCATGGAAAATTGTTTATAATAAACCCGATAAGCAGTCGGTAAATAAAACGAAATGACTATCAAGACCATGGATTTACTTAAAAAAAATTTGTTACTAGTGGGTATAGGACTTAGTGTATGATATCGTGATTTGTGAATACTTTGAATAGTACATTTTCTGGTACGGTCGTCATTCCGAGTACTGACTTTCACACATTATTTTATTATTTAATTACAAATAAAAGAGTTTGAACAACATTAAGTATTACATAAGCAATAGTTTGACAGAAGTAAATATTTAATCAAGTTTCCTGTTCAATATTGAAATATAATTATAAGCTAAAAATTATTATATACCTAGTTTATTAGAACCGGCTTAATGGTTTGGCTTTATTGGCATGTGACGGGTCGATACAAATCATGCAAAATGAGATTATCGATGAACTCAGCATCCAAAATATTAGAAAAATGGATTTTGAATTATAACTTATATTAACTACTCAATTAAAAGAAACATTCTGATAGGAAAAATCTTTATTTAACTCAAACGACACATACTTAACGCACACCAATGGCAAAGCCTCACACACGGGCAACAACTAACATGTCGTATACAACTACACAAGTACAACTATCGCATACATCGACGAGCGCACCCTAGTGGCTCAGGTGTTCTCATTCCCCCTATGTTGTTCTCAACCGGAACATAACGATACTTGTAAACTTTTAATGGTCCACAAACACAATGCATTTTACAATAACAATTTATTGAACTTGACAATTTAAAACAATAAATGTAGAAATGAACATACAATTCTTAACAATTTAACAATTAATAAGTATTAGCCATACAACATATCATAAACTATTATAATAATAATGAGAACTCCACATAAAAATTAGTAATCAAGAAAAATAATACAAATAGATAGTTAGAATTGGTATAATTAATTCTATTTCAAATATTATGGCCAAGATTTCAAAACAATAACATTCGAATTGAGTGTTTAATAAGAAATCAAAAAAATGTATTTTTTTGAATTTGTAAATATTAACATAAATTATAGTCCTAAATGGTGTTTATGAAATATTATGTAGTGTTATTAATAATTGATGGAAACGATATTAATAATTCATTTTTTAAATCTAAAGGTCCAGGTTTAAAGATAAAAACTTAAAAACTCAGTATTTTATAAGCATTTGAAAACATTGAATTTATGACATTTCGTCAAAATGAACATATAAAACGTGTTTTTTAGTGATTATGAAATATCATATGAAATTGTAAATAAAATTTAATGAAACCTTAAAAATATTACTTATTCTCAATCTTATGGTCAACGTTTGAAGATAATAACTTAAGAATTCAGTATGTTATAAGCATTTGAAAACATTGAATTCATGATATTTCGTCAAAATTACTATGTAAAACCTTTTTTAGTGTTTATGAAATATCTGGTTAAATGATTGAGCTTGTTCTAAGTAATGGTAATAATAATTCATTTTCTAAATATAATGGTAACATTTCAAGACAATAACATTGAAATTCAGTGTTTTATAAGCAAATTAAAATTATGAATTTTTTTGAATTTGTAAAAATAAACACAAATTTCAGCCCTATATAGTGTTTATGAAATATTATGAAAAGTGTTATTAATAATTGATGAAAACGGTATAAATAATTCATTTTCTAAATCTAATGGGCCAGGTCTGAAAATATAAACATAAAAATTCAGTATTTTATCAGCATTTCAAAAAATGAAAAATAATGATTTGTCAAAATTAACATATAAAATATGTTTTATAGTGTTTATCTAATATAAGGTAAAATGATTCATTTTATTCTACGTAATGGTATTAATAATTAATTTTTTAAATCTAATGGTCCAGGTTTGAAGATAAAAACTTAAAAACTCAGTATTTTATATGCATTTCAAAAAATGAATATATAACATTTTGTCAAAATGAACATATAAAACATGTTTTTTAGTGTTATGAAATATCTGGTTAAATGATTGAGCTTGTTCTAAGTAATGGTAATAATAATTCATTTTCTAAATATAATGGTCCAGGTTTGAATATAAAAACTTAAAAACTCAGTATTTTATATGCATTTCAAAAAATGAATATATAACGTTTTGTCAAAATGAACATATAAAACATGTTTTTTAGTGTTATGAAATATCTGGTTAATTGATTGAGCTTGTTCTAAGTAATGGTAATAATAATTCATTTTCTAAATATAATGGTCCAGGTTTGAAGATATAAACTTAAAAAATCAGTATTTTATATGCATTTGAAAACATTGAATTTATGACATTTCGTCAAAATGAACATATAAAACATGTTTTTTAGTGATTATGAAATATCATATGAAATTGTAAATAAAATTTAATGAAACCTTAAAAATATTACTCTTTCTCAATCTTATGGTCAAGGTTAGAAGATAACAATTTAAGAATTCAGTATTTTACTAGCATTTGAAAAAAACGTATATATAATATTTCATCAAAATGAACATATAAAACATATTTTTAGTGATTATGAAATATCATATGAAATTGTAATTAAAATTTAATGAAACCTTAAAAATATTACTTATTCTCAATCTTATGGTCAAGGTTTGAAGATAATAACTTAAGAATTCAGTATGTTATAAGCATTTGAATACATTGAATTCATGATATTTCGTCAAAATTACTATGTAAAACCTTTTTTAGTGTTTATGGAATATCTGGTTAAATGATAGAGCTTGTTCTAAGTAATGGTAAAAATAATTTATATTCTAAATCTAATGGTCCAGGTTTGAAGATATAAACTTAAAAACTCAGTGTTTTAGAGAGAATTTAAAACTATGAATTTTTTTGAATTTGTGAAAATTAACATATAAAACATGTTTTTAGTGTCTATGAAATATCTGGTTAAATGATTGAGCTCGTTCTAAGTAATGGTAATAATAATTCATTTTCTAAATATACTGGTCAAGAGTTCAAGACAATAACATTAAAATTCAGTGTTTTATAAGTAATTAAAAACTATGAAAATTTTTGAATTTTTAAAGATTAACATAAATTATTGCCCTATATTGTGTTTATGAAATATTGGGAAACAAGTTATATATTAATGTTAGAATTGGTATTAATAATTGTTTTCTATATCTATTGGTCAAAGTATGAATTATATTTTATTGAAGATTTCAGTATTTTATAAGAATTTAAAAAAAAATGAATTTATAATAACTCGTCAAAATTAACATATAAAACATGTTTAATAGTGTTTATGAAATATCAGGTTTACTGTTTAATTTTCTGATTCTAATGGTCAAGGTTTCAAGAGATTAGTTTAATATTTGAGTGGTTTAGAAGCACTTATAAATATGAATTTCTAATAACTATCAAAATTGTCATTTAAAAGATTGTATTTTAGCATTCTTTAATTCAGATATTATACTTTAACAAATTTATATGGAATAGATTGTGAGAATTTAATTCTTTAGTTGTCTCTTAAAAATTGCAATTATGAGAAATAAAGTTATTTATTTAGAATTTATCCATCCCGGATGTTGATAAGGTAATTATGGTTAAATTATTGGTGTACATTTTTAATGTAAATGTCTGAGGACATTGATGATGAAAAATATGATTTTTTATTTACTGGTATCGTTAATGAAACTACAAATTTTACGAAATAAAACGTATACTGTTTGCTGCACGATATAACGTTATTGTTGTTTCCTAGTTTGTGCGTATATATACATAAGTCATCGCAAAGCGAGACTTACATGAATACATACATGGAATTTTTAAGAAAAGCGCAAATGTGCGACCACTTATAACCCATATACGATGTGCACGCGGTTCTTTAAATGCAAATTACAGATCAAGGACAACTTAAACTTAAATATCAATGTGTGGTCTGGTTCAAATGGGATTATTTAATAGGCTGATTTATGATCTAGCTACTGGAAAAACCAATTTCGAAAATTACAAAAATTTCGAATTATAATTAAATAAAAAAAATGATTGTTATTTTATCACATAATCTGAAAGTGAGTGGATTAATTTTATATGGTTTATACGAAATGAAAAACTATGACTTGTAGACAGCTAGTGAATAGTAAATATACTCAAACACAAAGGTTGATATTTAGCGAAATCTGAATGAGAAAAATAAAATAATAAGCTCATATCAGAGCATTAGAATGGTATTCGCGGTAGGTATACGTAAAAACGTTTAATAAGAAATGCGAAACGGTTACGTTAATGAACTTGAAATATGGAAATTAGACACACACACATTGACATGTACAAAAAGATAACTTAAAATTAACTTATTATTAGCTACTGATTAAATCCCAACACGACGACGAGAACACTTTGTATGTTGTTGATATTTGACAATTCACAGACGCAATTCTGAGGCGTAGATGACAACAGTCGTTATAATGACAGGATACACGCCAACCATCACCGGTCCCGTTATAGAAAGCATATCCAATATAGTACGTAAATAATGTATCATTGCTGGATCATTCCTGAAAAAAAAACGCAGACAACAGTTGTTCTTTCGACATTGATTATTTACTAATGCGATCGGTATTCTTATAGGACATTTAACTTACTCTGATGAATAATAGCATTTGATTTTCTTAACCATAAATGTTTGGCCACCTATCCGATACGAGTACCAAACTATCAACCATCAACATATTCCATGCATGTCATATTCGTTTTTCACAAAAATCCTGATAGGTTCACCATCTATAAAATCTCGCACGGTGGCGTATTTACGGAGGGGTGATACGTGGGATAGATCCACCTCCATTGTCCTTTTTTTGTAATACACAGTTGTATTATTTTCTGTATTTCTCAATATGATATTACTTTTAAGTATGTCTGTTTTTTAAATGTTCTAATCTTACTAATTGTACCGCTCTGATATATTAATCTTCGGCCATATATGCGACTATCGGTCGAGAAATACATATACCTATATAGTAGTATATGCTGCATTGTAATTTTTATTTCTGCTAATTATTTTTCATGGAAAATTGTTTATAATAAACCCGATAAGCAGTCGGTAAATAAAACGAAATGACTATCAAGACCATGGATTTACTTAAAAAAAATTTGTTACTAGTGGGTATAGGACTTAGTGTATGATATCGTGATTTGTGAATACTTTGAATAGTACATTTTCTGGTACGGTCGTCATTCCGAGTACTGACTTTCACACATTATTTTATTATTTAATTACAAATAAAAGAGTTTGAACAACATTAAGTATTACATAAGCAATAGTTTGACAGAAGTAAATATTTAATCAAGTTTCCTGTTCAATATTGAAATATAATTATAAGCTAAAAATTATTATATACCTAGTTTATTAGAACCGGCTTAATGGTTTGGCTTTATTGGCATGTGACGGGTCGATACAAATCATGCAAAATGAGATTATCGATGAACTCAGCATCCAAAATATTAGAAAAATGGATTTTGAATTATAACTTATATTAACTACTCAATTAAAAGAAACATTCTGATAGGAAAAATCTTTATTTAACTCAAACGACACATACTTAACGCACACCAATGGCAAAGCCTCACACACGGGCAACAACTAACATGTCGTATACAACTACACAAGTACAACTATCGCATACATCGACGAGCGCACCCTAGTGGCTCAGGTGTTCTCATTCCCCCTATGTTGTTCTCAACCGGAACATAACGATACTTGTAAACTTTTAATGGTCCACAAACACAATGCATTTTACAATAACAATTTATTGAACTTGACAATTTAAAACAATAAATGTAGAAATGAACATACAATTCTTAACAATTTAACAATTAATAAGTATTAGCCATACAACATATCATAAACTATTATAATAATAATGAGAACTCCACATAAAAATTAGTAATCAAGAAAAATAATACAAATAGATAGTTAGAATTGGTATAATTAATTCTATTTCAAATATTATGACCAAGATTTCAAAACAATAACATTCGAATTGAGTGTTTAATAAGAAATCAAAAAAATGTATTTTTTTGAATTTGTAAATATTAACATAAATTATAGTCCTAAATGGTGTTTATGAAATATTATGTAGTGTTATTAATAATTGATGGAAACGATATTAATAATTCATTTTTTAAATCTAAAGGTCCAGGTTTAAAGATAAAAACTTAAAAACTCAGTATTTTATAAGCATTTGAAAACATTGAATTTATGACATTTCGTCAAAATGAACATATAAAACATGTTTTTTAGTGATTATGAAATATCATATGAAATTGTAAATAAAATTTAATGAAACCTTAAAAATATTACTTATTCTCAATCTTATGGTCAACGTTTGAAGATAATAACTTAAGAATTCAGTATGTTATAAGCATTTGAAAACATTGAATTCATGATATTTCGTCAAAATTACTATGTAAAACCTTTTTTAGTGTTTATGAAATATCTGGTTAAATGATTGAGCTTGTTCTAAGTAATGGTAATAATAATTCATTTTCTAAATATAATGGTAACATTTCAAGACAATAACATTGAAATTCAGTGTTTTATAAGCAAATTAAAATTATGAATTTTTTTGAATTTGTAAAAATAAACACAAATTTCAGCCCTATATAGTGTTTATGAAATATTATGAAAAGTGTTATTAATAATTGATGAAAACGGTATAAATAATTCATTTTCTAAATCTAATGGGCCAGGTCTGAAAATATAAACATAAAAATTCAGTATTTTATCAGCATTTCAAAAAATGAAAAATAATGATTTGTCAAAATTAACATATAAAATATGTTTTATAGTGTTTATCTAATATAAGGTAAAATGATTCATTTTATTCTACGTAATGGTATTAATAATTAATTTTTTAAATCTAATGGTCCAGGTTTGAAGATAAAAACTTAAAAACTCAGTATTTTATATGCATTTCAAAAAATGAATATATAACATTTTGTCAAAATGAACATATAAAACATGTTTTTTAGTGTTATGAAATATCTGGTTAAATGATTGAGCTTGTTCTAAGTAATGGTAATAATAATTCATTTTCTAAATATAATGGTCCAGGTTTGAATATAAAAACTTAAAAACTCAGTATTTTATATGCATTTCAAAAAATGAATATATAACGTTTTGTCAAAATGAACATATAAAACATGTTTTTTAGTGTTATGAAATATCTGGTTAATTGATTGAGCTTGTTCTAAGTAATGGTAATAATAATTCATTTTCTAAATATAATGGTCCAGGTTTGAAGATATAAACTTAAAAAATCAGTATTTTATATGCATTTGAAAACATTGAATTTATGACATTTCGTCAAAATGAACATATAAAACATGTTTTTTAGTGATTATGAAATATCATATGAAATTGTAAATAAAATTTAATGAAACCTTAAAAATATTACTCTTTCTCAATCTTATGGTCAAGGTTAGAAGATAACAATTTAAGAATTCAGTATTTTACTAGCATTTGAAAAAAACGTATATATAATATTTCATCAAAATGAACATATAAAACATATTTTTAGTGATTATGAAATATCATATGAAATTGTAATTAAAATTTAATGAAACCTTAAAAATATTACTTATTCTCAATCTTATGGTCAAGGTTTGAAGATAATAACTTAAGAATTCAGTATGTTATAAGCATTTGAATACATTGAATTCATGATATTTCGTCAAAATTACTATGTAAAACCTTTTTTAGTGTTTATGGAATATCTGGTTAAATGATAGAGCTTGTTCTAAGTAATGGTAAAAATAATTTATATTCTAAATCTAATGGTCCAGGTTTGAAGATATAAACTTAAAAACTCAGTGTTTTAGAGAGAATTTAAAACTATGAATTTTTTTGAATTTGTGAAAATTAACATATAAAACATGTTTTTAGTGTCTATGAAATATCTGGTTAAATGATTGAGCTCGTTCTAAGTAATGGTAATAATAATTCATTTTCTAAATATACTGGTCAAGAGTTCAAGACAATAACATTAAAATTCAGTGTTTTATAAGTAATTAAAAACTATGAAAATTTTTGAATTTTTAAAGATTAACATAAATTATTGCCCTATATTGTGTTTATGAAATATTGGGAAACAAGTTATATATTAATGTTAGAATTGGTATTAATAATTGTTTTCTATATCTATTGGTCAAAGTATGAATTATATTTTATTGAAGATTTCAGTATTTTATAAGAATTTAAAAAAAATGAATTTATAATAACTCGTCAAAATTAACATATAAAACATGTTTAATAGTGTTTATGAAATATCAGGTTTACTGTTTAATTTTCTGATTCTAATGGTCAAGGTTTCAAGAGATTAGTTTAATATTTGAGTGGTTTAGAAGCACTTATAAATATGAATTTCTAATAACTATCAAAATTGTCATTTAAAAGATTGTATTTTAGCATTCTTTAATTCAGATATTATACTTTAACAAATTTATATGGAATAGATTGTGAGAATTTAATTCTTTAGTTGTCTCTTAAAAATTGCAATTATGAGAAATAAAGTTATTTATTTAGAATTTATCCATCCCGGATGTTGATAAGGTAATTATGGTTAAATTATTGGTGTACATTTTTAATGTAAATGTCTGAGGACATTGATGATGAAAAATATGATTTTTTATTTACTGGTATCGTTAATGAAACTACAAATTTTACGAAATAAAACGTATACTGTTTGCTGCACGATATAACGTTATTGTTGTTTCCTAGTTTGTGCGTATATATACATAAGTCATCGCAAAGCGAGACTTACATGAATACATACATGGAATTTTTAAGAAAAGCGCAAATGTGCGACCACTTATAACCCATATACGATGTGCACGCGGTTCTTTAAATGCAAATTACAGATCAAGGACAACTTAAACTTAAATATCAATGTGTGGTCTGGTTCAAATGGGATTATTTAATAGGCTGATTTATGATCTAGCTACTGGAAAAACCAATTTCGAAAATTACAAAAATTTCGAATTATAATTAAATAAAAAAAATGATTGTTATTTTATCACATAATCTGAAAGTGAGTGGATTAATTTTATATGGTTTATACGAAATGAAAAACTATGACTTGTAGACAGCTAGTGAATAGTAAATATACTCAAACACAAAGGTTGATATTTAGCGAAATCTGAATGAGAAAAATAAAATAATAAGCTCATATCAGAGCATTAGAATGGTATTCGCGGTAGGTATACGTAAAAACGTTTAATAAGAAATGCGAAACGGTTACGTTAATGAACTTGAAATATGGAAATTAGACACACACACATTGACATGTACAAAAAGATAACTTAAAATTAACTTATTATTAGCTACTGATTAAATCCCAACACGACGACGAGAACACTTTGTATGTTGTTGATATTTGACAATTCACAGACGCAATTCTGAGGCGTAGATGACAACAGTCGTTATAATGACAGGATACACGCCAACCATCACCGGTCCCGTTATAGAAAGCATATCCAATATAGTACGTAAATAATGTATCATTGCTGGATCATTCCTGAAAAAAAAACGCAGACAACAGTTGTTCTTTCGACATTGATTATTTACTAATGCGATCGGTATTCTTATAGGACATTTAACTTACTCTGATGAATAATAGCATTTGATTTTCTTAACCATAAATGTTTGGCCACCTATCCGATACGAGTACCAAACTATCAACCATCAACATATTCCATGCATGTCATATTCGTTTTTCACAAAAATCCTGATAGGTTCACCATCTATAAAATCTCGCACGGTGGCGTATTTACGGAGGGGTGATACGTGGGATAGATCCACCTCCATTGTCCTTTTTTTGTAATACACAGTTGTATTATTTTCTGTATTTCTCAATATGATATTACTTTTAAGTATGTCTGTTTTTTAAATGTTCTAATCTTACTAATTGTACCGCTCTGATATATTAATCTTCGGCCATATATGCGACTATCGGTCGAGAAATACATATACCTATATAGTAGTATATGCTGCATTGTAATTTTTATTTCTGCTAATTATTTTTCATGGAAAATTGTTTATAATAAACCCGATAAGCAGTCGGTAAATAAAACGAAATGACTATCAAGACCATGGATTTACTTAAAAAAAATTTGTTACTAGTGGGTATAGGACTTAGTGTATGATATCGTGATTTGTGAATACTTTGAATAGTACATTTTCTGGTACGGTCGTCATTCCGAGTACTGACTTTCACACATTATTTTATTATTTAATTACAAATAAAAGAGTTTGAACAACATTAAGTATTACATAAGCAATAGTTTGACAGAAGTAAATATTTAATCAAGTTTCCTGTTCAATATTGAAATATAATTATAAGCTAAAAATTATTATATACCTAGTTTATTAGAACCGGCTTAATGGTTTGGCTTTATTGGCATGTGACGGGTCGATACAAATCATGCAAAATGAGATTATCGATGAACTCAGCATCCAAAATATTAGAAAAATGGATTTTGAATTATAACTTATATTAACTACTCAATTAAAAGAAACATTCTGATAGGAAAAATCTTTATTTAACTCAAACGACACATACTTAACGCACACCAATGGCAAAGCCTCACACACGGGCAACAACTAACATGTCGTATACAACTACACAAGTACAACTATCGCATACATCGACGAGCGCACCCTAGTGGCTCAGGTGTTCTCATTCCCCCTATGTTGTTCTCAACCGGAACATAACGATACTTGTAAACTTTTAATGGTCCACAAACACAATGCATTTTACAATAACAATTTATTGAACTTGACAATTTAAAACAATAAATGTAGAAATGAACATACAATTCTTAACAATTTAACAATTAATAAGTATTAGCCATACAACATATCATAAACTATTATAATAATAATGAGAACTCCACATAAAAATTAGTAATCAAGAAAAATAATACAAATAGATAGTTAGAATTGGTATAATTAATTCTATTTCAAATATTATGACCAAGATTTCAAAACAATAACATTCGAATTGAGTGTTTAATAAGAAATCAAAAAAATGTATTTTTTTGAATTTGTAAATATTAACATAAATTATAGTCCTAAATGGTGTTTATGAAATATTATGTAGTGTTATTAATAATTGATGGAAACGATATTAATAATTCATTTTTTAAATCTAAAGGTCCAGGTTTAAAGATAAAAACTTAAAAACTCAGTATTTTATAAGCATTTGAAAACATTGAATTTATGACATTTCGTCAAAATGAACATATAAAACATGTTTTTTAGTGATTATGAAATATCATATGAAATTGTAAATAAAATTTAATGAAACCTTAAAAATATTACTTATTCTCAATCTTATGGTCAACGTTTGAAGATAATAACTTAAGAATTCAGTATGTTATAAGCATTTGAAAACATTGAATTCATGATATTTCGTCAAAATTACTATGTAAAACCTTTTTTAGTGTTTATGAAATATCTGGTTAAATGATTGAGCTTGTTCTAAGTAATGGTAATAATAATTCATTTTCTAAATATAATGGTAACATTTCAAGACAATAACATTGAAATTCAGTGTTTTATAAGCAAATTAAAATTATGAATTTTTTTGAATTTGTAAAAATAAACACAAATTTCAGCCCTATATAGTGTTTATGAAATATTATGAAAAGTGTTATTAATAATTGATGAAAACGGTATAAATAATTCATTTTCTAAATCTAATGGGCCAGGTCTGAAAATATAAACATAAAAATTCAGTATTTTATCAGCATTTCAAAAAATGAAAAATAATGATTTGTCAAAATTAACATATAAAATATGTTTTATAGTGTTTATCTAATATAAGGTAAAATGATTCATTTTATTCTACGTAATGGTATTAATAATTAATTTTTTAAATCTAATGGTCCAGGTTTGAAGATAAAAACTTAAAAACTCAGTATTTTATATGCATTTCAAAAAATGAATATATAACATTTTGTCAAAATGAACATATAAAACATGTTTTTTAGTGTTATGAAATATCTGGTTAAATGATTGAGCTTGTTCTAAGTAATGGTAATAATAATTCATTTTCTAAATATAATGGTCCAGGTTTGAATATAAAAACTTAAAAACTCAGTATTTTATATGCATTTCAAAAAATGAATATATAACGTTTTGTCAAAATGAACATATAAAACATGTTTTTTAGTGTTATGAAATATCTGGTTAATTGATTGAGCTTGTTCTAAGTAATGGTAATAATAATTCATTTTCTAAATATAATGGTCCAGGTTTGAAGATATAAACTTAAAAAATCAGTATTTTATATGCATTTGAAAACATTGAATTTATGACATTTCGTCAAAATGAACATATAAAACATGTTTTTTAGTGATTATGAAATATCATATGAAATTGTAAATAAAATTTAATGAAACCTTAAAAATATTACTCTTTCTCAATCTTATGGTCAAGGTTAGAAGATAACAATTTAAGAATTCAGTATTTTACTAGCATTTGAAAAAAACGTATATATAATATTTCATCAAAATGAACATATAAAACATATTTTTAGTGATTATGAAATATCATATGAAATTGTAATTAAAATTTAATGAAACCTTAAAAATATTACTTATTCTCAATCTTATGGTCAAGGTTTGAAGATAATAACTTAAGAATTCAGTATGTTATAAGCATTTGAATACATTGAATTCATGATATTTCGTCAAAATTACTATGTAAAACCTTTTTTAGTGTTTATGGAATATCTGGTTAAATGATAGAGCTTGTTCTAAGTAATGGTAAAAATAATTTATATTCTAAATCTAATGGTCCAGGTTTGAAGATATAAACTTAAAAACTCAGTGTTTTAGAGAGAATTTAAAACTATGAATTTTTTTGAATTTGTGAAAATTAACATATAAAACATGTTTTTAGTGTCTATGAAATATCTGGTTAAATGATTGAGCTCGTTCTAAGTAATGGTAATAATAATTCATTTTCTAAATATACTGGTCAAGAGTTCAAGACAATAACATTAAAATTCAGTGTTTTATAAGTAATTAAAAACTATGAAAATTTTTGAATTTTTAAAGATTAACATAAATTATTGCCCTATATTGTGTTTATGAAATATTGGGAAACAAGTTATATATTAATGTTAGAATTGGTATTAATAATTGTTTTCTATATCTATTGGTCAAAGTATGAATTATATTTTATTGAAGATTTCAGTATTTTATAAGAATTTAAAAAAAATGAATTTATAATAACTCGTCAAAATTAACATATAAAACATGTTTAATAGTGTTTATGAAATATCAGGTTTACTGTTTAATTTTCTGATTCTAATGGTCAAGGTTTCAAGAGATTAGTTTAATATTTGAGTGGTTTAGAAGCACTTATAAATATGAATTTCTAATAACTATCAAAATTGTCATTTAAAAGATTGTATTTTAGCATTCTTTAATTCAGATATTATACTTTAACAAATTTATATGGAATAGATTGTGAGAATTTAATTCTTTAGTTGTCTCTTAAAAATTGCAATTATGAGAAATAAAGTTATTTATTTAGAATTTATCCATCCCGGATGTTGATAAGGTAATTATGGTTAAATTATTGGTGTACATTTTTAATGTAAATGTCTGAGGACATTGATGATGAAAAATATGATTTTTTATTTACTGGTATCGTTAATGAAACTACAAATTTTACGAAATAAAACGTATACTGTTTGCTGCACGATATAACGTTATTGTTGTTTCCTAGTTTGTGCGTATATATACATAAGTCATCGCAAAGCGAGACTTACATGAATACATACATGGAATTTTTAAGAAAAGCGCAAATGTGCGACCACTTATAACCCATATACGATGTGCACGCGGTTCTTTAAATGCAAATTACAGATCAAGGACAACTTAAACTTAAATATCAATGTGTGGTCTGGTTCAAATGGGATTATTTAATAGGCTGATTTATGATCTAGCTACTGGAAAAACCAATTTCGAAAATTACAAAAATTTCGAATTATAATTAAATAAAAAAAATGATTGTTATTTTATCACATAATCTGAAAGTGAGTGGATTAATTTTATATGGTTTATACGAAATGAAAAACTATGACTTGTAGACAGCTAGTGAATAGTAAATATACTCAAACACAAAGGTTGATATTTAGCGAAATCTGAATGAGAAAAATAAAATAATAAGCTCATATCAGAGCATTAGAATGGTATTCGCGGTAGGTATACGTAAAAACGTTTAATAAGAAATGCGAAACGGTTACGTTAATGAACTTGAAATATGGAAATTAGACACACACACATTGACATGTACAAAAAGATAACTTAAAATTAACTTATTATTAGCTACTGATTAAATCCCAACACGACGACGAGAACACTTTGTATGTTGTTGATATTTGACAATTCACAGACGCAATTCTGAGGCGTAGATGACAACAGTCGTTATAATGACAGGATACACGCCAACCATCACCGGTCCCGTTATAGAAAGCATATCCAATATAGTACGTAAATAATGTATCATTGCTGGATCATTCCTGAAAAAAAAACGCAGACAACAGTTGTTCTTTCGACATTGATTATTTACTAATGCGATCGGTATTCTTATAGGACATTTAACTTACTCTGATGAATAATAGCATTTGATTTTCTTAACCATAAATGTTTGGCCACCTATCCGATACGAGTACCAAACTATCAACCATCAACATATTCCATGCATGTCATATTCGTTTTTCACAAAAATCCTGATAGGTTCACCATCTATAAAATCTCGCACGGTGGCGTATTTACGGAGGGGTGATACGTGGGATAGATCCACCTCCATTGTCCTTTTTTTGTAATACACAGTTGTATTATTTTCTGTATTTCTCAATATGATATTACTTTTAAGTATGTCTGTTTTTTAAATGTTCTAATCTTACTAATTGTACCGCTCTGATATATTAATCTTCGGCCATATATGCGACTATCGGTCGAGAAATACATATACCTATATAGTAGTATATGCTGCATTGTAATTTTTATTTCTGCTAATTATTTTTCATGGAAAATTGTTTATAATAAACCCGATAAGCAGTCGGTAAATAAAACGAAATGACTATCAAGACCATGGATTTACTTAAAAAAAATTTGTTACTAGTGGGTATAGGACTTAGTGTATGATATCGTGATTTGTGAATACTTTGAATAGTACATTTTCTGGTACGGTCGTCATTCCGAGTACTGACTTTCACACATTATTTTATTATTTAATTACAAATAAAAGAGTTTGAACAACATTAAGTATTACATAAGCAATAGTTTGACAGAAGTAAATATTTAATCAAGTTTCCTGTTCAATATTGAAATATAATTATAAGCTAAAAATTATTATATACCTAGTTTATTAGAACCGGCTTAATGGTTTGGCTTTATTGGCATGTGACGGGTCGATACAAATCATGCAAAATGAGATTATCGATGAACTCAGCATCCAAAATATTAGAAAAATGGATTTTGAATTATAACTTATATTAACTACTCAATTAAAAGAAACATTCTGATAGGAAAAATCTTTATTTAACTCAAACGACACATACTTAACGCACACCAATGGCAAAGCCTCACACACGGGCAACAACTAACATGTCGTATACAACTACACAAGTACAACTATCGCATACATCGACGAGCGCACCCTAGTGGCTCAGGTGTTCTCATTCCCCCTATGTTGTTCTCAACCGGAACATAACGATACTTGTAAACTTTTAATGGTCCACAAACACAATGCATTTTACAATAACAATTTATTGAACTTGACAATTTAAAACAATAAATGTAGAAATGAACATACAATTCTTAACAATTTAACAATTAATAAGTATTAGCCATACAACATATCATAAACTATTATAATAATAATGAGAACTCCACATAAAAATTAGTAATCAAGAAAAATAATACAAATAGATAGTTAGAATTGGTATAATTAATTCTATTTCAAATATTATGGCCAAGATTTCAAAACAATAACATTCGAATTGAGTGTTTAATAAGAAATCAAAAAAATGTATTTTTTTGAATTTGTAAATATTAACATAAATTATAGTCCTAAATGGTGTTTATGAAATATTATGTAGTGTTATTAATAATTGATGGAAACGATATTAATAATTCATTTTTTAAATCTAAAGGTCCAGGTTTAAAGATAAAAACTTAAAAACTCAGTATTTTATAAGCATTTGAAAACATTGAATTTATGACATTTCGTCAAAATGAACATATAAAACGTGTTTTTTAGTGATTATGAAATATCATATGAAATTGTAAATAAAATTTAATGAAACCTTAAAAATATTACTCTTTCTCAATCTTATGGTCAAGGTTAGAAGATAACAATTTAAGAATTCAGTATGTTATAAGCATTTGAAATCATTGAATTCATGATATTTCGTCAAAATTACTATGTAAAACCTTTTTTAGTGTTTATGAAATATCTGGTTAAATGATTGAGCTCGTTCTAAGTAATGGTAATAATAATTCATTTTCTAAATATACTGGTCAAGAGTTCAAGACAATAACATTAAAATTCAGTGTTTTATAAGTAATTAAAAACTATGAAAATTTTTGAATTTTTAAAGATTAACATAAATTATTGCCCTATATTGTGTTTATGAAATATTGGGAAACAAGTTATATATTAATGTTAGAATTGGTATTAATAATTGTTTTCTATATCTATTGGTCAAAGTATGAATTATATTTTATTGAAGATTTCAGTATTTTATAAGAATTTAAAAAAAATGAATTTATAATAACTCGTCAAAATTAACATATAAAACATGTTTAATAGTGTTTATGAAATATCAGGTTTACTGTTTAATTTTCTGATTCTAATGGTCAAGGTTTCAAGAGATTAGTTTAATATTTGAGTGGTTTAGAAGCACTTATAAATATGAATTTCTAATAACTATCAAAATTGTCATTTAAAAGATTGTATTTTAGCATTCTTTAATTCAGATATTATACTTTAACAAATTTATATGGAATAGATTGTGAGAATTTAATTCTTTAGTTGTCTCTTAAAAATTGCAATTATGAGAAATAAAGTTATTTATTTAGAATTTATCCATCCCGGATGTTGATAAGGTAATTATGGTTAAATTATTGGTGTACATTTTTAATGTAAATGTCTGAGGACATTGATGATGAAAAATATGATTTTTTATTTACTGGTATCGTTAATGAAACTACAAATTTTACGAAATAAAACGTATACTGTTTGCTGCACGATATAACGTTATTGTTGTTTCCTAGTTTGTGCGTATATATACATAAGTCATCGCAAAGCGAGACTTACATGAATACATACATGGAATTTTTAAGAAAAGCGCAAATGTGCGACCACTTATAACCCATATACGATGTGCACGCGGTTCTTTAAATGCAAATTACAGATCAAGGACAACTTAAACTTAAATATCAATGTGTGGTCTGGTTCAAATGGGATTATTTAATAGGCTGATTTATGATCTAGCTACTGGAAAAACCAATTTCGAAAATTACAAAAATTTCGAATTATAATTAAATAAAAAAAATGATTGTTATTTTATCACATAATCTGAAAGTGAGTGGATTAATTTTATATGGTTTATACGAAATGAAAAACTATGACTTGTAGACAGCTAGTGAATAGTAAATATACTCAAACACAAAGGTTGATATTTAGCGAAATCTGAATGAGAAAAATAAAATAATAAGCTCATATCAGAGCATTAGAATGGTATTCGCGGTAGGTATACGTAAAAACGTTTAATAAGAAATGCGAAACGGTTACGTTAATGAACTTGAAATATGGAAATTAGACACACACACATTGACATGTACAAAAAGATAACTTAAAATTAACTTATTATTAGCTACTGATTAAATCCCAACACGACGACGAGAACACTTTGTATGTTGTTGATATTTGACAATTCACAGACGCAATTCTGAGGCGTAGATGACAACAGTCGTTATAATGACAGGATACACGCCAACCATCACCGGTCCCGTTATAGAAAGCATATCCAATATAGTACGTAAATAATGTATCATTGCTGGATCATTCCTGAAAAAAAAACGCAGACAACAGTTGTTCTTTCGACATTGATTATTTACTAATGCGATCGGTATTCTTATAGGACATTTAACTTACTCTGATGAATAATAGCATTTGATTTTCTTAACCATAAATGTTTGGCCACCTATCCGATACGAGTACCAAACTATCAACCATCAACATATTCCATGCATGTCATATTCGTTTTTCACAAAAATCCTGATAGGTTCACCATCTATAAAATCTCGCACGGTGGCGTATTTACGGAGGGGTAATACGTGGGATAGATCCACCTCCATTGTCCTTTTTTTGTAATACACAGTTGTATTATTTTCTGTATTTCTCAATATGATATTACTTTTAAGTATGTCTGTTTTTTAAATGTTCTAATCTTACTAATTGTACCGCTCTGATATATTAATCTTCGGCCATATATGCGACTATCGGTCGAGAAATACATATACCTATATAGTAGTATATGCTGCATTGTAATTTTTATTTCTGCTAATTATTTTTCATGGAAAATTGTTTATAATAAACCCGATAAGCAGTCGGTAAATAAAACGAAATGACTATCAAGACCATGGATTTACTTAAAAAAAATTTGTTACTAGTGGGTATAGGACTTAGTGTATGATATCGTGATTTGTGAATACTTTGAATAGTACATTTTCTGGTACGGTCGTCATTCCGAGTACTGACTTTCACACATTATTTTATTATTTAATTACAAATAAAAGAGTTTGAACAACATTAAGTATTACATAAGCAATAGTTTGACAGAAGTAAATATTTAATCAAGTTTCCTGTTCAATATTGAAATATAATTATAAGCTAAAAATTATTATATACCTAGTTTATTAGAACCGGCTTAATGGTTTGGCTTTATTGGCATGTGACGGGTCGATACAAATCATGCAAAATGAGATTATCGATGAACTCAGCATCCAAAATATTAGAAAAATGGATTTTGAATTATAACTTATATTAACTACTCAATTAAAAGAAACATTCTGATAGGAAAAATCTTTATTTAACTCAAACGACACATACTTAACGCACACCAATGGCAAAGCCTCACACACGGGCAACAACTAACATGTCGTATACAACTACACAAGTACAACTATCGCATACATCGACGAGCGCACCCTAGTGGCTCAGGTGTTCTCATTCCCCCTATGTTGTTCTCAACCGGAACATAACGATACTTGTAAACTTTTAATGGTCCACAAACACAATGCATTTTACAATAACAATTTATTGAACTTGACAATTTAAAACAATAAATGTAGAAATGAACATACAATTCTTAACAATTTAACAATTAATAAGTATTAGCCATACAACATATCATAAACTATTATAATAATAATGAGAACTCCACATAAAAATTAGTAATCAAGAAAAATAATACAAATAGATAGTTAGAATTGGTATAATTAATTCTATTTCAAATATTATGGCCAAGATTTCAAAACAATAACATTCGAATTGAGTGTTTAATAAGAAATCAAAAAAATGTATTTTTTTGAATTTGTAAATATTAACATAAATTATAGTCCTAAATGGTGTTTATGAAATATTATGTAGTGTTATTAATAATTGATGGAAACGATATTAATAATTCATTTTTTAAATCTAAAGGTCCAGGTTTAAAGATAAAAACTTAAAAACTCAGTATTTTATAAGCATTTGAAAACATTGAATTTATGACATTTCGTCAAAATGAACATATAAAACGTGTTTTTTAGTGATTATGAAATATCATATGAAATTGTAAATAAAATTTAATGAAACCTTAAAAATATTACTCTTTCTCAATCTTATGGTCAAGGTTAGAAGATAACAATTTAAGAATTCAGTATGTTATAAGCATTTGAAAACATTGAATTCATGATATTTCGTCAAAATTACTATGTAAAACCTTTTTTAGTGTTTATGAAATATCTGGTTAAATGATTGAGCCTGTTCTAAGTAATGGTAATAATAATTCATTTTCTAAATATAATGGTAACATTTCAAGACAATAACATTGAAATTCAGTGTTTTATAAGCAAATTAAAATTATGAATTTTTTTGAATTTGTAAAAATAAACACAAATTTCAGCCCTATATAGTGTTTATGAAATATTATGAAAAGTGTTATTAATAATTGATGAAAACGGTATAAATAATTCATTTTCTAAATCTAATGGGCCAGGTCTGAAAATATAAACATAAAAATTCAGTATTTTATCAGCATTTCAAAAAATGAAAAATAATGATTTGTCAAAATTAACATATAAAATATGTTTTATAGTGTTTATCTAATATTAGGTAAAATGATTCATTTTATTCTACGTAATGGTATTAATAATTAATTTTTTAAATCTAATGGTCCAGGTTTGAAGATAAAAACTTAAAAACTCAGTATTTTATATGCATTTCAAAAAATGAATATATAACGTTTTGTCAAAATGAACATATAAAACATGTTTTTTAGTGTTATGAAATATCTGGTTAATTGATTGAGCTTGTTCTAAGTAATGGTAATAATAATTCATTTTCTAAATATAATGGTCCAGGTTTGAAGATATAAACTTAAAAAATCAGTATTTTATATGCATTTGAAAACATTGAATTTATGACATTTCGTCAAAATGAACATATAAAACATGTTTTTTAGTGATTATGAAATATCATATGAAATTGTAAATAAAATTTAATGAAACCTTAAAAATATTACTCTTTCTCAATCTTATGGTCAAGGTTAGAAGATAACAATTTAAGAATTCAGTATTATACTAGCATTTGAAAAAAACGTATATATAATATTTCATCAAAATGAACATATAAAACATATTTTTAGTGATTATGAAATATCATATGAAATTGTAAATAAAATTTAATGAAACCTTAAAAATATTACTTATTCTCAATCTTATGGTCAAGGTTTGAAGATAATAACTTAAGAATTCAGTATGTTATAAGCATTTGAAAACATTGAATTCATGATATTTCGTCAAAATTACTATGTAAAAACTTTTTTAGTGTTTATGAAATATCTGGTTAAATGATTGAGCTTGTTCTAAGTAATGGTAATAATAATTCATTTTCTAAATATAATGGTAAGATTTCAAGACAATAACATTGAAATTCAGTGTTTTATAAGCAAATTAAAATTATGAATTTTTTTGAATTTGTAAAAATAAACACAAACTTCAGCCCTATATAGTGTTTATGAAATATTAGTAAAAGTGTTATTAATAATTGATGAAAACGGTATAAATAATTAATTTTTTAAATCTAATGGTCCAGGTTTGAAGATAAAAACTTAAAAACTCAGTATTTTATATGCATTTCAAAAAATGAATATATAACGTTTTGTCAAAATGAACATATAAAACATGTTTTTTAGTGTTATGAAATATCTGGTTAATTGATTGAGCTTGTTCTAAGTAATGGTAATAATAATTCATTTTCTAAATATAATGGTCCAGGTTTGAAGATATAAACTTAAAAAATCAGTATTTTATATGCATTTGAAAACATTGAATTTATGACATTTCGTCAAAATGAACATATAAAACATGTTTTTTAGTGATTATGAAATATCATATGAAATTGTAAATAAAATTTAATGAAACCTTAAAAATATTACTCTTTCTCAATCTTATGGTCAAGGTTAGAAGATAACAATTTAAGAATTCAGTATTTTACTAGCATTTGAAAAAAACGTATATATAATATTTCATCAAAATGAACATATAAAACATATTTTTAGTGATTATGAAATATCATATGAAATTGTAATTAAAATTTAATGAAACCTTAAAAATATTACTTATTCTCAATCTTATGGTCAAGGTTTGAAGATAATAACTTAAGAATTCAGTATGTTATAAGCATTTGAATACATTGAATTCATGATATTTCGTCAAAATTACTATGTAAAACCTTTTTTAGTGTTTATGGAATATCTGGTTAAATGATAGAGCTTGTTCTAAGTAATGGTAAAAATAATTTATATTCTAAATCTAATGGTCCAGGTTTGAAGATATAAACTTAAAAACTCAGTGTTTTAGAGAGAATTTAAAACTATGAATTTTTTTGAATTTGTGAAAATTAACATATAAAACATGTTTTTAGTGTCTATGAAATATCTGGTTAAATGATTGAGCTCGTTCTAAGTAATGGTAATAATAATTCATTTTCTAAATATACTGGTCAAGAGTTCAAGACAATAACATTAAAATTCAGTGTTTTATAAGTAATTAAAAACTATGAAAATTTTTGAATTTTTAAAGATTAACATAAATTATTGCCCTATATTGTGTTTATGAAATATTGGGAAACAAGTTATATATTAATGTTAGAATTGGTATTAATAATTGTTTTCTATATCTATTGGTCAAAGTATGAATTATATTTTATTGAAGATTTCAGTATTTTATAAGAATTTAAAAAAAATGAATTTATAATAACTCGTCAAAATTAACATATAAAACATGTTTAATAGTGTTTATGAAATATCAGGTTTACTGTTTAATTTTCTGATTCTAATGGTCAAGGTTTCAAGAGATTAGTTTAATATTTGAGTGGTTTAGAAGCACTTATAAATATGAATTTCTAATAACTATCAAAATTGTCATTTAAAAGATTGTATTTTAGCATTCTTTAATTCAGATATTATACTTTAACAAATTTATATGGAATAGATTGTGAGAATTTAATTCTTTAGTTGTCTCTTAAAAATTGCAATTATGAGAAATAAAGTTATTTATTTAGAATTTATCCATCCCGGATGTTGATAAGGTAATTATGGTTAAATTATTGGTGTACATTTTTAATGTAAATGTCTGAGGACATTGATGATGAAAAATATGATTTTTTATTTACTGGTATCGTTAATGAAACTACAAATTTTACGAAATAAAACGTATACTGTTTGCTGCACGATATAACGTTATTGTTGTTTCCTAGTTTGTGCGTATATATACATAAGTCATCGCAAAGCGAGACTTACATGAATACATACATGGAATTTTTAAGAAAAGCGCAAATGTGCGACCACTTATAACCCATATACGATGTGCACGCGGTTCTTTAAATGCAAATTACAGATCAAGGACAACTTAAACTTAAATATCAATGTGTGGTCTGGTTCAAATGGGATTATTTAATAGGCTGATTTATGATCTAGCTACTGGAAAAACCAATTTCGAAAATTACAAAAATTTCGAATTATAATTAAATAAAAAAAATGATTGTTATTTTATCACATAATCTGAAAGTGAGTGGATTAATTTTATATGGTTTATACGAAATGAAAAACTATGACTTGTAGACAGCTAGTGAATAGTAAATATACTCAAACACAAAGGTTGATATTTAGCGAAATCTGAATGAGAAAAATAAAATAATAAGCTCATATCAGAGCATTAGAATGGTATTCGCGGTAGGTATACGTAAAAACGTTTAATAAGAAATGCGAAACGGTTACGTTAATGAACTTGAAATATGGAAATTAGACACACACACATTGACATGTACAAAAAGATAACTTAAAATTAACTTATTATTAGCTACTGATTAAATCCCAACACGACGACGAGAACACTTTGTATGTTGTTGATATTTGACAATTCACAGACGCAATTCTGAGGCGTAGATGACAACAGTCGTTATAATGACAGGATACACGCCAACCATCACCGGTCCCGTTATAGAAAGCATATCCAATATAGTACGTAAATAATGTATCATTGCTGGATCATTCCTGAAAAAAAAACGCAGACAACAGTTGTTCTTTCGACATTGATTATTTACTAATGCGATCGGTATTCTTATAGGACATTTAACTTACTCTGATGAATAATAGCATTTGATTTTCTTAACCATAAATGTTTGGCCACCTATCCGATACGAGTACCAAACTATCAACCATCAACATATTCCATGCATGTCATATTCGTTTTTCACAAAAATCCTGATAGGTTCACCATCTATAAAATCTCGCACGGTGGCGTATTTACGGAGGGGTGATACGTGGGATAGATCCACCTCCATTGTCCTTTTTTTGTAATACACAGTTGTATTATTTTCTGTATTTCTCAATATGATATTACTTTTAAGTATGTCTGTTTTTTAAATGTTCTAATCTTACTAATTGTACCGCTCTGATATATTAATCTTCGGCCATATATGCGACTATCGGTCGAGAAATACATATACCTATATAGTAGTATATGCTGCATTGTAATTTTTATTTCTGCTAATTATTTTTCATGGAAAATTGTTTATAATAAACCCGATAAGCAGTCGGTAAATAAAACGAAATGACTATCAAGACCATGGATTTACTTAAAAAAAATTTGTTACTAGTGGGTATAGGACTTAGTGTATGATATCGTGATTTGTGAATACTTTGAATAGTACATTTTCTGGTACGGTCGTCATTCCGAGTACTGACTTTCACACATTATTTTATTATTTAATTACAAATAAAAGAGTTTGAACAACATTAAGTATTACATAAGCAATAGTTTGACAGAAGTAAATATTTAATCAAGTTTCCTGTTCAATATTGAAATATAATTATAAGCTAAAAATTATTATATACCTAGTTTATTAGAACCGGCTTAATGGTTTGGCTTTATTGGCATGTGACGGGTCGATACAAATCATGCAAAATGAGATTATCGATGAACTCAGCATCCAAAATATTAGAAAAATGGATTTTGAATTATAACTTATATTAACTACTCAATTAAAAGAAACATTCTGATAGGAAAAATCTTTATTTAACTCAAACGACACATACTTAACGCACACCAATGGCAAAGCCTCACACACGGGCAACAACTAACATGTCGTATACAACTACACAAGTACAACTATCGCATACATCGACGAGCGCACCCTAGTGGCTCAGGTGTTCTCATTCCCCCTATGTTGTTCTCAACCGGAACATAACGATACTTGTAAACTTTTAATGGTCCACAAACACAATGCATTTTACAATAACAATTTATTGAACTTGACAATTTAAAACAATAAATGTAGAAATGAACATACAATTCTTAACAATTTAACAATTAATAAGTATTAGCCATACAACATATCATAAACTATTATAATAATAATGAGAACTCCACATAAAAATTAGTAATCAAGAAAAATAATACAAATAGATAGTTAGAATTGGTATAATTAATTCTATTTCAAATATTATGGCCAAGATTTCAAAACAATAACATTCGAATTGAGTGTTTAATAAGAAATCAAAAAAATGTATTTTTTTGAATTTGTAAATATTAACATAAATTATAGTCCTAAATGGTGTTTATGAAATATTATGTAGTGTTATTAATAATTGATGGAAACGATATTAATAATTCATTTTTTAAATCTAAAGGTCCAGGTTTAAAGATAAAAACTTAAAAACTCAGTATTTTATAAGCATTTGAAAACATTGAATTTATGACATTTCGTCAAAATGAACATATAAAACGTGTTTTTTAGTGATTATGAAATATCATATGAAATTGTAAATAAAATTTAATGAAACCTTAAAAATATTACTCTTTCTCAATCTTATGGTCAAGGTTAGAAGATAACAATTTAAGAATTCAGTATGTTATAAGCATTTGAAATCATTGAATTCATGATATTTCGTCAAAATTACTATGTAAAACCTTTTTTAGTGTTTATGAAATATCTGGTTAAATGATTGAGCTCGTTCTAAGTAATGGTAATAATAATTCATTTTCTAAATATACTGGTCAAGAGTTCAAGACAATAACATTAAAATTCAGTGTTTTATAAGTAATTAAAAACTATGAAAATTTTTGAATTTTTAAAGATTAACATAAATTATTGCCCTATATTGTGTTTATGAAATATTGGGAAACAAGTTATATATTAATGTTAGAATTGGTATTAATAATTGTTTTCTATATCTATTGGTCAAAGTATGAATTATATTTTATTGAAGATTTCAGTATTTTATAAGAATTTAAAAAAAATGAATTTATAATAACTCGTCAAAATTAACATATAAAACATGTTTAATAGTGTTTATGAAATATCAGGTTTACTGTTTAATTTTCTGATTCTAATGGTCAAGGTTTCAAGAGATTAGTTTAATATTTGAGTGGTTTAGAAGCACTTATAAATATGAATTTCTAATAACTATCAAAATTGTCATTTAAAAGATTGTATTTTAGCATTCTTTAATTCAGATATTATACTTTAACAAATTTATATGGAATAGATTGTGAGAATTTAATTCTTTAGTTGTCTCTTAAAAATTGCAATTATGAGAAATAAAGTTATTTATTTAGAATTTATCCATCCCGGATGTTGATAAGGTAATTATGGTTAAATTATTGGTGTACATTTTTAATGTAAATGTCTGAGGACATTGATGATGAAAAATATGATTTTTTATTTACTGGTATCGTTAATGAAACTACAAATTTTACGAAATAAAACGTATACTGTTTGCTGCACGATATAACGTTATTGTTGTTTCCTAGTTTGTGCGTATATATACATAAGTCATCGCAAAGCGAGACTTACATGAATACATACATGGAATTTTTAAGAAAAGCGCAAATGTGCGACCACTTATAACCCATATACGATGTGCACGCGGTTCTTTAAATGCAAATTACAGATCAAGGACAACTTAAACTTAAATATCAATGTGTGGTCTGGTTCAAATGGGATTATTTAATAGGCTGATTTATGATCTAGCTACTGGAAAAACCAATTTCGAAAATTACAAAAATTTCGAATTATAATTAAATAAAAAAAATGATTGTTATTTTATCACATAATCTGAAAGTGAGTGGATTAATTTTATATGGTTTATACGAAATGAAAAACTATGACTTGTAGACAGCTAGTGAATAGTAAATATACTCAAACACAAAGGTTGATATTTAGCGAAATCTGAATGAGAAAAATAAAATAATAAGCTCATATCAGAGCATTAGAATGGTATTCGCGGTAGGTATACGTAAAAACGTTTAATAAGAAATGCGAAACGGTTACGTTAATGAACTTGAAATATGGAAATTAGACACACACACATTGACATGTACAAAAAGATAACTTAAAATTAACTTATTATTAGCTACTGATTAAATCCCAACACGACGACGAGAACACTTTGTATGTTGTTGATATTTGACAATTCACAGACGCAATTCTGAGGCGTAGATGACAACAGTCGTTATAATGACAGGATACACGCCAACCATCACCGGTCCCGTTATAGAAAGCATATCCAATATAGTACGTAAATAATGTATCATTGCTGGATCATTCCTGAAAAAAAAACGCAGACAACAGTTGTTCTTTCGACATTGATTATTTACTAATGCGATCGGTATTCTTATAGGACATTTAACTTACTCTGATGAATAATAGCATTTGATTTTCTTAACCATAAATGTTTGGCCACCTATCCGATACGAGTACCAAACTATCAACCATCAACATATTCCATGCATGTCATATTCGTTTTTCACAAAAATCCTGATAGGTTCACCATCTATAAAATCTCGCACGGTGGCGTATTTACGGAGGGGTGATACGTGGGATAGATCCACCTCCATTGTCCTTTTTTTGTAATACACAGTTGTATTATTTTCTGTATTTCTCAATATGATATTACTTTTAAGTATGTCTGTTTTTTAAATGTTCTAATCTTACTAATTGTACCGCTCTGATATATTAATCTTCGGCCATATATGCGACTATCGGTCGAGAAATACATATACCTATATAGTAGTATATGCTGCATTGTAATTTTTATTTCTGCTAATTATTTTTCATGGAAAATTGTTTATAATAAACCCGATAAGCAGTCGGTAAATAAAACGAAATGACTATCAAGACCATGGATTTACTTAAAAAAAATTTGTTACTAGTGGGTATAGGACTTAGTGTATGATATCGTGATTTGTGAATACTTTGAATAGTACATTTTCTGGTACGGTCGTCATTCCGAGTACTGACTTTCACACATTATTTTATTATTTAATTACAAATAAAAGAGTTTGAACAACATTAAGTATTACATAAGCAATAGTTTGACAGAAGTAAATATTTAATCAAGTTTCCTGTTCAATATTGAAATATAATTATAAGCTAAAAATTATTATATACCTAGTTTATTAGAACCGGCTTAATGGTTTGGCTTTATTGGCATGTGACGGGTCGATACAAATCATGCAAAATGAGATTATCGATGAACTCAGCATCCAAAATATTAGAAAAATGGATTTTGAATTATAACTTATATTAACTACTCAATTAAAAGAAACATTCTGATAGGAAAAATCTTTATTTAACTCAAACGACACATACTTAACGCACACCAATGGCAAAGCCTCACACACGGGCAACAACTAACATGTCGTATACAACTACACAAGTACAACTATCGCATACATCGACGAGCGCACCCTAGTGGCTCAGGTGTTCTCATTCCCCCTATGTTGTTCTCAACCGGAACATAACGATACTTGTAAACTTTTAATGGTCCACAAACACAATGCATTTTACAATAACAATTTATTGAACTTGACAATTTAAAACAATAAATGTAGAAATGAACATACAATTCTTAACAATTTAACAATTAATAAGTATTAGCCATACAACATATCATAAACTATTATAATAATAATGAGAACTCCACATAAAAATTAGTAATCAAGAAAAATAATACAAATAGATAGTTAGAATTGGTATAATTAATTCTATTTCAAATATTATGGCCAAGATTTCAAAACAATAACATTCGAATTGAGTGTTTAATAAGAAATCAAAAAAATGTATTTTTTTGAATTTGTAAATATTAACATAAATTATAGTCCTAAATGGTGTTTATGAAATATTATGTAGTGTTATTAATAATTGATGGAAACGATATTAATAATTCATTTTTTAAATCTAAAGGTCCAGGTTTAAAGATAAAAACTTAAAAACTCAGTATTTTATAAGCATTTGAAAACATTGAATTTATGACATTTCGTCAAAATGAACATATAAAACGTGTTTTTTAGTGATTATGAAATATCATATGAAATTGTAAATAAAATTTAATGAAACCTTAAAAATATTACTCTTTCTCAATCTTATGGTCAAGGTTAGAAGATAACAATTTAAGAATTCAGTATGTTATAAGCATTTGAAAACATTGAATTCATGATATTTCGTCAAAATTACTATGTAAAACCTTTTTTAGTGTTTATGAAATATCTGGTTAAATGATTGAGCTCGTTCTAAGTAATGGTAATAATAATTCATTTTCTAAATATAATGGTAACATTTCAAGACAATAACATTGAAATTCAGTGTTTTATAAGCAAATTAAAATTATGAATTTTTTTGAATTTGTAAAAATAAACACAAATTTCAGCCCTATATAGTGTTTATGAAATATTATGAAAAGTGTTATTAATAATTGATGAAAACGGTATAAATAATTCATTTTCTAAATCTAATGGGCCAGGTCTGAAAATATAAACATAAAAATTCAGTATTTTATCAGCATTTCAAAAAATGAAAAATAATGATTTGTCAAAATTAACATATAAAATATGTTTTATAGTGTTTATCTAATATTAGGTAAAATGATTCATTTTATTCTACGTAATGGTATTAATAATTAATTTTTTAAATCTAATGGTCCAGGTTTGAAGATAAAAACTTAAAAACTCAGTATTTTATATGCATTTCAAAAAATGAATATATAACGTTTTGTCAAAATGAACATATAAAACATGTTTTTTAGTGTTATGAAATATCTGGTTAATTGATTGAGCTTGTTCTAAGTAATGGTAATAATAATTCATTTTCTAAATATAATGGTCCAGGTTTGAAGATATAAACTTAAAAAATCAGTATTTTATATGCATTTGAAAACATTGAATTTATGACATTTCGTCAAAATGAACATATAAAACATGTTTTTTAGTGATTATGAAATATCATATGAAATTGTAAATAAAATTTAATGAAACCTTAAAAATATTACTCTTTCTCAATCTTATGGTCAAGGTTAGAAGATAACAATTTAAGAATTCAGTATTATACTAGCATTTGAAAAAAACGTATATATAATATTTCATCAAAATGAACATATAAAACATATTTTTAGTGATTATGAAATATCATATGAAATTGTAAATAAAATTTAATGAAACCTTAAAAATATTACTTATTCTCAATCTTATGGTCAAGGTTTGAAGATAATAACTTAAGAATTCAGTATGTTATAAGCATTTGAATACATTGAATTCATGATATTTCGTCAAAATTACTATGTAAAACCTTTTTTAGTGTTTATGGAATATCTGGTTAAATGATAGAGCTTGTTCTAAGTAATGGTAAAAATAATTTATATTCTAAATCTAATGGTCCAGGTTTGAAGATATAAACTTAAAAACTCAGTGTTTTAGAGAGAATTTAAAACTATGAATTTTTTTGAATTTGTGAAAATTAACATATAAAACATGTTTTTAGTGTCTATGAAATATCTGGTTAAATGATTGAGCTCGTTCTAAGTAATGGTAATAATAATTCATTTTCTAAATATACTGGTCAAGAGTTCAAGACAATAACATTAAAATTCAGTGTTTTATAAGTAATTAAAAACTATGAAAATTTTTGAATTTTTAAAGATTAACATAAATTATTGCCCTATATTGTGTTTATGAAATATTGGGAAACAAGTTATATATTAATGTTAGAATTGGTATTAATAATTGTTTTCTATATCTATTGGTCAAAGTATGAATTATATTTTATTGAAGATTTCAGTATTTTATAAGAATTTAAAAAAAATGAATTTATAATAACTCGTCAAAATTAACATATAAAACATGTTTAATAGTGTTTATGAAATATCAGGTTTACTGTTTAATTTTCTGATTCTAATGGTCAAGGTTTCAAGAGATTAGTTTAATATTTGAGTGGTTTAGAAGCACTTATAAATATGAATTTCTAATAACTATCAAAATTGTCATTTAAAAGATTGTATTTTAGCATTCTTTAATTCAGATATTATACTTTAACAAATTTATATGGAATAGATTGTGAGAATTTAATTCTTTAGTTGTCTCTTAAAAATTGCAATTATGAGAAATAAAGTTATTTATTTAGAATTTATCCATCCCGGATGTTGATAAGGTAATTATGGTTAAATTATTGGTGTACATTTTTAATGTAAATGTCTGAGGACATTGATGATGAAAAATATGATTTTTTATTTACTGGTATCGTTAATGAAACTACAAATTTTACGAAATAAAACGTATACTGTTTGCTGCACGATATAACGTTATTGTTGTTTCCTAGTTTGTGCGTATATATACATAAGTCATCGCAAAGCGAGACTTACATGAATACATACATGGAATTTTTAAGAAAAGCGCAAATGTGCGACCACTTATAACCCATATACGATGTGCACGCGGTTCTTTAAATGCAAATTACAGATCAAGGACAACTTAAACTTAAATATCAATGTGTGGTCTGGTTCAAATGGGATTATTTAATAGGCTGATTTATGATCTAGCTACTGGAAAAACCAATTTCGAAAATTACAAAAATTTCGAATTATAATTAAATAAAAAAAATGATTGTTATTTTATCACATAATCTGAAAGTGAGTGGATTAATTTTATATGGTTTATACGAAATGAAAAACTATGACTTGTAGACAGCTAGTGAATAGTAAATATACTCAAACACAAAGGTTGATATTTAGCGAAATCTGAATGAGAAAAATAAAATAATAAGCTCATATCAGAGCATTAGAATGGTATTCGCGGTAGGTATACGTAAAAACGTTTAATAAGAAATGCGAAACGGTTACGTTAATGAACTTGAAATATGGAAATTAGACACACACACATTGACATGTACAAAAAGATAACTTAAAATTAACTTATTATTAGCTACTGATTAAATCCCAACACGACGACGAGAACACTTTGTATGTTGTTGATATTTGACAATTCACAGACGCAATTCTGAGGCGTAGATGACAACAGTCGTTATAATGACAGGATACACGCCAACCATCACCGGTCCCGTTATAGAAAGCATATCCAATATAGTACGTAAATAATGTATCATTGCTGGATCATTCCTGAAAAAAAAACGCAGACAACAGTTGTTCTTTCGACATTGATTATTTACTAATGCGATCGGTATTCTTATAGGACATTTAACTTACTCTGATGAATAATAGCATTTGATTTTCTTAACCATAAATGTTTGGCCACCTATCCGATACGAGTACCAAACTATCAACCATCAACATATTCCATGCATGTCATATTCGTTTTTCACAAAAATCCTGATAGGTTCACCATCTATAAAATCTCGCACGGTGGCGTATTTACGGAGGGGTGATACGTGGGATAGATCCACCTCCATTGTCCTTTTTTTGTAATACACAGTTGTATTATTTTCTGTATTTCTCAATATGATATTACTTTTAAGTATGTCTGTTTTTTAAATGTTCTAATCTTACTAATTGTACCGCTCTGATATATTAATCTTCGGCCATATATGCGACTATCGGTCGAGAAATACATATACCTATATAGTAGTATATGCTGCATTGTAATTTTTATTTCTGCTAATTATTTTTCATGGAAAATTGTTTATAATAAACCCGATAAGCAGTCGGTAAATAAAACGAAATGACTATCAAGACCATGGATTTACTTAAAAAAAATTTGTTACTAGTGGGTATAGGACTTAGTGTATGATATCGTGATTTGTGAATACTTTGAATAGTACATTTTCTGGTACGGTCGTCATTCCGAGTACTGACTTTCACACATTATTTTATTATTTAATTACAAATAAAAGAGTTTGAACAACATTAAGTATTACATAAGCAATAGTTTGACAGAAGTAAATATTTAATCAAGTTTCCTGTTCAATATTGAAATATAATTATAAGCTAAAAATTATTATATACCTAGTTTATTAGAACCGGCTTAATGGTTTGGCTTTATTGGCATGTGACGGGTCGATACAAATCATGCAAAATGAGATTATCGATGAACTCAGCATCCAAAATATTAGAAAAATGGATTTTGAATTATAACTTATATTAACTACTCAATTAAAAGAAACATTCTGATAGGAAAAATCTTTATTTAACTCAAACGACACATACTTAACGCACACCAATGGCAAAGCCTCACACACGGGCAACAACTAACATGTCGTATACAACTACACAAGTACAACTATCGCATACATCGACGAGCGCACCCTAGTGGCTCAGGTGTTCTCATTCCCCCTATGTTGTTCTCAACCGGAACATAACGATACTTGTAAACTTTTAATGGTCCACAAACACAATGCATTTTACAATAACAATTTATTGAACTTGACAATTTAAAACAATAAATGTAGAAATGAACATACAATTCTTAACAATTTAACAATTAATAAGTATTAGCCATACAACATATCATAAACTATTATAATAATAATGAGAACTCCACATAAAAATTAGTAATCAAGAAAAATAATACAAATAGATAGTTAGAATTGGTATAATTAATTCTATTTCAAATATTATGACCAAGATTTCAAAACAATAACATTCGAATTGAGTGTTTAATAAGAAATCAAAAAAATGTATTTTTTTGAATTTGTAAATATTAACATAAATTATAGTCCTAAATGGTGTTTATGAAATATTATGTAGTGTTATTAATAATTGATGGAAACGATATTAATAATTCATTTTTTAAATCTAAAGGTCCAGGTTTAAAGATAAAAACTTAAAAACTCAGTATTTTATAAGCATTTGAAAACATTGAATTTATGACATTTCGTCAAAATGAACATATAAAACATGTTTTTTAGTGATTATGAAATATCATATGAAATTGTAAATAAAATTTAATGAAACCTTAAAAATATTACTTATTCTCAATCTTATGGTCAACGTTTGAAGATAATAACTTAAGAATTCAGTATGTTATAAGCATTTGAAAACATTGAATTCATGATATTTCGTCAAAATTACTATGTAAAACCTTTTTTAGTGTTTATGAAATATCTGGTTAAATGATTGAGCTTGTTCTAAGTAATGGTAATAATAATTCATTTTCTAAATATAATGGTAACATTTCAAGACAATAACATTGAAATTCAGTGTTTTATAAGCAAATTAAAATTATGAATTTTTTTGAATTTGTAAAAATAAACACAAATTTCAGCCCTATATAGTGTTTATGAAATATTATGAAAAGTGTTATTAATAATTGATGAAAACGGTATAAATAATTCATTTTCTAAATCTAATGGGCCAGGTCTGAAAATATAAACATAAAAATTCAGTATTTTATCAGCATTTCAAAAAATGAAAAATAATGATTTGTCAAAATTAACATATAAAATATGTTTTATAGTGTTTATCTAATATAAGGTAAAATGATTCATTTTATTCTACGTAATGGTATTAATAATTAATTTTTTAAATCTAATGGTCCAGGTTTGAAGATAAAAACTTAAAAACTCAGTATTTTATATGCATTTCAAAAAATGAATATATAACATTTTGTCAAAATGAACATATAAAACATGTTTTTTAGTGTTATGAAATATCTGGTTAAATGATTGAGCTTGTTCTAAGTAATGGTAATAATAATTCATTTTCTAAATATAATGGTCCAGGTTTGAATATAAAAACTTAAAAACTCAGTATTTTATATGCATTTCAAAAAATGAATATATAACGTTTTGTCAAAATGAACATATAAAACATGTTTTTTAGTGTTATGAAATATCTGGTTAATTGATTGAGCTTGTTCTAAGTAATGGTAATAATAATTCATTTTCTAAATATAATGGTCCAGGTTTGAAGATATAAACTTAAAAAATCAGTATTTTATATGCATTTGAAAACATTGAATTTATGACATTTCGTCAAAATGAACATATAAAACATGTTTTTTAGTGATTATGAAATATCATATGAAATTGTAAATAAAATTTAATGAAACCTTAAAAATATTACTCTTTCTCAATCTTATGGTCAAGGTTAGAAGATAACAATTTAAGAATTCAGTATTTTACTAGCATTTGAAAAAAACGTATATATAATATTTCATCAAAATGAACATATAAAACATATTTTTAGTGATTATGAAATATCATATGAAATTGTAAATAAAATTTAATGAAACCTTAAAAATATTACTTATTCTCAATCTTATGGTCAAGGTTTGAAGATAATAACTTAAGAATTCAGTATGTTATAAGCATTTGAATACATTGAATTCATGATATTTCGTCAAAATTACTATGTAAAACCTTTTTTAGTGTTTATGGAATATCTGGTTAAATGATAGAGCTTGTTCTAAGTAATGGTAAAAATAATTTATATTCTAAATCTAATGGTCCAGGTTTGAAGATATAAACTTAAAAACTCAGTGTTTTAGAGAGAATTTAAAACTATGAATTTTTTTGAATTTGTGAAAATTAACATATAAAACATGTTTTTAGTGTCTATGAAATATCTGGTTAAATGATTGAGCTCGTTCTAAGTAATGGTAATAATAATTCATTTTCTAAATATACTGGTCAAGAGTTCAAGACAATAACATTAAAATTCAGTGTTTTATAAGTAATTAAAAACTATGAAAATTTTTGAATTTTTAAAGATTAACATAAATTATTGCCCTATATTGTGTTTATGAAATATTGGGAAACAAGTTATATATTAATGTTAGAATTGGTATTAATAATTGTTTTCTATATCTATTGGTCAAAGTATGAATTATATTTTATTGAAGATTTCAGTATTTTATAAGAATTTAAAAAAAATGAATTTATAATAACTCGTCAAAATTAACATATAAAACATGTTTAATAGTGTTTATGAAATATCAGGTTTACTGTTTAATTTTCTGATTCTAATGGTCAAGGTTTCAAGAGATTAGTTTAATATTTGAGTGGTTTAGAAGCACTTATAAATATGAATTTCTAATAACTATCAAAATTGTCATTTAAAAGATTGTATTTTAGCATTCTTTAATTCAGATATTATACTTTAACAAATTTATATGGAATAGATTGTGAGAATTTAATTCTTTAGTTGTCTCTTAAAAATTGCAATTATGAGAAATAAAGTTATTTATTTAGAATTTATCCATCCCGGATGTTGATAAGGTAATTATGGTTAAATTATTGGTGTACATTTTTAATGTAAATGTCTGAGGACATTGATGATGAAAAATATGATTTTTTATTTACTGGTATCGTTAATGAAACTACAAATTTTACGAAATAAAACGTATACTGTTTGCTGCACGATATAACGTTATTGTTGTTTCCTAGTTTGTGCGTATATATACATAAGTCATCGCAAAGCGAGACTTACATGAATACATACATGGAATTTTTAAGAAAAGCGCAAATGTGCGACCACTTATAACCCATATACGATGTGCACGCGGTTCTTTAAATGCAAATTACAGATCAAGGACAACTTAAACTTAAATATCAATGTGTGGTCTGGTTCAAATGGGATTATTTAATAGGCTGATTTATGATCTAGCTACTGGAAAAACCAATTTCGAAAATTACAAAAATTTCGAATTATAATTAAATAAAAAAAATGATTGTTATTTTATCACATAATCTGAAAGTGAGTGGATTAATTTTATATGGTTTATACGAAATGAAAAACTATGACTTGTAGACAGCTAGTGAATAGTAAATATACTCAAACACAAAGGTTGATATTTAGCGAAATCTGAATGAGAAAAATAAAATAATAAGCTCATATCAGAGCATTAGAATGGTATTCGCGGTAGGTATACGTAAAAACGTTTAATAAGAAATGCGAAACGGTTACGTTAATGAACTTGAAATATGGAAATTAGACACACACACATTGACATGTACAAAAAGATAACTTAAAATTAACTTATTATTAGCTACTGATTAAATCCCAACACGACGACGAGAACACTTTGTATGTTGTTGATATTTGACAATTCACAGACGCAATTCTGAGGCGTAGATGACAACAGTCGTTATAATGACAGGATACACGCCAACCATCACCGGTCCCGTTATAGAAAGCATATCCAATATAGTACGTAAATAATGTATCATTGCTGGATCATTCCTGAAAAAAAAACGCAGACAACAGTTGTTCTTTCGACATTGATTATTTACTAATGCGATCGGTATTCTTATAGGACATTTAACTTACTCTGATGAATAATAGCATTTGATTTTCTTAACCATAAATGTTTGGCCACCTATCCGATACGAGTACCAAACTATCAACCATCAACATATTCCATGCATGTCATATTCGTTTTTCACAAAAATCCTGATAGGTTCACCATCTATAAAATCTCGCACGGTGGCGTATTTACGGAGGGGTGATACGTGGGATAGATCCACCTCCATTGTCCTTTTTTTGTAATACACAGTTGTATTATTTTCTGTATTTCTCAATATGATATTACTTTTAAGTATGTCTGTTTTTTAAATGTTCTAATCTTACTAATTGTACCGCTCTGATATATTAATCTTCGGCCATATATGCGACTATCGGTCGAGAAATACATATACCTATATAGTAGTATATGCTGCATTGTAATTTTTATTTCTGCTAATTATTTTTCATGGAAAATTGTTTATAATAAACCCGATAAGCAGTCGGTAAATAAAACGAAATGACTATCAAGACCATGGATTTACTTAAAAAAAATTTGTTACTAGTGGGTATAGGACTTAGTGTATGATATCGTGATTTGTGAATACTTTGAATAGTACATTTTCTGGTACGGTCGTCATTCCGAGTACTGACTTTCACACATTATTTTATTATTTAATTACAAATAAAAGAGTTTGAACAACATTAAGTATTACATAAGCAATAGTTTGACAGAAGTAAATATTTAATCAAGTTTCCTGTTCAATATTGAAATATAATTATAAGCTAAAAATTATTATATACCTAGTTTATTAGAACCGGCTTAATGGTTTGGCTTTATTGGCATGTGACGGGTCGATACAAATCATGCAAAATGAGATTATCGATGAACTCAGCATCCAAAATATTAGAAAAATGGATTTTGAATTATAACTTATATTAACTACTCAATTAAAAGAAACATTCTGATAGGAAAAATCTTTATTTAACTCAAACGACACATACTTAACGCACACCAATGGCAAAGCCTCACACACGGGCAACAACTAACATGTCGTATACAACTACACAAGTACAACTATCGCATACATCGACGAGCGCACCCTAGTGGCTCAGGTGTTCTCATTCCCCCTATGTTGTTCTCAACCGGAACATAACGATACTTGTAAACTTTTAATGGTCCACAAACACAATGCATTTTACAATAACAATTTATTGAACTTGACAATTTAAAACAATAAATGTAGAAATGAACATACAATTCTTAACAATTTAACAATTAATAAGTATTAGCCATACAACATATCATAAACTATTATAATAATAATGAGAACTCCACATAAAAATTAGTAATCAAGAAAAATAATACAAATAGATAGTTAGAATTGGTATAATTAATTCTATTTCAAATATTATGACCAAGATTTCAAAACAATAACATTCGAATTGAGTGTTTAATAAGAAATCAAAAAAATGTATTTTTTTGAATTTGTAAATATTAACATAAATTATAGTCCTAAATGGTGTTTATGAAATATTATGTAGTGTTATTAATAATTGATGGAAACGATATTAATAATTCATTTTTTAAATCTAAAGGTCCAGGTTTAAAGATAAAAACTTAAAAACTCAGTATTTTATAAGCATTTGAAAACATTGAATTTATGACATTTCGTCAAAATGAACATATAAAACATGTTTTTTAGTGATTATGAAATATCATATGAAATTGTAAATAAAATTTAATGAAACCTTAAAAATATTACTTATTCTCAATCTTATGGTCAACGTTTGAAGATAATAACTTAAGAATTCAGTATGTTATAAGCATTTGAAAACATTGAATTCATGATATTTCGTCAAAATTACTATGTAAAACCTTTTTTAGTGTTTATGAAATATCTGGTTAAATGATTGAGCTTGTTCTAAGTAATGGTAATAATAATTCATTTTCTAAATATAATGGTAACATTTCAAGACAATAACATTGAAATTCAGTGTTTTATAAGCAAATTAAAATTATGAATTTTTTTGAATTTGTAAAAATAAACACAAATTTCAGCCCTATATAGTGTTTATGAAATATTATGAAAAGTGTTATTAATAATTGATGAAAACGGTATAAATAATTCATTTTCTAAATCTAATGGGCCAGGTCTGAAAATATAAACATAAAAATTCAGTATTTTATCAGCATTTCAAAAAATGAAAAATAATGATTTGTCAAAATTAACATATAAAATATGTTTTATAGTGTTTATCTAATATAAGGTAAAATGATTCATTTTATTCTACGTAATGGTATTAATAATTAATTTTTTAAATCTAATGGTCCAGGTTTGAAGATAAAAACTTAAAAACTCAGTATTTTATATGCATTTCAAAAAATGAATATATAACATTTTGTCAAAATGAACATATAAAACATGTTTTTTAGTGTTATGAAATATCTGGTTAAATGATTGAGCTTGTTCTAAGTAATGGTAATAATAATTCATTTTCTAAATATAATGGTCCAGGTTTGAATATAAAAACTTAAAAACTCAGTATTTTATATGCATTTCAAAAAATGAATATATAACGTTTTGTCAAAATGAACATATAAAACATGTTTTTTAGTGTTATGAAATATCTGGTTAATTGATTGAGCTTGTTCTAAGTAATGGTAATAATAATTCATTTTCTAAATATAATGGTCCAGGTTTGAAGATATAAACTTAAAAAATCAGTATTTTATATGCATTTGAAAACATTGAATTTATGACATTTCGTCAAAATGAACATATAAAACATGTTTTTTAGTGATTATGAAATATCATATGAAATTGTAAATAAAATTTAATGAAACCTTAAAAATATTACTCTTTCTCAATCTTATGGTCAAGGTTAGAAGATAACAATTTAAGAATTCAGTATTTTACTAGCATTTGAAAAAAACGTATATATAATATTTCATCAAAATGAACATATAAAACATATTTTTAGTGATTATGAAATATCATATGAAATTGTAATTAAAATTTAATGAAACCTTAAAAATATTACTTATTCTCAATCTTATGGTCAAGGTTTGAAGATAATAACTTAAGAATTCAGTATGTTATAAGCATTTGAATACATTGAATTCATGATATTTCGTCAAAATTACTATGTAAAACCTTTTTTAGTGTTTATGGAATATCTGGTTAAATGATAGAGCTTGTTCTAAGTAATGGTAAAAATAATTTATATTCTAAATCTAATGGTCCAGGTTTGAAGATATAAACTTAAAAACTCAGTGTTTTAGAGAGAATTTAAAACTATGAATTTTTTTGAATTTGTGAAAATTAACATATAAAACATGTTTTTAGTGTCTATGAAATATCTGGTTAAATGATTGAGCTCGTTCTAAGTAATGGTAATAATAATTCATTTTCTAAATATACTGGTCAAGAGTTCAAGACAATAACATTAAAATTCAGTGTTTTATAAGTAATTAAAAACTATGAAAATTTTTGAATTTTTAAAGATTAACATAAATTATTGCCCTATATTGTGTTTATGAAATATTGGGAAACAAGTTATATATTAATGTTAGAATTGGTATTAATAATTGTTTTCTATATCTATTGGTCAAAGTATGAATTATATTTTATTGAAGATTTCAGTATTTTATAAGAATTTAAAAAAAATGAATTTATAATAACTCGTCAAAATTAACATATAAAACATGTTTAATAGTGTTTATGAAATATCAGGTTTACTGTTTAATTTTCTGATTCTAATGGTCAAGGTTTCAAGAGATTAGTTTAATATTTGAGTGGTTTAGAAGCACTTATAAATATGAATTTCTAATAACTATCAAAATTGTCATTTAAAAGATTGTATTTTAGCATTCTTTAATTCAGATATTATACTTTAACAAATTTATATGGAATAGATTGTGAGAATTTAATTCTTTAGTTGTCTCTTAAAAATTGCAATTATGAGAAATAAAGTTATTTATTTAGAATTTATCCATCCCGGATGTTGATAAGGTAATTATGGTTAAATTATTGGTGTACATTTTTAATGTAAATGTCTGAGGACATTGATGATGAAAAATATGATTTTTTATTTACTGGTATCGTTAATGAAACTACAAATTTTACGAAATAAAACGTATACTGTTTGCTGCACGATATAACGTTATTGTTGTTTCCTAGTTTGTGCGTATATATACATAAGTCATCGCAAAGCGAGACTTACATGAATACATACATGGAATTTTTAAGAAAAGCGCAAATGTGCGACCACTTATAACCCATATACGATGTGCACGCGGTTCTTTAAATGCAAATTACAGATCAAGGACAACTTAAACTTAAATATCAATGTGTGGTCTGGTTCAAATGGGATTATTTAATAGGCTGATTTATGATCTAGCTACTGGAAAAACCAATTTCGAAAATTACAAAAATTTCGAATTATAATTAAATAAAAAAAATGATTGTTATTTTATCACATAATCTGAAAGTGAGTGGATTAATTTTATATGGTTTATACGAAATGAAAAACTATGACTTGTAGACAGCTAGTGAATAGTAAATATACTCAAACACAAAGGTTGATATTTAGCGAAATCTGAATGAGAAAAATAAAATAATAAGCTCATATCAGAGCATTAGAATGGTATTCGCGGTAGGTATACGTAAAAACGTTTAATAAGAAATGCGAAACGGTTACGTTAATGAACTTGAAATATGGAAATTAGACACACACACATTGACATGTACAAAAAGATAACTTAAAATTAACTTATTATTAGCTACTGATTAAATCCCAACACGACGACGAGAACACTTTGTATGTTGTTGATATTTGACAATTCACAGACGCAATTCTGAGGCGTAGATGACAACAGTCGTTATAATGACAGGATACACGCCAACCATCACCGGTCCCGTTATAGAAAGCATATCCAATATAGTACGTAAATAATGTATCATTGCTGGATCATTCCTGAAAAAAAAACGCAGACAACAGTTGTTCTTTCGACATTGATTATTTACTAATGCGATCGGTATTCTTATAGGACATTTAACTTACTCTGATGAATAATAGCATTTGATTTTCTTAACCATAAATGTTTGGCCACCTATCCGATACGAGTACCAAACTATCAACCATCAACATATTCCATGCATGTCATATTCGTTTTTCACAAAAATCCTGATAGGTTCACCATCTATAAAATCTCGCACGGTGGCGTATTTACGGAGGGGTGATACGTGGGATAGATCCACCTCCATTGTCCTTTTTTTGTAATACACAGTTGTATTATTTTCTGTATTTCTCAATATGATATTACTTTTAAGTATGTCTGTTTTTTAAATGTTCTAATCTTACTAATTGTACCGCTCTGATATATTAATCTTCGGCCATATATGCGACTATCGGTCGAGAAATACATATACCTATATAGTAGTATATGCTGCATTGTAATTTTTATTTCTGCTAATTATTTTTCATGGAAAATTGTTTATAATAAACCCGATAAGCAGTCGGTAAATAAAACGAAATGACTATCAAGACCATGGATTTACTTAAAAAAAATTTGTTACTAGTGGGTATAGGACTTAGTGTATGATATCGTGATTTGTGAATACTTTGAATAGTACATTTTCTGGTACGGTCGTCATTCCGAGTACTGACTTTCACACATTATTTTATTATTTAATTACAAATAAAAGAGTTTGAACAACATTAAGTATTACATAAGCAATAGTTTGACAGAAGTAAATATTTAATCAAGTTTCCTGTTCAATATTGAAATATAATTATAAGCTAAAAATTATTATATACCTAGTTTATTAGAACCGGCTTAATGGTTTGGCTTTATTGGCATGTGACGGGTCGATACAAATCATGCAAAATGAGATTATCGATGAACTCAGCATCCAAAATATTAGAAAAATGGATTTTGAATTATAACTTATATTAACTACTCAATTAAAAGAAACATTCTGATAGGAAAAATCTTTATTTAACTCAAACGACACATACTTAACGCACACCAATGGCAAAGCCTCACACACGGGCAACAACTAACATGTCGTATACAACTACACAAGTACAACTATCGCATACATCGACGAGCGCACCCTAGTGGCTCAGGTGTTCTCATTCCCCCTATGTTGTTCTCAACCGGAACATAACGATACTTGTAAACTTTTAATGGTCCACAAACACAATGCATTTTACAATAACAATTTATTGAACTTGACAATTTAAAACAATAAATGTAGAAATGAACATACAATTCTTAACAATTTAACAATTAATAAGTATTAGCCATACAACATATCATAAACTATTATAATAATAATGAGAACTCCACATAAAAATTAGTAATCAAGAAAAATAATACAAATAGATAGTTAGAATTGGTATAATTAATTCTATTTCAAATATTATGACCAAGATTTCAAAACAATAACATTCGAATTGAGTGTTTAATAAGAAATCAAAAAAATGTATTTTTTTGAATTTGTAAATATTAACATAAATTATAGTCCTAAATGGTGTTTATGAAATATTATGTAGTGTTATTAATAATTGATGGAAACGATATTAATAATTCATTTTTTAAATCTAAAGGTCCAGGTTTAAAGATAAAAACTTAAAAACTCAGTATTTTATAAGCATTTGAAAACATTGAATTTATGACATTTCGTCAAAATGAACATATAAAACATGTTTTTTAGTGATTATGAAATATCATATGAAATTGTAAATAAAATTTAATGAAACCTTAAAAATATTACTTATTCTCAATCTTATGGTCAACGTTTGAAGATAATAACTTAAGAATTCAGTATGTTATAAGCATTTGAAAACATTGAATTCATGATATTTCGTCAAAATTACTATGTAAAACCTTTTTTAGTGTTTATGAAATATCTGGTTAAATGATTGAGCTTGTTCTAAGTAATGGTAATAATAATTCATTTTCTAAATATAATGGTAACATTTCAAGACAATAACATTGAAATTCAGTGTTTTATAAGCAAATTAAAATTATGAATTTTTTTGAATTTGTAAAAATAAACACAAATTTCAGCCCTATATAGTGTTTATGAAATATTATGAAAAGTGTTATTAATAATTGATGAAAACGGTATAAATAATTCATTTTCTAAATCTAATGGGCCAGGTCTGAAAATATAAACATAAAAATTCAGTATTTTATCAGCATTTCAAAAAATGAAAAATAATGATTTGTCAAAATTAACATATAAAATATGTTTTATAGTGTTTATCTAATATAAGGTAAAATGATTCATTTTATTCTACGTAATGGTATTAATAATTAATTTTTTAAATCTAATGGTCCAGGTTTGAAGATAAAAACTTAAAAACTCAGTATTTTATATGCATTTCAAAAAATGAATATATAACATTTTGTCAAAATGAACATATAAAACATGTTTTTTAGTGTTATGAAATATCTGGTTAAATGATTGAGCTTGTTCTAAGTAATGGTAATAATAATTCATTTTCTAAATATAATGGTCCAGGTTTGAATATAAAAACTTAAAAACTCAGTATTTTATATGCATTTCAAAAAATGAATATATAACGTTTTGTCAAAATGAACATATAAAACATGTTTTTTAGTGTTATGAAATATCTGGTTAATTGATTGAGCTTGTTCTAAGTAATGGTAATAATAATTCATTTTCTAAATATAATGGTCCAGGTTTGAAGATATAAACTTAAAAAATCAGTATTTTATATGCATTTGAAAACATTGAATTTATGACATTTCGTCAAAATGAACATATAAAACATGTTTTTTAGTGATTATGAAATATCATATGAAATTGTAAATAAAATTTAATGAAACCTTAAAAATATTACTCTTTCTCAATCTTATGGTCAAGGTTAGAAGATAACAATTTAAGAATTCAGTATTTTACTAGCATTTGAAAAAAACGTATATATAATATTTCATCAAAATGAACATATAAAACATATTTTTAGTGATTATGAAATATCATATGAAATTGTAATTAAAATTTAATGAAACCTTAAAAATATTACTTATTCTCAATCTTATGGTCAAGGTTTGAAGATAATAACTTAAGAATTCAGTATGTTATAAGCATTTGAATACATTGAATTCATGATATTTCGTCAAAATTACTATGTAAAACCTTTTTTAGTGTTTATGGAATATCTGGTTAAATGATAGAGCTTGTTCTAAGTAATGGTAAAAATAATTTATATTCTAAATCTAATGGTCCAGGTTTGAAGATATAAACTTAAAAACTCAGTGTTTTAGAGAGAATTTAAAACTATGAATTTTTTTGAATTTGTGAAAATTAACATATAAAACATGTTTTTAGTGTCTATGAAATATCTGGTTAAATGATTGAGCTCGTTCTAAGTAATGGTAATAATAATTCATTTTCTAAATATACTGGTCAAGAGTTCAAGACAATAACATTAAAATTCAGTGTTTTATAAGTAATTAAAAACTATGAAAATTTTTGAATTTTTAAAGATTAACATAAATTATTGCCCTATATTGTGTTTATGAAATATTGGGAAACAAGTTATATATTAATGTTAGAATTGGTATTAATAATTGTTTTCTATATCTATTGGTCAAAGTATGAATTATATTTTATTGAAGATTTCAGTATTTTATAAGAATTTAAAAAAAATGAATTTATAATAACTCGTCAAAATTAACATATAAAACATGTTTAATAGTGTTTATGAAATATCAGGTTTACTGTTTAATTTTCTGATTCTAATGGTCAAGGTTTCAAGAGATTAGTTTAATATTTGAGTGGTTTAGAAGCACTTATAAATATGAATTTCTAATAACTATCAAAATTGTCATTTAAAAGATTGTATTTTAGCATTCTTTAATTCAGATATTATACTTTAACAAATTTATATGGAATAGATTGTGAGAATTTAATTCTTTAGTTGTCTCTTAAAAATTGCAATTATGAGAAATAAAGTTATTTATTTAGAATTTATCCATCCCGGATGTTGATAAGGTAATTATGGTTAAATTATTGGTGTACATTTTTAATGTAAATGTCTGAGGACATTGATGATGAAAAATATGATTTTTTATTTACTGGTATCGTTAATGAAACTACAAATTTTACGAAATAAAACGTATACTGTTTGCTGCACGATATAACGTTATTGTTGTTTCCTAGTTTGTGCGTATATATACATAAGTCATCGCAAAGCGAGACTTACATGAATACATACATGGAATTTTTAAGAAAAGCGCAAATGTGCGACCACTTATAACCCATATACGATGTGCACGCGGTTCTTTAAATGCAAATTACAGATCAAGGACAACTTAAACTTAAATATCAATGTGTGGTCTGGTTCAAATGGGATTATTTAATAGGCTGATTTATGATCTAGCTACTGGAAAAACCAATTTCGAAAATTACAAAAATTTCGAATTATAATTAAATAAAAAAAATGATTGTTATTTTATCACATAATCTGAAAGTGAGTGGATTAATTTTATATGGTTTATACGAAATGAAAAACTATGACTTGTAGACAGCTAGTGAATAGTAAATATACTCAAACACAAAGGTTGATATTTAGCGAAATCTGAATGAGAAAAATAAAATAATAAGCTCATATCAGAGCATTAGAATGGTATTCGCGGTAGGTATACGTAAAAACGTTTAATAAGAAATGCGAAACGGTTACGTTAATGAACTTGAAATATGGAAATTAGACACACACACATTGACATGTACAAAAAGATAACTTAAAATTAACTTATTATTAGCTACTGATTAAATCCCAACACGACGACGAGAACACTTTGTATGTTGTTGATATTTGACAATTCACAGACGCAATTCTGAGGCGTAGATGACAACAGTCGTTATAATGACAGGATACACGCCAACCATCACCGGTCCCGTTATAGAAAGCATATCCAATATAGTACGTAAATAATGTATCATTGCTGGATCATTCCTGAAAAAAAAACGCAGACAACAGTTGTTCTTTCGACATTGATTATTTACTAATGCGATCGGTATTCTTATAGGACATTTAACTTACTCTGATGAATAATAGCATTTGATTTTCTTAACCATAAATGTTTGGCCACCTATCCGATACGAGTACCAAACTATCAACCATCAACATATTCCATGCATGTCATATTCGTTTTTCACAAAAATCCTGATAGGTTCACCATCTATAAAATCTCGCACGGTGGCGTATTTACGGAGGGGTGATACGTGGGATAGATCCACCTCCATTGTCCTTTTTTTGTAATACACAGTTGTATTATTTTCTGTATTTCTCAATATGATATTACTTTTAAGTATGTCTGTTTTTTAAATGTTCTAATCTTACTAATTGTACCGCTCTGATATATTAATCTTCGGCCATATATGCGACTATCGGTCGAGAAATACATATACCTATATAGTAGTATATGCTGCATTGTAATTTTTATTTCTGCTAATTATTTTTCATGGAAAATTGTTTATAATAAACCCGATAAGCAGTCGGTAAATAAAACGAAATGACTATCAAGACCATGGATTTACTTAAAAAAAATTTGTTACTAGTGGGTATAGGACTTAGTGTATGATATCGTGATTTGTGAATACTTTGAATAGTACATTTTCTGGTACGGTCGTCATTCCGAGTACTGACTTTCACACATTATTTTATTATTTAATTACAAATAAAAGAGTTTGAACAACATTAAGTATTACATAAGCAATAGTTTGACAGAAGTAAATATTTAATCAAGTTTCCTGTTCAATATTGAAATATAATTATAAGCTAAAAATTATTATATACCTAGTTTATTAGAACCGGCTTAATGGTTTGGCTTTATTGGCATGTGACGGGTCGATACAAATCATGCAAAATGAGATTATCGATGAACTCAGCATCCAAAATATTAGAAAAATGGATTTTGAATTATAACTTATATTAACTACTCAATTAAAAGAAACATTCTGATAGGAAAAATCTTTATTTAACTCAAACGACACATACTTAACGCACACCAATGGCAAAGCCTCACACACGGGCAACAACTAACATGTCGTATACAACTACACAAGTACAACTATCGCATACATCGACGAGCGCACCCTAGTGGCTCAGGTGTTCTCATTCCCCCTATGTTGTTCTCAACCGGAACATAACGATACTTGTAAACTTTTAATGGTCCACAAACACAATGCATTTTACAATAACAATTTATTGAACTTGACAATTTAAAACAATAAATGTAGAAATGAACATACAATTCTTAACAATTTAACAATTAATAAGTATTAGCCATACAACATATCATAAACTATTATAATAATAATGAGAACTCCACATAAAAATTAGTAATCAAGAAAAATAATACAAATAGATAGTTAGAATTGGTATAATTAATTCTATTTCAAATATTATGACCAAGATTTCAAAACAATAACATTCGAATTGAGTGTTTAATAAGAAATCAAAAAAATGTATTTTTTTGAATTTGTAAATATTAACATAAATTATAGTCCTAAATGGTGTTTATGAAATATTATGTAGTGTTATTAATAATTGATGGAAACGATATTAATAATTCATTTTTTAAATCTAAAGGTCCAGGTTTAAAGATAAAAACTTAAAAACTCAGTATTTTATAAGCATTTGAAAACATTGAATTTATGACATTTCGTCAAAATGAACATATAAAACATGTTTTTTAGTGATTATGAAATATCATATGAAATTGTAAATAAAATTTAATGAAACCTTAAAAATATTACTTATTCTCAATCTTATGGTCAACGTTTGAAGATAATAACTTAAGAATTCAGTATGTTATAAGCATTTGAAAACATTGAATTCATGATATTTCGTCAAAATTACTATGTAAAACCTTTTTTAGTGTTTATGAAATATCTGGTTAAATGATTGAGCTTGTTCTAAGTAATGGTAATAATAATTCATTTTCTAAATATAATGGTAACATTTCAAGACAATAACATTGAAATTCAGTGTTTTATAAGCAAATTAAAATTATGAATTTTTTTGAATTTGTAAAAATAAACACAAATTTCAGCCCTATATAGTGTTTATGAAATATTATGAAAAGTGTTATTAATAATTGATGAAAACGGTATAAATAATTCATTTTCTAAATCTAATGGGCCAGGTCTGAAAATATAAACATAAAAATTCAGTATTTTATCAGCATTTCAAAAAATGAAAAATAATGATTTGTCAAAATTAACATATAAAATATGTTTTATAGTGTTTATCTAATATAAGGTAAAATGATTCATTTTATTCTACGTAATGGTATTAATAATTAATTTTTTAAATCTAATGGTCCAGGTTTGAAGATAAAAACTTAAAAACTCAGTATTTTATATGCATTTCAAAAAATGAATATATAACATTTTGTCAAAATGAACATATAAAACATGTTTTTTAGTGTTATGAAATATCTGGTTAAATGATTGAGCTTGTTCTAAGTAATGGTAATAATAATTCATTTTCTAAATATAATGGTCCAGGTTTGAATATAAAAACTTAAAAACTCAGTATTTTATATGCATTTCAAAAAATGAATATATAACGTTTTGTCAAAATGAACATATAAAACATGTTTTTTAGTGTTATGAAATATCTGGTTAATTGATTGAGCTTGTTCTAAGTAATGGTAATAATAATTCATTTTCTAAATATAATGGTCCAGGTTTGAAGATATAAACTTAAAAAATCAGTATTTTATATGCATTTGAAAACATTGAATTTATGACATTTCGTCAAAATGAACATATAAAACATGTTTTTTAGTGATTATGAAATATCATATGAAATTGTAAATAAAATTTAATGAAACCTTAAAAATATTACTCTTTCTCAATCTTATGGTCAAGGTTAGAAGATAACAATTTAAGAATTCAGTATTTTACTAGCATTTGAAAAAAACGTATATATAATATTTCATCAAAATGAACATATAAAACATATTTTTAGTGATTATGAAATATCATATGAAATTGTAATTAAAATTTAATGAAACCTTAAAAATATTACTTATTCTCAATCTTATGGTCAAGGTTTGAAGATAATAACTTAAGAATTCAGTATGTTATAAGCATTTGAATACATTGAATTCATGATATTTCGTCAAAATTACTATGTAAAACCTTTTTTAGTGTTTATGGAATATCTGGTTAAATGATAGAGCTTGTTCTAAGTAATGGTAAAAATAATTTATATTCTAAATCTAATGGTCCAGGTTTGAAGATATAAACTTAAAAACTCAGTGTTTTAGAGAGAATTTAAAACTATGAATTTTTTTGAATTTGTGAAAATTAACATATAAAACATGTTTTTAGTGTCTATGAAATATCTGGTTAAATGATTGAGCTCGTTCTAAGTAATGGTAATAATAATTCATTTTCTAAATATACTGGTCAAGAGTTCAAGACAATAACATTAAAATTCAGTGTTTTATAAGTAATTAAAAACTATGAAAATTTTTGAATTTTTAAAGATTAACATAAATTATTGCCCTATATTGTGTTTATGAAATATTGGGAAACAAGTTATATATTAATGTTAGAATTGGTATTAATAATTGTTTTCTATATCTATTGGTCAAAGTATGAATTATATTTTATTGAAGATTTCAGTATTTTATAAGAATTTAAAAAAAATGAATTTATAATAACTCGTCAAAATTAACATATAAAACATGTTTAATAGTGTTTATGAAATATCAGGTTTACTGTTTAATTTTCTGATTCTAATGGTCAAGGTTTCAAGAGATTAGTTTAATATTTGAGTGGTTTAGAAGCACTTATAAATATGAATTTCTAATAACTATCAAAATTGTCATTTAAAAGATTGTATTTTAGCATTCTTTAATTCAGATATTATACTTTAACAAATTTATATGGAATAGATTGTGAGAATTTAATTCTTTAGTTGTCTCTTAAAAATTGCAATTATGAGAAATAAAGTTATTTATTTAGAATTTATCCATCCCGGATGTTGATAAGGTAATTATGGTTAAATTATTGGTGTACATTTTTAATGTAAATGTCTGAGGACATTGATGATGAAAAATATGATTTTTTATTTACTGGTATCGTTAATGAAACTACAAATTTTACGAAATAAAACGTATACTGTTTGCTGCACGATATAACGTTATTGTTGTTTCCTAGTTTGTGCGTATATATACATAAGTCATCGCAAAGCGAGACTTACATGAATACATACATGGAATTTTTAAGAAAAGCGCAAATGTGCGACCACTTATAACCCATATACGATGTGCACGCGGTTCTTTAAATGCAAATTACAGATCAAGGACAACTTAAACTTAAATATCAATGTGTGGTCTGGTTCAAATGGGATTATTTAATAGGCTGATTTATGATCTAGCTACTGGAAAAACCAATTTCGAAAATTACAAAAATTTCGAATTATAATTAAATAAAAAAAATGATTGTTATTTTATCACATAATCTGAAAGTGAGTGGATTAATTTTATATGGTTTATACGAAATGAAAAACTATGACTTGTAGACAGCTAGTGAATAGTAAATATACTCAAACACAAAGGTTGATATTTAGCGAAATCTGAATGAGAAAAATAAAATAATAAGCTCATATCAGAGCATTAGAATGGTATTCGCGGTAGGTATACGTAAAAACGTTTAATAAGAAATGCGAAACGGTTACGTTAATGAACTTGAAATATGGAAATTAGACACACACACATTGACATGTACAAAAAGATAACTTAAAATTAACTTATTATTAGCTACTGATTAAATCCCAACACGACGACGAGAACACTTTGTATGTTGTTGATATTTGACAATTCACAGACGCAATTCTGAGGCGTAGATGACAACAGTCGTTATAATGACAGGATACACGCCAACCATCACCGGTCCCGTTATAGAAAGCATATCCAATATAGTACGTAAATAATGTATCATTGCTGGATCATTCCTGAAAAAAAAACGCAGACAACAGTTGTTCTTTCGACATTGATTATTTACTAATGCGATCGGTATTCTTATAGGACATTTAACTTACTCTGATGAATAATAGCATTTGATTTTCTTAACCATAAATGTTTGGCCACCTATCCGATACGAGTACCAAACTATCAACCATCAACATATTCCATGCATGTCATATTCGTTTTTCACAAAAATCCTGATAGGTTCACCATCTATAAAATCTCGCACGGTGGCGTATTTACGGAGGGGTGATACGTGGGATAGATCCACCTCCATTGTCCTTTTTTTGTAATACACAGTTGTATTATTTTCTGTATTTCTCAATATGATATTACTTTTAAGTATGTCTGTTTTTTAAATGTTCTAATCTTACTAATTGTACCGCTCTGATATATTAATCTTCGGCCATATATGCGACTATCGGTCGAGAAATACATATACCTATATAGTAGTATATGCTGCATTGTAATTTTTATTTCTGCTAATTATTTTTCATGGAAAATTGTTTATAATAAACCCGATAAGCAGTCGGTAAATAAAACGAAATGACTATCAAGACCATGGATTTACTTAAAAAAAATTTGTTACTAGTGGGTATAGGACTTAGTGTATGATATCGTGATTTGTGAATACTTTGAATAGTACATTTTCTGGTACGGTCGTCATTCCGAGTACTGACTTTCACACATTATTTTATTATTTAATTACAAATAAAAGAGTTTGAACAACATTAAGTATTACATAAGCAATAGTTTGACAGAAGTAAATATTTAATCAAGTTTCCTGTTCAATATTGAAATATAATTATAAGCTAAAAATTATTATATACCTAGTTTATTAGAACCGGCTTAATGGTTTGGCTTTATTGGCATGTGACGGGTCGATACAAATCATGCAAAATGAGATTATCGATGAACTCAGCATCCAAAATATTAGAAAAATGGATTTTGAATTATAACTTATATTAACTACTCAATTAAAAGAAACATTCTGATAGGAAAAATCTTTATTTAACTCAAACGACACATACTTAACGCACACCAATGGCAAAGCCTCACACACGGGCAACAACTAACATGTCGTATACAACTACACAAGTACAACTATCGCATACATCGACGAGCGCACCCTAGTGGCTCAGGTGTTCTCATTCCCCCTATGTTGTTCTCAACCGGAACATAACGATACTTGTAAACTTTTAATGGTCCACAAACACAATGCATTTTACAATAACAATTTATTGAACTTGACAATTTAAAACAATAAATGTAGAAATGAACATACAATTCTTAACAATTTAACAATTAATAAGTATTAGCCATACAACATATCATAAACTATTATAATAATAATGAGAACTCCACATAAAAATTAGTAATCAAGAAAAATAATACAAATAGATAGTTAGAATTGGTATAATTAATTCTATTTCAAATATTATGGCCAAGATTTCAAAACAATAACATTCGAATTGAGTGTTTAATAAGAAATCAAAAAAATGTATTTTTTTGAATTTGTAAATATTAACATAAATTATAGTCCTAAATGGTGTTTATGAAATATTATGTAGTGTTATTAATAATTGATGGAAACGATATTAATAATTCATTTTTTAAATCTAAAGGTCCAGGTTTAAAGATAAAAACTTAAAAACTCAGTATTTTATAAGCATTTGAAAACATTGAATTTATGACATTTCGTCAAAATGAACATATAAAACATGTTTTTTAGTGATTATGAAATATCATATGAAATTGTAAATAAAATTTAATGAAACCTTAAAAATATTACTCTTTCTCAATCTTATGGTCAAGGTTAGAAGATAACAATTTAAGAATTCAGTATTTTACTAGCATTTGAAAAAAACGTATATATAATATTTCATCAAAATGAACATATAAAACATATTTTTAGTGATTATGAAATATCATATGAAATTGTAAATAAAATTTAATGAAACCTTAAAAATATTACTTATTCTCAATCTTATGGTCAAGGTTTGAAGATAATAACTTAAGAATTCAGTATGTTATAAGCATTTGAATACATTGAATTCATGATATTTCGTCAAAATTACTATGTAAAACCTTTTTTAGTGTTTATGGAATATCTGGTTAAATGATAGAGCTTGTTCTAAGTAATGGTAAAAATAATTTATATTCTAAATCTAATGGTCCAGGTTTGAAGATATAAACTTAAAAACTCAGTGTTTTAGAGAGAATTTAAAACTATGAATTTTTTTGAATTTGTGAAAATTAACATATAAAACATGTTTTTAGTGTCTATGAAATATCTGGTTAAATGATTGAGCTCGTTCTAAGTAATGGTAATAATAATTCATTTTCTAAATATACTGGTCAAGAGTTCAAGACAATAACATTAAAATTCAGTGTTTTATAAGTAATTAAAAACTATGAAAATTTTTGAATTTTTAAAGATTAACATAAATTATTGCCCTATATTGTGTTTATGAAATATTGGGAAACAAGTTATATATTAATGTTAGAATTGGTATTAATAATTGTTTTCTATATCTATTGGTCAAAGTATGAATTATATTTTATTGAAGATTTCAGTATTTTATAAGAATTTAAAAAAAATGAATTTATAATAACTCGTCAAAATTAACATATAAAACATGTTTAATAGTGTTTATGAAATATCAGGTTTACTGTTTAATTTTCTGATTCTAATGGTCAAGGTTTCAAGAGATTAGTTTAATATTTGAGTGGTTTAGAAGCACTTATAAATATGAATTTCTAATAACTATCAAAATTGTCATTTAAAAGATTGTATTTTAGCATTCTTTAATTCAGATATTATACTTTAACAAATTTATATGGAATAGATTGTGAGAATTTAATTCTTTAGTTGTCTCTTAAAAATTGCAATTATGAGAAATAAAGTTATTTATTTAGAATTTATCCATCCCGGATGTTGATAAGGTAATTATGGTTAAATTATTGGTGTACATTTTTAATGTAAATGTCTGAGGACATTGATGATGAAAAATATGATTTTTTATTTACTGGTATCGTTAATGAAACTACAAATTTTACGAAATAAAACGTATACTGTTTGCTGCACGATATAACGTTATTGTTGTTTCCTAGTTTGTGCGTATATATACATAAGTCATCGCAAAGCGAGACTTACATGAATACATACATGGAATTTTTAAGAAAAGCGCAAATGTGCGACCACTTATAACCCATATACGATGTGCACGCGGTTCTTTAAATGCAAATTACAGATCAAGGACAACTTAAACTTAAATATCAATGTGTGGTCTGGTTCAAATGGGATTATTTAATAGGCTGATTTATGATCTAGCTACTGGAAAAACCAATTTCGAAAATTACAAAAATTTCGAATTATAATTAAATAAAAAAAATGATTGTTATTTTATCACATAATCTGAAAGTGAGTGGATTAATTTTATATGGTTTATACGAAATGAAAAACTATGACTTGTAGACAGCTAGTGAATAGTAAATATACTCAAACACAAAGGTTGATATTTAGCGAAATCTGAATGAGAAAAATAAAATAATAAGCTCATATCAGAGCATTAGAATGGTATTCGCGGTAGGTATACGTAAAAACGTTTAATAAGAAATGCGAAACGGTTACGTTAATGAACTTGAAATATGGAAATTAGACACACACACATTGACATGTACAAAAAGATAACTTAAAATTAACTTATTATTAGCTACTGATTAAATCCCAACACGACGACGAGAACACTTTGTATGTTGTTGATATTTGACAATTCACAGACGCAATTCTGAGGCGTAGATGACAACAGTCGTTATAATGACAGGATACACGCCAACCATCACCGGTCCCGTTATAGAAAGCATATCCAATATAGTACGTAAATAATGTATCATTGCTGGATCATTCCTGAAAAAAAAACGCAGACAACAGTTGTTCTTTCGACATTGATTATTTACTAATGCGATCGGTATTCTTATAGGACATTTAACTTACTCTGATGAATAATAGCATTTGATTTTCTTAACCATAAATGTTTGGCCACCTATCCGATACGAGTACCAAACTATCAACCATCAACATATTCCATGCATGTCATATTCGTTTTTCACAAAAATCCTGATAGGTTCACCATCTATAAAATCTCGCACGGTGGCGTATTTACGGAGGGGTGATACGTGGGATAGATCCACCTCCATTGACCTTTTTTTGTAATAGACAGTTGTATTATTTTCTGTATTTCTCAATATGATATTACTTTTAAGTATGTCTGTTTTTTAAATGTTCTAATCTTACTAATTGTACCGCTCTGATATATTAATCTTCGGCCATATATGCGACTATCGGTCGAGAAATACATATACCTATATAGTAGTATATGCTGCATTGTAATTTTTATTTCTGCTAATTATTTTTCATGGAAAATTGTTTATAATAAACCCGATAAGCAGTCGGTAAATAAAACGAAATGACTATCAAGACCATGGATTTACTTAAAAAAAATTTGCTACTAGTGGGTATAGGACTTAGTGTATGATATCGTGATTTGTGAATACTTTGAATAGTACATTTTCTGGTACGGTCGTCATTCCGAGTACTGACTTTCACACATAATTTTATTATTTAATTACAAATAAAAGAGTTTGAACAACATTAAGTATTACATAAGCAATAGTTTGACAGAAGTAAATATTTAATCAAGTTTCCTGTTCAATATTGAAATATAATTATAAGCTAAAAATTATTATATACCTAGTTTATTAGAACCGGCTTAATGGTTTGGCTTTATTGGCATGTGACGGGTCGATAAAAATCATGCAAAATGAGATTATCGATGAACTCAGCATCCAAAATATTAGAAAAATGGATTTTGAATTATAACTTATATTAACTACTCAATTAAAAGAAACATTCTGATAGGAAAAATCTTTATTTAACTCAAACGACACATACTTAACGCACACCAATGGCAAAGCCTCACACACGGGCAACAACTAACATGTCGTATACAACTACACAAGTACAACTATCGCATACATCGACGAGCGCACCCTAGTGGCTCAGGTGTTCTCATTCCCCCTATGTTGTTCTCAACCGGAACATAACGATACTTGTAAACTTTTAATGGTCCACAAACACAATGCATTTTACAATAACAATTTATTGAACTTGACAATTTAAAACAATAAATGTAGAAATGAACATACAATTCTTAACAATTTAACAATTAATAAGTATTAGCCATACAACATATCATAAACTATTATAATAATAATGAGAACTCCACATAAAAATTAGTAATCAAGAAAAATAATACAAATAGATAGTTAGAATTGGTATAATTAATTCTATTTCAAATATTATGACCAAGATTTCAAAACAATAACATTCGAATTGAGTGTTTAATAAGAAATCAAAAAAATACATTTTTTTGAATTTGTAAATATTAACATAAATTATAGTCCTAAATGGTGTTTATGAAATATTATGTAGTGTTATTAATAATTGATGGAAACGATATTAATAATTCATTTTTTAAATCTAAAGGTCCAGGTTTAAAGATAAAAACTTAAAAATTCAGTATTTTATCAGCATTTCAAAAAATGAAAAATTATGATTTGTCAAAATTAACATATAAAATATGTTTTATAGTGTTTATCTAACATAAGGTAAAATGATTCATTTTATTCTACGTAATGGTATTAATAATTAATTTTTTAAATCTAATGGTCCAGGTTTGAAGATATTAACTTAAAAACTCAGTATTTTATCAGTATTTCAAAAAATGAATGTATAACATTTTGTCAAAATTAACATATAAAACATGTTATTTAGTGTTATGGAATATCTGGTTAAATGATAGAGCTTGTTCTAAGTAATGGTAAAAATAATTCATATTCTAAATCTAATGGTCCAGGTTTGAAGATATAAACTTAAAAATTCAGTATTTTATATGCATTTGAAAACATTGAATTTATGACATTTCGTCAAAATGAACATATAAAACATGTTTTTTAGTGATTATGAAATATCATATTAAATTGTAAATAAAATTTAATGAAACCTTAAAAATATTACTCTTTCTCAATCTTATGGTCAAGGTTAGAAGATAACAATTTAAGAATTCAGTATTTTACTAGCATTTGAAAAAAATGAATATATAACATTTTGTGAAAATGAAATTATAAAACATGTTCTTTAGTGTTATGGAATATCTGGTTAAATGATAGAGCTTGTTCTAAGTAATGGTATTAATAATTAATTTTTTAAATCTAATGGTCCAGGTTTGAAGATATTAACTTAAAAACTCAGTATTTTATCAGTATTTCAAAAAATGAATGTATAACATTTTGTCAAAATTAACATATAAAACATGTTATTTAGTGTTATGGAATATCTGGTTAAATGATAGAGCTTGTTCTAAGTAATGGTAAAAATAATTCATATTCTAAATCTAATGGTCCAGGTTTGAAGATATAAACTTAAAAATTCAGTATTTTATATGCATTTGAAAACATTGAATTTATGACATTTCGTCAAAATGAACATATAAAACATGTTTTTTAGTGATTATGAAATATCATATTAAATTGTAAATAAAATTTAATGAAACCTTAAAAATATTACTCTTTCTCAATCTTATGGTCAAGGTTAGAAGATAACAATTTAAGAATTCAGTATTTTACTAGCATTTGAAAAAAACGTATATATAATATTTCATCAAAATGAACATATAAAACATATTTTTAGTGATTATGAAATATCATATGAAATTGTAAATAAAATTTAATGAAACCTTAAAAATATTACTTATTCTCAATCTTATGGTCAAGGTTTGAAGATAATAACTTAAGAATTCAGTATGTTATAAGCATTTGAATACATTGAATTCATGATATTTCGTCAAAATTACTATGTAAAACCTTTTTTAGTGTTTATGGAATATCTGGTTAAATGATAGAGCTTGTTCTAAGTAATGGTAAAAATAATTTATATTCTAAATCTAATGGTCCAGGTTTGAAGATATAAACTTAAAAACTCAGTGTTTTAGAGAGAATTTAAAACTATGAATTTTTTTGAATTTGTGAAAATTAACATATAAAACATGTTTTTAGTGTCTATGAAATATCTGGTTAAATGATTGAGCTCGTTCTAAGTAATGGTAATAATAATTCATTTTCTAAATATACTGGTCAAGAGTTCAAGACAATAACATTAAAATTCAGTGTTTTATAAGTAATTAAAAACTATGAAAATTTTTGAATTTTTAAAGATTAACATAAATTATTGCCCTATATTGTGTTTATGAAATATTGGGAAACAAGTTATATATTAATGTTAGAATTGGTATTAATAATTGTTTTCTATATCTATTGGTCAAAGTATGAATTATATTTTATTGAAGATTTCAGTATTTTATAAGAATTTAAAAAAAAATGAATTTATAATAACTCGTCAAAATTAACATATAAAACATGTTTAATAGTGTTTATGAAATATCAGGTTTACTGTTTAATTTTCTGATTCTAATGGTCAAGGTTTCAAGAGATTAGTTTAATATTTGAGTGGTTTAGAAGCACTTATAAATATGAATTTCTAATAACTATCAAAATTGTCATTTAAAAGATTGTATTTTAGCATTCTTTAATTCAGATATTATACTTTAACAAATTTATATGGAATAGATTGTGAGAATTTAATTCTTTAGTTGTCTCTTAAAAATTGCAATTATGAGAAATAAAGTTATTTATTTAGAATTTATCCATCCCGGATGTTGATAAGGTAATTATGGTTAAATTATTGGTGTACATTTTTAATGTAAATGTCTGAGGACATTGATGATGAAAAATATGATTTTTTATTTACTGGTATCGTTAATGAAACTACAAATTTTACGAAATAAAACGTATACTGTTTGCTGCACGATATAACGTTATTGTTGTTTCCTAGTTTGTGCGTATATATACATAAGTCATCGCAAAGCGAGACTTACATGAATACATACATGGAATTTTTAAGAAAAGCGCAAATGTGCGACCACTTATAACCCATATACGATGTGCACGCGGTTCTTTAAATGCAAATTACAGATCAAGGACAACTTAAACTTAAATATCAATGTGTGGTCTGGTTCAAATGGGATTATTTAATAGGCTGATTTATGATCTAGCTACTGGAAAAACCAATTTCGAAAATTACAAAAATTTCGAATTATAATTAAATAAAAAAAATGATTGTTATTTTATCACATAATCTGAAAGTGAGTGGATTAATTTTATATGGTTTATACGAAATGAAAAACTATGACTTGTAGACAGCTAGTGAATAGTAAATATACTCAAACACAAAGGTTGATATTTAGCGAAATCTGAATGAGAAAAATAAAATAATAAGCTCATATCAGAGCATTAGAATGGTATTCGCGGTAGGTATACGTAAAAACGTTTAATAAGAAATGCGAAACGGTTACGTTAATGAACTTGAAATATGGAAATTAGACACACACACATTGACATGTACAAAAAGATAACTTAAAATTAACTTATTATTAGCTACTGATTAAATCCCAACACGACGACGAGAACACTTTGTATGTTGTTGATATTTGACAATTCACAGACGCAATTCTGAGGCGTAGATGACAACAGTCGTTATAATGACAGGATACACGCCAACCATCACCGGTCCCGTTATAGAAAGCATATCCAATATAGTACGTAAATAATGTATCATTGCTGGATCATTCCTGAAAAAAAAACGCAGACAACAGTTGTTCTTTCGACATTGATTATTTACTAATGCGATCGGTATTCTTATAGGACATTTAACTTACTCTGATGAATAATAGCATTTGATTTTCTTAACCATAAATGTTTGGCCACCTATCCGATACGAGTACCAAACTATCAACCATCAACATATTCCATGCATGTCATATTCGTTTTTCACAAAAATCCTGATAGGTTCACCATCTATAAAATCTCGCACGGTGGCGTATTTACGGAGGGGTGATACGTGGGATAGATCCACCTCCATTGTCCTTTTTTTGTAATACACAGTTGTATTATTTTCTGTATTTCTCAATATGATATTACTTTTAAGTATGTCTGTTTTTTAAATGTTCTAATCTTACTAATTGTACCGCTCTGATATATTAATCTTCGGCCATATATGCGACTATCGGTCGAGAAATACATATACCTATATAGTAGTATATGCTGCATTGTAATTTTTATTTCTGCTAATTATTTTTCATGGAAAATTGTTTATAATAAACCCGATAAGCAGTCGGTAAATAAAACGAAATGACTATCAAGACCATGGATTTACTTAAAAAAAATTTGTTACTAGTGGGTATAGGACTTAGTGTATGATATCGTGATTTGTGAATACTTTGAATAGTACATTTTCTGGTACGGTCGTCATTCCGAGTACTGACTTTCACACATTATTTTATTATTTAATTACAAATAAAAGAGTTTGAACAACATTAAGTATTACATAAGCAATAGTTTGACAGAAGTAAATATTTAATCAAGTTTCCTGTTCAATATTGAAATATAATTATAAGCTAAAAATTATTATATACCTAGTTTATTAGAACCGGCTTAATGGTTTGGCTTTATTGGCATGTGACGGGTCGATACAAATCATGCAAAATGAGATTATCGATGAACTCAGCATCCAAAATATTAGAAAAATGGATTTTGAATTATAACTTATATTAACTACTCAATTAAAAGAAACATTCTGATAGGAAAAATCTTTATTTAACTCAAACGACACATACTTAACGCACACCAATGGCAAAGCCTCACACACGGGCAACAACTAACATGTCGTATACAACTACACAAGTACAACTATCGCATACATCGACGAGCGCACCCTAGTGGCTCAGGTGTTCTCATTCCCCCTATGTTGTTCTCAACCGGAACATAACGATACTTGTAAACTTTTAATGGTCCACAAACACAATGCATTTTACAATAACAATTTATTGAACTTGACAATTTAAAACAATAAATGTAGAAATGAACATACAATTCTTAACAATTTAACAATTAATAAGTATTAGCCATACAACATATCATAAACTATTATAATAATAATGAGAACTCCACATAAAAATTAGTAATCAAGAAAAATAATACAAATAGATAGTTAGAATTGGTATAATTAATTCTATTTCAAATATTATGACCAAGATTTCAAAACAATAACATTCGAATTGAGTGTTTAATAAGAAATCAAAAAAATGTATTTTTTTGAATTTGTAAATATTAACATAAATTATAGTCCTAAATGGTGTTTATGAAATATTATGTAGTGTTATTAATAATTGATGGAAACGATATTAATAATTCATTTTTTAAATCTAAAGGTCCAGGTTTAAAGATAAAAACTTAAAAACTCAGTATTTTATAAGCATTTGAAAACATTGAATTTATGACATTTCGTCAAAATGAACATATAAAACATGTTTTTTAGTGATTATGAAATATCATATGAAATTGTAAATAAAATTTAATGAAACCTTAAAAATATTACTTATTCTCAATCTTATGGTCAACGTTTGAAGATAATAACTTAAGAATTCAGTATGTTATAAGCATTTGAAAACATTGAATTCATGATATTTCGTCAAAATTACTATGTAAAACCTTTTTTAGTGTTTATGAAATATCTGGTTAAATGATTGAGCTTGTTCTAAGTAATGGTAATAATAATTCATTTTCTAAATATAATGGTAACATTTCAAGACAATAACATTGAAATTCAGTGTTTTATAAGCAAATTAAAATTATGAATTTTTTTGAATTTGTAAAAATAAACACAAATTTCAGCCCTATATAGTGTTTATGAAATATTATGAAAAGTGTTATTAATAATTGATGAAAACGGTATAAATAATTCATTTTCTAAATCTAATGGGCCAGGTCTGAAAATATAAACATAAAAATTCAGTATTTTATCAGCATTTCAAAAAATGAAAAATAATGATTTGTCAAAATTAACATATAAAATATGTTTTATAGTGTTTATCTAATATAAGGTAAAATGATTCATTTTATTCTACGTAATGGTATTAATAATTAATTTTTTAAATCTAATGGTCCAGGTTTGAAGATAAAAACTTAAAAACTCAGTATTTTATATGCATTTCAAAAAATGAATATATAACATTTTGTCAAAATGAACATATAAAACATGTTTTTTAGTGTTATGAAATATCTGGTTAAATGATTGAGCTTGTTCTAAGTAATGGTAATAATAATTCATTTTCTAAATATAATGGTCCAGGTTTGAATATAAAAACTTAAAAACTCAGTATTTTATATGCATTTCAAAAAATGAATATATAACGTTTTGTCAAAATGAACATATAAAACATGTTTTTTAGTGTTATGAAATATCTGGTTAATTGATTGAGCTTGTTCTAAGTAATGGTAATAATAATTCATTTTCTAAATATAATGGTCCAGGTTTGAAGATATAAACTTAAAAAATCAGTATTTTATATGCATTTGAAAACATTGAATTTATGACATTTCGTCAAAATGAACATATAAAACATGTTTTTTAGTGATTATGAAATATCATATGAAATTGTAAATAAAATTTAATGAAACCTTAAAAATATTACTCTTTCTCAATCTTATGGTCAAGGTTAGAAGATAACAATTTAAGAATTCAGTATTTTACTAGCATTTGAAAAAAACGTATATATAATATTTCATCAAAATGAACATATAAAACATATTTTTAGTGATTATGAAATATCATATGAAATTGTAATTAAAATTTAATGAAACCTTAAAAATATTACTTATTCTCAATCTTATGGTCAAGGTTTGAAGATAATAACTTAAGAATTCAGTATGTTATAAGCATTTGAATACATTGAATTCATGATATTTCGTCAAAATTACTATGTAAAACCTTTTTTAGTGTTTATGGAATATCTGGTTAAATGATAGAGCTTGTTCTAAGTAATGGTAAAAATAATTTATATTCTAAATCTAATGGTCCAGGTTTGAAGATATAAACTTAAAAACTCAGTGTTTTAGAGAGAATTTAAAACTATGAATTTTTTTGAATTTGTGAAAATTAACATATAAAACATGTTTTTAGTGTCTATGAAATATCTGGTTAAATGATTGAGCTCGTTCTAAGTAATGGTAATAATAATTCATTTTCTAAATATACTGGTCAAGAGTTCAAGACAATAACATTAAAATTCAGTGTTTTATAAGTAATTAAAAACTATGAAAATTTTTGAATTTTTAAAGATTAACATAAATTATTGCCCTATATTGTGTTTATGAAATATTGGGAAACAAGTTATATATTAATGTTAGAATTGGTATTAATAATTGTTTTCTATATCTATTGGTCAAAGTATGAATTATATTTTATTGAAGATTTCAGTATTTTATAAGAATTTAAAAAAAATGAATTTATAATAACTCGTCAAAATTAACATATAAAACATGTTTAATAGTGTTTATGAAATATCAGGTTTACTGTTTAATTTTCTGATTCTAATGGTCAAGGTTTCAAGAGATTAGTTTAATATTTGAGTGGTTTAGAAGCACTTATAAATATGAATTTCTAATAACTATCAAAATTGTCATTTAAAAGATTGTATTTTAGCATTCTTTAATTCAGATATTATACTTTAACAAATTTATATGGAATAGATTGTGAGAATTTAATTCTTTAGTTGTCTCTTAAAAATTGCAATTATGAGAAATAAAGTTATTTATTTAGAATTTATCCATCCCGGATGTTGATAAGGTAATTATGGTTAAATTATTGGTGTACATTTTTAATGTAAATGTCTGAGGACATTGATGATGAAAAATATGATTTTTTATTTACTGGTATCGTTAATGAAACTACAAATTTTACGAAATAAAACGTATACTGTTTGCTGCACGATATAACGTTATTGTTGTTTCCTAGTTTGTGCGTATATATACATAAGTCATCGCAAAGCGAGACTTACATGAATACATACATGGAATTTTTAAGAAAAGCGCAAATGTGCGACCACTTATAACCCATATACGATGTGCACGCGGTTCTTTAAATGCAAATTACAGATCAAGGACAACTTAAACTTAAATATCAATGTGTGGTCTGGTTCAAATGGGATTATTTAATAGGCTGATTTATGATCTAGCTACTGGAAAAACCAATTTCGAAAATTACAAAAATTTCGAATTATAATTAAATAAAAAAAATGATTGTTATTTTATCACATAATCTGAAAGTGAGTGGATTAATTTTATATGGTTTATACGAAATGAAAAACTATGACTTGTAGACAGCTAGTGAATAGTAAATATACTCAAACACAAAGGTTGATATTTAGCGAAATCTGAATGAGAAAAATAAAATAATAAGCTCATATCAGAGCATTAGAATGGTATTCGCGGTAGGTATACGTAAAAACGTTTAATAAGAAATGCGAAACGGTTACGTTAATGAACTTGAAATATGGAAATTAGACACACACACATTGACATGTACAAAAAGATAACTTAAAATTAACTTATTATTAGCTACTGATTAAATCCCAACACGACGACGAGAACACTTTGTATGTTGTTGATATTTGACAATTCACAGACGCAATTCTGAGGCGTAGATGACAACAGTCGTTATAATGACAGGATACACGCCAACCATCACCGGTCCCGTTATAGAAAGCATATCCAATATAGTACGTAAATAATGTATCATTGCTGGATCATTCCTGAAAAAAAAACGCAGACAACAGTTGTTCTTTCGACATTGATTATTTACTAATGCGATCGGTATTCTTATAGGACATTTAACTTACTCTGATGAATAATAGCATTTGATTTTCTTAACCATAAATGTTTGGCCACCTATCCGATACGAGTACCAAACTATCAACCATCAACATATTCCATGCATGTCATATTCGTTTTTCACAAAAATCCTGATAGGTTCACCATCTATAAAATCTCGCACGGTGGCGTATTTACGGAGGGGTGATACGTGGGATAGATCCACCTCCATTGTCCTTTTTTTGTAATACACAGTTGTATTATTTTCTGTATTTCTCAATATGATATTACTTTTAAGTATGTCTGTTTTTTAAATGTTCTAATCTTACTAATTGTACCGCTCTGATATATTAATCTTCGGCCATATATGCGACTATCGGTCGAGAAATACATATACCTATATAGTAGTATATGCTGCATTGTAATTTTTATTTCTGCTAATTATTTTTCATGGAAAATTGTTTATAATAAACCCGATAAGCAGTCGGTAAATAAAACGAAATGACTATCAAGACCATGGATTTACTTAAAAAAAATTTGTTACTAGTGGGTATAGGACTTAGTGTATGATATCGTGATTTGTGAATACTTTGAATAGTACATTTTCTGGTACGGTCGTCATTCCGAGTACTGACTTTCACACATTATTTTATTATTTAATTACAAATAAAAGAGTTTGAACAACATTAAGTATTACATAAGCAATAGTTTGACAGAAGTAAATATTTAATCAAGTTTCCTGTTCAATATTGAAATATAATTATAAGCTAAAAATTATTATATACCTAGTTTATTAGAACCGGCTTAATGGTTTGGCTTTATTGGCATGTGACGGGTCGATACAAATCATGCAAAATGAGATTATCGATGAACTCAGCATCCAAAATATTAGAAAAATGGATTTTGAATTATAACTTATATTAACTACTCAATTAAAAGAAACATTCTGATAGGAAAAATCTTTATTTAACTCAAACGACACATACTTAACGCACACCAATGGCAAAGCCTCACACACGGGCAACAACTAACATGTCGTATACAACTACACAAGTACAACTATCGCATACATCGACGAGCGCACCCTAGTGGCTCAGGTGTTCTCATTCCCCCTATGTTGTTCTCAACCGGAACATAACGATACTTGTAAACTTTTAATGGTCCACAAACACAATGCATTTTACAATAACAATTTATTGAACTTGACAATTTAAAACAATAAATGTAGAAATGAACATACAATTCTTAACAATTTAACAATTAATAAGTATTAGCCATACAACATATCATAAACTATTATAATAATAATGAGAACTCCACATAAAAATTAGTAATCAAGAAAAATAATACAAATAGATAGTTAGAATTGGTATAATTAATTCTATTTCAAATATTATGACCAAGATTTCAAAACAATAACATTCGAATTGAGTGTTTAATAAGAAATCAAAAAAATGTATTTTTTTGAATTTGTAAATATTAACATAAATTATAGTCCTAAATGGTGTTTATGAAATATTATGTAGTGTTATTAATAATTGATGGAAACGATATTAATAATTCATTTTTTAAATCTAAAGGTCCAGGTTTAAAGATAAAAACTTAAAAACTCAGTATTTTATAAGCATTTGAAAACATTGAATTTATGACATTTCGTCAAAATGAACATATAAAACATGTTTTTTAGTGATTATGAAATATCATATGAAATTGTAAATAAAATTTAATGAAACCTTAAAAATATTACTTATTCTCAATCTTATGGTCAACGTTTGAAGATAATAACTTAAGAATTCAGTATGTTATAAGCATTTGAAAACATTGAATTCATGATATTTCGTCAAAATTACTATGTAAAACCTTTTTTAGTGTTTATGAAATATCTGGTTAAATGATTGAGCTTGTTCTAAGTAATGGTAATAATAATTCATTTTCTAAATATAATGGTAACATTTCAAGACAATAACATTGAAATTCAGTGTTTTATAAGCAAATTAAAATTATGAATTTTTTTGAATTTGTAAAAATAAACACAAATTTCAGCCCTATATAGTGTTTATGAAATATTATGAAAAGTGTTATTAATAATTGATGAAAACGGTATAAATAATTCATTTTCTAAATCTAATGGGCCAGGTCTGAAAATATAAACATAAAAATTCAGTATTTTATCAGCATTTCAAAAAATGAAAAATAATGATTTGTCAAAATTAACATATAAAATATGTTTTATAGTGTTTATCTAATATAAGGTAAAATGATTCATTTTATTCTACGTAATGGTATTAATAATTAATTTTTTAAATCTAATGGTCCAGGTTTGAAGATAAAAACTTAAAAACTCAGTATTTTATATGCATTTCAAAAAATGAATATATAACATTTTGTCAAAATGAACATATAAAACATGTTTTTTAGTGTTATGAAATATCTGGTTAAATGATTGAGCTTGTTCTAAGTAATGGTAATAATAATTCATTTTCTAAATATAATGGTCCAGGTTTGAATATAAAAACTTAAAAACTCAGTATTTTATATGCATTTCAAAAAATGAATATATAACGTTTTGTCAAAATGAACATATAAAACATGTTTTTTAGTGTTATGAAATATCTGGTTAATTGATTGAGCTTGTTCTAAGTAATGGTAATAATAATTCATTTTCTAAATATAATGGTCCAGGTTTGAAGATATAAACTTAAAAAATCAGTATTTTATATGCATTTGAAAACATTGAATTTATGACATTTCGTCAAAATGAACATATAAAACATGTTTTTTAGTGATTATGAAATATCATATGAAATTGTAAATAAAATTTAATGAAACCTTAAAAATATTACTCTTTCTCAATCTTATGGTCAAGGTTAGAAGATAACAATTTAAGAATTCAGTATTTTACTAGCATTTGAAAAAAACGTATATATAATATTTCATCAAAATGAACATATAAAACATATTTTTAGTGATTATGAAATATCATATGAAATTGTAATTAAAATTTAATGAAACCTTAAAAATATTACTTATTCTCAATCTTATGGTCAAGGTTTGAAGATAATAACTTAAGAATTCAGTATGTTATAAGCATTTGAATACATTGAATTCATGATATTTCGTCAAAATTACTATGTAAAACCTTTTTTAGTGTTTATGGAATATCTGGTTAAATGATAGAGCTTGTTCTAAGTAATGGTAAAAATAATTTATATTCTAAATCTAATGGTCCAGGTTTGAAGATATAAACTTAAAAACTCAGTGTTTTAGAGAGAATTTAAAACTATGAATTTTTTTGAATTTGTGAAAATTAACATATAAAACATGTTTTTAGTGTCTATGAAATATCTGGTTAAATGATTGAGCTCGTTCTAAGTAATGGTAATAATAATTCATTTTCTAAATATACTGGTCAAGAGTTCAAGACAATAACATTAAAATTCAGTGTTTTATAAGTAATTAAAAACTATGAAAATTTTTGAATTTTTAAAGATTAACATAAATTATTGCCCTATATTGTGTTTATGAAATATTGGGAAACAAGTTATATATTAATGTTAGAATTGGTATTAATAATTGTTTTCTATATCTATTGGTCAAAGTATGAATTATATTTTATTGAAGATTTCAGTATTTTATAAGAATTTAAAAAAAATGAATTTATAATAACTCGTCAAAATTAACATATAAAACATGTTTAATAGTGTTTATGAAATATCAGGTTTACTGTTTAATTTTCTGATTCTAATGGTCAAGGTTTCAAGAGATTAGTTTAATATTTGAGTGGTTTAGAAGCACTTATAAATATGAATTTCTAATAACTATCAAAATTGTCATTTAAAAGATTGTATTTTAGCATTCTTTAATTCAGATATTATACTTTAACAAATTTATATGGAATAGATTGTGAGAATTTAATTCTTTAGTTGTCTCTTAAAAATTGCAATTATGAGAAATAAAGTTATTTATTTAGAATTTATCCATCCCGGATGTTGATAAGGTAATTATGGTTAAATTATTGGTGTACATTTTTAATGTAAATGTCTGAGGACATTGATGATGAAAAATATGATTTTTTATTTACTGGTATCGTTAATGAAACTACAAATTTTACGAAATAAAACGTATACTGTTTGCTGCACGATATAACGTTATTGTTGTTTCCTAGTTTGTGCGTATATATACATAAGTCATCGCAAAGCGAGACTTACATGAATACATACATGGAATTTTTAAGAAAAGCGCAAATGTGCGACCACTTATAACCCATATACGATGTGCACGCGGTTCTTTAAATGCAAATTACAGATCAAGGACAACTTAAACTTAAATATCAATGTGTGGTCTGGTTCAAATGGGATTATTTAATAGGCTGATTTATGATCTAGCTACTGGAAAAACCAATTTCGAAAATTACAAAAATTTCGAATTATAATTAAATAAAAAAAATGATTGTTATTTTATCACATAATCTGAAAGTGAGTGGATTAATTTTATATGGTTTATACGAAATGAAAAACTATGACTTGTAGACAGCTAGTGAATAGTAAATATACTCAAACACAAAGGTTGATATTTAGCGAAATCTGAATGAGAAAAATAAAATAATAAGCTCATATCAGAGCATTAGAATGGTATTCGCGGTAGGTATACGTAAAAACGTTTAATAAGAAATGCGAAACGGTTACGTTAATGAACTTGAAATATGGAAATTAGACACACACACATTGACATGTACAAAAAGATAACTTAAAATTAACTTATTATTAGCTACTGATTAAATCCCAACACGACGACGAGAACACTTTGTATGTTGTTGATATTTGACAATTCACAGACGCAATTCTGAGGCGTAGATGACAACAGTCGTTATAATGACAGGATACACGCCAACCATCACCGGTCCCGTTATAGAAAGCATATCCAATATAGTACGTAAATAATGTATCATTGCTGGATCATTCCTGAAAAAAAAACGCAGACAACAGTTGTTCTTTCGACATTGATTATTTACTAATGCGATCGGTATTCTTATAGGACATTTAACTTACTCTGATGAATAATAGCATTTGATTTTCTTAACCATAAATGTTTGGCCACCTATCCGATACGAGTACCAAACTATCAACCATCAACATATTCCATGCATGTCATATTCGTTTTTCACAAAAATCCTGATAGGTTCACCATCTATAAAATCTCGCACGGTGGCGTATTTACGGAGGGGTGATACGTGGGATAGATCCACCTCCATTGTCCTTTTTTTGTAATACACAGTTGTATTATTTTCTGTATTTCTCAATATGATATTACTTTTAAGTATGTCTGTTTTTTAAATGTTCTAATCTTACTAATTGTACCGCTCTGATATATTAATCTTCGGCCATATATGCGACTATCGGTCGAGAAATACATATACCTATATAGTAGTATATGCTGCATTGTAATTTTTATTTCTGCTAATTATTTTTCATGGAAAATTGTTTATAATAAACCCGATAAGCAGTCGGTAAATAAAACGAAATGACTATCAAGACCATGGATTTACTTAAAAAAAATTTGTTACTAGTGGGTATAGGACTTAGTGTATGATATCGTGATTTGTGAATACTTTGAATAGTACATTTTCTGGTACGGTCGTCATTCCGAGTACTGACTTTCACACATTATTTTATTATTTAATTACAAATAAAAGAGTTTGAACAACATTAAGTATTACATAAGCAATAGTTTGACAGAAGTAAATATTTAATCAAGTTTCCTGTTCAATATTGAAATATAATTATAAGCTAAAAATTATTATATACCTAGTTTATTAGAACCGGCTTAATGGTTTGGCTTTATTGGCATGTGACGGGTCGATACAAATCATGCAAAATGAGATTATCGATGAACTCAGCATCCAAAATATTAGAAAAATGGATTTTGAATTATAACTTATATTAACTACTCAATTAAAAGAAACATTCTGATAGGAAAAATCTTTATTTAACTCAAACGACACATACTTAACGCACACCAATGGCAAAGCCTCACACACGGGCAACAACTAACATGTCGTATACAACTACACAAGTACAACTATCGCATACATCGACGAGCGCACCCTAGTGGCTCAGGTGTTCTCATTCCCCCTATGTTGTTCTCAACCGGAACATAACGATACTTGTAAACTTTTAATGGTCCACAAACACAATGCATTTTACAATAACAATTTATTGAACTTGACAATTTAAAACAATAAATGTAGAAATGAACATACAATTCTTAACAATTTAACAATTAATAAGTATTAGCCATACAACATATCATAAACTATTATAATAATAATGAGAACTCCACATAAAAATTAGTAATCAAGAAAAATAATACAAATAGATAGTTAGAATTGGTATAATTAATTCTATTTCAAATATTATGGCCAAGATTTCAAAACAATAACATTCGAATTGAGTGTTTAATAAGAAATCAAAAAAATGTATTTTTTTGAATTTGTAAATATTAACATAAATTATAGTCCTAAATGGTGTTTATGAAATATTATGTAGTGTTATTAATAATTGATGGAAACGATATTAATAATTCATTTTTTAAATCTAAAGGTCCAGGTTTAAAGATAAAAACTTAAAAACTCAGTATTTTATAAGCATTTGAAAACATTGAATTTATGACATTTCGTCAAAATGAACATATAAAACATGTTTTTTAGTGATTATGAAATATCATATGAAATTGTAAATAAAATTTAATGAAACCTTAAAAATATTACTCTTTCTCAATCTTATGGTCAAGGTTAGAAGATAACAATTTAAGAATTCAGTATTTTACTAGCATTTGAAAAAAACGTATATATAATATTTCATCAAAATGAACATATAAAACATATTTTTAGTGATTATGAAATATCATATGAAATTGTAAATAAAATTTAATGAAACCTTAAAAATATTACTTATTCTCAATCTTATGGTCAAGGTTTGAAGATAATAACTTAAGAATTCAGTATGTTATAAGCATTTGAATACATTGAATTCATGATATTTCGTCAAAATTACTATGTAAAACCTTTTTTAGTGTTTATGGAATATCTGGTTAAATGATAGAGCTTGTTCTAAGTAATGGTAAAAATAATTTATATTCTAAATCTAATGGTCCAGGTTTGAAGATATAAACTTAAAAACTCAGTGTTTTAGAGAGAATTTAAAACTATGAATTTTTTTGAATTTGTGAAAATTAACATATAAAACATGTTTTTAGTGTCTATGAAATATCTGGTTAAATGATTGAGCTCGTTCTAAGTAATGGTAATAATAATTCATTTTCTAAATATACTGGTCAAGAGTTCAAGACAATAACATTAAAATTCAGTGTTTTATAAGTAATTAAAAACTATGAAAATTTTTGAATTTTTAAAGATTAACATAAATTATTGCCCTATATTGTGTTTATGAAATATTGGGAAACAAGTTATATATTAATGTTAGAATTGGTATTAATAATTGTTTTCTATATCTATTGGTCAAAGTATGAATTATATTTTATTGAAGATTTCAGTATTTTATAAGAATTTAAAAAAAATGAATTTATAATAACTCGTCAAAATTAACATATAAAACATGTTTAATAGTGTTTATGAAATATCAGGTTTACTGTTTAATTTTCTGATTCTAATGGTCAAGGTTTCAAGAGATTAGTTTAATATTTGAGTGGTTTAGAAGCACTTATAAATATGAATTTCTAATAACTATCAAAATTGTCATTTAAAAGATTGTATTTTAGCATTCTTTAATTCAGATATTATACTTTAACAAATTTATATGGAATAGATTGTGAGAATTTAATTCTTTAGTTGTCTCTTAAAAATTGCAATTATGAGAAATAAAGTTATTTATTTAGAATTTATCCATCCCGGATGTTGATAAGGTAATTATGGTTAAATTATTGGTGTACATTTTTAATGTAAATGTCTGAGGACATTGATGATGAAAAATATGATTTTTTATTTACTGGTATCGTTAATGAAACTACAAATTTTACGAAATAAAACGTATACTGTTTGCTGCACGATATAACGTTATTGTTGTTTCCTAGTTTGTGCGTATATATACATAAGTCATCGCAAAGCGAGACTTACATGAATACATACATGGAATTTTTAAGAAAAGCGCAAATGTGCGACCACTTATAACCCATATACGATGTGCACGCGGTTCTTTAAATGCAAATTACAGATCAAGGACAACTTAAACTTAAATATCAATGTGTGGTCTGGTTCAAATGGGATTATTTAATAGGCTGATTTATGATCTAGCTACTGGAAAAACCAATTTCGAAAATTACAAAAATTTCGAATTATAATTAAATAAAAAAAATGATTGTTATTTTATCACATAATCTGAAAGTGAGTGGATTAATTTTATATGGTTTATACGAAATGAAAAACTATGACTTGTAGACAGCTAGTGAATAGTAAATATACTCAAACACAAAGGTTGATATTTAGCGAAATCTGAATGAGAAAAATAAAATAATAAGCTCATATCAGAGCATTAGAATGGTATTCGCGGTAGGTATACGTAAAAACGTTTAATAAGAAATGCGAAACGGTTACGTTAATGAACTTGAAATATGGAAATTAGACACACACACATTGACATGTACAAAAAGATAACTTAAAATTAACTTATTATTAGCTACTGATTAAATCCCAACACGACGACGAGAACACTTTGTATGTTGTTGATATTTGACAATTCACAGACGCAATTCTGAGGCGTAGATGACAACAGTCGTTATAATGACAGGATACACGCCAACCATCACCGGTCCCGTTATAGAAAGCATATCCAATATAGTACGTAAATAATGTATCATTGCTGGATCATTCCTGAAAAAAAAACGCAGACAACAGTTGTTCTTTCGACATTGATTATTTACTAATGCGATCGGTATTCTTATAGGACATTTAACTTACTCTGATGAATAATAGCATTTGATTTTCTTAACCATAAATGTTTGGCCACCTATCCGATACGAGTACCAAACTATCAACCATCAACATATTCCATGCATGTCATATTCGTTTTTCACAAAAATCCTGATAGGTTCACCATCTATAAAATCTCGCACGGTGGCGTATTTACGGAGGGGTGATACGTGGGATAGATCCACCTCCATTGACCTTTTTTTGTAATAGACAGTTGTATTATTTTCTGTATTTCTCAATATGATATTACTTTTAAGTATGTCTGTTTTTTAAATGTTCTAATCTTACTAATTGTACCGCTCTGATATATTAATCTTCGGCCATATATGCGACTATCGGTCGAGAAATACATATACCTATATAGTAGTATATGCTGCATTGTAATTTTTATTTCTGCTAATTATTTTTCATGGAAAATTGTTTATAATAAACCCGATAAGCAGTCGGTAAATAAAACGAAATGACTATCAAGACCATGGATTTACTTAAAAAAAATTTGCTACTAGTGGGTATAGGACTTAGTGTATGATATCGTGATTTGTGAATACTTTGAATAGTACATTTTCTGGTACGGTCGTCATTCCGAGTACTGACTTTCACACATAATTTTATTATTTAATTACAAATAAAAGAGTTTGAACAACATTAAGTATTACATAAGCAATAGTTTGACAGAAGTAAATATTTAATCAAGTTTCCTGTTCAATATTGAAATATAATTATAAGCTAAAAATTATTATATACCTAGTTTATTAGAACCGGCTTAATGGTTTGGCTTTATTGGCATGTGACGGGTCGATAAAAATCATGCAAAATGAGATTATCGATGAACTCAGCATCCAAAATATTAGAAAAATGGATTTTGAATTATAACTTATATTAACTACTCAATTAAAAGAAACATTCTGATAGGAAAAATCTTTATTTAACTCAAACGACACATACTTAACGCACACCAATGGCAAAGCCTCACACACGGGCAACAACTAACATGTCGTATACAACTACACAAGTACAACTATCGCATACATCGACGAGCGCACCCTAGTGGCTCAGGTGTTCTCATTCCCCCTATGTTGTTCTCAACCGGAACATAACGATACTTGTAAACTTTTAATGGTCCACAAACACAATGCATTTTACAATAACAATTTATTGAACTTGACAATTTAAAACAATAAATGTAGAAATGAACATACAATTCTTAACAATTTAACAATTAATAAGTATTAGCCATACAACATATCATAAACTATTATAATAATAATGAGAACTCCACATAAAAATTAGTAATCAAGAAAAATAATACAAATAGATAGTTAGAATTGGTATAATTAATTCTATTTCAAATATTATGACCAAGATTTCAAAACAATAACATTCGAATTGAGTGTTTAATAAGAAATCAAAAAAATACATTTTTTTGAATTTGTAAATATTAACATAAATTATAGTCCTAAATGGTGTTTATGAAATATTATGTAGTGTTATTAATAATTGATGGAAACGATATTAATAATTCATTTTTTAAATCTAAAGGTCCAGGTTTAAAGATAAAAACTTAAAAATTCAGTATTTTATCAGCATTTCAAAAAATGAAAAATTATGATTTGTCAAAATTAACATATAAAATATGTTTTATAGTGTTTATCTAACATAAGGTAAAATGATTCATTTTATTCTACGTAATGGTATTAATAATTAATTTTTTAAATCTAATGGTCCAGGTTTGAAGATATTAACTTAAAAACTCAGTATTTTATCAGTATTTCAAAAAATGAATGTATAACATTTTGTCAAAATTAACATATAAAACATGTTATTTAGTGTTATGGAATATCTGGTTAAATGATAGAGCTTGTTCTAAGTAATGGTAAAAATAATTCATATTCTAAATCTAATGGTCCAGGTTTGAAGATATAAACTTAAAAATTCAGTATTTTATATGCATTTGAAAACATTGAATTTATGACATTTCGTCAAAATGAACATATAAAACATGTTTTTTAGTGATTATGAAATATCATATTAAATTGTAAATAAAATTTAATGAAACCTTAAAAATATTACTCTTTCTCAATCTTATGGTCAAGGTTAGAAGATAACAATTTAAGAATTCAGTATTTTACTAGCATTTGAAAAAAATGAATATATAACATTTTGTGAAAATGAAATTATAAAACATGTTCTTTAGTGTTATGGAATATCTGGTTAAATGATAGAGCTTGTTCTAAGTAATGGTATTAATAGTTAATTTTTTAAATCTAATGGTCCAGGTTTGAAGATATTAACTTAAAAACTCAGTATTTTATCAGTATTTCAAAAAATGAATGTATAACATTTTGTCAAAATTAACATATAAAACATGTTATTTAGTGTTATGGAATATCTGGTTAAATGATAGAGCTTGTTCTAAGTAATGGTAAAAATAATTCATATTCTAAATCTAATGGTCCAGGTTTGAAGATATAAACTTAAAAATTCAGTATTTTATATGCATTTGAAAACATTGAATTTATGACATTTCGTCAAAATGAACATATAAAACATGTTTTTTAGTGATTATGAAATATCATATTAAATTGTAAATAAAATTTAATGAAACCTTAAAAATATTACTCTTTCTCAATCTTATGGTCAAGGTTAGAAGATAACAATTTAAGAATTCAGTATTTTACTAGCATTTGAAAAAAATGAATATATAACATTTTGTGAAAATGAAATTATAAAACATGTTCTTTAGTGTTATGGAATATCTGGTTAAATGATAGAGCTTGTTCTAAGTAATGGTAAAAATAATTTATATTCTAAATCTAATGGTCCAGGTTTGAAGATATAAACTTAAAAATTCAGTATTTTATCAGTATTTCAAAAAATGAATATATAACATTTTGTCAAAATTAACATATAAAACATGTTTTTTAGTGTTATGGAATATCTGGTTAAATGATAGAGCTTGTTCTAAGTAATGGTAAAAATAATTCATATTCTAAATCTAATGGTCCAGGTTTGAAGATATAAACTTAGAAATTCAGTATTTTATATGCATTTGAAAACATTGAATTTATGACATTTCGTCAAAATGAACATATAAAACATGTTTTTTAATGATTATGAAATATCATATGAAATTGTAAAGAAAATTTAATGAAACTTTAAAAATATTACTCATTCTCAATCTTATGGTCAAGGTTTGAAGATAAAAACTTAAAAACTCAGTATTTTACTAGCATTTGAAAAAATCGTATATATAATATTTCGTCAAAATGAACATATAAAACATGTTTTTTAGTGATTATGAAATATCATATGAAATTTTAAATAAAATTTAATGAAACCTTAAAAATATTACTTATTCTCAATCTTATGGTCAAGGTTTGAAGATAATAACTTAAGAATTCAGTATGTTATAAGCATTTGAAAACATTGAATTCATGATATTTCGTCAAAATTACTATGTAAAACCTTTTTTAGTGTTTATGAAATATCTGGTTAAATGATTGAGCTTGTTCTAAGTAATGGTAATAATAATTCATTTTCTAAATATAATGGTAACATTTCAAGACAATAACATTGAAATTCAGTGTTTTATAAGCAAATTAAAATTATGAATTTTTTTGAATTTCTTAAAATAAACACAAATTTCAGCCCTATATAGTGTTTATGAAATATTAGGAAAAGTGTTATTAATAATTGATGAAAACGGTATAAATAATTCATTTTCTAAATCTAATGGGCCAGGTTTGAAAATATAAACATAAAAATTCAGTATTTTATCAGCATTTCAAAAAATGAAAAATTATGATTTGTCAAAATTAACATATAAAATATGTTTTATAGTGTTTATCTAACATAAGGTAAAATGATTCATTTTATTCTACGTAATGGTATTAATAATTAATTTTTTAAATCTAATGGTCCAGGTTTGAAGATATTAACTTAAAAACTCAGTATTTTATCAGTATTTCAAAAAATGAATGTATAACATTTTGTCAAAATTAACATATAAAACATGTTTTTTAGTGTTATGGAATATCTGGTTAAATGATAGAGCTTGTTCTAAGTAATGGTAAAAATAATTCATATTCTAAATCTAATGGTCCAGGTTTGAAGATATTAACTTAAAAACTCAGTATTTTATCAGTATTTCAAAAAATGAATGTATAACATTTTGTGAAAATGAAATTATAAAACATGTTCTTTAGTGTTATGGAATATCTGGTTAAATGATAGAGCTTGTTCTAAGTAATGGTAAAAATAATTTATATTCTAAATCTAATGGTCCAGGTTTGAAGATATAAACTTAAAAATTCAGTATTTTATCAGTATTTCAAAAAATGAATATATAACATTTTGTCAAAATTAACATATAAAACATGTTTTTTAGTGTTATGGAATATCTGGTTAAATGATAGAGCTTGTTCTAAGTAATGGTAAAAATAATTCATATTCTAAATCTAATGGTCCAGGTTTGAAGATATAAACTTAGAAATTCAGTATTTTATATGCATTTGAAAACATTGAATTTATGACATTTCGTCAAAATGAACATATAAAACATGTTTTTTAATGATTATGAAATATCATATGAAATTGTAAAGAAAATTTAATGAAACTTTAAAAATATTACTCATTCTCAATCTTATGGTCAAGGTTTGAAGATAAAAACTTAAAAACTCAGTATTTTATATGCATTTCAAAACATTGAATTTATGACATTTCGTCAAAATGAACATATAAAACATGTTTTTTAGTGATTATGAAATATCATATGAAATTGTAAATAAAATTTAATGAAACCTTAAAAATATTACTCTTTCTCAATCTTATGGTCAAGGTTAGAAGATAACAATTTAAGAATTCAGTATTTTACTAGCATTTGAAAAAATCGTATATATAATATTTCGTCAAAATGAACATATAAAACATGTTTTTTAGTGATTATGAAATATCATATGAAATTGTAAATAAAATTTAATGAAACCTTAAAAATATTACTTATTCTCAATCTTATAGTCAAGGCTTGAAGATAATAACTTAAGAATTCAGCATGTTATAAGCATATGAAAACATTGAATTCATGATATTTCGTCAAAATTACTATGTAAAACCTTTTTTAGTGTTTATGAAATATCTGGTTAAATGATTGAGCTTGTTCTAAGTAATGGTAATAATAATTCATTTTCTAAATATAATGGTAAGATTTCAAGACAATAACATTGAAATTCAGTGTTTTATAAGCAAATTAAAATTATGAATTTTTTTGAATTTGTAAAAATAAACACAAATTTCAGCCCTATATAGTGTTTATGAAATATTGGGAAAAGTGTTATTAATAATTGATGAAAACGGTATAAAAAATTAATTTTTTAAATCTAATGGTCCAGGTTTGAAGATAAAAACTTAAAAACTCAATATTTTATATGCATTTCAAAAAATGAATATATAACATTTTGTCAAAATGAACATATAAAACATGTTTTTTAGTGTTATGAAATATCTGGTTAAATGATTGAGCTTGTTCTAAGTAATGGTAAGAATAATTCATTTTCTAAATATAATGGGCCAGGTTTGAAAATATAAACTTAATAATTCAGTATTTTATCAGTATTTCAAAAAATGAATGTATAACATTTTGTCAAAATTAACATATAAAACATGTTTTTTAGTGTTATGGAATATCTGGTTAAATGATAGAGCTTGTTCTAAGTAAATGTAAGAATAATTCATATTCTAAATCTAATGGTCCAGGTTTGAAGATATAAACTTAAAAATTCAGTATTTTATATGCATTTGAAAACATTGAATTTATGACATTTCGTCAAAATGAACATATAAAACATGTTTTTTAGTGATTATGAAATATCATATGAAATTGTAAATAAAATTTAATGAAACCATAAAAATATTACTCTTTCTCAATCTTATGGTCAAGGTTAGAAGATAACAATTTAAGAATTCAGTATTTTACTAGCATTTGAAAAAAACGTATATATAATATTTCGTCAAAATGAACATATAAAACATGTTTTTTAGTGATTATGAAATATCATATGAAATTGTAAATAAAATTTAATGAAACCTTAAAAATATTACTTATTCTCAATCTTATAGTCAAGGCTTGAAGATAATAACTTAAGAATTCAGTATGTTATAAGCATATGAAAACATTGAATTCATGATATTTCGTCAAAATTACTATGTAAAACCTTTTTTAGTGTTTATGAAATATCTGGTTAAATGATTGAGCTTGTTCTAGGTAATGGTAATAATAATTCATTTTCTAAATATAATGGTAAGATTTCAAGACAATAACATTGAAATTCAGTGTTTTATAAGCAAATTAAAATTATGAAATTTTTTGAATTTGTAAAAATAAACACAAATTTCAGCCCTATATAGTGTTTATGAAATATTAGGAAAAGTGTTATTAGTAATTGATGAAAACGGTATAAATAATTAATTTTTTAAATCTAATGGTCCAGGTTTGAAGATAAAAACTTAAATACTCAGTATTTTATATGCATTTCAAAAAATGAATATATAACATTTTGTCAAAATGAACATATAAAACATGTTTTTTAGTGTTATGGAATATCTGGTTAAATGAAAGAGCTTGTTCTAAGTAATGGTAAGAATAATTCATATTCTAAATCTAATGGTCCAGGTTTGAAGATATAAACTTAAAAATTCAGTATTTTATATGCATTTGAAAACATTGAATTTATGACATTTCGTCAAAATGAACATATAAAACATGTTTTTTAGTGATTATGAAATATCATATGAAATTGTAAATAAAATTTAATGAAACCTTAAAAATATTACTCTTTCTCAATCTTATGGTCAAGGTTAGAAGATAACAATTTAAGAATTCAGTATTTTACTAGCATTTGAAAAAAACGTATATATAATATTTCGTTAAAATGAACATATAAAACATGTTTTTTAGTGATTATGAAATATCATATGAAATTGTAAATAAAATTTAATGAAACCTTAAAAATATTACTCTTTCTCAATCTTATGGTCAAGGTTAGAAGATAACAATTTAAGAATTCAGTATTTTACTAGCATTTGAAAAAAATGAATATATAACATTTTGTGAAAATGAAATTATAAAACATGTTCTTTAGTGTTATGGAATATCTGGTTAAATGATAGAGCTTGTTCTAAGTAATGGTAAAAATAATTTATATTCTAAATCTAATGGTCCAGGTTTGAAGATATAAACTTAAAAATTCAGTATTTTATCAGCATTTCAAAAAATGAATATATAACATTTTGTCAAAATTAACATATAAAACATGTTTTTTAGTGTTATGGAATATCTGGTTAAATGATAGAGCTTGTTCTAAGTAATGGTAAAAATAATTCATATTCTAAATCTAATGGTCCAGGTTTGAAGATATAAACTTAAAAATTCAGTATTTTATATGCATTTGAAAACATTGAATTAATGACATTTCGTCAAAATGAACATATAAAACATGTTTTTTAGTGATTATGAAATATCATATGAAATTGTAAATAAAATTTAATGAAACCTTAAAAATATTACTCTTTCTCAATCTTATGGTCAAGGTTAGAAGATAACAATTTAAGAATTCAGTATTTTACTAGCATTTGAAAACATTGAATTTATAACATTTCGTCAAAATGAACATATAAAACATGTTTTTTAGTGATTATGAAATATCATATGAAATTGTAAATAAAATTTAATGAAACCTTAAAAATATTACTTATTCTCAATCTTATGGTCAAGGTTTGAAGATAATAACTTAAGAATTCAGTATGTTATAAGCATTTGAAAACATTGAATTCATGATATTTCGTCAAAATTACTATGTAAAACCTTTTTTAGTGTTTATGAAATATCTGGTTAAATGATTGAGCTTGTTCTAAGTAATGGTAATAATAATACATTTTCTAAATATAATGGTAACATTTCAAGACAATAACATTGAAATTCAGTGTTATATAAGCAAATTAAAATTATGAATTTTTTTGAATTTGTAAAAATAAACACAAATTTCAGCCCTATATAGTGTTTATGAAATATTAGGAAAAGTGTTATTAATAATTGATGAAAACGGTATAAATAATTAATTTTTTAAATCTAATGGTCCAGGTTTGAAGATAAAAACTTAAATACTCAGTATTTTATATGCATTTCAAAAAATGAATATATAACATTTTGTCAAAATGAACATATAAAACATGTTTTTTAGTGTTATGAAATATCTGGTTAAATGATTGAGCTTGTTCTAAGTAATGGTAATAATAATTCATTTTCTAAATCTAATGGTCCAGAATTGAAGATATAAACTTAAAAATTCAGTATTTTATCAGCATTTAAAAAAATGAATATATAACATTTTGTCAAAATTAACATATAAAACATGTTTTTTAGTGTTATGGAATATCTGGTTAAATGAAAGAGCTTGTTCTAAGTAATGGTAGGAATAATTCATATTCTAAATCTAATGGTCCAGGTTTGAAGATATAAACTTAAAAATTCAGTATTTTATATGCATTTGAAAACATTGAATTTATGACATTTCGTCAAAATGAACATATAAAACATGTTTTTTAGTGATTATGAAATATCATATGAAATTGTAAATAAAATTTAATGAAACCTTAAAAATATTACTCTTTCTCAATCTTATGGTCAAGGTTAGAAGATAACAATTTAAGAATTCAGTATTTTACTAACATTTGAAAAAAACGTATATATAATATTTCGTTAAAATGAACATATAAAACATGTTTTTTAGTTATTATGAAATATCATATGAAATTGTAAATAAAATTTAATGAAACCTTAAAAATATTACTCTTTCTCAATCTTATGGTCCAGGTTTGAAGATAAAAACTTAAAAACTCAATATTTTATATGCATTTCAAAAAATGAATATATAACATTTTGTGAAAATGAAATTATAAAACATGTTCTTTAGTGTTATGGAATATCTGGTTAAATGATAGAGCTTGTTCTAAGTAATGGTAAAAATAATTTATATTCTAAATCTAATGGTCCAGGTTTGAAGATATAAACTTAAAAATTCAGTATTTTATCAGCATTTCAAAAAATGAATATATAACATTTTGTCAAAATTAACATATAAAACATGTTTTTTAGTGTTATGGAATATCTGGTTAAATGATAGAGCTTGTTCTAAGTAATGGTAAAAATAATTCATATTCTAAATCTAATGGTCCAGGTTTGAAGATATAAACTTAAAAATTCAGTATTTTATATGCATTTGAAAACATTGAATTAATGACATTTCGTCAAAATGAACATATAAAACATGTTTTTTAGTGATTATGAAATATCATATGAAATTGTAAATAAAATTTAATGAAACCTTAAAAATATTACTCTTTCTCAATCTTATGGTCAAGGTTAGAAGATAACAATTTAAGAATTCAGTATTTTACTAGCATTTGAAAACATTGAATTTATAACATTTCGTCAAAATGAACATATAAAACATGTTTTTTAGTGATTATGAAATATCATATGAAATTGTAAATAAAATTTAATGAAACCTTAAAAATATTACTTATTCTCAATCTTATGGTCAAGGTTTGAAGATAATAACTTAAGAATTCAGTATGTTATAAGCATTTGAAAACATTGAATTCATGATATTTCGTCAAAATTACTATGTAAAACCTTTTTTAGTGTTTATGAAATATCTGGTTAAATGATTGAGCTTGTTCTAAGTAATGGTAATAATAATACATTTTCTAAATATAATGGTAACATTTCAAGACAATAACATTGAAATTCAGTGTTATATAAGCAAATTAAAATTATGAATTTTTTTGAATTTGTAAAAATAAACACAAATTTCAGCCCTATATAGTGTTTATGAAATATTAGGAAAAGTGTTATTAATAATTGATGAAAACGGTATAAATAATTAATTTTTTAAATCTAATGGTCCAGGTTTGAAGATAAAAACTTAAATACTCAGTATTTTATATGCATTTCAAAAAATGAATATATAACATTTTGTCAAAATGAACATATAAAACATGTTTTTTAGTGTTATGAAATATCTGGTTAAATGATTGAGCTTGTTCTAAGTAATGGTAATAATAATTCATTTTCTAAATCTAATGGTCCAGAATTGAAGATATAAACTTAAAAATTCAGTATTTTATCAGCATTTAAAAAAATGAATATATAACATTTTGTCAAAATTAACATATAAAACATGTTTTTTAGTGTTATGGAATATCTGGTTAAATGAAAGAGCTTGTTCTAAGTAATGGTAGGAATAATTCATATTCTAAATCTAATGGTCCAGGTTTGAAGATATAAACTTAAAAATTCAGTATTTTATATGCATTTGAAAACATTGAATTTATGACATTTCGTCAAAATGAACATATAAAACATGTTTTTTAGTGATTATGAAATATCATATGAAATTGTAAATAAAATTTAATGAAACCTTAAAAATATTACTCTTTCTCAATCTTATGGTCAAGGTTAGAAGATAACAATTTAAGAATTCAGTATTTTACTAGCATTTGAAAAAAACGTATATATAATATTTCGTCAAAATGAACATATAAAACATGTTTTTTAGTGATTATGAAATATCATATGAAATTGTAAATAAAATTTAATGAAACCTTAAAAATATTACTTATTCTCAATCTTATGGTCAAGGTTTGAAGATAATAACTAAAGAATTCAGTATGTTATAAGCATTTGAAAACATTGAATTCATGATATTTCGTCAAAATTACTATGTAAAACCTTTTTTAGTGTTTATGAAATATCTGGTTAAATGATTGAGCTTGTTCTAAGTAATGGTAATAATAATTCATTTTCTAAATATAATGGTAAGATTTCAAGACAATAACATTGAAATTCAGTGTTTTATAAGCAAATTAAAATTATGAATTTTTTTGAATTTGTAAAAATAAACACAAACTTCAGCCCTATATAGTGTTTATGAAATATTAGGAAAAGTGTTATTAATAATTGATGAAAACGGTATAAATAATTAATTTTTTAAATCTAATGGTCCAGGTTTGAAGATAAAAACTTAAAAACTCAGTATTTTAAATGCATTTCAAAAAATGAATATATAACATTTTGTCAAAATGAACATATAAAACATGTTTTTTAGTGTTATGAAATATCTGGTTAAATGATTGAGCTTGTTCTAAGTAATGGTAATAATAATTCATTTTCTAAATCTAATGGTCCAGGTTTGAAAATATAAACTTAAAAATTCAGTATTTTATATGCATTTGAAAACATTGAATTTATGACATTTCGTCAAAATTAACATATAAAACATGTTTTTTAGTGTTATGGAATATCTGGTTAAATGATAGAGCTTGTTCTAAGTAATGGTAAAAATAATTCTTATTCTAAATCTAATGGTCCATGTTTGAAAATATAAACTTAAAAATTCAGTATTTTATATGCATTTGAAAACATTGAATTTATGACATTTCGTCAAAATGAACATATAAAACATGTTTTTTAATGATTATGAAATATCATATGAAATTGTAAAGAAAATTTAATGAAACCTTAAAAATATTACTCATTCTCAATCTTATGGTCAAGGTTTGAAGATAAAAACTTAAAAACTCAGTATTTTATATGCATTTGAAAACATTGAATTTATGACATTTCGTCAAAATGAACATATAAAACATGTTTTTTAGTGATTATGAAATATCATATGAAATTGTAAATAAAATTTAACGAAACCTTAAAAATATTACTCTTTCTCAATCTTATGGTCAAGGTTAGAAGATAACAATTTAAGAATTCAGTATTTTACTAGCATTTGAAAAAAACGTATATATAATATTTCGTCAAAATGAACATATAAAACATGTTTTTTAGTGATTATGAAATATCATATGAAATTGTAAATAAAATTTAATGAAACCTTAAAAATATTACTCTTTCTCAATCTTATGGTCAAGGTTAGAAGATAACAATTTAAGAATTCAGTATTTTACTAGCATTTGAAAACATTGTATTCATGATATTTCGTCAAAATTACTATGTAAAACCTTTTTTACTGTTTATGAAATATCTGGTTAAATGATTGAGCTTGTTCTAAGTAATGGTAATAATAATTCATTTTCTAAATATAATGGTAAGATTTCAAGACAATAACATTGAAATTCAGTGTTTTATAAGCAAATTAAAATTATGAATTTTTTTGAATTTCTTAAAATAAACAAAAATTTCAGCCCTATATAGTGTTTATGAAATATTAGGATAAGTGTTATTAATAATTGATGAAAACGGTATAAATAATTCATTTTCTAAATCTAATGGGCCAGGTTTGAAAATATAAACATAAAAATTCAGTATTTTATCAGCATTTCAAAAAATGAAAAATAATGATTTGTCAAAATTAACATATAAAATATGTTTTATAGTGTTTATCTAATATAAGGTAAAATAAATCATTTTATTCTACGTAAAGGTATAAATAATTAATTTTTTAAATCTAATGGTCCAGGTTTGAAGATACAAACTTAAAAACTCAGTATTTTTTATGCATTTCAAAAAATGAATATATAACATTTTGTCAAAATGAACATATAAAACATGTTTTTTAGTGTTATGAAATATCTGGTTAAATGATTGAGCTTGTTCTAAGTAATGGTAATAATAATTCATTTTCTAAATATAATGGGCCAGGTTTGAAAATATAAACTTAAAAATTCAGTATTTTATCAGTATTTCAAAAAATGAATGTATAACAATTTGTCAAAATTAACATATAAAACATGTTTTTTAGTGTTATGGAATATCTGGTTAAATGATAGAGCTTGTTCTAAGTAATGGTAAGAATAATTCATATTCTAAATCTAATGGTCCAGGTTTGAAGATATAAACTTAAAAATTCAGTATTTTATATGCATTTGAAAACATTGAATTTATGACATTTCGTCAAAATGAACATATATAACATGTTTTTTAGTGATTATGAAATATCATATGAAATTGTAAATAAAATTTAATGAAACCTTAAAAATATTACTCTTTCTCAATCTTATGGTCAAGGTTTGAAGATAATAACTTAAGAATTCAGTATGTTATAAGCATTTGAAAACATTGAATTCATGATATTTCGTCAAAATTACTATGTAAAACCTTTTTTAGTGTTTATGAAATATCTGGTTAAATGATTGAGCTTGTTCTAAGTAATGGTAATAATAATTCATTTTCTAAATATAATGGTAAGATTTCAAGACAATAACATTGAAATTCAGTGTTTTATAAGCAAATTAAAATTATGAATTTTTTTGAATTTGTAAAAATAAACACAAACTTCAGCCCTATATAGTGTTTATGAAATATTAGTAAAAGTGTTATTAATAATTGATGAAAACGGTATAAATAATTAATTTTTTAAATCTAATGGTCCAGGTTTGAAGATAAAAACTTAAAAACTCAGTATTTTAAATGCATTTCAAAAAATGAATATATAACATTTTGTGAAAATGAAATTATAAAACATGTTCTTTAGTGTTATGGAATATCTGGTTAAATGATAGAGCTTGTTCTAAGTAATGGTAAAAATAATTTATATTCTAAATCTAATGGTCCAGGTTTGAAGATATAAACTTAAAAATTCAGTATTTTATCAGCATTTCAAAAAATGAATATATAACATTTTGTCAAAATTAACATATAAAACATGTTTTTTAGTGTTATGGAATATCTGGTTAAATGATAGAGCTTGTTCTAAGTAATGGTAAAAATAATTCATATTCTAAATCTAATGGTCCATGTTTGAAGATATAAACTTAAAAATTCAGTATTTTTTATGCATTTCAAAAAATGAATATATAACATTTTGTCAAAATGAACATATATAACATGTTTTTTAGTGTTATGAAATATCTGGTTAAATGATTGAGCTTGTTCTAAGTAATGGTAATAATAATTCATTTTCTAAATATAATGGGCCAGGTTTGAAAATATAAACTTAAAAATTCAGTATTTTATCAGCATATCAAAAAATGAATGTATAACATTTTGTCAAAATTAACATATAAAACATGTTTTTTAATGATTATGAAATATCATATGAAATTGTAAAGAAAATTTAATGAAACCTTAAAAATATTACTCATTCTCAATCTTATGGTCAAGGTTTGAAGATAAAAACTTAAAAACTCAGTATTTTATATGCATTTGAAAACATTGAATTTATGACATTTCGTCAAAATGAACATATAAAACATGTTTTTTAGTGATTATGAAATATCATATGAAATTGTAAATAAAATTTAATGAAACCTTAAAAATATTACTCTTTCTCAATCTTATGGTCAAGGTTAGAAGATAACAATTTAAGAATTCAGTATTTTACTAGCATTTGAAAAAAACGTATATATAATATTTCGTCAAAATGAACATATAAAACATGTTTTTTAGTGATTATGAAATATCATATGAAATTGTAAATAAAATTTAATGAAACCTTAAAAATATTACTCTTTCTCAATCTTATGGTCAAGGTTAGAAGATAACAATTTAAGAATTCAGTATTTTACTAGCATTTGAAAACATTGTATTCATGATATTTCGTCAAAATTACTATGTAAAACCTTTTTTACTGTTTATGAAATATCTGGTTAAATGATTGAGCTTGTTCTAAGTAATGGTAATAATAATTCATTTTCTAAATATAATGGTAAGATTTCAAGACAATAACATTGAAATTCAGTGTTTTATAAGCAAATTAAAATTATGAATTTTTTTGAATTTCTTAAAATAAACAAAAATTTCAGCCCTATATAGTGTTTATGAAATATTAGGATAAGTGTTATTAATAATTGATGAAAACGGTATAAATAATTCATTTTCTAAATCTAATGGGCCAGGTTTGAAAATATAAACATAAAAATTCAGTATTTTATCAGCATTTCAAAAAATGAAAAATAATGATTTGTCAAAATTAACATATAAAATATGTTTTATAGTGTTTATCTAATAGAAGGTAAAATAATTCATTTTATTCTACGTAAAGGTATAAATAATTAATTTTTTAAATCTAATGGTCCAGGTTTGAAGATACAAACTTAAAAACTCAGTATTTTTTATGCATTTCAAAAAATGAATATATAACATTTTGTCAAAATGAACATATAAAACATGTTTTTTAGTGTTATGAAATATCTGGTTAAATGATTGAGCTTGTTCTAAGTAATGGTAATAATAATTCATTTTCTAAATATAATGGGCCAGGTTTGAAAATATAAACTTAAAAACTCAGTATTTTTTATGCATTTCAAAAAATGAATATATAACATTTTGTCAAAATGAACATATAAAACATGTTTTTTAGTGTTATGAAATATCTGGTTAAATGATTGAGCTTGTTCTAAGTAATGGTAATAATAATTCATTTTCTAAATATAATGGGCCAGGTTTGAAAATATAAACTTAAAAAGTCAGTATTTTATCAGTATTTCAAAAAATGAATGTATAACATTTCGTCAAAATTAACATATAAAACATGTTTTTTAGTGTTATGGAATATCTGGTTAAATGATAGAGCTTGTTCTAAGTAATGGTAAAAATAATTCATATTCTAAATCTAATGGTCCATGTTTGAAAATATAAACTTAAAAATTCAGTATTTTATATGCATTTGAAAACATTGAATTTATGACATTTCGTCAAAATGAACATATAAAACATGTTTTTTAATGATTATGAAATATCATATGAAATTGTAAAGAAAATTTAATGAAACCTTAAAAATATTACTTATTCTCAATCTTATGGTCAAGGTTTGAAGATAAAAACTTAAAAACTCAGTATTTTATATGCATTTGAAAAAAACGTATACATAATATTTCGTCAAAATGAACATATAAAACATGTTTTTTAGTGATTATGAAATATCATATGAAATTGTAAATAAAATTTAATGAAACCTTAAAAATATTACTCTTTCTCAATCTTATGGTCAAGGTTAGAAGATAACAATTTAAGAATTCAGTATTTCACAAGCATTTGAAAACATTTTATTCATGATATTTCGTCAAAATTACTATGTAAAACCTTTTTTAGTGTTTATGAAATATCTGGTTATATGATTGAGCTTGTTCTAAGTAATGGTAATAATAATTTATTTTCTAAATATAATGGGCCAGGTTTGAAAATATAAACTTAAAAATTCAGTATTTTATATGCATTTGAAAACATTGAATTTATGACATTTCGTCAAAATGAACATATAAAACATGTTTTTTAGTGTTATGGAATATCTGGTTAAATGATAGAGCTTGTTCTAAGTAATGGTAAAAATAATTCATATTCTAAATCTAATGGTCCAGGTTTGAAGATATAAACTTAAAAATTCAGTATTTTATATGCATTTGAAAAAAACGTATATATAATATTTCGTCAAAATGAACATATAAAACATGTTTTTTAGTGATTATGAAATATCATATGAAATTGTAAATAAAATTTAATGAAACCTTAAAAATATTACTCTTTCTCAATCTTATGGTCAAGGTTAGAAGATAACAATTTAAGAATTCAGTATTTTACTAGCATTTGAAAACATTGTATTCATGATATTTCGTCAAAATTACTATGTAAAACCTTTTTTACTGTTTATGAAATATCTGGTTAAATGATTGAGCTTGTTCTAAGTAATGGTAATAATAATTCATTTTCTAAATATAATGGTAAGATTTCAAGACAATAACATTGAAATTCAGTGTTTTATAAGCAAATTAAAATTATGAATTTTTTTGAATTTCTTAAAATAAACAAAAATTTCAGCCCTATATAGTGTTTATGAAATATTAGGATAAGTGTTATTAATAATTGATGAAAACGGTATAAATAATTCATTTTCTAAATCTAATGGGCCAGGTTTGAAAATATAAACATAAAAATTCAGTATTTTATCAGCATTTCAAAAAATGAAAAATAATGATTTGTCAAAATTAACATATAAAATATGTTTTATAGTGTTTATCTAATATAAGGTAAAATAATTCATTTTATTCTACGTAAAGGTATAAATAATTAATTTTTTAAATCTAATGGTCCAGGTTTGAAGATACAAACTTAAAAACTCAGTATTTTTTATGCATTTCAAAAAATGAATATATAACATTTTGTCAAAATGAACATATAAAACATGTTTTTTAGTGTTATGAAATATCTGGTTAAATGATTGAGCTTGTTCTAAGTAATGGTAATAATAATTCATTTTCTAAATATAATGGGCCAGGTTTGAAAATATAAACTTAAAAATTCAGTATTTTATCAGTATTTCAAAAAATGAATGTATAACAATTTGTCAAAATTAACATATAAAACATGTTTTTTAGTGTTATGGAATATCTGGTTAAATGATAGAGCTTGTTCTAAGTAATGGTAAGAATAATTCATATTCTAAATCTAATGGTCCAGGTTTGAAGATATAAACTTAAGAATTCAGTATGTTATAAGCATTTGAAAACATTGAATTCATGATATTTCGTCAAAATTACTATGTAAAACCTTTTTTAGTGTTTATGAAATATCTGGTTAAATGATTGAGCTTGTTCTAAGTAATGGTAATAATAATTCATTTTCTAAATATAATGGTAAGATTTCAAGACAATAACATTGAAATTCAGTGTTTTATAAGCAAATTAAAATTATGAATTTTTTTGAATTTGTAAAAATAAACACAAACTTCAGCCCTATATAGTGTTTATGAAATATTAGTAAAAGTGTTATTAATAATTGATGAAAACGGTATAAATAATTAATTTTTTAAATCTAATGGTCCAGGTTTGAAGATAAAAACTTAAAAACTCAGTATTTTAAATGCATTTCAAAAAATGAATATATAACATTTTGTCAAAATGAACATATAAAACATGTTTTTTAGTGTTATGAAATATCTGGTTAAATGATTGAGCTTGTTCTAAGTAATGGTAATAATAATTCATTTTCTAAATCTAATGGTCCAGGTTTGAAAATATAAACTTAAAAATTCAGTATTTTATATGCATTTGAAAACATTGAATTTATGACATTTCGTCAAAATTAACATATAAAACATGTTTTTTAGTGTTATGGAATATCTGGTTAAATGATAGAGCTTGTTCTAAGTAATGGTAAAAATAATTCATATTCTAAATCTAATGGTCCATGTTTGAAAATATAAACTTAAAAATTCAGTATTTTATATGCATTTGAAAACATTGAATTTATGACATTTCGTCAAAATGAACATATAAAACATGTTTTTTAATGATTATGAAATATCATATGAAATTGTAAAGAAAATTTAATGAAACCTTAAAAATATTACTTATTCTCAATCTTATGGTCAAGGTTTGAAGATAAAAACTTAAAAACTCAGTATTTTATATGCATTTGAAAAAAACGTATACATAATATTTCGTCAAAATGAACATATAAAACATGTTTTTTAGTGATTATGAAATATCATATGAAATTGTAAATAAAATTTAATGAAACCTTAAAAATATTACTCTTTCTCAATCTTATGGTCAAGGTTAGAAGATAACAATTTAAGAATTCAGTATTTCACAAGCATTTGAAAACATTTTATTCATGATATTTCGTCAAAATTACTATGTAAAACCTTTTTTAGTGTTTATGAAATATCTGGTTAAATGATTGAGCTTGTTCTAAGTAATGGTAATAATAATTTATTTTCTAAATATAATGGGCCAGGTTTGAAAATATAAACTTAAAAATTCAGTATTTTATATGCATTTGAAAACATTGAATTTATGACATTTCGTCAAAATGAACATATAAAACATGTTTTTTAGTGTTATGGAATATCTGGTTAAATGATAGAGCTTGTTCTAAGTAATGGTAAAAATAATTCATATTCTAAATCTAATGGTCCAGGTTTGAAGATATAAACTTAAAAATTCAGTATTTTATATGCATTTGAAAACATTGAATTTATGACATTTCGTCAAAATGAACATATAAAACATGTTTTTTAGTGATTATGAAATATCATATGAAATTGTAAATAAAATTTAATGAAACCTTAAAAATATTACTCTTTCTCAATCTTATGGTCAAGGTTAGAAGATAACAATTTAAGAATTCAGTATTTTACTAGCATTTGAAAACATTGTATTCATGATATTTCGTCAAAATTACTATGTAAAACCTTTTTTACTGTTTATGAAATATCTGGTTAAATGATTGAGCTTGTTCTAAGTAATGGTAATAATAATTCATTTTCTAAATATAATGGGCCAGGTTTGAAAATATAAACATAAAAATTCAGTATTTTATCAGCATTTCAAAAAATGAAAAATAATGATTTGTCAAAATTAACATATAAAATATGTTTTATAGTGTTTATCTAATATAAGGTAAAATAATTCATTTTATTCTACGTAAAGGTATAAATAATTAATTTTTTAAATCTAATGGTCCAGGTTTGAAGATACAAACTTAAAAACTCAGTATTTTTTATGCATTTCAAAAAATGAATATATAACATTTTGTCAAAATGAACATATAAAACATGTTTTTTAGTGTTATGAAATATCTGGTTAAATGATTGAGCTTGTTCTAAGTAATGGTAATAATAATTCATTTTCTAAATATAATGGGCCAGGTTTGAAAATATAAACTTAAAAATTCAGTATTTTATCAGTATTTCAAAAAATGAATGTATAACAATTTGTCAAAATTAACATATAAAACATGTTTTTTAGTGTTATGGAATATCTGGTTAAATGATAGAGCTTGTTCTAAGTAATGGTAAGAATAATTCATATTCTAAATCTAATGGTCCAGGTTTGAAGATATAAACTTAAAAATTCAGTATTTTATATGCATTTGAAAACATTGAATTTATGACATTTCATCAAAATGAACATATAAAACATGTTTTTTAGTGATTATGAAATATCATATGAAATTGTAAATAAAATTTAATGAAACCTTAAAAATATTACTCTTTCTCAATCTTATGGTCAAGGTTAGAAGATAACAATTTAAGAATTCAGTATTTTACTAGCATTTGAAAAAAACGTATATATAATATTTCGTCAAAATGAACATATAAAACATGTTTTTTAGTGATTATGAAATATCATATGAAATTGTAAATAAAATTTAATGAAACCTTAAAAATATTACTTATTCTCAATCTTATGGTCAAGGTTTGAAGATAATAACTTAAGAATTCAGTATGTTATAAGCATTTGAAAACATTGAATTCATGATATTTCGTCAAAATTACTATGTAAAACCTTTTTTAGTGTTTATGAAATATCTGGTTAAATGATTGAGCTTGTTCTAAGTAATGGTAATAATAATTCATTTTCTAAATATAATGGTAAGATTTCAAGACAATAACATTGAAATTCAGTGTTTTATAAGCAAATTAAAATTATGAATTTTTTTGAATTTGTAAAAATAAACACAAACTTCAGCCCTATATAGTGTTTATGAAATATTAGTAAAAGTGTTATTAATAATTGATGAAAACGGTATAAATAATTAATTTTTTAAATCTAATGGTCCAGGTTTGAAGATAAAAACTTAAAAACTCAGTATTTTAAATGCATTTCAAAAAATGAATATATAACATTTTGTCAAAATGAACATATAAAACATGTTTTTTAGTGTTATGAAATATCTGGTTAAATGATTGAGCTTGTTCTAAGTAATGGTAATAATAATTCATATTCTAAATCTAATGGTCCATGTTTGAAAATATAAACTTAAAAATTCAGTATTTTATATGCATTTGAAAACATTGAATTTATGACATTTCGTCAAAATGAACATATAAAACATGTTTTTTAGTGTTATGGAATATCTGGTTAAATGATAGAGCTTGTTCTAAGTAATGGTAAAAATAATTCATATTCTAAATCTAATGGTCCAGGTTTGAAGATATAAACTTAAAAATTCAGTATTTTATATGCATTTGAAAACATTGAATTTATGACATTTCGTCAAAATGAACATATAAAACATGTTTTTTAGTGATTATGAAATATCATATGAAATTGTAAATAAAATTTAATGAAACCTTAAAAATATTACTCTTTCTCAATCTTATGGTCAAGGTTAGAAGATAACAATTTAAGAATTCAGTATTTTACTAGCATTTGAAAACATTGTATTCATGATATTTCGTCAAAATTACTATGTAAAACCTTTTTTACTGTTTATGAAATATCTGGTTAAATGATTGAGCTTGTTCTAAGTAATGGTAATAATAATTCATTTTCTAAATATAATGGTAAGATTTCAAGACAATAACATTGAAATTCAGTGTTTTATAAGCAAATTAAAATTATGAATTTTTTTGAATTTCTTAAAATAAACAAAAATTTCAGCCCTATATAGTGTTTATGAAATATTAGGATAAGTGTTATTAATAATTGATGAAAACGGTATAAATAATTCATTTTCTAAATCTAATGGGCCAGGTTTGAAAATATAAACATAAAAATTCAGTATTTTATCAGCATTTCAAAAAATGAAAAATAATGATTTGTCAAAATTAACATATAAAATATGTTTTATAGTGTTTATCTAATATAAGGTAAAATAATTCATTTTATTCTACGTAAAGGTATAAATAATTAATTTTTTAAATCTAATGGTCCAGGTTTGAAGATACAAACTTAAAAACTCAGTATTTTTTATGCATTTCAAAAAATGAATATATAACATTTTGTCAAAATGAACATATAAAACATGTTTTTTAGTGTTATGAAATATCTGGTTAAATGATTGAGCTTGTTCTAAGTAATGGTAATAATAATTCATTTTCTAAATATAATGGGCCAGGTTTGAAAATATAAACTTAAAAATTCAGTATTTTATCAGCATTTCAAAAAATGAATGTATAACATTTTGTCAAAATTAACATATAAAACATGTTTTTTAATGATTATGAAATATCATATGAAATTGTAAAGAAAATTTAATGAAACCTTAAAAATATTACTCATTCTCAATCTTATGGTCAAGGTTTGAAGATAAAAACTTAAAAACTCAGTATTTTATATGCATTTGAAAACATTGAATTTATGACATTTCGTCAAAATGAACATATAAAACATGTTTTTTAGTGATTATGAAATATCATATGAAATTGTAAATAAAATTTAATGAAACCTTAAAAATATTACTCTTTCTCAATCTTATGGTCAAGGTTAGAAGATAACAATTTAAGAATTCAGTATTTTACTAGCATTTGAAAAAAACGTATATATAATATTTCGTCAAAATGAACATATAAAATATGTTTTATAGTGGTTATCTAATATAAGGTAAAATAATTCATTTTATTCTACGTAAAGGTATAAATAATTAATTTTTTAAATCTAATGGTTCAGGTTTGAAGATACAAACTTAAAAACTCAGTATTTTTTATGCATTTCAAAAAATGAATATATAACATTTTGTCAAAATGAACATATAAAACATGTTTTTTAGTGTTATGAAATATCTGGTTAAATGATTGAGCTTGTTCTAAGTAATGGTAATAATAATTCATTTTCTAAATATAATGGGCCAGGTTTGAAAATATAAACTTAAAAATTCAGTATTTTATCAGCATTTCAAAAAATGAATGTATAACATTTTGTCAAAATTAACATATAAAACATGTTTTTTAATGATTATGAAATATCATATGAAATTGTAAAGAAAATTTAATGAAACCTTAAAAATATTACTCATTCTCAATCTTATGGTCAAGGTTTGAAGATAAAAACTTAAAAACTCAGTATTTTATATGCATTTGAAAACATTGAATTTATGACATTTCGTCAAAATGAACATATAAAACATGTTTTTTAGTGATTATGAAATATCATATGAAATTGTAAATAAAATTTAATGAAACCTTAAAAATATTACTCTTTCTCAATCTTATGGTCAAGGTTAGAAGATAACAATTTAAGAATTCAGTATTTTACTAGCATTTGAAAAAAACGTATATATAATATTTCGTCAAAATGAACATATAAAACATGTTTTTTAGTGATTATGAAATATCATATGAAATTGTAAATAAAATTTAATGAAACCTTAAAAATATTACTCTTTCTCAATCTTATGGTCAAGGTTAGAAGATAACAATTTAAGAATTCAGTATTTTACTAGCATTTGAAAACATTGTATTCATGATATTTCGTCAAAATTACTATGTAAAACCTTTTTTACTGTTTATGAAATATCTGGTTAAATGATTGAGCTTGTTCTAAGTAATGGTAATAATAATTCATTTTCTAAATATAATGGTAAGATTTCAAGACAATAACATTGAAATTCAGTGTTTTATAAGCAAATTAAAATTATGAATTTTTTTGAATTTCTTAAAATAAACAAAAATTTCAGCCCTATATAGTGTTTATGAAATATTAGGATAAGTGTTATTAATAATTGATGAAAACGGTATAAATAATTCATTTTCTAAATCTAATGGGCCAGGTTTGAAAATATAAACATAAAAATTCAGTATTTTATCAGCATTTCAAAAAATGAAAAATAATGATTTGTCAAAATTAACATATAAAATATGTTTTATAGTGTTTATCTAATATAAGGTAAAATAATTCATTTTATTCTACGTAAAGGTATAAATAATTAATTTTTTAAATCTAATGGTTCAGGTTTGAAGATACAAACTTAAAAACTCAGTATTTTTTATGCATTTCAAAAAATGAATATATAACATTTTGTCAAAATGAACATATAAAACATGTTTTTTAGTGTTATGAAATATCTGGTTAAATGATTGAGCTTGTTCTAAGTAATGGTAATAATAATTCATTTTCTAAATATAATGGGCCAGGTTTGAAAATATAAACTTAAAAATTCAGTATTTTATCAGTATTTCAAAAAATGAATGTATAACAATTTGTCAAAATTAACATATAAAACATGTTTTTTAGTGTTATGGAATATCTGGTTAAATGATAGAGCTTGTTCTAAGTAATGGTAAGAATAATTCATATTCTAAATCTAATGGTCCAGGTTTGAAGATATAAACTTAAGAATTCAGTATGTTATAAGCATTTGAAAACATTGAATTCATGATATTTCGTCAAAATTACTATGTAAAACCTTTTTTAGTGTTTATGAAATATCTGGTTAAATGATTGAGCTTGTTCTAAGTAATGGTAATAATAATTCATTTTCTAAATATAATGGTAAGATTTCAAGACAATAACATTGAAATTCAGTGTTTTATAAGCAAATTAAAATTATGAATTTTTTTGAATTTGTAAAAATAAACACAAACTTCAGCCCTATATAGTGTTTATGAAATATTAGTAAAAGTGTTATTAATAATTGATGAAAACGGTATAAATAATTAATTTTTTAAATCTAATGGTCCAGGTTTGAAGATAAAAACTTAAAAACTCAGTATTTTAAATGCATTTCAAAAAATGAATATATAACATTTTGTCAAAATGAACATATAAAACATGTTTTTTAGTGTTATGAAATATCTGGTTAAATGATTGAGCTTGTTCTAAGTAATGGTAATAATAATTCATTTTCTAAATCTAATGGTCCAGGTTTGAAAATATAAACTTAAAAATTCAGTATTTTATATGCATTTGAAAACATTGAATTTATGACATTTCGTCAAAATTAACATATAAAACATGTTTTTTAGTGTTATGGAATATCTGGTTAAATGATAGAGCTTGTTCTAAGTAATGGTAAAAATAATTCATATTCTAAATCTAATGGTCCATGTTTGAAAATATAAACTTAAAAATTCAGTATTTTATATGCATTTGAAAACATTGAATTTATGACATTTCGTCAAAATGAACATATAAAACATGTTTTTTAATGATTATGAAATATCATATGAAATTGTAAAGAAAATTTAATGAAACCTTAAAAATATTACTTATTCTCAATCTTATGGTCAAGGTTTGAAGATAAAAACTTAAAAACTCAGTATTTTATATGCATTTGAAAAAAACGTATACATAATATTTCGTCAAAATGAACATATAAAACATGTTTTTTAGTGATTATGAAATATCATATGAAATTGTAAATAAAATTTAATGAAACCTTAAAAATATTACTCTTTCTCAATCTTATGGTCAAGGTTAGAAGATAACAATTTAAGAATTCAGTATTTCACAAGCATTTGAAAACATTTTATTCATGATATTTCGTCAAAATTACTATGTAAAACCTTTTTTAGTGTTTATGAAATATCTGGTTAAATGATTGAGCTTGTTCTAAGTAATGGTAATAATAATTTATTTTCTAAATATAATGGGCCAGGTTTGAAAATATAAACTTAAAAATTCAGTATTTTATATGCATTTGAAAACATTGAATTTATGACATTTCGTCAAAATGAACATATAAAACATGTTTTTTAGTGTTATGGAATATCTGGTTAAATGATAGAGCTTGTTCTAAGTAATGGTAAAAATAATTCATATTCTAAATCTAATGGTCCAGGTTTGAAGATATAAACTTAAAAATTCAGTATTTTATATGCATTTGAAAACATTGAATTTATGACATTTCGTCAAAATGAACATATAAAACATGTTTTTTAGTGATTATGAAATATCATATGAAATTGTAAATAAAATTTAATGAAACCTTAAAAATATTACTCTTTCTCAATCTTATGGTCAAGGTTAGAAGATAACAATTTAAGAATTCAGTATTTTACTAGCATTTGAAAACATTGTATTCATGATATTTCGTCAAAATTACTATGTAAAACCTTTTTTACTGTTTATGAAATATCTGGTTAAATGATTGAGCTTGTTCTAAGTAATGGTAATAATAATTCATTTTCTAAATATAATGGGCCAGGTTTGAAAATATAAACATAAAAATTCAGTATTTTATCAGCATTTCAAAAAATGAAAAATAATGATTTGTCAAAATTAACATATAAAATATGTTTTATAGTGTTTATCTAATATAAGGTAAAATAATTCATTTTATTCTACGTAAAGGTATAAATAATTAATTTTTTAAATCTAATGGTCCAGGTTTGAAGATACAAACTTAAAAACTCAGTATTTTTTATGCATTTCAAAAAATGAATATATAACATTTTGTCAAAATGAACATATAAAACATGTTTTTTAGTGTTATGAAATATCTGGTTAAATGATTGAGCTTGTTCTAAGTAATGGTAATAATAATTCATTTTCTAAATATAATGGGCCAGGTTTGAAAATATAAACTTAAAAATTCAGTATTTTATCAGTATTTCAAAAAATGAATGTATAACAATTTGTCAAAATTAACATATAAAACATGTTTTTTAGTGTTATGGAATATCTGGTTAAATGATAGAGCTTGTTCTAAGTAATGGTAAGAATAATTCATATTCTAAATCTAATGGTCCAGGTTTGAAGATATAAACTTAAAAATTCAGTATTTTATATGCATTTGAAAACATTGAATTTATGACATTTCATCAAAATGAACATATAAAACATGTTTTTTAGTGATTATGAAATATCATATGAAATTGTAAATAAAATTTAATGAAACCTTAAAAATATTACTCTTTCTCAATCTTATGGTCAAGGTTAGAAGATAACAATTTAAGAATTCAGTATTTTACTAGCATTTGAAAAAAACGTATATATAATATTTCGTCAAAATGAACATATAAAACATGTTTTTTAGTGACTATGAAATATCATATGAAATTGTAAATAAAATTTAATGAAACCTTAAAAATATTACTTATTCTCAATCTTATGGTCAAGGTTTGAAGATAATAACTTAAGAATTCAGTATGTTATAAGCATTTGAAAACATTGAATTCATGATATTTCGTCAAAATTACTATGTAAAAACTTTTTTAGTGTTTATGAAATATCTGGTTAAATGATTGAGCTTGTTCTAAGTAATGGTAATAATAATTCATTTTCTAAATATAATGGTAAGATTTCAAGACAATAACATTGAAATTCAGTGTTTTATAAGCAAATTAAAATTATGAATTTTTTTGAATTTGTAAAAATAAACACAAACTTCAGCCCTATATAGTGTTTATGAAATATTAGTAAAAGTGTTATTAATAATTGATGAAAACGGTATAAATAATTAATTTTTTAAATCTAATGGTCCAGGTTTGAAGATAAAAACTTAAAAACTCAGTATTTTAAATGCATTTCAAAAAATGAATATATAACATTTTGTCAAAATGAACATATAAAACATGTTTTTTAGTGTTATGAAATATCTGGTTAAATGATTGAGCTTGTTCTAAGTAATGGTAATAATAATTCATTTTCTAAATCTAATGGTCCAGGTTTGAAAATATAAACTTAAAAATTCAGTATTTTATATGCATTTGAAAACATTGAATTTATGACATTTCGTCAAAATTAACATATAAAACATGTTTTTTAGTGTTATGGAATATCTGGTTAAATGATAGAGCTTGTTCTAAGTAATGGTAAAAATAATTCATATTCTAAATCTAATGGTCCATGTTTGAAAATATAAACTTAAAAATTCAGTATTTTATATGCATTTGAAAACATTGAATTTATGACATTTCGTCAAAATGAACATATAAAACATGTTTTTTAATGATTATGAAATATCATATGAAATTGTAAAGAAAATTTAATGAAACCATAAAAATATTACTTATTCTCAATCTTATGGTCAAGGTTTGAAGATAAAAACTTAAAAACTCAGTATTTTATATGCATTTGAAAAAAACGTATACATAATATTTCGTCAAAATGAACATATAAAACATGTTTTTTAGTGATTATGAAATATCATATGAAATTGTAAATAAAATTTAATGAAACCTTAAAAATATTACTCTTTCTCAATCTTATGGTCAAGGTTAGAAGATAACAATTTAAGAATTCAGTATTTCACAAGCATTTGAAAACATTTTATTCATGATATTTCGTCAAAATTACTATGTAAAACCTTTTTTAGTGTTTATGAAATATCTGGTTAAATGATTGAGCTTGTTCTAAGTAATGGTAATAATAATTTATTTTCTAAATATAATGGGCCAGGTTTGAAAATATAAACTTAAAAATTCAGTATTTTATATGCATTTGAAAACATTGAATTTATGACATTTCGTCAAAATGAACATATAAAACATGTTTTTTAGTGATTATGAAATATCATATTAAATTGTAAATAAAATTTAATGAAACCTTAAAAATATAACTCTTTCTCAATCTTATGGTCAAGGTTAGAAGATAACAATTTAAGAATTCAGTATTTTACTAGCATTTGAAAAAAATGAATATATAACATTTTGTGAAAATGAAATTATAAAACATCTTCTTTAGTGTTATGGAATATCTGGTTAAATGATAGAGCTTGTTCTAAGTAATGGTAAAAATAATTTATATTCTAAATCTAATGGTCCAGGTTTGAAGATATAAACTTAAAAATTCAGTATTTTATCAGCATTTCAAAAAATGAATATATAACATTTTGTCAAAATTAACATATAAAACATGTTTTTTAGTGTTATGGAATATCTGGTTAAATGATAGAGCTTGTTCTAAGTAATGGTAAAAATAATTCATATTCTAAATCTAATGGTCCATGTTTGAAGATATAAACTTAAAAATTCAGTATTTTATATGCATTTGAAAACATTGAATTTATGACATTTCGTCAAAATGAACATATAAAACATGTTTTTTAGTGATTATGAAATATCATATGAAATTGTAAATAAAATTTAATGAAACCTTAAAAATATTACTCTTTCTCAATCTTATGGTCAAGGTTAGAAGATAAACATTTAAGAATTCAGTATTTTACTAGCATTTGAAAACATTGTATTCATGATATTTCGTCAAAATTACTATGTAAAACCTTTTTTAGTGTTTATGAAATATCTGGTTAAATGATTGAGCTTGTTCTAAGTAATGGTAATAATAATTCATTTTCTAAATATAATGGTAAGATTTCAAGACAATAACTTTGAAATTCAGTGTTTTATAAGCAAATTAAAATTATGAATTTTTTTGAATTTCTTAAAATAAACACAAATTTCAGCCCTATATAGTGTTTATGAAATATTAGGATAAGTGTTATTAATAATTGATGAAAACGGTATAAATAATTCATTTTCTAAATCTAATGGGCCAGGTTTGAAAATATAAACATAAAAATTCAGTATTTTATCAGCATTTCAAAAAATGAAAAATAATGATTTGTCAAAATTAACATATAAAATATGTTTTATAGTGTTTATCTAATATAAGGTAAAATAATTCATTTTATTCTACGTAAAGGTATAAATAATTAATTTTTTAAATCTAATGGTCCAGGTTTGAAGATACAAACTTAAAAATTCAGTATTTTATATGCATTTGAAAACATTGAATTTATGACATTTCGTCAAAATGAACATATAAAACATGTTTTTTAGTGATTATGATATATCATATTAAATTGTAAATAAAATTTAATGAAACCTTAAAAATATTACTCTTTCTCAATCTTATGGTCAAGGTTAGAAGATAACAATTTAAGAATTTAGTATTTTATCAGCATTTCAAAAAATGAAAAATAATGATTTGTCAAAATTAACATATAAAATATGTTTTATAGTGTTTATCTAATATAAGGTAAAATAATTCATTTTATTCTATGTAATAGTATTAATAATTAATTTTTTAAATCTAATGGTCCAGGTGTGAAGATATAAACTTAAAAACACAACATTTTATATGCATTTCAAAAAATGAATATATAACATTTTGTGAAAATGAAATTATAAAACATGTTCTTTAGTGTTATGGAATATTTGGTTAAATGATAGAGCTTGTACTAAGTAATGGTAAAAATAATTTATATTCTAAATCTAATGGTCCAGGTTTGAATATTATAACTTAAGAATTCAGTTTGTTATAAGCATTTGAAAACATTGAATTTATAATAATTTGTAAAATTAACTTATAAAACACTTATTTAGTGTTTATGAAATTTTTTATGAAATTGTAAATATAATAATTGAATACCGTTAAAATATTACATATTCCCAAACTAATGGTCAAGGTTTGAAGATAATAACTTAAGAATTCAGTATTTTACTAGCATTTGAAATAAACATATTTATAATATTTTGTCAAAATTATCATATAAAACACATTTTTAGTATTTATGAAATATCATATTAAATTGTAAATATAATTAAATAAAACCTTAAAAATATAACACATTCTCAATCTTATGTTAAAGGTTTGAAGATAATAACTTAAGTATTCAGTATTTTACTAGCATTTGAAAAAAACATATTTATAATATTTCGTCAAAATTATCATATAAAACACATTTTTAGTATTTATGAAATATCATATTAAATTGTAAACATAATTAAATGAAACCTTAAAAATATTACTCATTCTCAATCTTATGATCAAGGTTTGTATATAATAACTTAAGTATTCAGTATTTTACTATCATTTGAAATAAATCTATTAAAATAAATCATTAAAATTATCATAAAAAACACATTTTTAGTGATTATGAAATATCATATTAAATTGTAAATATAATTAAATGAAACCTTAAAAATATTACTCATTCTCAATCTTATGATCAAGGTTTGTATATAATAACTTAAGTATTCAGTATTTTACTATCATTTGAAATAAATCTATTAAAATAAATCATTAAAATTATCATAAAAAACACATTTTTAGTGTTTATGAAATATCATATTAAATTGTAAATATAATTAAATGAAACCTTAAAAATATTACTCATTCTCAATCTTATGTTAAAGGTTTGAATATAATAACTTAAGAAATCAGTATTTTACTAGCATTTGAAAACAACATATTTATTATATTTCGTCAAAATTATCATATAAAACACATTTTTAGTATTTATGAAATATCATATTAAATTGTAAATATAATTAAATGAAACCTTATAAATATTACACATTCTCAATCTTATGGTCAAGGTTTGAAGATAATAACTTAAGAATTCAATTTGTTATAAGTATTTGAAAAAAATGTATTAATAAAATTTCATCAAAATTAACTTATAAACCATTTTTTTAGTGTTCATGAAATTATAAATGAAATTAAATGAAACCTTATAAATATTACACATTCTTAATCTTATGTTAAAGGTTTGAATATTATAACTTAAGAAATCATTATTTTACTAGCATTTGAAAACATTGAATTTATGACATTTCGTCAAAATGAACATATAAAACATGTTTTTTAGTGATTATGAAATATCATATGAAATTGTAAATATAATTAAATGAAACCTTAAAAATATTACTCTTTCTCAATCTTATGGTCAAGGTTTGAATATTATAACTTAAGAATTCAGTTTGTTATAAGCATTTGAAAACATTGAATTTATAATAATTTGTAAAATTAACTTATAAATCACTTTTTTAGTATGTAAGAAATTTTTTATGAAATTGTAAATAAAATAATTGAATACGGTTAAAATATTACATATTCCCAAACTAATGGTCAAGGTTTGAAGATATTAACTTAAGTATTCAGAATGTTATAAGCATTTGAAAACATTGAATTCATGATATTTCGTCAAAATTACTATGTAAAACACTTTTTTAGTGTTTATGAAATTTAATATGAAATTGTAAATAAAATTAAATGAAACCTTAAAAATATTACTTTTTCTCAATCTTATGTTAAAGTTTTGAATATAATCACTTAAGAAATCAGTATTTTAATAGCATTTGAAAACATTGAATTTATGATATTTCGTCAAAATTATCATATAAAACACATTTCTAGTGTTTATGAAATATCATATTAAATTGTAAATATAATTAAATGAAACCTTAAAAATATTACTCTTTCTCAATCTTATGGTCAAGGTTTGAATATTATAACTTAAGAATTCAGTTTGTTATAAGCATTTGAAAACATTGAATTTATAATAATTTGTAAAATTAACTTATAAATCACTTTTTTAGTATGTAAGAAATTTTTTATGAAATTGTAAATAAAATAATTGAATACGGTTAAAATATTACATATTCCCAAACTAATGGTCAAAGTTTAAAGATATTAACTTAAGTATTCAGAATGTTATAAGCATTTGAAAACATTGAATTCATGATATTTCGTCAAAATTACTATGTAAAACACTTTTTTAGTGTTTATGAAATTTAATATGATATTGTAAATAAAATTAAATGAAACCTTAAAAATATTACTCATTCTCAATCTTATGATCAAGGTTTGTATATAATAACTTAAGTATTCAGTATTTTACTATCATTTGAAATAAATCTATTAAAATAAATCATTAAAATTATCATAAAAAACACATTTTTAGTGTTTATGAAATATCATATTAAATTGTAAATATAATTAAATGAAACCTTAAAAATATTACTCATTCTCAATCTTATGATAAAGGTTTGTATATAATAACTTAAGTATTCAATTTGTTATAAGTATTTGAAAAAAATATATTTATAAAATTTCGTCAAAATTAACTTATTAAACACTTTTTTAGTGTTCATGAAATTGTAAATGAAATTAAATGAAACCTTAAAAATATTACATATTCTCAATCTTATGTTAAAGGTTTGAATATAATAACTTAAGAAATCAGTATTTTACTAGCATTTGAAAAAACATATTTATTATATTTCGTCAAAATTATCATATAAAACACATTTTTAGTGTTTATGAAATATCATATTAAATTATAAAAAAAATTTAATGAAACCTTAAAAATATTACTCTTTCTCAATCTTATGGTCAAGGTTAGAAGATAACAATTTAAGAATTCAGTATTTTACTAGCATTTGAAAAAAACGTATATATAATATTTCATCAAAATGAACATATAAAACATATTTTTAGTGATTATGAAATATCATATGAAATTGTAATTAAAATTTAATGAAACCTTAAAAATATTACTCTTTCTCAATCTTATGGTCAAGGTTAGAAGATAACAATTTAAGAATTCAGTATTTTACTAGCATTTGAAAAAAACGTATATATAATATTTCATCAAAATGAACATATAAAACATATTTTTAGTGATTATGAAATATCATATGAAATTGTAATTAAAATTTAATGAAACCTTAAAAATATTACTTATTCTCAATCTTATGGTCAAGGTTTGAATATTATAACTTAAGAATTCAGTTTGTTATAAGCATTTGAAAACATTGAATTTATAATAATTTGTAAAATTAACTTATAAAACATTTTTTTAGTGTTTATGAAATTTTTTATGAAATTGTAAATATAATAATTGAATACGGTTAAAATATTACATATTCCCAAACTAATGGTCAAGGTTTGAAGATAATAACTTAAGAATTCAGTATTTTACTAGCATTTGAAAAAAACGTATATATAATATTTCGTCAAAATTATCATAAAAAACACATTTTTAGTGTTTATACATTAACAAATTGAGATGAAATCTATTGTGAGAAGATAAGTCTTTTGTTGTCACTTAAAATTGCATTTTTGAGAAATAAAGTTATTTATTTAGATTTTATCCATCCCTGATGTTGATAAGCGGATTATCATTAAATTATTGGTGTTCATTTTTAATGATAATGTCCGAAACGATGGTTGATGAAAAATATGTTTGTCTATTTACCGGTGTTGTTGTTTAAACCTTTAAAGTTTACGAAATAAAACGATGATTTTGCATCATACAAAGTAATAACCGTTTCCTAGTTGGCGGGTATATTAAAACAAATTACAGATCAAGGACAACTTAAACTTAAATATCAATGTGTAGTCTGTTTCAAATGGGATTATTTTATAGCCTGATTTCTGATCTAGCAACTGAAATAAGCAATTCAGTAAACAATATCGGTTCGCAATTTACAGAAATTTCTAATTTTAATTAATTAAATAAAATGAGTGTTAATTAATCTCATTATCTGCAAGTGAGTGGATTTATTTTATATGATGTATACGAAATGACAACCTATGACTCGTAGACGGCTAGTGATTAGTGAATATACTTAAATACACTGGTTGTTAATCAGCGAAATCTGAACGAGAAAAATAAAATAAAAAGCTCATATCAGAGGAATAGAATCATATTTGCGGTAGGTATACATTGAAAACATTTAATGAGGAATGAGAAACGGTTCCATTATCTTACCGAAACGACAACCATTCAAAATATATTAATAATCCGTTGTCAAATGGCAGTCGACTGTTTATCATTATTGCGCACGGTTACATTAATGAACTTGAAAAATGGAAACCAGACAACACACTGATATGTACAAAATGATTACTTAAAATTAACTTATTATTAGCTACTGATTAAATCCCAACGCGACGACGAGAACACTTTGTATGATGTTGATATTGGACAATTCCCAGCTGCAATTCTGAGGCATAGATGACATCAGTCGTGATAATGACAGGACACATGCCAACCATCGCCGGTCCCACTATAGACAGCATATCCAATATAGTAGGTAAATAATGTATTGTTGCCGGATCATTCCTGAAAAAACACGCAGACAACAGTTGTTCTTTCGACATTGATTTTTGCCTAATGCAGTCGGTATTCTTATAGGACATTTAACTTACTCTGTTGAATAATAAAATTTGAATTTCGTAACCATAAATGTTTGGCCATCTACCCGATACGAGTACCAAACTACTAACCATCGACATATTCCATGTGTAATTCTCAATATGATATTACTTTTTAGTATGTCTGTTTATTAAACGTTCTAGTCGTGGTAATTGCACCGCTCTGATAAACTAATCACCACTAATCGACGGCGACACATGCGACTGATCGTCGGGCAGTTCGGCCCCCGAGATAACAACCAGACTTTTCAGCTAGAAATTCTCATGAAAGAAACCCATAAATGGTGGCAGAACGATAAAGCAGATCTACCAACACTGAAATATAAAATTTCCTAATTTCTTTCACAAACTTATGTATTTTCCAATCCAAATATTATTGTATAATCGTAAATTTAAAAATATTTCGCTTATGAGCTGTTTTCCGGGAAACTGTGGGAGATAGGACGAAAGTCGACAGACATGACATAGAATTGATCCCCCTAACTAGCTACATGAGTTGCATGCATTTGATTTTTCGAAAAACTGTTATTGGGGATTTTTAAACCGTCGTACTTGGGTCTTAATTGGACTCCCACGCACAATTGCAGCTGCAACAGTGTGCATGTCCTGATCCTGTAAATGATGGACATATTTAATGATAGATAATAGAATGATTCATTTCTAAAAGTCACAATTCAACACGAAGGTTAACATTTATTAAAAAATTAATTACTAATAAATTTAATCGTAACCCAATTTTAAAGAATAATTTTTATTTTAACACTATCTAACGATGAGTTTTGTCATAAATATTAAAATTGTGTGATAATTTTGTACTTAAAAATTATATCAATAAAAAATATTCGATAGATAAATCCCAAAAGGATCATAATACCAACATATAATAATATAATAGAAAACATTAAAGCTACTCACAACAATAAAAACCTGAATGTCCAAAAATAATATATTTTTGAGGCCATTGGTAATTCTGTGTAATGACTAACCATTGATGCAACTAGGTCTAAAATATTAGCAGCTGCACAAATAAATACCTAATTTAATGTATTTACTTTCACGGTTTCCAAAAAACTAGGAGGATTGTTTTGGTTATTTTAATTTTCAATAGTGATAACTGTACGAGTAGGACTAGATACTGTTTTTGGTATATTAAAAATACTGAATATATTAGTTTTGTACATTTTTAATCATCAATTTTATATTTATACAATTTACTTTGAATAATTCTACATGTCATATTGTATTGCTTAAATTATTATTGATTCTTAAATAATCATAAACATTTGTGGGGAATAAAATACATTTTGAGGGCGCGATGCCTCCCTAAGTCTCCTCCTAGTTGTGTAAATGTGTGTAACAAATTATTCGTAATTATATTTTATATTTCTAATAAGTATTGACAAAAGATGTGTGGATTGATCAACAACAATTATTTGTAATATTTTTTGTTAAAATGCAGTTTTAAAAAAATACATAATTATTAAAATCAGTTGTAAATCATATTAAAATATATATATATATTTTATATTTTACTTATGTTTGTCATTAAATACAAGGAAAAAAAAACATTCAAGTATATATTAAAGAGTCAAAATATATTTGTTTAGATATATGAATTGAAGAATACATTGTTGAGTAGAAGAGATGTAACATGTTTTACTAAATATGAATGCCTTCCTAAAATGTAACAATTTAATGCAAATATACAGTACTAATTATAGTACTCATATTTAATGATGAAACACACTACGAAAATAAGAAAATTTACGCTTTTGAAAAGGTATTTAAGGTATTGTAATTTGTACACGTAATAAGTAATGTAGTTGTTTTATTTACATCGAAGATTACACGATTTTGACGTTTGCCAATTTATTTTTCACAAATTGTACCAAGTCGTAATTGTTGTTGCTATTGGTAATAAAAAATTAGAAGGTTCGACATTATTATATCGTTCAAGGTAATGTTAAACTTTTAAAACTGAAAAATATAATTATTTACTTCGAAACCAGATTCATTAAAGAAACTGTCTTAAGCAATGTTGAATATGCAGACATGAGGTACGTAAATAAAATAAATATTTAAAAATGTTATATATTGCATAACATAACTATTCTAAAACTTTGCATACTACTACTCGTTATTTTGACACATGATATAAAATGTGTTGTTATTATGTTATTCATTTATAGATTTTGAGTATCAGCTTGAAATACAAACTTTGATAATATTGGTCGTATCGTCTCAAAATCTTCCGAGGTTAAACGCAGTGACGCCTTGAGATCAAATATCTGTACTCAAAAACGTTGATTTTAAATTTTAAGAATGATGAATTAGTAAAACAAAATTACCCGTCAAATTTTTTATTGAAAACTTCACGTTTGAAGCACCATTTATAGTTTATATACTCTAAATAATTGAGTTAAAAATGTTTTAAAAATTAAAAAATCATCAAGGCACGCAAATGCGTCAATCGTTGAGTATTTAATCAGGATGAGGACAGTATTAAAGGATTAAGTAATAGAGATGGATTTTTGGAAAACGAAATGTTAAAAATTAAAAAAATTGATTATTTGGACAAGACTTCATAAAAAAATATCAGAATTTTGACAGTTTAGTAATTATACACGAGTAGACAGTCTTTATATACACAATGGTTTAAGAGAAAAACAGGAAATCGAGAAAATATTAATAAATTAATTTTTGGAATTTGTCAAAATTCAAACAAAATAATTGTTAGAAACTGTAAAAATAGTACTTTTTGTAAATCTAATAGTCAAAGTTTAAAGATATTAACTTAAGTATTCAGAATGTTATAAGCATTTGAAAACATTGAATTCATGATATTTCGTCAAAATTACTATGTAAAACACTTTTTTAGTGTTTATGAAATTTAATATGAAATTGTAAATAAAATTAAATGAAACCTTAAAAATATTACTCATTCTCAATCTTATGATCAAGGTTTGTATATAATAACTTAAGTATTCAGTATTTTACTATCATTTGAAATAAATCTATTAAAATAAATCATTAAAATTATCATAAAAAACACATTTTTAGTGTTTATGAAATATCATATTAAATTGTAAATATAATTAAATGAAACCTTAAAAATATTACTCATTCTCAATCTTATGATAAAGGTTTGTATATAATAACTTAAGTATTCAATTTGTTATAAGTATTTGAAAAAAATATATTTATAAAATTTCGTCAAAATTAACTTATTAAACACTTTTTTAGTGTTCATGAAATTGTAAATGAAATTAAATGAAACCTTAAAAATATTACATATTCTCAATCTTATGTTAAAGGTTTGAATATAATAACTTAAGAAATCAGTATTTTACTAGCATTTGAAAAAACATATTTATTATATTTCGTCAAAATTATCATATAAAACACATTTTTAGTGTTTATGAAATATCATATTAAATTATAAAAAAAATTTAATGAAACCTTAAAAATATTACTCTTTCTCAATCTTATGGTCAAGGTTTGAATATTATAACTTAAGAATTCAGTTTGTTATAAGCATTTGAAAACATTGAATTTATAATAATTTGTAAAATTAACTTATAAAACATTTTTTTAGTGTTTATGAAATTTTTTATGAAATTGTAAATATAATAATTGAATACGGTTAAAATATTACATATTCCCAAACTAATGGTCAAGGTTTGAAGATAATAACTTAAGAATTCAGTATTTTACTAGCATTTGAAAAAAACGTATATATAATATTTCGTCAAAATTATCATAAAAAACACATTTTTAGTGTTTATGAAATATCATATGAAATTGTAAATATAATTAAATGAAACCTTAAAAATATAACACATTCTCAATCTTATGTTAAAGGTTTGAATATAATAACTTAAGAAATCAGTATTTTACTAGCATTTGAAAACAACATATTTATTATGTTTCGTCAAAATTATCATATAAAACTCATTTTTAGTATTTATGAAATATCATATTAAATTGTAAATATAATTAAATGAAACCTTAAAAATATTACACATTCTCAATCTTATGGTCAAGGTTTGAAGATAATAACATAAGAATTCAATTTGTTATAAGTATTTGAAAAAAATATATTTATAAAATTTCGTCAAAATTAACTTATTAAACACTTTTTTAGTGTTCATGAAATTGTAAATGAAATTAAATGAAACCTTAAAAATATTACATATTCTCAATCTTATGTTAAAGGTTTGAATATAATAACTTAAGAAATCAGTATTTTACTAGCATTTGAAAAAACATATTTATTATATTTAGTCAAAATTATCATATAAAACACATTTTTAGTGTTTATGAATTATCATATTAAATTGTAAATATAATTAAATTAGACCTTAAAAATATTACTCTTTCTCAATCTTATGGTCGAGTTTTGAAGATAATAACTTAAGAATTCAGTATGTTATAAGCATTTGAAAACATTGAACTCATGATATTTCGTCAAAATTACTATGTAAAACACTTTTTTAGTGTTTATGAAATATCTGGTTAAATAATTGAGCTTGTTCTAATTAATGGTAATAATAATTCATTTTCTAAATATAATGGTAAGATTTCAAGACAATAACATTGAAATTCAGTGTTTTACAAGCAAATTAAAATTATGAATTTTTTTGAATTTGTAAAAATAAACATAAATTTCAGCTCTACATAGTGTTTATGAAATATTATGAAAAGTGTAATTAATAATTGATGGAAACAGTATTAATAATTAATATTCTAACTCTAATGGTTCAGGTTTGAAGATAAAAACTTAAAAACTCAGTATTTTATATGCATTTCAAAAAATGAATATATAACATTTTCTCAAAATGAACATATAAAACATGTTTTTTAGTGTTATGGAATATCTGGTTAAATGATTGAGCTTGTTCTAAGTAATGGTAAAAATAATTCATATTCTAAATCTAATGGTCCAGGTTTGATGATATAAACATAAAAATTCAGTGTTTCAGAGAGAATTTAAAACTATGAATTTTTTTGAATTTGTAAAAATTAACATATAAAACATGTTTTTAGTGTTTATGAAATTTAATATGAAATTGTAAACAAAATTAAATGAAACCTTAAAAATATTACACTCTTTCAATCTTATGGTCAAGGTTTGAATATTATAACTTAAGAATTCAGTTTGTTATAAGCATTTGAAAACATTGAATTTATAATAATTTGTAAAATTAACTTATAAAACACTTTTTTAGTGTTTATGAAATTTAATATGAAATTGTAAACAAAATTAAATGAAACCTTAAAAATTATACACTCTTTCAATCTTATGGTCAAGGTTTGAATATTATAACTTAAGAATTCAGTTTGTTATAAGCATTTGAAAACATTGAATTTATAATAATTTGTAAAATTAACTTATAAAACACTTTTTTAGTGTTTATGAAATTTAATATGAAATTGTAAACAAAATTAAATGAAACCTTAAAAATATTACACTCTTTCAATCTTATGGTCAAGGTTTGAATATTATAACTTAAGAATTCAGTTTGTTATAAGCATTTGAAAACATTGAATTTATGATATTTCGTCAAAATAATCATATAAAACACATTTCTAGTGTTTATGAAATATCATATTAAATTGTAAATATAATTAAATGAAACCTTAAAAATATTACTCTTTCTCAATCTTATGGTCAAGGTTTGAATATTATAACTTAAGAATTCAGTTTGTTATAAGCATTTGAAAAAATTGAATTTATAATAATTTGTAAAATTAACTTATAAAACACTTTTTTAGTGTTTATGAAATTTTTTATGAAATTGTAAATATAATAATTGAATACCGTTAAAATATTACATATTCCCAAACTAATGGTCAAGGTTTGAAAATAATAACTTAAGAATTCAGTATTTTACTAGCATTTGAAATAAACATATTTATAATATTTTGTCAAAATTATCATATAAAACACATTTTTAGTATTTATGAAATATCATATTAAATTGTAAATATAATTAAATAAAACCTTAAAAATATAACACATTCTCAATCTTATGTTAAAGGTTTGAAGATAATAACTTAAGTATTCAGTATTTTACTAGCATTTGAAAAAAACATATTTATAATATTTCGTCAAAATTATCATATAAAACACATTTTTAGTATTTATGAAATATCATATTAAATTGTAAACATAATTAAATGAAACCTTAAAAATATTACTCATTCTCAATCTTATGATCAAGGTTTGTATATAATAACTTAAGTATTCAGTATTTTACTATCATTTGAAATAAATCTATTAAAATAAATCATTAAAATTATCATAAAAAACACATTTTTAGTGATTATGAAATATCATATTAAATTGTAAATATAATTAAATGAAACCTTAAAAATATTACTCATTCTCAATCTTATGATCAAGGTTTGTATATAATAACTTAAGTATTCAGTATTTTACTATCATTTGAAATAAATCTATTAAAATAAATCATTAAAATTATCATAAAAAACACATTTTTAGTGTTTATGAAATATCATATTAAATTGTAAATATAATTAAATGAAACCTTATAAATATTACACATTCTCAATCTTATGTTAAAGGTTTGAATATAATAACTTAAGAAATCAGTATTTTACTAGCATTTGAAAACAACATATTTATTATATTTCGTCAAAATTATCATATAAAACACATTTTTAGTATTTATGAAATATCATATTAAATTGTAAATATAATTAAATGAAACCTTATAAATATTACACATTCTCAATCTTATGGTCAAGGTTTGAAGATAATAACTTAAGAATTCAATTTGTTATAAGTATTTGAAAAAAATGTATTAATAAAATTTCATCAAAATTAACTTATAAACCATTTTTTTAGTGTTCATGAAATTATAAATGAAATTAAATGAAACCTTATAAATATTACACATTCTTAATCTTATGTTAAAGGTTTGAATATTATAACTTAAGAAATCAGTATTTTACTAGCATTTGAAAACATTGAATTTATGACATTTCGTCAAAATGAACATATAAAACATGTTTTTTAGTGATTATGAAATATCATATGAAATTGTAAATATAATTAAATGAAACCTTAAAAATATTACTCATTCTCAATCTTATGATAAAGGTTTGTATATAATAACTTAAGTATTCAATTTGTTATAAGTATTTGAAAAAAATATATTTATAAAATTTCGTCAAAATTAACTTATTAAACACTTTTTTAGTGTTCATGAAATTGTAAATGAAATTAAATGAAACCTTAAAAATATTACATATTCTCAATCTTATGTTAAAGGTTTGAATATAATAACTTAAGAAATCAGTATTTTACTAGCATTTGAAAAAACATATTTATTATATTTCGTCAAAATTATCATATAAAACACATGTTTAGTGTTTATGAAATATCATATTAAATTATAAAAAAAATTTAATGAAACCTTAAAAATATTACTCTTTCTCAATCTTATGGTCAAGGTTTGAATATTATAACTTAAGAATTCAGTTTGTTATAAGCATTTGAAAACATTGAATTTATAATAATTTGTAAAATTAACTTATAAAACATTTTTTTAGTGTTTATGAAATTTTTTATGAAATTGTAAATATAATAATTGAATACGGTTAAAATATTACATATTCCCAAACTAATGGTCAAGGTTTGAAGATAATAACTTAAGAATTCAGTATTTTACTAGCATTTGAAAAAAACGTATATATAATATTTCGTCAAAATTATCATAAAAAACACATTTTTAGTGTTTATGAAATATCATATGAAATTGTAAATATAATTAAATGAAACCTTAAAAATATAACACATTCTCAATCTTATGTTAAAGGTTTGAATATAATAACTTAAGAAATCAGTATTTTACTAGCATTTGAAAACAACATATTTATTATGTTTCGTCAAAATTATCATATAAAACTCATTTTTAGTATTTATGAAATATCATATTAAATTGTAAATATAATTAAATGAAACCTTAAAAATATTACACATTCTCAATCTTATGGTCAAGGTTTGAAGATAATAACATAAGAATTCAATTTGTTATAAGTATTTGAAAAAAATATATTTATAAAATTTCGTCAAAATTAACTTATTAAACACTTTTTTAGTGTTCATGAAATTGTAAATGAAATTAAATGAAACCTTAAAAATATTACATATTCTCAATCTTATGTTAAAGGTTTGAATATAATAACTTAAGAAATCAGTATTTTACTAGCATTTGAAAAAACATATTTATTATATTTCGTCAAAATTATCATATAAAACACATTTTTAGTGTTTATGAATTATCATATTAAATTGTAAATATAATTAAATTAGACCTTAAAAATATTACTCTTTCTCAATCTTATGGTCGAGTTTTGAAGATAATAACTTAAGAATTCAGTATGTTATAAGCATTTGAAAACATTGAACTCATGATATTTCGTCAAAATTACTATGTAAAACACTTTTTTAGTGTTTATGAAATATCTGGTTAAATAATTGAGCTTGTTCTAATTAATGGTAATAATAATTCATTTTCTAAATATAATGGTAAGATTTCAAGACAATAACATTGAAATTCAGTGTTTTACAAGCAAATTAAAATTATGAATTTTTTTGAATTTGTAAAAATAAACATAAATTTCAGCTCTACATAGTGTTTATGAAATATTATGAAAAGTGTAATTAATAATTGATGGAAACAGTATTAATAATTAATATTCTAACTCTAATGGTTCAGGTTTGAAGATAAAAACTTAAAAACTCAGTATTTTATATGCATTTCAAAAAATGAATATATAACATTTTCTCAAAATGAACATATAAAACATGTTTTTTAGTGTTATGGAATATCTGGTTAAATGATTGAGCTTGTTCTAAGTAATGGTAAAAATAATTCATATTCTAAATCTAATGGTCCAGGTTTGATGATATAAACATAAAAATTCAGTGTTTCAGAGAGAATTTAAAACTATGAATTTTTTTGAATTTGTAAAAATTAACATATAAAACATGTTTTTAGTGTTTATGAAATTTAATATGAAATTGTAAACAAAATTAAATGAAACCTTAAAAATATTACACTCTTTCAATCTTATGGTCAAGGTTTGAATATTATAACTTAAGAATTCAGTTTGTTATAAGCATTTGAAAACATTGAATTTATAATAATTTGTAAAATTAACTTATAAAACACTTTTTTAGTGTTTATGAAATTTAATATGAAATTGTAAACAAAATTAAATGAAACCTTAAAAATTATACACTCTTTCAATCTTATGGTCAAGGTTTGAATATTATAACTTAAGAATTCAGTTTGTTATAAGCATTTGAAAACATTGAATTTATAATAATTTGTAAAATTAACTTATAAAACACTTTTTTAGTGTTTATGAAATTTAATATGAAATTGTAAACAAAATTAAATGAAACCTTAAAAATATTACACTCTTTCAATCTTATGGTCAAGGTTTGAATATTATAACTTAAGAATTCAGTTTGTTATAAGCATTTGAAAACATTGAATTTATAATAATTTGTAAAATTAACTTATAAAACACTTTTTTAGTGTTTATGAAATTTAATATGAAATTGTAAACAAAATTAAATGAAACCTTAAAAATATTACACTCTTTCAATCTTATGGTCAAGGTTTGAATATTATAACTTAAGAATTCAGTTTGTTATAAGCATTTGAAAACATTGAATTTATAATAATTTGTAAAATTAACTTATAAAACACTTTTTTAGTGTTTATGAAATTTTTTATGAAATTGTAAATATAATAATTGAATACCGTTAAAATATTACATATTCCCAAACTAATGGTCAAGGTTTGAAAATAATAACTTAAGAATTCAGTATTTTACTAGCATTTGAAATAAACATATTTATAATATTTTGTCAAAATTATCATATAAAACACATTTTTAGTATTTATGAAATATCATATTAAATTGTAAATATAATTAAATAAAACCTTAAAAATATAACACATTCTCAATCTTATGTTAAAGGTTTGAAGATAATAACTTAAGTATTCAGTATTTTACTAGCATTTGAAAAAAACATATTTATAATATTTCGTCAAAATTATCATATAAAACACATTTTTAGTATTTATGAAATATCATATTAAATTGTAAACATAATTAAATGAAACCTTAAAAATATTACTCATTCTCAATCTTATGATCAAGGTTTGTATATAATAACTTAAGTATTCAGTATTTTACTATCATTTGAAATAAATCTATTAAAATAAATCATTAAAATTATCATAAAAAACACATTTTTAGTGATTATGAAATATCATATTAAATTGTAAATATAATTAAATGAAACCTTAAAAATATTACTCATTCTCAATCTTATGATCAAGGTTTGTATATAATAACTTAAGTATTCAGTATTTTACTATCATTTGAAATAAATCTATTAAAATAAATCATTAAAATTATCATAAAAAACACATTTTTAGTGTTTATGAAATATCATATTAAATTGTAAATATAATTAAATGAAACCTTAAAAATATTACTCATTCTCAATCTTATGTTAAAGGTTTGAATATAATAACTTAAGAAATCAGTATTTTACTAGCATTTGAAAACAACATATTTATTATATTTCGTCAAAATTATCATATAAAACACATTTTTAGTATTTATGAAATATCATATTAAATTGTAAATATAATTAAATGAAACCTTATAAATATTACACATTCTCAATCTTATGGTCAAGGTTTGAAGATAATAACTTAAGAATTCAATTTGTTATAAGTATTTGAAAAAAATGTATTAATAAAATTTCATCAAAATTAACTTATAAACCATTTTTTTAGTGTTCATGAAATTATAAATGAAATTGTAAATATAATAATTGAATACGGTTAAAATATTACATATTCCCAAACTAATGGTCAAGGTTTGAAGATAATAACTTAAGAATTCAGTTTGTTATAAGCATTTGAAAACATTGAATTTATAATAATTTGTAAAATTAACTTATAAAACACTTTTTTAGTGTTTATGAAATTTAATATGAAATTGTAAACAAAATTAAATGAAACCTTAAAAATTATACACTCTTTCAATCTTATGGTCAAGGTTTGAATATTATAACTTAAGAATTCAGTTTGTTATAAGCATTTGAAAACATTGAATTTATAATAATTTGTAAAATTAACTTATAAAACACTTTTTTAGTGTTTATGAAATTTAATATGAAATTGTAAACAAAATTAAATGAAACCTTAAAAATATTACACTCTTTCAATCTTATGGTCAAGGTTTGAATATTATAACTTAAGAATTCAGTTTGTTATAAGCATTTGAAAACATTGAATTTATAATAATTTGTAAAATTAACTTATAAAACACTTTTTTAGTGTTTATGAAATTTTTTATGAAATTGTAAATATAATAATTGAATACCGTTAAAATATTACATATTCCCAAACTAATGGTCAAGGTTTGAAAATAATAACTTAAGAATTCAGAATGTTATAAGCATTTGAAAACATTGAATTCATGATATTTCGTCAAAATTACTATGTAAAACACTTTTTTAGTGTTTATGAAATTTAATATGAAATTGTAAATAAAATTAAATGAAACCTTAAAAATATTACTTTTTCTCAATCTTATGTTAAAGTTTTGAATATAATCACTTAAGAAATCAGTATTTTAATAGCATTTGAAAACATTGAATTTATGATATTTCGTCAAAATAATCATATAAAACACATTTCTAGTGTTTATGAAATATCATATTAAATTGTAAATATAATTAAATGAAACCTTAAAAATATTACTCTTTCTCAATCTTATGGTCAAGGTTTGAATATTATAACTTAAGAATTCAGTTTGTTATAAGCATTTGAAAAAATTGAATTTATAATAATTAGTAAAATTAACTTATCAAACACTTTTTTAGTGTTTATGAAATTTTTTATGAAATTGTAAATATAATAATTGAATACGGTTAAAATATTACATATTCCCAAACTAATGGTCGAGGTTTGAATATAATAACTTAAGAAATCAGTATTTTACTAGCATTTGAAAAAAACATATTTATAATATTTCGTCAAAATTATCATATAAAACACATTTTTAGTAATTATGAAATATCATATTAAATTGTAAATATAATTAAATGAAACCTTAAAAATATTACACATTCTCAATCTTTTGGTAAAGTTTTGAAGATAATAATTTAAGAATTCAGTATTTTCCTAACATTTGAAAAAAACGTATTTATAATATTTCGTCAAAATTATCATAAAAAACACATTTTTAGTGTTTATACATTAACAAATTGAGATGAAATCTATTGTGAGAAGATAAGTCTTTTGTTGTCACTTAAAATTGCATTTTTGAGAAATAAAGTTATTTATTTAGATTTTATCCATCCCTGATGTTGATAAGCGGATTATCATTAAATTATTGGTGTTCATTTTTAATGATAATGTCCGAAACGATGGTTGATGAAAAATATGTTTGTCTATTTACCGGTGTTGTTGTTTAAACCTTTAAAGTTTACGAAATAAAACGATGATTTTGCATCATACAAAGTAATAACCGTTTCCTTGTTGGCGGGTATATTAAAACAAATTACAGATCAAGGACAACTTAAACTTAAATATCAATGTGTAGTCTGTTTCAAATGGGATTATTTTATAGCCTGATTTCTGATCTAGCAACTGAAATAAGCAATTCAGTAAACAATATCGGTTCGCAATTTACAGAAATTTCTAATTTTAATTAATTAAATAAAATGAGTGTTAATTAATCTCATTATCTGCAAGTGAGTGGATTTATTTTATATGATGTATACGAAATGACAACCTATGACTCGTAGACGGCTAGTGATTAGTGAATATACTTAAATACACTGGTTGTTAATCAGCGAAATCTGAACGAGAAAAATAAAATAAAAAGCTCATATCAGAGGAATAGAATCATATTTGCGGTAGGTATACATTGAAAACATTTAATGAGGAATGAGAAACGGTTCCATTATCTTACCGAAACGACAACCATTCAAAATATATTAATAATCCGTTGTCAAATGGCAGTCGACTGTTTATCATTATTGCGCACGGTTACATTAATGAACTTGAAAAATGGAAACCAGACAACACACTGATATGTACAAAATGATTACTTAAAATTAACTTATTATTAGCTACTGATTAAATCCCAACGCGACGACGAGAACACTTTGTATGATGTTGATATTGGACAATTCCCAGCTGCAATTCTGAGGCATAGATGACATCAGTCGTGATAATGACAGGACACATGCCAACCATCGCCGGTCCCACTATAGACAGCATATCCAATATAGTAGGTAAATAATGTATTGTTGCCGGATCATTCCTGAAAAAACACGCAGACAACAGTTGTTCTTTCGACATTGATTTTTGCCTAATGCAGTCGGTATTCTTATAGGACATTTAACTTACTCTGTTGAATAATAAAATTTGAATTTCGTAACCATAAATGTTTGGCCATCTACCCGATACGAGTACCAAACTACTAACCATCGACATATTCCATGTGTAATTCTCAATATGATATTACTTTTTAGTATGTCTGTTTATTAAACGTTCTAGTCGTGGTAATTGCACCGCTCTGATAAACTAATCACCACTAATCGACGGCGACACATGCGACTGATCGTCGGGCAGTTCGGCCCCCGAGATAACAACCAGACTTTTCAGCTAGAAATTCTCATGAAAGAAACCCATAAATGGTGGCAGAACGATAAAGCAGATCTACCAACACTGAAATATAAAATTTCCTAATTTCTTTCACAAACTTATGTATTTTCCAATCCAAATATTATTGTATAATCGTAAATTTAAAAATATTTCGCTTATGAGCTGTTTTCCGGGAAACTGTGGGAGATAGGACGAAAGTCGACAGACATGACATAGAATTGATCCCCCTAACTAGCTACATGAGTTGCATGCATTTGATTTTTCGAAAAACTGTTATTGGGGATTTTTAAACCGTCGTACTTGGGTCTTAATTGGACTCCCACGCACAATTGCAGCTGCAACAGTGTGCATGTCCTGATCCTGTAAATGATGGACATATTTAATGATAGATAATAGAATGATTCATTTCTAAAAGTCACAATTCAACACGAAGGTTAACATTTATTAAAAAATTAATTACTAATAAATTTAATCGTAACCCAATTTTAAAGAATAATTTTTATTTTAACACTATCTAACGATGAGTTTTGTCATAAATATTAAAATTGTGTGATAATTTTGTACTTAAAAATTATATCAATAAAAAATATTCGATAGATAAATCCCAAAAGGATCATAATACCAACATATAATAATATAATAGAAAACATTAAAGCTACTCACAACAATAAAAACCTGAATGTCCAAAAATAATATATTTTTGAGGCCATTGGTAATTCTGTGTAATGACTAACCATTGATGCAACTAGGTCTAAAATATTAGCAGCTGCACAAATAAATACCTAATTTAATGTATTTACTTTCACGGTTTCCAAAAAACTAGGAGGATTGTTTTGGTTATTTTAATTTTCAATAGTGATAACTGTACGAGTAGGACTAGATACTGTTTTTGGTATATTAAAAATACTGAATATATTAGTTTTGTACATTTTTAATCATCAATTTTATATTTATACAATTTACTTTGAATAATTCTACATGTCATATTGTATTGCTTAAATTATTATTGATTCTTAAATAATCATAAACATTTGTGGGGAATAAAATACATTTTGAGGGCGCGATGCCTCCCTAAGTCTCCTCCTAGTTGTGTAAATGTGTGTAACAAATTATTCGTAATTATATTTTATATTTCTAATAAGTATTGACAAAAGATGTGTGGATTGATCAACAACAATTATTTGTAATATTTTTTGTTAAAATGCAGTTTTAAAAAAATACATAATTATTAAAATCAGTTGTAAATCATATTAAAATATATATATATATTTTATATTTTACTTATGTTTGTCATTAAATACAAGGAAAAAAAAACATTCAAGTATATATTAAAGAGTCAAAATATATTTGTTTAGATATATGAATTGAAGAATACATTGTTGAGTAGAAGAGATGTAACATGTTTTACTAAATATGAATGCCTTCCTAAAATGTAACAATTTAATGCAAATATACAGTACTAATTATAGTACTCATATTTAATGATGAAACACACTACGAAAATAAGAAAATTTACGCTTTTGAAAAGGTATTTAAGGTATTGTAATTTGTACACGTAATAAGTAATGTAGTTGTTTTATTTACATCGAAGATTACACGATTTTGACGTTTGCCAATTTATTTTTCACAAATTGTACCAAGTCGTAATTGTTGTTGCTATTGGTAATAAAAAATTAGAAGGTTCGACATTATTATATCGTTCAAGGTAATGTTAAACTTTTAAAACTGAAAAATATAATTATTTACTTCGAAACCAGATTCATTAAAGAAACTGTCTTAAGCAATGTTGAATATGCAGACATGAGGTACGTAAATAAAATAAATATTTAAAAATGTTATATATTGCATAACATAACTATTCTAAAACTTTGCATACTACTACTCGTTATTTTGACACATGATATAAAATGTGTTGTTATTATGTTATTCATTTATAGATTTTGAGTATCAGCTTGAAATACAAACTTTGATAATATTGGTCGTATCGTCTCAAAATCTTCCGAGGTTAAACGCAGTGACGCCTTGAGATCAAATATCTGTACTCAAAAACGTTGATTTTAAATTTTAAGAATGATGAATTAGTAAAACAAAATTACCCGTCAAATTTTTTATTGAAAACTTCACGTTTGAAGCACCATTTATAGTTTATATACTCTAAATAATTGAGTTAAAAATGTTTTAAAAATTAAAAAATCATCAAGGCACGCAAATGCGTCAATCGTTGAGTATTTAATCAGGATGAGGACAGTATTAAAGGATTAAGTAATAGAGATGGATTTTTGGAAAACGAAATGTTAAAAATTAAAAAAATTGATTATTTGGACAAGACTTCATAAAAAAATATCAGAATTTTGACAGTTTAGTAATTATACACGAGTAGACAGTCTTTATATACACAATGGTTTAAGAGAAAAACAGGAAATCGAGAAAATATTAATAAATTAATTTTTGGAATTTGTCAAAATTCAAACAAAATAATTGTTAGAAACTGTAAAAATAGTACTTTTTGTAAATCTAATAGTCAAAGTTTAAAGATATTAACTTAAGTATTCAGAATGTTATAAGCATTTGAAAACATTGAATTCATGATATTTCGTCAAAATTACTATGTAAAACACTTTTTTAGTGTTTATGAAATTTAATATGAAATTGTAAATAAAATTAAATGAAACCTTAAAAATATTACTCATTCTCAATCTTATGATCAAGGTTTGTATATAATAACTTAAGTATTCAGTATTTTACTATCATTTGAAATAAATCTATTAAAATAAATCATTAAAATTATCATAAAAAACACATTTTTAGTGTTTATGAAATATCATATTAAATTGTAAATATAATTAAATGAAACCTTAAAAATATTACTCATTCTCAATCTTATGATAAAGGTTTGTATATAATAACTTAAGTATTCAATTTGTTATAAGTATTTGAAAAAAATATATTTATAAAATTTCGTCAAAATTAACTTATTAAACACTTTTTTAGTGTTCATGAAATTGTAAATGAAATTAAATGAAACCTTAAAAATATTACATATTCTCAATCTTATGTTAAAGGTTTGAATATAATAACTTAAGAAATCAGTATTTTACTAGCATTTGAAAAAACATATTTATTATATTTCGTCAAAATTATCATATAAAACACATTTTTAGTGTTTATGAAATATCATATTAAATTATAAAAAAAATTTAATGAAACCTTAAAAATATTACTCTTTCTCTATCTTATGGTCAAGGTTTGAATATTATAACTTAAGAATTCAGTTTGTTATAAGCATTTGAAAACATTGAATTTATAATAATTTGTAAAATTAACTTGTAAAACATTTTTTTAGTGTTTATGAAATTTTTTATGAAATTGTAAATATAATAATTGAATACGGTTAAAATATTACATATTCCCAAACTAATGGTCAAGGTTTGAAGATAATAACTTAAGAATTCAGTATTTTACTAGCATTTGAAAAAAACGTATATATAATATTTCGTCAAAATTATCATAAAAAACACATTTTTAGTGTTTATGAAATATCATATGAAATTGTAAATATAATTAAATGAAACCTTAAAAATATAACACATTCTCAATCTTATGTTAAAGGTTTGAATATAATAACTTAAGAAATCAGTATTTTACTAGCATTTGAAAACAACATATTTATTATGTTTCGTCAAAATTATCATATAAAACACATTTTTAGTATTTATGAAATATCATATTAAATTGTAAATATAATAATTGAATACGGTTAAAATATTACATATTCCCAAACTAATGGTCAAGGTTTGAAGATAATAACTTAAGAATTCAGTATTTTACTAGCATTTGAAAAAAACGTATATATAATATTTCGTCAAAATTATCATAAAAAACACATTTTTAGTGTTTATGAAATATCATATGAAATTGTAAATATAATTAAATGAAACCTTAAAAATATTACACATTCTCAATCTTATGGTCAAGGTTTGAAGATAATAACATAAGAATTCAATTTGTTATAAGTATTTGAAAAAAATATATTTATAAAATTTCGTCAAAATTAACTTATTAAACACTTTTTTAGTGTTCATGAAATTGTAAATGAAATTAAATGAAACCTTAAAAATATTACATATTCCCAATCTTATGTTAAAGGTTTGAATATAATAACTTAAGAAATCAGTATTTTACTAGCATTTGAAAAAACATATTTATTATATTTCGTCAAAATTATCATATAAAACACATTTTTAGTGTTTATGAATTATCATATTAAATTGTAAATATAATTAAATTAGACCTTAAAAATATTACTCTTTCTCAATCTTATGGTCGAGTTTTGAAGATAATAACTTAAGAATTCAGTATGTTATAAGCATTTGAAAACATTGAACTCATGATATTTCGTCAAAATTACTATGTAAAACACTTTTTTAGTGTTTATGAAATATCTGGTTAAATAATTGAGCTTGTTCTAATTAATGGTAATAATAATTCATTTTCTAAATATAATGGTAAGATTTCAAGACAATAACATTGAAATTCAGTGTTTTACAAGCAAATTAAAATTATGAATTTTTTTGAATTTGTAAAAATAAACATAAATTTCAGCTCTACATAGTGTTTATGAAATATTATGAAAAGTGTAATTAATAATTGATGGAAACAGTATTAATAATTAATATTCTAACTCTAATGGTTCAGGTTTGAAGATAAAAACTTAAAAACTCAGTATTTTATATGCATTTCAAAAAATGAATATATAACATTTTCTCAAAATGAACATATAAAACATGTTTTTTAGTGTTATGGAATATCTGGTTAAATGATTGAGCTTGTTCTAAGTAATGGTAAAAATAATTCATATTCTAAATCTAATGGTCCAGGTTTGATGATATAAACATAAAAATTCAGTGTTTCAGAGAGAATTTAAAACTATGAATTTTTTTGAATTTGTAAAAATTAACATATAAAACATGTTTTTAGTGTTTATGAAATTTAATATGAAATTGTAAACAAAATTAAATGAAACCTTAAAAATATTACACTCTTTCAATCTTATGGTCAAGGTTTGAATATTATAACTTAAGAATTCAGTTTGTTATAAGCATTTGAAAACATTGAATTTATAATAATTTGTAAAATTAACTTATAAAACACTTTTTTAGTGTTTATGAAATTTAATATGAAATTGTAAACAAAATTAAATGAAACCTTAAAAATTATACACTCTTTCAATCTTATGGTCAAGGTTTGAATATTATAACTTAAGAATTCAGTTTGTTATAAGCATTTGAAAACATTGAATTTATAATAATTTGTAAAATTAACTTATAAAACACTTTTTTAGTGTTTATGAAATTTAATATGAAATTGTAAACAAAATTAAATGAAACCTTAAAAATATTACACTCTTTCAATCTTATGGTCAAGGTTTGAATATTATAACTTAAGAATTCAGTTTGTTATAAGCATTTGAAAACATTGAATTTATAATAATTTGTAAAATTAACTTATAAAACACTTTTTTAGTGTTTATGAAATTTTTTATGAAATTGTAAATATAATAATTGAATACCGTTAAAATATTACATATTCCCAAACTAATGGTCAAGGTTTGAAAATAATAACTTAAGAATTCAGAATGTTATAAGCATTTGAAAACATTGAATTCATGATATTTCGTCAAAATTACTATGTAAAACACTTTTTTAGTGTTTATGAAATTGTAAATAAAATTAAATGAAACCTTAAAAATATTACTTTTTCTCAATCTTATGTTAAAGTTTTGAATATAATCACTTAAGAAATCAGTATTTTAATAGCATTTGAAAACATTGAATTTATGATATTTCGTCAAAATAATCATATAAAACACATTTCTAGTGTTTATGAAATATCATATTAAATTGTAAATATAATTAAATGAAACCTTAAAAATATTACTCTTTCTCAATCTTATGGTCAAGGTTTGAATATTATAACTTAAGAATTCAGTTTGTTATAAGCATTTGAAAAAATTGAATTTATAATAATTAGTAAAATTAACTTATCAAACACTTTTTTAGTGTTTATGAAATTTTTTATGAAATTGTAAATATAATAATTGAATACGGTTAAAATATTACATATTCCCAAACTAATGGTCGAGGTTTGAAGATAATAACTTAAGAATTCAGTATTTTACTAGCATTTGAAAAAAACATATTTATAATATTTCGTCAAAATTATCATATAAAACACATTTTTAGTATTTATGAAATATCATATTAAATTGTAAATATAATTAAATGAAACCTTAAAAATATTACACATTCTCAATCTTTTGGTAAAAATTTGAATAGAATAACTTTAGAATTCAGTTAGTTATAAGTATTTGAAAACATCGAATTTATAATAATTCGTTAAAATTAACTTATAAATAACTTTTTTAGTGTTTATGAAATTTAATATGAAATTGTAAATAAAATTAAATGAAACCTTAAAAATATTACTTTTTCTCAATCTTATGTTAAAGGTTTGAATATAATAACTTAAGAAATCAGTATTTTACTAGCATTTGAAAAAAACATATTTATAATATTTCGTCAAAATTATCATAGAAAACACATTTTTAGTAATTATGAAATATCATATTAAATTGTAAATATAATTAAATGAAACCTTAAAAATATTACACATTCTCAATCTTTTGGTAAAGTTTTGAAGATAATAATTTAAGAATTCAGTATTTTCCTAACATTTGAAAAAAACGTATTTATAATATTTCGTCAAAATTATCATAAAAAACACATTTTTAGTGTTTATACATTAACAAATTGAGATGAAATCTATTGTGAGAAGATAAGTCTTTTGTTGTCACTTAAAATTGCATTTTTGAGAAATAAAGTTATTTATTTAGATTTTATCCATCCCTGATGTTGATAAGCGGATTATCATTAAATTATTGGTGTTCATTTTTAATGATAATGTCCGAAACGATGGTTGATGAAAAATATGTTTGTCTATTTACCGGTGTTGTTGTTTAAACCTTTAAAGTTTACGAAATAAAACGATGATTTTGCATCATACAAAGTAATAACCGTTTCCTAGTTGGCGGGTATATTAAAACAAATTACAGATCAAGGACAACTTAAACTTAAATATCAATGTGTAGTCTGTTTCAAATGGGATTATTTTATAGCCTGATTTCTGATCTAGCAACTGAAATAAGCAATTCAGTAAACAATATCGGTTCGCAATTTACAGAAATTTCTAATTTTAATTAATTAAATAAAATGAGTGTTAATTAATCTCATTATCTGCAAGTGAGTGGATTTATTTTATATGATGTATACGAAATGACAACCTATGACTCGTAGACGGCTAGTGATTAGTGAATATACTTAAATACACTGGTTGTTAATCAGCGAAATCTGAACGAGAAAAATAAAATAAAAAGCTCATATCAGAGGAATAGAATCATATTTGCGGTAGGTATACATTGAAAACATTTAATGAGGAATGAGAAACGGTTCCATTATCTTACCGAAACGACAACCATTCAAAATATATTAATAATCCGTTGTCAAATGGCAGTCGACTGTTTATCATTATTGCGCACGGTTACATTAATGAACTTGAAAAATGGAAACCAGACAACACACTGATATGTACAAAATGATTACTTAAAATTAACTTATTATTAGCTACTGATTAAATCCCAACGCGACGACGAGAACACTTTGTATGATGTTGATATTGGACAATTCCCAGCTGCAATTCTGAGGCATAGATGACATCAGTCGTGATAATGACAGGACACATGCCAACCATCGCCGGTCCCACTATAGACAGCATATCCAATATAGTAGGTAAATAATGTATTGTTGCCGGATCATTCCTGAAAAAACACGCAGACAACAGTTGTTCTTTCGACATTGATTTTTGCCTAATGCAGTCGGTATTCTTATAGGACATTTAACTTACTCTGTTGAATAATAAAATTTGAATTTCGTAACCATAAATGTTTGGCCATCTACCCGATACGAGTACCAAACTACTAACCATCGACATATTCCATGTGTAATTCTCAATATGATATTACTTTTTAGTATGTCTGTTTATTAAACGTTCTAGTCGTGGTAATTGCACCGCTCTGATAAACTAATCACCACTAATCGACGGCGACACATGCGACTGATCGTCGGGCAGTTCGGCCCCCGAGATAACAACCAGACTTTTCAGCTAGAAATTCTCATGAAAGAAACCCATAAATGGTGGCAGAACGATAAAGCAGATCTACCAACACTGAAATATAAAATTTCCTAATTTCTTTCACAAACTTATGTATTTTCCAATCCAAATATTATTGTATAATCGTAAATTTAAAAATATTTCGCTTATGAGCTGTTTTCCGGGAAACTGTGGGAGATAGGACGAAAGTCGACAGACATGACATAGAATTGATCCCCCTAACTAGCTACATGAGTTGCATGCATTTGATTTTTCGAAAAACTGTTATTGGGGATTTTTAAACCGTCGTACTTGGGTCTTAATTGGACTCCCACGCACAATTGCAGCTGCAACAGTGTGCATGTCCTGATCCTGTAAATGATGGACATATTTAATGACAGATAATAGAATGATTCATTTCTAAAAGTCACAATTCAACACGAAGGTTAACATTTATTAAAAAATTAATTACTAATAAATTTAATCGTAACCCAATTTTAAAGAATAATTTTTATTTTAACACTATCTAACGATGAGTTTTGTCATAAATATTAAAATTGTGTGATAATTTTGTACTTAAAAATTATATCAATAAAAAATATTCGATAGATAAATCCCAAAAGGATCATAATACCAACATATAATAATATAATAGAAAACATTAAAGCTACTCACAACAATAAAAACCTGAATGTCCAAAAATAATATATTTTTGAGGCCATTGGTAATTCTGTGAAATGACTAACCATTGATGCAACTAGGTCTAAAATATTAGCAGCTGCACAAATAAATACCTAATTTAATGTATTTACTTTCACGGTTTCCAAAAAACTAGGAGGATTGTTTTGGTTATTTTAATTTTCAATAGTGATAACTGTACGAGTAGGACTAGATACTGTTTTTGGTATATTAAAAATACTGAATATATTAGTTTTGTACATTTTTAATCATCAATTTTATATTTATACAATTTACTTTGAATAATTCTACATGTCATATTGTATTGCTTAAATTATTATTGATTCTTAAATAATCATAAACATTTGTGGGGAATAAAATACATTTTGAGGGCGCGATGCCTCCCTAAGTCTCCTCCTAGTTGTGTAAATGTGTGTAACAAATTATTCGTAATTATATTTTATATTTCTAATAAGTATTGACAAAAGATGTGTGGATTGATCAACAACAATTATTTGTAATATTTTTTGTTAAAATGCAGTTTTAAAAAAATACATAATTATTAAAATCAGTTGTAAATCATATTAAAATATATATATATATTTTATATTTTACTTATGTTTGTCATTAAATACAAGGAAAAAAAAACATTCAAGTATATATTAAAGAGTCAAAATATATTTGTTTAGATATATGAATTGAAGAATACATTGTTGAGTAGAAGAGATGTAACATGTTTTACTAAATATGAATGCCTTCCTAAAATGTAACAATTTAATGCAAATATACAGTACTAATTATAGTACTCATATTTAATGATGAAACACACTACGAAAATAAGAAAATTTACGCTTTTGAAAAGGTATTTAAGGTATTGTAATTTGTACACGTAATAAGTAATGTAGTTGTTTTATTTACATCGAAGATTACACGATTTTGACGTTTGCCAATTTATTTTTCACAAATTGTACCAAGTCGTAATTGTTGTTGCTATTGGTAATAAAAAATTAGAAGGTTCGACATTATTATATCGTTCAAGGTAATGTTAAACTTTTAAAACTGAAAAATATAATTATTTACTTCGAAACCAGATTCATTAAAGAAACTGTCTTAAGCAATGTTGAATATGCAGACATGAGGTACGTAAATAAAATAAATATTTAAAAATGTTATATATTGCATAACATAACTATTCTAAAACTTTGCATACTACTACTCGTTATTTTGACACATGATATAAAATGTGTTGTTATTATGTTATTCATTTATAGATTTTGAGTATCAGCTTGAAATACAAACTTTGATAATATTGGTCGTATCGTCTCAAAATCTTCCGAGGTTAAACGCAGTGACGCCTTGAGATCAAATATCTGTACTCAAAAACGTTGATTTTAAATTTTAAGAATGATGAATTAGTAAAACAAAATTACCCGTCAAATTTTTTATTGAAAACTTCACGTTTGAAGCACCATTTATAGTTTATATACTCTAAATAATTGAGTTAAAAATGTTTTAAAAATTAAAAAATCATCAAGGCACGCAAATGCGTCAATCGTTGAGTATTTAATCAGGATGAGGACAGTATTAAAGGATTAAGTAATAGAGATGGATTTTTGGAAAACGAAATGTTAAAAATTAAAAAAATTGATTATTTGGACAAGACTTCATAAAAAAATATCAGAATTTTGACAGTTTAGTAATTATACACGAGTAGACAGTCTTTATATACACAATGGTTTAAGAGAAAAACAGGAAATCGAGAAAATATTAATAAATTAATTTTTGGAATTTGTCAAAATTCAAACAAAATAATTGTTAGAAACTGTAAAAATAGTACTTTTTGTAAATCTAATAGTCAAAGTTTAAAGATATTAACTTAAGTATTCAGAATGTTATAAGCATTTGAAAACATTGAATTCATGATATTTCGTCAAAATTACTATGTAAAACACTTTTTTAGTGTTTATGAAATTTAATATGAAATTGTAAATAAAATTAAATGAAACCTTAAAAATATTACTCATTCTCAATCTTATGATAAAGGTTTGTATATAATAACTTAAGTATTCAATTTGTTATAAGTATTTGAAAAAAATATATTTATAAAATTTCGTCAAAATTAACTTATTAAACACTTTTTTAGTGTTCATGAAATTGTAAATGAAATTAAATGAAACCTTAAAAATATTACATATTCTCTATCTTATGTTAAAGGTTTGAATATAATAACTTAAGAAATCAGTATTTTACTAGCATTTGAAAAAACATATTTATTATATTTCGTCAAAATTATCATATAAAACACATTTTTAGTGTTTATGAAATATCATATTAAATTATAAAAAAAATTTAATGAAACCTTAAAAATATTACTCTTTCTCAATCTTATGGTCAAGGTTTGAATATTATAACTTAAGAAATCAGTATTTTACTAGCATTTGAAAACAACATATTTATTATGTTTCGTCAAAATTATCATATAAAACACATTTTTAGTATTTATGAATTATCATATTAAATTGTAAATATAATTAAATTAGACCTTAAAAATATTACTCTTTCTCAATCTTATGGTCGAGTTTTGAAGATAATAACTTAAGAATTCAGTTTGTTATAAGCATTTGAAAACATTGAATTTATAATAATTTGTAAAATTAACTTATAAAACATTTTTTTAGTGTTTATGAAATTTTTTATGAAATTGTAAATATAATAATTGAATACGGTTAAAATATTACATATTCCCAAACTAATGGTCAAGGTTTGAAGATAATAACTTAAGAATTCAGTATTTTACTAGCATTTGAAAAAAACGTATATATAATATTTCGTCAAAATTATCATAAAAAACACATTTTTAGTGTTTATGAAATATCATATGAAATTGTAAATATAATTAAATGAAACCTTAAAAATATAACACATTCTCAATCTTATGTTAAAGGTTTGAATATAATAACTTAAGAAATCAGTATTTTACTAGCATTTGAAAACAACATATTTATTATGTTTCGTCAAAATTATCATATAAAACACATTTTTAGTATTTATGAATTATCATATTAAATTGTAAATATAATTAAATTAGACCTTAAAAATATTACTCTTTCTCAATCTTATGGTCGAGTTTTGAAGATAATAACTTAAGAATTCAGTATGTTATAAGCATTTGAAAACATTGAATTCATGATATTTCGTCAAAATTACTATGTAAAACACTTTTTTAGTGTTTATGAAATATCTGGTTAAATAATTGAGCTTGTTCTAATTAATGGTAATAATAATTCATTTTCTAAATATAATGGTAAGATTTCAAGACAATAACATTGAAATTCAGTGTTTTATAAGCAAATTAAAATTATGAATTTTTTTGAATTTGTAAAAATAAACATAAATTTCAGCTCTACATAGTGTTTATGAAATATTATGAAAAGTGTAATTAATAATTGATGGAAACAGTATTAATAATTAATATTCTAACTCTAATGGTTCAGGTTTGAAGATAAAAACTTAAAAACTCAGTATTTTATATGCATTTCAAAAAATGAATATATAACATTTTCTCAAAATGAACATATAAAACATGTTTTTTAGTGTTATGGAATAACTGGTTAAATGATTGAGCTTGTTCTAAGTAATGGTAAAAATAATTCATATTCTAAATCTAATGGTCCAGGTTTGATGATATAAACATAAAAATTCAGTGTTTTAGAGAGAATTTAAAACTATGAATTTTTTTGAATTTGTAAAAATTAACATATAAAACATGTTTTTAGTGTTTATGAAATTTAATATGAAATTGTAAACAAAATTAAATGAAACCTTAAAAATATTACACTCTTTCAATCTTATGGTCAAGGTTTGAATATTATAACTTAAGAATTCAGTTTGTTATAAGCATTTGAAAACATTGAATTTATAATAATTTGTAAAATTAACTTATAAAACACTTTTTTAGTGTTTATGAAATTTAATATGAAATTGTAAACAAAATTAAATGAAACCTTAAAAATTATACACTCTTTCAATCTTATGGTCAAGGTTTGAATATTATAACTTAAGAATTCAGTGTGTTATAAGCATTTGAAAACATTGAATTTATAATAATTTGTAAAATTAACTTATAAAACATTTTTTTAGTGTTTATGAAATTTTTTATGAAATTGTAAATATAATAATTGAATACGGTTAAAATATTACATATTCCCAAACTAATGGTCAAGGTTTGAAGATAATAACTTAAGAATTCAGTATTTTACTAGCATTTGAAAAAAGCGTATATATAATATTTCGTCAAAATTATCATAAAAAACACATTTTTAGTGTTTATGAAATATCATATGAAATTGTAAATATAATTAAATGAAACCTTAAAAATATAACACATTCTCAATCTTATGTTAAAGGTTTGAATATAATAACTTAAGAAATCAGTATTTTACTAGCATTTGAAAACAACATATTTATTATGTTTCGTCAAAATTATCATATAAAACACATTTTTAGTATTTATGAAATATCATATTAAATTGTAAATATAATTAAATGAAACCTTAAAAATATTACACATTCTCAATCTTATGGTCAAGGTTTGAAGATAATAACATAAGAATTCAATTTGTTATAAGTATTTGAAAAAAATATATTTATAAAATTTTGTCAAAATTAACTTATTAAACACTTTTTTAGTGTTCATGAAATTGTAAATGAAATTAAATGAAACCTTAAAAATATTACATATTCTCAATCTTATGTTAAAGGTTTGAATATAATAACTTAAGAAATCAGTATTTTACTAGCATTTGAAAAAACATATTTATTATATTTCGTCAAAATTATCATATAAAACACATTTTTAGTGTTTATGAATTATCATATTAAATTGTAAATATAATTAAATAAGACCTTAAAAATATTACTCTTTCTCAATCTTATGGTCGAGTTTTGAAGATAATAACTTAAGAATTCAGTATGTTATAAGCATTTGAAAACATTGAACTCATGATATTTCGTCAAAATTACTATGTAAAACACTTTTTTAGTGTTTATGAAATATCTGGTTAAATAATTGAGCTTGTTCTAATTAATGGTAATAATAATTCATTTTCTAAATATAATGGTAAGATTTCAAGACAATAACATTGAAATTCAGTGTTTTATAAGCAAATTAAAATTATGAATTTTTTTGAATTTGTAAAAATAAACATAAATTTCAGCTCTACATAGTGTTTATGAAATATTATGAAAAGTGTAATTAATAATTGATGGAAACAGTATTAATAATTAATATTCTAACTCTAATGGTTCAGGTTTGAAGATAAAAACTTAAAAACTCAGTATTTTATATGCATTTCAAAAAATGAATATATAACATTTTCTCAAAATGAACATATAAAACATGTTTTTTAGTGTTATGGAATATCTGGTTAAATGATTGAGCTTGTTCTAAGTAATGGTAAAAATAATTCATATTCTAAATCTAATGGTCCAGGTTTGATGATATAAACATAAAAATTCAGTGTTTCAGAGAGAATTTAAAACTATGAATTTTTTTGAATTTGTAAAAATTAACATATAAAACATGTTTTTAGTGTTTATGAAATTTAATATGAAATTGTAAACAAAATTAAATGAAACCTTAAAAATATTACACTCTTTCAATCTTATGGTCAAGGTTTGAATATTATAACTTAAGAATTCAGTTTGTTATAAGCATTTGAAAACATTGAATTTATAATAATTTGTAAAATTAACTTATAAAACACTTTTTTAGTGTTTATGAAATTTAATATGAAATTGTAAACAAAATTAAATGAAACCTTAAAAATTATACACTCTTTCAATCTTATGGTCAAGGTTTGAATATTATAACTTAAGAATTCAGTGTGTTATAAGCATTTGAAAACATTGAATTTATAATAATTTGTAAAATTAACTTATAAAACATTTTTTTAGTGTTTATGAAATTTTTTATGAAATTGTAAATATAATAATTGAATACGGTTAAAATATTACATATTCCCAAACTAATGGTCAAGGTTTGAAGATAATAACTTAAGAATTCAGTATTTTACTAGCATTTGAAAAAAGCGTATATATAATATTTCGTCAAAATTATCATAAAAAACACATTTTTAGTGTTTATGAAATATCATATGAAATTGTAAATATAATTAAATGAAACCTTAAAAATATAACACATTCTCAATCTTATGTTAAAGGTTTGAATATAATAACTTAAGAAATCAGTATTTTACTAGCATTTGAAAACAACATATTTATTATGTTTCGTCAAAATTATCATATAAAACACATTTTTAGTATTTATGAAATATCATATTAAATTGTAAATATAATTAAATGAAACCTTAAAAATATTACACATTCTCAATCTTATGGTCAAGGTTTGAAGATAATAACATAAGAATTCAATTTGTTATAAGTATTTGAAAAAAATATATTTATAAAATTTTGTCAAAATTAACTTATTAAACACTTTTTTAGTGTTCATGAAATTGTAAATGAAATTAAATGAAACCTTAAAAATATTACATATTCTCAATCTTATGTTAAAGGTTTGAATATAATAACTTAAGAAATCAGTATTTTACTAGCATTTGAAAAAACATATTTATTATATTTCGTCAAAATTATCATATAAAACACATTTTTAGTGTTTATGAATTATCATATTAAATTGTAAATATAATTAAATAAGACCTTAAAAATATTACTCTTTCTCAATCTTATGGTCGAGTTTTGAAGATAATAACTTAAGAATTCAGTATGTTATAAGCATTTGAAAACATTGAACTCATGATATTTCGTCAAAATTACTATGTAAAACACTTTTTTAGTGTTTATGAAATATCTGGTTAAATAATTGAGCTTGTTCTAATTAATGGTAATAATAATTCATTTTCTAAATATAATGGTAAGATTTCAAGACAATAACATTGAAATTCAGTGTTTTATAAGCAAATTAAAATTATGAATTTTTTTGAATTTGTAAAAATAAACATAAATTTCAGCTCTACATAGTGTTTATGAAATATTATGAAAAGTGTAATTAATAATTGATGGAAACAGTATTAATAATTAATATTCTAACTCTAATGGTTCAGGTTTGAAGATAAAAACTTAAAAACTCAGTATTTTATATGCATTTCAAAAAATGAATATATAACATTTTCTCAAAATGAACATATAAAACATGTTTTTTAGTGTTATGGAATATCTGGTTAAATGATTGAGCTTGTTCTAAGTAATGGTAAAAATAATTCATATTCTAAATCTAATGGTCCAGGTTTGATGATATAAACATAAAAATTCAGTGTTTCAGAGAGAATTTAAAACTATGAATTTTTTTGAATTTGTAAAAATTAACATATAAAACATGTTTTTAGTGTTTATGAAATTTAATATGAAATTGTAAACAAAATTAAATGAAACCTTAAAAATATTACACTCTTTCAATCTTATGGTCAAGGTTTGAATATTATAACTTAAGAATTCAGTTTGTTATAAGCATTTGAAAACATTGAATTTATAATAATTTGTAAAATTAACTTATAAAACACTTTTTTAGTGTTTATGAAATTTAATATGAAATTGTAAACAAAATTAAATGAAACCTTAAAAATTATACACTCTTTCAATCTTATGGTCAAGGTTTGAATATTATAACTTAAGAATTCAGTTTGTTATAAGCATTTGAAAACATTGAATTTATAATAATTTGTAAAATTAACTTATAAAACACTTTTTTAGTGTTTATGAAATTTAATATGAAATTGTAAACAAAATTAAATGAAACCTTAAAAATATTACACTCTTTCAATCTTATGGTCAAGGTTTGAATATTATAACTTAAGAATTCAGTTTGTTATAAGCATTTGAAAACATTGAATTTATAATAATTTGTAAAATTAACTTATAAAACACTTTTTTAGTGTTTATGAAATTTTTTATGAAATTGTAAATATAATAATTGAATACCGTTAAAATATTACATATTCCCAAACTAATGGTCAAGGTTTGAATATTATAACTTAAGAATTCAGTTTGTTATAAGCATTTGAAAACATTGAATTTATAATAATTTGTAAAATTAACTTATAAAACACTTTTTTAGTGTTTATGAAATTTTTTATGAAATTGTAAATATAATAATTGAATACGGTTAAAATATTACATATTCCCAAACTAATGGTCGAGGTTTGAAGATAATAACTTAAGAATTCAGTATTTTACTAGCATTTGAAAAAAACATATTTATAATATTTCGTCAAAATTATCATATAAAACACATTTTTAGTATTTATGAAATATCATATTAAATTGTAAATATAATTAAATGAAACCTTAAAAATATTACACATTCTCAATCTTTTGGTAAAAATTTGAATAGAATAACTTAAGAATTCAGTTAGTTATAAGTATTTGAAAACATCGAATTTATAATAATTCGTTAAAATTAACTTATAAATAACTTTTTTAGTGTTTATGAAATTTAATATGAAATTGTAAATAAAATTAAATGAAACCTTAAAAATATTACTTTTTCTCAATCTTATGTTAAAGGTTTGAATATAATAACTTAAGAAATCAGTATTTTACTAGCATTTGAAAAAAACATATTTATAATATTTCGTCAAAATTATCATAGAAAACACATTTTTAGTAATTATGAAATATCATATTAAATTGTAAATATAATTAAATGAAACCTTAAAAATATTACACATTCTCAATCTTTTGGTAAAGTTTTGAAGATAATAATTTAAGAATTCAGTATTTTCCTAACATTTGAAAAAAACGTATTTATAATATTTCGTCAAAATTATCATAAAAAACACATTTTTAGTGTTTATACATTAACAAATTGAGATGAAATCTATTGTGAGAAGATAAGTCTTTTGTTGTCACTTAAAATTGCATTTTTGAGAAATAAAGTTATTTATTTAGATTTTATCCATCCCTGATGTTGATAAGCGGATTATCATTAAATTATTGGTGTTCATTTTTAATGATAATGTCCGAAACGATGGTTGATGAAAAATATGTTTGTCTATTTACCGGTGTTGTTGTTTAAACCTTTAAAGTTTACGAAATAAAACGATGATTTTGCATCATACAAAGTAATAACCGTTTCCTAGTTGGCGGGTATATTAAAACAAATTACAGATCAAGGACAACTTAAACTTAAATATCAATGTGTAGTCTGTTTCAAATGGGATTATTTTATAGCCTGATTTCTGATCTAGCAACTGAAATAAGCAATTCAGTAAACAATATCGGTTCGCAATTTACAGAAATTTCTAATTTTAATTAATTAAATAAAATGAGTGTTAATTAATCTCATTATCTGCAAGTGAGTGGATTTATTTTATATGATGTATACGAAATGACAACCTATGACTCGTAGACGGCTAGTGATTAGTGAATATACTTAAATACACTGGTTGTTAATCAGCGAAATCTGAACGAGAAAAATAAAATAAAAAGCTCATATCAGAGGAATAGAATCATATTTGCGGTAGGTATACATTGAAAACATTTAATGAGGAATGAGAAACGGTTCCATTATCTTACCGAAACGACAACCATTCAAAATATATTAATAATCCGTTGTCAAATGGCAGTCGACTGTTTATCATTATTGCGCACGGTTACATTAATGAACTTGAAAAATGGAAACCAGACAACACACTGATATGTACAAAATGATTACTTAAAATTAACTTATTATTAGCTACTGATTAAATCCCAACGCGACGACGAGAACACTTTGTATGATGTTGATATTGGACAATTCCCAGCTGCAATTCTGAGGCATAGATGACATCAGTCGTGATAATGACAGGACACATGCCAACCATCGCCGGTCCCACTATAGACAGCATATCCAATATAGTAGGTAAATAATGTATTGTTGCCGGATCATTCCTGAAAAAACACGCAGACAACAGTTGTTCTTTCGACATTGATTTTTGCCTAATGCAGTCGGTATTCTTATAGGACATTTAACTTACTCTGTTGAATAATAAAATTTGAATTTCGTAACCATAAATGTTTGGCCATCTACCCGATACGAGTACCAAACTACTAACCATCGACATATTCCATGTGTAATTCTCAATATGATATTACTTTTTAGTATGTCTGTTTATTAAACGTTCTAGTCGTGGTAATTGCACCGCTCTGATAAACTAATCACCACTAATCGACGGCGACACATGCGACTGATCGTCGGGCAGTTCGGCCCCCGAGATAACAACCAGACTTTTCAGCTAGAAATTCTCATGAAAGAAACCCATAAATGGTGGCAGAACGATAAAGCAGATCTACCAACACTGAAATATAAAATTTCCTAATTTCTTTCACAAACTTATGTATTTTCCAATCCAAATATTATTGTATAATCGTAAATTTAAAAATATTTCGCTTATGAGCTGTTTTCCGGGAAACTGTGGGAGATAGGACGAAAGTCGACAGACATGACATAGAATTGATCCCCCTAACTAGCTACATGAGTTGCATGCATTTGATTTTTCGAAAAACTGTTATTGGGGATTTTTAAACCGTCGTACTTGGGTCTTAATTGGACTCCCACGCACAATTGCAGCTGCAACAGTGTGCATGTCCTGATCCTGTAAATGATGGACATATTTAATGACAGATAATAGAACGATTCATTTCTAAAAGTCACAATTCAACACGAAGGTTAACATTTATTAAAAAATTAATTACTAATAAATTTAATCGTAACCCAATTTTAAAGAATAATTTTTATTTTAACACTATCTAACGATGAGTTTTGTCATAAATATTAAAATTGTGTGATATTTTTGTACTTAAAAATTATATCAATAAAAAATATTCGATAGATAAATCCCAAAAGGATCATAATACCAACATATAATAATATAATAGAAAACATTAAAGCTACTCACAACAATAAAAACCTGAATGTCCAAAAATAATATATTTTTGAGGCCATTGGTAATTCTGTGTAATGACTAACCATTGATGCAACTAGGTCTAAAATATTAGCAGCTGCACAAATAAATACCTAATTTAATGTATTTACTTTCACGGTTTCCAAAAAACTAGGAGGATTGTTTTGGTTATTTTAATTTTCAATAGTGATAACTGTACGAGTAGGACTAGATACTGTTTTTGGTATATTAAAAATACTGAATATATTAGTTTTGTACATTTTTAATCATCAATTTTATATTTATACAATTTACTTTGAATAATTCTACATGTCATATTGTATTGCTTAAATTATTATTGATTCTTAAATAATCATAAACATTTGTGGGGAATAAAATACATTTTGAGGGCGCGATGCCTCCCTAAGTCTCCTCCTAGTTGTGTAAATGTGTGTAACAAATTATTCGTAATTATATTTTGTATTTCTAATAAGTATTGACAAAAGATGTGTGGATTGTTCAACAACAATTATTTGTAATATTTTTTGTTAAAATGCAGTTTTAAAAAAATACATAATTATTAAAATCAGTTGTAAATCATATTAAAATATATATATATATTTTATATTTTACTTATGTTTGTCATTAAATACAAGGAAAAAAAAACATTCAAGTATATATTAAAGAGTCAAAATATATTTGTTTAGATATATGAATTGAAGAATACATTGTTGAGTAGAAGAGATGTAACATGTTTTACTAAATATGAATGCCTTCCTAATATGTAACAATTTAATGCAAATATACAGTACTAATTATAGTACTCATATTTAATGATGAAACACACTACGAAAATAAGAAAATTTACGCTTTTGAAAAGGTATTTAAGGTATTGTAATTTGTACACGTAATAAGTAATGTAGTTGTTTTATTTACATCGAAGATTACACGATTTTGACGTTTGCCAATTTATTTTTCACAAATTGTACCAAGTCGTAATTGTTGTTGCTATTGGTAATAAAAAATTAGAAGGTTCGACATTATTATATCGTTCAAGGTAATGTTAAACTTTTAAAACTGAAAAATATAATTATTTACTTCGAAACCAGATTCATTAAAGAAACTGTCTTAAGCAATGTTGAATATGCAGACATGAGGTACGTAAATAAAATAAATATTTAAAAATGTTATATATTGCATAACATAACTATTCTAAAACTTTGCATACTACTACTCGTTATTTTGACACATGATATAAAATGTGTTGTTATTATGTTATTCATTTATAGATTTTGAGTATCAGCTTGAAATACAAACTTTGATAATATTGGTCGTATCGTCTCAAAATCTTCCGAGGTTAAACGCAGTGACGCCTTGAGATCAAATATCTGTACTCAAAAACGTTGATTTTAAATTTTAAGAATGATGAATTAGTAAAACAAAATTACCCGTCAAATTTTTTATTGAAAACTTCACGTTTGAAGCACCATTTATAGTTTATATACTCTAAATAATTGAGTTAAAAATGTTTTAAAAATTAAAAAATCATCAAGGCACGCAAATGCGTCAATCGTTGAGTATTTAATCAGGATGAGGACAGTATTAAAGGATTAAGTAATAGAGATGGATTTTTGGAAAACGAAATGTTAAAAATTAAAAAAATTGATTATTTGGACAAGACTTCATAAAAAAATATCAGAATTTTGACAGTTTAGTAATTATACACGAGTAGACAGTCTTTATATACACAATGGTTTAAGAGAAAAACAGGAAATCGAGAAAATATTAATAAATTAATTTTTGGAATTTGTCAAAATTCAAACAAAATAATTGTTAGAAACTGTAAAAATAGTACTTTTTGTAAATCTAATAGTCAAAGTTTAAAGATATTAACTTAAGTATTCAGAATGTTATAAGCATTTGAAAACATTGAATTCATGATATTTCGTCAAAATTACTATGTAAAACACTTTTTTAGTGTTTATGAAATTTAATATGAAATTGTAAATAAAATTAAATGAAACCTTAAAAATATTACTCATTCTCAATCTTATGATCAAGGTTTGTATATAATAACTTAAGTATTCAGTATTTTACTATCATTTGAAATAAATCTATTAAAATAAATCATTAAAATTATCATAAAAAACACATTTTTAGTGTTTATGAAATATCATATTAAATTGTAAATATAATTAAATGAAACCTTAAAAATATTACTCATTCTCAATCTTATGTTAAAGGTTTGAATATAATAACTTAAGAAATCAGTATTTTACTAGCATTTGAAAACAACATATTTATTATATTTCGTCAAAATTATCATATAAAACACATTTTTAGTATTTATGAAATATCATATTAAATTGTAAATATAATAAAATGAAACCTTATAAATATTACACATTCTCAATCTTATGGTCAAGGTTTGAAGATAATAACTTAAGAATTCAATTTGTTATAAGTATTTGAAAAAAATGTATTAATAAAATTTCATCAAAATTAACTTATAAACCATTTTTTTAGTGTTCATGAAATTATAAATGAAATTAAATGAAACCTTATAAATATTACACATTCTTTATCTTATGTTAAAGGTTTGAATATTATAACTTAAGAAATCAGTATTTTACTAGCATTTGAAAACATTGAATTTATGACATTTCGTCAAAATGAACATATAAAACATGTTTTTTAGTGATTATGAAATATCATATTAAATTGTAAATAAAATTTAATGAAACCTTAAAAATATTACTCTTTCTCAATCTTATGGTCAAGGTTTGAATATTGTAACTTAAGAATTCAGTTTGTTATAAGCATTTGAAAACATTGAATTTATAATAATTTGTAAAATTAACTTATAAAACATTTTTTTAGTGTTTATGAAATTTTTTATGAAATTGTAAATATAATAATTGAATACGGTTAAAATATTACATATTCCCAAACTAATGGTCAAGGTTTGAAGATAATAACTTAAGAATTCAGTATGTTATAAGCATTTGAAAACATTGAATTCATGATATTTCGTCAAAATTACTATGTAAAACACTTTTTTAGTGTTTATGAAATATCAGGTTAAATAATTGAGCTTGTTCTAATTAATGGTAATAATAATTCATTTTCTAAATATAATGGTAAGACTTCAAGACAATAACATTGAAATTCAGTGTTTTATAAGCAAATTAAAAGTATGAATTTTTTTGAATTTGTAAAAATAAACACAAATTTCAGCCCTATATAGTGTTTATGAAATATTAGGAAAAGTGTTATTAATAATTCATGAAAACGGTATATATAATTCATTTTCTAAATATAATGGGCCAGGTTTGAAAATATAAACTTAAAAATTCAGTATTTTATCAGCATTTCAAAAAATGAATGTATAACATTTTGTCAAAATTAACATATAAAACATGTTTTTTAGTGTTATGGAATATCTGGTTAAATGATTGAGCTTGTTCTAAGTAATGGTAATAATAATTCATTTTCTAAATATAATGGGCCAGGTTTGAAAATATAAACTTAAAAATTCAGTATTTTATATGCATTTGAAAACATTGAATTTATGACATTTCGTCAAAATGAACATATAAAACATGTTTTTTAGTGATTATGAAATATCATATGAAATTGTAAATAAAATTTAATGAAACCTTAAAAATATTACTCATTCTTAATCTTATGGTCAAGGTTTGAAGATAAAAACTTAAAAACTCAGTATTTTATATGCATTTCAAAAAATGAATTTATAACATTTTGTCAAAATGAACAAATATAAAACATGGTTTTTAGTGTTATGAAATATCTGGTTAAATGATTGAGCTTGTTCTAAGTAATGGTAATAATAATTCATTTTCTAAATATAATGGGCCAGGTTTGAAAATATAAACTTAAAAATTCAGTATTTTATATGCATTTGAAAACATTGAATTTATGACATTTCGTCAAAATGAACATATAAAACATGTTTTTTAGTGATTATGAAATATCATATGAAATTGTAAATAATATTTAATGAAACCTTAAAAATATTACTCATTCTCAATCTTATGGTCAAGGTTTGAAGATAAAAACTTAAAAACTCAGTATTTTATATGCATTTGAAAACATTGAATTTATGACATTTCGTCAAAATGAACATATAAAACATGTTTTTTAGTGATTATGAAATATCATATTAAATTGTAAATAAAATTTAATGAAACCTTAAAAATATTACTTATTCTCAATCTTATGGTCAAGGTTTGAAGATAATAACTTAAGAATTCAGTATGTTATAAAGCATTTGAAAACATTGAATTCATGATATTTCGTCAAAATTACTATGTAAAACTTTTTTTAGTGTTTATGGAATATCTGGTTAAATGATAGAGCTTGTTCTAAGTAATGGTAAAAATAATTCATATTCTAAATCTAATGGTCCAGGTTTGAAGATATAAACTTAAAAATTCAGTATTTTATATGCATTTGAAAACATTGAATTTATGACATTTCGTCAAAATGAACATATAAAACATGTTTTTTAGTGATTATGAAATATCATATGAAATTGTAAATAAAATTTAATGAAACCTTAAAAATATTACTCATTCTCAATCTTATGGTCAAGGTTTGAAGATAAAAACTTAAAAACTCAGTATTTTATATGCATTTGAAAACATTGAATTTATGACATTTCTTCAAAATGAACATATAAAACATGTTTTTTAGTGATTATGAAATATCATATTAAATTGTAAATAAAATTTAATGAAACCTTAAAAATATTACTTATTCTCAATCTTATGGTCAAGGTTTGAAGATAATAACTTAAGAATTCAGTATGTTATAAAGCATTTGAAAACATTGAATTCATGATATTTCGTCAAAATTACTATGTAAAACCTTTTTTAGTGTTTATGGAATATCTGGTTAAATGATAGAGCTCGTTCTAAGTAATGGTAATAATAATTCATTTTCTAAATATACTGGTCAAGAGTTCAAGACAATAACATTAAAATTCAGTGTTTTATAAGTAATTAAAAACTATGAATTTTTTTGAATTTGTAAAAATAAACACAAATTTCAGCCCTATATAGTGTTTATGAAATATTAGGAAAAGTGTTATTAATAATTGATGAAAACGGTATAAATAATTCATTTTCTAAATCTAATGGGCCAGGTTTGAAAATATAAACATAAGAATTCAGTATTTTATCAGCATTTCAAAATATGAAAAATAATGATTTGTCAAAATTAACATATAAAATATGTTTTATAGTGTTTATCTAATATAAGGTAAAATAATTCATTTTATTCTACGTAAAGTTATAAATAATTAATTTTTTAAATCTAACGGTCCAGGTTTGAAGATAAAAACTTAAAAACTCAGTACTTTATATGCATTTCAAAAATGAATATATAACATTTTGTCAAAATGAACATATAAAACATGTTTTTTAGTGTTATGAAATATCTGGTTCAATGATTGAGCTTGTTCTAAGTAATGGTAATAATAATTCATTTTCTAAATATAATGGGCCAGGTTTGAAAATATAAACTTAAAAATTCAGTATTTTATCAGCATTTCAAAAAATGAATATATAACATTTTGTCAAAATTAACATATAAAACATGTTTTTTAGTGTTATGGAATATCTGGTTAAATGATAGAGCTTGTTCTAAGTAATGGTAAAAATAATTCATATTCTAAATCTAATGGTCCAGGTTTGAAGATATAAACTTAAAAATTCAGTATTTTATATGCATTTGAAAACATTGAATTTATGACATTTCGTCAAAATGAACATATAAAACATGTTTTTTAGTGATTATGAAATATCATATGAAATTGTAAATAAAATTTAATGAAACCTTAAAAATATTACTTATTCTCAATCTTATGGTCAAGGTTTGAAGATAATAACTTAAGAATTCAGTATGTTATAAAGCATTTGAAAACATTGAATTCATGATATTTCGTCAAAATTACTATGTAAAACCTTTTTTAGTGTTTATGGAATATCTGGTTAAATGATAGAGCTTGTTCTAAGTAATGGTAAAAATAATTTATATTCTAAATCTAATGGTCCAGGTTTGAAGATATATACTTAAAAATTCAGTGTTTTAGAGAGAATTTAAAACTATGAATTTTTTTGAATTTGTGAAAATTAACATATAAAACATGTTTTTAGTGTTTATGAAATATCTGGTTAAATGATTGAGCTCGTTCTAAGTAATGGTAATAATAATTCTTTTTCTAAATATACTGGTCAAGAGTTCAAGACAATAACATTAAAATTCAGTGTTTTATAAGTAATTAAAAACTATGAAAATTTTTGAATTTTTAAAGATTAACATAAATTATTGCCCTATATTGTGTTTATGAAATATTGGGAAACAAGTTATATATTAATGTTAAAATTGGTATTAATAATTGTTTTCTATATCTATTGGTCAAAGTATGAATTATATTTTATTGAAGATTTCAGTATTTTATAAGAATTTAAAAAAAATGAATTTATAATAACTCGTCAAAATTAACATATAAAACATGTTTAATAATGTTTATGAAATATCAGGTTTACTGTTTAATTTTCTGATTCTAATGGTCAAGGTTTCAAGAGATTAGTTTAATATTTGAGTGGTTTAGAAGCACTTATAAATATGAATTTCTAATAACTATCAAAATTGTCATTTAAAAGATTGTATTTGAGCATTCTTTAATTCAGATATTATACTTTAACAAATTTATATGGAATAGATTGTGAGAATTTAATTCTTTAGTTGTCTCTTAAAAATTGCAATTATGAGAAATAAAGTTATTTATTTAGAATTTATCCATCCCGGATGTTGATTAGGTAATTATGGTTAAATTATTGGTGTACATTTTTAATGTAAATGTCTGAGGACATTGATGATGAAAAATATGATTTTTTATTTACTGGTATCGTTAATGAAACTACAAATTTTACGAAATAAAACGTATACTGTTTGCTGCACGATATAACGTTATTGTTGTTTCCTAGTTTGTGCGTATATATACATAAGTCATCGCAAAGCGAGACTTACATGAATACATACATGGAATTTTTAAGAAAAGCGCAAATGTGCGACCACTTATAACCCATATACGATGTGCACGCGGTTCTTTAAATGCAAATTACAGATCAAGGACAACTTAAACTTAAATATCAATGTGTGGTCTGGTTCAAATGGGATTATTTAATAGGCTGATTTATGATCTAGCTACTGGAAAAACCAATTTCGAAAATTACAAAAATTTCGAATTATAATTAAATAAAAAAAATGATTGTTATTTTATCACATAATCTGAAAGTGAGTGGATTAATTTTATATGGTTTATACGAAATGAAAAACTATGACTTGTAGACAGCTAGTGAATAGTAAATATACTCAAACACAAAGGTTGATATTTAGCGAAATCTGAATGAGAAAAATAAAATAATAAGCTCATATCAGAGCATTAGAATGGTATTCGCGGTAGGTATACGTAAAAACGTTTAATAAGAAATGCGAAACGGTTACGTTAATGAACTTGAAATATGGAAATTAGACACACACACATTGACATGTACAAAAAGATAACTTAAAATTAACTTATTATTAGCTACTGATTAAATCCCAACACGACGACGAGAACACTTTGTATGTTGTTGATATTTGATAATTCACAGACGCAATTCTGAGGCGTAGATGACAACAGTCGTTATAATGACAGGATACACGCCAACCATCACCGGTCCCGTTATAGAAAGCATATCCAATATAGTACTTAAATAATGTATCATTGCTGGATCATTCCTGAAAAAAAAACGCAGACAACAGTTGTTCTTTCGACATTGATTATTTACTAATGCGATCGGTATTCTTATAGGACATTTAACTTACTCTGATGAATAATAGCATTTGATTTTCTTAACCATAAATGTTTGGCCACCTATCCGATACGAGTACCAAACTATCAACCATCAACATATTCCATGCATGTCATATTCATTTTTCACAAAAATCCTGATAGGTTCACCATCTATAAAATCTCGCACGGTGGCGTATTTACGGAGGGGTGATACGTGGGATAGATCCACCTCCATTGACCTTTTTTTGTAATAGACAGTTGTATTATTTTCTGTATTTCTCAATATGATATTACTTTTAAGTATGTCTGTTTTTTAAATGTTCTAATCTTACTAATTGTACCGCTCTGATATATTAATCTTCGGCCATATATGCGACTATCGGTCGAGAAATACATATACCTATATAGTAGTATATGCTGCATTGTAATTTTTATTTCTGCTAATTATTTTTCATGGAAAATTGTTTATTATAAACCCGATAAGCAGTCGGTAAATAAAACGAAATGACTATCAAGACCATGGATTTACTTAAAAAAAATTTGTTACTAGTGGGTAAGGACTTAGTGTATGATATCGTGATTTGTGAATACTTTGAATAGTACATTTTCTGGTACGGTCGTCATTCCGAGTACTGACTTTCACACATTATTTTATTATTTAATTACAAATAAAAGAGTTTGAACAACATTAAGTATTACATAAGCAATAGTTTGACAGAAGTAAATATTTAATCAAGTTTCCTGTTCAATATTGAAATATAATTATAAGCTAAAAATTATTATATACCTAGTTTATTAGAACCGGCTTAATGGTTTGGCTTTATTGGCATGTGACGGGTCGATACAAATCATGCAAAATGAGATTATCGATGAACTCAGCATCCAAAATATTAGAAAAATGGATTTTGAATTATAACTTATATTAACTACTCAATTAAAAGAAACATTCTGATAGGAAAAATCTTTATTTAACTCAAACGACACATACTTAACGCACACCAATGGCAAAGCCTCACACACGGGCAACAACTAACATGTCGTATACAACTACACAAGTACAACTATCGCATACATCGACGAGCGCACCCTAGTGGCTCAGGTGTTCTCATTCCCCCTATGTTGTTCTCAACCGGAACATAACGATACTTGTAAACTTTTAATGGTCCACAAACACAATGCATTTTACAATAACAATTTATTGAACTTGACAATTTAAAACAATAAATGTAGAAATGAACATACAATTCTTAACAATTTAACAATTAATAAGTATTAGCCATACAACATATCATAAACTATTATAATAATAATGAGAACTCCACATAAAAATTAGTAATCAAGAAAAATAATACAAATAGATAGTTAGAATTGGTATAATTAATTCTATTTCAAATATTATGGCCAAGATTTCAAAACAATAACATTGGAATTGAGTTTTTAATAAGAAATCAAAAAAATGTATTTTTTTGAATTTGTAAATATTAACATAAATTATAGTCCTAAATGGTGTTTATGAAATAATATGAAGTGTTATTAATAATTGATGGAAACGATATTAATAATTCATTTTTTAAATCTAATGGTCCAGGTTTGAAGATAAAAACTTAAAAACTCAGTATTTTATAAGCATTTGAAAACATTGAATTTATGACATTTCGTCAAAATGAACATATAAAACATGTTTTTTAGTGATTATGAAATATCATATGAAATTGTAAATAAAATTTAATGAAACCTTAAAAATATTACTCATTCTCAATCTTATGGTCAAGGTTTGAAGATAAAAACTTAAAAACTCAGTATTTTATATGCATTTGAAAACATTGAATTTATGACATTTCGTCAAAATGAACATATAAAACATGTTTTTTAGTGATTATGAAATATCATATGAAATTGTAAATAAAATTTAATGAAACCTTAAAAATATTACTTATTCTCAATCTTATGGTCAAGGTTTGAAGATAATAACTTAAGAATTCAGTATGTTATAAGCATTTGAAAACATTGAATACATGATATTTCGTCAAAATTACTATGTAAAACCTTTTTTAGTGTTTATGAAATATCTGGTTAAATGATTGAGCTTGTTCTAAGTAATGGTAATAATAATTCATTTTCTAAATATAATGGTAACATTTCAAGACAATAACATTGAAATTCAGTGTTTTATAAGCAAATTAAAATTATGAATTTTTTTGAATTTGTAAAAATAAACACAAATTTCAGCCCTATATAGTGTTTATGAAATATTAGGAAAAGTGTTATTAATAATTGATGAAAACGGTATAAATAATTCATTTTCTAAAACTAATGGGCCAGGTTTGAAAATATAAACATAAAAATTCAGTATTTTATCAGCATTTCAAAAAATGAAAAATAATGATTTGTCAAAATTAACATATAAAATATGTTTTATAGTGTTTATCTAATATAAGGTAAAATAATTCATTTTATTCTACGTAAAGTTATAAATAATTAATTTTTTAAATCTAACGGTCCAGGTTTGAAGATAAAAACTTAAAAACTCAGTACTTTATATGCATTTCAAAAATTAATATATAACATTTTGTCAAAATGAACATATAAAACATGTTTTTTAGTGTTATGAAATATCTGGTTCAATGATTGAGCTTGTTCTAAGTAATGGTAATAATAATTCATTTTCTAAATATAATGGGCCAGGTTTGAAAATATAAACTTAAAAATTCAGTATTTTATCAGCATTTCAAAAAATGAATATATAACATTTTGTCAAAATTAACATATAAAACATGTTTTTTAGTGTTATGGAATATCTGGTTAAATGATAGAGCTTGTTCTAAGTAATGGTAAAAATAATTCATATTCTAAATCTAATGGTCCAGGTTTGAAGATATAAACTTAAAAATTCAGTATTTTATATGCATTTGAAAACATTGAATTTATGACATTTCGTCAAAATGAACATATAAAACATGTTTTTTAGTGATTATGAAATATCATATGAAATTGTAAATAAAATTTAATGAAACCTTAAAAATATTACTCATTCTCAATCTTATGGTCAAGGTTTGAAGATAAAAACTTAAAAACTCAGTATTTTATATGCATTTGAAAACATTGAATTTATGACATTTCTTCAAAATGAACATATAAAACATGTTTTTTAGTGATTATGAAATATCATATTAAATTGTAAATAAAATTTAATGAAACCTTAAAAATATTACTTATTCTCAATCTTATGGTCAAGGTTTGAAGATAATAACTTAAGAATTCAGTATGTTATAAAGCATTTGAAAACATTGAATTCATGATATTTCTTCAAAATTACTATGTAAAACCTTTTTTAGTGTTTATGGAATATCTGGTTAAATGATAGAGCTTGTTCTAAGTAATGGTAAAAATAATTTATATTCTAAATCTAATGGTCCAGGTTTGAAGATATATACTTAAAAATTCAGTGTTTTAGAGAGAATTTAAAACTATGAATTTTTTTGAATTTGTGAAAATTAACATATAAAACATGTTTTTAGTGTTTATGAAATATCTGGTTAAATGATTGAGCTCGTTCTAAGTAATGGTAATAATAATTCATTTTCTAAATATACTGGTCAAGAGTTCAAGACAATAACATTAAAATTCAGTGTTTTATAAGTAATTAAAAACTATGAAATTTTTTGAATTTTTAAAGATTAACATAAATTATTGCCCTATATTGTGTTTATGAAATATTGGGAAACAAGTTATATATTAATGTTAGAATTGGTATTAATAATTGTTTTCTATATCTATTGGTCAAAGTATGAATTATATTTTATTGAAGATTTCAGTATTTTATAAGAATTTAAAAAAAATGAATTTATAATAACTCGTCAAAATTAACATATAAAACATGTTTAATAATGTTTATGAAATATCAGGTTTACTGTTTAATTTTCTGATTCTAATGGTCAAGGTTTCAAGAGATTAGTTTAATATTTGAGTGGTTTAGAAGCACTTATAAATATGAATTTCTAATAACTATCAAAATTGTCATTTAAAAGATTGTATTTTAGCATTCTTTAATTCAGATATTATACTTTAACAAATTTATATGGAATAGATTGTGAGAATTTAATGCTTTAGTTGTCTCTTAAAAATTGCAATTATGAGAAATAAAGTTATTTATTTAGAATTTATCCATCCCGGATGTTGATTAGGTAATTATGGTTAAATTATTGGTGTACATTTTTAATGTAAATGTCTGAGGACATTGATGATGAAAAATATGATTTTTTATTTACTGGTATCGTTAATGAAACTACAAATTTTACGAAATAAAACGTATACTGTTTGCTGCACGATATAACGTTATTGTTGTTTCCTAGTTTGTGCGTATATATACATAAGTCATCGCAAAGCGAGACTTACATGAATACATACATGGAATTTTTAAGAGAAGCGCAAATGTGCGACCACTTATAACCCATATACGACGTGCACGCGGTTCTTTAAATGCAAATTACAGATCAAGGACAACTTAAACTTAAATATCAATGTGTGGTCTGGTTCAAATGGGATTATTTAATAGGCTGATTTATGATCTAGCTACTGGAAAAACCAATTTCGAAAATTACAAAAATTTCGAATTATAATTAAATAAAAAAAATGATTGTTATTTGATCACATAATCTGAAAGTGAGTGGATTAATTTTATATGGTTTATACGAAATGAAAAACTATGACTTGTAGACAGCTAGTGAATAGTAAATATACTCAAACACAAAGGTTGATATTTAGCGAAATCTGAATGAGAAAAATAAAATAATAAGCTCATATCAGAGCATTAGAATGGTATTCGCGGTAGGTATACGTAAAAACGTTTAATAAGAAATGCGAAACGGTTACGTTAATGAACTTGAAATATGGAAATTAGACACACACACATTGACATGTACAAAAAGATAACTTAAAATTAACTTATTATTAGCTACTGATTAAATCCCAACACGACGACGAGAACACTTTGTATGTTGTTGATATTTGACAATTCACAGACGCAATTCTGAGGCGTAGATGACAACAGTCGTTATAATGACAGGATACACGCCAACCATCACCGGTCCCGTTATAGAAAGCATATCCAATATAGTACGTAAATAATGTATCATTGCTGGATCATTCCTGAAAAAAAAACGCAGACAACAGTTGTTCTTTCGACATTGATTATTTACTAATGCGATCGGTATTCTTATAGGACATTTAACTTACTCTAATGAATAATAGCATTTGATTTTCTTAACCATAAATGTTTGGCCACCTATCCGATACGAGTACCAAACTATCAACCATCAACATATTCCATGCATGTCATATTCATTTTTCACAAAAATCCTGATAGGTTCACCATCTATAAAATCTCGCACGGTGGCGTATTTACGGAGGGGTGATACGTGGGATAGATCCACCTCCATTGACCTTTTTTTGTAATAGACAGTTGTATTATTTTCTGTATTTCTCAATATGATATTACTTTTAAGTATGTCTGTTTTTTAAATGTTCTAATCTTACTAATTGTACCGCTCTGATATATTAATCTTCGGCCATATATGCGACTATCGGTCGAGAAATACATATACCTATATAGTAGTATATGCTGCATTGTAATTTTTATTTCTGCTAATTATTTTTCATGGAAAATTGTTTATAATAAACCCGATAAGCAGTCGGTAAATAAAACGAAATGACTATCAAGACCATGGATTTACTTAAAAAAAATTTGTAACTAGTGGGTAAGGACTTAGTGTATGATATCGTGATTTGTGAATACTTTGAATAGTACATTTTCTGGTACGGTCGTCATTCCGAGTACTGACTTTCACACATTATTTTATTATTTAATTACAAATAAAAGAGTTTGAACAACATTAAGTATTACATAAGCAATAGTTTGACAGAAGTAAATATTTAATCAAGTTTCCTGTTCAATATTGAAATATAATTATAAGCTAAAAATTATTATATACCTAGTTTATTAGAACCGGCTTAATGGTTTGGCTTTATTGGCATGTGACGGGTCGATACAAATCATGCAAAATGAGATTATCGATGAACTCAGCATCCAAAATATTAGAAAAATGGATTTTGAATTATAACTTATATTAACTACTCAATTAAAAGAAACATTCTGATAGGAAAAATCTTTATTTAACTCAAACGACACATACTTAACGCACACCAATGGCAAAGCCTCACACACGGGCAACAACTAACATGTCGTATACAACTACACAAGTACAACTATCGCATACATCGACGAGCGCACCCTAGTGGCTCAGGTGTTATCATTCCCCCTATGTTGTTCTCAACCGGAACATAACGATACTTGTAAACTTTTAATGGTCCACAAACACAATGCATTTTACAATAACAATTTATTGAACTTGACAATTTAAAACAATAAATGTAGAAATGAACATACAATTCTTAACAATTTAACAATTAATAAGTATTAGCCATACAACATATCATAAACTATTATAATAATAATGAGAACTCCACATAAAAATTAGTAATCAAGAAAAATAATACAAATAGATAGTTAGAATTGGTATAATTAATTCTATTTCAAATATTATGGCCAAGATTTCAAAACAATAACATTGGAATTGAGTTTTTAATAAGAAATCAAAAAAATGTATTTTTTTGAATTTGTAAATATTAACATAAATTATAGTCCTAAATGGTGTTTATGAAATAATATGAAGTGTTATTAATAATTGATGGAAACGATATTAATAATTCATTTTTTAAATCTAATGGTCCAGGTTTGAAGATAAAAACTTAAAAACTCAGTATTTTATAAGCATTTGAAAACATTGAATTTATGACATTTCGTCAAAATGAACATATAAAACATGTTTTTTAGTGATTATGAAATATCATATGAAATTGTAAATAAAATTTAATGAAACCTTAAAAATATTACTTATTCTCAATCTTATGGTCAAGGTTTGAAGATAATAACTTAAGAATTCAGTATGTTATAAGCATTTGAAAACATTGAATACATGATATTTCGTCAAAATTACTATGTAAAACCTTTTTTAGTGTTTATGAAATATCTGGTTAAATGATTGAGCTTGTTCTAAGTAATGGTAATAATAATTCATTTTCTAAATATAATGGTAACATTTCAAGACAATAACATTGAAATTCAGTGTTTTATAAGCAAATTAAAATTATGAATTTTTTTGAATTTGTAAAAATAAACACAAATTTCAGCGCTATATAGTGTTTATGAAATATTAGGAAAAGTGTTATTAATAATTGATGAAAACGGTATAAATAATTCATTTTCTAAATCTAATGGGCCAGGTTTGAAAATATAAACATAAAAATTCAGTATTCTATCAGCATTTCAAAAAATGAAAAATAATGATTTGTCAAAATTAACATATAAAATATGTTTTATAGTGTTTATTTAATATAAGGTAAAATAATTCATTTTATTCTACGTAAAGTTATAAATAATTAATTTTTTAAATCTAATGGTCCAGGTTTGAAGATAAAAACTTAAAAACTCAGTACTTTATATGCATTTCAAAAAATGAATATATAACATTTTGTCAAAATGAACATATAAAACATGTTTTTTAGTGTTATGAAATATCTGGTTAAATGATTGAGCTTGTTCTAAGTAATGGTAATAATAATTCATTTTCTAAATATAATGGGCCAGGTTTGAAAATATAAACTTAAAAATTCAGTATTTTATCAGCATTTCAAAAAATGATTATATAACATTATGGATAATGAGATTAATTAATGTATAGATTAATATATATCTAGTGTAAATTGTAATTTCAGAGATTTGACTCTTATTTTCAATAATTCCATAAGATAACTGATAATTCCACACTGCTTATCTAATATTAATGGCCTCTTCACTATGAAACATTATGTAGAATGGGAATAATTTATTTATAGATTATGAATATCTAGTTTAATTTGTAATTTAAAATATTTGACTCTTATTTTCAATAATTCCATAGGATAACTGATAATTCCACACTGCTTCTCAAATATTAATTGCCTCTTCACTATGAAACATTATGTAGAATGGGAATAATTTATTTATAGATTATGAATATCTAGTATAAATGGGATTTTCAAATATTTGAATCTTATTTTTAACAATTCCAAAGGATTACTGATAATTCCGCACTGCTTCTCAAATATGAAGGGCCCTTTCACTATGAAACATTATGTAGAATGGGAATACTTTATTTATAGATTATGAATATCCAGTGTAACTTGTAATTTCAAATATTTGACTCTTATTTTCAATAATTCCATAGGATAACTGATAATTCCACACTGCTTCTCAAATATTAATGGCCTCTTCACTAAGAATCATTATGGATAATGGGGAATTTTAATTTATACACCGAGAATGTCTAGTATAAATGGGAGTTTCAAATATTTGAATCTTATTTTCAACAATTCTAAAGAATTACTGTCAATTTAGCACTGCTTCTCAATTATTAATGTCCGTTTCACTATGAAACATTATGTAGAATGAGAATAATTAATTTATAGATTATGAATATCTAGTGTAAATTGTAATTTCAAATATTTGACTCTTATTTTCAAATATTCCAAAGGATAACTGATAATTCCGCACAGCTTCTCAAATATTAATGGCCTCTTCACTATGAAACGTTATGTAGAATGGGAATAATTTATTTATATATTAAGAATATCTAGTATAAATGGGATTTTCAAATATTTGAATCTTAATTTCAATAATTTCAAAGGATAACTGATAATTCCGCACTGCTTCTCAAATATCAATGGCCTCAGCACTAAGAAACATTATGGATAATGGGGAATTTTAATTTCTACACTGTTAATGTCTAGTATAAATGGAAATTTTAAGTATTTGTAGCATTATTTTGAATGTTTCTAAAAGATAATTGAATTTCCGAACTGTTTCTCAAGTTATAATGGCCTCTTCACCAAGAGACATTATAGATAATGGGGAACTTTAATTTATACACTGTGAATGACTAGTATAAATGGGATTATCAAATATTTGAATCTTATTTTCAATAATTCTAAAGGATTACTGACAATTTAGCACTGCTCCTTTAATATTAATGGCCTCTTCACTAAGAAACATTATAGATAAAGGGGACCTTTATTTTATACACCGAGATTGTCTAGTATAAATGGGAGTTTCAAATATTTGACTCTTATTTTCAATAATTCTAAAGGATTACTGATAATTCCGCACTGCTTCTCAAATATTTATGGCCTCATCACTAAGAAACATTATGGATAATGGGGAATTTTAATTTATATACTGTTGTTAATGTCTAGTATAAATGGAAATTTTAAGTATTTGTATCATTATTTTGAATGTTTCTAAAAGATAATTGAATTTCCGAACTGTTTCTCAAGTAATAATGGCCTCTTCACCAAGAGACATTATAGATAATGGGGAACTTTAATTTATACACTGTGAATGTCCAGTATTAAGGGGATTATCAACTACTTGAATCTTATTTTCAATAATTCAAAAGGATTACTGACAATTTAGCACTGCTTGTCAATTATTAATGTCCGTTTCACTATGAGACATTATGGATAATGAGATTAATTTATGTATAGATTAATATATATCTAGTGTAAATTGTAATTTCAGAGATTTGACTCTTATTTTCAATAATTCCATAGGATAACTGATAATTCCACACTGCTTATCTAATATTAATAGCCTCTTCACTATGAAACATTATGTAGAATGAGAATAATTAATTTATAGATTATGAATATCTAGTATATAAGAGATTTTCAAATATTTTAATATAATTTTCAACAATTCCAAAGGAGAACTGATAATTCTGCACAACTTCTCAAATATTAATGGCCTCTTCACAATGAAACATTATGTTGAATGGGAATAATTTATTTATAGATTATGAATATCTTGTTTAAATTGTAATTTAAAATATTTGACTCTTATTTTCAATAATTCCATAGGATAACTGATAATTCCACACTGCTTCTCAAATATTAATTGCCTCTTCACTATGAAACATTATGTAGAATGGGAATAATTTATTTATAGATTATGAATATCTAGTATAAATGGGATTTTCAAATATTTGAATCTTATTTTCAACAATTCCAAAGGATTACTGATAATTCCGCACTGCTTCTCAAATATGAATGGCCCCTTCACAATGAAACATTATGTAGAATGAGAATAATTAATTTATAGATTATGAATATCTAGTGTAAATTGTAATTTCAAATATTTGACTCTTATTTTCAAATATTCCAAAGGATAACTGATAATTCCGCACAGCTTCTCAAATATTAATGGCCTCTTCACTATGAAACGTAATGTAGAATGGGAATAATTTATTTATAGATTATGAATATCTAGTATAAATGTGATTTTCAAATATTTGAATCTTATTTTCAACAATTCCAAAGGATAACTGGTAATTCCGCACTGCTTCTCAATTATTAATGGCCTCTTCACTATGAAACATTATGTAGAATGGGAATAATTTATTTATAGATTATGAATATCTAGTGTAAATTGTAATTTCAAATATTTGACTCTTTTATTCAACAATTCCAAAGAATAACTGATTATTCCGCACAGCTTCTCAAATATTAATGGCCTCTTCACTATGAAACATTATGCAGAATGAGAATAATTAATTTATAAATTTATTTTAAAAAAATAAGCAATAGTTTGACAGAAGTAAATATTTAATCAAGTTTCCTGTTCAATATTGAAATATAATTATAAGCTAAAAATTATTATATACCTAGTTTATTAGAACCGGCTTAATGGTTTGGCTTTATTGGCATGTGACGGGTCGATACAAATCATGCAAAATGAGATTATCGATGAACTCAGCATCCAAAATATTAGAAAAATGGATTTTGAATTATAACTTATATTAACTACTCAATTAAAAGAAACATTCCGATAGGAAAAATCTTTATTTAACTCAAACGACACATACTTAACGCACACCAATGGCAAAGCCTCACACACGGGCAACAACTAACATGTCGTATACAACTACACAAGTACAACTATCTCATACATCGACGAGCGCACCCTAGTGGCTCAGGTGTTATCATTCCCCCTATGTTGTTCTCAACCGGAACATAACGATACTTGTAAACTTTTAATGGTCCACAAACACAATGCATTTTACAATAACAATTTATTGAACTTGACAATTTAAAACAATAAATGTAGAAATGAACATACAATTCTTAACAATTTAACAATTAATAAGTATTAGCCATACAACATATCATAAACTATTATAATAATAATGAGAACTCCACATAAAAATTAGTAATCAAGAAAAATAATACAAATAGATAGTTAGAATTGGTATAATTAATTCTATTTCAAATATTATGGCCAAGATTTCAAAACAATAACATTGGAATTGAGTTTTTAATAAGAAATCAAAAAAATGTATTTTTTTGAATTTGTAAATATTAACATAAATTATAGTCCTAAATGGTGTTTATGAAATAATATGAAGTGTTATTAATAATTGATGGAAACGATATTAATAATTCATTTTTTAAATCTAATGGTCCAGGTTTGAAGATAAAAACTTAAAAACTCAGTATTTTATAAGCATTTGAAAACATTGAATTTATGACATGTCGTCAAAATGAACATATAAAACATGTTTTTTAGTGATTATGAAATATCATATGAAATTGTAAATAAAATTTAATGAAACCTTAAAAATATTACTTATTCTCAATCTTATGGTCAAGGTTTGAAGATAATAACTTAAGAATTCAGTATGTTATAAGCATTTGAAAACATTGAATACATGATATTTCGTCAAAATTACTATGTAAAACCTTTTTTAGTGTTTATGAAATATCTGGTTAAATGATTGAGCTTGTTCTAAGTAATGGTAATAATAATTCATTTTCTAAATATAATGGTAACATTTCAAGACAATAACATTGAAATTCAGTGTTTTATAAGCAAATTAAAATTATGAATTTTTTTGAATTTGTAAAAATAAACACAAATTTCAGCCCTATATAGTGTTTATGAAATATTAGGAAAAGTGTTATTAATAATTGATGAAAACGGTATAAATAATTCATTTTATAAATCTAATGGGCCAGGTTTGAAAATATAAACATAAAAATTCAGTATTCTATCAGCATTTCAAAAAATGAAAAATAATGATTTGTCAAAATTAACATATAAAATATGTTTTATAGTGTTTATTTAATATAAGGTAAAATAATTCATTTTATTCTACGTAAAGTTATAAATAATTAATTTTTTAAATCTAATGGTCCAGGTTTGAAGATAAAAACTTAAAAACTCAGTACTTTATATGCATTTCAAAAAATGAATATATAACATTTTGTCAAAATGAACATATAAAACATGTTTTTTAGTGTTATGAAATATCTGGTTAAATGATTGAGCTTGTTCTAAGTAATGGTAATAATAATTCATTTTCTAAATATAATGGGCCAGGTTTGAAAATATAAACTTAAAAATTCAGTATTTTATCAGCATTTCAAAAAATGATTATATAACATTATGGATAATGAGATTAATTAATGTATAGATTAATATATATCTAGTGTAAATTGTAATTTCAGAGATTTGACTCTTATTTTCAATAATTCCATAAGATAACTGATAATTCCACACTGCTTATCTAATATTAATGGCCTCTTCACTATGAAACATTATGTAGAATGGGAATAATTTATTTATAGATTATGAATATCTAGTTTAATTTGTAATTTAAAATATTTGACTCTTATTTTCAATAATTCCATAGGATAACTGATAATTCCACACTGCTTCTCAAATATTAATTGCCTCTTCACTATGAAACATTATGTAGAATGGGAATAATTTATTTATAGATTATGAATATCTAGTATAAATGGGATTTTCAAATATTTGAATCTTATTTTTAACAATTCCAAAGGATTACTGATAATTCCGCACTGCTTCTCAAATATGAAGGGCCCTTTCACTATGAAACATTATGTAGAATGGGAATACTTTATTTATAGATTATGAATATCCAGTGTAACTTGTAATTTCAAATATTTGACTCTTATTTTCAATAATTCCATAGGATAACTGATAATTCCACACTGCTTCTCAAATATTAATGGCCTCTTCACTAAGAATCATTATGGATAATGGGGAATTTTAATTTATACACCGAGAATGTCTAGTATAAATGGGAGTTTCAAATATTTGAATCTTATTTTCAACAATTCTAAAGAATTACTGTCAATTTAGCACTGCTTCTCAATTATTAATGTCCGTTTCACTATGAAACATTATGTAGAATGAGAATAATTAATTTATAGATTATGAATATCTAGTGTAAATTGTAATTTCAAATATTTGACTCTTATTTTCAAATATTCCAAAGGATAACTGATAATTCCGCACAGCTTCTCAAATATTAATGGCCTCTTCACTATGAAACGTTATGTAGAATGGGAATAATTTATTTATATATTAAGAATATCTAGTATAAATGGGATTTTCAAATATTTGAATCTTAATTTCAATAATTTCAAAGGATAACTGATAATTCCGCACTGCTTCTCAAATATCAATGGCCTCAGCACTAAGAAACATTATGGATAATGGGGAATTTTAATTTCTACACTGTTAATGTCTAGTATAAATGGAAATTTTAAGTATTTGTAGCATTATTTTGAATGTTTCTAAAAGATAATTGAATTTCCGAACTGTTTCTCAAGTTATAATGGCCTCTTCACCAAGAGACATTATAGATAATGGGGAACTTTAATTTATACACTGTGAATGACTAGTATAAATGGGATTATCAAATATTTGAATCTTATTTTCAATAATTCTAAAGGATTACTGACAATTTAGCACTGCTCCTTTAATATTAATGGCCTCTTCACTAAGAAACATTATAGATAAAGGGGACCTTTATTTTATACACCGAGATTGTCTAGTATAAATGGGAGTTTCAAATATTTGACTCTTATTTTCAATAATTCTAAAGGATTACTGATAATTCCGCACTGCTTCTCAAATATTTATGGCCTCATCACTAAGAAACATTATGGATAATGGGGAATTTTAATTTATATACTGTTGTTAATGTCTAGTATAAATGGAAATTTTAAGTATTTGTATCATTATTTTGAATGTTTCTAAAAGATAATTGAATTTCCGAACTGTTTCTCAAGTAATAATGGCCTCTTCACCAAGAGACATTATAGATAATGGGGAACTTTAATTTATACACTGTGAATGTCCAGTATTAAGGGGATTATCAACTACTTGAATCTTATTTTCAATAATTCAAAAGGATTACTGACAATTTAGCACTGCTTGTCAATTATTAATGTCCGTTTCACTATGAGACATTATGGATAATGAGATTAATTTATGTATAGATTAATATATATCTAGTGTAAATTGTAATTTCAGAGATTTGACTCTTATTTTCAATAATTCCATAGGATAACTGATAATTCCACACTGCTTATCTAATATTAATAGCCTCTTCACTATGAAACATTATGTAGAATGAGAATAATTAATTTATAGATTATGAATATCTAGTATATAAGAGATTTTCAAATATTTTAATATAATTTTCAACAATTCCAAAGGAGAACTGATAATTCTGCACAACTTCTCAAATATTAATGGCCTCTTCACAATGAAACATTATGTTGAATGGGAATAATTTATTTATAGATTATGAATATCTTGTTTAAATTGTAATTTAAAATATTTGACTCTTATTTTCAATAATTCCATAGGATAACTGATAATTCCACACTGCTTCTCAAATATTAATTGCCTCTTCACTATGAAACATTATGTAGAATGGGAATAATTTATTTATAGATTATGAATATCTAGTATAAATGGGATTTTCAAATATTTGAATCTTATTTTCAACAATTCCAAAGGATTACTGATAATTCCGCACTGCTTCTCAAATATGAATGGCCCCTTCACAATGAAACATTATGTAGAATGAGAATAATTAATTTATAGATTATGAATATCTAGTGTAAATTGTAATTTCAAATATTTGACTCTTATTTTCAAATATTCCAAAGGATAACTGATAATTCCGCACAGCTTCTCAAATATTAATGGCCTCTTCACTATGAAACGTAATGTAGAATGGGAATAATTTATTTATAGATTATGAATATCTAGTATAAATGTGATTTTCAAATATTTGAATCTTATTTTCAACAATTCCAAAGGATAACTGGTAATTCCGCACTGCTTCTCAATTATTAATGGCCTCTTCACTATGAAACATTATGTAGAATGGGAATAATTTATTTATAGATTATGAATATCTAGTGTAAATTGTAATTTCAAATATTTGACTCTTTTATTCAACAATTCCAAAGAATAACTGATTATTCCGCACAGCTTCTCAAATATTAATGGCCTCTTCACTATGAAACATTATGCAGAATGAGAATAATTAATTTATAAATTTATTTTAAAAAAATAAGCAATAGTTTGACAGAAGTAAATATTTAATCAAGTTTCCTGTTCAATATTGAAATATAATTATAAGCTAAAAATTATTATATACCTAGTTTATTAGAACCGGCTTAATGGTTTGGCTTTATTGGCATGTGACGGGTCGATACAAATCATGCAAAATGAGATTATCGATGAACTCAGCATCCAAAATATTAGAAAAATGGATTTTGAATTATAACTTATATTAACTACTCAATTAAAAGAAACATTCCGATAGGAAAAATCTTTATTTAACTCAAACGACACATACTTAACGCACACCAATGGCAAAGCCTCACACACGGGCAACAACTAACATGTCGTATACAACTACACAAGTACAACTATCTCATACATCGACGAGCGCACCCTAGTGGCTCAGGTGTTATCATTCCCCCTATGTTGTTCTCAACCGGAACATAACGATACTTGTAAACTTTTAATGGTCCACAAACACAATGCATTTTACAATAACAATTTATTGAACTTGACAATTTAAAACAATAAATGTAGAAATGAACATACAATTCTTAACAATTTAACAATTAATAAGTATTAGCCATACAACATATCATAAACTATTATAATAATAATGAGAACTCCACATAAAAATTAGTAATCAAGAAAAATAATACAAATAGATAGTTAGAATTGGTATAATTAATTCTATTTCAAATATTATGGCCAAGATTTCAAAACAATAACATTGGAATTGAGTTTTTAATAAGAAATCAAAAAAATGTATTTTTTTGAATTTGTAAATATTAACATAAATTATAGTCCTAAATGGTGTTTATGAAATAATATGAAGTGTTATTAATAATTGATGGAAACGATATTAATAATTCATTTTTTAAATCTAATGGTCCAGGTTTGAAGATAAAAACTTAAAAACTCAGTATTTTATAAGCATTTGAAAACATTGAATTTATGACATGTCGTCAAAATGAACATATAAAACATGTTTTTTAGTGATTATGAAATATCATATGAAATTGTAAATAAAATTTAATGAAACCTTAAAAATATTACTTATTCTCAATCTTATGGTCAAGGTTTGAAGATAATAACTTAAGAATTCAGTATGTTATAAGCATTTGAAAACATTGAATACATGATATTTCGTCAAAATTACTATGTAAAACCTTTTTTAGTGTTTATGAAATATCTGGTTAAATGATTGAGCTTGTTCTAAGTAATGGTAATAATAATTCATTTTCTAAATATAATGGTAACATTTCAAGACAATAACATTGAAATTCAGTGTTTTATAAGCAAATTAAAATTATGAATTTTTTTGAATTTGTAAAAATAAACACAAATTTCAGCCCTATATAGTGTTTATGAAATATTAGGAAAAGTGTTATTAATAATTGATGAAAACGGTATAAATAATTCATTTTATAAATCTAATGGGCCAGGTTTGAAAATATAAACATAAAAATTCAGTATTTTATCAGCATTTCAAAAAATGAAAAATAATGATTTGTCAAAATTAACATATAAAATATGTTTTATAGTGTTTATCTAATATAAGGTAAAATAATTCATTTTATTCTACGTAAAGTTATAAATAATTAATTTTTTAAATCTAACGGTCCAGGTTTGAAGATAAAAACTTAAAAACTCAGTACTTTATATGCATTTCAAAAATTAATATATAACATTTTGTCAAAATGAACATATAAAACATGTTTTTTAGTGTTATGAAATATCATATGAAATTGTAAATAAAATTTAATGAAACCTTAAAAATATTACTCATTCTCAATCTTATGGTCAAGGTTTGAAGATAAAAACTTAAAAACTCAGTATTTTATATGCATTTGAAAACATTGAATTTATGACATTTCGTCAAAATGAACATATAAAACATGTTTTTTAGTGATTATGAAATATCATATTAAATTGTAAATAAAATTTAATGAAACCTTAAAAATATTACTCTTTCTCAATCTTATGGTCAACGTTAGAAGATAACAATTTAAGAATTCAGTATTTTACTAGCATTTGAAAAAAAACGTATATATAATATTTCATCAAAATGAACATATAAAACATATTTTTAGTGATTATGAAATATCATATGAAATTGTAAATAAAATTTAATGAAACCTTAAAAATATTACTTATTCTCAATCTTATGGTCAAGGTTTGAAGATAATAACTTAAGAATTCAGTATGTTATAAGCATTTGAATACATTGAATTCATGATATTTCGTCAAAATTACTATGTAAAACCTTTTTTAGTGTCTATGAAATATCTGGTTAAAGGATTGAGCTCGTTCTAAGTAATGGTAATAATAATTCATTTTCTAAATATACTGGTCAAGAGTTCAAGACAATAACATTAAAATTCAGTGTTTTATAAGTAATTAAAAACTATGAAATTTTTTGAATTTTTAAAGATTAACATAAATTATTGCCCTATATTGTGTTTATGAAATATTGGGAAACAAGTTATATATTAATGTTAGAATTGGTATTAATAATTGTTTTCTATATCTATTGGTCAAAGTATGAATTATATTTTATTGAAGATTTCAGTATTTTATAAGAATTTAAAAAAAATGAATTTATAATAACTCGTCAAAATTAACATATAAAACATGTTTAATAATGTTTATGAAATATCAGGTTTACTGTTTAATTTTCTGATTCTAATGGTCAAGGTTTCAAGAGATTAGTTTAATATTTGAGTGGTTTAGAAGCACTTATAAATATGAATTTCTAATAACTATCAAAATTGTCATTTAAAAGATTGTATTTTAGCATTCTTTAATTCAGATATTATACTTTAACAAATTTATATGGAATAGATTGTGAGAATTTAATTCTTTAGTTGTCTCTTAAAAATTGCAATTATGAGAAATAAAGTTATTTATTTAGAATTTATCCATCCCGGATGTTGATAAGGTAATTATGGTTAAATTATTGGTGTACATTTTTAATGTAAATGTCTGAGGACATTGATGATGAAAAATATGATTTTTTATTTACTGGTATCGTTAATGAAACTACAAATTTTACGAAATAAAACGTATACTGTTTGCTGCACGATATAACGTTATTGTTGTTTCCTAGTTTGTGCGTATATATACATAAGTCATCGCAAAGCGAGACTTACATGAATACATACATGGAATTTTTAAGAAAAGCGCAAATGTGTGACCACTTATAACCCATATACGATGTGCACGCGGTTCTTTAAATGCAAATTACAGATCAAGGACAACTTAAACTTAAATATCAATGTGTGGTCTGGTTCAAATGGGATTATTTAATAGGCTGATTTATGATCTAGCTACTGGAAAAACCAATTTCGAATTATAATTAAATAAAAAAAATGATTGTTATTTTATCACATAATCTGAAAGTGAGTGGATTAATTTTATATGGTTTATACGAAATGAAAAACTATGACTTGTAGACAGCTAGTGAATAGTAAATATACTCAAACACAAAGGTTGATATTTAGCGAAATCTGAATGAGAAAAATAAAATAATAAGCTCATATCAGAGCATTAGAATGGTATTCGCGGTAGGTATACGTAAAAACGTTTAATAAGAAATGCGAAACGGTTACGTTAATGAACTTGAAATATGGAAATTAGACACACACACATTGACATGTACAAAAAGATAACTTAAAATTAACTTATTATTAGCTACTGATTAAATCCCAACACGACGACGAGAACACTTTGTATGTTGTTGATATTTGACAATTCACAGACGCAATTCTGAGGCGTAGATGACAACAGTCGTTATAATGACAGGATACACGCCAACCATCACCGGTCCCGTTATAGAAAGCATATCCAATATAGTACGTAAATAATGTATCATTGCTGGATCATTCCTGAAAAAAAAACGCAGACAACAGTTGTTCTTTCGACATTGATTATTTACTAATGCGATCGGTATTCTTATAGGACATTTAACTTACTCTGATGAATAATAGCATTTGATTTTCTTAACCATAAATGTTTGGCCACCTATCCGATACGAGTACCAAACTATCAACCATCAACATATTCCATGCATGTCATATTCGTTTTTCACAAAAATCCTGATAGGTTCACCATCTATAAAATCTCGCACGGTGGCGTATTTACGGAGGGGTGATACGTGGGATAGATCCACCTCCATTGACCTTTTTTTGTAATAGACAGTTGTATTATTTTCTGTATTTCTCAATATGATATTACTTTTAAGTATGTCTGTTTTTTAAATGTTCTAATCTTACTAATTGTACCGCTCTGATATATTAATCTTCGGCCATATATGCGACTATCGGTCGAGAAATACATATACCTATATAGTAGTATATGCTGCATTGTAATTTTTATTTCTGCTAATTATTTTTCATGGAAAATTGTTTATAATAAACCCGATAAGCAGTCGGTAAATAAAACGAAATGACTATCAAGACCATGGATTTACTTAAAAAAAATTTGTTACTAGTGGGTATAGGACTTAGTGTATGATATCGTGATTTGTGAATACTTTGAATAGTACATTTTCTGGTACGGTCGTCATTCCGAGTACTGACATTCACACATTATTTTATTATTTAATTACAAATAAAAGAGTTTGAACAACATTAAGTATTACATAAGCAATAGTTTGACAGAAGTAAATATTTAATCAAGTTTCCTGTTCAATATTGAAATATAATTATAAGCTAAAAATTATTATATACCTAGTTTATTAGAACCGGCTTAATGGTTTGGCTTTATTGGCATGTGACGGGTCGATACAAATCATGCAAAATGAGATTATCGATGAACTCAGCATCCAAAATATTAGAAAAATGGATTTTGAATTATAACTTATATTAACTACTCAATTAAAAGAAACATTCTGATAGGAAAAATCTTTATTTAACTCAAACGACACATACTTAACGCACACCAATGGCAAAGCCTCACACACGGGCAACAACTAACATGTCGTATACAACTACACAAGTACAACTATCGCATGCATCGACGAGCGCACCCTAGTGGCTCAGGTGTTCTCATTCCCCCTATGTTGTTCTCAACCGGAACATAACGATACTTGTAAACTTTTAATGGTCCACAAACACAATGCATTTTACAATAACAATTTATTGAACTTGACAATTTAAAACAATAAATGTAGAAATGAACATACAATTCTTAACAATTTAACAATTAATAAGTATTAGCCATACAACATATCATAAACTATTATAATAATAATGAGAACTCCACATAAAAATTAGTAATCAAGAAAAATAATACAAATAGATAGTTAGAATTGGTATAATTAATTCTATTTCAAATATTATGGCCAAGATTTCAAAACAATAACATTGGAATTGAGTTTTTAATAAGAAATCAAAAAAATGTATTTTTTTGAATTTGTAAATATTAACATAAATTATAGTCCTAAATGGTGTTTATGAAATAATATGAAGTGTTATTAATAATTGATGGAAACGATATTAATAATTCATTTTTTAAATCTAATGGTCCAGGTTTGAAGATAAAAACTTAAAAACTCAGTATTTTATAAGCATTTGAAAACATTGAATTTATGACATTTCGTCAAAATGAACATATAAAACATGTTTTTTAGTGATTATGAAATATCATATGAAATTGTAAATAAAATTTAATGAAACCTTAAAAATATTACTTATTCTCAATCTTATGGTCAAGGTTTGAAGATAATAACTTAAGAATTCAGTATGTTATAAGCATTTGAAAACATTGAATACATGATATTTCGTCAAAATTACTATGTAAAACCTTTTTTAGTGTTTATGAAATATCTGGTTAAATGATTGAGCTTGTTCTAAGTAATGGTAATAATAATTCATTTTCTAAATATAATGGTAACATTTCAAGACAATAACATTGAAATTCAGTGTTTTATAAGCAAATTAAAATTATGAATTTTTTTGAATTTGTAAAAATAAACACAAATTTCAGCCCTATATAGTGTTTATGAAATATTAGGAAAAGTGTTATTAATAATTGATGAAAACGGTATAAATAATTCATTTTCTAAATCTAATGGGCCAGGTTTGAAGATAAAAACTTAAAAACTCAGTATTTTATATGCATTTCAAAAAATGAATATATAACATTTTGTCAAAATGAACATATAAAACATGTTTTTTAGTGTTATGAAATATCTGGTTAAATGATTGAGCTTGTTCTAAGTAATGGTAATAATAATTCATTTTCTAAATATAATGGTCCAGGTTTGAAGATATAAACTTAAAAAATCAGTATTTTATATGCATTTGAAAACATTGAATTTATGACATTTCGTCAAAATGAACATATAAAACATGTTTTTAATGATTATGAAATATCATATGGAATTGTAAAGAAAATTTAATGAAACCTTAAAAATATTACTCATTCTCAATCTTATGGTCAAGGTTTGAAGATAATAACTTAAGAATTCAGTATGTTGTAAGCATTTGAAAACATTGAATTCATGATATTTCGTCAAAATTACTATGTAAAACCTTTTTTAGTGTTTATGAAATATCTGCTTAAATGATTGAGCTTGTTCTAAGTAATGGTAATAATAATTCATTTTCTAAATATAATGGGCCAGGTTTGAAAATATAAACTTAAAAATTCAGTATTTTATCAGCATTTCAAAAAATGAATGTATAACATTTTGTCAAAATTAACATATAAAACATGTTCTTTAGTGTTATGGAATATCTGGTTAAATGATAGAGCTTGTTCTAAGTAATGGTAAAAATAAATCATATTCTAAATCTAATGGTCCAGGTTTGAAGATATAAACTTAAAAATTCAGTATTTTATATGCATTTGAAAACATTGAATTTATGACATTTCGTCAAAATGAACATATAAAACATGTTTTTTAGTGATTATGAAATATCATATGAAATTGTAAATAAAATTTAATGAAACCTTAAAAATATTACTTATTCTCAATCTTATGGTCAAGGTTTGAAGATAATAACTTAAGAATTCAGTATGTTATAAGCATTTGAAAACATTGAATTCATGATATTTCGTCAAAATTACTATGTAAAACCTTTTTTAGTGTTTATGAAATATCTGGTTAAATGATTGAGCATGTTCTAAGTAATGGAAATAATAATTCATTTTCTAAATATAATGGTAAGATTTCAAGACAATAACATTGAAATTCAGTGTTTTATAAGCAAATTAAAATTATGAATTTTTTTGAATTTGTAAAAATAAACACAAATTTCAGCCCTATATGGTGTTTATGAAATATTAGGAAAAGTGTTATTAATAATTGATGAAAACAGTATAAATAATTCATTTTCTAAATCTAATGGGCCAGGTTTGAAAATATAAACATAAAAATTTAGTATTTTATCAGCATTTCAAAAAATGAAAAATAATGATTTGTCAAAATTAACATATAAAAATGTTTTATAGTGTTTATCTAATATAAGGTAAAATAATTCATTTTATTCTACGTAAAGGTATAAATAATTCATTTTCTAAATATAATGGGCCAGGTTTGAAAATATAAACTTAAAAATTCAGTATTTTATCAGCATTTCAAAAAATGAATGTATAACATTTTGTCAAAATTAACATATAAAACATGTTTTTTAGTGTTATGGAATATCTGGTTAAATGATAGAGCTTGTTCAAAGTTATGGTAAAAATAATTCATTTTCTAAATCTAATGGTCCAGGTTTGAAGATATAAACTTAAAAATTCAGTATTTTATATGCATTTGAAAACATTGAATTTATGACATTTCGTCAAAATGAACATATAAAACATGTTTTTTAGTGTTATGGAATATCTGGTTAAATGATAGAGCTTGTTCAAAGTTATGGTAAAAATAATTCATTTTCTAAATCTAATGGTCCAGGTTTGAAGATATAAACTTAAAAATTCAGTATTTTATATGCATTTGAAAACATTGAATTTATGACATTTCGTCAAAATGAACATATAAAACATGTTTTTTAGTGATTATGAAATATCATATGAAATTGTAAATAAAATTTAATGAAACCTTAAAAATATTACTCTTTCTCAATCTTATGGTCAAGGTTAGAAGATAACAATTTAAGAATTCAGTATTTTACTAGCATTTGAAAAAAACGTATATATAATATTTCGTCAAAATGAACTTATAAAACATGTTTTTTAGTGATTATGAAATATCATATGAAATTGTAAATAAAATTTAATGAAACCTTAAAAATATTACTTATTCTCAATCTTATGGTCAAGGTTTGAAGATAATAACTTAAGAATTCAGTATGTTATAAGCATTTGAAAACATTGAATTCATGAATTTTCGTCAAAATTACTATGTAAAACCTTTTTTAGTGTTTATGAAATATCTGGTTAAATGATTGAGCTTGTTCTAAGTAATGGTAAAAATAAATTATATTCTAAATCTAATGGTCCAGGTTTGAAGATATAAACTTAAAAATTCAGTGTTTTAGAGAGAATTTAAAACTATGAATTTTTTTGAATTTGTGAAAATTAACATATAAAACATGTTTTTAGTGTCTATGAAATATCTGGTTAAATGATTGAGCTCGTTCTAAGTAATGGTAATAATAATTCATTTTCTAAATATACTGGTCAAGAGTTCAAGACAATAACATTAAAATTCAGTGTTTTATAAGTAATTAAAAACTATGAAATTTTTTGAATTTTTAAAGATTAACATAAATTATTGCCCTATATTGTGTTTATGAAATATTGGGAAACAAGTTATATATTAATGTTAGAATTGGTATTAATAATTGTTTTCTATATCTATTGGTCAAAGTATGAATTATATTTTATTGAAGATTTCAGTATTTTATAAGAATTTAAAAAAAATGAATTTATAATAACTCGTCAAAATTAACATATAAAACATGTTTAATAATGTTTATGAAATATCAGGTTTACTGTTTAATTTTCTGATTCTAATGGTCAAGGTTTCAAGAGATTAGTTTAATATTTGAGTGGTTTAGAAGCACTTATAAATATGAATTTCTAATAACTATCAAAATTGTCATTTAAAAGATTGTATTTTAGCATTCTTTAATTCAGATATTATACTTTAACAAATTTATATGGAATAGATTGTGAGAATTTAATTCTTTAGTTGTCTCTTAAAAATTGCAATTATGAGAAATAAAGTTATTTATTTAGAATTTATCCATCCCGGATGTTGATAAGGTAATTATGGTTAAATTATTGGTGTACATTTTTAATGTAAATGTCTGAGGACATTGATGATGAAAAATATGATTTTTTATTTACTGGTATCGTTAATGAAACTACAAATTTTACGAAATAAAACGTATACTGTTTGCTGCACGATATAACGTTATTGTTGTTTCCTAGTTTGTGCGTATATATACATAAGTCATCGCAAAGCGAGACTTACATGAATACATACATGGAATTTTTAAGAAAAGCGCAAATGTGCGACCACTTATAACCCATATACGATGTGCACGCGGTTCTTTAAATGCAAATTACAGATCAAGGACAACTTAAACTTAAATATCAATGTGTGGTCTGGTTCAAATGGGATTATTTAATAGGCTGATTTATGATCTAGCTACTGGAAAAACCAATTTCGAAAATTACAAAAATTTCGAATTATAATTAAATAAAAAAAATGATTGTTATTTTATCACATAATCTGAATGTGAGTGGATTAATTTTATATGGTTTATACGAAATGAAAAACTATGACTTGTAGACAGCTAGTGAATAGTAAATATACTCAAACACAAAGGTTGATATTTAGCGAAATCTGAATGAGAAAAATAAAATAATAAGCTCATATCAGAGCATTAGAATGGTATTCGCGGTAGGTATACGTAAAAACGTTTAATAAGAAATGCGAAACGGTTACGTTAATGAACTTGAAATATGGAAATTAGACACACACACATTGACATGTACAAAAAGATAACTTAAAATTAACTTATTATTAGCTACTGATTAAATCCCAACACGACGACGAGAACACTTTGTATGTTGTTGATATTTGACAATTCACAGACGCAATTCTGAGGCGTAGATGACAACAGTCGTTATAATGACAGGATACACGCCAACCATCACCGGTCCCGTTATAGAAAGCATATCCAATATAGTACGTAAATAATGTATCATTGCTGGATCATTCCTGAAAAAAAAACGCAGACAACAGTTGTTCTTTCGACATTGATTATTTACTAATGCGATCGGTATTCTTATAGGACATTTAACTTACTCTGATGAATAATAGCATTTGATTTTCTTAACCATAAATGTTTGGCCACCTATCCGATACGAGTACCAAACTATCAACCATCAACATATTCCATGCATGTCATATTCGTTTTTCACAAAAATCCTGATAGGTTCACCATCTATAAAATCTCGCACGGTGGCGTATTTACGGAGGGGTGATACGTGGGATAGATCCACCTCCATTGACCTTTTTTTGTAATAGACAGTTGTATTATTTTCTGTATTTCTCAATATGATATTACTTTTAAGTATGTCTGTTTTTTAAATGTTCTAATCTTACTAATTGTACCGCTCTGATATATTAATCTTCGGCCATATATGCGACTATCGGTCGAGAAATACATATACCTATATAGTAGTATATGCTGCATTGTAATTTTTATTTCTGCTAATTATTTTTCATGGAAAATTGTTTATAATAAACCCGATAAGCAGTCGGTAAATAAAACGAAATGACTATCAAGACCATGGATTTACTTAAAAAAAATTTGTTACTAGTGGGTATAGGACTTAGTGTATGATATCGTGATTTGTGAATACTTTGAATAGTACATTTTCTGGTACGGTCGTCATTCCGAGTACTGACTTTCACACATTATTTTATTATTTAATTACAAATAAAAGAGTTTGAACAACATTAAGTATTACATAAGCAATAGTTTGACAGAAGTAAATATTTAATCAAGTTTCCTGTTCAATATTGAAATATAATTATAAGCTAAAAATTATTATATACCTAGTTTATTAGAACCGGCTTAATGGTTTGGCTTTATTGGCATGTGACGGGTCGATACAAATCATGCAAAATGAGATTATCGATGAACTCAGCATCCAAAATATTAGAAAAATGGATTTTGAATTATAACTTATATTAACTACTCAATTAAAAGAAACATTCTGATAGGAAAAATCTTTATTTAACTCAAACGACACATACTTAACGCACACCAATGGCAAAGCCTCACACACGGGCAACAACTAACATGTCGTATACAACTACACAAGTACAACTATCGCATACATCGACGAGCGCACCCTAGTGGCTCAGGTGTTCTCATTCCCCCTATGTTGTTCTCAACCGGAACATAACGATACTTGTAAACTTTTAATGGTCCACAAACACAATGCATTTTACAATAACAATTTATTGAACTTGACAATTTAAAACAATAAATGTAGAAATGAACATACAATTCTTAACAATTTAACAATTAATAAGTATTAGCCATACAACATATCATAAACTATTATAATAATAATGAGAACTCCACATAAAAATTAGTAATCAAGAAAAATAATACAAATAGATAGTTAGAATTGGTATAATTAATTCTATTTCAAATATTATGGCCAAGATTTCAAAACAATAACATTGGAATTGAGTTTTTAATAAGAAATCAAAAAAATGTATTTTTTTGAATTTGTAAATATTAACATAAATTATAGTCCTAAATGGTGTTTATGAAATAATATGAAGTGTTATTAATAATTGATGGAAACGATATAAATAATTCATTTTTTAAATCTAATGGTCCAGGTTTGAAGATAAAAACTTAAAAACTCAGTATTTTATAAGCATTTGAAAACATTGAATTTATGACATTTCGTCAAAATGAACATATAAAACATGTTTTTTAGTGATTATGAAATATCATATGAAATTGTAAATAAAATTTAATGAAACCTTAAAAATATTACTTATTCTCAATCTGATGGTCAAGGTTTGAAGATAATAACTTAAGAATTCAGTATGTTATAAGCATTTGAAAACATTGAATACATGATATTTCGTCAAAATTACTATGTAAAACCTTTTTTAGTGTTTATGAAATATCTGGTTAAATGATTGAGCTTGTTCTAAGTAATGGTAATAATAATTCATTTTCTAAATATAATGGTAACATTTCAAGACAATAACATTGAAATTCAGTGTTTTATAAGCAAATTAAAATTATGAATTTTTTTGAATTTGTAAAAATAAACACAAATTTCAGCCCTATATAGTGTTTATGAAATATTAGGAAAAGTGTTATTAATAATTGATGAAAACGGTATAAATAATTCATTTTCTAAATCTAATGGGCCAGGTTTGAAGATAAAAACTTAAAAACTCAGTATTTTATATGCATTTCAAAAAATGAATATATAACATTTTGTCAAAATGAACATATAAAACATGTTTTTTAGTGTTATGAAATATCTGGTTAAATGATTGAGCTTGTTCTAAGTAATGGTAATAATAATTCATTTTCTAAATATAATGGTCCAGGTTTGAAGATATAAACTTAAAAAATCAGTATTTTATATGCATTTGAAAACATTGAATTTATGACATTTCGTCAAAATGAACATATAAAACATGTTTTTAATGATTATGAAATATCATATGGAATTGTAAAGAAAATTTAATGAAACCTTAAAAATATTACTCATTCTCAATCTTATGGTCAAGGTTTGAAGATAATAACTTAAGAATTCAGTATGTTGTAAGCATTTGAAAACATTGAATTCATGATATTTCGTCAAAATTACTATGTAAAACCTTTTTTAGTGTTTATGAAATATCTGCTTAAATGATTGAGCTTGTTCTAAGTAATGGTAATAATAATTCATTTTCTAAATATAATGGGCCAGGTTTGAAAATATAAACTTAAAAATTCAGTATTTTATCAGCATTTCAAAAAATGAATGTATAACATTTTGTCAAAATTAACATATAAAACATGTTCTTTAGTGTTATGGAATATCTGGTTAAATGATAGAGCTTGTTCTAAGTAATGGTAAAAATAAATCATATTCTAAATCTAATGGTCCAGGTTTGAAGATATAAACTTAAAAATTCAGTATTTTATATGCATTTGAAAACATTGAATTTATGACATTTCGTCAAAATGAACATATAAAACATGTTTTTTAGTGATTATGAAATATCATATGAAATTGTAAATAAAATTTAATGAAACCTTAAAAATATTACTTATTCTCAATCTTATGGTCAAGGTTTGAAGATAATAACTTAAGAATTCAGTATGTTATAAGCATTTGAAAACATTGAATTCATGATATTTCGTCAAAATTACTATGTAAAACCTTTTTTAGTGTTTATGAAATATCTGGTTAAATGATTGAGCATGTTCTAAGTAATGGAAATAATAATTCATTTTCTAAATATAATGGTAAGATTTCAAGACAATAACATTGAAATTCAGTGTTTTATAAGCAAATTAAAATTATGAATTTTTTTGAATTTGTAAAAATAAACACAAATTTCAGCCCTATATGGTGTTTATGAAATATTAGGAAAAGTGTTATTAATAATTGATGAAAACAGTATAAATAATTCATTTTCTAAATCTAATGGGCCAGGTTTGAAAATATAAACATAAAAATTTAGTATTTTATCAGCATTTCAAAAAATGAAAAATAATGATTTGTCAAAATTAACATATAAAAATGTTTTATAGTGTTTATCTAATATAAGGTAAAATAATTCATTTTATTCTACGTAAAGGTATAAATAATTCATTTTCTAAATATAATGGGCCAGGTTTGAAAATATAAACTTAAAAATTCAGTATTTTATCAGCATTTCAAAAAATGAATGTATAACATTTTGTCAAAATTAACATATAAAACATGTTTTTTAGTGTTATGGAATATCTGGTTAAATGATAGAGCTTGTTCAAAGTTATGGTAAAAATAATTCATTTTCTAAATCTAATGGTCCAGGTTTGAAGATATAAACTTAAAAATTCAGTATTTTATATGCATTTGAAAACATTGAATTTATGACATTTCGTCAAAATGAACATATAAAACATGTTTTTTAGTGTTATGGAATATCTGGTTAAATGATAGAGCTTGTTCAAAGTTATGGTAAAAATAATTCATTTTCTAAATCTAATGGTCCAGGTTTGAAGATATAAACTTAAAAATTCAGTATTTTATATGCATTTGAAAACATTGAATTTATGACATTTCGTCAAAATGAACATATAAAACATGTTTTTTAGTGATTATGAAATATCATATGAAATTGTAAATAAAATTTAATGAAACCTTAAAAATATTACTCTTTCTCAATCTTATGGTCAAGGTTAGAAGATAACAATTTAAGAATTCAGTATTTTACTAGCATTTGAAAAAAACGTATATATAATATTTCGTCAAAATGAACTTATAAAACATGTTTTTTAGTGATTATGAAATATCATATGAAATTGTAAATAAAATTTAATGAAACCTTAAAAATATTACTTATTCTCAATCTTATGGTCAAGGTTTGAAGATAATAACTTAAGAATTCAGTATGTTATAAGCATTTGAAAACATTGAATTCATGAATTTTCGTCAAAATTACTATGTAAAACCTTTTTTAGTGTTTATGAAATATCTGGTTAAATGATTGAGCTTGTTCTAAGTAATGGTAAAAATAAATTATATTCTAAATCTAATGGTCCAGGTTTGAAGATATAAACTTAAAAATTCAGTGTTTTAGAGAGAATTTAAAACTATGAATTTTTTTGAATTTGTGAAAATTAACATATAAAACATGTTTTTAGTGTCTATGAAATATCTGGTTAAATGATTGAGCTCGTTCTAAGTAATGGTAATAATAATTCATTTTCTAAATATACTGGTCAAGAGTTCAAGACAATAACATTAAAATTCAGTGTTTTATAAGTAATTAAAAACTATGAAATTTTTTGAATTTTTAAAGATTAACATAAATTATTGCCCTATATTGTGTTTATGAAATATTGGGAAACAAGTTATATATTAATGTTAGAATTGGTATTAATAATTGTTTTCTATATCTATTGGTCAAAGTATGAATTATATTTTATTGAAGATTTCAGTATTTTATAAGAATTTAAAAAAAATGAATTTATAATAACTCGTCAAAATTAACATATAAAACATGTTTAATAATGTTTATGAAATATCAGGTTTACTGTTTAATTTTCTGATTCTAATGGTCAAGGTTTCAAGAGATTAGTTTAATATTTGAGTGGTTTAGAAGCACTTATAAATATGAATTTCTAATAACTATCAAAATTGTCATTTAAAAGATTGTATTTTAGCATTCTTTAATTCAGATATTATACTTTAACAAATTTATATGGAATAGATTGTGAGAATTTAATTCTTTAGTTGTCTCTTAAAAATTGCAATTATGAGAAATAAAGTTATTTATTTAGAATTTATCCATCCCGGATGTTGATAAGGTAATTATGGTTAAATTATTGGTGTACATTTTTAATGTAAATGTCTGAGGACATTGATGATGAAAAATATGATTTTTTATTTACTGGTATCGTTAATGAAACTACAAATTTTACGAAATAAAACGTATACTGTTTGCTGCACGATATAACGTTATTGTTGTTTCCTAGTTTGTGCGTATATATACATAAGTCATCGCAAAGCGAGACTTACATGAATACATACATGGAATTTTTAAGAAAAGCGCAAATGTGCGACCACTTATAACCCATATACGATGTGCACGCGGTTCTTTAAATGCAAATTACAGATCAAGGACAACTTAAACTTAAATATCAATGTGTGGTCTGGTTCAAATGGGATTATTTAATAGGCTGATTTATGATCTAGCTACTGGAAAAACCAATTTCGAAAATTACAAAAATTTCGAATTATAATTAAATAAAAAAAATGATTGTTATTTTATCACATAATCTGAATGTGAGTGGATTAATTTTATATGGTTTATACGAAATGAAAAACTATGACTTGTAGACAGCTAGTGAATAGTAAATATACTCAAACACAAAGGTTGATATTTAGCGAAATCTGAATGAGAAAAATAAAATAATAAGCTCATATCAGAGCATTAGAATGGTATTCGCGGTAGGTATACGTAAAAACGTTTAATAAGAAATGCGAAACGGTTACGTTAATGAACTTGAAATATGGAAATTAGACACACACACATTGACATGTACAAAAAGATAACTTAAAATTAACTTATTATTAGCTACTGATTAAATCCCAACACGACGACGAGAACACTTTGTATGTTGTTGATATTTGACAATTCACAGACGCAATTCTGAGGCGTAGATGACAACAGTCGTTATAATGACAGGATACACGCCAACCATCACCGGTCCCGTTATAGAAAGCATATCCAATATAGTACGTAAATAATGTATCATTGCTGGATCATTCCTGAAAAAAAAACGCAGACAACAGTTGTTCTTTCGACATTGATTATTTACTAATGCGATCGGTATTCTTATAGGACATTTAACTTACTCTGATGAATAATAGCATTTGATTTTCTTAACCATAAATGTTTGGCCACCTATCCGATACGAGTACCAAACTATCAACCATCAACATATTCCATGCATGTCATATTCGTTTTTCACAAAAATCCTGATAGGTTCACCATCTATAAAATCTCGCACGGTGGCGTATTTACGGAGGGGTGATACGTGGGATAGATCCACCTCCATTGACCTTTTTTTGTAATAGACAGTTGTATTATTTTCTGTATTTCTCAATATGATATTACTTTTAAGTATGTCTGTTTTTTAAATGTTCTAATCTTACTAATTGTACCGCTCTGATATATTAATCTTCGGCCATATATGCGACTATCGGTCGAGAAATACATATACCTATATAGTAGTATATGCTGCATTGTAATTTTTATTTCTGCTAATTATTTTTCATGGAAAATTGTTTATAATAAACCCGATAAGCAGTCGGTAAATAAAACGAAATGACTATCAAGACCATGGATTTACTTAAAAAAAATTTGTTACTAGTGGGTATAGGACTTAGTGTATGATATCGTGATTTGTGAATACTTTGAATAGTACATTTTCTGGTACGGTCGTCATTCCGAGTACTGACTTTCACACATTATTTTATTATTTAATTACAAATAAAAGAGTTTGAACAACATTAAGTATTACATAAGCAATAGTTTGACAGAAGTAAATATTTAATCAAGTTTCCTGTTCAATATTGAAATATAATTATAAGCTAAAAATTATTATATACCTAGTTTATTAGAACCGGCTTAATGGTTTGGCTTTATTGGCATGTGACGGGTCGATACAAATCATGCAAAATGAGATTATCGATGAACTCAGCATCCAAAATATTAGAAAAATGGATTTTGAATTATAACTTATATTAACTACTCAATTAAAAGAAACATTCTGATAGGAAAAATCTTTATTTAACTCAAACGACACATACTTAACGCACACCAATGGCAAAGCCTCACACACGGGCAACAACTAACATGTCGTATACAACTACACAAGTACAACTATCGCATACATCGACGAGCGCACCCTAGTGGCTCAGGTGTTCTCATTCCCCCTATGTTGTTCTCAACCGGAACATAACGATACTTGTAAACTTTTAATGGTCCACAAACACAATGCATTTTACAATAACAATTTATTGAACTTGACAATTTAAAACAATAAATGTAGAAATGAACATACAATTCTTAACAATTTAACAATTAATAAGTATTAGCCATACAACATATCATAAACTATTATAATAATAATGAGAACTCCACATAAAAATTAGTAATCAAGAAAAATAATACAAATAGATAGTTAGAATTGGTATAATTAATTCTATTTCAAATATTATGGCCAAGATTTCAAAACAATAACATTGGAATTGAGTTTTTAATAAGAAATCAAAAAAATGTATTTTTTTGAATTTGTAAATATTAACATAAATTATAGTCCTAAATGGTGTTTATGAAATAATATGAAGTGTTATTAATAATTGATGGAAACGATATAAATAATTCATTTTTTAAATCTAATGGTCCAGGTTTGAAGATAAAAACTTAAAAACTCAGTATTTTATAAGCATTTGAAAACATTGAATTTATGACATTTCGTCAAAATGAACATATAAAACATGTTTTTTAGTGATTATGAAATATCATATGAAATTGTAAATAAAATTTAATGAAACCTTAAAAATATTACTTATTCTCAATCTGATGGTCAAGGTTTGAAGATAATAACTTAAGAATTCAGTATGTTATAAGCATTTGAAAACATTGAATACATGATATTTCGTCAAAATTACTATGTAAAACCTTTTTTAGTGTTTATGAAATATCTGGTTAAATGATTGAGCTTGTTCTAAGTAATGGTAATAATAATTCATTTTCTAAATATAATGGTAACATTTCAAGACAATAACATTGAAATTCAGTGTTTTATAAGCAAATTAAAATTATGAATTTTTTTGAATTTGTAAAAATAAACACAAATTTCAGCCCTATATAGTGTTTATGAAATATTAGGAAAAGTGTTATTAATAATTGATGAAAACGGTATAAATAATTCATTTTCTAAATCTAATGGGCCAGGTTTGAAGATAAAAACTTAAAAACTCAGTATTTTATATGCATTTCAAAAAATGAATATATAACATTTTGTCAAAATGAACATATAAAACATGTTTTTTAGTGTTATGAAATATCTGGTTAAATGATTGAGCTTGTTCTAAGTAATGGTAATAATAATTCATTTTCTAAATATAATGGTCCAGGTTTGAAGATATAAACTTAAAAAATCAGTATTTTATATGCATTTGAAAACATTGAATTTATGACATTTCGTCAAAATGAACATATAAAACATGTTTTTAATGATTATGAAATATCATATGGAATTGTAAAGAAAATTTAATGAAACCTTAAAAATATTACTCATTCTCAATCTTATGGTCAAGGTTTGAAGATAATAACTTAAGAATTCAGTATGTTGTAAGCATTTGAAAACATTGAATTCATGATATTTCGTCAAAATTACTATGTAAAACCTTTTTTAGTGTTTATGAAATATCTGCTTAAATGATTGAGCTTGTTCTAAGTAATGGTAATAATAATTCATTTTCTAAATATAATGGGCCAGGTTTGAAAATATAAACTTAAAAATTCAGTATTTTATCAGCATTTCAAAAAATGAATGTATAACATTTTGTCAAAATTAACATATAAAACATGTTCTTTAGTGTTATGGAATATCTGGTTAAATGATAGAGCTTGTTCTAAGTAATGGTAATAATAATTCATTTTCTAAATATACTGGTCAAGAGTTCAAGACAATAACATTAAAATTCAGTGTTTTATAAGTAATTAAAAACTATGAAATTTTTTGAATTTTTAAAGATTAACATAAATTATTGCCCTATATTGTGTTTATGAAATATTGGGAAACAAGTTATATATTAATGTTAGAATTGGTATTAATAATTGTTTTCTATATCTATTGGTCAAAGTATGAATTATATTTTATTGAAGATTTCAGTATTTTATAAGAATTTAAAAAAAATGAATTTATAATAACTCGTCAAAATTAACATATAAAACATGTTTAATAATGTTTATGAAATATCAGGTTTACTGTTTAATTTTCTGATTCTAATGGTCAAGGTTTCAAGAGATTAGTTTAATATTTGAGTGGTTTAGAAGCACTTATAAATATGAATTTCTAATAACTATCAAAATTGTCATTTAAAAGATTGTATTTTAGCATTCTTTAATTCAGATATTATACTTTAACAAATTTATATGGAATAGATTGTGAGAATTTAATTCTTTAGTTGTCTCTTAAAAATTGCAATTATGAGAAATAAAGTTATTTATTTAGAATTTATCCATCCCGGATGTTGATAAGGTAATTATGGTTAAATTATTGGTGTACATTTTTAATGTAAATGTCTGAGGACATTGATGATGAAAAATATGATTTTTTATTTACTGGTATCGTTAATGAAACTACAAATTTTACGAAATAAAACGTATACTGTTTGCTGCACGATATAACGTTATTGTTGTTTCCTAGTTTGTGCGTATATATACATAAGTCATCGCAAAGCGAGACTTACATGAATACATACATGGAATTTTTAAGAAAAGCGCAAATGTGCGACCACTTATAACCCATATACGATGTGCACGCGGTTCTTTAAATGCAAATTACAGATCAAGGACAACTTAAACTTAAATATCAATGTGTGGTCTGGTTCAAATGGGATTATTTAATAGGCTGATTTATGATCTAGCTACTGGAAAAACCAATTTCGAAAATTACAAAAATTTCGAATTATAATTAAATAAAAAAAATGATTGTTATTTTATCACATAATCTGAATGTGAGTGGATTAATTTTATATGGTTTATACGAAATGAAAAACTATGACTTGTAGACAGCTAGTGAATAGTAAATATACTCAAACACAAAGGTTGATATTTAGCGAAATCTGAATGAGAAAAATAAAATAATAAGCTCATATCAGAGCATTAGAATGGTATTCGCGGTAGGTATACGTAAAAACGTTTAATAAGAAATGCGAAACGGTTACGTTAATGAACTTGAAATATGGAAATTAGACACACACACATTGACATGTACAAAAAGATAACTTAAAATTAACTTATTATTAGCTACTGATTAAATCCCAACACGACGACGAGAACACTTTGTATGTTGTTGATATTTGACAATTCACAGACGCAATTCTGAGGCGTAGATGACAACAGTCGTTATAATGACAGGATACACGCCAACCATCACCGGTCCCGTTATAGAAAGCATATCCAATATAGTACGTAAATAATGTATCATTGCTGGATCATTCCTGAAAAAAAAACGCAGACAACAGTTGTTCTTTCGACATTGATTATTTACTAATGCGATCGGTATTCTTATAGGACATTTAACTTACTCTGATGAATAATAGCATTTGATTTTCTTAACCATAAATGTTTGGCCACCTATCCGATACGAGTACCAAACTATCAACCATCAACATATTCCATGCATGTCATATTCGTTTTTCACAAAAATCCTGATAGGTTCACCATCTATAAAATCTCGCACGGTGGCGTATTTACGGAGGGGTGATACGTGGGATAGATCCACCTCCATTGACCTTTTTTTGTAATAGACAGTTGTATTATTTTCTGTATTTCTCAATATGATATTACTTTTAAGTATGTCTGTTTTTTAAATGTTCTAATCTTACTAATTGTACCGCTCTGATATATTAATCTTCGGCCATATATGCGACTATCGGTCGAGAAATACATATACCTATATAGTAGTATATGCTGCATTGTAATTTTTATTTCTGCTAATTATTTTTCATGGAAAATTGTTTATAATAAACCCGATAAGCAGTCGGTAAATAAAACGAAATGACTATCAAGACCATGGATTTACTTAAAAAAAATTTGTTACTAGTGGGTATAGGACTTAGTGTATGATATCGTGATTTGTGAATACTTTGAATAGTACATTTTCTGGTACGGTCGTCATTCCGAGTACTGACATTCACACATTATTTTATTATTTAATTACAAATAAAAGAGTTTGAACAACATTAAGTATTACATAAGCAATAGTTTGACAGAAGTAAATATTTAATCAAGTTTCCTGTTCAATATTGAAATATAATTATAAGCTAAAAATTATTATATACCTAGTTTATTAGAACCGGCTTAATGGTTTGGCTTTATTGGCATGTGACGGGTCGATACAAATCATGCAAAATGAGATTATCGATGAACTCAGCATCCAAAATATTAGAAAAATGGATTTTGAATTATAACTTATATTAACTACTCAATTAAAAGAAACATTCTGATAGGAAAAATCTTTATTTAACTCAAACGACACATACTTAACGCACACCAATGGCAAAGCCTCACACACGGGCAACAACTAACATGTCGTATACAACTACACAAGTACAACTATCGCATACATCGACGAGCGCACCCTAGTGGCTCAGGTGTTCTCATTCCCCCTATGTTGTTCTCAACCGGAACATAACAATACTTGTAAACTTTTAATGGTCCACAAACACAATGCATTTTACAATAACAATTTATTGAACTTGACAATTTAAAACAATAAATGTAGAAATGAACATACAATTCTTAACAATTTAACAATTAATAAGTATTAGCCATACAACATATCATAAACTATTATAATAATAATGAGAACTCCACATAAAAATTAGTAATCAAGAAAAATAATACAAATAGATAGTTAGAATTGGTATAATTAATTCTATTTCAAATATTATGGCCAAGATTTCAAAACAATAACATTGGAATTGAGTTTTTAATAAGAAATCAAAAAAATGTATTTTTTTGAATTTGTAAATATTAACATAAATTATAGTCCTAAATGGTGTTTATGAAATAATATGAAGTGTTATTAATAATTGATGGAAACGATATAAATAATTCATTTTTTAAATCTAATGGTCCAGGTTTGAAGATAAAAACTTAAAAACTCAGTATTTTATAAGCATTTGAAAACATTGAATTTATGACATTTCGTCAAAATGAACATATAAAACATGTTTTTTAGTGATTATGAAATATCATATGAAATTGTAAATAAAATTTAATGAAACCTTAAAAATATTACTTATTCTCAATCTTATGGTCAAGGTTTGAAGATAATAACTTAAGAATTCAGTATGTTATAAGCATTTGAAAACATTGAATACATGATATTTCGTCAAAATTACTATGTAAAACCTTTTTTAGTGTTTATGAAATATCTGGTTAAATGATTGAGCTTGTTCTAAGTAATGGTAATAATAATTCATTTTCTAAATATAATGGTAACATTTCAAGACAATAACATTGAAATTCAGTGTTTTATAAGCAAATTAAAATTATGAATTTTTTTGAATTTGTAAAAATAAACACAAATTTCAGCCCTATATAGTGTTTATGAAATACTAGGAAAATTGTTATTAATAATTGATGAAAACGGTATAAATAATTCATTTTCTAAATCTAATGGGCCAGGTTTGAAAATATAAACTTAAAAATTCAGTATTTTATCAGCGTTTCAAAAAATGAATGTATAACATTTTGTCAAAATTAACATATAAAACATGTTTTTTAGTGTTATGGAATATCTGGTTAAATGATAGAGCTTGTTCTAAGTAATGGTAAAAATAATTCATATTCTAAATCTAATGGTCCAGGTTTGAAGATATAAACTTAAAAATTCAGTATTTTATATGCATTTGAAAACATTGAATTTATGACATTTCGTCAAAATGAACATATAAAACATGTTTTTTAGTGATTATGAAATATCATATAAAATTGTAAATAAAATTTAATGAAACCTTAAAAATATTACTCATTCTCAATCTTATGGTCAAGGTTTGAAGATAAAAACTTAAAAACTCAGTATTTTATATGCATTTGAAAACATTGAATTTATGACAATTCGTCAAAATGAACATATAAAACATGTTTTTTAGTGATTATGAAATATCATATGAAATTGTAAATAAAATTTAATGAAACCTTAAAAATATTACTTATTCTCAATCTTATGGTCAAGGTTTGAAGATAATAACTTAAAAATTCAGTATTTTATCAGCATTTCAAAAAATGAATATATAACATTTTGTCAAAATTAACATATAAAACATGTTTTTTAGTGTTATGGAATATCTGGTTAAATGATAGAGCTTGTTCAAAGTAATGGTAAAAATAATTCATTTTCTAAATCTAATGGTCCAGGTTTGAAGATATAAACTTAAAAATTCAGTATTTTATATGCATTTGAAAACATTGAATTTATGACAATTCGTCAAAATGAACATATAAAACATGTTTTTTAGTGATTATGAAATATCATATAAAATTGTAAATAAAATTTAATGAAACCTTAAAAATATTACTTATTCTCAATCTTATGGTCAAGGTTTGAAGATAATAACTTAAGAATTCAGTATGTTATAAGCATTTGAAAACATTGAATTCATGAAATTTCGTCAAAATTACTATGTAAAATCTTTTTTAGTGTTTATGAAATATCTGGTTAAATGATTGAGCTTGTTCTAAGTAATGGTAATAATAATTCATTTTCTAAATATAATGGTAACATTTCAAGACAATAACATTGAAATTCAGTGTTTTATAAGCAAATTAAAATTATGAATTTTTTTGAATTTGTAAAAATAAACACAAATTTCAGCCCTATATAGTGTTTATGAAATATTAGGAAAAGTGTTATTAATAATTGATGAAAACGGTATAAATAATTCATTTTCTAAATCTAATGGGCCAGGTTTGAAAATATAAACATAAAAATTCAGTATTTTATCAGCATTTCAAAAAATGAAAAATAATGCTTTGTCAAAATTAACATATAAAATATGTTTTATAGTGTTTATCTAATATAAGGTAAAATAATTCATTTTATTCTACGTAAAGGTATAAATAATTAATTTTTTAAATCTAATGGTCCAGGTTTGAAGATAAAAACTTAAAAACTCAGTATTTTATATGCATTTCAAAAAATGAATATATAACATATTGTCAAAATGAACATATAAAACATGTTTTTTAGTGTTATGAAATATCTGGTTAAATGATTGAGCTTGTTCTAAGTAATGGTAATAATAATTCATTTTCTAAATATAATGGGCCAGGTTTGAAGATATAAACTTAAAAATTCAGTATTTTATATGCATTTGAAAACATTGAATTTATGACATTTCGTCAAAATGAACATATAAAACATGTTTTTTAGTGATTATGAAATATCATATAAAATTGTAAATAAAATTTAATGAAACCTTAAAAATATTACTCATTCTCAATCTTATGGTCAAGGTTTGAAGATAAAAACTTAAAAACTCAGTATTTTATATGCATTTGAAAACATTGAATTTATGACAATTCGTCAAAATGAACATATAAAACATGTTTTTTAGTGATTATGAAATATCATATGAAATTGTAAATAAAATTTAATGAAACCTTAAAAATATTACTCATTCTCAATCTTATGGTCAAGGTTTAAAGATAATAACTTAAGAATTCAGTATGTTATAAGCATTTGAAAACATTGAATTCATGATATTTCGTCAAAATTACTATGTAAAACCTTTTTTAGTGTTTATGAAATATCTGGTTAAATGATTGAGCTTGTTCTAAGTAATGGTAATAATAATTCATTTTCTAAATATAATGGTAACATTTCAAGACAATAACATTGAAATTCAGTGTTTTATAAGCAAATTAAAATTATGAATTTTTTTGAATTTGTAAAAATAAACACAAATTTCAGCCCTATATAGGGTTTATGAAATATTAGGAAAAGTGTTATTAATAATTGATGAAAACGGTATAAATAATTCATTTTCTAAATCTAATGGGCCAGGTTTGAAAATATAAACATAAAAATTTAGTATTTTATCAGCATTTCAAAAAATGAAAAATAATGCTTTGTCAAAATTAACATATAAAATATGTTTTATAGTGTTTATCTAATATAAGGTAAAATAATTCATTTTATTCTACGTAAAGGTATAAATAATTAATTTTTTAAATCTAATGGTCCCGGTTTGAAGATAAAAACTTAAAAACTCAGTATTTTATATGCATTTGAAAACATTGAATTTATGACATTTCGTCAAAATGAACATACAAAACATGTTTTTTAGTGTTATGAAATATCTGGTTAAATGATTGAGCTTGTTCTAAGTAATGGTAATAATAATTCATTTTCTAAATATAATGGGCCAGGTTTGAAAATATAAACTTAAAAATTCAGTATTTTATCAGCATTTCAAAAAATGAATGTATAACATTTTGTCAAAATTAACATATAAAACATGTTTTTTAGTGTTATGGAATATTTGGTTAAATGATAGAGCTTGTTCTAAGTAATGGTAAATATAATTCATATTCTAAATCTAATGGTCCAGGTTTGAAAATATAAACTTAAAAATTCAGTATTTTATATGCATTTGAAAACATTGAATTTATGACAATTCGTCAAAATGAACATATAAAACATGTTTTTTAGTGATTATGAAATATCATATGAAATTGTAAATAAAATTTAATGAAACCTTAAAAATATTACTCATTCTCAATCTTATGGTCAAGGTTTAAAGATAATAACTTAAGAATTCAGTATGTTATAAGCATTTGAAAACATTGAATTCATGATATTTCGTCAAAATTACTATGTAAAACCTTTTTTAGTGTTTATGAAATATCTGGTTAAATGATTGAGCTTGTTCTAAGTAATGGTAATAATAATTCATTTTCTAAATATAATGGTAACATTTCAAGACAATAACATTGAAATTCAGTGTTTTATAAGCAAATTAAAATTATGAATTTTTTTGAATTTGTAAAAATAAACACAAATTTCAGCCCTATATAGTGTTTATGAAATATTAGGAAAAGTGTTATTAATAATTGATGAAAACGGTATAAATAATTCATTTTCTAAATCTAATGGCCCAGGTTTGAAAATATAAACATAAAAATTCAGTATTTTATCAGCATTTCAAAAAATGAAAAATAATGATTTGTCAAAATTAACATATAAAAATGTTTTATAGTGTTTATCTAATATAAGGTAAAATAATTCATTTTATTCTACGTAAAGGTATAAATAATTAATTTTTTAAATCTAATGGTCCAGGTTTGAAGATAAAAACTTAAAAACTCAGTATTTTATATGCATTTCAAAAAATGAATATATAACATATTGTCAAAATGAACATATAAAACATGTTTTTTAGTGTTATGAAATATCTGGTTAAATGATTGAGCTTGTTCTAAGTAATGGTAATAATAATTCATTTTCTAAATATAATGGGCCAGGTTTGAAGATATAAACTTAAAAATTCAGTATTTTATATGCATTTGAAAACATTGAATTTATGACATTTCGTCAAAATGAACATATAAAACATGTTTTTTAGTGATTATGAAATATCATATAAAATTGTAAATAAAATTTAATGAAACCTTAAAAATATTACTCATTCTCAATCTTATGGTCAAGGTTTGAAGATAAAAACTTAAAAACTCAGTATTTTATATGCATTTGAAAACATTGAATTTATGACAATTCGTCAAAATGAACATATAAAACATGTTTTTTAGTGATTATGAAATATCATATGAAATTGTAAATAAAATTTAATGAAACCTTAAAAATATTACTCATTCTCAATCTTATGGTCAAGGTTTAAAGATAATAACTTAAGAATTCAGTATGTTATAAGCATTTGAAAACATTGAATTCATGATATTTCGTCAAAATTACTATGTAAAACCTTTTTTAGTGTTTATGAAATATCTGGTTAAATGATTGAGCTTGTTCTAAGTAATGGTAATAATAATTCATTTTCTAAATATAATGGTAACATTTCAAGACAATAACATTGAAATTCAGTGTTTTATAAGCAAATTAAAATTATGAATTTTTTTGAATTTGTAAAAATAAACACAAATTTCAGCCCTATATAGTGTTTATGAAATATTAGGAAAAGTGTTATTAATAATTGATGAAAACGGTATAAATAATTCATTTTCTAAATCTAATGGGCCAGGTTTGAAAATATAAACATAAAAATTTAGTATTTTATCAGCATTTCAAAAAATGAAAAATAATGCTTTGTCAAAATTAACATATAAAATATGTTTTATAGTGTTTATCTAATATAAGGTAAAATAATTCATTTTATTCTACGTAAAGGTATAAATAATTAATTTTTTAAATCTAATGGTCCCGGTTTGAAGATAAAAACTTAAAAACTCAGTATTTTATATGCATTTGAAAACATTGAATTTATGACATTTCGTCAAAATGAACATACAAAACATGTTTTTTAGTGTTATGAAATATCTGGTTAAATGATTGAGCTGGTTCTAAGTAATGGTAATAATAATTCATTTTCTAAATATAATGGGCCAGGTTTGAAAATATAAACTTAAAAATTCAGTATTTTATCAGCATTTCAAAAAATGAATGTATAACATTTTGTCAAAATTAACATATAAAACATGTTTTTTAGTGTTATGGAATATTTGGTTAAATGATAGAGCTTGTTCTAAGTAATGGTAAATATAATTCATATTCTAAATCTAATGGTCCAGGTTTGAAAATATAAACTTAAAAATTCAGTATTTTATATGCATTTGAAAACATTGAATTTATGACAATTCGTCAAAATGAACATATAAAACATGTTTTTTAGTGATTATGAAATATCATATGAAATTGTAAATAAAATTTAATGAAACCTTAAAAATATTACTCATTCTCAATCTTATGGTCAAGGTTTAAAGATAATAACTTAAGAATTCAGTATGTTATAAGCATTTAAAAACATTGAATTCATGATATTTCGTCAAAATTACTATGTAAAACCTTTTTTAGTGTTTATGAAATATCTGGTTAAATGATTGAGCTTGTTCTAAGTAATGGTAATAATAATTCATTTTCTAAATATAATGGTAAGATTCCAAGACAATAACATTGAAATTCAGTGTTTTATAAGCAAATTAAAATTATGAATTTTTTTGAATTTGTAAAAATAAACACAAATTTCAGCCCTATATAGTGTTTATGAAATATTAGGAAAAGTGTTATTAATAATTGATGAAAACGGTATAAATAATTCATTTTCTAAATCTAATGGGCCAGGTTTGAAAATATAAACATAAAAATTCAGTATTTTATCAGCATTTCAAAAAATGAAAAATAATGCTTTGTCAAAATTAACATATAAAATATGTTTTATAGTGTTTATCTAATATAAGGTAAAATAATTCATTTTATTCTACGTAAAGGTATAAATAATTAATTTTTTAAATCTAATGGTCCCGGTTTGAAGATAAAAACTTAAAAACTCAGTATTTTATATGCATTTGAAAACATTGAATTTATGACATTTCGTCAAAATGAACATACAAAACATGTTTTTTAGTGTTATGAAATATCTGGTTAAATGATTGAGCTTGTTCTAAGTAATGGTAATAATAATTCATTTTCTAAATATAATGGGCCAGGTTTGAAAATATAAACTTAAAAATTCAGTATTTTATCAGCATTTCAAAAAATGAATGTATAACATTTTGTCAAAATTAACATATAAAACATGTTTTTTAGTGTTATGGAATATCTGGTTAAATGATAGAGCTTGTTCTAAGTAATGGTAAAAATAATTCATATTCTAAATCTAATGGTCCAGGTTTGAAGATATAAACTTAAAAATTCAGTATTTTATATGCATTTGAAAACATTGAATTTATGACATTTCGTCAAAATGAACATATAAAACATGTTTTTTAGTGATTATGAAATATCATATAAAATTGTAAATAAAATTTAATGAAACCTTAAAAATATTACTCATTCTCAATCTTATGGTCAAGGTTTGAAGATAAAAACTTAAAAACTCAGTATTTTATATGCATTTGAAAACATTGAATTTATGACAATTCGTCAAAATGAACATATAAAAAATGTTTTTTAGTGATTATGAATTATCATATGAAATTGTAAATAAAATTTAATGAAACCTTAAAAATATTACTCATTCTCAATCTTATGGTCAAGGTTTAAAGATAATAACTTAAGAATTCAGTATGTTATAAGCATTTGAAAACATTGAATTCATGATATTTCGTCAAAATTACTATGTAAAACCTTTTTTAGTGTTTATGAAATATCTGGTTAAATGATTGAGCTTGTTTTAAGTAATGGTAATAATAATTCATTTTCTAAATATAATGGTAAGATTTCAAGACAATAACATTGAAATTCAGTGTTTTATAAGCAAATTAAAATTATGAATTTTTTTGTATTTGTAAAAATAAACACAAATTTCAACCCTATATAGTGTTTATGAAATATTATGAAGTGTTATTAATAATTGATGAAAACGGTATAAATAATTCATTTTCTAAATCTAATGGCCCAGGTTTGAAAATATAAACATAAAAATTCAGTATTTTATCAGCATTTCAAAAAATGAAAAATAATGATTTGTCAAAATTAACATATAAAAATGTTTTATAGTGTTTATCTAATATAAGGTAAAATGAATCATTTTATTCTACGTAATGGTATAAATAATTAATTTTTTAAATCTAATGGTCCAGGTTTGAAGATAAAAACTTAAAAACTCAGTATTTTATATGCATTTGAAAACATTGAATTTATGACATTTCGTCAAAATGAACATATAAAACATGTTTTTTAGTGATTTTGAAATATCATATGAAATTGTAAATAAAATTTAATGAAACCTTAAAAATATTACTCTTTCTCAATCTTATGGTCAAGGTTTGAAGATAAAAACTTAAAAACTCAGTATTTTATATGCATTTGAAAACATTGAATTTATGACATTTCGTCAAAATGAACATACAAAACATGTTTTTTAGTGTTATGAAATATCTGGTTAAATGATTGAGCTTGTTCTAAGTAATGGTAATAATAATTCATTTTCTAAATATAATGGGCCAGGTTTGAAAATATAAACTTAAAAATTCAGTATTTTATCAGCATTTCAAAAAATGAATGTATAACATTTTGTCAAAATGAACATATAAAACATGTTTTTTAGTGTTATGAAATATCTGGTTAAATGATTGAGCTTGTGCTAAGTAATGGTAATAATAATTCATTTTCAAAATATAATGGGCCAGGTTTCAAAATATAAACTTAAAAATTCAGTATTTTATCAGCGTTTCAAAAAATGAATGTATAACATTTTGTCAAAATTAACATATAAAACATGTTTTTTAGTGTTATGGAATATCTGGTTAAATGATAGAGCTTGTTCAAAGTAATGGTAAAAATAATTCATTTTCTAAATCTAATGGTCCAGGTTTGAAGATATAAACTTAAAAATTCAGTATTTTATATGCATTTGAAAACATTGAATTTATGACATTTCGTCAAAATGAACATATAAAACATGTTTTTTAGTGATTATGAAATATCATATAAAATTGTAAATAAAATTTAATGAAACCTTAAAAATATTACTCATTCTCAATCTTATGGTCAAGGTTTGAAGATAAAAACTTAAAAACTCAGTATTTTATATGCATTTGAAAACATTGAATTTATGACAATTCGTCAAAATGAACATATAAAACATGTTTTTTAGTGATTATGAAATATCATATGAAATTGTAAATAAAATTTAATGAAACCTTAAAAATATTACTTATTCTCAATCTTATGGTCAAGGTTTGAAGATAATAACTTAAGAATTCAGTATGTTATAAGCATTTGAAAACATTGAATTCATGAAATTTCGTCAAAATTACTATGTAAAACCTTTTTTAGTGTTTATGAAATATCTGGTTAAATGATTGAGCTTGTTCTAAGTAATGGTAATAATAATTCATTTTCTAAATATAATGGTAAGATTTCAAGACAATAACATTGAAATTCAGTGTTTTATAAGCAAATTAAAATTATGAATTTTTTTGTATTTGTAAAAATAAACACAAAATTCAACCCTATATAGTGTTTATGAAATATTATGAAGTGTTCTTAATAATTGATGAAAACGGTATAAATAATTCATTTTCTAAATCTAATGGCCCAGGTTTGAAAATATAAACATAAAAATTCAGTATTTTATCAGCATTTCAAAAAATGAAAAATAATGATTTGTCAAAATTAACATATAAAAATGTTTTATAGTGTTTATCTAATATAAGGTAAAATGAATCATTTTATTCTACGTAATGGTATTAATAATTAATTTTTTAAATCTAATGGTCCAGGTTTGAAGATAAAAACTTAAAAACTCAGTATTTTATATGCATTTGAAAACATTGAATTTATGACATTTCGTCAAAATGAACATATAAAACATGTTTTTTAGTGATTATGAAATATCATATAAAATTGTAAATAAAATTTAATGAAACCTTAAAAATATTACTCATTCTCAATCTTATGGTCAAGGTTTGAAGATAAAAACTTAAAAACTCAGTATTTTATATGCATTTGAAAACATTGAATTCATGACAATTCGTCAAAATGAACATATAAAACATGTTTTTTAGTGATTATGAAATATCATATGAAATTGTAAATAAAATTTAATGAAACCTTAAAAATATTACTTATTCTCAATCTTATGGTCAAGGTTTGAACATAATAACTTAAAAATTCAGTATTTTATCAGCATTTCAAAAAATGAATATATAACATTTTGTCAAAATTAACATATAAAACATGTTTTTTAGTGTTATGGAATATCTGGTTAAATGATAGAGCTTGTTCAAAGTAATGGTAAAAATAATTCATTTTTTAAATCTAATGGTCCAGGTTTGAAGATATAAACTTAAAAATTCAGTATTTTATATGCATTTGAAAACATTGAATTTATGACATTTCGTCAAAATGAACATATAAAACATGTTTTTTAGTGATTATGAAATATCATATGAAATTGTAAATAAAATTTAATGAAACCTTAAAAATATTACTCTTTCTCAATCTTATGGTCAAGGTTAGAAGATAACAATTTAAGAATTCAGTATTTTACTAGCATTTGAAAAAAACGTATATATAATATTTCGTCAAAATGAACTTATAAAACATGTTTTTTAGTGATTATGAAATATCATATGAAATTGTAAATAAAATTTAATGAAACCTTAAAAATATTACTTATTCTCAATCTTATGGTCAAGGTTTGAAGATAATAACTTAAGAATTCAGTATGTTATAAGCATTTGAAAACATTGAATTCATGATATTTCGTCAAAATTACTATGTAAAACCTTTTTTAGTGTTTATGAAATATGTGATTAAATGATTGAGCTTGTTCTAAGTAATGGTAATAATAATTCATTTTCTAAATATAATGGTAAGATTTCAAGACAATAACATTGAAATTCAGTGTTTTATAAGCAAATTAAAATTATGAATTTTTTTGAATTTGTAAAAATAAACACAAATTTCAGCCCTATATAGTGTTTATGAAATATTAGGAAAAGTGTTATTAATAATTGATGAAAACGGTATAAATAATTCATTTTCTAAATCTAATGGGCCAGGTTTGAAAATATAAACATAAAAATTCAGTATTTTATCAGCATTTCAAAAAATGAAAAATAATGATTTGTCAAAATTAACATATAAAATATGTTTTATAGTGTTTATCTAATATAAGGTAAAATAATTCATTTTGTTCTACGTAAAGGTATAAATAATTAATTTTTTAAATCTAATGGTCCAGGTTTGAAGATAAAAACTTAAAAACTCAGTATTTTATATGCATTTCAAAAAATGAATATATAACATATTGTCAAAATGAACATATAAAACATGTTTTTTAGTGTTATGAAATATCTGGTTAAATGATTGAGCTTGTTCTAAGTAATGGTAATAATAATTCATTTTCTAAATATAATGGGCCAGGTTTGAAGATATAAACTTAAAAATTCAGTATTTTATATGCATTTGAAAACATTGAATTTATGACATTTCGTCAAAATGAACATATAAAACATGTTTTTTAGTGATTATGAAATATCATATAAAATTGTAAATAAAATTTAATGAAACCTTAAAAATATTACTCATTCTCAATCTTATGGTCAAGGTTTGAAGATAAAAACTTAAAAACTCAGTATTTTATATGCATTTGAAAACATTGAATTTTTGACAATTCGTCAAAATGAACATATAAAACATGTTTTTTAGTGATTATGAAATATCATATGAAATTGTAAATAAAATTTAATGAAACCTTAAAAATATTACTCATTCTCAATCTTATGGTCAAGGTTTAAAGATAATAACTTAAGAATTCAGTATGTTATAAGCATTTAAAAACATTGAATTCATGATATTTCGTCAAAATTACTATGTAAAACCTTTTTTAGTGTTTATGAAATATCTGGTTAAATGATTGAGCTTGTTCTAAGTAATGGTAATAATAATTCATTTTCTAAATATAATGGTAAGATTTCAAGACAATAACATTGAAATTCAGTGTTTTATAAGCAAATTAAAATTATGAATTTTTTTGAATTTGTAAAAATAAACACAAATTTCAGCCCTATATAGTGTTTATGAAATATTAGGAAAAGTGTTATTAATAATTGATGAAAACGGTATAAATAATTCATTTTCTAAATCTAATGGGCCAGGTTTGAAAATATAAACATAAAAATTCAGTATTTTATCAGCATTTCAAAAAATGAAAAATAATGATTTGTCAAAATTAACATATAAAATATGTTTTATAGTGTTTATCTAATATAAGGTAAAATAAATCATTTTATTCTACGTAAAGGTATAAATAATTAATTTTTTAAATCTAATGGTCCAGGTTTGAAGATAAAAACTTAAAAACTCAGTATTTTATATGCATTTCAAAAAATGAATATATAACATATTGTCAAAATGAACATATAAAACATGTTTTTTAGTGTTATGAAATATCTGGTTAAATGATTGAGCTTGTTCTAAGTAATGGTAATAATAATTCATTTTCTAAATATAATGGGCCAGGTTTGAAGATATAAACTTAAAAATTCAGTATTTTATATGCATTTGAAAACATTGAATTTATGACATTTCGTCAAAATGAACATATAAAACATGTTTTTTAGTGATTATGAAATATCATATAAAATTGTAAATAAAATTTAATGAAACCTTAAAAATATTACTCATTCTCAATCTTATGGTCAAGGTTTGAAGATAAAAACTTAAAAACTCAGTATTTTATATGCATTTGAAAACATTGAATTTATGACAATTCGTCAAAATGAACATATAAAACATGTTTTTTAGTGATTATGAAATATCATATGAAATTGTAAATAAAATTTAATGAAACCTTAAAAATATTACTCATTCTCAATCTTATGGTCAAGGTTTAAAGATAATAACTTAAGAATTCAGTATGTTATAAGCATTTGAAAACATTGAATTCATGATATTTCGTCAAAATTACTATGTAAAACCTTTTTTAGTGTTTATGAAATATCTGGTTAAATGATTGAGCTTGTTCTAAGTAATGGTAATAATAATTCATTTTCTAAATATAATGGTAACATTTCAAGACAATAACATTGAAATTCAGTGTTTTATAAGCAAATTAAAATTATGAATTTTTTTGAATTTGTAAAAATAAACACAAATTTCAGCCCTATATAGTGTTTATGAAATATTAGGAAAAGTGTTATTAATAATTGATGAAAACGGTATAAATAATTCATTTTCTAAATCTAATGGGCCAGGTTTGAAAATATAAACATAAAAATTTAGTATTTTATCAGCATTTCAAAAAATGAAAAATAATGCTTTGTCAAAATTAACATATAAAATATGTTTTATAGTGTTTATCTAATATAAGGTAAAATAATTCATTTTATTCTACGTAAAGGTATAAATAATTAATTTTTTAAATCTAATGGTCCCGGTTTGAAGATAAAAACTTAAAAACTCAGTATTTTATATGCATTTGAAAACATTGAATTTATGACATTTCGTCAAAATGAACATACAAAACATGTTTTTTAGTGTTATGAAATATCTGGTTAAATGATTGAGCTTGTTCTAAGTAATGGTAATAATAATTCATTTTCTAAATATAATGGGCCAGGTTTGAAAATATAAACTTAAAAATTCAGTATTTTATCAGCATTTCAAAAAATGAATGTATAACATTTTGTCAAAATTAACATATAAAACATGTTTTTTAGTGTTATGGAATATTTGGTTAAATGATAGAGCTTGTTCTAAGTAATGGTAAATATAATTCATATTCTAAATCTAATGGTCCAGGTTTGAAAATATAAACTTAAAAATTCAGTATTTTATATGCATTTGAAAACATTGAATTTATGACAATTCGTCAAAATGAACATATAAAACATGTTTTTTAGTGATTATGAAATATCATGTGAAATTGTAAATAAAATTTAATGAAACCTTAAAAATATTACTCATTCTCAATCTTATGGTCAAGGTTTAAAGATAATAACTTAAGAATTCAGTATGTTATAAGCATTTAAAAACATTGAATTCATGATATTTCGTCAAAATTACTATGTAAAACCTTTTTTAGTGTTTATGAAATATCTGGTTAAATGATTGAGCTTGTTCTAAGTAATGGTAATAATAATTCATTTTCTAAATATAATGGTAAGATTCCAAGACAATAACATTGAAATTCAGTGTTTTATAAGCAAATTAAAATTATGAATTTTTTTGAATTTGTAAAAATAAACACAAATTTCAGCCCTATATAGTGTTTATGAAATATTAGGAAAAGTGTTATTAATAATTGATGAAAACGGTATAAATAATTCATTTTCTAAATCTAATGGGCCAGGTTTGAAAATATAAACATAAAAATTCAGTATTTTATCAGCATTTCAAAAAATGAAAAATAATGCTTTGTCAAAATTAACATATAAAATATGTTTTATAGTGTTTATCTAATATAAGGTAAAATAATTCATTTTATTCTACGTAAAGGTATAAATAATTAATTTTTTAAATCTAATGGGCCAGGTTTGAAAATATAAACTTAAAAATTCAGTATTTTATCAGCATTTCAAAAAATGAATGTATAACATTTTGTCAAAATTAACATATAAAACATGTTTTTTAGTGTTATGGAATATCTGGTTAAATGATAGAGCTTGTTCTAAGTAATGGTAAAAATAATTCATATTCTAAATCTAATGGTCCAGGTTTGAAGATATAAACTTAAAAATTCAGTATTTTATATGCATTTGAAAACATTGAATTTATGACATTTCGTCAAAATGAACATATAAAACATGTTTTTTAGTGATTATGAAATATCATATAAAATTGTAAATAAAATTTAATGAAACCTTAAAAATATTACTCATTCTCAATCTTATGGTCAAGGTTTGAAGATAAAAACTTAAAAACTCAGTATTTTATATGCATTTGAAAACATTGAATTTATGACAATTTGTCAAAATGAACATATAAAACATGTTTTTTAGTGATTATGAAATATCATATGAAATTGTAAATAAAATTTAATGAAACCTTAAAAATATTCCTCATTCTCAATCTTATGGTCAAGGTTTAAAGATAATAACTTAAGAATTCAATATGTTATAAGCATTTGAAAACATTGAATTCATGATATTTCGTCAAAATTACTATGTAAAACCTTTTTTAGTGTTTATGAAATATCTGGTTAAATGATTGAGCTTGTTTTAAGTAATGGTAATAATAATTCATTTTCTAAATATAATGGTAAGATTTCAAGACAATAACATTGAAATTCAGTGTTTTATAAGCAAATTAAAATTATGAATTTTTTTGAATTTGTAAAAATAAATAAACAAATTTCAGCTCTATATAGTGTTTATGAAATATTAGGAAAAGTGTTATTAATAATTGATGAAAACGGTATAAATAATTCATTTTCTAAATCTAATGGGCCAGGTTTGAAAAAATAAACATAAAAATTCAGTATTTTATCAGCATTTCAAAAAATGAAAAATAATGATTTGTCAAAATTAACATATAAAATATGTTTTATAGTGTTTATCTAATATAAGGTAAAATAATTCATTTTATTCTACGTAAAGGTATAAATAATTAATTTTTTAAATCTAATGGTCCAGGTTTGAAGAAAAAAACTTAAAAACTCAGTATTTTATATGCATTTCAAAAAATGAATATATAACATTTTGTCAAAATGAACATATAAAACATGTTTTTTAGTGTTATGAAATATCTGGTTAAATGATTGAGCTTGTTCTAAGTAATGGTAATAATAATTCATTTTCTAAATATAATGGGCCAGGTTTGAAAATATAAACTTAAAAATTCAGTATTTTATCAGCATTTCAAAAAATGAATGTATAACATTTTGTCAAAATTAAAATATAAAACATGTTTTTTAGTGTTATGGAATATTTGGTTAAATGATAGAGCTTGTTCTAAGTAATGGTAAATATAATTCATATTCTAAATCTAATGGTCCAGGTTTGAAAATATAAACTTAAAAATTCAGTATTTTATATGCATTTGAAAACATTGAATTTATGACATTTCGTCAAAATGAACATATAAAACATGTTTTTTAGTGATTTTGAAATATCATATGAAATTGTAAATAAAATTTAATGAAACCTTAAAAATATTACTCATTCTCAATCTTATGGTCAAGGTTTGAAGATAAAAACTTTAAAACTCAGTATTTTATATGCATTTGAAAACATTGAATTTATGACATTTCGTCAAAATGAACATACAAAACATGTTTTTTAGTGTTATGAAATATCTGGTTAAATGATTGAGCTTGTTCTAAGTAATGGTAATAATAATTCATTTTCTAAATATAATGGGCCAGGTTTGAAAATATAAACTTAAAAATTCAGTATTTTATCAGCATTTCAAAAAATGAATGTATAACATTTTGTCAAAATTAACATATAAAACATGTTTTTTAGTGTTATGGAATATCTGGTTAAATGATAGAGCTTGTTCTAAGTAATGGTAAAAATAATTCATATTCTAAATCTAATGGTCCAGGTTTGAAGATATAAACTTAAAAATTCAGTATTTTATATGCATTTGAAAACATTGAATTCATGATATTTCGTCAAAATTACTATGTAAAACCTTTTTTAATGTTTATGAAATATCTGGTTAAATGATTGAGCTTGTTCTAAGTAATGGTAATAATAATTCATTTTCTAAATATAATGGTAAGATTTCAAGACAATAACATTGAAATTCAGTGTTTTATAAGCAAATTAAAATTATGAATTTTTTTGAATTTGTAAAAATAAACACAAATTTCAGCCGTATATAGTGTTTATGAAATATTATGAAAAGTGTTATTAATAATTGATGAAAACGGTATAAATAATTCATTTTCTAAATCTAATGGCCCAGGTTTGAAAATATAAACATAAAAATTCAGTATTTTATCAGCATTTCAGAAAATGAAAAATAATGATTTGTCAAAATTAACATATAAAATATGTTTTATAGTGTTTATCTAATATAAGGTAAAATGAATCATTTTATTCTACGTAATGGTATTAATAATTAATTTTTTAAATCTAATGGTCCAGATTTGAAGATATAAACTTAAAAACACAACATTTTATATGCATTTCAAAAAATGAATATATAACATTTTGTGAAAATGAAATTATAAAACATGTTCTTTAGTGTTATGGAATATCTGGTTAAATGATAGAGCTTGTTCTAAGTAATGGTAAAAATAATTCATATTCTAAATCTAATGGTCCAGGTTTGAAGATATAAACTTAAAAGTTCAGTATTTTATATGCATTTGAAAACATTGAATTTATTACATTTCGTCAAAATGAACATATAAAACATGTTTTTTAGTGATTATGAAATATCATATGAAATTGTAAATAAAATTTAATGAAACCTTAAAAATATTACTCATTCTCAATCTTATGGTCAAGGTTTGAAGATAAAAACTTAAAAACTCAGTATTTTATATGCATTTGAAAACATTGAATTTATGACATTTCGTCAAAATTAACATATAAAACATGTTTTTTAGTGATTATGAAATATCATATGAAATTGTAAATAAAATTTAATGAAACCTTAAAAATATTACTTATTCTCAATCTTATGGTCAAGGTTTGAAGATAATAACTTAAGAATTCAGTATGTTATAAGCATTTGAAAACATTGAATTCATGATATTTCGTCAAAATTACTATGTAAAACCTTTTTTAGTGTTTATGAAATATCTGGTTAAATGATTGAGCTTGTTCTAAGTAATGGTAATAATAATTCATTTTCTAAATATAATGGTAAGATTTCAAGACAATAACATTGAAATTCAGAGTTTTATAAGCAAATTAAAATTATGAATTTTTTTGAATTTGTAAAAATAAACACAAATTTCAGCCCTATATAGTGTTTATGAAATATTAGGAAAAGTGTTATTAATAATTGATGAAAACGGTATAAATAATTCATTTTCTAAATCTAATGGGCCAGGTTTGAAGATATAAACATAAAAATTCAGTATTTTATCAGCATTTCAAAAAATGAAAAATAATGATTTGTCAAAATTAACATATAAAATATGTTTTATAGTGTTTATCTAATATAAGGTAAAATAATTCATTTTATTCTACGTAATAGTATTAATAATTAATTTTTTAAATCTAATGGTCCAGGTGTGAAGATATAATCTTAAAAACACAACATTTTATATGCATTTCAAAAAATGAATATATAACATTTTGTCAAAATTAACATATAAAACATGTTTTTTAGTGTTATGGAATGTCTGGTTAAATGATAGAGCTTGTTCTAAGTAATGGTAAAAATAATTCATATTCTAAATCTAATGGTCCAGGTTTGAAGATATAAACTTAAAAATTTAGTATTTTATCAGCATTTCAAAAAATGAATATATAACATTTTGTCAAAATTAACATATAAAACATGTTTTTTAGTGTTATGGAATGTCTGGTTAAATGATAGAGCTTGTTCTAAGTAATGGTAAAAATAATTCATATTCTAAATCTAATGGTCCAGGTTTGAAGATATAAACTTAAAAATTCAGTATTTTATATGCATTTGAAAACATTGAATTTATGACATTTCTTCAAAATTAACATATAAAACATGTTTTTTAGTGATTATGAAATATCATATGAAATTGTAAATAAAATTTAATGAAACCTTAAAAATATTACTTATTCTCAATCTTATGGTCAAGGTTTGAAGATAATAACTTAAGAATTCAGTATGTTATAAGCATTTGAAAACATTGAATTCATGATATTTCGTCAAAATTACTATGTAAAACCTTTTTTAGTGTTTATGAAATATCTGGTTAAATGATTGAGCTTGTTCTAAGTAATGGTAATAATAATTCATTTTCTAAATATAATGGTAAGATTTCAAGATAATAACATTGAAATTCAGAGTTTTATAAGCAAATTAAAATTATGAATTTTTTTGAATTTGTAAAAATAAACACAAATTTCAGCCCTATATAGTGTTTATGAAATATTAGGAAAAGTGTTATTAATAATTGATGAAAACGGTATAAATAATTCATTTTCTAAATCTAATGGGCCAGGTTTGAAGATATAAACATAAAAATTCAGTATTTTATCAGCATTTCAAAAAATGAAAAATAATGATTTGTCAAAATTAACATATAAAATATGTTTTATAGTGTTTATCTAATATAAGGTAAAATAATTCATTTTATTCTACGTAATAGTATTAATAATTAATTTTTTAAATCTAATGGTCCAGGTGTGAAGATATAATCTTAAAAACACAACATTTTATATGCATTTCAAAAAATGAATATATAACATTTTGTCAAAATTAACATATAAAACATGTTTTTTAGTGTTATGGAATGTCTGGTTAAATGATAGAGCTTGTTCTAAGTAATGGTAAAAATAATTCATATTCTAAATCTAATAGTCCAGGTTTGAAGATATAAACTTAAAAATTTAGTATTTTATCAGCATTTCAAAAAATGAATATATAACATTTTGTGAAAATGAAATTATAAAACATGTTCTTTAGTGTTATGAAATATCTGGTTAAATGATTGAGCTTGTTCTAAGTAATGGTAATAATAATTCATTTTCTAAATATAATGGTAAGATTTCAAGACAATAACATTGAAATTCAGAGTTTTATAAGCAAATTAAAATTATGAATTTTTTTGAATTTGTAAAAATAAACACAAATTTCAGCCCTATATAGTGTTTATGAAATATTAGGAAAAGTGTTATTAATAATTGATGAAAACGGTATAAATAATTCATTTTCTAAATCTAATGGGCCAGGTTTGAAGATATAAACATAAAAATTCAGTATTTTATCAGCATTTCAAAAAATGAAAAATAATGATTTGTCAAAATTAACATATAAAATATGTTTTATAGTGTTTATCTAATATAAGGTAAAATAATTCATTTTATTCTACGTAATAGTATTAATAATTAATTTTTTAAATCTAATGGTCCAGGTGTGAAGATATAATCTTAAAAACACAACATTTTATATGCATTTCAAAAAATGAATATATAACATTTTGTCAAAATTAACATATAAAACATGTTTTTTAGTGTTATGGAATGTCTGGTTAAATGATAGAGCTTGTTCTAAGTAATGGTAAAAATAATTCATATTCTAAATCTAATGGTCCAGGTTTGAAGATATAAACTTAAAAATTCAGTATTTTATATGCATTTGAAAACATTGAATTTATGACATTTCTTCAAAATTAACATATAAAACATGTTTTTTAGTGATTATGAAATATCATATGAAATTGTAAATAAAATTTAATGAAACCTTAAAAATATTACTTATTCTCAATCTTATGGTCAAGGTTTGAAGATAATAACTTAAGAATTCAGTATGTTATAAGCATTTGAAAACATTGAATTCATGATATTTCGTCAAAATTACTATGTAAAACCTTTTTTAGTGTTTATGAAATATCTGGTTAAATGATTGAGCTTGTTCTAAGTAATGGTAATAATAATTCATTTTCTAAATATAATGGTAAGATTTCAAGACAATAACATTGAAATTCAGAGTTTTATAAGCAAATTAAAATTATGAATTTTTTTGAATTTGTAAAAATAAACACAAATTTCAGCCCTATATAGTGTTTATGAAATATTAGGAAAAGTGTTATTAATAATTGATGAAAACGGTATAAATAATTCATTTTCTAAATCTAATGGGCCAGGTTTGAAGATATAAACATAAAAATTCAGTATTTTATCAGCATTTCAAAAAATGAAAAATAATGATTTGTCAAAATTAACATATAAAATATGTTTTATAGTGTTTATCTAATATAAGGTAAAATAATTCATTTTATTCTACGTAATAGTATTAATAATTAATTTTTTAAATCTAATGGTCCAGGTGTGAAGATATAATCTTAAAAACACAACATTTTATATGCATTTCAAAAAATGAATATATAACATTTTGTCAAAATTAACATATAAAACATGTTTTTTAGTGTTATGGAATGTCTGGTTAAATGATAGAGCTTGTTCTAAGTAATGGTAAAAATAATTCATATTCTAAATCTAATGGTCCAGGTTTGAAGATATAAACTTAAAAATTTAGTATTTTATCAGCATTTCAAAAAATGAATATATAACATTTTGTCAAAATTAACATATAAAACATGTTTTTTAGTGTTATGGAATGTCTGGTTAAATGATAGAGCTTGTTCTAAGTAATGGTAAAAATAATTCATATTCTAAATCTAATGGTCCAGGTTTGAAGATATAAACTTAAAAATTCAGTATTTTATATGCATTTGAAAACATTGAATTTATGACATTTCTTCAAAATGAACATATAAAACATGTTTTTTAGTGATTATGAAATATCATATTAAATTGTAAATAAAATTTAATGAAACCTTAAAAATATTACTCTTTCTCAATCTTATGGTCAAGGTTAGAAGATAACAATTTAAGAATTCAGTATTTTACTAGCATTTGAAAAAAACGTATATATAATATTTCGTCAAAATGAACATATAAAACATGTTTTTTAGTGATTATGAAATATCATATGAAATTGTAAATAAAATTTAATGAAACCTTAAAAATATTACTTATTCTCAATCTTATGGTCAAGGTTTGAAGATAATAACTTAAGAATTCAGTATGTTATAAGCATTTGAAAACATTGAATTCATGATATTTCGTCAAAATTACTATGTAAAACCTTTTTTAGTGTTTATGAAATATCTGGTTAAATGATTGAGCTTGTTCTAAGTAATGGTAATAATAATTCATTTTCTAAATATAATGGTAAGATTTCAAGACAATAACATTGAAATTCAGAGTTTTATAAGCAAATTAAAATTATGAATTTTTTTGAATTTGTAAAAATAAACACAAATTTCAGCCCTATATAGTGTTTATGAAATATTAGGAAAAGTGTTATTAATAATTGATGAAAACGGTATAAATAATTCATTTTCTAAATCTAATGGGCCAGGTTTGAAGATATAAACATAAAAATTCAGTATTTTATCAGCATTTCAAAAAATGAAAAATAATGATTTGTCAAAATTAACATATAAAATATGTTTTATAGTGTTTATCTAATATAAGGTAAAATAATTCATTTTATTCTACGTAATAGTATTAATAATTAATTTTTTAAATCTAATGGTCCAGGTGTGAAGATATAATCTTAAAAACACAACATTTTATATGCATTTCAAAAAATGAATATATAACATTTTGTCAAAATTAACATATAAAACATGTTTTTTAGTGTTATGGAATGTCTGGTTAAATGATAGAGCTTGTTCTAAGTAATGGTAATAATAATTCATTTTCTAAATATAATGGGCAAGGTTTGAAAATATAAACTTAAAAATTCAGTATTTTATCAGCATTTCAAAAAATGAATGTATAACATTTTGTCAAAATTAACATATAAAACATGTTTTTTAGTGTTATGGAATATCTGGTTAAATGATAGAGCTTGTTCTAAGTAATGGTAAAAATAATTCATATTCTAAATCTAATGGTCCAGGTTTGAAGATATAAACTTAAAAATTCAGTATTTTATATGCATTTGAAAACATTGAATTCATGATATTTCGTCAAAATTACTATGTAAAACCTTTTTTAATGTTTATGAAATATCTGGTTAAATGATTGAGCTTGTTCTAAGTAATGGTAATAATAATTCATTTTCTAAATATAATGGTAAGATTTCAAGACAATAACATTGAAATTCAGTGTTTTATAAGCAAATTAAAATTATGAATTTTTTTGAATTTGTAAAAATAAACACAAATTTCAGCCGTATATAGTGTTTATGAAATATTATGAAAAGTGTTATTAATAATTGATGAAAACGGTATAAATAATTCATTTTCTAAATCTAATGGCCCAGGTTTGAAAATATAAACATAAAAATTCAGTATTTTATCAGCATTTCAGAAAATGAAAAATAATGATTTGTCAAAATTAACATATAAAATATGTTTTATAGTGTTTATCTAATATAAGGTAAAATGAATCATTTTATTCTACGTAATGGTATTAATAATTAATTTTTTAAATCTAATGGTCCAGATTTGAAGATATAAACTTAAAAACACAACATTTTATATGCATTTCAAAAAATGAATATATAACATTTTGTGAAAATGAAATTATAAAACATGTTCTTTAGTGTTATGGAATATCTGGTTAAATGATAGAGCTTGTTCTAAGTAATGGTAAAAATAATTCATATTCTAAATCTAATGGTCCAGGTTTGAAGATATAAACTTAAAAGTTCAGTATTTTATATGCATTTGAAAACATTGAATTTATTACATTTCGTCAAAATGAACATATAAAACATGTTTTTTAGTGATTATGAAATATCATATGAAATTGTATATAAAATTTAATGAAACCTTAAAAATATTCCTCATTCTCAATCTTATGGTCAAGGTTTGAAGATAAAAACTTAAAAACTCAGTATTTTATATGCATTTGAAAACATTGAATTTATGACATTTCGTCAAAATTAACATATAAAACATGTTTTTTAGTGTTATGGAATATCTGGTTAAATGATAGAGCTTGTTCTAAGTAATGGTAAAAATAATTCATATTCTAAATCTAGTGGTCCAGGTTTGAAGATATAAACTTAAAAATTCAGTATTTTATATGCATTTGAAAACATTGAATTCATGATATTTCGTCAAAATTACTATGTAAAACCTTTTTTAATGTTTATGAAATATCTGGTTAAATGATTGAGCTTGTTCTAAGTAATGGTAATAATAATTCATTTTCTAAATATAATGGTAAGATTTCAAGACAATAACATTGAAATTCAGTGTTTTATAAGCAAATTAAAATTATGAATTTTTTTGAATTTGTAAAAATAAACACAAATTTCAGCCGTATATAGTGTTTATGAAATATTATGAATAGTGTTATTAATAATTGATGAAAACGGTATAAATAATTCATTTTCTAAATCTAATGGCCCAGGTTTGAAAATATAAACATAAAAATTCAGTATTTTATCAGCATTTCAGAAAATGAAAAATAATGATTTGTCAAAATTAACATATAAAATATGTTTTATAGTGTTTATCTAATATAAGGTAAAATGAATCATTTTATTCTACGTAATGGTATTAATAATTAATTTTTTAAATCTAATGGTCCAGATTTGAAGATATAAACTTAAAAACACAACATTTTATATGCATTTCAAAAAATGAATATATAACATTTTGTGAAAATGAAATTATAAAACATGTTCTTTAGTGTTATGGAATATCTGGTTAAATGATAGAGCTTGTTCTAAGTAATGGTAAAAATAATTCATATTCTAAATCTAATGGTCCAGGTTTGAAGATATAAACTTAAAAGTTCAGTATTTTATATGCTTTTGAAAACATTGAATTTATTACATTTCGTCAAAATGAACATATAAAACATGTTTTTTAGTGATTATGAAATATCATATGAAATTGTAAATAAAATTTAATGAAACCTTAAAAATATTACTCATTCTCAATCTTATGGTCAAGGTTTGAAGATAAAAACTTAAAAACTCAGTATTTTATATGCATTTGAAAACATTGAATTTATGACATTTCGTCAAAATTAACATATAAAACATGTTTTTTAGTGATTATGAAATATCATATGAAATTGTAAATAAAATTTAATGAAACCTTAAAAATATTACTTATTCTCAATCTTATGGTCAAGGTTTGAAGATAATAACTTAAGAATTCAGTATGTTATAAGCATTTGAAAACATTGAATTCATGATATTTCGTCAAAATTACTATGTAAAACCTTTTTTAGTGTTTATGAAATATCTGGTTAAATGATTGAGCTTGTTCTAAGTAATGGTAATAATAATTCATTTTCTAAATATAATGGTAAGATTTCAAGACAATAACATTGAAATTCAGAGTTTTATAAGCAAATTAAAATTATGAATTTTTTTGAATTTGTAAAAATAAACACAAATTTCAGCCCTATATAGTGTTTATGAAATATTAGGAAAAGTGTTATTAATAATTGATGAAAACGGTATAAATAATTCATTTTCTAAATCTAATGGGCCAGGTTTGAAGATATAAACATAAAAATTCAGTATTTTATCAGCATTTCAAAAAATGAAAAATAATGATTTGTCAAAATTAACATATAAAATATGTTTTATAGTGTTTATCTAATATAAGGTAAAATAATTCATTTTATTCTACGTAATAGTATTAATAATTAATTTTTTAAATCTAATGGTCCAGGTGTGAAGATATAATCTTAAAAACACAACATTTTATATGCATTTCAAAAAATGAATATATAACATTTTGTCAAAATTAACATATAAAACATGTTTTTTAGTGTTATGGAATGTCTGGTTAAATGATAGAGCTTGTTCTAAGTAATGGTAAAAATAATTCATATTCTAAATCTAATGGTCCAGGTTTGAAGATATAAACTTAAAAATTTAGTATTTTATCAGCATTTCAAAAAATGAATATATAACATTTTGTCAAAATTAACATATAAAACATGTTTTTTAGTGTTATGGAATGTCTGGTTAAATGATAGAGCTTGTTCTAAGTAATGGTAAAAATAATTCATATTCTAAATCTAATGGTCCAGGTTTGAAGATATAAACTTAAAAATTCAGTATTTTATATGCATTTGAAAACATTGAATTTATGACATTTCTTCAAAATTAACATATAAAACATGTTTTTTAGTGATTATGAAATATCATATGAAATTGTAAATAAAATTTAATGAAACCTTAAAAATATTACTTATTCTCAATCTTATGGTCAAGGTTTGAAGATAATAACTTAAGAATTCAGTATGTTATAAGCATTTGAAAACATTGAATTCATGATATTTCGTCAAAATTACTATGTAAAACCTTTTTTAGTGTTTATGAAATATCTGGTTAAATGATTGAGCTTGTTCTAAGTAATGGTAATAATAATTCATTTTCTAAATATAATGGTAAGATTTCAAGACAATAACATTGAAATTCAGAGTTTTATAAGCAAATTAAAATTATGAATTTTTTTGAATTTGTAAAAATAAACACAAATTTCAGCCCTATATAGTGTTTATGAAATATTAGGAAAAGTGTTATTAATAATTGATGAAAACGGTATAAATAATTCATTTTCTAAATCTAATGGGCCAGGTTTGAAGATATAAACATAAAAATTCAGTATTTTATCAGCATTTCAAAAAATGAAAAATAATGATTTGTCAAAATTAACATATAAAATATGTTTTATAGTGTTTATCTAATATAAGGTAAAATAATTCATTTTATTCTACGTAATAGTATTAATAATTAATTTTTTAAATCTAATGGTCCAGGTGTGAAGATATAATCTTAAAAACACAACATTTTATATGCATTTCAAAAAATGAATATATAACATTTTGTCAAAATTAACATATAAAACATGTTTTTTAGTGTTATGGAATGTCTGGTTAAATGATAGAGCTTGTTCTAAGTAATGGTAAAAATAATTCATATTCTAAATCTAATGGTCCAGGTTTGAAGATATAAACTTAAAAATTCAGTATTTTATATGCATTTGAAAACATTGAATTCATGATATTTCGTCAAAATTACTATGTAAAACCTTTTTTAATGTTTATGAAATATCTGGTTAAATGATTGAGCTTGTTCTAAGTAATGGTAATAATAATTCATTTTCTAAATATAATGGTAAGATTTCAAGACAATAACATTGAAATTCAGTGTTTTATAAGCAAATTAAAATTATGAATTTTTTTGAATTTGTAAAAATAAACACAAATTTCAGCCGTATATAGTGTTTATGAAATATTATGAAAAGTGTTATTAATAATTGATGAAAACGGTATAAATAATTCATTTTCTAAATCTAATGGCCCAGGTTTGAAAATATAAACATAAAAATTCAGTATTTTATCAGCATTTCAGAAAATGAAAAATAATGATTTGTCAAAATTAACATATAAAATATGTTTTATAGTGTTTATCTAATATAAGGTAAAATGAATCATTTTATTCTACGTAATGGTATTAATAATTAATTTTTTAAATCTAATGGTCCAGATTTGAAGATATAAACTTAAAAACACAACATTTTATATGCATTTCAAAAAATGAATATATAACATTTTGTGAAAATGAAATTATAAAACATGTTCTTTAGTGTTATGGAATATCTGGTTAAATGATAGAGCTTGTTCTAAGTAATGGTAAAAATAATTCATATTCTAAATCTAATGGTCCAGGTTTGAAGATATAAACTTAAAAGTTCAGTATTATATATGCATTTGAAAACATTGAATTTATTACATTTCGTCAAAATGAACATATAAAACATGTTTTTTAGTGATTATGAAATATCATATGACATTGTAAATAAAATTTAATGAAACCTTAAAAATATTACTCATTCTCAATCTTATGGTCAAGGTTTGAAGATAAAAACTTAAAAACTCAGTATTTTATATGCATTTGAAAACATTGAATTTATGACATTTCGTCAAAATTACTATGTAAAACCTTTTTTAGTGTTTATGAAATATCTGGTTAAATGATTGAGCTTGTTCTAAGTAATGGTAATAATAATTCATTTTCTAAATATAATGGTAAGATTTCAAGACAATAACATTGAAATTCAGAGTTTTATAAGCAAATTAAAATTATGAATTTTTTTGAATTTGTAAAAATAAACACAAATTTCAGCCCTATATAGTGTTTATGAAATATTAGGAAAAGTGTTATTAATAATTGATGAAAACGGTATAAATAATTCATTTTCTAAATCTAATGGGCCAGGTTTGAAGATATAAACATAAAAATTCAGTATTTTATCAGCATTTCAAAAAATGAAAAATAATGATTTGTCAAAATTAACATATAAAATATGTTTTATAGTGTTTATCTAATATAAGGTAAAATAATTCATTTTATTCTACGTAATAGTATTAATAATTAATTTTTTAAATCTAATGGTCCAGGTGTGAAGATATAATCTTAAAAACACAACATTTTATATGCATTTCAAAAAATGAATATATAACATTTTGTCAAAATTAACATATAAAACATGTTTTTTAGTGTTATGGAATGTCTGGTTAAATGATAGAGCTTGTTCTAAGTAATGGTAAAAATAATTCATATTCTAAATCTAATGGTCCAGGTTTGAAGATATAAACTTAAAAATTTAGTATTTTATCAGCATTTCAAAAAATGAATATATAACATATTGTCAAAATGAACATATAAAACATGTTTTTTAGTGTTATGAAATATCTGGTTAAATGATTGAGCTTGTTCTAAGTAATGGTAATAATAATTCATTTTCTAAATATAATGGGCCAGGTTTGAAGATATAAACTTAAAAATTCAGTATTTTATATGCATTTGAAAACATTGAATTTATGACATTTCTTCAAAATGAACATATAAAACATGTTTTTTAGTGATTATGAAATATCATATTAAATTGTAAATAAAATTTAATGAAACCTTAAAAATATTACTCTTTCTCAATCTTATGGTCAAGGTTAGAAGATAACAATTTAAGAATTCAGTATTTTACTAGAATTTGAAAAAAACGTATATATAATATTTCGTCAAAATGAACATATAAAACATGTTTTTTAGTGATTATGAAATATCATATGAAATTGTAAATAAAATTTAATGAAACCTTAAAAATATTACTTATTCTCAATCTTATGGTCAAGGTTTGAAGATAATAACTTAAGAATTCAGTATGTTATAAGCATTTGAAAACATTGAATTCATGATATTTCGTCAAAATTACTATGTAAAACCTTTTTTAGTGTTTATGAAATATCTGGTTAAATGATTGAGCTTGTTCTAAGTAATGGTAATAATAATTCATTTTCTAAATATAATGGTAAGATTTCAAGACAATAACATTGAAATTCAGAGTTTTATAAGCAAATTAAAATTATGAATTTTTTTGAATTTGTAAAAATAAACACAAATTTCAGCCCTATATAGTGTTTATGAAATATTAGGAAAAGTGTTATTAATAATTGATGAAAACGGTATAAATAATTCATTTTCTAAATCTAATGGGCCAGGTTTGAAGATATAAACATAAAAATTCAGTATTTTATCAGCATTTCAAAAAATGAAAAATAATGATTTGTCAAAATTAACATATAAAATATGTTTTATAGTGTTTATCTAATATAAGGTAAAATAATTCATTTTATTCTACGTAATAGTATTAATAATTAATTTTTTAAATCTAATGGTCCAGGTGTGAAGATATAATCTTAAAAACACAACATTTTATATGCATTTCAAAAAATGAATATATAACATTTTGTCAAAATTAACATATAAAACATGTTTTTTAGTGTTATGGAATGTCTGGTTAAATGATAGAGCTTGTTCTAAGTAATGGTAAAAATAATTCATATTCTAAATCTAATGGTCCAGGTTTGAAGATATAAACTTAAAAATTTAGTATTTTATCAGCATTTCAAAAAATGAATATATAACATTTTGTCAAAATTAACATATAAAACATGTTTTTTAGTGTTATGGAATGTCTGGTTAAATGATAGAGCTTGTTCTAAGTAATGGTAAAAATAATTCATATTCTAAATCTAATGGTCCAGGTTTGAAGATATAAACTTAAAAATTCAGTATTTTATATGCATTTGAAAACATTGAATTCATGATATTTCGTCAAAATTACTATGTAAAACCTTTTTTAATGTTTATGAAATATCTGGTTAAATGATTGAGCTTGTTCTAAGTAATGGTAATAATAATTCATTTTCTAAATATAATGGTAAGATTTCAAGACAATAACATTGAAATTCAGTGTTTTATAAGCAAATTAAAATTATGAATTTTTTTGAATTTGTAAAAATAAACACAAATTTCAGCCGTATATAGTGTTTATGAAATATTATGAAAAGTGTTATTAATAATTGATGAAAACGGTATAAATAATTCATTTTCTAAATCTAATGGCCCAGGTTTGAAAATATAAACATAAAAATTCAGTATTTTATCAGCATTTCAGAAAATGAAAAATAATGATTTGTCAAAATTAACATATAAAATATGTTTTATAGTGTTTATCTAATATAAGGTAAAATGAATCATTTTATTCTACGTAATGGTATTAATAATTAATTTTTTAAATCTAATGGTCCAGATTTGAAGATATAAACTTAAAAACACAACATTTTATATGCATTTCAAAAAATGAATATATAACATTTTGTGAAAATGAAATTATAAAACATGTTCTTTAGTGTTATGGAATATCTGGTTAAATGATAGAGCTTGTTCTAAGTAATGGTAAAAATAATTCATATTCTAAATCTAATGGTCCAGGTTTGAAGATATAAACTTAAAAGTTCAGTATTATATATGCATTTGAAAACATTGAATTTATTACATTTCGTCAAAATGAACATATAAAACATGTTTTTTAGTGATTATGAAATATCATATGACATTGTAAATAAAATTTAATGAAACCTTAAAAATATTACTCATTCTCAATCTTATGGTCTAGGTTTGAAGATAAAAACTTAAAAACTCAGTATTTTATATGCATTTGAAAACATTGAATTTATGACATTTCGTCAAAATTAACATATAAAACATGTTTTTTAGTGATTATGAAATATCATATGAAATTGTAAATAAAATTTAATGAAACCTTAAAAATATTACTTATTCTCAATCTTATGGTCAAGGTTTGAAGATAATAACTTAAGAATTCAGTATGTTATAAGCATTTGAAAACATTGAATTCATGATATTTCGTCAAAATTACTATGTAAAACCTTTTTTAGTGTTTATGAAATATCTGGTTAAATGATTGAGCTTGATCTAAGAAATGGTAATAATAATTCATTTTCTAAATATAATGGTAAGATTTCAAGACAATAACATTGAAATTCAGAGTTTTATAAGCAAATTAAAATTATGAATTTTTTTGAATTTGTAAAAATAAACACAAATTTCAGCCCTATATAGTGTTTATGAAATATTAGGAAAAGTGTTATTAATAATTGATGAAAACGGTATAAATAATTCATTTTCTAAATCTAATGGGCCAGGTTTGAAGATATAAACATAAAAATTCAGTATTTTATCAGCATTTCAAAAAATGAAAAATAATGATTTGTCAAAATTAACATATAAAATATGTTTTATAGTGTTTATCTAATATAAGGTAAAATAATTCATTTTATTCTACGTAATAGTATTAATAATTAATTTTTTAAATCTAATGGTCCAGGTGTGAAGATATAATCTTAAAAACACAACATTTTATATGCATTTCAAAAAATGAATATATAACATTTTGTCAAAATTAACATATAAAACATGTTTTTTAGTGTTATGGAATGTCTGGTTAAATGATAGAGCTTGTTCTAAGTAATGGTAAAAATAATTCATATTCTAAATCTAATGGTCCAGGTTTGAAGATATAAACTTAAAAATTTAGTATTTTATCAGCATTTCAAAAAATGAATATATAACATATTGTCAAAATGAACATATAAAACATGTTTTTTAGTGTTATGAAATATCTGGTTAAATGATTGAGCTTGTTCTAAGTAATGGTAATAATAATTCATTTTCTAAATATAATGGGCCAGGTTTGAAGATATAAACTTAAAAATTCAGTATTTTATATGCATTTGAAAACATTGAATTTATGACATTTCGTCAAAATGAACATATAAAACATGTTTTTTAGTGATTATGAAATATCATATAAAATTGTAAATAAAATTTAATGAAACCTTAAAAATATTACTCATTCTCAATCTTATGGTCAAGGTTTGAAGATAAAAACTTAAAAACTCAGTATTTTATATGCATTTGAAAACATTGAATTTATGACAATTCGTCAAAATGAACATATAAAACATGTTTTTTAGTGATTATGAAATATCATATGAAATTGTAAATAAAATTTAATGAAACCTTAAAAATATTACTCATTCTCAATCTTATGGTCAAGGTTTAAAGATAATAACTTAAGAATTCAGTATGTTATAAGCATTTGAAAACATTGAATTCATGATATTTCGTCAAAATTACTATGTAAAACCTTTTTTAGTGTTTATTAAATATCTGGTTAAATGATTGAGCTTGTTCTAAGTAATGGTAATAATAATTCATTTTCTAAATATAATGGTAACATTTCAAGACAATAACATTGAAATTCAGTGTTTTATAAGCAAATTAAAATTATGAATTTTTTTGAATTTGTAAAAATAAACACAAATTTCAGCCCTATATAGTGTTTATGAAATATTAGGTAAAGTGTTATTAATAATTGATGAAAACGGTATAAATAATTCATTTTCTAAATCTAATGGGCCAGGTTTGAAAATATAAACATAAAAATTTAGTATTTTATCAGCATTTCAAAAAATGAAAAATAATGCTTTGTCAAAATTAACATATAAAATATGTTTTATAGTGTTTATCTAATATAAGGTAAAATAATTCATTTTATTCTACGTAATAGTATTAATAATTAATTTTTTAATTCTAATGGTCCAGGTGTGAAGATATAATCTTAAAAACACAACATTTTATATGCATTTCAAAAAATGAATATATAACATTTTGTCAAAATTAACATATAAAACATGTTTTTTAGTGTTATGGAATGTCTGGTTAAATGATAGAGCTTGTTCTAAGTAATGGTAAAAATAATTCATATTCTAAATCTAATGGTCCAGGTTTGAAGATATAAACTTAAAAATTTAGTATTTTATCAGCATTTCAAAAAATGAATATATAACATTTTGTCAAAATTAACATATAAAACATGTTTTTTAGTGTTATGGAATGTCTGGTTAAATGATAGAGCTTGTTCTAAGTAATGGTAAAAATAATTCATATTCTAAATCTAATGGTCCAGGTTTGAAGATATAAACTTAAAAATTCAGTATTTTATATGCATTTGAAAACATTGAATTTATGACATTTCTTCAAAATGAACATATAAAACATGTTTTTTAGTGATTATGAAATATCATATTAAATTGTAAATAAAATTTAATGAAACCTTAAAAATATTACTCTTTCTCAATCTTATGGTCAAGGTTAGAAGATAACAATTTAAGAATTCAGTATTTTACTAGCATTTGAAAAAAACGTAAATATAATATTTCGTCAAAATGAACATATAAAACATGTTTTTTAGTGATTATGAAATATCATATGAAATTGTAAATAAAATTTAATGAAACCTTAAAAATATTACTTATTCTCAATCTTATGGTCAAGGTTTGAAGATAATAACTTAAGAATTCAGTATGTTATAAGCATTTGAAAACATTGAATTCATGATATTTCGTCAAAATTCCTATGTAAAACCTTTTTTAGTGTTTATGAAATATCTGGTTAAATGATTGAGCTTGTTCTAAGTAATGGTAAAAATAATTTATATTCTAAATCTAATGGTCCAGGTTTGAAGATATAAACTTAAAAATTCAGTGTTTTAGAGAGAATTTAAAACTATGAATTTTTTTGAATTTGTGAAAATTAACATATAAAACATGTTTTTAGTGTCTATGAAATATCTGGTTAAATGATTGAGCTCGTTCTAAGTAATGGTAATAATAATTCATTTTCTAAATATACTGGTCAAGAGTTCAAGACAATAACATTAAAATTCAGTGTTTTATAAGTAATTAAAAACTATGAAATTTTTTGAATTTTTAAAGATTAACATAAATTATTGCCCTATATTGTGTTTATGAAATATTGGGAAACAAGTTATATATTAATGTTAGAATTGGTATTAATAATTGTTTTCTATATCTATTGGTCAAAGTATGAATTATATTTTATTGAAGATTTCAGTATTTTATAAGAATTTAAAAAAAATGAATTTATAATAACTCGTCAAAATTAACATATAAAACATGTTTAATAATGTTTATGAAATATCAGGTTTACTGTTTAATTTTCTGATTCTAATGGTCAAGGTTTCAAGAGATTAGTTTAATATTTGAGTGGTTTAGAAGCACTTATAAATATGAATTTCTAATAACTATCAAAATTGTCATTTAAAAGATTGTATTTTAGCATTCTTTAATTCAGATATTATACTTTAACAAATTTATATGGAATAGATTGTGAGAATTTAATTCTTTAGTTGTCTCTTAAAAATTGCAATTATGAGAAATAAAGTTATTTATTTAGAATTTATCCATCCCGGATGTTGATAAGGTAATTATGGTTAAATTATTGGTGTACATTTTTAATGTAAATGTCTGAGGACATTGATGATGAAAAATATGATTTTTTATTTACTGGTATCGTTAATGAAACTACAAATTTTACGAAATAAAACGTATACTGTTTGCTGCACGATATAACGTTATTGTTGTTTCCTAGTTTGTGCGTATATATACATAAGTCATCGCAAAGCGAGACTTACATGAATACATACATGGAATTTTTAAGAAAAGCGCAAATGTGCGACCACTTATAACCCATATACGATGTGCACGCGGTTCTTTAAATGCAAATTACAGATCAAGGACAACTTAAACTTAAATATCAATGTGTGGTCTGGTTCAAATGGGATTATTTAATAGGCTGATTTATGATCTAGCTACTGGAAAAACCAATTTCGAAAATTACAAAAATTTCCAATTATAATTAAATAAAAAAAATGATTGTTATTTTATCACATAATCTGAAAGTGAGTGGATTAATTTTATATGGTTTATACGAAATGAAAAACTATGACTTGTAGACAGCTAGTGAATAGTAAATATACTCAAACACAAAGGTTGATATTTAGCGAAATCTGAATGAGAAAAATAAAATAATAAGCTCATATCAGAGCATTAGAATGGTATTCGCGGTAGGTATACGTAAAAACGTTTAATAAGAAATGCGAAACGGTTACGTTAATGAACTTGAAATATGGAAATTAGACACACACACATTGACATGTACAAAAAGATAACTTAAAATTAACTTATTATTAGCTACTGATTAAATCCCAACACGACGACGAGAACACTTTGTATGTTGTTGATATTTGACAATTCACAGACGCAATTCTGAGGCGTAGATGACAACAGTCGTTATAATGACAGGATACACGCCAACCATCACCGGTCCCGTTATAGAAAGCATATCCAATATAGTACGTAAATAATGTATCATTGCTGGATCATTCCTGAAAAAAAAACGCAGACAACAGTTGTTCTTTCGACATTGATTATTTACTAATGCGATCGGTATTCTTATAGGACATTTAACTTACTCTGATGAATAATAGCATTTGATTTTCTTAACCATAAATGTTTGGCCACCTATCCGATACGAGTACCAAACTATCAACCATCAACATATTCCATGCATGTCATATTCGTTTTTCACAAAAATCCTGATAGGTTCACCATCTATAAAATCTCGCACGGTGGCGTATTTACGGAGGGGTGATACGTGGGATAGATCCACCTCCATTGACCTTTTTTTGTAATAGACAGTTGTATTATTTTCTGTATTTCTCAATATGATATTACTTTTAAGTATGTCTGTTTTTTAAATGTTCTAATCTTACTAATTGTACCGCTCTGATATATTAATCTTCGGCCATATATGCGACTATCGGTCGAGAAATACATATACCTATATAGTAGTATATGCTGCATTGTAATTTTTATTTCTGCTAATTATTTTTCATGGAAAATTGTTTATAATAAACCCGATAAGCAGTCGGTAAATAAAACGAAATGACTATCAAGACCATGGATTTACTTAAAAAAAATTTGTTACTAGTGGGTATAGGACTTAGTGTATGATATCGTGATTTGTGAATACTTTGAATAGTACATTTTCTGGTACGGTCGTCATTCCGAGTACTGACTTTCACACATTATTTTATTATTTAATTACAAATAAAAGAGTTTGAACAACATTAAGTATTACATAAGCAATAGTTTGACAGAAGTAAATATTTAATCAAGTTTCCTGTTCAATATTGAAATATAATTATAAGCTAAAAATTATTATATACCTAGTTTATTAGAACCGGCTTAATGGTTTGGCTTTATTGGCATGTGACGGGTCGATACAAATCATGCAAAATGAGATTATCGATGAACTCAGCATCCAAAATATTAGAAAAATGGATTTTGAATTATAACTTATATTAACTACTCAATTAAAAGAAACATTCTGATAGGAAAAATCTTTATTTAACTCAAACGACACATACTTAACGCACACCAATGGCAAAGCCTCACACACGGGCAACAACTAACATGTCGTATACAACTACACAAGTACAACTATCGCATACATCGACGAGCGCACCCTAGTGGCTCAGGTGTTCTCATTCCCCCTATGTTGTTCTCAACCGGAACATAACGATACTTGTAAACTTTTAATGGTCCACAAACACAATGCATTTTACAATAACAATTTATTGAACTTGACAATTTAAAACAATAAATGTAGAAATGAACATACAATTCTTAACAATTTAACAATTAATAAGTATTAGCCATACAACATATCATAAACTATTATAATAATAATGAGAACTCCACATAAAAATTAGTAATCAAGAAAAATAATACAAATAGATAGTTAGAATTGGTATAATTAATTCTATTTCAAATATTATGGCCAAGATTTCAAAACAATAACATTCGAATTGAGTGTTTAATAAGAAATCAAAAAAATGTATTTTTTTGAATTTGTAAATATTAACATAAATTATAGTCCTAAATGGTGTTTATGAAATATTATGTAGTGTTATTAATAATTGATGGAAACGATATTAATAATTCATTTTTTAAATCTAAAGGTCCAGGTTTAAAGATAAAAACTTAAAAACTCAGTATTTTATATGCATTTAAAAACATTGAATTTATGACATTTCGTCAAAATGAACATATAAAACATGTTTTTTAGTGTTATGAAATATCTGGTTAAATGATTGAGCTTGTTCTAAGTAATGGTAATAATAATTCATTTTCTAAATATAATGGTCCAGGTTTGAATATAAAAACTTAAAAACTCAGTATTTTATATGCATTTCAAAAAATGAAAAATAATGATTTGTCAAAATTAGCATATAAAATATGTTTTATAGTGTTTATCTAATATAAGGTAAAACAATTCATTTTATTCTACGTAAAGTTATAAATAATTAATTTTTTAAATCTAATGGTCCAGGTTTGAAGATAAAAACTTAAAAACTCAGTATTTTATATGCATTTGAAAACATTGAATTTATGACATTTCGTCAAAATGAACATATAAAACATGTTTTTTAGTGATTATGAAATATCATATTAAATTGTAAATAAAATTTAATGAAACCTTAAAAATATTACTCTTTCTTAATGTTATGGTCAAGGTAAGAAGATAACAACTTAAGAATTCAATAATTTACTAGCATTTGAAAAAAACGTATATATAATATTTCGTCAAAATGAACATATAAAACATGTTCTTTAGTGATTATGAAATTGTAAATAAAATTTAATGAAACCTTAAAAATATTACTTATTCTCAATCTTATGGTCAAGGTTTGAAGATAATAACTTAAGAATTCAGTATGTTATAAGCATTTGAAAACATTGAATTCATGATATTTCGTCAAAATTACTATGTAAAACCTTTTTTAGTGTTTATGAAATATCTGGTTAAATGATTGAGCTTGTTCTAAGTAATGGTAATAATAATTCATTTTCTAAATATAATGGTAACATTTCAAGACAATAACATTGAAATTCAGTGTTTTATAAGCAAATTAAAATTATGAATTTTTTTGAATTTGTAAAAATAAACACAAATTTCAGCCCTATATAGTGTTTATGAAATATTAGGAAAAGTGTTATTAATAATTGATGAAAACGGTATAAATAATTCATTTTCTAAATCTAATGGGCCAGGTTTGAAAATAAAAACATAAAAATTCAGTATTTTATCAGCATTTCAAAAAATGAAAAATAATGATTTGTCAAAATTAGCATATAAAATATGTTTTATAGTGTTTATCTAATATAAGGTAAAACAATTCATTTTATTCTACGTAAAGTTATAAATAATTAATTTTTTAAATCTAATGGTCCAGGTTTGAAGATAAAAACTTAAAAACTCAGTATTTTATATGCATTTGAAAACATTGAATTTATGACATTTCGTCAAAATGAACATATAAAACATGTTTTTTAGTGATTATGAAATATCATATTAAATTGTAAATAAAATTTAATGAAACCTTAAAAATATTACTCTTTCTTAATGTTATGGTCAAGGTAAGAAGATAACAACTTAAGAATTCAGTATTTTACTAGCATTTGAAAACATTGAATTCATGATATTTCGTCAAAATTACTATGTAAAACCTTTTTTAGTGTTTATGAAATATCTGGTTAAATGATTGAGCTTGTTCTAAGTAATGGTAATAATAATTCATTTTCTAAATATAATGGTAACATTTCAAGACAATAACATTGAAATTCAGTGTTTTATAAGCAAATTAAAATTATGAATTTTTTTGAATTTGTAAAAATAAACACAAATTTTAGCCCTATATAGTGTTTATGAAATATTAGGAAAAGTGTTATTAATAATTGATGAAAACGGTATAAATAATTCATTTTCTAAATCTAATGGGCCAGGTTTGAAAATATAAACATAAAAATTCAGTATTTTATCAGCATTTCAAAAAATGAAAAATAATGATTTGTCAAAATTAGCATATAAAATATGTTTTATAGTGTTTATCTAATATAAGGTAAAACAATTCATTTTATTCTACGTAAAGTTATAAATAACTAATTTTTTAAATCTAATGGTCCAGGTTTGAAGATAAAAACTTAAAAACTCAGTATTTTATATGCATTTGAAAACATTGAATTTATGACATTTCGTCAAAATGAACATATAAAACATGTTTTTTAGTGATTATGAAATATCATATGAAATTGTAAAGAAAATTTAATGAAACCTTAAAAATATTACTCTTTCTCAATCTTATGGTCAAGGTTAGAAGATAACAATTTAAGAATTCAGTGTTTTACTAGCATTTGAAAAAAACATATATATAATATTTCGTCAAAATGAACATATAAAACATGTTTTTTAGTGATTATGAAATATCATATGAAATTGTAAATAAAATTTAATGAAACCTTAAAAATATTACTTATTCTCAATCTTATGGTCAAGGTTTGAAGATAATAACTTAAGAATTCAGTATGTTATAAGCATTTGAAAACATTGAATTCATGATATTTCGTCAAAATTACTATGTAAAACCTTTTTTAGTGTTTATGAAATATCTGGTTAAATGATTGAGCTTGTTCTAAGTAATGGTAATAATAATTCATTTTCTAAATATAATGGTAACATTTCAAGACAATAACATTGAAATTCAGTGTTTTATAAGCAAATTAAAATTATGAATTTTTTTGAATTTGTAAAAATAAACACAAATTTCAGCCCTATATAGTGTTTATGAAATATTAGGAAAAGTGTTATTAATAATTGATGAAAACGGTATAAATAATTCATTTTCTAAATCTAATGGGCCAGGTTTGAAAATAAAAACATAAAAATTCAGTATTTTATCAGCATTTCAAAAAATGAAAAATAATGCTTTGTCAAAATTAACATATAAAATATGTTTTATAGTGTTTATCTAATATAAGGTAAAACGATTCATTTTATTCTACGTAATGGTATTAATAATTAATTTTTTAAATCTAATGGTCCAGGTTTGAAGATAAAAACTTAAAAACTCAGTATTTTATATGCATTTGAAAACATTGAATTTATGACATTTCGTCAAAATGAACATATAAAACATGTTTTTTAGTGATTATGAAATATCATATGAAATTGTAAAGAAAATTTAATGAAACCTTAAAAATATTACTCTTTCTCAATCTTATGGTCAAGGTTAGAAGATAACAATTTAAGAATTCAGTGTTTTACTAGCATTTGAAAAAAACATATATATAATATTTCGTCAAAATGAACATATAAAACATGTTTTTTAGTGATTATGAAATATCATATGAAATTGTAAATAAAATTTAATGAAACCTTAAAAATATTACTTATTCTCAATCTTATGGTCAAGGTTTGAAGATAATAACTTAAAAATTCAGTATGTTATAAGCATTTGAAAACATTGAATTCATGATATTTCGTCAAAATTACTATGTAAAACCTTTTTTAGTGTTTATGAAATATCTGGTTAAATGATTGAGCTTGTTCTAAGTAATGGTAATAATAATTCATTTTCTAAATATAATGGTAAGATTTCAAGATAATAACATTGAAATTCAGTGTTTTATAAGCAAATTAAAATTATGAATTTTTTTGAATTTGTAAAAATAAACACAAATTTCAGCCCTATATAGTGTTTATGAAATATTAGGAAAAGTGTTATTAATAATTGATGAAAACGGTATAAATAATTAATTTTTTAAATCTAATGGTCCAGGTTTGAAGATAAAAACTTAAAAACTCAGTATTTTATATGCATTTCAAAAAATGAATATATAACATTTTGTCAAATTGAACATATAAAACATGTTTTTTAGTGTTATGGAATATCTGGTTAAATGATAGAGCTTGTTCTAAGAAATGGTAAGAATAATTCATATTCTAAATCTAATGGTCCAGGTTTGAAGATATAAACTTAAAAATTCAGTATTTTATATGCATTTGAAAACATTGAATATATGACATTTCGTCAAAATGAACATATAAAACATGTTTTTTAGGGATTATGAAATATCATATGAAATTGTAAATAAAATTTAATGAAACCTTAAAAATATTACTCTTTCTCAATCTTATGGTCAAGGTTAGAAGATAACAATTTAAGAATTCAGTATTTTATATGCATTTGAAAACATTGAATTTATGACATTTCGTCAAAATGAACATATAAAACATGTTTTTTAGTGATTATGAAATATCATATGAAATTGTAAACAAAATTTAATGAAACATAAAAAATATTACTCATTCTCAATCTTATGGTCAAGGTTTCAAGATAAAAACTTAAAAACTCAGTATTTTATATGCATTTGAAAACATTGAATTTATGATATTTCGTCAAAATTACTATGTAAAACCTTTTTTAGTGTTTATGAAATATCTGGTTAAATGATTGAGCTTGTTCTAAGTAATGGTAATAATAATTCATTTTCTAAAGATAATGGTAAGATTTCAAGACAATAACATTGAAATTGAGTGTTTTATAAGCAAATTAAAATTATGAATTTTTTTGAATTTGTAAAAATAAACACAAATTTCAGCCCTATATAGTGTTTATGAAATATTATGAAAAGTGTTATTAATAATTGATCAAAACGGTATAAATAATTCATTTTCTAAATCTAATGGGCCAGGTTTGAAAATATAAACATAAAAATTCAGTATTTTATCAGCATTTCAAAAAATGAAAAATAATGATTTGTCAAAATTAGCATATAAAATATGTTTTATAGTGTTTATCTAATATAAGGTAAAATAATTCATTTTATTCTACGTAAAGTTATAAATAATTAATTTTTTAAATCTAATGGTCCAGGTTTGAAGATAAAAACTTAAAAACTCAGTATTTTATATGCATTTCAAAAAATGAATATATAACATTTTGTCAAAATGAACATATAAAACATGTTTTTTAGTGTTATGGAATATCTGGTTAAATGATAGAGCTTGTTCTAAGTAATGGTAAAAATAATTAATATTCTAAATCTAATGGTCCAGGTTTGAAGATATAAACTTAAAAATTCAGTATTTTATATGCATTTAAATCATTGAATTTATGACATTTCGTCAAAATGAACATATAAAACATGTTTTTTAGTGATTATGAAATATCATATGAAATTGTAAATAAAATTTAATGAAACCTTAAAAATATTACTAATTCTCAATCTTATGGTCAAGGTTTGAAGATAAAAACTTAAAAACTCAGTATTTTATATGCATTTGAAAACTTTGAATTTATGACATTTCGTCAAAATGAACATATAAAACATGTTTTTTAGTGATTATGAAATATCATATTAAATTGTAAATAAAATTTAATGAAACCTTAAAAATATTACTCTTTCTCAATCTTATGGTCAAGGTTAGAAGATAACAATTTAAGAATTCAGTATTTTACTAGCATTTGAAAAAAACGTATATATAATATTTCGTCAAAATGAACATATAAAACATGTTTTTTCGTGATTATGAAATATCATATGAAATTCTAAATAAAATTTAATGAAACCTTAAAAATATTACTCATTCTCAATCTTATGGTCAAGGTTTGAAGATAAAAACTTAAAAACTCAGTATTTTATATGCATTTGAAAACATTGAATTCATGATATTTCGTCAAAATTACTATGTAAAACCTTTTTTAGTGTTTATGAAATATCTGGTTAAATGATTGAGCTTGTTCTAAGTAATGGTAATAATAATTCATTTTCTAAAAATAATGAGCATGGTTTGAAAATATAAACTTAAAAATTCAGTATTTTATCAGCATTTCAAAAAATGAATGTATAACATTTTGTCAAAATTAACATATAAAACATGTTTTTTAGTGTTATGGAATATCTGGTTAAATGATAGAGCTTGTTCTAAGAAATGGTAAGAATAATTCATATTCTAAATCTAATGGTCCAGGTTTGAAGATATAAACTTAAAAATTCAGTATGTTATAAGCATTTGAAAACATTGAATTCATGATATTTCGTCAAAATTACTATGTAAAACCTTTTTTAGTGTTTATGAAATATCTGGTTAAATGATTGAGCTTGTTCTAAGTAATGGTAATAATAATTCATTTTCTAAAGATAATGGTAAGATTTCAAGACAATAACAGTGAAATTGAGTGTTTTATAAGCAAATTAAAATTATGAATTTTTTTGAATTTGTAAAAATAAACACAAATTTCAGCCCTATATAGTGTTTATGAAATATTATGAAAAGTGTTATTAATAATTGATCAAAACGGTATAAATAATTCATTTTCTAAATCTAATGGGCCAGGTTTGAAAATATAAACATAAAAATTCAGTATTTTATCAGCATTTCAAAAAATGAATATATAACATTTTGTCAAATTGCACATATAAAACATGTTTTTTAGTGTTATGGAATATCTGGTTAAATGATAGAGCTTGTTCTAAGAAATGGTAAGAATAATTCATATTCTAAATCTAATGGTCCAGGTTTGAAGATATAAACTTAAAAATTCAGTATTTTATATGCATTTGAAAACATTGAATATATGACATTTCGTCAAAATGAACATATAAAACATGTTTTTTAGGGATTATGAAATATCATATGAAATTGTAAATAAAATTTAATGAAACCTTAAAAATATTACTCATTCTCAATCTTATGGTCAAGGTTTCAAGATAAAAACTTAAAAACTCAGTATTTTATATGCATTTGAAAACATTGAATTTATGATATTTCGTCAAAATTACTATGTAAAACCTTTTTTAGTGTTTATGAAATATCTGGTTAAATGATTGAGCTTGTTCTAAGTAATGGTAATAATAATTCATTCTCTAAAGATAATGGTAAGATTTCAAGACAATAACATTGAAATTGAGTGTTTTATAAGCAAATTAAAATTATGAATTTTTTTGAATTTGTAAAAATAAACACAAATTTCAGCCCTATATAGTGTTTATGAAATATTATGAAAAGTGTTATTAATAATTGATCAAAACGGTATAAATAATTCATTTTCTAAATCTAATGGGCCAGGTTTGAAAATATAAACATAAAAATTCAGTATTTTATCAGCATTTCAAAAAATGAATATATAACATTTTGTCAAATTGAACATATAAAACATGTTTTTTAGTGTTATGGAATATCTGGTTAAATGATAGAGCTTGTTCTAAGAAATGGTAAGAATAATTCATATTCTAAATCTAATGGTCCAGGTTTGAAGATATAAACTTAAAAATTCAGTATTTTATATGCATTTGAAAACATTGAATATATGACATTTCGTCAAAATGAACATATAAAACATGTTTTTTAGGGATTATGAAATATCATATTAAATTGTAAATAAAATTTAATGAAACCTTAAAAATATTACTCATTCTCAATCTTATGGTCAAGGTTTCAAGATAAAAACTTAAAAACTCAGTATTTTATATGCATTTGAAAACATTGAATTTATGATATTTCGTCAAAATTACTATGTAAAACCTTTTTTAGTGTTTATGAAATATCTGGTTAAATGATTGAGCTTGTTCTAAGTAATGGTAATAATAATTCATTTTCTAAAGATAATGGTAAGATTTCAAGACAATAACATTGAAATTGAGTGTTTTATAAGCAAATTAAAATTATGAATTTTTTTGAATTTGTAAAAATAAACACAAATTTCAGCCCTATATAGTGTTTATGAAATATTATGAAAAGTGTTATTAATAATTGATCAAAACGGTATAAAAAATTCATTTTCTAAATCTAATGGGCCAGGTTTGAAAATATAAACATAAAAATTCAGTATTTTATCAGCATTTCAAAAAATGAAAAATAATGATTTGTCAAAATTAGCATATAAAATATGTTTTATAGTGTTTATCTAATATAAGGTAAAATAATCCATTTTATTCTACGTAAAGTTATAAATAATTAATTTTTTAAATCTAATGGTCCAGGTTTGAAGATAAAAACTTAAAAACTCAGTATTTTATATGCATTTCAAAAAATGAATATATAACATTTTGTCAAAATGAACATATAAAACATGTTTTTTAGTGTTATGGAATATCTGGTTAAATGATAGAGCTTGTTCTAAGTAATGGTAAAAATAATTCATATTCTAAATCTAATGGTCCAGGTTTGAAGATATAAACTTAAAAATTCAGTATTTTATATGCATTTAAATCATTGAATTTATGACATTTCGTCAAAATGAACATATAAAACATGTTTTTTAGTGTTATGGAATATCTGGTTAAATGATAGAGCTTGTTCTAAGAAATGGTAAGAATAATTCATATTCTAAATCTAATGGTCCAGGTTTGAAGATATAAACTTAAAAATTCAGTATTTTATATGCATTTGAAAACATTGAATATATGACATTTCGTCAAAATGAACATATAAAACATGTTTTTTAGTGATTATGAAATATCATATGAAATTGTAAATAAAATTTAATGAAACCTTAAAAATATTATTCTTTCTCAATCTTATGGTCAAGGTTAGAAGATAACAATTTAAGAATTCAGTATTTTACTAGCATTTGAAAAAAACGTATATATAATATTTTGTCAAAATGAACATATAAAACATGTTTTTTAGTGATTATGAAATATCATATGAAATTGTAAATAAAATTTAATGAAACCTTAAAAATATTACTTATTCTCAATCTTATGGTCAAGGTTTGAAGATAATAACTTAAGAATTCAGTATGTTATAAGCATTTGAAAACATTGAATTCATGATATTTCGTCAAAATTACTATGTAAAACCTTTTTTAGTGTTTATGAAATATCTGGTTAAATGATTGAGCTTGTTCTAAGTAATGGTAATAATAATTCATTTTCTAATTAAAATGGTAAGATTTCAAGATAATAACATTGAAATTCAGTGTTTTATAAGCAAATTAAAATTATGAATTTTTTTGAATTTGTAAAAATAAACACAAATTTCAGCCCTATATAGTGTTTATGAAATATTAGGAAAAGTGTTATTAATAATTGATGAAAACGGTATAAATAATTAATTTTTTAAATCTAATGGTCCAGGTTTGATGATAAAAACTTAAAAACTCAGTATTTTATATGCATTTCAAAAAATGAATATATAACATTTTGTCAAAATGAACATATAAAACATGTTTTTTAGTGATATGAAATATCTGGTTAAATGATTGAGCTTGTTCTAAGTAATGGTAATAATTATTCATTTTCTAAATATAATGGGCCAGGTTTGAAAATATAAACTTAAAAATTCAGTATTTTATCAGCATTTCAAAAAATGAATGTATAACATTTTGTCAAAATTAACATATAAAACATGTTTTTTAGTGTTATGGAATATCTGGTTAAATGATAGAGCTTGTTCTAAGTAATGGTAAAAATAATTCATATTCTAAATCTAATGGTCCAGGTTTGAAGATATAAACTTAAAAATTCAGTATTTTATATGCATTTGAAAACATTGAATTTAAGACATTTCGTCAAAATTAACATATAAAACATGTTTTTTAGTGTTATGGAATATCTGGTTAAATGATAGAGCTTGTTCTAAGTAATGGTAAAAATAATTCATATTCTAAATCTAATGGTCCAGGTTTGAAGATATAAACTTAAAAATTCAGTATTTTATATGCATTTGAAAACATTGAATTTATGACATTTCGTCAAAATGAACATATAAAACATGTTTTTTAGGGATTATGAAATATCATATGAAATTGTAAATAAAATTTTATGAAACCTTAAAAATATTACTCTTTCTCAATCTTATGGTCAAGGTTAGAAGATAACAATTTAAGAATTCAGTATTTTATATGCATTTGAAAACATTGAATTTATGACATTTCGTCAAAATGAACATATAAAACATGTTTTTTAGTGATTATGAAATATCATATGAAATTGTAAATAAAATTTAATGAAACCTTAAAAATATTACTTATTCTCAATCTTATGGTCAAGGTTTGAAGATAATAACTTAAGAATTCAGTATGTTATAAGCATTTGAAAACATTGAATTCATGATATTTCGTCAAAATTACTATGTAAAAACTTTTTTAGTGTTTATGAAATATCTGGTTAAATGATTGAGCTTGTTCTAAGTAATGGTAATAATAATTCATTTTCTAAAAATAATGAGCATGGTTTGAAAATATAAACTTAAAAATTCAGTATTTTATCAGCATTTCAAAAAATGAATGTATAACATTTTGTCAAAATTAACATATAAAACATGTTTTTTAGTGTTATGGAATATCTGGTTAAATGATAGAGCTTGTTCTAAGAAATGGTAAGAATAATTCATATTCTAAATCTAATGGTCCAGGTTTGAAGATATAAACTTAAAAATTCAGTATGTTATAAGCATTTGAAAACATTGAATTCATGATATTTCGTCAAAATTACTATGTAAAAACTTTTTTAGTGTTTATGAAATATCTGGTTAAATGATTGAGCTTGTTCTAAGTAATGGTAATAATAATTCATTTTCTAAATATAATGGTAAGATTTCAAGATAATAACATTGAAATTCAGTGTTTTATAAGCAAATTAAAATTATGAATTTTTTTGAATTTGTAAAAATAAACACAAATTTCAGCCCTATATAGTGTTTATGAAATATTAGGAAAAGTGTTATTAATAATTGATGAAAACGGTATAAATAAATAATTTTTTAAATCTAATGGTCCAGGTTTGAAGATAAAAACTTAAAAACTCAGTATTTTATATGCATTTCAAAAAATGAATATATAACATTTTGTCAAATTGAACATATAAAACATGTTTTTTAGTGTTATGGAATATCTGGTTAAATGATAGAGCTTGTTCTAAGAAATGGTAAGAATAATTCATATTCTAAATCTAATGGTCCAGGTTTGAAGAAATAAACTTAAAAATTCAGTATTTTATATGCATTTGAAAACATTGAATATATGACATTTCGTCAAAATGAACATATAAAACATGTTTTTTAGGGATTATGAAATATCATATGAAATTGTAAATAAAATTTAATGAAACCTTAAAAATATTACTCTTTCTCAATCTTATGGTCAAGGTTAGAAGATAACAATTTAAGAATTCAGTATTTTATATGCATTTGAAAACATTGAATTTATGACATTTCGTCAAAATGAACATATAAAACATGTTTTTTAGTGATTATGAAATATCATATGAAATTGTAAACAAAATTTAATGAAACCTAAAAAATATTACTCATTCTCAATCTTATGGTCAAGGTTTCAAGATAAAAACTTAAAAACTCAGTATTTTATATGCATTTGAAATAATTGAATTTATGATATTTCGTCAAAATTACTATGTAAAACCTTTTTTAGTGTTTATGAAATATCTGGTTAAATGATTGAGCTTGTTCTAAGTAATGGTAATAATAATTCATTTTCTAAAGATAATGGTAAGATTTCAAGACAATAACATTGAAATTGAGTGTTTTATAAGCAAATTAAAATTATGAATTTTTTTGAATTTGTAAAAATAAACACAAATTTCAGCCCTATATAGTGTTTATGAAATATTATGAAAAGTGTTATTAATAATTGATCAAAACGGTATAAATAATTCATTTTCTAAATCTAATGGGCCAGGTTTGAAAATATAAACATAAAAATTCAGTATTTTATCAGCATTTCAAAAAATGAAAAATAACGATTTGTCAAAATTAGCATATAAAATATGTTTTATAGTGTTTATCTAATATAAGGTAAAATAATTCATTTTATTCTACGTAAAGTTATAAATAATTAATTTTTTAAATCTAATGGTCCAGGTTTGAAGATAAAAACTTAAAAACTCAGTATTTTATATGCATTTCAAAAAATGAATATATAACATTTTGTCAAAATGAACATATAAAACATGTTTTTTAGTGTTATGGAATATCTGGTTAAATGATAGAGCTTGTTCTAAGTAATGGTAAAAATAATTCATATTCTAAATCTAATGGTCCAGGTTTGAAGATATAAACTTAAAAATTCAGTATATTATATGCATTTAAATCATTGAATTTATGACATTTCGTCAAAATGAACATATAAAACATGTTTTTTAGTGATTATGAAATATCATATGAAATTGTAAATAAAATTTAATGAAACCTTAAAAATATTACTCTTTCTCAATCTTATGGTCAAGGTTAGAAGATAACAATTTAAGAATTCAGTATTTTACTAGCATTTGAAAAAAACGTATATATAATATTTCGTCAAAATGAACATATAAAACATGTTTTTTCGTGATTATGAAATATCATATGAAATTCTAAATAAAATTTAATGAAACCTTAAAAATATTACTCATTCTCAATCTTATGGTCAAGGTTTGAAGATAAAAACTTAAAAACTCAGTATTTTATATGCATTTGAAAACATTGAATTCATGATATTTCGTCAAAATTACTATGTAAAACCTTTTTTAGTGTTTATGAAATATCTGGTTAAATGATTGAGCTTGTTCTAAGTAATGGTAATAATAATTCATTTACTAAAAATAATGAGCATGGTTTGAAAATATAAACTTAAAAATTCAGTATTTTATCAGCATTTCAAAAAATGAATGTATAACATTTTGTCAAAATTAACATATAAAACATGTTTTTTAGTGTTATGGAATATCTGGTTAAATGATAGAGCTTGTTCTAAGAAATGGTAAGAATAATTCATATTCTAAATCTAATGGTCCAGGTTTGAAGATATAAACTTAAAAATTCAGTATGTTATAAGCATTTGAAAACATTGAATTCATGATATTTCGTCAAAATTACTATGTAAAAACTTTTTTAGTGTTTATGAAATATCTGGTTAAATGATTGAGCTTGTTCTAAGTAATGGTAATAATAATTCATTTTCTAAATATAATGGTAAGATTTCAAGATAATAACATTGAAATTCAGTGTTTTATAAGCAAATTAAAATTATGAATTTTTTTGAATTTGTAAAAATAAACACAAATTTCAGCCCTATATAGTGTTTATGAAATATTAGGAAAAGTGTTATTAATAATTGATGAAAACGGTATAAATAATTAATTTTTTAAATCTAATGGTCCAGTTTTGAAGATAAAAACTTAAAAACTCAGTATTTTATATGCATTTCAAAAAATGAATATATAACATTTTGTCAAAATGAACATATAAAACATGTTTTTTAGTGTTATGGAATATCTGGTTAAATGATAGAGCTTGTTCTAAGAAATGGTAAAAATAATTCATATTCTAAATCTAATGGTCCAGGTTTGAAGATATAAACTTAAAAATTCAGTATTTTATATGCATTTGAAAACATTGAATATATGACATTTCGTCAAAATGAACATATAAAACATGTTTTTTAGTGATTATGAAATATCATATGAAATTGTAAATAAAATTTAATGAAACCTTAAAAACATTACTCTTTCACAATCTTATGGTCAAGGTTAGAAGATAACAATTTAAGAATTCAGTATTTTACTAGCATTTGAAAAAAACGTATATATAATATTTTGTCAAAATGAACATATAAAACATGTTTTTTAGTGATTATGAAATATCATATGAAATTGTAAATAAAATTTAATGAAACCTTAAAAATATTACTTATTCTCAATCTTATGGTCAAGGTTTGAAGATAATAACTTAAGAATTCAGTATGTTATAAGCATTTGAAAACATTGAATTCATGATATTTCGTCAAAATTACTATGTAAAACCTTTTTTAGTGTTATGGAATATCTGGTTAAATGATAGAGCTTGTTCTAAGTAATGGTAAAAATAATTCATATTCTAAATCTAATGGTCCAGGTTTGAAGATATAAACTTAAAAATTCAGTATTTTATATGCATTTGAAAACATTGAATTTAAGACATTTTGTCAAAATGAACATATAAAACATGTTTTTTAGTGTTATGGAATATCTGGTTAAATGATAGAGCTTGTTCTAAGAAATGGTAAAAATAATTCATATTCTAAATCTAATGGTCCAGGTTTGAAGATATAAACTTAAAAATTCAGTATTTTATATGCATTTGAAAACATTGAATATATGACATTTCGTCAAAATGAACATATAAAACATGTTTTTTAGTGATTATGAAATATCATATGAAATTGTAAATAAAATTTAATGAAACCTTAAAAACATTACTCTTTCTCAATCTTATGGTCAAGGTTAGAAGATAACAATTTAAGAATTCAGTATTTTACTAGCATTTGAAAAAAACGTATATATAATATTTTGTCAAAATGAACATATAAAACATGTTTTTTAGTGATTATGAAATATCATATGAAATTGTAAATAAAATTTAATGAAACCTTAAAAATATTACTTATTCTCAATGTTATGGTCAAGGTTTGAAGATAATAACTTAAGAATTCAGTATGTTATAAGCATTTGAAAACATTGAATTCATGATATTTCGTCAAAATTACTATGTAAAACCTTTTTTAGTGTTTATGAAATATCTGGTTAAATGATTGAGCTTGTTCTAAGTAATGGTAATAATAATTCATTTTCTAATTAAAATGGTAAGATTTCAAGATAATAACATTGAAATTCAGTGTTTTATAAGCAAATTAAAATTATGAATTTTTTTGAATTTGTAAAAATAAACACAAATTTCAGCCCTATATAGTGTTTATGAAATATTAGGAAAAGTGTTATTAATAATTGATGAAAACAGTATAAATAATTAATTTTTTAAATCTAATGGTCCAGGTTTGATGATAAAAACTTAAAAACTCAGTATTTTATATGCATTTCAAAAAATGAATATATAACATTTTGTCAAAATGAACATATAAATCATGTTTTTTAGTGATATGAAATATCTGGTTAAATGATTGAGCTTGTTCTAAGTAATGGTAATAATTATTCATTTTCTAAATATAATGGGCCAGGTTTGAAAATATAAACTTAAAAATTCAGTATTTTATCAGCATTTCAAAAAATGAATGTATAACATTTTGTCAAAATTAACATATAAAACATGTTTTTTAGTGTTATGGAATATCTGGTTAAATGATAGAGCTTGTTCTAAGTAATGGTAAAAATAATTCATATTCTAAATCTAATGGTCCAGGTTTGAAGATATAAACTTAAAAATTCAGTATTTTATATGCATTTGAAAACATTGAATTTAAGACATTTCGTCAAAATTAACATATAAAACATGTTTTTTAGTGTTATGGAATATCTGGTTAAATGATAGAGCTTGTTCTAAGTAATGGTAAAAATAATTCATTTTCTAAATCTAATGGTCCAGGTTTGAAGATATAAACTTAAAAATTCAGTATTTTATATGCATTTGAAAACATTGAATTTATGACATTTCGTCAAAATGAACATTTAAACATGTTTTTTAGGGATTATGAAATATCATATGAAATTGTAAATAAAATTTAATGAAACCTTAAAAATATTACTCTTTCTCAATCTTATGGTCAAGGTTAGAAGATAACAATTTAAGAATTCAGTATTCTATATGCATTTGAAAACATTGAATTTATGACATTTCGTCAAAATGAACATATAAAACATGTTTTTTAGTGATTATGAAATATCATATGAAATTGTAAACAAAATTTAATGAAACCTAAAAAATATTACTCATTCTCAATCTTATGGTCAAGGTTTCAAGATAAAAACTTAAAAACTCAGTATTTTATATGCATTTGAAATAATTGAATTTATGATATTTCGTCAAAATTACTATGTAAAACCTTTTTTAGTGTTTATGAAATATCTGGTTAAATGATTGAGCTTGTTCTAAGTAATGGTAATAATAATTCATTTTCTAAAGATAATGGTAAGATTTCAAGACAATAACATTGAAATTGAGTGTTTTATAAGCAAATTAAAATTATGAATTTTTTTGAATTTGTAAAAATAAACACAAATTTCAGCCCTATATAGTGTTTATGAAATATTATGAAAAGTGTTATTAATAATTGATCAAAACGGTATAAATAATTCATTTTCTAAATCTAATGGGCCAGGTTTGAAAATATAAACATAAAAATTCAGTATTTTATCAGCATTTCAAAAAATGAAAAATAACGATTTGTCAAAATTAGCATATAAAATATGTTTTATAGTGTTTATCTAATATAAGGTAAAATAATTCATTTTATTCTACGTAAAGTTATAAATAATTAATTTTTTAAATCTAATGGTCCAGGTTTGAAGATAAAAACTTAAAAACTCAGTATTTTATATGCATTTCAAAAAATGAATATATAACATTTTGTCAAAATGAACATATAAAACATGTTTTTTAGTGTTATGGAATATCTGGTTAAATGATAGTGCTTGTTCTAAGTAATGGTAAAAATAATTCATATTCTAAATCTAATGGTCCAGGTTTGAAGATATAAACTTAAAAATTCAGTATTTTATATGCATTTAAATCATTGAATTTATGACATTTCGTCAAAATGAACATGTAAAACATGTTTTTTAGTGATTATGAAATATCATATTAAATTGTAAATAAAATTTAATGAAACCTTAAAAATATTACTCTTTCTCAATCTTATGGTCAAGGTTTGAAGATAAAAACTTAAAAACTCAGTATTTTATATGCATTTGAAAACTTTGAATTTATGACATTTCGTCAAAATGAACATATAAAACATGTTTTTTAGTGATTATGAAATATCATATTAAATTGTAAATAAAATTTAATGAAACCTTAAAAATATTACTCATTCTCAATCTTATGGTCAAGGTTTGAAGATAAAAACTTAAAAACTCAGTATTTTATATGCATTTGAAAACATTGAATTCATGATATTTCGTCAAAATTACTATGTAAAACCTTTTTTAGTGTTTATGAAATATCTGGTTAAATGATTGAGCTTGTTCTAAGTAATGGTAATAATAATTCATTTTCTAAAAATAATGAGCATGGTTTGAAAATATAAACTTAAAAATTCAGTATTTTATCAGCATTTCAAAAAATGAATGTATAACATTTTGTCAAAATTAACATATAAAACATGTTTTTTAGTGTTATGGAATATCTGGTTAAATGATTGAGCTTGTTCTAAGTAATGGTAATAATAATTCATTTTCTAAATATAATGGTAAGATTTCAAGATAATAACATTGAAATTCAGTGTTTTATAAGCAAATTAAAATTATGAATTTTTTTGAATTTGTAAAAATAAACACAAATTTCAGCCCTATATAGTGTTTATGAAATATTAGGAAAAGTGTTATTAATAATTGATGAAAACGGTATAAATAATTAATTTTTTAAATCTAATGGTCCAGGTTTGAAGATATAAACTTAAAAATTCAGTATTTTATATGCATTTGAAAACATTGAATATATGAAATTTCGTCAAAATGAACATATAAAACATGTTTTTTAGTGTTATGAAATATCTGGTTAAATGATTGAGCTTGTTCTAAGTAATGGTAATAATAATTCATTTTCTAAATATAATGGGCCAGGTTTTAAAATATAAACTTAAAAATTCAGTATTTTATCAGTATTTCTAAAAATGAATGTATAACATTTTGTCAAAATTAACATATAAAACATGTTTTTTAGTGTTATGGAATATCTGGTTAAATGATAGAGCTTGTTCTAAGTAATAGTAAAAATAATTCATATTCTAAATCTAATGGTCCAGGTTTGAAGATATAAACTTAAAAATTCAGTATTTTATATGCATTTGAAAACATTGAATTTATGACATTTCGTCAAAATGAACATATAAAACATGTTTTTTAGTGATTATGAAATATCATATTAAATTGAAAATAAAATTTAATGAAACCTTAAAAATATTACTCTTTCTCAATCTTATGGTCAAGGTTAGAAGATAACAATTTAAGAATTCAGTATTTTACTAGCATTTGAAAAAAATGAATATATAACATTTTGTGAAAATGAAATTATAAAACATGTTCTTTAGTGTTATGGAATATCTGGTTAAATGATAGAGCTTGTTCTAAGTAATGGTAAAAATAATTCATATTCTAAATCTAATGGTCCAGGTTTGAAGATATAAACTTAAAAATTCAGTATTTTATATGCATTTGAAAACATTGAATTTATGACATTTCGTCAAAATGAACATATAAAACATGTTTTTTAGTGATTATGAAATATCATATGAAATTGTAAAGAAAATTTAATGAAACCTTAAAAATATTACTCTTTCTCAATCTTATGGTCAAGGTTAGAAGATAACAATTTAAGAATTCAGTGTTTTACTAGCATTTGAAAAAAACATATATATAATATTTCGTCAAAATGAACATATAAAACATGTTCTTTAGTGTTATGGAATATCTGGTTAAATGATAGAGCTTGTTCTAAGTAACGGTAAAAATAATTTATATTCTAAATCTAATGGTCCAGGTTTGAAGATATAAACTTAAAAATTCAGTATTTTATCAGCATTTCAAAAAATGAATATATAACATTTAGTCAAAATTAACATATAAAACATGTTTTTTAGTGTTATGGAATATCTGGTTAAATGATAGAGCTTGTTCTAAGTAATGGTAAAAATAATTCATATTCTAAATCTAATGGTCCAGGTTTGAAGATATAAACTTAAAAATTCAGTATTTTATATGCATTTGAAAACATTGAATTTATGACATTTCGTCAAAATGAACATATAAAACATGTTTTTTAGTGATTATGAAATATCATATGAAATTGTAAAGAAAATTTAATGAAACCTTAAAAATATTACTCTTTCTCAATCTTATGGTCAAGGTTAGAAGATAACAATTTAAGAATTCAGTATTTTACTAGCATTTGAAAAAAATGAATATATAACATTTTGTGAAAATGAAATTATATAACATGTTCTTTAGTGTTATGGAATATCTGGTTAATTGATAGAGCTTTTTCTAAGTAATGGTAAAAATAATTTATATTCTAAATCTAATGGTCCAGGTTTGAAGATATAAACTTAAAAATTCAGTATTTTATCAGCATTTCAAAAAATGAATATATAACATTTTGTCAAAATTAACATATAAAACATGTTTTTTAGTGTTATGGAATATCTGGTTAAATGATAGAGCTTGTTCTAAGTAATGGTAAAAATAATTCATATTCTAAATCTAATGGTCCAGGTTTGAAGATATAAACTTAAAAATTCAGTATTTTATATGCATTTGAAAACATTGAATTTATGACATTTCGTCAAAATTACTATGTAAAACCTTTTTTAGTGTTTATGAAATATCTGGTTAAATGATTGAGCTTGTTCTAAGTAATGGTAATAATAATTCATTTTCTAAATATAATGGTAAGATTTCAAGATAATAACATTGAAATTCAGTGTTTTATAAGCAAATTAAAATTATGAATTTTTTTGAATTTGTAAAAATAAACACAAATTTCAGCCCTATATAGTGTTTATGAAATATTAGGAAAAGTGTTATTAATAATTGATGAAAACGGTATAAATAATTAATTTTTTAAATCTAATGGTCCAGGTTTGAAGATAAAAACTTAAAAACTCAGTATTTTATATGCATTTCAAAAAATGAATATATAACATTTTGTCAAAATGAACATATAAAACATGTTTTTTAGTGTTATGGAATATCTGGTTAAATGATAGAGCTTTTTCTAAGTAATGGTAAGAATAATTCATATTCTAAATCTAATGGTCCAGGTTTGAAGATATAAACTAAAAAATTCAGTATTTTATATGCATTTGAAAACATTGAATTTATGACATTTCGTCAAAATGAACATATAAAACATGTTTTTTAGTAATTATGAAATATCATATGAAATTGTAAATAAAATTTAATGAAACCTTAAAAATATTACTCTTTCTCAATCTTATGGTCAAGGTTAGAAGATAACAATTTAAGAATTCAGTATTTTACTAGCATTTGAAAAAAATGAATATATAACATTTTGTGAAAATGAAATTATAAAACATGTTCTTTAGTGTTATGGAATATCTGGTTAAATGATAGAGCTTGTTCTAAGTAACGGTAAAAATAATTTATATTCTAAATCTAATGGTCCAGGTTTGAAGATATAAACTTAAAAATTCAGTATTTTATATGCATTTGAAAACATTGAATATATGACATTTCGTCAAAATGAACATATAAAACATGTTTTTTAGGGATTATGAAATATCATATGAAATTGTAAATAAAATTTAATGAAACCTTAAAAATATTACTTATTCTCAATCTTATGGTCAAGGTTTGAAGATAATAACTTAAGAATTCAGTATGTTATAAGCATTTGAAAACATTGAATTCATGATATTTCGTCAAAATTACTATGTAAAACCTTTTTTAGTGTTTATGAAATATCTGGTTAAATGATTGAGCTTGTTCTAAGTAATGGTAATAATAATTCATTTTCTAAATATAATGGGCCAGGTTTGAAAATATAAACTTAAAAATTCAGTATTTTATCAGTATTTCAAAAAATGAATGTATAACATTTTGTCAAAATTAACATATAAAACATGTTTTTTAGTGTTATGGAATATCTGGTTAAATGATAGAGCTTGTTCTAAGTAATAGTAAAAATAATTCATATTCTAAATCTAATGGTCCAGGTTTGAAGATATAAACTTAAAAATTCAGTATTTTATATGCATTTGAAAACATTGAATTTATGACATTTCGTCAAAATGAACATATAAAACATGTTTTTTAGTGATTATGAAATATCATATTAAATTGTAAATAAAATTTAATGAAACCTTAAAAATATTACTCTTTCTCAATCTTATGGTCAAGGTTAGAAGATAACAATTTAAGAATTCAGTATTTTCTTAGCATTTGAAAAAAATGAATATATAACATTTTGTGAAAATGAAATTATAAAACATGTTCTTTAGTGTTATGGAATATCTGGTTAAATGATAGAGCTTGTTCTAAGTAATGGTAAAAATAATTTATATTCTAAATCTAATGGTCCAGGTTTGAAGATATAAACTTAAAAATTCAGTATTTTATCAGCATTTCAAAAAATGAATATATAACATTTTGTCAAAATTATCATATAAAACATGTTTTTTAGTGTTATGGAATATCTGGTTAAATGATAGAGCTTGTTCTAAGTAATAGTAAAAATAATTCATATTCTAAATCTAATGGTCCAGGTTTGAAGATATAAACTTAAAAATTCAGTATTTTATATGCATTTGAAAACATTGATTTTATGACATTTCGTCAAAATGAACATATAAAACATGTTTTTTAGTGATTATGAAATATCATATTAAATTGTAAATAAAATTTAATGAAACCTTAAAAATATTACTCATTCTCAATCTTATGGTCAAGGTTTGAAGATAAAAACTTAAAAACTCAGTATTTTATATGCATTTGAAAACATTGAATTTATGACATTTCGTCAAAATGAACATATAAAACATGTTTTATAGTGATTATGAAATATCATATGAAATTGTAAATAAAATTTAATGAAACCTTAAAAATATTACTTATTCTCAATCTTATGGTCAAGGTTTGAAGATAATAACTTAAGAATTCAGTATGTTATAAGCATTTGAAAACATTGAATTCATGATATTTCGTCAAAATTACTATGTAAAACCTTTTTTAGTGTTTATGAAATATCTGGTTAAATGATTGAGCTTGTTCTAAGTAATGGTAATAATAATTCATTTTCTAAATATAATGGTAAGATTTCAAGATAATAACATTGAAATTCAGTGTTTTATAAGCAAATTAAAATTATGAATTTTTTTGAATTTGTAAAAATAAACACAAATTTCAGCCCTATATAGTGTTTATGAAATATTAGGAAAAGTGTTATTAATAATTGATGAAAACGGTATAAATAATTAATTTTTTAAATCTAATGGTCCAGGTTTGAAGATAAAAACTTAAAAACTCAGTATTTTATATGCATTTCAAAAAATGAATATATAACATTTTGTCAAAATGAACATATAAAACATGTTTTTTAGTGTTATGAAATATCTGGTTAAATGATTGAGCTTGTTCTAAATAATGGTAATCATAATTCATTTTCTAAATATAATGGGCCAGGTTTGAAAATATAAACTTAAAAATTCAGTATTTTATCAGTATTTCAAAAAATGAATGTATAACATTTGGTCAAAATTAACATATAAAACATGTTTTTTAGTGTTATGGAATATCTGGTTAAATGATAGAGCTTGTTCTAAGTAATGGTAAAAATAATTCATATTCTAAATCTAATGGTCCAGGTTTGAAGATATAAACTTAAAAATTCAGTATTTTATATGCATTTGAAAAACATTGAATTTATGACATTTCGTCAAAATGAACATATAAAACATGTTTTTTAGTGATTATGAAATATCATATGAAATTGTAAAGAAAATTTAATGAAACCTTAAAAATATTACTCTTTCTCAATCTTATGGTCAAGGTTAGAAGATAACAATTTAAGAATTCAGTATTTTACTAGCATTTGAAAAAAACATATATATAATATTTCGTCAAAATGAACATATAAAACATGTTTTTTAGTGATTATGAAATATCATATGAAATTGTAAATAAAATTTAATGAAACCTTAAAAATATTACTCTTTCTCAATCTTATGGTCAAGGTTAGAAGATAACAATTTAAGAATTCAGTATTTTACTAGCATTTGAAAAAAATGAATATATAACATTTTGTGAAAATGAAATTATAAAACATGTTCTTTAGTGTTATGGAATATCTGGTTAAATGATAGAGCTTGTTCTAAGTAATGGTAAAAATAATTTATATTCTAAATCTAATGGTCCAGGTTTGAAGATATAAACTTAAAAATTCAGTATTTTATCAGCATTTCAAAAAATGAATATATAACATTTTGTCAAAATTATCATATAAAACATGTTTTTTAGTGTTATGGAATATCTGGTTAAATGATAGAGCTTGTTCTAAGTTATGGTAAAAATAATTCATATTCTAAATCTAATGGTCCAGGTTTGAAGATATAAACTTAAAAATTCAGTATTTTATATGCATTTGAAAACATTGATTTTATGACATTTCGTCAAAATGAACATATAAAACATGTTTTTTAGTGATTATGAAATATCATATTAAATTGTAAATAAAATTTAATGAAACCTTAAAAATATTACTCATTCTCAATCTTATGGTCAAGGTTTGAAGATAAAAACTTAAAAACTCAGTATTTTATATGCATTTGAAAACATTGAATTTATGACATTTCGTCAAAATGAACATATAAAACATGTTTTTTAGTGATTATGAAATATCATATGAAATTGTAAATAAAATTTAATGAAACCTTAAAAATATTACTTATTCTCAATCTTATGGTCAAGGTTTGAAGATAATAACTTAAGAATTCAGTATGTTATAAGCATTTGAAAACATTGAATTCATGATATTTCGTCAAAATTACTATGTAAAACCTTTTTTAGTGTTTATGAAATATCTGGTTAAATGATTGAGCTTGTTCTAAGTAATGGTAATAATAATTCATTTTCTAAATATAATGGTAAGATTTCAAGATAATAACATTGAAATTCAGTGTTTTATAAGCAAATTAAAATTATGAATTTTTTTGAATTTGTAAAAATAAACACAAATTTCAGCCCTATATAGTGTTTATGAAATATTAGGAAAAGTGTTATTAATAATTGATGAAAACGGTATAAATAATTAATTTTTTAAATCTAATGGTCCAGGTTTGAAGATAAAAACTTAAAAACTCAGTATTTTATATGCATTTCAAAAAATGAATATATAACATTTTGTCAAAATGAACATATAAAACATGTTTTTTAGTGTTATGAAATATCTGGTTAAATGATTGAGCTTGTTCTAAGTAATGGTAATAATAATTCATTTTCTAAATATAATGGGCCAGGTTTGAAAATATAAACTTAAAAATTCAGTATTTTATCAGTATTTCAAAAAATGAATGTATAACATTTTGTCAAAATTAACATATAAAACATGTTTTTTAGTGTTATGGAATATCTGGTTAAATGATAGAGCTTGTTCTAAGTAATAGTAAAAATAATTCATATTCTAAATCTAATGGTCCAGGTTTGAAGATATAAACTTAAAAATTCAGTATTTTATATGCATTTGAAAACATTGAATTTATGACATTTCGTCAAAATGAACATATAAAACATGTTTTTTAGTGATTATGAAATATCATATTAAATTATAAATAAAATTTAATGAAACCTTAAAAATATTACTCTTTCTCAATCTTATGGTCAAGGTTAGAAGATAACAATTTAAGAATTCAGTATTTTCTTAGCATTTGAAAAAAATGAATATATAACATTTTGTGAAAATGAAATTATAAAACATGTTCTTTAGTGTTATGGAATATCTGGTTAAATGATAGAGCTTGTTCTAAGTAATGGTAAAAATAATTTATATTCTAAATCTAATGGTCCAGGTTTGAAGATATAAACTTAAAAATTCAGTATTTTATCAGCATTTCAAAAAATTAATATATAACATTTTGTCAAAATTATCATATAAAACATGTTTTTTAGTGTTATGGAATATCTGGTTAAATGATAGAGCTTGTTCTAAGTAATAGTAAAAATAATTCATATTCTAAATCTAATGGTCCAGGTTTGAAGATATAAACTTAAAAATTCAGTATTTTATATGCATTTGAAAACATTGATTTTATGACATTTCGTCAAAATGAACATATAAAACATGTTTTTTAGTGATTATGAAATATCATATTAAATTGTAAATAAAATTTAATGAAACCTTAAAAATATTACTCATTCTCAATCTTATGGTCAAGGTTTGAAGATAAAAACTTAAAAACTCAGTATTTTATATGCATTTGAAAACATTGAATTTATGACATTTCGTCAAAATGAACATATAAAACATGTTTTTTAGTGATTATGAAATATCATATGAAATTGTAAATAAAATTTAATGAAACCTTAAAAATATTGCTTATTCTCAATCTTATGGTCAAGGTCTGAAGATAATAACTTAAGAATTCAGTATGTTATAAGCATTTGAAAACATTGAATTCATGATATTTCGTCAAAATTACTATGTAAAACCTTTTTTAGTGTTTATGAAATATCTGGTTAAATGATTGAGCTTGTTCTAAGTAATGGTAATAATAATTCATTTTCTAAATATAATGGTAAGATTTCAAGATAATAACATTGAAATTCAGTGTTTTATAAGCAAATTAAAATTATGAATTTTTTTGAATTTGTAAAAATAAACACAAATTTCAGCCCTATATAGTGTTTATGAAATATTAGGAAAAGTGTTATTAATAATTGATGAAAACGGTATAAATAATTAATTTTTTAAATCTAATGGTCCAGGTTTGAAGATAAAAACTTAAAAACTCAGTATTTTATATGCATTTCAAAAAATGAATATATAACATTTTGTCAAAATGAAGATATAAAACATGTTTTTTAGTGTTATGAAATATCTGGTTAAATGATTGAGCTTGTTCTAAGTAATGGTAATCATAATTCATTTTCTAAATATAATGGGCCAGGTTTGAAAATATAAACTTAAAAATTCAGTATTTTATCAGTATTTCAAAAAATGAATGTATAACATTTTGTCAAAATTAACATATAAAACATGTTTTTTAGTGATTATGAAATATCATATTAAATTGTAAATAAAATTTAATGAAACCTTAAAAATATTACTCTTTCTCAATCTTATGGTCAAGGTTAGAAGATAACAATTTAAGAATTCAGTATTTTACTAGCATTTGAAAAAAACGTATATATAATATTTCGTCAAAATGAACATATAAAACATGTTTTTTAGTGATTATGAAATATCATATGAAATTGTAAATAAAATTTAATGAAACCTTAAAAATATTACTTATTCTCAATCTTATGGTCAAGGTTTGAAGATAATAACTTAAGAATTCAGTATGTTATAAGCATTTGAAAACATTGAATTCATGATATTTCGTCAAAATTACTATGTAAAACCTTTTTTAGTGTTTATGAAATATCTGGTTAAATGATTGAGCTTGTTCTAAGTAATGGTAATAATAATTCATTTTCTAAATATAATGGTAAGATTTCAAGATAATAACATTGAAATTCAGTGTTTTATAAGCAAATTAAAATTATGAATTTTTTTGAATTTGTAAAAATAAACACAAATTTCAGCCCTATATAGTGTTTATGAAATATTAGGAAAAGTGTTATTAATAATTGATGAAAACGGTATAAAAAATTAATTTTTTAAATCTAATGGTCCAGGTTTGAAGATAAAAACTTAAAAACTCAGTATTTTATATGCATTTCAAAAAATGAATATATAACATTTTGTCAAAATGAACATATAAAACATGTTTTTTAGTGTTATGAAATATCTGGTTAAATGATTGAGCTTGTTCTAAGTAATGGTAATAATAATTCATTTTCTAAATATAATGGGCCAGGTTTGAAAATATAAACTTAAAAATTCAGTATTTTATATGCATTTGAAAACATTGAATTTATGACATTTCGTCAAAATGAACATATAAAACATGTTTTTTAGTGATTATGAAATATCATATTAAATAGTAAATAAAATTTAATGAAACCTTAAAAATATTACTCTTTCTCAATCTTATGGTCAAGGTTAGAAGATAACAATTTAAGAATTCAGTATTTTACTAGCATTTGAAAAAAATGAATATATAACATTTTGTGAAATGAAATTATAAAACATGTTCTTTAGTGTTATGGAATATCTGGTTAAATGATAGAGCTTGTTCTAAGTAATGGTAAAAATAATTTATATTCTAAATCTAATGGTCCAGGTTTGATGATATAAACTTAAAAATTCAGTATTTTATCAGCATTTCAAAATATAAATATATAACATTTTGTCAAAATTAACATATAAAACATGTTTTTTAGTGGTATGGAATATCTGGTTAAATGATAGAGCTTGTTCTAAGTAATGGTAAAAATAATTCATATTCTAAATCTAATGGTCCAGGTTTGAAGATATAAACTTAAAAATTCAGTATTTTATATGCATTTGAAAACATTGAATTTATGACATTTCGTCAAAATGAACATATAAAACATGTTTTTTAGTGATTATGAAATATCATATGAAATTGTAAAGAAAATTTAATGAAACCTTAAAAATATTACTCTTTCTCAATCTTATGGTCAAGGTTAGAAGATAACAATTTAAGAATTCAGTGTTTTACTAGCATTTGAAAAAAACATATATATAATATTTCGTCAAAATGAACATATAAAACATGTTTTTTAGTGATTATGAAATATCATATGAAATTGTAAATAAAATTTAATGAAACCTTAAAAATATTACTTATTCTCAATCTTATGGTCAAGGTTTGAAGATAATAACTTAAGAATTCAGTATGTTATAAGCATTTGAAAACATTGAATTCATGATATTTCGTCAAAATTACTATGTAAAACCTTTTTTAGTGTTTATGAAATATCTGGTTAAATGATTGAGCTTGTTCTAAGTAATGGTAATAATAATTCATTTTCTAAATATAATGGTAAGATTTCAAGATAATAACATTGAAATTCAGTGTTTTATAAGCAAATTAAAATTATGAATTTTTTTGAATTTGTAAAAATAAACACAAATTTCAGCCCTATATAGTGTTTATGAAATATTAGGAAAAGTGTTATTAATAATTGATAAAAACGGTATAAAAAATTAATTTTTTAAATCTAATGGTCCAGGTTTGAAGATAAAAACTTAAAAACTCAGTATTTTATATGCATTTCAAAAAATGAATATATAACATTTTGTCAAAATGAACATATAAAACATGTTTTTTAGTGTTATGAAATATCTGGTTAAATGATTGAGCTTGTTCTAAGTAATGGTAATAATAATTCATTTTCTAAATATAATGGGCCAGGTTTGAAAATATAAACTTAAAAATTCAGTATTTTATATGCATTTGAAAACATTGAATTTATGACATTTCGTCAAAATGAACATATAAAACATGTTTTTTAGTGATTATGAAATATCATATTAAATTGTAAATAAAATTTAATGAAACCTTAAAAATATTACTCTTTCTCAATCTTATGGTCAAGGTTAGAAGATAACAATTTAAGAATTCAGTATTTTACTAGCATTTGAAAAAAATGAATATATAACATTTTGTCAAAATGAACATATAAAACATGTTCTTTAGTGTTATAGAATATCTGGTTAAATGATAGAGCTTGTTCTAAGTAATGGTAAAAATAATTCATATTCTAAATCTAATGGTCCAGGTTTGAAGATATAAACTTAAAAATTCAGTATTTTATATGCATTTGAAAACATTGAATTTATGACATTTCGTCAAAATGAACATATAAAACTTGTTTTTTAGTGATTATGAAATATCATATGAAATTGTAAAGAAAATTTAATGAAACCTTAAAAATATTACTCTTTCTCAATCTTATGGTCAAGGTTTGAAGATAATAACTTAAGAATTCAGTATGTTATAAGCATTTGAAAACATTGAATTCATGATATTTCGTCAAAATTACTATGTAAAACCTTTTTTAGTGTTTATGAAATATCTGGTTAAATGATTGAGCTTGTTCTAAGTAATGGTAATAATAATTCATTTTCTAAATAAAATGGTAAGATTTCAAGATAATAACATTGAAATTCAGTGTTTTATAAGCAAATTAAAATTATGAATTTTTTTGAATTTGTAAAAATAAATACAAATTTAAGCCCTATATAGTGTTTATGAAATATTAGGAAAAGTGTTATTAATAATTGATGAAAACGGTATAAATAATTTATATTCTAAATCTAATGGTCCAGGTTTGAAGATATAAACTTAAAAATTCAGTATTTTATCAGCATTTCAAAAAATTAATATATAACATTTTGTCAAAATTATCATATAAAACATGTTTTTTAGTGTTATGGAATATCTGGTTAAATGATAGAGCTTGTTCTAAGTAATAGTAAAAATAATTCATATTCTAAATCTAATGGTCCAGGTTTGAAGATATAAACTTAAAAATTCAGTATTTTATATGCATTTGAAAACATTGATTTTATGACATTTCGTCAAAATGAACATATAAAACATGTTTTTTAGTGATTATGAAATATCATATTAAATTGTAAATAAAATTTAATGAAACCTTAAAAATATTACTCATTCTCAATCTTATGGTCAAGGTTTGAAGATAAAAACTTAAAAACTCAGTATTTTATATGCATTTGAAAACATTGAATTTATGACATTTCGTCAAAATGAACATATAAAACATGTTTTTTAGTGATTATGAAATATCATATGAAATTGTAAATAAAATTTAATGAAACCTTAAAAATATTGCTTATTCTCAATCTTATGGTCAAGGTCTGAAGATAATAACTTAAGAATTCAGTATGTTATAAGCATTTGAAAACATTGAATTCATGATATTTCGTCAAAATTACTATGTAAAACCTTTTTTAGTGTTTATGAAATATCTGGTTAAATGATTGAGCTTGTTCTAAGTAATGGTAATAATAATTCATTTTCTAAATATAATGGTAAGATTTCAAGATAATAACATTGAAATTCAGTGTTTTATAAGCAAATTAAAATTATGAATTTTTTTGAATTTGTAAAAATAAACACAAATTTCAGCCCTATATAGTGTTTATGAAATATTAGGAAAAGTGTTATTAATAATTGATGAAAACGGTATAAATAATTAATTTTTTAAATCTAATGGTCCAGGTTTGAAGATAAAAACTTAAAAACTCAGTATTTTATATGCATTTCAAAAAATGAATATATAACATTTTGTCAAAATGAAGATATAAAACATGTTTTTTAGTGTTATGAAATATCTGGTTAAATGATTGAGCTTGTTCTAAGTAATGGTAATCATAATTCATTTTCTAAATATAATGGGCCAGGTTTGAAAATATAAACTTAAAAATTCAGTATTTTATCAGTATTTCAAAAAATGAATGTATAACATTTTGTCAAAATTAACATATAAAACATGTTTTTTAGTGATTATGAAATATCATATTAAATTGTAAATAAAATTTAATGAAACCTTAAAAATATTACTCTTTCTCAATCTTATGGTCAAGGTTAGAAGATAACAATTTAAGAATTCAGTATTTTACTAGCATTTGAAAAAAACGTATATATAATATTTCGTCAAAATGAACATATAAAACATGTTTTTTAGTGATTATGAAATATCATATGAAATTGTAAATAAAATTTAATGAAACCTTAAAAATATTACTTATTCTCAATCTTATGGTCAAGGTTTGAAGATAATAACTTAAGAATTCAGTATGTTATAAGCATTTGAAAACATTGAATTCATGATATTTCGTCAAAATTACTATGTAAAACCTTTTTTAGTGTTTATGAAATATCTGGTTAAATGATTGAGCTTGTTCTAAGTAATGGTAATAATAATTCATTTTCTAAATATAATGGTAAGATTTCAAGATAATAACATTGAAATTCAGTGTTTTATAAGCAAATTAAAATTATGAATTTTTTTGAATTTGTAAAAATAAACACAAATTTCAGCCCTATATAGTGTTTATGAAATATTAGGAAAAGTGTTATTAATAATTGATGAAAACGGTATAAAAAATTAATTTTTTAAATCTAATGGTCCAGGTTTGAAGATAAAAACTTAAAAACTCAGTATTTTATATGCATTTCAAAAAATGAATATATAACATTTTGTCAAAATGAACATATAAAACATGTTTTTTAGTGTTATGAAATATCTGGTTAAATGATTGAGCTTGTTCTAAGTAATGGTAATAATAATTCATTTTCTAAATATAATGGGCCAGGTTTGAAAATATAAACTTAAAAATTCAGTATTTTATATGCATTTGAAAACATTGAATTTATGACATTTCGTCAAAATGAACATATAAAACATGTTTTTTAGTGATTATGAAATATCATATTAAATAGTAAATAAAATTTAATGAAACCTTAAAAATATTACTCTTTCTCAATCTTATGGTCAAGGTTAGAAGATAACAATTTAAGAATTCAGTATTTTACTAGCATTTGAAAAAAATGAATATATAACATTTTGTGAAATGAAATTATAAAACATGTTCTTTAGTGTTATGGAATATCTGGTTAAATGATAGAGCTTGTTCTAAGTAATGGTAAAAATAATTTATATTCTAAATCTAATGGTCCAGGTTTGATGATATAAACTTAAAAATTCAGTATTTTATCAGCATTTCAAAATATAAATATATAACATTTTGTCAAAATTAACATATAAAACATGTTTTTTAGTGGTATGGAATATCTGGTTAAATGATAGAGCTTGTTCTAAGTAATGGTAAAAATAATTCATATTCTAAATCTAATGGTCCAGGTTTGAAGATATAAACTTAAAAATTCAGTATTTTATATGCATTTGAAAACATTGAATTTATGACATTTCGTCAAAATGAACATATAAAACATGTTTTTTAGTGATTATGAAATATCATATGAAATTGTAAAGAAAATTTAATGAAACCTTAAAAATATTACTCTTTCTCAATCTTATGGTCAAGGTTAGAAGATAACAATTTAAGAATTCAGTGTTTTACTAGCATTTGAAAAAAACATATATATAATATTTCGTCAAAATGAACATATAAAACATGTTTTTTAGTGATTATGAAATATCATATGAAATTGTAAATAAAATTTAATGAAACCTTAAAAATATTACTTATTCTCAATCTTATGGTCAAGGTTTGAAGATAATAACTTAAGAATTCAGTATGTTATAAGCATTTGAAAACATTGAATTCATGATATTTCGTCAAAATTACTATGTAAAACCTTTTTTAGTGTTTATGAAATATCTGGTTAAATGATTGAGCTTGTTCTAAGTAATGGTAATAATAATTCATTTTCTAAATATAATGGTAAGATTTCAAGATAATAACATTGAAATTCAGTGTTTTATAAGCAAATTAAAATTATGAATTTTTTTGAATTTGTAAAAATAAACACAAATTTCAGCCCTATATAGTGTTTATGAAATATTAGGAAAAGTGTTATTAATAATTGATAAAAACGGTATAAAAAATTAATTTTTTAAATCTAATGGTCCAGGTTTGAAGATAAAAACTTAAAAACTCAGTATTTTATATGCATTTCAAAAAATGAATATATAACATTTTGTCAAAATGAACATATAAAACATGTTTTTTAGTGTTATGAAATATCTGGTTAAATGATTGAGCTTGTTCTAAGTAATGGTAATAATAATTCATTTTCTAAATATAATGGGCCAGGTTTGAAAATATAAACTTAAAAATTCAGTATTTTATATGCATTTGAAAACATTGAATTTATGACATTTCGTCAAAATGAACATATAAAACATGTTTTTTAGTGATTATGAAATATCATATTAAATTGTAAATAAAATTTAATGAAACCTTAAAAATAATACTCTTTCTCAATCTTATGGTCAAGGTTAGAAGATAACAATTTAAGAATTCAGTATTTTACTAGCATTTGAAAAAAATGAATATATAACATTTTGTCAAAATGAACATATAAAACATGTTCTTTAGTGTTATAGAATATCTGGTTAAATGATAGAGCTTGTTCTAAGTAATGGTAAAAATAATTCATATTCTAAATCTAATGGTCCAGGTTTGAAGATATAAACTTAAAAATTCAGTATTTTATATGCATTTGAAAACATTGAATTTATGACATTTCGTCAAAATGAACATATAAAACTTGTTTTTTAGTGATTATGAAATATCATATGAAATTGTAAAGAAAATTTAATGAAACCTTAAAAATATTACTCTTTCTCAATCTTATGGTCAAGGTTTGAAGATAATAACTTAAGAATTCAGTATGTTATAAGCATTTGAAAACATTGAATTCATGATATTTCGTCAAAATTACTATGTAAAACCTTTTTTAGTGTTTATGAAATATCTGGTTAAATGATTGAGCTTGTTCTAAGTAATGGTAATAATAATTCATTTTCTAAATAAAATGGTAAGATTTCAAGATAATAACATTGAAATTCAGTGTTTTATAAGCAAATTAAAATTATGAATTTTTTTGAATTTGTAAAAATAAACACAAATTTAAGCCCTATATAGTGTTTATGAAATATTAGGAAAAGTGTTATTAATAATTGATGAAAACGGTATAAATAATTAATTTTTTAAATCTAATGCTCCAGGTTTGAAGATAAAAACTTAAAAACTCAGTATTTTATATGCATTTCAAAAAATGAATATATAACATTTTGTCAAAATGAACATATAAAATATGTTTTATAGTGTTTATCTAATATAAGGTAAAATAATTCATTTTATTCTACGTAAAGGTATAAATAATTAATTTTTTAAATCTAATGGTCCAGGTTTGAAGATAAAAACTTAAAAATTCAGTATTTTATATGCATTTGAAAACATTGAATTTATGACATTTCGTCAAAATGAACATATAAAACATGTTTTTTAGTGTTATGGAATATCTGGTTAAATGATAGAGCTTGTTCTAAGTAATGGTAAAAATAATTTATATTCTAAATCTAATGGTCCAGGTTTGAAGATATAAACTTAAAAATTCAGTATTTTATCAGCATTTCAAAAAATGAATATATAACATTTTGTCAAAATTAACATATAAAACATGTTTTTTAGTGTTATGGAATATCTGGTTAAATGATAGAGCTTGTTCTAAGTAATGGTAAAAATAATTCATATTCTAAATCTAATGGTCCAGGTTTGAAGATATAAACTTAAAAATTCAGTATTTTATATGCATTTGAAAACATTGAATTTATGACATTTCGTCAAAATGAACATATAAAAAATGTTTTTTAGTGATTATGAAATATCATATTAAATTGTAAATAAAATTTAATGAAACCTTAAAAATATTACTCTTTCTCAATCTTATGGTCAAGGTTAGAAGATAACAATTTAAGAATTCAGTATTTTACTAGCATTTGAAAAAAACGTATATATAATATTTCGTCAAAATGAACATATAAAACATGTTTTTTAGTGATTATGAAATATCATATGAAATTGTAAATAAAATTTAATGAAACCTTAAAAATATTACTTATTCTCAATCTTATGGTCAAGGTTTGAAGATAATAACTTAAGAATTCAGTATGTTATAAGCATTTGAAAACATTGAATTCATGATATTTCGTCAAAATTACTATGTAAAACCTTTTTTAGTGTTTATGAAATATCTGGTTAAATGATTGAGCTTGTTCTAAGTAATGGTAATAATAATTCATTTTCTAAATATAATGGTAAGATTTCAAGATAATAACATTGAAATTCAGTGTTTTATAAGCAAATTAAAATTATGAATTTTTTTGAATTTGTAAAAATAAACACAAATTTCAGCCCTATATAGTGTTTATGAAATATTAGGAAAAGTGTTATTAATAATTGATGAAAACGGTATAAAAAATTAATTTTTTAAATCTAATGGTCCAGGTTTGAAGATAAAAACTTAAAAACTCAGTATTTTATATGCATTTCAAAAAATGAATATATAACATTTTGTCAAAATGAACATATAAAACATGTTTTTTAGTGTTATGAAATATCTGGTTAAATGATTGAGCTTGTTCTAAGTAATGGTAATAATAATTCATTTTCTAAATATAATGGGCCAGGTTTGAAAATATAAACTTAAAAATTCAGTATTTTATATGCATTTAAAAACATTGAATTTATGACATTTCGTCAAAATGAACATATAAAACATGTTTTTTAGTGATTATGAAATATCATATTAAATTGTAAATAAAATTTAATGAAACCTTAAAAATATTACTCTTTCTCAATCTTATGGTCAAGGTTAGAAGATAACAATTTAAGAATTCAGTATTTTACTAGCATTTGAAAAAAATGAATATATAACATTTTGTGAAAATGAAATTATAAAACATGTTCTTTAGTGTTATGGAATATCTGGTTAAATGATAGAGCTTGTTCTAAGTAATGGTAAAAATAATTTATATTCTAAATCTAATGGTCCAGGTTTGAAGATATAAACTTAAAAATTCAGTATTTTATCAGCATTTCAAAAAATAAATATATAACATTTTGTCAAAATTAACATATAAAACATGTTTTTTAGTGTTATGGAATATCTGGTTAAATGATAGAGCTTGTTCTAAGTAATGGTAAAAATAATTCATATTCTAAATCTAATGGTCCAGGTTTGAAGATATAAACTTAAAAATTCAGTATTTTATATGCATTTGAAAACATTGAATTTATGATATTTCGTCAAAATTACTATGTAAAACCTTTTTTAGTGTTTATGAAATATCTGGTTAAATGATTGAGCTTGTTCTAAGTAATGGTAATAATAATTCATTTTCTAAATAAAATGGTAAGATTTCAAGATAATAACATTGAAATTCAGTGTTTTATAAGCAAATTAAAATTATGAATTTTTTTGAATTTGTAAAAATAAACACAAATTTCAGCCCTATATAGTGTTTATGAAATATTAGGAAAAGTGTTATTAATAATTGATGAAAACGGTATAAATAATTAATTTTTTAAATCTAATGCTCCAGGTTTGAAGATAAAAACTTAAAAACTCAGTATTTTATATGCATTTCAAAAAATGAATATATAACATTTTGTCAAAATGAACATATAAAATATGTTTTATAGTGTTTATCTAATATAAGGTAAAATAATTCATTTTATTCTACGTAAAGGTATAAATAATTAATTTTTTAAATCTAATGGTCCAGGTTTGAAGATAAAAACTTAAAAATTCAGTATTTTATATGCATTTGAAAACATTGAATTTATGACATTTCGTCAAAATGAACATATAAAACATGTTTTTTAGTGTTATGGAATATCTGGTTAAATGATAGAGCTTGTTCTAAGTAATGGTAAGAATAATTCATATTCTAAATCTAATGGTCCAGGTTTGAAGATATAAACTTAAAAATTCAGTATTTTATATGCATTTGAAAACATTGAATTTATGACATTTCGTCAAAATGAACATATAAAACATGTTTTTTAGTGATTATGAAATATCATATGAAATTGTAAATAAAATTTAATGAAACCTTAAAAATATTACTCTTTCTCAATCTTATGGTCAAGGTTAGAAGATAACAATTTAAGAATTCAGTATTTTACTAGCATTTGAAAAAAATGAATATATAACATTTTGTGAAAATGAAATTATAAAACATGTTCTTTAGTGTTATGGAATATCTGGTTAAATGATAGAGCTTGTTCTAAGTAATGGTAAAAATAATTTATATTCTAAATCTAATGGTCCAGGTTTGAAGATATAAACTTAAAAATTCAGTATTTTATCAGCATTTCAAAAAATGAATATATAACATTTTGTCAAAATTAACATATAAAACATGTTTTTTAGTGTTATGGAATATCTGGTTAAATGATAGAGCTTGTTCTAAGTAATGGTAAAAATAATTCATATTCTAAATCTAATGGTCCAGGTTTGAAGATATAAACTTAAAAATTCAGTATTTTATATGCATTTGAAAACATTGAATTTATGACATTTCGTCAAAATGAACATATAAAAAATGTTTTTTAGTGATTATGAAATATCATATTAAATTGTAAATAAAATTTAATGAAACCTTAAAAATATTACTCTTTCTCAATCTTATGGTCAAGGTTAGAAGATAACAATTTAAGAATTCAGTATTTTACTAGCATTTGAAAAAAACGTATATATAATATTTCGTCAAAATGAACATATAAAACATGTTTTTTAGTGATTATGAAATATCATATGAAATTGTAAATAAAATTTAATGAAACCTTAAAAATATTACTTATTCTCAATCTTATGGTCAAGGTTTGAAGATAATAACTTAAGAATTCAGTATGTTATAAGCATTTGAAAACATTGAATTCATGATATTTCGTCAAAATTACTATGTAAAACCTTTTTTTAGTGTTTATGAAATATCTGGATAAATGATTGAGCTTGTTCTAAGTAATGGTAATAATAATTCATTTTCTAAATATAATGGTAAGATTTCAAGATAATAACATTGAAATTCAGTGTTTTATAAGCAAATTAAAATTATGAATTTTTTTGAATTTGTAAAAATAAACACAAATTTCAGCCCTATATAGTGTTTATGAAATATTAGGAAAAGTGTTATTAATAATTGATGAAAACGGTATAAAAAATTAATTTTTTAAATCTAATGGTCCAGGTTTGAAGATAAAAACTTAAAAACTCAGTATTTTATATGCATTTCAAAAAATGAATATATAACATTTTGTCAAAATGAACATATAAAACATGTTTTTTAGTGTTATGAAATATCTGGTTAAATGATTGAGCTTGTTCTAAGTAATGGTAATAATAATTCATTTTCTAAATATAATGGGCCAGGTTTGAAAATATAAACTTAAAAATTCAGTATTTTATATGCATTTGAAAACATTGAATTTATGACATTTCGTCAAAATGAACATATAAAACATGTTTTTTAGTGATTATGAAATATCATATTAAATTGTAAATAAAATTTAATGAAACCTTAAAAATATTACTCTTTCTCAATCTTATGGTCAAGGTTAGAAGATAACAATTTAAGAATTCAGTATTTTACTAGCATTTGAAAAAAATGAATATATAACATTTTGTCAAAATGAACATATAAAACATGTTCTTTAGTGTTATAGAATATCTGGTTAAATGATAGAGCTTGTTCTAAGTAATGGTAAAAATAATTCATATTCTAAATCTAATGGTCCAGGTTTGAAGATATAAACTTAAAAATTCAGTATTTTATCAGCATTTCAAAAAATGAATATATAACATTTTGTCAAAATTAACATATAAAACATGTTTTTTAGTGTTATGGAATATCTGGTTAAATGATAGAGCTTGTTCTAAGTAATGGTAAAAATAATTCATATTCTAAATCTAATGGTCCAGGTTTGAAGATATAAACTTAAAAATTCAGTATTTTATATGCATTTGAAAACATTGAATTTATGACATTTCGTCAAAATGAACATATAAAAAATGTTTTTTAGTGATTATGAAATATCATATTAAATTGTAAATAAAATTTAATGAAACCTTAAAAATATTACTCTTTCTCAATCTTATGGTCAAGGTTAGAAGATAACAATTTAAGAATTCAGTATTTTACTAGCATTTGAAAAAAACGTATATATAATATTTCGTCAAAATGAACATATAAAACATGTTTTTTAGTGATTATGAAATATCATATGAAATTGTAAATAAAATTTAATGAAACCTTAAAAATATTACTTATTCTCAATCTTATGGTCAAGGTTTGAAGATAATAACTTAAGAATTCAGTATGTTATAAGCATTTGAAAACATTGAATTCATGATATTTCGTCAAAATTACTATGTAAAACCTTTTTTAGTGTTTATGAAATATCTGGTTAAATGATTGAGCTTGTTCTAAGTAATGGTAATAATAATTCATTTTCTAAATATAATGGTAAGATTTCAAGATAATAACATTGAAATTCAGTGTTTTATAAGCAAATTAAAATTATGAATTTTTTTGAATTTGTAAAAATAAACACAAATTTCAGCCCTATATAGTGTTTATGAAATATTAGGAAAAGTGTTATTAATAATTGATGAAAACGGTATAAAAAATTAATTTTTTAAATCTAATGGTCCAGGTTTGAAGATAAAAACTTAAAAACTCAGTATTTTATATGCATTTCAAAAAATGAATATATAACATTTTGTCAAAATGAAGATATAAAACATGTTTTTTAGTGTTATGAAATATCTGGTTAAATGATTGAGCTTGTTCTAAGTAATGGTAATCATAATTCATTTTCTAAATATAATGGGCCAGGTTTGAAAATATAAACTTAAAAATTCAGTATTTTATCAGTATTTCAAAAAATGAATATATAACATTTTGTCAAAATGAACATATAAAATATGTTTTATAGTGTTTATCTAATATAAGGTAAAATAATTCATTTTATTCTACGTAAAGGTATAAATAATTAATTTTTTAAATCTAATGGTCCAGGTTTGAAGATAAAAACTTAAAAATTCAGTATTTTATATGCATTTGAAAACATTGAATTTATGACATTTCGTCAAAATGAACATATAAAACATGTTTTTTAGTGTTATGGAATATCTGGTTAAATGATAGAGCTTGTTCTAAGTAATGGTAAGAATAATTCATATTCTAAATCTAATGGTCCAGGTTTGAAGATATAAACTTAAAAATTCAGTATTTTATATGCATTTGAAAACATTGAATTTATGACATTTCGTCAAAATGAACATATAAAACATGTTTTTTAGTGATTATGAAATATCATATGAAATTGTAAATAAAATTTAATGAAACCTTAAAAATATTACTCTTTCTCAATCTTATGGTCAAGGTTAGAAGATAACAATTTAAGAATTCAGTATTTTACTAGCATTTGAAAAAAATGAATATATAACATTTTGTGAAAATGAAATTATAAAACATGTTCTTTAGTGTTATGGAATATCTGGTTAAATGATAGAGCTTGTTCTAAGTAATGGTAAAAATAATTTATATTCTAAATCTAATGGTCCAGGTTTGAAGATATAAACTTAAAAATTCAGTATTTTATCAGCATTTCAAAAAATGAATATATAACATTTTGTCAAAATTAACATATAAAACATGTTTTTTAGTGTTATGGAATATCTGGTTAAATGATAGAGCTTGTTCTAAGTAATGGTAAAAATAATTCATATTCTAAATCTAATGGTCCAGGTTTGAAGATATAAACTTAAAAATTCAGTATTTTATATGCATTTGAAAACATTGAATTTATGACATTTCGTCAAAATGAACATATAAAAAATGTTTTTTAGTGATTATGAAATATCATATTAAATTGTAAATAAAATTTAATGAAACCTTAAAAATATTACTCTTTCTCAATCTTATGGTCAAGGTTAGAAGATAACAATTTAAGAATTCAGTATTTTACTAGCATTTGAAAAAAACGTATATATAATATTTCGTCAAAATGAACATATAAAACATGTTTTTTAGTGATTATGAAATATCATATGAAATTGTAAATAAAATTTAATGAAACCTTAAAAATATTACTTATTCTCAATCTTATGGTCAAGGTTTGAAGATAATAACTTAAGAATTCAGTATGTTATAAGCATTTGAAAACATTGAATTCATGATATTTCGTCAAAATTACTATGTAAAACCTTTTTTTAGTGTTTATGAAATATCTGGATAAATGATTGAGCTTGTTCTAAGTAATGGTAATAATAATTCATTTTCTAAATATAATGGTAAGATTTCAAGATAATAACATTGAAATTCAGTGTTTTATAAGCAAATTAAAATTATGAATTTTTTTGAATTTGTAAAAATAAACACAAATTTCAGCCCTATATAGTGTTTATGAAATATTAGGAAAAGTGTTATTAATAATTGATGAAAACGGTATAAAAAATTAATTTTTTAAATCTAATGGTCCAGGTTTGAAGATAAAAACTTAAAAACTCAGTATTTTATATGCATTTCAAAAAATGAATATATAACATTTTGTCAAAATGAACATATAAAACATGTTTTTTAGTGTTATGAAATATCTGGTTAAATGATTGAGCTTGTTCTAAGTAATGGTAATAATAATTCATTTTCTAAATATAATGGGCCAGGTTTGAAAATATAAACTTAAAAATTCAGTATTTTATATGCATTTGAAAACATTGAATTTATGACATTTCGTCAAAATGAACATATAAAACATGTTTTTTAGTGATTATGAAATATCATATTAAATTGTAAATAAAATTTAATGAAACCTTAAAAATATTACTCTTTCTCAATCTTATGGTCAAGGTTAGAAGATAACAATTTAAGAATTCAGTATTTTACTAGCATTTGAAAAAAATGAATATATAACATTTTGTCAAAATGAACATATAAAACATGTTCTTTAGTGTTATAGAATATCTGGTTAAATGATAGAGCTTGTTCTAAGTAATGGTAAAAATAATTCATATTCTAAATCTAATGGTCCAGGTTTGAAGATATAAACTTAAAAATTCAGTATTTTATCAGCATTTCAAAAAATGAATATATAACATTTTGTCAAAATTAACATATAAAACATGTTTTTTAGTGTTATGGAATATCTGGTTAAATGATAGAGCTTGTTCTAAGTAATGGTAAAAATAATTCATATTCTAAATCTAATGGTCCAGGTTTGAAGATATAAACTTAAAAATTCAGTATTTTATATGCATTTGAAAACATTGAATTTATGACATTTCGTCAAAATGAACATATAAAAAATGTTTTTTAGTGATTATGAAATATCATATTAAATTGTAAATAAAATTTAATGAAACCTTAAAAATATTACTCTTTCTCAATCTTATGGTCAAGGTTAGAAGATAACAATTTAAGAATTCAGTATTTTACTAGCATTTGAAAAAAACGTATATATAATATTTCGTCAAAATGAACATATAAAACATGTTTTTTAGTGATTATGAAATATCATATGAAATTGTAAATAAAATTTAATGAAACCTTAAAAATATTGCTTATTCTCAATCTTATGGTCAAGGTTTGAAGATAATAACTTAAGAATTCAGTATGTTATAAGCATTTGAAAACATTGAATTCATGATATTTCGTCAAAATTACTATGTAAAACCTTTTTTAGTGTTTATGAAATATCTGGTTAAATGATTGAGCTTGTTCTAAGTAATGGTAATAATAATTCATTTTCTAAATATAATGGTAAGATTTCAAGATAATAACATTGAAATTCAGTGTTTTATAAGCAAATTAAAATTATGAATTTTTTTGAATTTGTAAAAATAAACACAAATTTCAGCCCTATATAGTGTTTATGAAATATTAGGAAAAGTGTTATTAATAATTGATGAAAACGGTATAAAAAATTAATTTTTTAAATCTAATGGTCCAGGTTTGAAGATAAAAACTTAAAAACTCAGTATTTTATATGCATTTCAAAAAATGAATATATAACATTTTGTCAAAATGAACATATAAAACATGTTTTTTAGTGTTATGAAATATCTGGTTAAATGATTGAGCTTGTTCTAAGTAATGGTAATAATAATTCATTTTCTAAATATAATGGGCCAGGTTTGAAAATATAAACTTAAAAATTCAGTATTTTATATGCATTTGAAAACATTGAATTTATGACATTTCGTCAAAATGAACATATAAAACATGTTTTTTAGTGATTATGAAATATCATATTAAATTGTAAATAAAATTTAATGAAACCTTAAAAATATTACTCTTTCTCAATCTTATGGTCAAGGTTAGAAGATAACAATTTAAGAATTCAGTATTTTACTAGCATTTGAAAAAAATGAATATATAACATTTTGTGAAATGAAATTATAAAACATGTTCTTTAGTGTTATGGAATATCTGGTTAAATGATAGAGCTTGTTCTAAGTAATGGTAAAAATAATTTATATTCTAAATCTAATGGTCCAGGTTTGAAGATATAAACTTAAAAATTCAGTATTTTATCAGCATTTCAAAATATAAATATATAACATTTTGTCAAAATTAACATATAAAACATGTTTTTTAGTGTTATGGAATATCTGGTTAAATGATAGAGCTTGTTCTAAGTAATGGTAAAAATAATTCATATTCTAAATCTAATGGTCCAGGTTTGAAGATATAAACTTAAAAATTCAGTATTTTATATGCATTTGAAAACATTGAATTTATGACATTTCGTCAAAATGAACATATAAAACATGTTTTTTAGTGATTATGAAATATCATATGAAATTGTAAAGAAAATTTAATGAAACCTTAAAAATATTACTCTTTCTCAATCTTATGGTCAAGGTTAGAAGATAACAATTTAAGAATTCAGTGTTTTACTAGCATTTGAAAAAAACATATATATAATATTTCGTCAAAATGAACATATAAAACATGTTTTTTAGTGATTATGAAATATCATATGAAATTGTAAATAAAATTTAATGAAACCTTAAAAATATTACTTATTCTCAATCTTATGGTCAAGGTTTGAAGATAATAACTTAAGAATTCAGTATGTTATAAGCATTTGAAAACATTGAATTTATGATATTTCGTCAAAATTACTATGTAAAACCTTTTTTAGTGTTTATGAAATATCTGGTTAAATGATTGAGCTTGTTCTAAGTAATGGTAATAATAATTCATTTTCTAAATAAAATGGTAAGATTTCAAGATAATAACATTGAAATTCAGTGTTTTATAAGCAAATTAAAATTTTGAATTTTTTTGAATTTGTAAAAATAAACACAAATTTCAGCCCTATATAGTGTTTATGAAATATTAGGAAATGTGTTATTAATAATTGATGAAAACGGTATAAAAAATTAATTTTTTAAATCTAATGGTCCAGGTTTGAAGATAAAAACTTAAAAACTCAGTATTTTATATGCATTTCAAAAAATGAATATATAACATTTTGTCAAAATGAAGATATAAAACATGTTTTTTAGTGTTATGAAATATCTGGTTAAATGATTGAGCTTGTTCTAAGTAATGGTAATCATAATTCATTTTCTAAATATAATGGGCCAGGTTTGAAAATATAAACTTAAAAATTCAGTATTTTATCAGTATTTCAAAAAATGAATGTATAACATTTTGTCAAAATTAACATATAAAACATGTTTTTTAGTGTTATGGAATATCTGGTTAAATGATAGAGCTTGTTCTAAGTAATGGTAAAAATAATTCATATTCTAAATCTAATGGTCCAGGTTTGAAGATATAAACTTAAAAATTCAGTATTTTATATGCATTTGAAAACATTGAATTTATGACATTTCGTCAAAATGAACATATAAAACATGTTTTTTAGTGATTATGAAATATCATATGAAATTGTAAAGAAAATTTAATGAAACCTTAAAAATATTACTCTTTCTCAATCTTATGGTCAAGGTTAGAAGATAACAATTTAAGAATTCAGTGTTTTACTAGCATTTGAAAAAAACATATATATAATATTTCGTCAAAATGAACATATAAAACATGTTTTTTAGTGATTATGAAATATCATATGAAATTGTAAATAAAATTTAATGAAACCTTAAAAATATTACTTATTCTCAATCTTATGGTCAAGGTTTGAAGATAATAACTTAAGAATTCAGTATGTTATAAGCATTTGAAAACATTGAATTTATGATATTTCGTCAAAATTACTATGTAAAACCTTTTTTAGTGTTTATGAAATATCTGGTTAAATGATTGAGCTTGTTCTAAGTAATGGTAATAATAATTCATTTTCTAAATAAAATGGTAAGATTTCAAGATAATAACATTGAAATTCAGTGTTTTATAAGCAAATTAAAATTTTGAATTTTTTTGAATTTGTAAAAATAAACACAAATTTCAGCCCTATATAGTGTTTATGAAATATTAGGAAAAGTGTTATTAATAATTGATGAAAACGGTATAAAAAATTAATTTTTTAAATCTAATGGTCCAGGTTTGAAGATAAAAACTTAAAAACTCAGTATTTTATATGCATTTCAAAAAATGAATATATAACATTTTGTCAAAATGAAGATATAAAACATGTTTTTTAGTGTTATGAAATATCTGGTTAAATGATTGAGCTTGTTCTAAGTAATGGTAATCATAATTCATTTTCTAAATATAATGGGCCAGGTTTGAAAATATAAACTTAAAAATTCAGTATTTTATCAGTATTTCAAAAAATGAATGTATAACATTTTGTCAAAATTAACATATAAAACATGTTTTTTAGTGTTATGGAATATCTGGTTAAATGATAGAGCTTGTTCTAAGTAATGGTAAAAATAATTCATATTCTAAATCTAATGGTCCAGGTTTGAAGATATAAACTTAAAAATTCAGTATTTTATATGCATTTGAAAACATTGAATTTATGACATTTCGTCAAAATGAACATATAAAACATGTTTTTTAGTGATTATGAAATATCATATTAAATTGTAAATAAAATTTAATGAAACCTTAAAAATATTACTCTTTCTCAATCTTATGGTCAAGGTTAGAAGATAACAATTTAAGAATTCAGTATTTTACTAGCATTTGAAAAAAACATATATATAATATTTCGTCAAAATGAACATATAAAACATGTTTTTTAGTGATTATGAAATATCATATGAAATTGTAAATAAAATTTAATGAAACCTTAAAAATATTACTTATTCTCAATCTTATGGTCAAGGTTTGAAGATAATAACTTAAGAATTCAGTATGTTATAAGCATTTGAAAACATTGAATTCATGATATTTCGTCAAAATTACTATGTAAAACCTTTTTTAGTGTTTATGAAATATCTGGTTAAATGATTGAGCTTGTTCTAAGTAATGGTAATAATAATTCATTTTTTAAATCTAATGGTCCAGGTTTGAAGATAAAAACTTAAAAACTCAGTATTTTATATGCATTTCAAAAAATGAATATATAACATTTTGTCAAAATGAACATATAAAACATGTTTTTTAGTGATATGAAATATCTGGTTAAATGATTGAGCTTGTTCTAAGTAATGGTAATAATAATTCATTTTCTAAATATAATGGGCCAGGTTTGAAAATATAAACTTAAAAATTCAGTATTTTATCAGCATTTCAAAAAATGAATGTATAACATTTTGTCAAAATTAACATATAAAACATGTTTTTTAGTGTTATGGAATATCTGGTTAAATGATAGAGCTTGTTCTAAGTAATGGTAAAAATAATTCATATTCTAAATCTAATGGTCCAGGTTTGAAGATATAAACTTAAAAATTCAGTATTTTATATGCATTTGAAAACATTGAATTTATGACATTTCGTCAAAATGAACATATAAAACATGTTTTTTAGTGATTATGAAATATCATATGAAATTGTAAATAAAATTTAATGAAACCTTAAAAATATTACTCTTTCTCAATCTTATGGTCAAGGTTTGAAGATAAAAACATAAAAATTCAGTATTTTATATGCATTTCAAAAAATGAATATATAACATTTTGTCAAAATGAACATATAAAACATGTTTTTTAGTGTTATGAAATATCTGGTTAAATGATTGAGCTTGTTCTAAGTAATGGTAATAATAATTTATTTTCTAAATATAATGGGCCAGGTTTGAAAATATAAACTTAAAAATTCAGTATTTTATCAGCATTTCAAAAAATGAATGTATAACATTTTGTCAAAATTAACATATAAAACATGTTTTTTAGTGTTATGGAATATCTGGTTAAATGATAGAGCTTGTTCTAAGTAATGGTAAAAATAATTCATATTCTAAATCTAATGGTCCAGGTTTGAAGATATAAACTTAAAAATTCAGTATTTTATATGCATTTGAAAACATTGAATTTATGACATTTCGTCAAAATGAACATATAAAACATGTTTTTTAGTGATTATGAAATATCATATTAAATTGTAAATAAAATTTAATGAAACCTTAAAAATATTACTCTTTCTCAATCTTATGGTCAAGGTTAGAAGATAACAATTTAAGAATTCAGTATTTTACTAGCATTTGAAAAAAATGAATATATAACATTTTGTGAAAATGAAATTATAAAACATGTTCTTTAGTGTTATGGAATATCTGGTTAAATGATAGAGCTTGTTCTAAGTAATGGTAAAAATAATTTATATTCTAAATCTAATGGTCCAGGTTTGAAGATATAAACTTAAAAATTCAGTATTTTATCAGCATTTCAAAAAATGAATATATAACATTTTGTCAAAATTAACATATAAAACATGTTTTTTAATGTTATGGAATATCTGGTTAAATGATAGAGCTTGTTCTAAGTAATGGTAAAAATAATTCATATTCTAAATCTAATGGTCCAGGTTTGAAGATATAAACTTAAAAATTCAGTATTTTATATGCATTTGAAAACATTGAATTTATGACATTTCGTCAAAATGAACATATAAAACATGTTTTTTAGTGATTATGAAATATCATAAGAAATTGTAAATAAAATTTAATGAAACCTTAAAAATATTACTCTTTCTCAATCTTATGGTCAAGGTTAGAAGATAACAATTTAAGAATTCAGTATTTTACTAGCATTTGAAAAAAACATATATATAATATTTCGTCAAAATGAACATATAAAACATGTTTTTTAGTGATTATGAAATATCATATGAAATTGTAAATAAAATTTAATGAAACCTTAAAAATATTACTTATTCTCAATCTTATGGTCAAGGTTTGAAGATAATAACTTAAGAATTCAGTATGTTATAAGCATTTGAAAACATTGAATTCATGATATTTCGTCAAAATTACTATGTAAAACCTTTTTTAGTGTTTATGAAATATCTGGTTAAATGATTGAGCTTGTTCTAAGTAATGGTAATAATAATTCATTTTTTAAATCTAATGGTCCAGGTTTGAAGATAAAAACTTAAAAACTCAGTATTTTATATGCATTTCAAAAAATGAATATATAACATTTTGTCAAAATGAACATATAAAACATGTTTTTTAGTGATATGAAATATCTGGTTAAATGATTGAGCTTGTTCTAAGTAATGGTAATAATAATTCATTTTCTAAATATAATGGGCCAGGTTTGAAAATATAAACTTAAAAATTCAGTATTTTATCAGCATTTCAAAAAATGAATGTATAACATTTTGTCAAAATTAACATATAAAACATGTTTTTTAGTGTTATGGAATATCTGGTTAAATGATAGAGCTTGTTCTAAGTAATGGTAAAAATAATTCATATTCTAAATCTAATGGTCCAGGATTGAAGATATAAACTTAAAAATTCAGTATTTTATATGCATTTGAAAACATTGAATTTATGACATTTCGTCAAAATGAACATATAAAACATGTTTTTTAGTGATTATGAAATATCATATGAAATTGTAAAGAAAATTTAATGAAACCTTAAAAATATTACTCTTTCTCAATCTTATGGTCAAGCTTAGAAGATAACAATTTAAGAATTCAGTATTTTACTAGCATTTGAAAAAAATGAATATATAACATTTTGTGAAAATGAAGCTATAAAACATGTTCTTTAGTGTTATGGAATATCTGGTTAAATGATAGAGCTTGTTCTAAGTAATGGTAAAAATAATTTATATTCTAAATCTAATGGTCCAGGTTTGAAGATATAAACTTAAAAATTCAGTATTTTATCAGCATTTCAAAAAATGAATGTATAACATTTTGTCAAAATTAACATATAAAACATGTTTTTTAGTGTTATGGAATATCTGGTTAAATGATAGAGCTTGTTCTAAGTAATGGTAAAAATAATTCATATTCTAAATCTAATGGTCCAGGTTTGAAGATATAAACTTAAAAATTCAGTATTTTATATGCATTTGAAAACATTGAATTTATGATATTTCGTCAAAATTACTATGTAAAACCTTTTTTAGTGTTTATGAAATATCTGGTTAAATGATTGAGCTTGTTTTAAGTAATGGTAATAATAATTCATTCTCTAAATATAATGGTAAGATTTCAAGACAATAACATTGAAATTCAGTGTTTTATAAGCAAATTAAAATTATGAATTTTTTTGAATTTGTAAAAATAAACACAAATTTCAGCCCTAAATAGTGTTTATGAAATATTATGAAAAGTGTTATTAATAATGGATGAAAACGGTATAAATAATTCATTTTCGAAATCTAATGGCCCAGGTTTGAAAATATAAACATAAAAATTCAGTATTTTATCAGCATTTAAAAAAATGAAAAATAATGATTTGTCAAAATTAACATATAAAATATGTTTTATAGTGTTTATCTAATATAAGGTAAAATGAATCATTTTATTCTACGTAACGGTATTAATAATTAATTTTTAAATCTAATGGTCCAGGTTTGAAGATATAAACTTAAAAACACAACATTTTATATGCATTTCAAAAAATGAATATATAACATTTTGTGAAAATAAACATATAAAACATGTTTTTTAGTGATTATGAAATATCATATGAAATTGTAAATAAAATTTAATGAAACCTTAAAAATATTACTCATTCTCAATCTTATGGTCAAGGTTTGAAGATAAAAACTTAAAAACTCAGTATTTTATATGCATTTGAAAACATTGAATTTATGACATTTCGTCAAAATGAACATATAAAACATGTTTTTTAGTGATTATGAAATATCATATGAAATTGTAAATAAAATTTAATGAAACCTTAAAATTATTACTCTTTCTCAATCTTATGGTCAAGGTTAGAAGATAACAATTTAAGAATTCAGTATTTTACTAGCATTTGAAAAAAACGTATATATAATATTTCGTCAAAATGAACATATAAAACATGTTTTTCAGTGATTATGAAATATCATATGAAATTGTAAATAAAATTTAATGAAACCTTAAAAATATTACTCTTTCTCAATCTTATGGTCAAGGTTAGAAGATAACAATTTAAGAATTCAGTATTTTACTAGCATTTGAAAAAAACGTATATATAATATTTCGTCAAAATGAACATATAAAACATGTTTTTTAGTGATTATGAAATATCATATTAAATTGTAAATAAAATTTAATGAAACCTTAAAAAAATATTACTCTTTCTCAATCTTATGGTCAAGGTTAGAAGATAACAATTTAAGAATTCAGTATTTTACTAGCATTTGAAAAAAATGAATATATAACATTTTGTGAAAATGAAATTATAAAACATGTTCTTTAGTGTTATGGAATATCTGGTTAAATGATAGAGCTTGTTCTAAGTAATGGTAAAAATAATTTATATTCTAAATCTAATGGTCCAGGTTTGAAGATATAAACTTAAAAATTCAGTATTTTATCAGCATTTCAAAAAATGAATATATAACATTTTGTCAAAATTAACATATAAAACATGTTTTTTAGTGTTATGGAATATCTGGTTAAATGATAGAGCTTGTTCTAAGTAATGGTAAAAATAATTCATATTCTAAATCTAATGGTCCAGGTTTGAAGATATAAACTTAAAAATTCAGTATTTTATATGCATTTGAAAACATTGAATTTATGACATTTCGTCAAAATGAACATATAAAACATGTTTTTTAGTGATTATGAAATATCATATGAAATTGTAAAGAAAATTTAATGAAACCTTAAAAATATTACTCTTTCTCAATCTTATGGTCAAGGTTAGAAGATAACAATTTAAGAATTCAGTGTTTTACTAGCATTTGAAAAAAACATATATATAATATTTCGTCAAAATGAACATATAAAACATGTTTTTTAGTGATTATGAAATATCATATGAAATTGTAAATAAAATTTAATGAAACCTTAAAAATATTACTTATTCTCAATCTTATGGTCAAGGTTTGAAGATAATAACTTAAGAATTCAGTATGTTATAAGCATTTGAAAACATTGAATTTATGATATTTCGTCAAAATTACTATGTAAAACCTTTTTTAGTGTTTATGAAATATCTGGTTAAATGATTGAGCTTGTTCTAAGTAATGGTAATAATAATTCATTTTCTAAATAAAATGGTAAGATTTCAAGATAATAACATTGAAATTCAGTGTTTTATAAGCAAATTAAAATTTTGAATTTTTTTGAATTTGTAAAAATAAACACAAATTTCAGCCCTATATAGTGTTTATGAAATATTAGGAAAAGTGTTATTAATAATTGATGAAAACGGTATAAAAAATTAATTTTTTAAATCTAATGGTCCAGGTTTGAAGATAAAAACTTAAAAACTCAGTATTTTATATGCATTTCAAAAAATGAATATATAACATTTTGTCAAAATGAAGATATAAAACATGTTTTTTAGTGTTATGGAATATCTGGTTAAATGATAGAGCTTGTTCTAAGTAATGGTAAAAATAATTCATATTCTAAATCTAATGGTCCAGGTTTGAAGATATAAACTTAAAAATTCAGTATTTTATATGCATTTGAAAACATTGAATTTATGACATTTCGTCAAAATGAACATATAAAACATGTTTTTTAGTGATTATGAAATATCATATGAAATTGTAAATAAAATTTAATGAAACCTTAAAAATATTACTTATTCTCAATCTTATGGTCAAGGTTTGAAGATAATAACTTAAGAATTCAGTATGTTATAAGCATTTGAAAACATTGAATTCATGATATTTCGTCAAAATTACTATGTAAAACCTTTTTTAGTGTTTATGAAATATCTGGTTAAATGATTGAGCTTGTTCTAAGTAATGGTAATAATAATTCATTTTTTAAATCTAATGGTCCAGGTTTGAAGATAAAAACTTAAAAATTCAGTATTTTATATGCATTTCAAAAAATGAATATATAACATTTTGTCAAAATGAACATATAAAACATGTTTTTTAGTGATATGAAATATCTGGTTAAATGATTGAGCTTGTTCTAAGTAATGGTAATAATAATTCATTTTCTAAATATAATGGGCCAGGTTTGAAAATATAAACTTAAAAATTCAGTATTTTATCAGCATTTCAAAAAATGAATGTATAACATTTTGTCAAAATTAACATATAAAACATGTTTTTTAGTGTTATGGAATATCTGGTTAAATGATAGAGCTTGTTCTAAGTAATGGTAAAAATAATTCATATTCTAAATCTAATGGTCCAGGTTTGAAGATATAAACTTAAAAATTCAGTATTTTATCAGCATTTCAAAAAATGAATATATAACATTTTGTCAAAATTAACATATAAAACATGTTTTTTAGTGTTATGGAATATCTGGTTAAATGATAGAGCTTGTTCTAAGTAATGGTAAAAATAATTCATATTCTAAATCTAATGGTCCAGGTTTGAAGATATAAACTTAAAAATTCAGTATTTTATATGCATTTGAAAACATTGAATTTATGACATTTCGTCAAAATGAACATATAAAACATGTTTTTTAGTGATTATGAAATATCATATGAAATTGTAAAGAAAATTTAATGAAACCTTAAAAATATTACTCTTTCTCAATCTTATGGTCAAGGTTAGAAGATAACAATTTAAGAATTCAGTATTTTACTAGCATTTGAAAAAAACATATATATATAATATTTCGTCAAAATGAACATATAAAACATGTTTTTTAGTGATTATGAAATATCATATGAAATTGTAAATAAAATTTAATGAAACCTTAAAAATATTACTTATTCTCAATCTTATGGTCAAGGTTTGAAGATAATAACTTAAGAATTCAGTATGTTATAAGCATTTGAAAACATTGAATTCATGATATTTCGTCAAAATTACTATGTAAAACCTTTTTTAGTGTTTATGAAATATCTGGTTAAATGATTGAGCTTGTTCTAAGTAATGGTAATAATAATTCATTTTTTAAATCTAATGGTCCAGGTTTGAAGATAAAAACTTAAAAATTCAGTATTTTATATGCATTTCAAAAAATGAATATATAACATTTTGTCAAAATGAACATATAAAACATGTTTTTTAGTGTTATGAAATATCTGGTTAAATGATTGAGCTTGTTCTAAGTAATGGTAATCATAATTCATTTTCTAAATATAATGGGCCAGGTTTGAAAATATAAACTTAAAAATTCAGTATTTTATCAGTATTTCAAAAAATGAATGTATAACATTTTGTCAAAATTAACATATAAAACATGTTTTTTAGTGTTATGGAATATCTGGTTAAATGATAGAGCTTGTTCTAAGTAATGGTAAAAATAATTCATATTCTAAATCTAATGGTCCAGGTTTGAAGATATAAACTTAAAAATTCAGTATTTTATATGCATTTGAAAACATTGAATTTATGACATTTCGTCAAAATGAACATATAAAACATGTTTTTTAGTGATTATGAAATATCATATGAAATTGTAAATAAAATTTAATGAAACCTTAAAAATATTACTCTTTCTCAATCTTATGGTCAAGGTTAGAAGATAACAATTTAAGAATTCAGTATTTTACTAGAATTTGAAAAAAACATATATATAATATTTCGTCAAAATGAACATATAAAACATGTTTTTTAGTGATTATGAAATATCATATGAAATTGTAAATAAAATTTAATGAAACCTTAAAAATAATACTTATTCTCAATCTTATGGTCAAGGTTTGAAGATAATAACTTAAGAATTCAGTATTTTATAAGCATTTGAAAACATTGAATTCATGATATTTCGTCAAAATTACTATGTAAAACCTTTTTTAGTGTTTATGAAATATCTGGTTAAATGATTGAGCTTGTTCTAAGTAATGGTAATAATAATTCATTTTTTAAATCTAATGGTCCAGGTTTGAAGATAAAAACTTAAAAACTCAGTATTTTATATGCATTTCAAAAAATGAATATATAACATTTTGTCAAAATGAACATATAAAACATGTTTTTTAGTGATATGAAATATCTGGTTAAATGATTGAGCTTGTTCTAAGTAATGGTAATAATAATTCATTTTCTAAATATAATGGGCCAGGTTTGAAAATATAAACTTAAAAATTCAGTATTTTATCAGCATTTCAAAAAATGAATGTATAACATTTTGTCAAAATTAACATATAAAACATGTTTTTTAGTGTTATGGAATATCTGGTTAAATGATAGAGCTTGTTCTAAGTAATGGTAAAAATAATTCATATTCTAAATCTAATGGTCCAGGTTTGAAGATATAAACTTAAAAATTCAGTATTTTATATGCATTTGAAAACATTGAATTTATGACATTTCGTCAAAATGAACATATAAAACATGTTTTTTAGTGATTATGAAATATCATATGAAATTGTAAATAAAATTTAATGAAACCTTAAAAATATTACTTATTCTCAATCTTATGGTCAAGGTTTGAAGATAATAACTTAAGAATTCAGTATGTTATAAGCATTTGAAAACATTGAATTCATGATATTTCGTCAAAATTACTATGTAAAACCTTTTTTAGTGTTTATGAAATATCTGGTTAAATGATTGAGCTTGTTCTAAGTAATGGTAATAATAATTCATTTTTTAAATCTAATGGTCCAGGTTTGAAGATAAAAACTTAAAAATTCAGTATTTTATATGCATTTCAAAAAATGAATATATAACATTTTGTCAAAATGAACATATAAAACATGTTTTTTAGTGTTATGAAATATCTGGTTAAATGATTGAGCTTGTTCTAAGTAATGGTAATCATAATTCATTTTCTAAATATAATGGGCCAGGTTTGAAAATATAAACTTAAAAATTCAGTATTTTATCAGTATTTCAAAAAATGAATGTATAACATTTTGTCAAAATTAACATATAAAACATGTTTTTTAGTGTTATGGAATATCTGGTTAAATGATAGAGCTTGTTCTAAGTAATGGTAAAAATAATTCATATTCTAAATCTAATGGTCCAGGTTTGAAGATATAAACTTAAAAATTCAGTATTTTATATGCATTTGAAAACATTGAATTTATGACATTTCGTCAAAATGAACATATAAAACATGTTTTTTAGTGATTATGAAATATCATATGAAATTGTAAATAAAATTTAATGAAACCTTAAAAATATTACTCTTTCTCAATCTTATGGTCAAGGTTAGAAGATAACAATTTAAGAATTCAGTATTTTACTAGAATTTGAAAAAAACATATATATAATATTTCGTCAAAATGAACATATAAAACATGTTTTTTAGTGATTATGAAATATCATATGAAATTGTAAATAAAATTTAATGAAACCTTAAAAATAATACTTATTCTCAATCTTATGGTCAAGGTTTGAAGATAATAACTTAAGAATTCAGTATTTTATAAGCATTTGAAAACATTGAATTCATGATATTTCGTCAAAATTACTATGTAAAACCTTTTTTAGTGTTTATGAAATATCTGGTTAAATGATTGAGCTTGTTCTAAGTAATGGTAATAATAATTCATTTTTTAAATCTAATGGTCCAGGTTTGAAGATAAAAACTTAAAAACTCAGTATTTTATATGCATTTCAAAAAATGAATATATAACATTTTGTCAAAATGAACATATAAAACATGTTTTTTAGTGATATGAAATATCTGGTTAAATGATTGAGCTTGTTCTAAGTAATGGTAATAATAATTCATTTTCTAAATATAATGGGCCAGGTTTGAAAATATAAACTTAAAAATTCAGTATTTTATCAGCATTTCAAAAAATGAATGTATAACATTTTGTCAAAATTAACATATAAAACATGTTTTTTAGTGTTATGGAATATCTGGTTAAATGATAGAGCTTGTTCTAAGTAATGGTAAAAATAATTCATATTCTAAATCTAATGGTCCAGGTTTGAAGATATAAACTTAAAAATTCAGTATTTTATATGCATTTGAAAACATTGAATTTATGACATTTCGTCAAAATGAACATATAAAACATGTTTTTTAGTGATTATGAAATATCATATGAAATTGTAAATAAAATTTAATGAAACCTTAAAAATATTACTTATTCTCAATCTTATGGTCAAGGTTTGAAGATAATAACTTAAGAATTCAGTATGTTATAAGCATTTGAAAACATTGAATTCATGATATTTCGTCAAAATTACTATGTAAAACCTTTTTTAGTGTTTATGAAATATCTGGTTAAATGATTGAGCTTGTTCTAAGTAATGGTAATAATAATTCATTTTTTAAATCTAATGGTCCAGGTTTGAAGATAAAAACTTAAAAATTCAGTATTTTATATGCATTTCAAAAAATGAATATATAACATTTTGTCAAAATGAACATATAAAACATGTTTTTTAGTGATATGAAATATCTGGTTAAATGATTGAGCTTGTTCTAAGTAATGGTAATAATAATTCATTTTCTAAATATAATGGGCCAGGTTTGAAAATATAAACTTAAAAATTCAGTATTTTATCAGCATTTCAAAAAATGAATGTATAACATTTTGTCAAAATTAACATATAAAACATGTTTTTTAGTGTTATGGAATATCTGGTTAAATGATAGAGCTTGTTCTAAGTAATGGTAAAAATAATTCATATTCTAAATCTAATGGTCCAGGTTTGAAGATATAAACTTAAAAATTCAGTATTTTATCAGCATTTCAAAAAATGAATATATAACATTTTGTCAAAATTAACATATAAAACATGTTTTTTAGTGTTATGGAATATCTGGTTAAATGATAGAGCTTGTTCTAAGTAATGGTAAAAATAATTCATATTCTAAATCTAATGGTCCAGGTTTGAAGATATAAACTTAAAAATTCAGTATTTTATATGCATTTGAAAACATTGAATTTATGACATTTCGTCAAAATGAACATATAAAACATGTTTTTTAGTGATTATGAAATATCATATGAAATTGTAAAGAAAATTTAATGAAACCTTAAAAATATTACTCTTTCTCAATCTTATGGTCAAGGTTAGAAGATAACAATTTAAGAATTCAGTATTTTACTAGCATTTGAAAAAAACGTATATATAATATTTCGTCAAAATGAACATATAAAACATGTTTTTTAGTGATTATGAAATATCATATTAAATTGTAAATAAAATTTATTGAAACCTTAAAAATATTACTCTTTCTCAATCTTATGGTCAAGGTTAGAAGATAACAATTTAAGAATTCAGTATTTTACTAGCATTTGAAAAAAATGAATATATAACATTTTGTGAAAATGAAGCTATAAAACATGTTCTTTAGTGTTATGGAATATCTGGTTAAATGATAGAGCTTGTTCTAAGTAATGGTAAAAATAATTTATATTCTAAATCTAATGGTCCAGGTTTGAAGATATAAACTTAAAAATTCAGTATTTTATCAGCATTTCAAAAAATGAATATATAACATTTTGTCAAAATTAACATATAAAACATGTTTTTTAATGTTATGGAATATCTGGTTAAATGATAGAGCTTGTTCTAAGTAATGGTAAAAATAATTCATATTCTAAATCTAATGGTCCAGGTTTGAAGATATAAACTTAAAAATTCAGTATTTTATATGCATTTGAAAACATTGAATTTATGACATTTCGTCAAAATGAACATATAAAACATGTTTTTTAGTGATTATGAAATATCATATGAAATTGTAAAGAAAATTTAATGAAACCTTAAAAATATTACTCTTTCTCAATCTTATGGTCAAGCTTAGAAGATAACAATTTAAGAATTCAGTATTTTACTAGCATTTGAAAAAAATGAATATATAACATTTTGTGAAAATGAAGCTATAAAACATGTTCTTTAGTGTTATGGAATATCTGGTTAAATGATAGAGCTTGTTCTAAGTAATGGTAAAAATAATTTATATTCTAAATCTAATGGTCCAGGTTTGAAGATATAAACTTAAAAATTCAGTATTTTATCAGCATTTCAAAAAATGAATGTATAACATTTTGTCAAAATTAACATATAAAACATGTTTTTTAGTGTTATGGAATATCTGGTTAAATGATAGAGCTTGTTCTAAGTAATGGTAAAAATAATTCATATTCTAAATCTAATGGTCCAGGTTTGAAGATATAAACTTAAAAACACAACATTTTATATGCATTTCAAAAAATGAATATATAACATTTTGTGAAAATAAACATATAAAACATGTTTTTTAGTGATTATGAAATATCATATGAAATTGTAAATAAAATTTAATGAAACCTTAAAAATATTACTCATTCTCAATCTTATGGTCAAGGTTTGAAGATAAAAACTTAAAAACTCAGTATTTTATATGCATTTGAAAACATTGAATTTATGACATTTCGTCAAAATGAACATATAAAACATGTTTTTTAGTGATTATGAAATATCATATGAAATTGTAAATAAAATTTAATGAAACCTTAAAAATATTACTCTTTCTCAATCTTATGGTCAAGGTTTGAAGATAAAAACATAAAAATTCAGTATTTTATATGCATTTCAAAAAATGAATATATAACATTTTGTCAAAATGAACATATAAAACATGTTTTTTAGTGTTATGAAATATCTGGTTAAATGATTGAGCTTGTTCTAAGTAATGGTAATAATAATTTATTTTCTAAATATAATGGGCCAGGTTTGAAAATATAAACTTAAAAATTCAGTATTTTATCAGCATTTCAAAAAATGAATGTATAACATTTTGTCAAAATTAACATATAAAACATGTTTTTTAGTGTTATGGAATATCTGGTTAAATGATAGAGCTTGTTCTAAGTAATGGTAAAAATAATTCATATTCTAAATCTAGTGGTCCAGGTTTGAAGATATAAACTTAAAAATTCAGTATTTTATATGCATTTGAAAACATTGAATTTATGACATTTCGTCAAAATGAACATATAAAACATGTTTTTTAGTGATTATGAAATATCATATGAAATTGTAAATAAAATTTAATGAAACCTTAAAAATATTACTCTTTCTCAATCTTATGGTCAAGGTTAGAAGATAACAATTTAAGAATTCAGTATTTTACTAGCATTTGAAAAAAATGAATATATAACATTTTGTGAAAATGAAATTATAAAACATGTTCTTTAGTGTTATGGAATATCTGGTTAAATGATAGAGCTTGTTCTAAGTAATGGTAAAAATAATTTATATTCTAAATCTAATGGTCCAGGTTTGAAGATATAAACTTAAAAATTCAGTATTTTATCAGCATTTCAAAAAATGAATATATAACATTTTGTCAAAATTAACATATAAAACATGTTTTTTAATGTTATGGAATATCTGGTTAAATGATAGAGCTTGTTCTAAGTAATGGTAAAAATAATTCATATTCTAAATCTAATGGTCCAGGTTTGAAGATATAAACTTAAAAATTCAGTATTTTATATGCATTTGAAAACATTGAATTTATGACATTTCGTCAAAATGAACATATAAAACATGTTTTTTAGTGATTATGAAATATCATAAGAAATTGTAAATAAAATTTAATGAAACCTTAAAAATATTACTCTTTCTCAATCTTATGGTCAAGGTTAGAAGATAACAATTTAAGAATTCAGTATTTTACTAGCATTTGAAAAAAACATATATATAATATTTCGTCAAAATGAACATATAAAACATGTTTTTTAGTGATTATGAAATATCATATGAAATTGTAAATAAAATTTAATGAAACCTTAAAAATATTACTTATTCTCAATCTTATGGTCAAGGTTTGAAGATAATAACTTAAGAATTCAGTATGTTATAAGCATTTGAAAACATTGAATTCATGATATTTCGTCAAAATTACTATGTAAAACCTTTTTTAGTGTTTATGAAATATCTGGTTAAATGATTGAGCTTGTTCTAAGTAATGGTAATAATAATTCATTTTTTAAATCTAATGGTCCAGGTTTGAAGATAAAAACTTAAAAACTCAGTATTTTATATGCATTTCAAAAAATGAATATATAACATTTTGTCAAAATGAACATATAAAACATGTTTTTTAGTGATATGAAATATCTGGTTAAATGATTGAGCTTGTTCTAAGTAATGGTAATAATAATTCATTTTCTAAATATAATGGGCCAGGTTTGAAAATATAAACTTAAAAATTCAGTATTTTATCAGCATTTCAAAAAATGAATGTATAACATTTTGTCAAAATTAACATATAAAACATGTTTTTTAGTGTTATGGAATATCTGGTTAAATGATAGAGCTTGTTCTAAGTAATGGTAAAAATAATTCATATTCTAAATCTAATGGTCCAGGTTTGAAGATATAAACTTAAAAATTCAGTATTTTATATGCATTTGAAAACATTGAATTTATGACATTTCGTCAAAATGAACATATAAAACATGTTTTTTAGTGATTATGAAATATCATATAAAATTGTAAATAAAATTTAATGAATCCTTAAAAATATTACTCATTCTCAATCTTATGGTCAAGGTTTGAAGATAACAATTTAAGAATTCAGTATTTTACTAGCATTTGAAAAAAACGTATATATAATATTTCGTCAAAATGAACATATAAAACATGTTTTTTAGTGATTATGAAATATCATATGAAATTGTAAATAAAATTTAATGAAACCTTAAAAATATTACTCTTTCTCAATCTTATGGTCAAGGTTTGAAGATAAAAACATAAAAATTCAGTATTTTATATGCATTTCAAAAAATGAATATATAACATTTTGTCAAAATGAACATATAAAACATGTTTTTTAGTGTTATGAAATATCTGGTTAAATGATTGAGCTTGTTCTAAGTAATGGTAATAATAATTTATTTTCTAAATATAATGGACCAGGTTTGAAAATATAAACTTAAAAATTCAGTATTTTATCAGCATTTCAAAAAATGAATGTATAACATTTTGTCAAAATTAACATATAAAACATGTTTTTTAGTGTTATGGAATATCTGGTTAAATGATAGAGCTTGTTCTAAGTAATGGTAAAAATAATTCATATTCTAAATCTAATGGTCCAGGTTTGAAGATATAAACTTAAAAATTCAGTATTTTATATGCATTTGAAAACATTGAATTTATGATATTTCGTCAAAATTACTATGTAAAACCTTTTTTAGTGTTTATGAAATATCTGGTTAAATGATTGAGCTTGTTTTAAGTAATGGTAATAATAATTCATTCTCTAAATATAATGGTAAGATTTCAAGACAATAACATTGAAATTCAGTGTTTTATAAGCAAATTAAAATTATGAATTTTTTTGAATTTGTAAAAATAAACACAAATTTCAGCCCTAAATAGTGTTTATGAAATATTATGAAAAGTGTTATTAATAATGGATGAAAACGGTATAAATAATTCATTTTCGAAATCTAATGGCCCAGGTTTGAAAATATAAACATAAAAATTCAGTATTTTATCAGCATTTAAAAAAATGAAAAATAATGATTTGTCAAAATTAACATATAAAATATGTTTTATAGTGTTTATCTAATATAAGGTAAAATGAATCATTTTATTCTACGTAACGGTATTAATAATTAATTTTTAAATCTAATGGTCCAGGTTTGAAGATATAAACTTAAAAACACAACATTTTATATGCATTTCAAAAAATGAATATATAACATTTTGTGAAAATAAACATATAAAACATGTTTTTTAGTGATTATGAAATATCATATGAAATTGTAAATAAAATTTAATGAAACCTTAAAAATATTACTCATTCTCAATCTTATGGTCAAGGTTTGAAGATAAAAACTTAAAAACTCAGTATTTTATATGCATTTGAAAACATTGAATTTATGACATTTCGTCAAAATGAACATATAAAACATGTTTTTTAGTGATTATGAAATATCATATGAAATTGTAAATAAAATTTAATGAAACCTTAAAATTATTACTCTTTCTCAATCTTATGGTCAAGGTTAGAAGATAACAATTTAAGAATTCAGTATTTTACTAGCATTTGAAAAAAACGTATATATAATATTTCGTCAAAATGAACATATAAAACATGTTTTTCAGTGATTATGAAATATCATATGAAATTGTAAATAAAATTTAATGAAACCTTAAAAATATTACTCTTTCTCAATCTTATGGTCAAGGTTAGAAGATAACAATTTAAGAATTCAGTATTTTACTAGCATTTGAAAAAAACGTATATATAATATTTCGTCAAAATGAACATATAAAACATGTTTTTTAGTGATTATGAAATATCATATTAAATTGTAAATAAAATTTAATGAAACCTTAAAAAAATATTACTCTTTCTCAATCTTATGGTCAAGGTTAGAAGATAACAATTTAAGAATTCAGTATTTTACTAGCATTTGAAAAAAATGAATATATAACATTTTGTGAAAATGAAATTATAAAACATGTTCTTTAGTGTTATGGAATATCTGGTTAAATGATAGAGCTTGTTCTAAGTAATGGTAAAAATAATTTATATTCTAAATCTAATGGTCCAGGTTTGAAGATATAAACTTAAAAATTCAGTATTTTATCAGCATTTCAAAAAATGAATATATAACATTTTGTCAAAATTAACATATAAAACATGTTTTTTAGTGTTATGGAATATCTGGTTAAATGATAGAGCTTGTTCTAAGTAATGGTAAAAATAATTCATATTCTAAATCTAATGGTCCAGGTTTGAAGATATAAACTTAAAAATTCAGTATTTTATATGCATTTGAAAACATTGAATTTATGACATTTCGTCAAAATGAACATATAAAACATGTTTTTTAGTGATTATGAAATATCATATGAAATTGTAAAGAAAATTTAATGAAACCTTAAAAATATTACTCTTTCTCAATCTTATGGTCAAGGTTAGAAGATAACAATTTAAGAATTCAGTGTTTTACTAGCATTTGAAAAAAACATATATATAATATTTCGTCAAAATGAACATATAAAACATGTTTTTTAGTGATTATGAAATATCATATGAAATTGTAAATAAAATTTAATGAAACCTTAAAAATATTACTTATTCTCAATCTTATGGTCAAGGTTTGAAGATAATAACTTAAGAATTCAGTATGTTATAAGCATTTGAAAACATTGAATTTATGATATTTCGTCAAAATTACTATGTAAAACCTTTTTTAGTGTTTATGAAATATCTGGTTAAATGATTGAGCTTGTTCTAAGTAATGGTAATAATAATTCATTTTCTAAATAAAATGGTAAGATTTCAAGATAATAACATTGAAATTCAGTGTTTTATAAGCAAATTAAAATTTTGAATTTTTTTGAATTTGTAAAAATAAACACAAATTTCAGCCCTATATAGTGTTTATGAAATATTAGGAAAAGTGTTATTAATAATTGATGAAAACGGTATAAAAAATTAATTTTTTAAATCTAATGGTCCAGGTTTGAAGATAAAAACTTAAAAACTCAGTATTTTATATGCATTTCAAAAAATGAATATATAACATTTTGTCAAAATGAAGATATAAAACATGTTTTTTAGTGTTATGGAATATCTGGTTAAATGATAGAGCTTGTTCTAAGTAATGGTAAAAATAATTCATATTCTAAATCTAATGGTCCAGGTTTGAAGATATAAACTTAAAAATTCAGTATTTTATATGCATTTGAAAACATTGAATTTATGACATTTCGTCAAAATGAACATATAAAACATGTTTTTTAGTGATTATGAAATATCATATGAAATTGTAAATAAAATTTAATGAAACCTTAAAAATATTACTTATTCTCAATCTTATGGTCAAGGTTTGAAGATAATAACTTAAGAATTCAGTATGTTATAAGCATTTGAAAACATTGAATTCATGATATTTCGTCAAAATTACTATGTAAAACCTTTTTTAGTGTTTATGAAATATCTGGTTAAATGATTGAGCTTGTTCTAAGTAATGGTAATAATAATTCATTTTTTAAATCTAATGGTCCAGGTTTGAAGATAAAAACTTAAAAATTCAGTATTTTATATGCATTTCAAAAAATGAATATATAACATTTTGTCAAAATGAACATATAAAACATGTTTTTTAGTGATATGAAATATCTGGTTAAATGATTGAGCTTGTTCTAAGTAATGGTAATAATAATTCATTTTCTAAATATAATGGGCCAGGTTTGAAAATATAAACTTAAAAATTCAGTATTTTATCAGCATTTCAAAAAATGAATGTATAACATTTTGTCAAAATTAACATATAAAACATGTTTTTTAGTGTTATGGAATATCTGGTTAAATGATAGAGCTTGTTCTAAGTAATGGTAAAAATAATTCATATTCTAAATCTAATGGTCCAGGTTTGAAGATATAAACTTAAAAATTCAGTATTTTATCAGCATTTCAAAAAATGAATATATAACATTTTGTCAAAATTAACATATAAAACATGTTTTTTAGTGTTATGGAATATCTGGTTAAATGATAGAGCTTGTTCTAAGTAATGGTAAAAATAATTCATATTCTAAATCTAATGGTCCAGGTTTGAAGATATAAACTTAAAAATTCAGTATTTTATATGCATTTGAAAACATTGAATTTATGACATTTCGTCAAAATGAACATATAAAACATGTTTTTTAGTGATTATGAAATATCATATGAAATTGTAAATAAAATTTAATGAAACCTTAAAAATATTACTCTTTCTCAATCTTATGGTCAAGGTTAGAAGATAACAATTTAAGAATTCAGTATTTTACTAGCATTTGAAAAAAATGAATATATAACATTTTGTGAAAATGAAATTATAAAACATGTTCTTTAGTGTTATGGAATATCTGGTTAAATGATAGAGCTTGTTCTAAGTAATGGTAAAAATAATTTATATTCTAAATCTAATGGTCCAGGTTTGAAGATATAAACTTAAAAATTCAGTATTTTATCAGCATTTCAAAAAATGAATATATAACATTTTGTCAAAATTAACATATAAAACATGTTTTTTAATGTTATGGAATATCTGGTTAAATGATAGAGCTTGTTCTAAGTAATGGTAAAAATAATTCATATTCTAAATCTAATGGTCCAGGTTTGAAGATATAAACTTAAAAATTCAGTATTTTATATGCATTTGAAAACATTGAATTTATGACATTTCGTCAAAATGAACATATAAAACATGTTTTTTAGTGATTATGAAATATCATAAGAAATTGTAAATAAAATTTAATGAAACCTTAAAAATATTACTCTTTCTCAATCTTATGGTCAAGGTTAGAAGATAACAATTTAAGAATTCAGTATTTTACTAGCATTTGAAAAAAACATATATATAATATTTCGTCAAAATGAACATATAAAACATGTTTTTTAGTGATTATGAAATATCATATGAAATTGTAAATAAAATTTAATGAAACCTTAAAAATATTACTTATTCTCAATCTTATGGTCAAGGTTTGAAGATAATAACTTAAGAATTCAGTATGTTATAAGCATTTGAAAACATTGAATTCATGATATTTCGTCAAAATTACTATGTAAAACCTTTTTTAGTGTTTATGAAATATCTGGTTAAATGATTGAGCTTGTTCTAAGTAATGGTAATAATAATTCATTTTTTAAATCTAATGGTCCAGGTTTGAAGATAAAAACTTAAAAACTCAGTATTTTATATGCATTTCAAAAAATGAATATATAACATTTTGTCAAAATGAACATATAAAACATGTTTTTTAGTGATATGAAATATCTGGTTAAATGATTGAGCTTGTTCTAAGTAATGGTAATAATAATTCATTTTCTAAATATAATGGGCCAGGTTTGAAAATATAAACTTAAAAATTCAGTATTTTATCAGCATTTCAAAAAATGAATGTATAACATTTTGTCAAAATTAACATATAAAACATGTTTTTTAGTGTTATGGAATATCTGGTTAAATGATAGAGCTTGTTCTAAGTAATGGTAAAAATAATTCATATTCTAAATCTAATGGTCCAGGTTTGAAGATATAAACTTAAAAATTCAGTATTTTATATGCATTTGAAAACATTGAATTTATGACATTTCGTCAAAATGAACATATAAAACATGTTTTTTAGTGATTATGAAATATCATATAAAATTGTAAATAAAATTTAATGAATCCTTAAAAATATTACTCATTCTCAATCTTATGGTCAAGGTTTGAAGATAACAATTTAAGAATTCAGTATTTTACTAGCATTTGAAAAAAACGTATATATAATATTTCGTCAAAATGAACATATAAAACATGTTTTTTAGTGATTATGAAATATCATATGAAATTGTAAATAAAATTTAATGAAACCTTAAAAATATTACTCTTTCTCAATCTTATGGTCAAGGTTTGAAGATAAAAACATAAAAATTCAGTATTTTATATGCATTTCAAAAAATGAATATATAACATTTTGTCAAAATGAACATATAAAACATGTTTTTTAGTGTTATGAAATATCTGGTTAAATGATTGAGCTTGTTCTAAGTAATGGTAATAATAATTTATTTTCTAAATATAATGGACCAGGTTTGAAAATATAAACTTAAAAATTCAGTATTTTATCAGCATTTCAAAAAATGAATGTATAACATTTTGTCAAAATTAACATATAAAACATGTTTTTTAGTGTTATGGAATATCTGGTTAAATGATAGAGCTTGTTCTAAGTAATGGTAAAAATAATTCATATTCTAAATCTAATGGTCCAGGTTTGAAGATATAAACTTAAAAATTCAGTATTTTATATGCATTTGAAAACATTGAATTTATGATATTTCGTCAAAATTACTATGTAAAACCTTTTTTAGTGTTTATGAAATATCTGGTTAAATGATTGAGCTTGTTTTAAGTAATGGTAATAATAATTCATTCTCTAAATATAATGGTAAGATTTCAAGACAATAACATTGAAATTCAGTGTTTTATAAGCAAATTAAAATTATGAATTTTTTTGAATTTGTAAAAATAAACACAAATTTCAGCCCTAAATAGTGTTTATGAAATATTATGAAAAGTGTTATTAATAATGGATGAAAACGGTATAAATAATTCATTTTCGAAATCTAATGGCCCAGGTTTGAAAATATAAACATAAAAATTCAGTATTTTATCAGCATTTAAAAAAATGAAAAATAATGATTTGTCAAAATTAACATATAAAATATGTTTTATAGTGTTTATCTAATATAAGGTAAAATGAATCATTTTATTCTACGTAACGGTATTAATAATTAATTTTTAAATCTAATGGTCCAGGTTTGAAGATATAAACTTAAAAACACAACATTTTATATGCATTTCAAAAAATGAATATATAACATTTTGTGAAAATAAACATATAAAACATGTTTTTTAGTGATTATGAAATATCATATGAAATTGTAAATAAAATTTAATGAAACCTTAAAAATATTACTCATTCTCAATCTTATGGTCAAGGTTTGAAGATAAAAACTTAAAAACTCAGTATTTTATATGCATTTGAAAACATTGAATTTATGACATTTCGTCAAAATGAACATATAAAACATGTTTTTTAGTGATTATGAAATATCATATGAAATTGTAAATAAAATTTAATGAAACCTTAAAATTATTACTCTTTCTCAATCTTATGGTCAAGGTTAGAAGATAACAATTTAAGAATTCAGTATTTTACTAGCATTTGAAAAAAACGTATATATAATATTTCGTCAAAATGAACATATAAAACATGTTTTTCAGTGATTATGAAATATCATATGAAATTGTAAATAAAATTTAATGAAACCTTAAAAATATTACTCTTTCTCAATCTTATGGTCAAGGTTAGAAGATAACAATTTAAGAATTCAGTATTTTACTAGCATTTGAAAAAAACGTATATATAATATTTCGTCAAAATGAACATATAAAACATGTTTTTTAGTGATTATGAAATATCATATTAAATTGTAAATAAAATTTAATGAAACCTTAAAAAAATATTACTCTTTCTCAATCTTATGGTCAAGGTTAGAAGATAACAATTTAAGAATTCAGTATTTTACTAGCATTTGAAAAAAATGAATATATAACATTTTGTGAAAATGAAATTATAAAACATGTTCTTTAGTGTTATGGAATATCTGGTTAAATGATAGAGCTTGTTCTAAGTAATGGTAAAAATAATTTATATTCTAAATCTAATGGTCCAGGTTTGAAGATATAAACTTAAAAATTCAGTATTTTATCAGCATTTCAAAAAATGAATATATAACATTTTGTCAAAATTAACATATAAAACATGTTTTTTAGTGTTATGGAATATCTGGTTAAATGATAGAGCTTGTTCTAAGTAATGGTAAAAATAATTCATATTCTAAATCTAATGGTCCAGGTTTGAAGATATAAACTTAAAAATTCAGTATTTTATATGCATTTGAAAACATTGAATTTATGACATTTCGTCAAAATGAACATATAAAACATGTTTTTTAGTGATTATGAAATATCATATGAAATTGTAAAGAAAATTTAATGAAACCTTAAAAATATTACTCTTTCTCAATCTTATGGTCAAGGTTAGAAGATAACAATTTAAGAATTCAGTGTTTTACTAGCATTTGAAAAAAACATATATATAATATTTCGTCAAAATGAACATATAAAACATGTTTTTTAGTGATTATGAAATATCATATGAAATTGTAAATAAAATTTAATGAAACCTTAAAAATATTACTTATTCTCAATCTTATGGTCAAGGTTTGAAGATAATAACTTAAGAATTCAGTATGTTATAAGCATTTGAAAACATTGAATTTATGATATTTCGTCAAAATTACTATGTAAAACCTTTTTTAGTGTTTATGAAATATCTGGTTAAATGATTGAGCTTGTTCTAAGTAATGGTAATAATAATTCATTTTCTAAATAAAATGGTAAGATTTCAAGATAATAACATTGAAATTCAGTGTTTTATAAGCAAATTAAAATTTTGAATTTTTTTGAATTTGTAAAAATAAACACAAATTTCAGCCCTATATAGTGTTTATGAAATATTAGGAAAAGTGTTATTAATAATTGATGAAAACGGTATAAAAAATTAATTTTTTAAATCTAATGGTCCAGGTTTGAAGATAAAAACTTAAAAACTCAGTATTTTATATGCATTTCAAAAAATGAATATATAACATTTTGTCAAAATGAAGATATAAAACATGTTTTTTAGTGTTATGGAATATCTGGTTAAATGATAGAGCTTGTTCTAAGTAATGGTAAAAATAATTCATATTCTAAATCTAATGGTCCAGGTTTGAAGATATAAACTTAAAAATTCAGTATTTTATATGCATTTGAAAACATTGAATTTATGACATTTCGTCAAAATGAACATATAAAACATGTTTTTTAGTGATTATGAAATATCATATGAAATTGTAAATAAAATTTAATGAAACCTTAAAAATATTACTTATTCTCAATCTTATGGTCAAGGTTTGAAGATAATAACTTAAGAATTCAGTATGTTATAAGCATTTGAAAACATTGAATTCATGATATTTCGTCAAAATTACTATGTAAAACCTTTTTTAGTGTTTATGAAATATCTGGTTAAATGATTGAGCTTGTTCTAAGTAATGGTAATAATAATTCATTTTTTAAATCTAATGGTCCAGGTTTGAAGATAAAAACTTAAAAATTCAGTATTTTATATGCATTTCAAAAAATGAATATATAACATTTTGTCAAAATGAACATATAAAACATGTTTTTTAGTGATATGAAATATCTGGTTAAATGATTGAGCTTGTTCTAAGTAATGGTAATAATAATTCATTTTCTAAATATAATGGGCCAGGTTTGAAAATATAAACTTAAAAATTCAGTATTTTATCAGCATTTCAAAAAATGAATGTATAACATTTTGTCAAAATTAACATATAAAACATGTTTTTTAGTGTTATGGAATATCTGGTTAAATGATAGAGCTTGTTCTAAGTAATGGTAAAAATAATTCATATTCTAAATCTAATGGTCCAGGTTTGAAGATATAAACTTAAAAATTCAGTATTTTATCAGCATTTCAAAAAATGAATATATAACATTTTGTCAAAATTAACATATAAAACATGTTTTTTAGTGTTATGGAATATCTGGTTAAATGATAGAGCTTGTTCTAAGTAATGGTAAAAATAATTCATATTCTAAATCTAATGGTCCAGGTTTGAAGATATAAACTTAAAAATTCAGTATTTTATATGCATTTGAAAACATTGAATTTATGACATTTCGTCAAAATGAACATATAAAACATGTTTTTTAGTGATTATGAAATATCATATGAAATTGTAAAGAAAATTTAATGAAACCTTAAAAATATTACTCTTTCTCAATCTTATGGTCAAGGTTAGAAGATAACAATTTAAGAATTCAGTATTTTACTAGCATTTGAAAAAAACATATATATAATATTTCGTCAAAATGAACATATAAAACATGTTTTTTAGTGATTATGAAATATCATATGAAATTGTAAATAAAATTTAATGAAACCTTAAAAATATTACTTATTCTCAATCTTATGGTCAAGGTTTGAAGATAATAACTTAAGAATTCAGTATGTTATAAGCATTTGAAAACATTGAATTCATGATATTTCGTCAAAATTACTATGTAAAACCTTTTTTAGTGTTTATGAAATATCTGGTTAAATGATTGAGCTTGTTCTAAGTAATGGTAATAATAATTCATTTTTTAAATCTAATGGTCCAGGTTTGAAGATAAAAACTTAAAAATTCAGTATTTTATATGCATTTCAAAAAATGAATATATAACATTTTGTCAAAATGAACATATAAAACATGTTTTTTAGTGTTATGAAATATCTGGTTAAATGATTGAGCTTGTTCTAAGTAATGGTAATCATAATTCATTTTCTAAATATAATGGGCCAGGTTTGAAAATATAAACTTAAAAATTCAGTATTTTATCAGTATTTCAAAAAATGAATGTATAACATTTTGTCAAAATTAACATATAAAACATGTTTTTTAGTGTTATGGAATATCTGGTTAAATGATAGAGCTTGTTCTAAGTAATGGTAAAAATAATTCATATTCTAAATCTAATGGTCCAGGTTTGAAGATATAAACTTAAAAATTCAGTATTTTATATGCATTTGAAAACATTGAATTTATGACATTTCGTCAAAATGAACATATAAAACATGTTTTTTAGTGATTATGAAATATCATATGAAATTGTAAATAAAATTTAATGAAACCTTAAAAATATTACTCTTTCTCAATCTTATGGTCAAGGTTAGAAGATAACAATTTAAGAATTCAGTATTTTACTAGAATTTGAAAAAAACATATATATAATATTTCGTCAAAATGAACATATAAAACATGTTTTTTAGTGATTATGAAATATCATATGAAATTGTAAATAAAATTTAATGAAACCTTAAAAATAATACTTATTCTCAATCTTATGGTCAAGGTTTGAAGATAATAACTTAAGAATTCAGTATTTTATAAGCATTTGAAAACATTGAATTCATGATATTTCGTCAAAATTACTATGTAAAACCTTTTTTAGTGTTTATGAAATATCTGGTTAAATGATTGAGCTTGTTCTAAGTAATGGTAATAATAATTCATTTTTTAAATCTAATGGTCCAGGTTTGAAGATAAAAACTTAAAAACTCAGTATTTTATATGCATTTCAAAAAATGAATATATAACATTTTGTCAAAATGAACATATAAAACATGTTTTTTAGTGATATGAAATATCTGGTTAAATGATTGAGCTTGTTCTAAGTAATGGTAATAATAATTCATTTTCTAAATATAATGGGCCAGGTTTGAAAATATAAACTTAAAAATTCAGTATTTTATCAGCATTTCAAAAAATGAATGTATAACATTTTGTCAAAATTAACATATAAAACATGTTTTTTAGTGTTATGGAATATCTGGTTAAATGATAGAGCTTGTTCTAAGTAATGGTAAAAATAATTCATATTCTAAATCTAATGGTCCAGGTTTGAAGATATAAACTTAAAAATTCAGTATTTTATATGCATTTGAAAACATTGAATTTATGACATTTCGTCAAAATGAACATATAAAACATGTTTTTTAGTGATTATGAAATATCATATGAAATTGTAAATAAAATTTAATGAAACCTTAAAAATATTACTTATTCTCAATCTTATGGTCAAGGTTTGAAGATAATAACTTAAGAATTCAGTATGTTATAAGCATTTGAAAACATTGAATTCATGATATTTCGTCAAAATTACTATGTAAAACCTTTTTTAGTGTTTATGAAATATCTGGTTAAATGATTGAGCTTGTTCTAAGTAATGGTAATAATAATTCATTTTTTAAATCTAATGGTCCAGGTTTGAAGATAAAAACTTAAAAATTCAGTATTTTATATGCATTTCAAAAAATGAATATATAACATTTTGTCAAAATGAACATATAAAACATGTTTTTTAGTGTTATGAAATATCTGGTTAAATGATTGAGCTTGTTCTAAGTAATGGTAATCATAATTCATTTTCTAAATATAATGGGCCAGGTTTGAAAATATAAACTTAAAAATTCAGTATTTTATCAGTATTTCAAAAAATGAATGTATAACATTTTGTCAAAATTAACATATAAAACATGTTTTTTAGTGTTATGGAATATCTGGTTAAATGATAGAGCTTGTTCTAAGTAATGGTAAAAATAATTCATATTCTAAATCTAATGGTCCAGGTTTGAAGATATAAACTTAAAAATTCAGTATTTTATATGCATTTGAAAACATTGAATTTATGACATTTCGTCAAAATGAACATATAAAACATGTTTTTTAGTGATTATGAAATATCATATGAAATTGTAAATAAAATTTAATGAAACCTTAAAAATATTACTCTTTCTCAATCTTATGGTCAAGGTTAGAAGATAACAATTTAAGAATTCAGTATTTTACTAGAATTTGAAAAAAACATATATATAATATTTCGTCAAAATGAACATATAAAACATGTTTTTTAGTGATTATGAAATATCATATGAAATTGTAAATAAAATTTAATGAAACCTTAAAAATAATACTTATTCTCAATCTTATGGTCAAGGTTTGAAGATAATAACTTAAGAATTCAGTATTTTATAAGCATTTGAAAACATTGAATTCATGATATTTCGTCAAAATTACTATGTAAAACCTTTTTTAGTGTTTATGAAATATCTGGTTAAATGATTGAGCTTGTTCTAAGTAATGGTAATAATAATTCATTTTTTAAATCTAATGGTCCAGGTTTGAAGATAAAAACTTAAAAACTCAGTATTTTATATGCATTTCAAAAAATGAATATATAACATTTTGTCAAAATGAACATATAAAACATGTTTTTTAGTGATATGAAATATCTGGTTAAATGATTGAGCTTGTTCTAAGTAATGGTAATAATAATTCATTTTCTAAATATAATGGGCCAGGTTTGAAAATATAAACTTAAAAATTCAGTATTTTATCAGCATTTCAAAAAATGAATGTATAACATTTTGTCAAAATTAACATATAAAACATGTTTTTTAGTGTTATGGAATATCTGGTTAAATGATAGAGCTTGTTCTAAGTAATGGTAAAAATAATTCATATTCTAAATCTAATGGTCCAGGTTTGAAGATATAAACTTAAAAATTCAGTATTTTATATGCATTTGAAAACATTGAATTTATGACATTTCGTCAAAATGAACATATAAAACATGTTTTTTAGTGATTATGAAATATCATATGAAATTGTAAATAAAATTTAATGAAACCTTAAAAATATTACTTATTCTCAATCTTATGGTCAAGGTTTGAAGATAATAACTTAAGAATTCAGTATGTTATAAGCATTTGAAAACATTGAATTCATGATATTTCGTCAAAATTACTATGTAAAACCTTTTTTAGTGTTTATGAAATATCTGGTTAAATGATTGAGCTTGTTCTAAGTAATGGTAATAATAATTCATTTTTTAAATCTAATGGTCCAGGTTTGAAGATAAAAACTTAAAAATTCAGTATTTTATATGCATTTCAAAAAATGAATATATAACATTTTGTCAAAATGAACATATAAAACATGTTTTTTAGTGATATGAAATATCTGGTTAAATGATTGAGCTTGTTCTAAGTAATGGTAATAATAATTCATTTTCTAAATATAATGGGCCAGGTTTGAAAATATAAACTTAAAAATTCAGTATTTTATCAGCATTTCAAAAAATGAATGTATAACATTTTGTCAAAATTAACATATAAAACATGTTTTTTAGTGTTATGGAATATCTGGTTAAATGATAGAGCTTGTTCTAAGTAATGGTAAAAATAATTCATATTCTAAATCTAATGGTCCAGGTTTGAAGATATAAACTTAAAAATTCAGTATTTTATCAGCATTTCAAAAAATGAATATATAACATTTTGTCAAAATTAACATATAAAACATGTTTTTTAGTGTTATGGAATATCTGGTTAAATGATAGAGCTTGTTCTAAGTAATGGTAAAAATAATTCATATTCTAAATCTAATGGTCCAGGTTTGAAGATATAAACTTAAAAATTCAGTATTTTATATGCATTTGAAAACATTGAATTTATGACATTTCGTCAAAATGAACATATAAAACATGTTTTTTAGTGATTATGAAATATCATATGAAATTGTAAAGAAAATTTAATGAAACCTTAAAAATATTACTCTTTCTCAATCTTATGGTCAAGGTTAGAAGATAACAATTTAAGAATTCAGTATTTTACTAGCATTTGAAAAAAACGTATATATAATATTTCGTCAAAATGAACATATAAAACATGTTTTTTAGTGATTATGAAATATCATATTAAATTGTAAATAAAATTTATTGAAACCTTAAAAATATTACTCTTTCTCAATCTTATGGTCAAGGTTAGAAGATAACAATTTAAGAATTCAGTATTTTACTAGCATTTGAAAAAAATGAATATATAACATTTTGTGAAAATGAAGCTATAAAACATGTTCTTTAGTGTTATGGAATATCTGGTTAAATGATGGAGCTTGTTCTAAGTAATGGTAAAAATAATTTATATTCTAAATCTAATGGTCCAGGTTTGAAGATATAAACTTAAAAATTCAGTATTTTATCAGCATTTCAAAAAATGAATATATAACATTTTGTCAAAATTAACATATAAAACATGTTTTTTAATGTTATGGAATATCTGGTTAAATGATAGAGCTTGTTCTAAGTAATGGTAAAAATAATTCATATTCTAAATCTAATGGTCCAGGTTTGAAGATATAAACTTAAAAATTCAGTATTTTATATGCATTTGAAAACATTGAATTTATGACATTTCGTCAAAATGAACATATAAAACATGTTTTTTAGTGATTATGAAATTTCATATGAAATTGTAAAGAAAATTTAATGAAACCTTAAAAATATTACTCTTTCTCAATCTTATGGTCAAGCTTAGAAGATAACAATTTAAGAATTCAGTATTTTACTAGCATTTGAAAAAAATGAATATATAACATTTTGTGAAAATGAAGCTATAAAACATGTTCTTTAGTGTTATGGAATATCTGGTTAAATGATAGAGCTTGTTCTAAGTAATGGTAAAAATAATTTATATTCTAAATCTAATGGTCCAGGTTTGAAGATATAAACTTAAAAATTCAGTATTTTATCAGCATTTCAAAAAATGAATGTATAACATTTTGTCAAAATTAACATATAAAACATGTTTTTTAGTGTTATGGAATATCTGGTTAAATGATAGAGCTTGTTCTAAGTAATGGTAAAAATAATTCATATTCTAAATCTAATGGTCCAGGTTTGAAGATATAAACTTAAAAACACAACATTTTATATGCATTTCAAAAAATGAATATATAACATTTTGTGAAAATAAACATATAAAACATGTTTTTTAGTGATTATGAAATATCATATGAAATTGTAAATAAAATTTAATGAAACCTTAAAAATATTACTCATTCTCAATCTTATGGTCAAGGTTTGAAGATAAAAACTTAAAAACTCAGTATTTTATATGCATTTGAAAACATTGAATTTATGACATTTCGTCAAAATGAACATATAAAACATGTTTTTTAGTGATTATGAAATATCATATGAAATTGTAAATAAAATTTAATGAAACCTTAAAATTATTACTCTTTCTCAATCTTATGGTCAAGGTTAGAAGATAACAATTTAAGAATTCAGTATTTTACTAGCATTTGAAAAAAACGTATATATAATATTTCGTCAAAATGAACATATAAAACATGTTTTTTAGTGATTATGAAATATCATATGAAATTGTAAATAAAATTTAATGAAACCTTAAAAATATTACTCTTTCTCAATCTTATGGTCAAGGTTAGAAGATAACAATTTAAGAATTCAGTATTTTACTAGCATTTGAAAAAAACGTATATATAATATTTCGTCAAAATGAACATATAAAACATGTTTTTTAGTGATTATGAAATATCATATTAAATTGTAAATAAAAATAATGAAACCTTAAAAATATTACTCTTTCTCAATCTTATGGTCAAGGTTAGAAGATAACAATTTAAGAATTCAGTATTTTACTAGCATTTGAAAAAAATGAATATATAACATTTTGTGAAAATGAAATTATAAAACATGTTCTTTAGTGTTATGGAATATCTGGTTAAATGATAGAGCTTGTTCTAAGTAATGGTAAAAATAATTTATATTCTAAATCTAATGGTCCAGGTTTGAAGATATAAACTTAAAAATTCAGTATTTTATCAGCATTTCAAAAAATGAATATATAACATTTTGTCAAAATTAACATATAAAACATGTTTTTTAATGTTATGGAATATCTGGTTAAATGATAGAGCTTGTTCTAAGTAATGGTAAAAATAATTCATATTCTAAATCTAATGGTCCAGGTTTGAAGATATAAACTTAAAAATTCAGTATTTTATATGCATTTGAAAACATTGAATTTATGACATTTCGTCAAAATGAACATATAAAACATGTTTTTTAGTGATTATGAAATATCATATGAAATTGTAAAGAAAATTTAATGAAACCTTAAAAATATTACTCTTTCTCAATCTTATGGTCAAGGTTAGAAGATAACAATTTAAGAATTCAGTATTTTACTAGCATTTGAAAAAAACATATATATAATATTTCGTCAAAATGAACATATAAAACATGTTTTTTAGTGATTATGAAATATCATATTAAATTGTAAATAAAATTTAATGAAACCTTAAAAATATTACTCTTTCTCAATCTTATGGTCAAGGTTAGAAGATAACAATTTAAGAATTCAGTATTTTACTAGCATTTGAAAAAAACGTATATATAATATTTCGTCAAAATGAACATATAAAACATGTTTTTTAGTGATTATGAAATATCATATTAAATTGTAAATAAAATTTAATGAAACCTTAAAAATATTACTCTTTCTCAATCTTATGGTCAAGGTTTGAAGATAATAACTTAAGAATTCAGTATGTTATAAGCATTTGAAAACATTGAATTCATGATATTTCGTCAAAATTACTATGTAAAACCTTTTTTAGTGTTTATGAAATATCTGGTTAAATGATTGAGCTTGTTCTAAGTAATGGTAATAATAATTCATTTTCTAAATAAAATGGTAAGATTTCAAGATAATAACATTGAAATTCAGTGTTTTATAAGCAAATTAAAATTATGAATTTTTTTGAATTTGTAAAAATAAACACAAATTTCAGCCCTATATAGTGTTTATGAAATATTAGGAAAAGTGTTATTAATAATTGATGAAAACGGTATAAATAATTAACTTTTTAAATCTAATGGTCCAGGTTTGAAGATAAAAACTTAAAAACTCAGTATTTTATATGCATTTCAAAAAATGAATATAAAACATTTTGTCAAAATGAACATATAAAACATGTTTTTTAGTGTTATGGAATATCTGGTTAAATGATAGAGCTTGTTCTAAGTAATGGTAAAAATAATTTATATTCTAAATCTAATGGTCCAGGTTTGAAGATATAAACTTAAAAATTCAGTATTTTATCAGCATTTCAAAAAATGAATATATAACATTTTGTCAAAATTAACATATAAAACATGTTTTTTAATGTTATGGAATATCTGGTTAAATGATAGAGCTTGTTCTAAGTAGTGGTAAAAATAATTCATATTCTAAATCTAATGGTCCAGGTTTGAAGATATAAACTTAAAAATTCAGTATTTTATATGCATTTGAAAACATTGAATTTATGACATTTCGTCAAAATGAACATATAAAACATGTTTTTTAGTGATTATGAAATATCATATGAAATTGTAAAGAAAATTTAATGAAACCTTAAAAATATTACTCTTTCTCAATCTTATGGTCAAGCTTAGAAGATAACAATTTAAGAATTCAGTATTTTACTAGCATTTGAAAAAAATGAATATATAACATTTTGTGAAAATGAAGCTATAAAACATGTTCTTTAGTGTTATGGAATATCTGGTTAAATGATAGAGCTTGTTCTAAGTAATGGTAAAAATAATTTATATTCTAAATCTAATGGTCCAGGTTTGAAGATATAAACTTAAAAATTCAGTATTTTATCAGCATTTCAAAAAATGAATGTATAACATTTTGTCAAAATTAACATATAAAACATGTTTTTTAGTGTTATGGAATATCTGGTTAAATGATAGAGCTTGTTCTAAGTAATGGTAAAAATAATTCATATTCTAAATCTAATGGTCCAGGTTTGAAGATATAAACTTAAAAACACAACATTTTATATGCATTTCAAAAAATGAATATATAACATTTTGTGAAAATAAACATATAAAACATGTTTTTTAGTGATTATGAAATATCATATGAAATTGTAAATAAAATTTAATGAAACCTTAAAAATATTACTCATTCTCAATCTTATGGTCAAGGTTTGAAGATAAAAACTTAAAAACTCAGTATTTTATATGCATTTGAAAACATTGAATTTATGACATTTCGTCAAAATGAACATATAAAACATGTTTTTTAGTGATTATGAAATATCATATGAAATTGTAAATAAAATTTAATGAAACCTTAAAATTATTACTCTTTCTCAATCTTATGGTCAAGGTTAGAAGATAACAATTTAAGAATTCAGTATTTTACTAGCATTTGAAAAAAACGTATGTATAATATTTCGTCAAAATGAACATATAAAACATGTGTTTCAGTGATTATGAAATATCATATGAAATTGTAAATAAAATTTAATGAAACCTTAAAAATATTACTCTTTCTCAATCTTATGGTCAAGGTTAGAAGATAACAATTTAAGAATTCAGTATTTTACTAGCATTTGAAAAAAACGTATATATAATATTTCGTCAAAATGAACATATAAAACATGTTTTTTAGTGTTTATGAAATATCATATTAAATTGTAAATAAAATTTAATGAAACCTTAAAAATATTACTCTTTCTCAATCTTATGGTCAAGGTTAGAAGATAACAATTTAAGAATTCAGTATTTTACTAGCATTTGAAAAAAATGAATATATAACATTTTGTCAAAATGAACATATAAAACATGTTTTTTAGTGTTATGGAATATCTGGTTAAATGATAGAGCTTGTTCTAAGTAATGGTAAAAATAATTTATATTCTAAATCTAATGGTCCAGGTTTGAAGATATAAACTTAAAAATTCAGTATTTTATCAGCATTTCAAAAAATGAATATATAACATTTTGTCAAAATTAACATATAAAACATGTTTTTTAATGTTATGGAATATCTGGTTAAATGATAGAGCTTGTTCTAAGTAATGGTAAAAATAATTCATATTCTAAATCTAATGGTCCAGGTTTGAAGATATAAACTTAAAAATTCAGTATTTTATATGCATTTGAAAACATTGAATTTATGACATTTCGTCAAAATGAACATATAAAACATGTTTTTTAGTGATTATGAAATATCATATGAAATTGTAAAGAAAATTTAATGAAACCTTAAAAATATTACTCTTTCTCAATCTTATGGTCAAGCTTAGAAGATAACAATTTAAGAATTCAGTATTTTACTAGCATTTGAAAAAAACATATATATAATATTTCGTCAAAATGAACATATAAAACATGTTTTTTAGTGATTATGAAATATCATACGAAATTGTAAATAAAATTTAATGAAACCTTAAAAATATTACTTATTCTCAATCTTATGGTCAAGGTTTGAAGATAATAACTTAAGAATTCAGTATATTACTAGCATTTGAAAAAAACGTATATATAATATTTCGTCAAAATGAACATATAAAACATGTTTTTTAGTGATTATGAAATATCATATTAAATTGTAAATAAAATTTAATGAAACCTTAAAAAAATTACTCTTTCTCAATCTTATGGTCAAGGTTAGAAGATAACAATTTAAGAATTCAGTATTTTACTAGCATTTGAAAAAAATGAATATATAACATTTTGTGAAAATGAAATTATAAAACATGTTCTTTAGTGTTATGGAATATCTGGTTAAATGATAGAGCTTGTTCTAAGTAATGGTAAAAATAATTTATATTCTAAATCTAATGGTCCAGGTTTGAAGATATAAACTTAAAAATTCAGTATTTTATCAGCATTTCAAAAAATGAATGTATAACATTTTGTCAAAATTAACATATAAAACATGTTTTTTAGTGTTATGGAATATCTGGTTAAATGATAGAGCTTGTTCTAAGTAATGGTAAAAATAATTCATATTCTAAATCTAATGGTCCAGGTTTGAAGATATAAACTTAAAAATTCAGTATTTTATATGCATTTGAAAACATTGAATTTATGATATTTCGTCAAAATTACTATGTAAAACCTTTTTTAGTGTTTATGAAATATCTGGTTAAATGATTGAGCTTGTTCTAAGTAATGGTAAAAATAATTCATATTCTAAATCTAATGGTCCAGGTTTGAAGATATAAACTTAAAAATTCAGTATTTTATATGCATTTGAAAACATTGAATTTATGATATTTCGTCAAAATTACTATGTAAAACCTTTTTTAGTGTTTATGAAATATCTGGTTAAATGATTGAGCTTGTTTTAAGTAATGGTAATAATAATTCATTCTCTAAATATAATGGTAAGATTTCAAGACAATAACATTGAAATTCAGTGTTTTATAAGCAAATTAAAATTATGAATTTTTTTGAATTTGTAAAAATAAACACAAATTTCAGCCCTATATAGTGTTTATGAAATATTATGAAAAGTGTTATTAATAATGGATGAAAACGGTATAAATAATTCATTTTCTAAATCTAATGGCCCAGGTTTGAAAATATAAACATAAAAATTCAGTATTTTATTAGCATTTCAAAAAATGAAAAATAATGATTTGTCAAAATTAACATATAAAATATGTTTTATAGTGTTTATCTAATATAAGGTAAAATGAATCATTTTATTCTACGTAACGGTATTAATAATTAATTTTTAAATCTAATGGTCCAGGTTTGAAGATATAAACTTAAAAACACAACATTTTATATGCATTTCAAAAAATGAATATATAACATTTTGTGAAAATGAACATATAAAACATGTTTTTTAGTGATTATGAAATATCATATAAAATTGTAAACAAAATTTAATGAATCCTTAAAAATATTACTCATTCTCAATCTTATGGTCAAGGTTTGAAGATAAAAACTTAAAAACTCAGTATTTTATATGCATTTGAAAACATTGAATTTATAACAAATCGTCAAAATGAACATATAAAACATGTTTTTTAGTGATTATGAAATATCATATGAAATTGTAAATAAAATTTAATGAAACCTTAAAAATATTACTCTTTCTCAATCTTATGGTCAAGGTTTGAAGATAAAAACATAAAAACTCAGTATTTTATATGCATTTCAAAAAATGAATATATAACATTTTGTCAAAATGAACATATAAAACATGTTTTTTAGTGTTATGAAATATCTGGTTAAATGATTGAGCTTGTTCTAAGTAATGGTAATAATAATTTGTTTTCTAAATATAATGGGCCAGGTTTGAAAATATAAACTTAAAAATTCAGTATTTTATCAGCATTTCAAAAAATGAATGTATAACATTTTGTCAAAATTAACATATAAAACATGTTTTTTAGTGTTATGGAATATCTGGTTAAATGATAGAGCTTGTTCTAAGTAATGGTAAAAATAATTCATATTCTAAATCTAATGGTCCAGGTTTGAAGATATAAACTTAAAAATTCAGTATTTTATATGCATTTGAAAACATTGAATTTATGACATTTCGTCAAAATGAACATATAAAACATGTTTTTTAGTGATTATGAAATATCATATAAAATTGTAAATAAAATTTAATGAATCCTTAAAAATATTACTCATTCTCAATCTTATGGTCAAGGTTTGAAGATAAAAACTTAAAAACTCAGTATTTTATATGCGTTTGAAAACATTGAATTCATGATATTTCGTCAAAATTACTATGTAAAACCTTTTTTAGTGTTTATGAAATATCTGGTTAAATGATTGAGCTTGTTTTAAGTAATGGTAATAATAATTCATTCTCTAAATATAATGGTAAGATTTCAAGACAATAACATTGAAATTCAGTGTTTTATAAGCAAATTAAAATTATGAATTTTTTTGAATTTGTAAAAATAAACACAAATTTCAGCCCTATATAGTGTTTATGAAATATTATGAAAAGTGTTATTAATAATGGATGAAAACGGTATAAATAATTCATTTTCTAAATCTAATGGCCCAGGTTTGAAAATATAAACATAAAAATTCAGTATTTTATCAGCATTTCAAAAAATGAAAAATAATGATTTGTCAAAATTAACATATAAAATATGTTTTATAGTGTTTATCTAATATAAGGTAAAATGAATCATTTTATTCTACGTAACGGTATTAATAATTAATTTTTAAATCTAATGGTCCAGGTTTGAAGATATAAACTTAAAAACACAACATTTTATATGCATTTCAAAAAATGAATATATAACATTTTGTGAAAATAAACATATAAAACATGTTTTTTAGTGATTATGAAATATCATATTAAATTGTAAATAAAATTTAATGAAACCTTAAAAATATTACTCTTTCTCAATCTTATGGTCAAGGTTAGAAGATAACAATTTAAGAATTCAGTATTTTACTAGCATTTGAAAAAAATGAATATATAACATTTTGTGAAAATGAAATTATAAAACATGTTCTTTAGTGTTATGGAATATCTGGTTAAATGATAGAGCTTGTTCTAAGTAATGGTAAAAATAATTTATATTCTAAATCTAATGGTCCAGGTTTGAAGATATAAACTTAAAAATTCAGTATTTTATCAGCATTTCAAAAAATGAATGTATAACATTTTGTCAAAATTAACATATAAAACATGTTTTTTAGTGTTATGGAATATCTGGTTAAATGATAGAGCTTGTTCTAAGTAATGGTAAAAATAATTCATATTCTAAATCTAATGGTCCAGGTTTGAAGATATAAACTTAAAAATTCAGTAATTTATATGCATTTGAAAACATTGAATTTATGACATTTCGTCAAAATGAACATATAAAACATGTTTTTTAGTGATTATGAAATATCATATAAAATTGTAAACAAAATTTAATGAATCCTTAAAAATATTACTCATTCTCAATCTTATGGTCAAGGTTTGAAGATAAAAACTTAAAAACTCAGTTTTTTATATGCATTTGAAAACATTGAATTTATAACAATTCGTCAAAATGAACATATAAAACATGTTTTTTAGTGATTATGAAATATCATATGAAATTGTAAATAAAATTTAATGAAAACTTAAAAATATTACTCTTTCTCAATCTTATGGTCAAGGTTTGAAGATAAAAACATAAAAACTCAGTATTTTATATGCATTTCAAAAAATGAATATATAACATTTTGTCAAAATGAACATATAAAACATGTTTTTTAGTGTTATGAAATATCTGGTTAAATGATTGAGCTTGTTCTAAGTAATGGTAATAATAATTCATTTTCTAAAAATAATGAGCATGGTTTGAAAATATAAACTTAAAAATTCAGTATTTTATCAGCATTTCAAAAAATGAATGTATAACATTTTGTCAAAATGAACATATATAACATGTTTTTTAGTGTTATGGAATATGTGGTTAAATGATAGAGCTTGTTCTAAGAAATGGTAAGAATAATTCATATTCTAAATCTAATGGTCCAGGTTTGAAGATATAAACTTAAAAATTCAGTATGTTATAAGCATTTGAAAACATTGAATTCATGATATTTCGTCAAAATTACTATGTAAAAACTTTTTTAGTGTTTATGAAATATCTGGTTAAATGATTGAGCTTGTTCTAAGTAATGGTAATAATAATTCATTTTCTAAATATAATGGTAAGATTTCAAGATAATAACATTGAAATTCAGTGTTTTATAAGCAAATTAAAATTATGAATTTTTTTGAATTTGTAAAAATAAACACAAATTTCAGCCCAATATAGTGTTTATGAAATATTAGGAAAAGTGTTATTAATAATTGATGAAAACGGTATAAATAATTAATTTTTTAAATCTAATGGTCCAGGTTTGAAGATAAAAACTTAAAAACTCAGTATTTTATATGCATTTCAAAAAATGAATATATAACATTTTGTCAAAATGAACATATAAAACATGTTTTTTAGTGTTATGGAATATCTGGTTAAATGATAGAGCTTGTTCTAAGAAATGGTAAGAATAATTCATATTCTAAATCTAATGGTCCAGGTTTGAAGATATAAACTTAAAAATTCAGTATTTTATCAGCATTTCAAAAAATGAATGTATAACATTTTGTCAAAATGAACATATAAAACATGTTTTTTAGTGTTATGGAATATCTGGTTAAATGATAGAGCTTGTTCTAAGAAATGGTAATAATAATTCATTTTCTAAAAATAATGAGCATGGTTTGAACATATAAACTTAAAAATTCAGTATTTTATCAGCATTTCAAAAAATGAATGTATAACATTTTGTCAAAATGAACATATAAAACATGTTTTTTAGTGTTATGGAATATCTGGTTAAATGATAGAGCTTGTTCTAAGAAATGGTAATAATAATTCATTTTCTAAAAATAATGAGCATGGTTTGAACATATAAACTTAAAAATTCAGTATTTTATCAGCATTTCAAAAAATGAATGTATAACATTTCGTCAAAATGAACATATAAAACATGTTTTTTAGTGATTATGAAATATCATATGAAATTGTAAATAAAATTTAATGAAACCTTAAAAATATTACTCTTTCTCAATCTTATGGTCAAGGTTAGAAGATAACAATTTAAGAATTCAGTATTTTACTAGCATTTGAAAAAAACGTATATATAATATTTCGTCAAAATGAACATATAAAACATGTTTTTTAGTGATTATGAAATATCATATGAAATTGTAAATAAAATTTAATGAAACCTTAAAAATATTACTCTTTCTCAATCTTATGGTCAAGGTTAGAAGATAACAATTTAAGAATTCAGTATTTTACTAGCATTTGAAAAAAACGTATATATAATATTTCGTCAAAATGAACATATAAAACATGTTTTTTAGTGATTATGAAATATCATATGAAATTGTAAATAAAATTTAATGAAACCTTAAAAATATTACTCTTTCTCAATCTTATGGTCAAGGTTTGAAGATAAAAACATAAAAACTCAGTATTTTATATGCATTTCAAAAAATGAATATATAACATTTTGTCAAAATGAACATATAAAACATGTTTTTTAGTGTTATGGAATATCTGGTTAAATGATAGAGCTTGTTCTAAGAAATGGTAATAATAATTCATTTTCTAAAAATAATGAGCATGGTTTGAACATATAAACTTAAAAATTCAGTATTTTATCAGCATTTCAAAAAATGAATGTATAACATTTTGTCAAAATGAACATATAAAACATGTTTTTTAGTGTTATGGAATATCTGGTTAAATGATAGAGCTTGTTCTAAGAAATGGTAATAATAATTCATTTTCTAAAAATAATGAGCATGGTTTGAACATATAAACTTAAAAATTCAGTATTTTATCAGCATTTCAAAAAATGAATGTATAACATTTCGTCAAAATGAACATATAAAACATGTTTTTTAGTGATTATGAAATATCATATGAAATTGTAAATAAAATTTAATGAAACCTTAAAAATATTACTCTTTCTCAATCTTATGGTCAAGGTTAGAAGATAACAATTTAAGAATTCAGTATTTTACTAGCATTTGAAAAAAACGTATATATAATATTTCGTCAAAATGAACATATAAAACATGTTTTTTAGTGATTATGAAATATCATATGAAATTGTAAATAAAATTTAATGAAACCTTAAAAATATTACTCTTTCTCAATCTTATGGTCAAGGTTTGAAGATAAAAACATAAAAACTCAGTATTTTATATGCATTTCAAAAAATGAATATATAACATTTTGTCAAAATGAACATATAAAACATGTTTTTTAGTGTTATGAAATATCTGGTTAAATGATTGAGCTTGTTCTAAGTAATGGTAATAATAATTTGTTTTCTAAATATAATGGGCCAGGTTTGAAAATATAAACTTAAAAATTCAGTATTTTATCAGCATTTCAAAAAATGAATGTATAACATTTTGTCAAAATTAACATATAAAACATGTTTTTTAGTGTTATGGAATATCTGGTTAAATGATAGAGCTTGTTCTAAGTAATGGTAAAAATAATTCATATTCTAAATCTAATGGTCCAGGTTTGAAGATATAAACTTAAAAATTCAGTATTTTATATGCATTTGAAAACATTGAATTTATGACATTTCGTCAAAATGAACATATAAAACATGTTTTTTAGTGATTATGAAATATCATATAAAATTGTAAATAAAATTTAATGAATCCTTAAAAATATTACTCATTCTCAATCTTATGGTCAAGGTTTGAAGATAAAAACTTAAAAACTCAGTATTTTATATGCGTTTGAAAACATTGAATTCATGATATTTCGTCAAAATTACTATGTAAAACCTTTTTTAGTGTTTATGAAATATCTGGTTAAATGATTGAGCTTGTTTTAAGTAATGGTAATAATAATTCATTCTCTAAATATAATGGTAAGATTTCAAGACAATAACATTGAAATTCAGTGTTTTATAAGCAAATTAAAATTATGAATTTTTTTGAATTTGTAAAAATAAACACAAATTTCAGCCCTATATAGTGTTTATGAAATATTATGAAAAGTGTTATTAATAATGGATGAAAACGGTATAAATAATTCATTTTCTAAATCTAATGGCCCAGGTTTGAAAATATAAACATAAAAATTCAGTATTTTATCAGCATTTCAAAAAATGAAAAATAATGATTTGTCAAAATTAACATATAAAATATGTTTTATAGTGTTTATCTAATATAAGGTAAAATGAATCATTTTATTCTACGTAACGGTATTAATAATTAATTTTTAAATCTAATGGTCCAGGTTTGAAGATATAAACTTAAAAACACAACATTTTATATGCATTTCAAAAAATGAATATATAACATTTTGTGAAAATAAACATATAAAACATGTTTTTTAGTGATTATGAAATATCATATTAAATTGTAAATAAAATTTAATGAAACCTTAAAAATATTACTCTTTCTCAATCTTATGGTCAAGGTTAGAAGATAACAATTTAAGAATTCAGTATTTTACTAGCATTTGAAAAAAATGAATATATAACATTTTGTGAAAATGAAATTATAAAACATGTTCTTTAGTGTTATGGAATATCTGGTTAAATGATAGAGCTTGTTCTAAGTAATGGTAAAAATAATTTATATTCTAAATCTAATGGTCCAGGTTTGAAGATATAAACTTAAAAATTCAGTATTTTATCAGCATTTCAAAAAATGAATGTATAACATTTTGTCAAAATTAACATATAAAACATGTTTTTTAGTGTTATGGAATATCTGGTTAAATGATAGAGCTTGTTCTAAGTAATGGTAAAAATAATTCATATTCTAAATCTAATGGTCCAGGTTTGAAGATATAAACTTAAAAATTCAGTAATTTATATGCATTTGAAAACATTGAATTTATGACATTTCGTCAAAATGAACATATAAAACATGTTTTTTAGTGATTATGAAATATCATATAAAATTGTAAACAAAATTTAATGAATCCTTAAAAATATTACTCATTCTCAATCTTATGGTCAAGGTTTGAAGATAAAAACTTAAAAACTCAGTTTTTTATATGCATTTGAAAACATTGAATTTATAACAATTCGTCAAAATGAACATATAAAACATGTTTTTTAGTGATTATGAAATATCATATGAAATTGTAAATAAAATTTAATGAAAACTTAAAAATATTACTCTTTCTCAATCTTATGGTCAAGGTTTGAAGATAAAAACATAAAAACTCAGTATTTTATATGCATTTCAAAAAATGAATATATAACATTTTGTCAAAATGAACATATAAAACATGTTTTTTAGTGTTATGAAATATCTGGTTAAATGATTGAGCTTGTTCTAAGTAATGGTAATAATAATTCATTTTCTAAAAATAATGAGCATGGTTTGAAAATATAAACTTAAAAATTCAGTATTTTATCAGCATTTCAAAAAATGAATGTATAACATTTTGTCAAAATGAACATATATAACATGTTTTTTAGTGTTATGGAATATGTGGTTAAATGATAGAGCTTGTTCTAAGAAATGGTAAGAATAATTCATATTCTAAATCTAATGGTCCAGGTTTGAAGATATAAACTTAAAAATTCAGTATGTTATAAGCATTTGAAAACATTGAATTCATGATATTTCGTCAAAATTACTATGTAAAAACTTTTTTAGTGTTTATGAAATATCTGGTTAAATGATTGAGCTTGTTCTAAGTAATGGTAATAATAATTCATTTTCTAAATATAATGGTAAGATTTCAAGATAATAACATTGAAATTCAGTGTTTTATAAGCAAATTAAAATTATGAATTTTTTTGAATTTGTAAAAATAAACACAAATTTCAGCCCTATATAGTGTTTATGAAATATTAGGAAAAGTGTTATTAATAATTGATGAAAACGGTATAAATAATTAATTTTTTAAATCTAATGGTCCAGGTTTGAAGATAAAAACTTAAAAACTCAGTATTTTATATGCATTTCAAAAAATGAATATATAACATTTTGTCAAAATGAACATATAAAACATGTTTTTTAGTGTTATGGAATATCTGGTTAAATGATAGAGCTTGTTCTAAGAAATGGTAAGAATAATTCATATTCTAAATCTAATGGTCCAGGTTTGAAGATATAAACTTAAAAATTCAGTATTTTATCAGCATTTCAAAAAATGAATGTATAACATTTTGTCAAAATGAACATATAAAACATGTTTTTTAGTGTTATGGAATATCTGGTTAAATGATAGAGCTTGTTCTAAGAAATGGTAATAATAATTCATTTTCTAAAAATAATGAGCATGGTTTGAACATATAAACTTAAAAATTCAGTATTTTATCAGCATTTCAAAAAATGAATGTATAACATTTTGTCAAAATGAACATATAAAACATGTTTTTTAGTGTTATGGAATATCTGGTTAAATGATAGAGCTTGTTCTAAGAAATGGTAATAATAATTCATTTTCTAAAAATAATGAGCATGGTTTGAACATATAAACTTAAAAATTCAGTATTTTATCAGCATTTCAAAAAATGAATGTATAACATTTCGTCAAAATGAACATATAAAACATGTTTTTTAGTGATTATGAAATATCATATGAAATTGTAAATAAAATTTAATGAAACCTTAAAAATATTACTCTTTCTCAATCTTATGGTCAAGGTTAGAAGATAACAATTTAAGAATTCAGTATTTTACTAGCATTTGAAAAAAACGTATATATAATATTTCGTCAAAATGAACATATAAAACATGTTTTTTAGTGATTATGAAATATCATATGAAATTGTAAATAAAATTTAATGAAACCTTAAAAATATTACTCTTTCTCAATCTTATGGTCAAGGTTTGAAGATAAAAACATAAAAACTCAGTATTTTATATGCATTTCAAAAAATGAATATATAACATTTTGTCAAAATGAACATATAAAACATGTTTTTTAGTGTTATGAAATATCTGGTTAAATGATTGAGCTTGTTCTAAGTAATGGTAATAATAATTTGTTTTCTAAATATAATGGGCCAGGTTTGAAAATATAAACTTAAAAATTCAGTATTTTATCAGCATTTCAAAAAATGAATGTATAACATTTTGTCAAAATTAACATATAAAACATGTTTTTTAGTGTTATGGAATATCTGGTTAAATGATAGAGCTTGTTCTAAGTAATGGTAAAAATAATTCATATTCTAAATCTAATGGTCCAGGTTTGAAGATATAAACTTAAAAATTCAGTATTTTATATGCATTTGAAAACATTGAATTTATGACATTTCGTCAAAATGAACATATAAAACATGTTTTTTAGTGATTATGAAATATCATATAAAATTGTAAATAAAATTTAATGAATCCTTAAAAATATTACTCATTCTCAATCTTATGGTCAAGGTTTGAAGATAAAAACTTAAAAACTCAGTATTTTATATGCGTTTGAAAACATTGAATTCATGATATTTCGTCAAAATTACTATGTAAAACCTTTTTTAGTGTTTATGAAATATCTGGTTAAATGATTGAGCTTGTTTTAAGTAATGGTAATAATAATTCATTCTCTAAATATAATGGTAAGATTTCAAGACAATAACATTGAAATTCAGTGTTTTATAAGCAAATTAAAATTATGAATTTTTTTGAATTTGTAAAAATAAACACAAATTTCAGCCCTATATAGTGTTTATGAAATATTATGAAAAGTGTTATTAATAATGGATGAAAACGGTATAAATAATTCATTTTCTAAATCTAATGGCCCAGGTTTGAAAATATAAACATAAAAATTCAGTATTTTATCAGCATTTCAAAAAATGAAAAATAATGATTTGTCAAAATTAACATATAAAATATGTTTTATAGTGTTTATCTAATATAAGGTAAAATGAATCATTTTATTCTACGTAACGGTATTAATAATTAATTTTTAAATCTAATGGTCCAGGTTTGAAGATATAAACTTAAAAACACAACATTTTATATGCATTTCAAAAAATGAATATATAACATTTTGTGAAAATAAACATATAAAACATGTTTTTTAGTGATTATGAAATATCATATTAAATTGTAAATAAAATTTAATGAAACCTTAAAAATATTACTCTTTCTCAATCTTATGGTCAAGGTTAGAAGATAACAATTTAAGAATTCAGTATTTTACTAGCATTTGAAAAAAATGAATATATAACATTTTGTGAAAATGAAATTATAAAACATGTTCTTTAGTGTTATGGAATATCTGGTTAAATGATAGAGCTTGTTCTAAGTAATGGTAAAAATAATTTATATTCTAAATCTAATGGTCCAGGTTTGAAGATATAAACTTAAAAATTCAGTATTTTATCAGCATTTCAAAAAATGAATGTATAACATTTTGTCAAAATTAACATATAAAACATGTTTTTTAGTGTTATGGAATATCTGGTTAAATGATAGAGCTTGTTCTAAGTAATGGTAAAAATAATTCATATTCTAAATCTAATGGTCCAGGTTTGAAGATATAAACTTAAAAATTCAGTAATTTATATGCATTTGAAAACATTGAATTTATAACAATTCGTCAAAATGAACATATAAAACATGTTTTTTAGTGATTATGAAATATCATATGAAATTGTAAATAAAATTTAATGAAAACTTAAAAATATTACTCTTTCTCAATCTTATGGTCAAGGTTTGAAGATAAAAACATAAAAACTCAGTATTTTATATGCATTTCAAAAAATGAATATATAACATTTTGTCAAAATGAACATATAAAACATGTTTTTTAGTGTTATGAAATATCTGGTTAAATGATTGAGCTTGTTCTAAGTAATGGTAATAATAATTCATTTTCTAAAAATAATGAGCATGGTTTGAAAATATAAACTTAAAAATTCAGTATTTTATCAGCATTTCAAAAAATGAATGTATAACATTTTGTCAAAATGAACATATATAACATGTTTTTTAGTGTTATGGAATATGTGGTTAAATGATAGAGCTTGTTCTAAGAAATGGTAAGAATAATTCATATTCTAAATCTAATGGTCCAGGTTTGAAGATATAAACTTAAAAATTCAGTATGTTATAAGCATTTGAAAACATTGAATTCATGATATTTCGTCAAAATTACTATGTAAAAACTTTTTTAGTGTTTATGAAATATCTGGTTAAATGATTGAGCTTGTTCTAAGTAATGGTAATAATAATTCATTTTCTAAATATAATGGTAAGATTTCAAGATAATAACATTGAAATTCAGTGTTTTATAAGCAAATTAAAATTATGAATTTTTTTGAATTTGTAAAAATAAACACAAATTTCAGCCCTATATAGTGTTTATGAAATATTAGGAAAAGTGTTATTAATAATTGATGAAAACGGTATAAATAATTAATTTTTTAAATCTAATGGTCCAGGTTTGAAGATAAAAACTTAAAAACTCAGTATTTTATATGCATTTCAAAAAATGAATATATAACATTTTGTCAAAATGAACATATAAAACATGTTTTTTAGTGTTATGGAATATCTGGTTAAATGATAGAGCTTGTTCTAAGAAATGGTAAGAATAATTCATATTCTAAATCTAATGGTCCAGGTTTGAAGATATAAACTTAAAAATTCAGTATTTTATCAGCATTTCAAAAAATGAATGTATAACATTTTGTCAAAATGAACATATAAAACATGTTTTTTAGTGTTATGGAATATCTGGTTAAATGATAGAGCTTGTTCTAAGAAATGGTAATAATAATTCATTTTCTAAAAATAATGAGCATGGTTTGAACATATAAACTTAAAAATTCAGTATTTTATCAGCATTTCAAAAAATGAATGTATAACATTTTGTCAAAATGAACATATAAAACATGTTTTTTAGTGTTATGGAATATCTGGTTAAATGATAGAGCTTGTTCTAAGAAATGGTAATAATAATTCATTTTCTAAAAATAATGAGCATGGTTTGAACATATAAACTTAAAAATTCAGTATTTTATCAGCATTTCAAAAAATGAATGTATAACATTTCGTCAAAATGAACATATAAAACATGTTTTTTAGTGATTATGAAATATCATATGAAATTGTAAATAAAATTTAATGAAACCTTAAAAATATTACTCTTTCTCAATCTTATGGTCAAGGTTAGAAGATAACAATTTAAGAATTCAGTATTTTACTAGCATTTGAAAAAAACGTATATATAATATTTCGTCAAAATGAACATATAAAACATGTTTTTTAGTGATTATGAAATATCATATGAAATTGTAAATAAAATTTAATGAAACCTTAAAAATATTACTCTTTCTCAATCTTATGGTCAAGGTTTGAAGATAAAAACATAAAAACTCAGTATTTTATATGCATTTCAAAAAATGAATATATAACATTTTGTCAAAATGAACATATAAAACATGTTTTTTAGTGTTATGAAATATCTGGTTAAATGATTGAGCTTGTTCTAAGTAATGGTAATAATAATTTGTTTTCTAAATATAATGGGCCAGGTTTGAAAATATAAACTTAAAAATTCAGTATTTTATCAGCATTTCAAAAAATGAATGTATAACATTTTGTCAAAATTAACATATAAAACATGTTTTTTAGTGTTATGGAATATCTGGTTAAATGATAGAGCTTGTTCTAAGTAATGGTAAAAATAATTCATATTCTAAATCTAATGGTCCAGGTTTGAAGATATAAACTTAAAAATTCAGTATTTTATATGCATTTGAAAACATTGAATTTATGACATTTCGTCAAAATGAACATATAAAACATGTTTTTTAGTGATTATGAAATATCATATAAAATTGTAAATAAAATTTAATGAATCCTTAAAAATATTACTCATTCTCAATCTTATGGTCAAGGTTTGAAGATAAAAACTTAAAAACTCAGTATTTTATATGCGTTTGAAAACATTGAATTCATGATATTTCGTCAAAATTACTATGTAAAACCTTTTTTAGTGTTTATGAAATATCTGGTTAAATGATTGAGCTTGTTTTAAGTAATGGTAATAATAATTCATTCTCTAAATATAATGGTAAGATTTCAAGACAATAACATTGAAATTCAGTGTTTTATAAGCAAATTAAAATTATGAATTTTTTTGAATTTGTAAAAATAAACACAAATTTCAGCCCTATATAGTGTTTATGAAATATTATGAAAAGTGTTATTAATAATGGATGAAAACGGTATAAATAATTCATTTTCTAAATCTAATGGCCCAGGTTTGAAAATATAAACATAAAAATTCAGTATTTTATCAGCATTTCAAAAAATGAAAAATAATGATTTGTCAAAATTAACATATAAAATATGTTTTATAGTGTTTATCTAATATAAGGTAAAATGAATCATTTTATTCTACGTAACGGTATTAATAATTAATTTTTAAATCTAATGGTCCAGGTTTGAAGATATAAACTTAAAAACACAACATTTTATATGCATTTCAAAAAATGAATATATAACATTTTGTGAAAATAAACATATAAAACATGTTTTTTAGTGATTATGAAATATCATATTAAATTGTAAATAAAATTTAATGAAACCTTAAAAATATTACTCTTTCTCAATCTTATGGTCAAGGTTAGAAGATAACAATTTAAGAATTCAGTATTTTACTAGCATTTGAAAAAAATGAATATATAACATTTTGTGAAAATGAAATTATAAAACATGTTCTTTAGTGTTATGGAATATCTGGTTAAATGATAGAGCTTGTTCTAAGTAATGGTAAAAATAATTTATATTCTAAATCTAATGGTCCAGGTTTGAAGATATAAACTTAAAAATTCAGTATTTTATCAGCATTTCAAAAAATGAATGTATAACATTTTGTCAAAATTAACATATAAAACATGTTTTTTAGTGTTATGGAATATCTGGTTAAATGATAGAGCTTGTTCTAAGTAATGGTAAAAATAATTCATATTCTAAATCTAATGGTCCAGGTTTGAAGATATAAACTTAAAAATTCAGTAATTTATATGCATTTGAAAACATTGAATTTATGACATTTCGTCAAAATGAACATATAAAACATGTTTTTTAGTGATTATGAAATATCATATAAAATTGTAAACAAAATTTAATGAATCCTTAAAAATATTACTCATTCTCAATCTTATGGTCAAGGTTTGAAGATAAAAACTTAAAAACTCAGTTTTTTATATGCATTTGAAAACATTGAATTTATAACAATTCGTCAAAATGAACATATAAAACATGTTTTTTAGTGATTATGAAATATCATATGAAATTGTAAATAAAATTTAATGAAAACTTAAAAATATTACTCTTTCTCAATCTTATGGTCAAGGTTTGAAGATAAAAACATAAAAACTCAGTATTTTATATGCATTTCAAAAAATGAATATATAACATTTTGTCAAAATGAACATATAAAACATGTTTTTTAGTGTTATGAAATATCTGGTTAAATGATTGAGCTTGTTCTAAGTAATGGTAATAATAATTCATTTTCTAAAAATAATGAGCATGGTTTGAAAATATAAACTTAAAAATTCAGTATTTTATCAGCATTTCAAAAAATGAATGTATAACATTTTGTCAAAATGAACATATATAACATGTTTTTTAGTGTTATGGAATATGTGGTTAAATGATAGAGCTTGTTCTAAGAAATGGTAAGAATAATTCATATTCTAAATCTAATGGTCCAGGTTTGAAGATATAAACTTAAAAATTCAGTATGTTATAAGCATTTGAAAACATTGAATTCATGATATTTCGTCAAAATTACTATGTAAAAACTTTTTTAGTGTTTATGAAATATCTGGTTAAATGATTGAGCTTGTTCTAAGTAATGGTAATAATAATTCATTTTCTAAATATAATGGTAAGATTTCAAGATAATAACATTGAAATTCAGTGTTTTATAAGCAAATTAAAATTATGAATTTTTTTGAATTTGTAAAAATAAACACAAATTTCAGCCCTATATAGTGTTTATGAAATATTAGGAAAAGTGTTATTAATAATTGATGAAAACGGTATAAATAATTAATTTTTTAAATCTAATGGTCCAGGTTTGAAGATAAAAACTTAAAAACTCAGTATTTTATCAGCATTTCAAAAAATGAATGTATAACATTTTGTCAAAATGAACATATAAAACATGTTTTTTAGTGTTATGGAATATCTGGTTAAATGATAGAGCTTGTTCTAAGAAATGGTAATAATAATTCATTTTCTAAAAATAATGAGCATGGTTTGAACATATAAACTTAAAAATTCAGTATTTTATCAGCATTTCAAAAAATGAATGTATAACATTTTGTCAAAATGAACATATAAAACATGTTTTTTAGTGTTATGGAATATCTGGTTAAATGATAGAGCTTGTTCTAAGAAATGGTAATAATAATTCATTTTCTAAAAATAATGAGCATGGTTTGAACATATAAACTTAAAAATTCAGTATTTTATCAGCATTTCAAAAAATGAATGTATAACATTTCGTCAAAATGAACATATAAAACATGTTTTTTAGTGATTATGAAATATCATATGAAATTGTAAATAAAATTTAATGAAACCTTAAAAATATTACTCTTTCTCAATCTTATGGTCAAGGTTAGAAGATAACAATTTAAGAATTCAGTATTTTACTAGCATTTGAAAAAAACGTATATATAATATTTCGTCAAAATGAACATATAAAACATGTTTTTTAGTGATTATGAAATATCATATGAAATTGTAAATAAAATTTAATGAAACCTTAAAAATATTACTCTTTCTCAATCTTATGGTCAAGGTTAGAAGATAACAATTTAAGAATTCAGTATTTTACTAGCATTTGAAAACATTGAATTCATGATATTTCGTCAAAATTACTATGTAAAACCTTTTTTAGTGTTTATGAAATATCTGGTTAAATGATTGAGCTTGTTTTAAGTAATGGTAATAATAATTCATTCTCTAAATATAATGGTAAGATTTCCAGACAATAACATTGAAATTCAGTGTTTTATAAGCAAATTAAAATTATGAATTTTTTTGAATTTGTAAAAATAAACACAAATTTCAGCCCTATATAGTGTTTATGAAATATTATGAAAAGTGTTATTTACAATGGATGAAAACGGTATAAATAATTCATTTTCTAAATCTAATGGCCCAGGTTTGAAAATATAAACATAAAAATTCAGTATTTTATCAGCATTTCAAAAAATGAAAAATAATGATTTGTCAAAATTAACATATAAAATATGTTTTATAGTGTTTATCTAATATAAGGTAAAATGAATCATTTTATTCTATGTAACGGTATTAATAATTAATTTTTAAATCTAATGGTCCAGGTTTGAAGATATAAACTTAAAAACACAACATTTTATATGCATTTCAAAAAATGAATATATAACATTTTGTGAAAATAAACATATAAAACATGTTTTTTAGTGATTATGAAATATCATATGAAATTGTAAATAAAATTTAATGAAACCTTAAAAATATTACTCATTCTCAATCTTATGGTCAAGGTTTGAAGATAAAAACTTAAAAACTCAGTATTTTATATGCATTTGAAAACATTGAATTTATGACATTTCGTCAAAATGAACATTTAAAACATGTTTTTTAGTGATTATGAAATATCATATGAAATTGTAAATAAAATTTAATGAAACCTTAAAAATATTACTCTTTCTCAATCTTATGGTCAAGGTTAGAAGATAACAATTTAAGAATTCAGTATTTTACTAGCATTTGAAAAAAACGTATATATAATATTTCGTCAAAATGAACACATAAAACATGTTTTTTAGTGATTATGAAATATCATATGAAATTGTAAATAAAATTTAATGAAACCTTAAAAATATTACTTATTCTCAATCTTATGGTCAAGGTTTGAAGATAATAACTTAAGAATTCAGTATGTTATAAGCATTTGAAAACATTGAATTCATGATATTTCGTCAAAATTACTATGTAAAACCTTTTTTAGTGTTTATGAAATATCTGGTTAAATGATTTAGCTTGTTCTAAGTAATGGTAATAATAATTCATTTTCTAAATATAATGGGCCAGGTTTGAAAATATAAACTTAAAAATTCAGTATTTTATAAGCATTTCAAAATATGAATGTATAACATTTTGTCAAAATGAACATATAAAACATGTTTTTTAGTGTTATGAAATATCTGGTTAAATGATTGAGCTTGTTCTATGTAATGGTAATAATAATTCATTTTCTAAAAATAATGAGCATGGTTTGAAAATATAAACTTAAAAATTCAGTATTTTATCAGCATTTCAAAAAATGAATGTATAACATTTTGTCAAAATGAACATATAAAACATGTTTTTTAGTGTTATGGAATATCTGGTTAAATGATTGAGCTTGTTCTAAGTAATGGTAATAATAATTCATTTTCTAAATATAATGGTAAGATTTCAAGATAATAACATTGAAATTCAGTGTTTTATAAGCAAATTAAAATTATAAATTTTTTTGAATTTGTAAAAATAAACACAAATTTCAGCCCTATATAGTGTTTATGAAATATTAGGAAAAGTGTTATTAATAATTGATGAAAACGGTATAAATAATTAATTTTTTAAATCTAATGGTCCAGGTTTGAAGATAAAAACTTAAAAACTCAGTATTTTATATGCATTTCAAAAAATGAATATATAACATTTTGTCAAAATGAACATATAAAATATGTTTTTTAGTGTTATGGAATATCTGGTTAAATGATAGAGCTTGTTCTAAGAAATGGTAAGAATAATTCATATTCTAAATCTAATGGTCCAGGTTTGAAGATATAAACTTAAAAATTCAGTATTTTATATGCATTTGAAAACATTGAATTTATGACATTTCGTCAAAATGAACATATAAAACATGTTTTTTAGTGATTATGAAATATCATATGAAATTGTAAAGAAAATTTAATGAAACCTTAAAAATATTACTCTTTCTCAATCTTATGGTCAAGGTTAGAAGATAACAATTTAAGAATTCAGTATTTTACTAGCATTTGAAAAAAACATATATATAATATTTCGTCAAAATGAACATATAAAACATGTTTTTTAGTGATTATGAAATATCATATGAAATTGTAAATAAAATTTAATGAAACCTTAAAAATATTACTTATTCTCAATCTTATGGTCAAGGTTTGAAGATAATAACTTAAGAATTCAGTATGTTATAAGCATTTGAAAACATTGAATTCATGATATTTCGTCAAAATTACTATGTAAAAACTTTTTTAGTGTTTATGAAATATCTGGTTAAATGATTGAGCTTGTTCTAAGTAATGGTAATAATAATTCATTTTCTAAATATAATGGTAAGATTTCAAGATAATAACATTGAAATTCAGTGTTTTATAAGCAAATTAAAATTATGAATTTTTTTGAATTTGTAAAAATAAACACAAATTTCAGCCCTATATAGTGTTTATGAAATATTAGGAAAAGTGTTATTAATAATTGATGAAAACGGTATAAATAATTAATTTTTTAAATCTAATGGTCCAGGTTTGAAGATAAAAACTTAAAATCTCAGTATTTTATATGCATTTCAAAAAATGAATATATAACATTTTGTCAAAATGAACATATAAAACATGTTTTTTAGTGTTATGGAATATCTGGTTAAATGATAGAGCTTGTTCTAAGAAATGGTATGAATAATTCATATTCTAAATCTAATGGTCCAGGTTTGAAGATATAAACTTAAAAATTCAGTTTTTTATCAGCATTTCAAAAAATGAATGTATAACATTTTGTCAAAATGAACATATAAAACATGTTTTTTAGTGTTAAGGAATATCTGGTTAAATGATAGAGCTTGTTCTAAGAAATGGTAATAATAATTCATTTTCTAAAAATAATGAGCATGGTTTGAACATATAAACTTAAAAATTCAGTATTTTATCAGCATTTCAAAAAATGAATGTATAACATTTCGTCAAAATGAACATATAAAACATGTTTTTTAGTGATTATGAAATATCATATGAAATTGTAAATAAAATTTAATGAAACCTTAAAAATATTACTCTTTCTCAATCTTATGGTCAAGGTTAGAAGATAACAATTTAAGAATTCAGTATTTTACTAGCATTTGAAAAAAACGTATTTATAATATTTCGTCAAAATGAACATATAAAACATGTTTTTTAGTGATTATGAAATATCATATTAAATTGTAAATAAAATTTAATGAAACCTTAAAAATATTACTCTTTCTCAATCTTATGGTCAAGGTTAGAAGATAACAATTTAAGAATTCAGTATTTTACTAGCATTTGAAAACATTGAATTCATGATATTTCGTCAAAATTACTATGTAAAACCTTTTTTAGTGTTTATGAAATATCTGGTTAAATGATTGAGCTTGTTCTAAGTAATGGTAATAATAATTCATTTTCTAAAAATAATGAGCATGGTTTGAAAATATAAACTTAAAAATTCAGTATTTTATCAGCATTTCAAAAAATGAATGTATAACATTTTGTCAAAATGAACATATATAACATGTTTTTTAGTGTTATGGAATATCTGGTTAAATGATAGAGCTTGTTCTAAGAAATGGTAAGAATAATTCATATTCTAAATCTAATGGTCCAGGTTTGAAGATATAAACTTAAAAATTCAGTATGTTATAAGCATTTGAAAACATTGAATTCATGATATTTCGTCAAAATTACTATGTAAAAACTTTTTTAGTGTTTATGAAATATCTGGTTAAATGATTGAGCTTGTTCTAAGTAATGGTAATAATAATTCATTTTCTAAATATAATGGTAAGATTTCAAGATAATAACATTGAAATTCAGTGTTTTATAAGCAAATTAAAATTATGAATTTTTTTGAATTTGTAAAAATAAACACAAATTTCAGCCCTATATAGTGTTTATGAAATATTAGGAAAAGTGTTATTAATAATTGATGAAAACGGTATAAATAATTAATTTTTTAAATCTAATGGTCCAGGTTTGAAGATAAAAACTTAAAAACTCAGTATTTTATATGCATTTCAAAAAATGAATATATAACATTTTGTCAAAATGAACATATAAAACATGTTTTTTAGTGTTATGGAATATCTGGTTAAATGATAGAGCTTGTTCTAAGAAATGGTAAGAATAATTCATATTCTAAATCTAATGGTCCAGGTTTGAAGATATAAACTTAAAAATTCAGTATTTTATCAGCATTTCAAAAAATGAATGTATAACATTTTGTCAAAATGAACATATAAAACATGTTTTTTAGTGTTATGGAATATCTGGTTAAATGATAGAGCTTGTTCTAAGAAATGGTAATAATAATTCATTTTCTAAAAATAATGAGCATGGTTTGAACATATAAACTTAAAAATTCAGTATTTTATCAGCATTTCAAAAAATGAATGTATAACATTTTGTCAAAATGAACATATAAAACATGTTTTTTAGTGTTATGGAATATCTGGTTAAATGATAGAGCTTGTTCTAAGAAATGGTAAGAATAATTCATATTCTAAATCTAATGGTCCAGGTTTGAAGATATAAACTTAAAAATTCAGTATTTTATATGCATTTGAAAACATTGAATATATGACATTTCGTCAAAATGAACATATAAAACATGTTTTTTAGTGATTATGAAATATCATATGAAATTGTAAATAAAATTTAATGAAACCTTAAAAATATTACTCTTTCTCAATCTTATGGTCAAGGTTAGAAGATAACAATTTAAGAATTCAGTATTTTACTAGCATTTGAAAAAAACGTATATATAATATTTCGTCAAAATGAACATATAAAACATGTTTTTTAGTGATTATGAAATATCATATTAAATTGTAAATAAAATTTAATGAAACCTTAAAAATATTACTCTTTCTCAATCTTATGGTCAAGGTTAGAAGATAACAATTTAAGAATTCAGTATTTTACTAGCATTTGAAAACATTGAATTCATGATATTTCGTCAAAATTACTATGTAAAACCTTTTTTAGTGTTTATGAAATATCTGGTTAAATGATTGAGCTTGTTCTAAGTAATGGTAATAATAATTCATTTTCTAAATATAATGGTAAGATTTCCAGACAATAACATTGAAATTCAGTGTTTTATAAGCAAATTAAAATTATGAATTTTTTTGAATTTCTTAAAATAAACACAAATTTCAGCCCTATATAGTGTTTATGAAATATAAGGAAAAGTGTTATTAATAATTGATGAAAACGGTATAAATAATTCATTTTCTAAATCTAATGGGCCAGGTTTGAAAATATAAACATAAAAATTCAGTATTTTATCAGCATTTCAAAAAATGAAAAATAATGATTTGTCAAAATTAACATATAAAATATGTTTTATAGTGTTTATCTAATATAAGGTAAAATGATTCATTTTATTCTACGTAATGGTATTAATAATTAATTTTTTAAATCTAATGGTCCATGTTTGAAGATATTAACTTAAAAACTCAGTATTTTATATGCATTTCAAAAAATGAATATATAACATTTTGTCAAAATGAACATATAAAACATGTTTTTTAGTGTTATGAAATATCTGGTTAAATGATTGAGCTTGTTCTAAGTAATGGTAATAATAATTCATTTTCTAAAAATAATGAGCATGGTTTGAAAATATAAACTTAAAAATTCAGTATTTTATCGGCATTTCAAAAAATGAATGTATAACATTTTGTCAAAATGAACATATATAACATGTTTTTTAGTGTTATGGAATATCTGGTTAAATGATAGAGCTTGTTCTAAGAAATGGTAAGAATAATTCATATTCTAAATCTAATGGTCCAGGTTTGAAGATATAAACTTAAAAATTCAGTATGTTATAAGCATTTGAAAACATTGAATTCATGATATTTCGTCAAAATTACTATGTAAAAACTTTTTTAGTGTTTATGAAATATCTGGTTAAATGATTGAGCTTGTTCTAAGTAATGGTAATAATAATTCATTTTCTAAATATAATGGTAAGATTTCAAGATAATAACATTGAAATTCAGTGTTTTATAAGCAAATTAAAATTATGAATTTTTTTGAATTTGTAAAAATAAACACAAATTTCAGCCCTATATAGTGTTTATGAAATATTAGGAAAAGTGTTATTAATAATTGATGAAAACGGTATAAATAATTAATTTTTTAAATCTAATGGTCCAGGTTTGAAGATAAAAACTTAAAAACTCAGTATTTTATATGCATTTCAAAAAATGAATATATAACATTTTGTCAAAATGAACATATAAAACATGTTTTTTAGTGTTATGGAATATCTGGTTAAATGATAGAGCTTGTTCTAAGTAATGGTAAAAATAATTTATATTCTAAATCTAATGGTCCAGGTTTGAAGATATAAACTTAAAAATTCAGTATTTTATCAGCATTTCAAAAAATGAATGTATAACATTTTGTCAAAATTAACATATAAAACATGTTTTTTAGTGTTATGGAATATCTGGTTAAATGATAGAGCTTGTTCTAAGTAATGGTAAAAATAATTCATATTCTAAATCTAATGGTCCAGGTTTGAAGATATAAACTTAAAAATTCAGTAATTTATATGCATTTGAAAACATTGAATTTATGACATTTCGTTAAAATGAACATATAAAACATGTTTTTTAGTGATTATGAAATATCATATAAAATTGTAAACAAAATTTAATGAATCCTTAAAAATATTACTCATTCTCAATCTTATGGTCAAGGTTTGAAGATAAAAACTTAAAAACTCAGTATTTTATATGCATTTGAAAACATTGAATTTATAACAATTCGTCAAAATGAACATATAAAACATGTTTTTTAGTGATTATGAAATATCATATGAAATTGTAAATAAAATTTAATGAAACCTTAAAAATATTACTCTTTCTCAATCTTATGGTCAAGGTTTGAAGATAAAAACATAAAAACTCAGTATTTTATATGCATTTCAAAAAATGAATATATAACATTTTGTCAAAATGAACATATAAAACATGTTTTTTAGTGTTATGAAATATCTGGTTAAATGATTGAGCTTGTTCTAAGTAATGGTAATAATAATTTGTTTTCTAAATATAATGGGCCAGGTTTGAAAATATAAACTTAAAAATTCAGTATTTTATCAGCATTTCAAAAAATGAATGTATAACATTTTGTCAAAATTAACATATAAAACATGTTTTTTAGTGTTATGGAATATCTGGTTAAATGATAGAGCTTGTTCTAAGTAATGGTAAAAATAATTCATATTCTAAATCTAATGGTCCAGGTTTGAAGATATAAACTTAAAAATTCAGTATTTTATATGCATTTGAAAACATTGAATTTATGACATTTCGTCAAAATGAACATATAAAACATGTTTTTTAGTGATTATGAAATATCATATAAAATTGTAAATAAAATTTAATGAATCCTTAAAAATATTACTCATTCTCAATCTTATGGTCAAGGTTTGAAGATAAAAACTTAAAAACTCAGTATTTTATATGCGTTTGAAAACATTGAATTCATGATATTTCGTCAAAATTACTATGTAAAACCTTTTTTAGTGTTTATGAAATATCTGGTTAAATGATTGAGCTTGTTTTAAGTAATGGTAATAATAATTCATTCTCTAAATATAATGGTAAGATTTCAAGACAATAACATTGAAATTCAGTGTTTTATAAGCAAATTAAAATTATGAATTTTTTTGGATTTGTAAAAATAAACACAAATTTCAGCCCTATATAGTGTTTATGAAATATTATGAAAAGTGTTATTAATAATGGATGAAAACGGTATAAATAATTCATTTTCTAAATCTAATGGCCCAGGTTTGAAAATATAAACATAATAATTCAGTATTTTATCAGCATTTCAAAAAATGAAAAATAATGATTTGTCAAAATTAACATATAAAATATGTTTTATAGTGTTTATCTAATATAAGGTAAAATGAATCATTTTATTCTACGTAACGGTATTAATAATTAATTTTTAAATCTAATGGTCCAGGTTTGAAGATATAAACTTAAAAACACAACATTTTATATGCATTTCAAAAAATGAATATATAACATTTTGTGAAAATAAACATATAAAACATGTTTTTTAGTGATTATGAAATATCATATTAAATTGTAAATAAAATTTAATGAAACCTTAAAAATATTACTCTTTCTCAATCTTATGGTCAAGGTTAGAAGATAACAATTTAAGAATTCAGTATTTTACTAGCATTTGAAAAAAATGAATATATAACATTTTGTGAAAATGAAATTATAAAACATGTTCTTTAGTGTTATGGAATATCTGGTTAAATGATAGAGCTTGTTCTAAGTAATGGTAAAAATAATTTATATTCTAAATCTAATGGTCCAGGTTTGAAGATATAAACTTAAAAATTCAGTATTTTATCAGCATTTCAAAAAATGAATGTATAACATTTTGTCAAAATTAACATATAAAACATGTTTTTTAGTGTTATGGAATATCTGGTTAAATGATAGAGCTTGTTCTAAGTAATGGTAAAAATAATTCATATTCTAAATCTAATGGTCCAGGTTTGAAGATATAAACTTAAAAATTCAGTAATTTATATGCATTTGAAAACATTGAATTTATGACATTTCGTCAAAATGAACATATAAAACATGTTTTTTAGTGATTATGAAATATCATATAAAATTGTAAACAAAATTTAATGAATCCTTAAAAATATTACTCATTCTCAATCTTATGGTCAAGGTTTGAAGATAAAAACTTAAAAACTCAGTATTTTATATGCATTTGAAAACATTGAATTTATAACAATTCGTCAAAATGAACATATAAAACATGTTTTTTAGTGATTATGAAATATCATATGAAATTGTAAATAAAATTTAATGAAACCTTAAAAATATTACTCTTTCTCAATCTTATGGTCAAGGTTTGAAGATAAAAACATAAAAACTCAGTATTTTATATGCATTTCAAAAAATGAATATATAACATTTTGTCAAAATGAACATATAAAACATGTTTTTTAGTGTTATGAAATATCTGGTTAAATGATTGAGCTTGTTCTAAGTAATGGTAATAATAATTTGTTTTCTAAATATAATGGGCCAGGTTTGAAAATATAAACTTAAAAATTCAGTATTTTATCAGCATTTCAAAAAATGAATGTATAACATTTTGTCAAAATTAACATATAAAACATGTTTTTTAGTGTTATGGAATATCTGGTTAAATGATAGAGCTTGTTCTAAGTAATGGTAAAAATAATTCATATTCTAAATCTAATGGTCCAGGTTTGAAGATATAAACTTAAAAATTCAGTATTTTATATGCATTTGAAAACATTGAATTTATGACATTTCGTCAAAATGAACATATAAAACATGTTTTTTAGTGTTTATGAAATATCTGGTTAAATGATTGAGCTTGTTTTAAGTAATGGTAATAATAATTCATTCTCTAAATATAATGGTAAGATTTCAAGACAATAACATTGAAATTCAGTGTTTTATAAGCAAATTAAAATTATGAATTTTTTTGGATTTGTAACAATAAACACAAATTTCAGCCCTATATAGTGTTTATGAAATATTATGAAAAGTGTTATTAATAATGGATGAAAACGGTATAAATAATTCATTTTCTAAATCTAATGGCCCAGGTTTGAAAATATAAACATAATAATTCAGTATTTTATCAGCATTTCAAAAAATGAAAAATAATGATTTGTCAAAATTAACATATAAAATATGTTTTATAGTGTTTATCTAATATAGGGTAAAATGAATCATTTTATTCTACGTAACGGTATTAATAATTAATTTTTAAATCTAATGGTCCAGGTTTGAAGATATAAACTTAAAAACACAACATTTTATATGCATTTCAAAAAATGAATATATAACATTTTGTGAAAATAAACATATAAAACATGTTTTTTAGTGATTATGAAATATCATATTAAATTGTAAATAAAATTTAATGAAACCTTAAAAATATTACTCTTTCTCAATCTTATGGTCAAGGTTAGAAGATAACAATTTAAGAATTCAGTATTTTACTAGCATTTGAAAAAAATGAATATATAACATTTTGTGAAAATGAAATTATAAAACATGTTCTTTAGTGTTATGGAATATCTGGTTAAATGATAGAGCTTGTTCTAAGTAATGGTAAAAATAATTTATATTCTAAATCTAATGGTCCAGGTTTGAAGATATAAACTTAAAAATTCAGTATTTTATCAGCATTTCAAAAAATGAATGTATAACATTTTGTCAAAATTAACATATAAAACATGTTTTTTAGTGTTATGGAATATCTGGTTAAATGATAGAGCTTGTTCTAAGTAATGGTAAAAATAATTCATATTCTAAATCTAATGGTCCAGGTTTGAAGATATAAACTTAAAAATTCAGTAATTTATATGCATTTGAAAACATTGAATTTATGACATTTCGTCAAAATGAACATATAAAACATGTTTTTTAGTGATTATGAAATATCATATAAAATTGTAAACAAAATTTAATGAATCCTTAAAAATATTACTCATTCTCAATCTTATGGTCAAGGTTTGAAGATAAAAACTTAAAAACTCAGTATTTTATATGCATTTGAAAACATTGAATTTATAACAATTCGTCAAAATGAACATATAAAACATGTTTTTTAGTGATTATGAAATATCATATGAAATTGTAAATAAAATTTAATGAAAACTTAAAAATATTACTCTTTCTCAATCTTATGGTCAAGGTTTGAAGATAAAAACATAAAAACTCAGTATTTTATATGCATTTCAAAAAATGAATATATAACATTTTGTCAAAATGAACATATAAAACATGTTTTTTAGTGTTATGAAATATCTGGTTAAATGATTGAGCTTGTTCTAAGTAATGGTAATAATAATTCATTTTCTAAAAATAATGAGCATGGTTTGAAAATATAAACTTAAAAATTCAGTATTTTATCAGCATTTCAAAAAATGAATGTATAACATTTTGTCAAAATGAACATATATAACATGTTTTTTAGTGTTATGGAATATCTGGTTAAATGATAGAGCTTGTTCTAAGAAATGGTAAGAATAATTCATATTCTAAATCTAATGGTCCAGGTTTGAAGATATAAACTTAAAAATTCAGTATGTTATAAGCATTTGAAAACATTGAATTCATGATATTTCGTCAAAATTACTATGTAAAAACTTTTTTAGTGTTTATGAAATATCTGGTTAAATGATTGAGCTTGTTCTAAGTAATGGTAATAATAATTCATTTTCTAAATATAATGGTAAGATTTCAAGATAATAACATTGAAATTCAGTGTTTTATAAGCAAATTAAAATTATGAATTTTTTTGAATTTGTAAAAATAAACACAAATTTCAGCCCTATATAGTGTTTATGAAATATTAGGAAAAGTGTTATTAATAATTGATGAAAACGGTATAAATAATTAATTTTTTAAATCTAATGGTCCAGGTTTGAAGATAAAAACTTAAAAACTCAGTATTTTATATGCATTTCAAAAAATGAATATATAACATTTTGTCAAAATGAACATATAAAACATGTTTTTTAGTGTTATGGAATATCTGGTTAAATGATAGAGCTTGTTCTAAGAAATGGTAAGAATAATTCATATTCTAAATCTAATGGTCCAGGTTTGAAGATATAAACTTAAAAATTCAGTATTTTATCAGCATTTCAAAAAATGAATGTATAACATTTTGTCAAAATGAACATATAAAACATGTTTTTTAGTGTTATGGAATATCTGGTTAAATGATAGAGCTTGTTCTAAGAAATGGTAATAATAATTCATTTTCTAAAAATAATGAGCATGGTTTGAACATATAAACTTAAAAATTCAGTATTTTATCAGCATTTCAAAAAATGAATGTATAACATTTTGTCAAAATGAACATATAAAACATGTTTTTTAGTGTTATGGAATATCTGGTTAAATGATAGAGCTTGTTCTAAGAAATGGTAAGAATAATTCATATTCTAAATCTAATGGTCCAGGTTTGAAGATATAAACTTAAAAATTCAGTAATTTATATGCATTTGAAAACATTGAATTTATGACATTTCGTCAAAATGAACATATAAAACATGTTTTTTAGTGATTATGAAATATCATATGAAATTGTAAATAAAATTTAATGAAACCTTAAAAATATTACTCTTTCTCAATCTTATGGTCAAGGTTAGAAGATAACAATTTAAGAATTCAGTATTTTACTAGCATTTGAAAAAAACGTATATATAATATTTCGTCAAAATGAACACATAAAACATGTTTTTTAGTGATTATGAAATATCATATTAAATTGTAAATAAAATTTAATGAAACCTTAAAAATATTACTCTTTCTCAATCTTATGGTCAAGGTTAGAAGATAACAATTTAAGAATTCAGTATTTTACTAGCATTTGAAAACATTGAATTCATGATATTTCGTCAAAATTACTATGTAAAACCTTTTTTAGTGTTTATGAAATATCTGGTTAAATGATTGAGCTTGTTCTAAGTAATGGTATGAATAATTCATATTCTAAATCTAATGGTCCAGGTTTGAAGATATAAACTTAAAAATTCAGTTTTTTATCAGCATTTCAAAAAATGAATGTATAACATTTTGTCAAAATGAACATATAAAACATGTTTTTTAGTGTTATGGAATATCTGGTTAAATGATAGAGCTTGTTCTAAGAAATGGTAATAATAATTCATTTTCTAAAAATAATGAGCATGGTTTGAACATATAAACTTAAAAATTCAGTATTTTATCAGCATTTCAAAAAATGAATGTATAACATTTTGTCAAAATGAACATATAAAACATGTTTTTTAGTGTTATGGAATATCTGGTTAAATGATAGAGCTTGTTCTAAGAAATGGTAAGAATAATTCATATTCTAAATCTAATGGTCCAGGTTTGAAGATATAAACTTAAAAATTCAGTATTTTATATGCATTTGAAAACATTGAATATATGACATTTCGTCAAAATGAACATATAAAACATGTTTTTTAGTGATTATGAAATATCATATGAAATTGTAAATAAAATTTAATGAAACCTTAAAAATATTACTCTTTCTCAATCTTATGGTCAAGGTTAGAAGATAACAATTTAAGAATTCAGTATTTTACTAGCATTTGAAAAAAACGTATTTATAATATTTCGTCAAAATGAACATATAAAACATGTTTTTTAGTGATTATGAAATATCATATTAAATTGTAAATAAAATTTAATGAAACCTTAAAAATATTACTCTTTCTCAATCTTATGGTCAAGGTTAGAAGATAACAATTTAAGAATTCAGTATTTTACTAGCATTTGAAAACATTGAATTCATGATATTTCGTCAAAATTACTATGTAAAACCTTTTTTAGTGTTTATGAAATATCTGGTTAAATGATTGAGCTTGTTCTAAGTAATGGTAATAATAATTCATTTTCTAAATATAATGGTAAGATTTCAAGACAATAACATTGAAATTCAGTGTTTTATAAGCAAATTAAAATTATGAATTTTTTTGAATTTCTTAAAATAAACACAAATTTCAGCCCTATATAGTGTTTATGAAATATAAGGAAAAGTGTTATTAATAATTGATGAAAACGGTATAAATAATTCATTTTCTAAATCTAATGGGCCAGGTTTGAAAATATAAACATAAAAATTCAGTATTTTATCAGCATTTCAAAAAATGAAAAATAATGATTTGTCAAAATTAACATATAAAATATGTTTTATAGTGTTTATCTAATATAAGGTAAAATGATTCATTTTATTCTACGTAATGGTATTAATAATTAATTTTTTAAATCTAATGGTCCATGTTTGAAGATATTATTTTAAAAACTCAGTATTTTATATGCATTTTAAAAAAATGAATATATAACATTTTGTCAAAATGAACATATAAAACATGTTTTTTAGTGTTATGAAATATCTGGTTAAATGATTGAGCTTGTTCTAAGTAATGGTAATAATAATTCATTTTCTAAAAAAATGAGCATGGTTTGAAAATATAAACTTAAAAATTCAGTATTTTATCAGCATTTCAAAAAATGAATGTATAACATTTTGTCAAAATGAACATATATAACATGTTTTTTAGTGTTATGGAATATATGGTTAAATGATAGAGCTTGTTCTAAGAAATGGTAAGAATAATTCATATTCTAAATCTAATGGTCCAGGTTTGAAGATATAAACTTAAAAATTCAGTATGTTATAAGCATTTGAAAACATTGAATTCATGATATTTCGTCAAAATTACTATGTAAAAACTTTTTTAGTGTTTATGAAATATCTGGTTAAATGATTGAGCTTGTTCTAAGTAATGGTAATAATAATTCATTTTCTAAATATAATGGTAAGATTTCAAGATAATAACATTGAAATTCAGTGTTTTATAAGCAAATTAAAATTATGAATTTTTTTGAATTTGTAAAAATAAACACAAATTTCAGCCCTATATAGTGTTTATGAAATATTAGGAAAAGTGTTATTAATAATTGATGAAAACGGTATAAATAATTAATTTTTTAAATCTAATGGTCCAGGTTTGAAGATAAAAACTTAAAAACTCAGTATTTTATATGCATTTCAAAAAATGAATATATAACATTTTGTCAAAATGAACATATAAAACATGTTTTTTAGTGTTATGGAATATCTGGTTAAATGATAGAGCTTGTTCTAAGAAATGGTAAGAATAATTCATATTCTAAATCTAATGGTCCAGGTTTGAAGATATAAACTTAAAAATTCAGTATTTTATCAGCATTTCAAAAAATGAATGTATAACATTTTGTCAAAATGAACATATAAAACATGTTTTTTAGTGTTATGGAATATCTGGTTAAATGATAGAGCTTGTTCTAAGAAATGGTAATAATAATTCACTTTCTAAAAATAATGAGCATGGTTTGAACATATAAACTTAAAAATTCAGTATTTTATCAGCATTTCAAAAAATGAATGTATAACATTTTGTCAAAATGAACATATAAAACATGTTTTTTAGTGTTATGGAATATCTGGTTAAATGATAGAGCTTGTTCTAAGAAATGGTAAGAATAATTCATATTCTAAATCTAATGGTCCAGGTTTGAAGATATGAACTTAAAAATTCAGTATGTTATAAGCATTTGAAAACATTGAATTCATGATATTTCGTCAAAATTACTATGTAAAAACTTTTTTAGTGTTTATGAAATATCTGGTTAAATGATTGAGCTTGTTCTAAGTAATGGTAATAATAATTCATTTTCTAAATATAATGGTAAGATTTCAAGATAATAACATTGAAATTCAGTGTTTTATAAGCAAATTAAAATTATGAATTTTTTTGAATTTGTAAAAATAAACACAAATTTCAGCCCTATATAGTGTTTATGAAATATTAGGAAAAGTGTTATTAATAATTGATGAAAACGGTATAAATAATTAATTTTTTAAATCTAATGGTCCAGGTTTGAAGATAAAAACTTAAAAACTCAGAATTTTATATGCATTTCAAAAAATGAATATATAACATTTTGTCAAAATGAACATATAAAACATGTTTTTTAGTGTTATGGAATATCTGGTTAAATGATAGAGCTTGTTCTAAGAAATGGTAAGAATAATTCATATTCTAAATCTAATGGTCCAGGTTTGAAGATATAAACTTAAAAATTCAGTATTTTATCAGCATTTCAAAAAATGAATGTATAACATTTTGTCAAAATGAACATATAAAACATGTTTTTTAGTGTTATGGAATATCTGGTTAAATGATAGAGCTTGTTCTAAGAAATGGTAAGAATAATTCATATTCTAAATCTAATGGTCCAGGTTTGAAGATATAAACTTAAAAACTCAGTATTTTATATGCATTTCAAAAAATGAATATATGACATTTCGTCAAAATGAACATATAAAACATGTTATTTAGTGATTATGAAATATCATATGAAATTGTAAATAAAATTTAATGAAACCTTAAAAATATTACTCTTTCTCAATCTTATGGTCAAGGTTAGAAGATAACAATTTAAGAATTCAGTATTTTACTAGCATTTGAAAAAAACGTATATATAATATTTCGTCAAAATGAACATATAAAACATGTTTTTTAGTGATTATGAAATATCATATTAAATTGTAAATAAAATTTAATGAAACCTTAAAAATATTACTCTTTCTCAATCTTATGGTCAAGGTTAGAAGATAACAATTTAAGAATTCAGTATTTTACTAGCATTTGAAAACATTGAATTCATGATATTTCGTCAAAATTACTATGTAAAACCTTTTTTAGTGTTTATGAAATATCTGGTTAAATGATTGAGCTTGTTCTAAGTAATGGTAATAATAATTCATTTTCTAAATATAATGGTAAGATTTCAAGACAATAACATTGAAATTCAGTGTTTTATAAGCAAATTAAAATTATGAATTTTTTTGAATTTCTTAAAATAAACACAAATTTCAGCCCTATATAGTGTTTATGAAATATAAGGAAAAGTGTTATTAATAATTGATGAAAACGGTATAAATAATTCATTTTCTAAATCTAATGGGCCAGGTTTGAAAATATAAACATAAAAATTCAGTATTTTATCAGCATTTCAAAAAATGAAAAATAATGATTTGTCAAAATTAACATATAAAATATGTTTTATAGTGTTTATCTAATATAAGGTAAAATGATTCATTTTATTCTACGTAATGGTATTAATAATTAATTTTTTAAATCTAATGGTCCATGTTTGAAGATATTAACTTAAAAACTCAGTATTTTATATGCATTTCAAAAAATGAATATATAACATTTTGTCAAAATGAACATATAAAACATGTTTTTTAGTGTTATGAAATATCTGGTTAAATGATTGAGCTTGTTCTAAGTAATGGTAATAATAATTCATTTTCTAAAAATAATGAGCATGGTTTGAAAATATAAACTTAAAAATTCAGTATTTTATCAGCATTTCAAAAAATGAATGTATAACATTTTGTCAAAATGAACATTTATAACATGTTTTTTAGTGTTATGGAATATCTGGTTAAATGATAGAGCTTGTTCTAAGAAATGGTAAGAATAATTCATATTCTAAATCTAATGGTCCAGGTTTGAAGATATGAACTTAAAAATTCAGTATGTTATAAGCATTTGAAAACATTGAATTCATGATATTTCGTCAAAATTACTATGTAAAAACTTTTTTAGTGTTTATGAAATATCTGGTTAAATGATTGAGCTTGTTCTAAGTAATGGTAATAATAATTCATTTTCTAAATATAATGGTAAGATTTCAAGATAATAACATTGAAATTCAGTGTTTTATAAGCAAATTAAAATTATGAATTTTTTTGAATTTGTAAAAATAAACACAAATTTCAGCCCTATATAGTGTTTATGAAATATTAGGAAAAGTGTTATTAATAATTGATGAAAACGGTATAAATAATTAATTTTTTAAATCTAATGGTCCAGGTTTGAAGATAAAAACTTAAAAACTCAGAATTTTATATGCATTTCAAAAAATGAATATATAACATTTTGTCAAAATGAACATATAAAACATGTTTTTTAGTGTTATGGAATATCTGGTTAAATGATAGAGCTTGTTCTAAGAAATGGTAAGAATAATTCATATTCTAAATCTAATGGTCCAGGTTTGAAGATATAAACTTAAAAATTCAGTATTTTATCAGCATTTCAAAAAATGAATGTATAACATTTTGTCAAAATGAACATATAAAACATGTTTTTTAGTGTTATGGAATATCTGGTTAAATGATAGAGCTTGTTCTAAGAAATGGTAAGAATAATTCATATTCTAAATCTAATGGTCCAGGTTTGAAGATATAAACTTAAAAATTCAGTATTTTATATGCATTTGAAAACATTGAATATATGACATTTCGTCAAAATGAACATATAAAACATGTTTTTTAGTGATTATGAAATATCATATTAAATTGTAAATAAAATTTAATGAAACCTTAAAAATATTACTCTTTCTCAATCTTATGGTCAAGGTTAGAAGATAACAATTTAAGAATTCAGTATTTTACTAGCATTTGAAAACATTGAATTCATGATATTTCGTCAAAATTACTATGTAAAACCTTTTTTAGTGTTTATGAAATATCTGGTTAAATGATTGAGCTTGTTCTAAGAAATGGTAAGAATAATTCATATTCTAAATCTAATGGTCCAGGTTTGAAGATATAAACTTAAAAATTCAGTATTTTATCAGCATTTCAAAAAATGAATGTATAACATTTTGTCAAAATGAACATATAAAACATGTTTTTTAGTGTTATGGAATATCTGGTTAAATGATAGAGCTTGTTCTAAGAAATGGTAATAATAATTCACTTTCTAAAAATAATGAGCATGGTTTGAACATATAAACTTAAAAATTCAGTATTTTATCAGCATTTCAAAAAATGAATGTATAACATTTTGTCAAAATGAACATATAAAACATGTTTTTTAGTGTTATGGAATATCTGGTTAAATGATAGAGCTTGTTCTAAGAAATGGTAAGAATAATTCATATTCTAAATCTAATGGTCCAGGTTTGAAGATATGAACTTAAAAATTCAGTATGTTATAAGCATTTGAAAACATTGAATTCATGATATTTCGTCAAAATTACTATGTAAAAACTTTTTTAGTGTTTATGAAATATCTGGTTAAATGATTGAGCTTGTTCTAAGTAATGGTAATAATAATTCATTTTCTAAATATAATGGTAAGATTTCAAGATAATAACATTGAAATTCAGTGTTTTATAAGCAAATTAAAATTATGAATTTTTTTGAATTTGTAAAAATAAACACAAATTTCAGCCCTATATAGTGTTTATGAAATATTAGGAAAAGTGTTATTAATAATTGATGAAAACGGTATAAATAATTAATTTTTTAAATCTAATGGTCCAGGTTTGAAGATAAAAACTTAAAAACTCAGAATTTTATATGCATTTCAAAAAATGAATATATAACATTTTGTCAAAATGAACATATAAAACATGTTTTTTAGTGTTATGGAATATCTGGTTAAATGATAGAGCTTGTTCTAAGAAATGGTAAGAATAATTCATATTCTAAATCTAATGGTCCAGGTTTGAAGATATAAACTTAAAAATTCAGTATTTTATCAGCATTTCAAAAAATGAATGTATAACATTTTGTCAAAATGAACATATAAAACATGTTTTTTAGTGTTATGGAATATCTGGTTAAATGATAGAGCTTGTTCTAAGAAATGGTAAGAATAATTCATATTCTAAATCTAATGGTCCAGGTTTGAAGATATAAACTTAAAAACTCAGTATTTTATATGCATTTCAAAAAATGAATATATGACATTTCGTCAAAATGAACATATAAAACATGTTATTTAGTGATTATGAAATATCATATGAAATTGTAAATAAAATTTAATGAAACCTTAAAAATATTACTCTTTCTCAATCTTATGGTCAAGGTTAGAAGATAACAATTTAAGAATTCAGTATTTTACTAGCATTTGAAAAAAACGTATATATAATATTTCGTCAAAATGAACATATAAAACATGTTTTTTAGTGATTATGAAATATCATATTAAATTGTAAATAAAATTTAATGAAACCTTAAAAATATTACTCTTTCTCAATCTTATGGTCAAGGTTAGAAGATAACAATTTAAGAATTCAGTATTTTACTAGCATTTGAAAACATTGAATTCATGATATTTCGTCAAAATTACTATGTAAAACCTTTTTTAGTGTTTATGAAATATCTGGTTAAATGATTGAGCTTGTTCTAAGTAATGGTAATAATAATTCATTTTCTAAATATAATGGTAAGATTTCAAGACAATAACATTGAAATTCAGTGTTTTATAAGCAAATTAAAATTATGAATTTTTTTGAATTTCTTAAAATAAACACAAATTTCAGCCCTATATAGTGTTTATGAAATATAAGGAAAAGTGTTATTAATAATTGATGAAAACGGTATAAATAATTCATTTTCTAAATCTAATGGGCCAGGTTTGAAAATATAAACATAAAAATTCAGTATTTTATCAGCATTTCAAAAAATGAAAAATAATGATTTGTCAAAATTAACATATAAAATATGTTTTATAGTGTTTATCTAATATAAGGTAAAATGATTCATTTTATTCTACGTAATGGTATTAATAATTAATTTTTTAAATCTAATGGTCCATGTTTGAAGATATTAACTTAAAAACTCAGTATTTTATATGCATTTCAAAAAATGAATATATAACATTTTGTCAAAATGAACATATAAAACATGTTTTTTAGTGTTATGAAATATCTGGTTAAATGATTGAGCTTGTTCTAAGTAATGGTAATAATAATTCATTTTCTAAAAATAATGAGCATGGTTTGAAAATATAAACTTAAAAATTCAGTATTTTATCAGCATTTCAAAAAATGAATGTATAACATTTTGTCAAAATGAACATTTATAACATGTTTTTTAGTGTTATGGAATATCTGGTTAAATGATAGAGCTTGTTCTAAGAAATGGTAAGAATAATTCATATTCTAAATCTAATGGTCCAGGTTTGAAGATATGAACTTAAAAATTCAGTATGTTATAAGCATTTGAAAACATTGAATTCATGATATTTCGTCAAAATTACTATGTAAAAACTTTTTTAGTGTTTATGAAATATCTGGTTAAATGATTGAGCTTGTTCTAAGTAATGGTAATAATAATTCATTTTCTAAATATAATGGTAAGATTTCAAGATAATAACATTGAAATTCAGTGTTTTATAAGCAAATTAAAATTATGAATTTTTTTGAATTTGTAAAAATAAACACAAATTTCAGCCCTATATAGTGTTTATGAAATATTAGGAAAAGTGTTATTAATAATTGATGAAAACGGTATAAATAATTAATTTTTTAAATCTAATGGTCCAGGTTTGAAGATAAAAACTTAAAAACTCAGAATTTTATATGCATTTCAAAAAATGAATATATAACATTTTGTCAAAATGAACATATAAAACATGTTTTTTAGTGTTATGGAATATCTGGTTAAATGATAGAGCTTGTTCTAAGAAATGGTAAGAATAATTCATATTCTAAATCTAATGGTCCAGGTTTGAAGATATAAACTTAAAAATTCAGTATTTTATCAGCATTTCAAAAAATGAATGTATAACATTTTGTCAAAATGAACATATAAAACATGTTTTTTAGTGTTATGGAATATCTGGTTAAATGATAGAGCTTGTTCTAAGAAATGGTAAGAATAATTCATATTCTAAATCTAATGGTCCAGGTTTGAAGATATAAACTTAAAAATTCAGTATTTTATATGCATTTGAAAACATTGAATATATGACATTTCGTCAAAATGAACATATAAAACATGTTTTTTAGTGATTATGAAATATCATATTAAATTGTAAATAAAATTTAATGAAACCTTAAAAATATTACTCTTTCTCAATCTTATGGTCAAGGTTAGAAGATAACAATTTAAGAATTCAGTATTTTACTAGCATTTGAAAACATTGAATTCATGATATTTCGTCAAAATTACTATGTAAAACCTTTTTTAGTGTTTATGAAATATCTGGTTAAATGATTGAGCTTGTTCTAAGTAATGGTAATAATAATTCATTTTCTAAATATAATGGTAAGATTTCAAGACAATAACATTGAAATTCAGTGTTTTATAAGCAAATTAAAATTATGAATTTTTTTGAATTTCTTAAAATAAACACAAATTTCAGCCCTATATAGTGTTTATGAAATATAAGGAAAAGTGTTATTAATAATTGATGAAAACGGTATAAATAATTCATTTTCTAAATCTAATGGGCCAGGTTTGAAAATATAAACATAAAAATTCAGTATTTTATCAGCATTTCAAAAAATGAAAAATAATGATTTGTCAAAATTAACATATAAAATATGTTTTATAGTGTTTATCTAATATAAGGTAAAATGATTCATTTTATTCTACGTAATGGTATTAATAATTAATTTTTTAAATCTAATGGTCCATGTTTGAAGATATTAACTTAAAAACTCAGTATTTTATATGCATTTCAAAAAATGAATATATAACATTTTGTCAAAATGAACATATAAAACATGTTTTTTAGTGTTATGAAATATCTAGTTAAATGATTGAGCTTGTTCTAAGTAATGGTAATAATAATTCATTTTCTAAAAATAATGAGCATGGTTTGAAAATATAAACTTAAAAATTCAGTATTTTATCAGCATTTCAAAAAATGAATGTATAACATTTTGTCAAAATGAACATATATAACATGTTTTTTAGTGTTATGGAATATCTGGTTAAATGATAGAGCTTGTTCTAAGAAATGGTAAGAATAATTCATATTCTAAATCTAATGGTCCAGGTTTGAAGATATAAACTTAAAAATTCAGTATGTTATAAGCATTTGAAAACATTGAATTCATGATATTTCGTCAAAATTACTATGTAAAAACTTTTTTAGTGTTTATGAAATATCTGGTTAAATGATTGAGCTTGTTCTAAGTAATGGTAATAATAATTCATTTTCTAAATATAATGGTAAGATTTCAAGATAATAACATTGAAATTCAGTGTTTTATAAGCAAATTAAAATTATGAATTTTTTTGAATTTGTAAAAATAAACACAAATTTCAGCCCTATATAGTGTTTATGAAATATTAGGAAAAGTGTTATTAATAATTGATGAAAACGGTATAAATAATTAATTTTTTAAATCTAATGGTCCAGGTTTGAAGATAAAAACTTAAAAACTCAGAATTTTATATGCATTTCAAAAAATGAATATATAACATTTTGTCAAAATGAACATATAAAACATGTTTTTTAGTGTTATGGAATATCTGGTTAAATGATAGAGCTTGTTCTAAGAAATGGTAAGAATAATTCATATTCTAAATCTAATGGTCCAGGTTTGAAGATATAAACTTAAAAATTCAGTATTTTATCAGCATTTCAAAAAATGAATGTATAACATTTTGTCAAAATGAACATATAAAACATGTTTTTTAGTGTTATGGAATATCTGGTTAAATGATAGAGCTTGTTCTAAGAAATGGTAAGAATAATTCATATTCTAAATCTAATGGTCCAGGTTTGAAGATATAAACTTAAAAATTCAGTATTTTATATGCATTTGAAAACATTGAATATATGACATTTCGTCAAAATGAACATATAAAACATGTTTTTTAGTGATTATGAAATATCATATGAAATTGTAAATAAAATTTAATGAAACCTTAAAAATATTACTCTTTCTCAATCTTATGGTCAAGGTTAGAAGATAACAATTTAAGAATTCAGTATTTAACTAGCATTTGAAAAAAACGTATATATAATATTTCGTCAAAATGAACATATAAAACATGTTTTTTAGTGATTATGAAATATCATATTAAATTGTAAATAAAATTTAATGAAACCTTAAAAATATTACTCTTTCTCAATCTTATGGTCAAGGTTAGAAGATAACAATTTAAGAATTCAGTATTTTACTAGCATTTGAAAACATTGAATTCATGATATTTCGTCAAAATTACTATGTAAAACCTTTTTTAGTGTTTATGAAATATCTGGTTAAATGATTGAGCTTGTTCTAAGTAATGGTAATAATAATTCATTTTCTAAATATAATGGTAAGATTTCAAGACAATAACATTGAAATTCAGTGTTTTATAAGCAAATTAAAATTATGAATTTTTTTGAATTTCTTAAAATAAACACAAATTTCAGCCCTATATAGTGTTTATGAAATATAAGGAAAAGTGTTATTAATAATTGATGAAAACGGTATAAATAATTCATTTTCTAAATCTAATGTGCCAGGTTTGAAAATATAAACATAAAAATTCAGTATTTTATCAGCATTTCAAAAAATGAAAAATAATGATTTGTCATAATTAACATATAAAATATGTTTTATAGTGTTTATCTAATATAAGGTAAAATGATTCATTTTATTCTACGTAATGGTATTAATAATTAATTTTTTAAATCTAATGGTCCATGTTTGAAGATATTAACTTAAAAACTCAGTATTTTATATGCATTTCAAAAAATGAATATATAACATTTTGTCAAAATGAACATATAAAACATGTTTTTTAGTGTTATGAAATATCTGGTTAAATGATTGAGCTTGTTCTAAGTAATGGTAATAATAATTCATTTTCTAAAAATAATGAGCATGGTTTGAAAATATAAACTTAAAAATTCAGTATTTTATCAGCATTTCAAAAAATGAATGTATAACATTTTGTCAAAATGAACATATATAACATATTTTTTAGTGTTATGGAATATCTGGTTAAATGATAGAGCTTGTTCTAAGAAATGGTAAGAATAATTCATATTCTAAATCTAATGGTCCAGGTTTGAAGATATAAACTTAAAAATTCAGTATGTTATAAGCATTTGAAAACATTGAATTCATGATATTTCGTCAAAATTACTATGTAAAACCTTTTTTAGTGTTTATGAAATATCTGGTTAAATGATTGAGCTTGTTCTAAGTAATGGTAATAATAATTCATTTTCTAAATATAATGGTAAGATTTCAAGATAATAACATTGAAATTCAGTGTTTTATAAGCAAATTAAAATTATAAATTTTTTTGAATTTGTAAAAATAAACACAAATTTCAGCCCTATATAGTGTTTATGAAATATTAGGAAAAGTGTTATTAATAATTGATGAAAACGGTATAAATAATTAATTTTTTAAATCTAATGGTCCAGGTTTGAAGATAAAAACTTAAAAACTCAGTATTTTATATGCATTTCAAAAAATGAATATATAACATTTTGTCAAAATGAACATATAAAATATGTTTTTTAGTGTTATGGAATATCTGGTTAAATGATAGAGCTTGTTCTAAGAAATGGTAAGAATAATTCATATTCTAAATCTAATGGTCCAGGTTTGAAGATATAAACTTAAAAATTCAGTATTTTATATGCATTTGAAAACATTGAATTTATGACATTTCGTCAAAATGAACATATAAAACATGTTTTTTAGTGATTATGAAATATCATATGAAATTGTAAAGAAAATTTAATGAAACCTTAAAAATATTACTCTTTCTCAATCTTATGGTCAAGGTTAGAAGATAACAATTTAAGAATTCAGTATTTTACTAGCATTTGAAAAAAACATATATATAATATTTCGTCAAAATGAACATATAAAACATGTTTTTTAGTGATTATGAAATATCATATGAAATTGTAAATAAAATTTAATGAAACCTTAAAAATATTACTCTTTCTCAATCTTATGGTCAAGGTTTGAAGATAATAACTTAAGAATTCAGTATGTTATAAGCATTTGAAAACATTGAATTCATGATATTTCGTCAAAATTACTATGTAAAAACTTTTTTAGTGTTTATGAAATATCTGGTTAAATGATTGAGCTTGTTCTAAGTAATGGTAATAATAATTCATTTTCTAAATATAATGGTAAGATTTCAAGATAATAACATTGAAATTCAGTGTTTTATAAGCAAATTAAAATTATGAATTTTTTTGAATTTGTAAAAATAAACACAAATTTCAGCCCTATATAGTGTTTATGAAATATTAGGAAAAGTGTTATTAATAATTGATGAAAACGGTATAAATAATTAATTTTTTAAATCTAATGGTCCAGGTTTGAAGATAAAAACTTAAAATCTCAGTATTTTATATGCATTTCAAAAAATGAATATATAACATTTTGTCAAAATGAACATATAAAACATGTTTTTTAGTGTTATGGAATATCTGGTTAAATGATAGAGCTTGTTCTAAGAAATGGTAAGAATAATTCATATTCTAAATCTAATGGTCCAGGTTTGAAGATATAAACTTAAAAATTCAGTTTTTTATCAGCATTTCAAAAAATGAATGTATAACATTTTGTCAAAATGAACATATAAAACATGTTTTTTAGTGTTATGGAATATCTGGTTAAATGATAGAGCTTGTTCTAAGAAATGGTAATAATAATTCATTTTCTAAAAATAATGAGCATGGTTTGAACATATAAACTTAAAAATTCAGTATTTTATCAGCATTTCAAAAAATGAATGTATAACATTTTGTCAAAATGAACATATAAAACATGTTTTTTAGTGTTATGGAATATCTGGTTAAATGATAGAGCTTGTTCTAAGAAATGGTAAGAATAATTCATATTCTAAATCTAATGGTCCAGGTTTGAAGATATAAACTTAAAAATTCAGTATTTTATATGCATTTGAAAACATTGAATATATGACATTTCGTCAAAATGAACATATAAAACATGTTTTTTAGTGATTATGAAATATCATATGAAATTGTAAATAAAATTTAATGAAACCTTAAAAATATTACTCTTTCTCAATCTTATGGTCAAGGTTAGAAGATAACAATTTAAGAATTCAGTATTTTACTAGCATTTGAAAAAAACGTATATATAATATTTCGTCAAAATGAACATATAAAACATGTTTTTTAGTGATTATGAAATATCATATTAAATTGTAAATAAAATTTAATGAAACCTTAAAAATATTACTCTTTCTCAATCTTATGGTCAAGGTTAGAAGATAACAATTTAAGAATTCAGTATTTTACTAGCATTTGAAAACATTGAATTCATGATATTTCGTCAAAATTACTATGTAAAACCTTTTTTAGTGTTTATGAAATATCTGGTTAAATGATTGAGCTTGTTCTAAGTAATGGTAATAATAATTCATTTTCTAAATATAATGGTAAGATTTCAAGACAATAACATTGAAATTCAGTGTTTTATAAGCAAATTAAAATTATGAATTTTTTTGAATTTCTTAAAATAAACACAAATTTCAGCCCTATATAGTGTTTATGAAATATAAGGAAAAGTGTTATTAATAATTGATGAAAACGGTATAAATAATTCATTTTCTAAATCTAATGGGCCAGGTTTGAAAATATAAACATAAAAATTCAGTATTTTATCAGCATTTCAAAAAATGAAAAATAATGATTTGTCAAAATTAACATATAAAATATGTTTTATAGTGTTTATCTAATATAAGGTAAAATGATTCATTTTATTCTACGTAATGGTATTAATAATTAATTTTTTAAATCTAATGGTCCATGTTTGAAGATATTAACTTAAAAACTCAGTATTTTATATGCATTTCAAAAAATGAATATATAACATTTTGTCAAAATGAACATATAAAACATGTTTTTTAGTGTTATGAAATATCTGGTTAAATGATTGAGCTTATTCTAAGTAATGGTAATAATAATTCATTTTCTAAAAATAATGAGCATGGTTTGAAAATATAAACTTAAAAATTCAGTATTTTATCAGCATTTCAAAAAATGAATGTATAACATTTTGTCAAAATGAACATATATAACATGTTTTTTAGTGTTATGGAATATCTGGTTAAATGATAGAGCTTGTTCTAAGAAATGGTAAGAATAATTCATATTCTAAATCTAATGGTCCAGGTTTGAAGATATAAACTTAAAAATTCAGTATGTTATAAGCATTTGAAAACATTGAATTCATGATATTTCGTCAAAATTACTATGTAAAAACTTTTTTAGTGTTTATGAAATATCTGGTTAAATGATTGAGCTTGTTCTAAGTAATGGTAATAATAATTCATTTTCTAAATATAATGGTAAGATTTCAAGATAATAACATTGAAATTCAGTGTTTTATAAGCAAATTAAAATTATGAATTTTTTTGAATTTGTAAAAATAAACACAAATTTCAGCCCTATATAGTGTTTATGAAATATTAGGAAAAGTGTTATTAATAATTGATGAAAACGGTATAAATAATTAATTTTTTAAATCTAATGGTCCAGGTTTGAAGATAAAAACTTAAAAACTCAGAATTTTATATGCATTTCAAAAAATGAATATATAACATTTTGTCAAAATGAACATATAAAACATGTTTTTTAGTGTTATGGAATATCTGGTTAAATGATAGAGCTTGTTCTAAGAAATGGTAAGAATAATTCATATTCTAAATCTAATGGTCCAGGTTTGAAGATATAAACTTAAAAATTCAGTATTTTATCAGCATTTCAAAAAATGAATGTATAACATTTTGTCAAAATGAACATATAAAACATGTTTTTTAGTGTTATGGAATATCTGGTTAAATGATAGAGCTTGTTCTAAGAAATGGTAAGAATAATTCATATTCTAAATCTAATGGTCCAGGTTTGAAGATATAAACTTAAAAATTCAGTATTTTATATGCATTTGAAAACATTGAATATATGACATTTCGTCAAAATGAACATATAAAACATGTTTTTTAGTGATTATGAAATATCATATGAAATTGTAAATAAAATTTAATGAAACCTTAAAAATATTACTCTTTCTCAATCTTATGGTCAAGGTTAGAAGATAACAATTTAAGAATTCAGTATTTTACTAGCATTTGAAAAAAACGTATATATAATATTTCGTCAAAATGAACATATAAAACATGTTTTTTAGTGATTATGAAATATCATATTAAATTGTAAATAAAATTTAATGAAACCTTAAAAATATTACTCTTTCTCAATCTTATGGTCAAGGTTAGAAGATAACAATTTAAGAATTCAGTATTTTACTAGCATTTGAAAACATTGAATTCATGATATTTCGTCAAAATTACTATGTAAAACCTTTTTTAGTGTTTATGAAATATCTGGTTAAATGATTGAGCTTGTTCTAAGTAATGGTAATAATAATTCATTTTCTAAATATAATGGTAAGATTTCAAGACAATAACATTGAAATTCAGTGTTTTATAAGCAAATTGAAATTATGAATTTTTTTGAATTTCTTAAAATAAACACAAATTTCAGCCCTATATAGTGTTTATGAAATATTAGGAAAAGTGTTATTAATAATTGATGAAAACGGTATAAATAATTCATTTTCTAAATCTAATGGGCCAGGTTTGAAAATATAAACATAAAAATTCAGTATTTTATCAGCATTTCAAAAAATGAAAAATAATGATTTGTCAAAATTAACATATAAAATATGTTTTATAGTGTTTATCTAATATAAGGTAAAATAATTCATTTTATTCTACGTAAAGGTATAAATAATTAATTTTTAAATCTAATGGTCCAGGTTTGAAGATAAAAACTTAAAAACTCAGTATTTTATATGCATTTCAAAAAATGAATATATAACATTTTGTCAAAATGAACATATAAAACATGTTTTTTAGTGTTATGGAATATCTGGTTAAATGATAGAGCTTGTTCTAAGTAATGGTAAAAATAATTCATATTCTAAATCTAATGGTCCAAGTTTGAAGATATAAACTTAAAAATTCAGTATTTTATATGCATTTGAAAACATTGAATATATGACATTTCGTCAAAATGAACATATAAAACATGTTTTTTAGTGATTATGAAATATCATATGAAATTGTAAATAAAATTTAATGAAACCTTAAAAATATTACTCTTTCTCAATCTTATGGTCAAGGTTAGAAGATAACAATTTAAGAATTCAGTATTTTACTAGCATTTGAAAAAAACGTATATATAATATTTCGTCAAAATGAACATATAAAACATGTTTTTTAGTGATTATGAAATATCATATTAAATTGTAAATAAAATTTAATGAAACCTTAAAAATATTACTCTTTCTCAATCTTATGGTCAAGGTTAGAAGATAACAATTTAAGAATTCAGTATTTTACTAGCATTTGAAAACATTGAATTCATGATATTTCGTCAAAATTACTATGTAAAACCTTTTTTAGTGTTTATGAAATATCTGGTTAAATGATTGAGCTTGTTCTAAGTAATGGTAATAATAATTCATTTTCTAAATATAATGGTAAGATTTCAAGACAATAACATTGAAATTCAGTGTTTTATAAGCAAATTAAAATTATGAATTTTTTTTGAATTTGTAAAAATAAACACAAATTTCAGCCCTATATAGTGTTTATAAAATATTAGGAAAAGTGTTATTAATAATTGATGAAAACGGTATAAATAATTCATTTTCTAAATCTAATGGGCCAGGTTTGAAAATATAAACATAAAAATTCAGTATTTTATCAGCATTTCAAAAAATGAAAAATAATGATTTGTCAAAATTAACATATAAAATATGTTTTATAGTGTTTATCTAATATAAGGTAAAATAATTCATTTTATTCTACGTAAAGGTATAAATAATTAATTTTTAAATCTAATGGTCCAGGTTTGAAGATAAAAACTTAAAAACTCAGTATTTTATATGCATTTCAAAAAATGAATATATAACATTTTGTCAAAATGAACATATAAAACATGTTTTTTAGTGTTATGGAATATCTGGTTAAATGATAGAGCTTGTTCTAAGTAATGGTAAAAATAATTCATATTCTAAATCTAATGGTCCAGGTTTGAAGATATAAACTTAAAAATTCAGTATTTTATATGCATTTGAAAACATTGAATTTATGACATTTCGTCAAAATGAACATATAAAACATGTTTTTTAGTGATTATGAAATATCATATTAAATTGTAAATAAAATTTAATGAAACCTTAAAAATATTACTCTTTCTCAATCTTATGGTCAAGGTTAGAAGATAACAATTTAAGAATTCAGTATTTTACTAGCATTTGAAAAAAATGAATATATAACATATTGTGAAAATGAAATTATAAAACATGTTCTTTAGTGTTATGGAATATCTGGTTAAATGATAGAGCTTGTTCTAAGTAATGGTAAAAATAATTTATATTCTAAATCTAATGGTCCAGGTTTGAAGATATAAACTTAAAAATTCAGTATTTTATCAGCATTTCAAAAAATGAATATATAACATTTTGTCAAAATTAACATATAAAACATGTTTTTTAGTGTTATGGAATATCTGGTTAAATGATAGAGCTTGTTCTAAGTAATGGTAAAAATAATTCATATTCTAAATCTAATGGTCCAGGTTTGAAGATATAAACTTAAAAATTCAGTATTTTATATGCATTTGAAAACATTGAATTTATGACATTTCGTCAAAATGAACATATAAAACATGTTTTTTAGTGATTATGAAATATCATATTAAATTGTAAATAAAATTTAATGAAACCTTAAAAATATTACTCTTTCTCAATCTTATGGTCAAGGTTAGAAGATAACAATTTAAGAATTCAGTATTTTACTAGCATTTGAAAAAAATGAATATATAACATTTTGTGAAAATGAAATTATAAAACATGTTCTTTAGTGTTATGGAATATCTGGTTAAATGATAGAGCTTGTTCTAAGTAATGGTAAAAATAATTTATATTCTAAATCTAATGGTCCAGGTTTGAAGATATAAACTTAAAAATTCAGTATTTTATATGCATTTGAAAACATTGAATTTATGACATTTCGTCAAAATGAACATATAAAACATGTTTTTTAGTGATTATGAAATATCATATTAAATTGTAAATAAAATTTAATGAAACCTTAAAAATATTACTCTTTCTCAATCTTATGGTCAAGGTTTGAAGATAAAAACTTAAAAACTCAGTATTTTATATGCATTTGAAAACATTGAATTTATGACATTTCGTCAAAATGAACATATAAAACATGTTTTTTAGTGATTATGAAATATCATATGAAATTGTAAATAAAATTTAATGAAACCTTAAAAATATTACTTATTCTCAATCTTATGGTCAAGGTTTGAAGATAATAACTTAAGAATTCAGTATGTTATAGGCATTTGAAAACATTGAATTCATGATATTTCGTCAAAATTACTATGTAAAAACTTTTTTAGTGTTTATGAAATATCTGGTTAAATGATTGAGCTTGTTCTAAGTAATGGTAATAATAATTCATTTTCTAAATATAATGGTAAGATTTCAAGATAATAACATTGAAATTCAGTGTTTTATAAGCAAATTAAAATTATGAATTTTTTTGAATTTGTAAAAATAAACCCAAATTTCAGCCCTATATAGTGTTTATGAAATATTAGGAAAAGTGTTATAAATAATTGATGAAAACGGTATAAATAATTAATTTTTTAAATCTTATGGTCCAGGTTTGAAGATAAAAACTTAAAAACTCAGTATTTTATATGCATTTCAAAAAATGAATATATAACATTTTGTCAAAATGAACATATAAAACATGTTTTTTAGTGTTATGAAATATCTGGTTAAATGATTGAGCTTGTTCTAAGTAATGGTAAAAATAATTTATATTCTAAATCTAATGGTCCAGGTTTGAAGATATAAACTTAAAATTTCAGTATTTTATCAGCATTTCAAAAAATGAATATATAACATTTTGTCAAAATTAACATATAAAACATGTTTTTTAGTGTTATGGAATATCTGGTTAAATGATAGAGCTTGTTCTAAGTAATGGTAAAAATAATTCATATTCTAAATCTAATGGTCCAGGTTTGAAGATATAAACTTAATAATTCAGTATTTTATATGCATTTGAAAACATTGAATTTATGACATTTCGTCAAAATGAACATATAAAACATGTTTTTTAGTGATTATGAAATATCATATTGTGTTTATGAAATATTAGGAAAAGTGTTATTAATAATTGATGAAAACGGTATAAATAATTAATTTTTTAAATCTAATGGTCCAGGTTTGAAGATAAAAACTTAAAAACTCAGTATTTTATATGCATTTCAAAAAATGAATATATAACATTTTGTCAAAATGAACATATAAAACATGTTTTTTAGTGTTATGAAATATCTGGTTAAATGATTGAGCTTGTTATAAGTACTGGTAATAATAATTCATTTTCTAAATATAATGGGCCAGGTTTTAAAATATAAACTTAAAAATTCAGTATTTTATCAGTATTTCTAAAAATGAATGTATAACATTTTGTCAAAATTAACGTATAAAACATGTTTTTTAGTGTTATGGAATATCTGGTTAAATGATAGAGCTTGTTCTAAGTAATGGTAAGAATAATTCATATTCTAAATCTAATGGTCCAGGTTTGAAGATATAAACTTAATAATTCAGTATTTTATATGCATTTGAAAACATTGAATTTATGACATTTCGTCAAAATGAACATATAAAACATGTTTTTTAGTGATTATGAAATATCATATGAAATTGTAAATAAAGTTTAATGAAACCTTAAAAATATTACTCATTCTCAATCTTATGGTCAAGGTTAGAAGATAACAATTTAAGAATTCAGTATTTTACTAGCATTTGAAAAAAACGTATATATAATATTTCGTCTAAATGAACATATAAAACATGTTTTTTAGTGATTATGAAATATCATATGAAATTGTAAATAAAATTTAATGAAACCTTAAAAATATTACTTATTCTCAATCTTATGGTCAAGGTTTGAAGATAATAACTTAAGAATTCAGTATGTTATAAGCATTTGAAAACATTGAATTCATGATATTTCGTCAAAATTACTATGTAAAACCTTTTTTAGTGTTTATGAAATATCTGGTTAAATGATTGAGCTTGTTCTAAGTAATGCTAATAATAATTCATTTTCTAAATATAATGGTAAGATTTCAAGACAATAACATTGAAATTCAGTGTTTTATAAGCAAATTAAAATTATGAATTTTTTTGAATTTCTTAAAATAAACACAAATTTCAGCCCTATATAGTTTTTATGAAATATTAGGAAAAGTGTTATTAATAATTGATGAAAACGGTATAAATAATTAATTTTTTAAATCTAATGGTCCAGGTTTGAAGATAAAAACTTAAAAACTCAGTATTTTATATGCATTTCAAAAAATGAATATATAACATTTTGTCAAAATGAACATATAAAACATGTTTTTTAGTGTTATGAAATATCTGGTTAAATGATTGAGCTTGTTCTAAGTAATGGTAATAATAATTCATTTTCTAAATCTTATGGTCCAGGTTTGAAGATATAAACTTAAAAATTCAGTATTTTATATGCATTTGAAAACATTGAATTTATGACATTTCGTCAAAATGAACATATAAAACATGTTTTTTAGTGATTATGAAATATCATATGAAATTGTAAATAAAATTTAATGAAACCTTAAAAATATTACTCTTTCTCAATCTTATGGTCAAGGTTAGAAGATAACAATTTAAGAATTCAGTATTTTACTAGCATTTGAAAAAAACGTATATATAATATTTCGTCAAAATGAACATATAAAACATGTTTTTTAGTGATTATGAAATATCATATGAAATTGTAAATAAAATTTAATGAAACCTTAAAAATATTACTTATTCTCAATCTTATGGTCAAGGTTTGAAGATAATAACTTAAGAATTCAGTATGTTATAAGCATTTGAAAACATTGAATTCATGATATTTCGTCAAAATTACTATGTAAAACCTTTTTTAGTGTTTATGAAATATCTGGTTAAATGATTGAGCTTGTTCTAAGTAATGGTAATAATAATTCATTTTCTAAATATAATGGTAAGATTTCAAGATAATAACATTGAAATTCAGTGTTTTATAAGAAAATTAAAATTATGAATTTTTTTGAATTTGTAAAAATAAACACAAATTTCAGCCCTATATAGTGTTTATGAAATATTAGGAAAAGTGTTATTAATAATTGATGAAAACGGTATAAATAATTAATTTTTTAAATCTAATGGTCCAGGTTTGAAGATAAAAACTTAAAAACTCAGTATTTTATATGCATTTCAAAAAATGAATATATAACATTTTGTCAAAATGAACTTATAAAACATGTTTTTTAGTGTTATGAAAAATCTGGTTAAATGATTGAGCTTGTTCTAAGTAATGGTAATAATAATTCATTTTCTAAATCTAATGGTCCAGGTTTAAAGATAAAAACTTAAAAACTCAGTATTTTATATGCATTTCAAAAAATGAATATATAACATTTTGTCAAAATGAACATATAAAACATGTTTTTTAGTGTTATGAAATATCTGGTTAAATGATTGAGCTTGTTCTAAGTAATGGTAAAAATAATTTATATTCTAAATCTAATGGTCCAGGTTTGAAGATATAAACTTAAAAATTCAGTATTTTATCAGCATTTCAAAAAATGAATATATAACATTTTGTCAAAATTAACATATAAAACATGTTTTTTAGTGTTATGGAATATCTGGTTAAATGATAGAGCTTGTTCTAAGTAATGGTAAAAATAATTCATATTCTAAATCTAATGGTCCAGGTTTGAAGATATAAACTTAAAAATTCAGTATTTTATATGCATTTGAAAACATTGAATTTATGACATTTCGTCAAAATGAACATATAAAACATGTTTTTTAGTGATTATGAAATATCATATTAAATTGTAAATAAAATTTAATGAAACCTTAAAAATATTACTCTTTCTCAATCTTATGGTCAAGGTTAGAAGATAACAATTTAAGAATTCAGTATTTTACTAGCATTTGAAAAAAATGAATATATAACATTTTGTGAAAATGAAATTATAAAACATGTTTTTTAGTGTTATGGAATATCTGGTTAAATGATAGAGCTTGTTCTAAGTAATGGTAAAAATAATTCATATTCTAAATCTAATGGTCCAGGTTTGAAGATATAAACTTAAAAATTCAGTATTTTATATGCATTTGAAAACATTGAATTTATGATATTTCGTCAAAATTAACATATAAAACATGTTTTTTAGTGTTATGGAATATCTGGTTAAATGATAGAGCTTGTTCTAAGTAATGGTAAAAATAATTCATATTCTAAATCTAATGGTCCAGGTTTGAAGATATAAACTTAAAAATTCAGTATTTTATCAGCATTTCAAAAAATGAATATATAACATTTTGTCAAAATTAACATATAAAACATGTTTTTTAGTGTTATGGAATATCTGGTTAAATGATAGAGCTTGTTCTAAGTAATGGAAAATTTAATGAAACCTTAAAAATATTACTCATTCTCAATCTTATGGTCAAGGTTTGAAGATAAAAACTTAAAAACTCAGTATTTTATATGCATTTGAAAACATTGAATTTATGACATTTCGTCAAAATGAAATTATAAAACATGTTCTTTAGTGTTATGGAATATCTGGTTAAATGATAGAGCTTGTTCTAAGTAATGGTAAAAATAATTTATATTCTAAATCTAATGGTCCAGGTTTGAAGATATAAACTTAAAAATTCAGTATTTTATCAGCATTTCAAAAAATGAATATATAACATTTTGTCAAAATTAACATATAAAACATGTTTTTTAGTGTTATGGAATATCTGGTTAAATGATAGAGCTTGTTCTAAGTAATGGTAAAAATAATTCATATTCTAAATCTAATGGCCCAGGTTTGAAGATATAAACTTAAAAATTCAGTATTTTATATGCATTTGAAAAAAACGTATATATAATATTTCGTCAAAATGAACATATAAAACAAGTTTTTTAATGATTATGAAATATCATATGAAATTGTAAAGAAAATTTAATGAAACCTTAAAAATATTACTCATTCTCAATCTTATGGTCAAGGTTTGAAGATAAAAACTTAAAAATTCAGTATTTTATATGCATTTGAAAACATTGAATTTATGACATTTCGTCAAAATGAACATATAAAACATGTTTTTTAATGATTATGAAATATCATATGAAATTGTAAAGAAAATTTAATGAAACCTTAAAAATATTACTCATTCTCAATCTTATGGTCAAGGTTTGAAGATAAAAACTTAAAAACTCAGTATTTTATATGCATTTGAAAACATTAAATTTATGACATTTCGTCAAAATGAAATTATAAAACATGTTCTTTAGTGTTATGGAATATCTGGTTAAATGATAGAGCTTGTTCTAAGTAATGGTAAAAATAATTTATATTCTAAATCTAATGGTCCAGGTTTGAAGATATAAACTTAAAAATTCAGTATTTTATCAGCATTTCAAAAAATGAATATATAACATTTTGTCAAAATTAACATATAAAACATGTTTTTTAGTGTTATGGAATATCTGGTTAAATGATAGAGCTTGTTCTAAGTAATGGTAAAAATAATTCATATTCTAAATCTAATGGTCCAGGTTTGAAGATATAAACTTAAAAATTCAGTATTTTATATGCATTTGAAAACATTGAATTTATGACATTTCGTCAAAATGAACATATAAAACATGTTTTTTAATGATTATGAAATATCATATGAAATTGTAAAGAAAATTTAATGAAACCTTAAAAATATTACTCATTCTCAATCTTATGGTCAAGGTTTGAAGATAAAAACTTAAAAATTCAGTATTTTATATGCATTTGAAAACATTGAATTTATGATATTTCGTCAAAATGAACATATAAAACATGTTTTTTAGTGATTATGAAATATCATATTAAATTGTAAATAAAATTTAATGAAACCTTAAAAATATTACTCTTTCTCAATCTTATGGTCAAGGTTAGAAGATAACAATTTAAGAATTCAGTATTTTACTAGCATTTGAAAAAAATGAATATATAACATTTTGTGAAAATGAAATTATAAAACATGTTCTTTAGTGTTATGGAATATCTGGTTAAATGATAGAGCTTGTTCTAAGTAATGGTAAAAATAATTTATATTCTAAATCTAATGGTCCAGGTTTGAAGATATAAACTTAAAAATTCAGTATTTTATCAGCATTTCAAAAAATGAATATATAACATTTTGTCAAAATTAACATATAAAACATGTTTTTTAGTGTTATGGAATATCTGGTTAAATGATAGAGCTTGTTCTAAGTAATGGTAAAAATAATTCATATTCTAAATATAATGGTCCAGGTTTGAAGATATAAACGTAAAAATTCAGTATTTTATATGCATTTGAAAACATTGAATTTATGACATTTCGTCAAAATGAACATATAAAACATGTTTTTTAATGATTATGAAATATCATATGAAATTGTAAAGAAAATTTAATGAAACCTTAAAAATATTACTCATTCTCAATCTTATGGTCAAGGTTTGAAGATAAAAACTTAAAAACTCAGTATTTTATATGCATTTGAAAACATTGAATTTATGACATTTCGTCAAAATGAACATATAAAACTTGTTTTTTAGTGATTATGAAATATCATATGAAATTGTAAATAAAATTTAATGAAACCTTAAAAATATTACTCTTTCTCAATCTTATGGTCAAGGTTAGAAGATAACAATTTAAGAATTCAGTATTTTACTAGCATTTGAAAAAAACGTATATATAATATTTCGTCAAAATGAACATATAAAACATGTTTTTTAGTGATTATGAAATATCATATGAAATTGTAAATAAAATTTAATGAAACCTTAAAAATATTACTTATTCTCAATCTTATGGTCAAGGTTTGAAGATAATAACTTAAGAATTCAGTATGTTATAAGCATTTGAAAACATTGAATTCATGATATTTCGTCAAAATTACTATGTAAAACCTTTTTTAGTGTTTATGAAATATCTGGTTAAATGATAGAGCTTGTTCTAAGTAATGGTAATAATAATTCATATTCTAAATCTAATGGTCCAGGTTTGAAGATATAAACTTAAAAATTTAGTATTTTATATGCATTTGAAAAAAACGTATATATAATATTTCGTCAAAATGAACATATAAAACATGTTTTTTAGTGTTATGGAATATCTGGTTAAATGATAGAGCTTGTTCTAAGTAATGGTAAAAATAATTCATATTCTAAATCTAATGGTCCAGGTTTGAAGATATAAACTTAAAAATTCAGTATTTTATATGCATTTGAAAACATTGAATTTATGACATTTCGTCAAAATGAACATATAAAACATGTTTTTTAGTGATTATGAAATATCATATTAAATTGTAAATAAAATTTAATGAAACCTTAAAAATATTACTCATTCTCAATCTTATGGTCAAGGTTTGAAGATAAAAACTTAAAAACTCAGTATTTTATATGCATTTGAAAACATTGAATTTATGACATTTCGTCAAAATGAACATATAAAACATGTTTTTTAGTGATTATGAAATATCATATTAAATTGTAAATAAAATTTAATGAAACCTTAAAAATATTACTCTTTCTCAATCTTATGGTCAAGGTTAGAAGATAACAATTTAAGAATTCAGTATTTTACTAGCATTTGAAAAAAATGAATATATAACATTTTGTGAAAATGAAATTATAAAACATGTTCTTTAGTGTTATGGAATATCTGGTTAAATGATAGAGCTTGTTCTAAGTAATGGTAAAAATAATTCATATTCTAAATCTAATGGTCCAGGTTTGAAGATATAAACTTAAAAATTCAGTATTTTATATGCATTTGAAAACATTGAATTTATTACATTTCGTCAAAATGAACATATAAAACATGTTTTTTAATGATTATGAAATATCATATGAAATTGTAAAGAAAATTTAATGAAACCTTAAAAATATTACTCTTTCTCAATCTTATGGTCAAGGTTAGAAGATAACAATTTAAGAATTCAGTATTTTACTAGCATTTGAAAAAAACGTATATATAATATTTCGTCAAAATGAACATATAAAACATGTTTTTTAGTGATTATGAAATATCATATGAAATTGTAAATAAAATTTAATGAAACCTTAAAAATATTACTTATTCTCAATCTTATGGTCAAGGTTTGAAGATAATAACTTAAGAATTCAGTATGTTATAAGCATTTGAAAACATTGAATTCATGATATTTCGTCAAAATTACTATGTAAAACCTTTTTTAGTGTTTATGAAATATCTGGTTAAATGATTGAGCTTGTTCTAAGTAATGGTAATAATAATTCATTTTCTAAATATAATGGTAAGATTTCAAGATAATAACATTGAAATTCAGTGTTTTATAAGCAAATTAAAATTATGAATTTTTTTGAATTTGTAAAAATAAACACAAATTTCAGCCCTATATAGTGTTTATGAAATATTAGGAAAAGTGTTATTAATAATTGATGAAAACGGTATAAATAATTAATTTTTTAAATCTAATGGTCCAGGTTTGAAGATAAAAACTTAAAAACTCAGTATTTTATATGCATTTCAAAAAATGAATATATAACATTTTGTCAAAATGAACATATAAAACATGTTTTTTAGTTTTATGAAATATCTGGTTAAATGATTGAGCTTGTTCTAAGTAATGGTAATAATAATTCATTTTCTAAATATAATGTACCAGGTTTGAAAATATAAACTTAAAAACTCAGTATTTTATCAGTATTTCAAAAAATGAATATATAACATTTTGTGAAAATGAAATTATAAAACATGTTCTTTAGTGTTATGGAATATCTGGTTAAATGATAGAGCTTGTTCTAAGTAATGGTAAAAATAATTCATATTCTAAATCTAATGGTCCAGGTTTGAAGATATAAACTTAAAAATTCAGTATTTTATATGCATTTGAAAACATTGAATTTATGACATTTCGTCAAAATGAACATATAAAACATGTTTTTTAGTGATTATGAAATATCATATTAAATTGTAAATAAAATTTAATGAAACCTTAAAAATATTACTCTTTCTCAATCTTATGGTCAAGGTTAGAAAATAACAATTTAAGAATTCAGTATTTTACTAGCATTTGAAAAAAATGAATATATAACATTTTGTGAAAATGAAATTATAAAACATGTTCTTTAGTGTTATGGAATATCTGGTTAAATGATAGAGCTTGTTCTAAGTAATGGTAAAAATAATTTATATTCTAAATCTAATGGTCCAGGTTTGAAGATATAAACTTAAAAATTCAGTATTTTATCAGCATTTCAAAAAATGAATATATAACATTTTGTCAAAATTAACATATAAAACATTTTTTTTTAGTGTTATGGAATATCTGGTTAAATGATAGAGCTTGTTCTAAGTAATGGTAAAAATAATTCATATTCTAAATCAAATGGTCCAGGTTGGAAGATATAAACTTAAAAATTCAGTATTTTATATGCATTTGAAAACATTGAATTTATGACATTTCGTCAAAATGAACATATAAAACATGTTTTTTAATGATTATGAAATATCATATGAAATTGTAAAGAAAATTTAATGAAACCTTAAAAATATTACTCATTCTCAATCTTATGGTCAAGGTTTGAAGATAAAAACTTAAAAACTCAGTATTTTATATGCATTTGAAAACATTGAATTTATGACATTTCGTCAAAATGAACATATAAAACATGTTTTTTAGTGATTATGAAATATCATATTAAATTGTAAATAAAATTTAATGAAACCTTAAAAATATTACTCTTTCTCAATCTTATGGTCAAGGTTAGAAGATAACAATTTAAGAATTCAGTATTTTACTAGCATTTGAAAAAAATGAATATATAACATTTTGTGAAAATGAAATTATAAAACATGTTCTTTAGTGTTATGGAATATCTGGTTAAATGATAGAGCTTGTTCTAAGTAATGGTAAAAATAATTCATATTCTAAATCTAATGGTCCAGGTTTGAAGATATAAACTTAAAAATTCAGTATTTTATATGCATTTGAAAACATTGAATTTATTACATTTCGTCAAAATGAACATATAAAACATGTTTTTTAATGATTATGAAATATCATATGAAATTGTAAAGAAAATTTAATGAAACCTTAAAAATATTACTCTTTCTCAATCTTATGGTCAAGGTTAGAAGATAACAATTTAAGAATTCAGTATTTTACTAGCATTTGAAAAAAACGTATATATAATATTTCGTCAAAATGAACATATAAAACATGTTTTTTAGTGATTATGAAATATCATATGAAATTGTAAATAAAATTTAATGAAACCTTAAAAATATTACTTATTCTCAATCTTATGGTCAAGGTTTGAAGATAATAACTTAAGAATTCAGTATGTTATAAGCATTTGAAAACATTGAATTCATGATATTTCGTCAAAATTACTATGTAAAACCTTTTTTAGTGTTTATGAAATATCTGGTTAAATGATTGAGCTTGTTCTAAGTAATGGTAATAATAATTCATTTTCTAAATATAATGGTAAGATTTCAAGATAATAACATTGAAATTCAGTGTTTTATAAGCAAATTAAAATTATAAATTTTTTTGAATTTGTAAAAATAAACACAAATTTCAGCCCTATATAGTGTTTATGAAATATTAGGAAAAGTGTTATTAATAATTGATGAAAACGGTATAAATAATTAATTTTTTAAATCTAATGGTCCAGGTTTGAAGATAAAAACTTAAAAACTCAGTATTTTATATGCATTTCAAAAAATGAATATATAACATTTTGTCAAAATGAACATATAAAACATGTTTTTTAGTTTTATGAAATATCTGGTTAAATGATTGAGCTTGTTCTAAGTAATGGTAATAATAATTCATTTTCTAAATATAATGTACCAGGTTTGAAAATATAAACTTAAAAACTCAGTATTTTATCAGTATTTCAAAAAATGAATATATAACATTTTGTGAAAATGAAATTATAAAACATGTTCTTTAGTGTTATGGAATATCTGGTTAAATGATAGAGCTTGTTCTAAGTAATGGTAAAAATAATTCATATTCTAAATCTAATGGTCCAGGTTTGAAGATATAAACTTAAAAATTCAGTATTTTATATGCATTTGAAAACATTGAATTTATGACATTTCGTCAAAATGAACATATAAAACATGTTTTTTAGTGATTATGAAATATCATATGAAATTGTAAATAAAATTTAATGAAACCTTAAAAATATTACTCTTTCTCAATCTTATGGTCAAGGTTAGAAGATAACAATTTAAGAATTCAGTATGTTATAAGCATTTGAAAACATTGAATTCATGATATTTCGTCAAAATTACTATGTAAAACCTTTTTTAGTGTTTATGAAATATCTGGTTAAATGATTGAGCTTGTTCTAAGTAATGGTAATAATAATTCATTTTCTAAATATAATGGTAAGATTTCAAGATAATAACATTGAAATTCAGTGTTTTATAAGCAAATTAAAATTATGAATTTTTTTGAATTTGTAAAAATAAACACAAATTTCAGCCCTATATAGTGTTTATGAAATATTAGGAAAAGTGTTATTAATAATTGATGAAAACGGTATAAATAATTAATTTTTTAAATCTAATGGTCCAGGTTTGAAGATAAAAACTTAAAAACTCAGTATTTTATATGCATTTCAAAAAATGAATATATAACATTTTGTCAAAATGAACTTATAAAACATGTTTTTTAGTGTTATGAAAAATCTGGTTAAATGATTGAGCTTGTTCTAAGTAATGGTAATAATAATTCATTTTCTAAATCTAATGGTCCAGGTTTAAAGATAAAAACTTAAAAACTCAGTATTTTATCAGTATTTCAAAAAATGAATATATAACATTTTGTCAAAATGAACATATAAAACATGTTTTTTAGTTTTATGAAATATCTGGTTAAATGATTGAGCTTGTTCTAAGTAATGGTAATAATAATTCATTTTCTAAATATAATGTACCAGGTTTGAAAATATAAACTTAAAAATTCAGTATTTTATATGCATTTGAAAACATTGAATTTATGACATTTCGTCAAAATGAACATATAAAACATGTTTTTTAGTGATTATGAAATATCATATGAAATTGTAAATAAAATTTAATGAAACCTTAAAAATATTACTCTTTCTCAATCTTATGGTCAAGGTTAGAAGATAACAATTTAAGAATTCAGTATGTTATAAGCATTTGAAAACATTGAATTCATGATATTTCGTCAAAATTACTATGTAAAACCTTTTTTAGTGTTTATGAAATATCTGGTTAAATGATTGAGCTTGTTCTAAGTAATGGTAATAATAATTCATTTTCTAAATATAATGGTAAGATTTCAAGATAATAACATTGAAATTCAGTGTTTTATAAGCAAATTAAAATTATGAATTTTTTTGAATTTGTAAAAATAAACACAAATTTCAGCCCTATATAGTGTTTATGAAATATTAGGAAAAGTGTTATTAATAATTGATGAAAACGGTATAAATAATTAATTTTTTAAATCTAATGGTCCAGGTTTGAAGATAAAAACTTAAAAACTCAGTATTTTATATGCATTTCAAAAAATGAATATATAACATTTTGTCAAAATGAACTTATAAAACATGTTTTTTAGTGTTATGAAAAATCTGGTTAAATGATTGAGCTTGTTCTAAGTAATGGTAATAATAATTCATTTTCTAAATCTAATGGTCCAGGTTTAAAGATAAAAACTTAAAAACTCAGTATTTTATATGCATTTCAAAAAATGAATATATAACATTTTGTCAAAATGAACATATAAAACATGTTTTTTAGTGTTATGAAATATCTGGTTAAATGATTGAGCTTGTTCTAAGTAATGGTAAAAATAATTTATATTCTAAATCTAATGGTCCAGGTTTGAAGATATAAACTTAAAAATTCAGTATTTTATCAGCATTTCAAAAAATGAATATATAACATTTTGTCAAAATTAACATATAAAACATGTTTTTTAGTGTTATGGAATATCTGGTTAAATGATAGAGCTTGTTCTAAGTAATGGTAAAAATAATTCATATTCTAAATCTAATGGTCCAGGTTTGAAGATATAAACTTAAAAATTCAGTATTTTATATGCATTTGAAAACATTGAATTTATGACATTTCGTCAAAATGAACATATAAAACATGTTTTTTAGTGATTATGAAATATCATATTAAATTGTAAATAAAATTTAATGAAACCTTAAAAATATTACTCTTTCTCAATCTTATGGTCAAGGTTAGAAGATAACAATTTAAGAATTCAGTATTTTACTAGCATTTGAAAAAAATGAATATATAACATTTTGTGAAAATGAAATTATAAAACATGTTTTTTAGTGTTATGGAATATCTGGTTAAATGATAGAGCTTGTTCTAAGTAATGGTAAAAATAATTCATATTCTAAATCTAATGGTCCAGGTTTGAAGATATAAACTTAAAAATTCAGTATTTTATATGCATTTGAAAACATTGAATTTATGATATTTCGTCAAAATTAACATATAAAACATGTTTTTTAGTGTTATGGAATATCTGGTTAAATGATAGAGCTTGTTCTAAGTAATGGTAAAAATAATTCATATTCTAAATCTAATGGTCCAGGTTTGAAGATATAAACTTAAAAATTCAGTATTTTATCAGCATTTCAAAAAATGAATATATAACATTTTGTCAAAATTAACATATAAAACATGTTTTTTAGTGTTATGGAATATCTGGTTAAATGATAGAGCTTGTTCTAAGTAATGGAAAATTTAATGAAACCTTAAAAATATTACTCATTCTCAATCTTATGGTCAAGGTTTGAAGATAAAAACTTAAAAACTCAGTATTTTATATGCATTTGAAAACATTGAATTTATGACATTTCGTCAAAATGAAATTATAAAACATGTTCTTTAGTGTTATGGAATATCTGGTTAAATGATAGAGCTTGTTCTAAGTAATGGTAAAAATAATTTATATTCTAAATCTAATGGTCCAGGTTTGAAGATATAAACTTAAAAATTCAGTATTTTATCAGCATTTCAAAAAATGAATATATAACATTTTGTCAAAATTAACATATAAAACATGTTTTTTAGTGTTATGGAATATCTTGTTAAATGATAGAGCTTGTTCTAAGTAATGGTAAAAATAATTCATATTCTAAATCTAATGGCCCAGGTTTGAAGATATAAACTTAAAAATTCAGTATTTTATATGCATTTGAAAAAAACGTATATATAATATTTCGTCAAAATGAACATATAAAACAAGTTTTTTAATGATTATGAAATATCATATGAAATTGTAAAGAAAATTTAATGAAACCTTAAAAATATTACTCATTCTCAATCTTATGGTCAAGGTTTGAAGATAAAAACTTAAAAATTCAGTATTTTATATGCATTTGAAAACATTGAATTTATGACATTTCGTCAAAATGAACATATAAAACATGTTTTTTAATGATTATGAAATATCATATGAAATTGTAAAGAAAATTTAATGAAACCTTAAAAATATTACTCATTCTCAATCTTATGGTCAAGGTTTGAAGATAAAAACTTAAAAACTCAGTATTTTATATGCATTTGAAAACATTAAATTTATGACATTTCGTCAAAATGAAATTATAAAACATGTTCTTTAGTGTTATGGAATATCTGGTTAAATGATAGAGCTTGTTCTAAGTAATGGTAAAAATAATTTATATTCTAAATCTAATGGTCCAGGTTTGAAGATATAAACTTAAAAATTCAGTATTTTATCAGCATTTCAAAAAATGAATATATAACATTTTGTCAAAATTAACATATAAAACATGTTTTTTAGTGTTATGGAATATCTGGTTAAATGATAGAGCTTGTTCTAAGTAATGGTAAAAATAATTCATATTCTAAATCTAATGGTCCAGGTTTGAAGATATAAACTTAAAAATTCAGTATTTTATATGCATTTGAAAACATTGAATTTATGACATTTCGTCAAAATGAACATATAAAACATGTTTTTTAATGATTATGAAATATCATATGAAATTGTAAAGAAAATTTAATGAAACCTTAAAAATATTACTCATTCTCAATCTTATGGTCAAGGTTTGAAGATAAAAACTTAAAAATTCAGTATTTTATATGCATTTGAAAACATTGAATTTATGATATTTCGTCAAAATGAACATATAAAACATGTTTTTTAGTGATTATGAAATATCATATTAAATTGTAAATAAAATTTAATGAAACCTTAAAAATATTACTCTTTCTCAATCTTATGGTCAAGGTTAGAAGATAACAATTTAAGAATTCAGTATTTTACTAGCATTTGAAAAAAATGAATATATAACATTTTGTGAAAATGAAATTATAAAACATGTTCTTTAGTGTTATGGAATATCTGGTTAAATGATAGAGCTTGTTCTAAGTAATGGTAAAAATAATTTATATTCTAAATCTAATGGTCCAGGTTTGAAGATATAAACTTAAAACTTCAGTATTTTATCAGCATTTCAAAAAATGAATATATAACATTTTGTCAAAATTAACATATAAAACATGTTTTTTAGTGTTATGGAATATCTGGTTAAATGATAGAGCTTGTTCTAAGTAATGGTAAAAATAATTCATATTCTAAATATAATGGTCCAGGTTTGAAGATATAAACTTAAAAATTCAGTATTTTATATGCATTTGAAAACATTGAATTTATGACATTTCGTCAAAATGAACATATAAAACATGTTTTTTAATGATTATGAAATATCATATGAAATTGTAAAGAAAATTTAATGAAACCTTAAAAATATTACTCATTCTCAATCTTATGGTCAAGGTTTGAAGATAAAAACTTAAAAACTCAGTATTTTATATGCATTTGAAAACATTGAATTTATGACATTTCGTCAAAATGAACATATAAAACTTGTTTTTTAGTGATTATGAAATATCATATGAAATTGTAAATAAAATTTAATGAAACCTTAAAAATATTACTCTTTCTCAATCTTATGGTCAAGGTTAGAAGATAACAATTTAAGAATTCAGTATTTTACTAGCATTTGAAAAAAACGTATATATAATATTTCGTCAAAATGAACATATAAAACATGTTTTTTAGTGATTATGAAATATCATATGAAATTGTAAATAAAATTTAATGAAACCTTAAAAATATTACTTATTCTCAATCTTATGGTCAAGGTTTGAAGATAATAACTTAAGAATTCAGTATGTTATAAGCATTTGAAAACATTGAATTCATGATATTTCGTCAAAATTACTATGTAAAACCTTTTTTAGTGTTTATGAAATATCTGGTTAAATGATAGAGCTTGTTCTAAGTAATGGTAATAATAATTCATATTCTAAATCTAATGGTCCAGGTTTGAAGATATAAACTTAAAAATTTAGTATTTTATATGCATTTGAAAAAAACGTATATATAATATTTCGTCAAAATGAACATATAAAACATGTTTTTTAGTGTTATGGAATATCTGGTTAAATGATAGAGCTTGTTCTAAGTAATGGTAAAAATAATTCATATTCTAAATCTAATGGTCCAGGTTTGAAGATATAAACTTAAAAATTCAGTATTTTATATGCATTTGAAAACATTGAATTTATGACATTTCGTCAAAATGAACATATAAAACATGTTTTTTAATGATTATGAAATATCATATGAAATTGTAAAGAAAATTTAATGAAACCTTAAAAATATTACTCATTCTCAATCTTATGGTCAAGGTTTGAAGATAAAAACTTAAAAACTCAGTATTTTATATGCATTTGAAAACATTGAATTTATGACATTTCGTCAAAATGAACATATAAAACATGTTTTTTAGTGATTATGAAATATCATATTAAATTGTAAATAAAATTTAATGAAACCTTAAAAATATTACTCTTTCTCAATCTTATGGTCAAGGTTAGAAGATAACAATTTAAGAATTCAGTATTTTACTAGCATTTGAAAAAAATGAATATATAACATTTTGTGAAAATGAAATTATAAAACATGTTCTTTAGTGTTATGGAATATCTGGTTAAATGATAGAGCTTGTTCTAAGTAATGGTAAAAATAATTCATATTCTAAATCTAATGGTCCAGGTTTGAAGATATAAACTTAAAAATTCAGTATTTTATATGCATTTGAAAACATTGAATTTATGACATTTCGTCAAAATGAACATATAAAACATGTTTTTTAATGATTATGAAATATCATATGAAATTGTAAAGAAAATTTAATGAAACCTTAAAAATATTACTCTTTCTCAATCTTATGGTCAAGGTTAGAAGATAACAATTTAAGAATTCAGTATTTTACTAGCATTTGAAAAAAACGTATATATAATATTTCGTCAAAATGAACATATAAAACATGTTTTTTAGTGATTATGAAATATCATATGAAATTGTAAATAAAATTTAATGAAACCTTAAAAATATTACTTATTCTCAATCTTATGGTCAAGGTTTGAAGATAATAACTTAAGAATTCAGTATGTTATAAGCATTTGAAAACATTGAATTCATGATATTTCGTCAAAATTACTATGTAAAACCTTTTTTAGTGTTTATGAAATATCTGGTTAAATGATTGAGCTTGTTCTAAGTAATGGTAATAATAATTCATTTTCTAAATATAATGGTAAGATTTCAAGATAATAACATTGAAATTCAGTGATTTATAAGCAAATTAAAATTATGAATTTTTTTGAATTTGTAAAAATAAACACAAATTTCAGCCCTATATAGTGTTTATGAAATATTAGGAAAAGTGTTATTAATAATTGATGAAAACGGTATAAATAATTAATTTTTTAAATCTAATGGTCCAGGTTTGAAGATAAAAACTTAAAAACTCAGTATTTTATATGCATTTCAAAAAATGAATATATAACATTTTGTCAAAATGAACATATAAAACATGTTTTTTAGTTTTATGAAATATCTGGTTAAATGATTGAGCTTGTTCTAAGTAATGGTAATAATAATTCATTTTCTAAATATAATGTACCAGGTTTGAAAATATAAACTTAAAAACTCAGTATTTTATCAGTATTTCAAAAAATGAATATATAACATTTTGTGAAAATGAAATTATAAAACATGTTCTTTAGTGTTATGGAATATCTGGTTAAATGATAGAGCTTGTTCTAAGTAATGGTAAAAATAATTCATATTCTAAATCTAATGGTCCAGGTTTGAAGATATAAACTTAAAAATTCAGTATTTTATATGCATTTGAAAACATTGAATTTATGACATTTCGTCAAAATGAACATATAAAACATGTTTTTTAGTGATTATGAAATATCATATTAAATTGTAAATAAAATTTAATGAAACCTTAAAAATATTACTCTTTCTCAATCTTATGGTCAAGGTTAGAAAATAACAATTTAAGAATTCAGTATTTTACTAGCATTTGAAAAAAATGAATATATAACATTTTGTGAAAATGAAATTATAAAACATGTTCTTTAGTGTTATGGAATATCTGGTTAAATGATAGAGCTTGTTCTAAGTAATGGTAAAAATAATTTATATTCTAAATCTAATGGTCCAGGTTTGAAGATATAAACTTAAAAATTCAGTATTTTATCAGCATTTCAAAAAATGAATATATAACATTTTGTCAAAATTAACATATAAAACATGTTTTTTAGTGTTATGGAATATCTGGTTAAATGATAGAGCTTGTTCTAAGTAATGGTAAAAATAATTCATATTCTAAATCAAATGGTCCAGGTTGGAAGATATAAACTTAAAAATTCAGTATTTTATATGCATTTGAAAACATTGAATTTATGACATTTCGTCAAAATGAACATATAAAACATGTTTTTTAATGATTATGAAATATCATATGAAATTGTAAAGAAAATTTAATGAAACCTTAAAAATATTACTCATTCTCAATCTTATGGTCAAGGTTTGAAGATAAAAACTTAAAAACTCAGTATTTTATATGCATTTGAAAACATTGAATTTATGACATTTCGTCAAAATGAACATATAAAACATGTTTTTTAGTGATTATGAAATATCATATTAAATTGTAAATAAAATTTAATGAAACCTTAAAAATATTACTCTTTCTCAATCTTATGGTCAAGGTTAGAAGATAACAATTTAAGAATTCAGTATTTTACTAGCATTTGAAAAAAATGAATATATAACATTTTGTGAAAATGAAATTATAAAACATGTTCTTTAGTGTTATGGAATATCTGGTTAAATGATAGAGCTTGTTCTAAGTAATGGTAAAAATAATTTATATTCTAAATCTAATGGTCCAGGTTTGAAGATATAAACTTAAAACTTCAGTATTTTATCAGCATTTCAAAAAATGAATATATAACATTTTGTCAAAATTAACATATAAAACATGTTTTTTAGTGTTATGGAATATCTGGTTAAATGATAGAGCTTGTTCTAAGTAATGGTAAAAATAATTCATATTCTAAATATAATGGTCCAGGTTTGAAGATATAAACTTAAAAATTCAGTATTTTATATGCATTTGAAAACATTGAATTTATGACATTTCGTCAAAATGAACATATAAAACATGTTTTTTAATGATTATGAAATATCATATGAAATTGTAAAGAAAATTTAATGAAACCTTAAAAATATTACTCATTCTCAATCTTATGGTCAAGGTTTGAAGATAAAAACTTAAAAACTCAGTATTTTATATGCATTTGAAAACATTAAATTTATGACATTTCGTCAAAATGAAATTATAAAACATGTTCTTTAGTGTTATGGAATATCTGGTTAAATGATAGAGCTTGTTCTAAGTAATGGTAAAAATAATTTATATTCTAAATCTAATGGTCCAGGTTTGAAGATATAAACTTAAAAATTCAGTATTTTATCAGCATTTCAAAAAATGAATATATAACATTTTGTCAAAATTAACATATAAAACATGTTTTTTAGTGTTATGGAATATCTGGTTAAATGATAGAGCTTGTTCTAAGTAATGGTAAAAATAATTCATATTCTAAATCTAATGGTCCAGGTTTGAAGATATAAACTTAAAAATTCAGTATTTTATATGCATTTGAAAACATTGAATTTATGACATTTCGTCAAAATGAACATATAAAACATGTTTTTTAATGATTATGAAATATCATATGAAATTGTAAAGAAAATTTAATGAAACCTTAAAAATATTACTCATTCTCAATCTTATGGTCAAGGTTTGAAGATAAAAACTTAAAAATTCAGTATTTTATATGCATTTGAAAACATTGAATTTATGATATTTCGTCAAAATGAACATATAAAACATGTTTTTTAGTGATTATGAAATATCATATTAAATTGTAAATAAAATTTAATGAAACCTTAAAAATATTACTCTTTCTCAATCTTATGGTCAAGGTTAGAAGATAACAATTTAAGAATTCAGTATTTTACTAGCATTTGAAAAAAATGAATATATAACATTTTGTGAAAATGAAATTATAAAACATGTTCTTTAGTGTTATGGAATATCTGGTTAAATGATAGAGCTTGTTCTAAGTAATGGTAAAAATAATTTATATTCTAAATCTAATGGTCCAGGTTTGAAGATATAAACTTAAAACTTCAGTATTTTATCAGCATTTCAAAAAATGAATATATAACATTTTGTCAAAATTAACATATAAAACATGTTTTTTAGTGTTATGGAATATCTGGTTAAATGATAGAGCTTGTTCTAAGTAATGGTAAAAATAATTCATATTCTAAATATAATGGTCCAGGTTTGAAGATATAAACTTAAAAATTCAGTATTTTATATGCATTTGAAAACATTGAATTTATGACATTTCGTCAAAATGAACATATAAAACATGTTTTTTAATGATTATGAAATATCATATGAAATTGTAAAGAAAATTTAATGAAACCTTAAAAATATTACTCATTCTCAATCTTATGGTCAAGGTTTGAAGATAAAAACTTAAAAACTCAGTATTTTATATGCATTTGAAAACATTGAATTTATGACATTTCGTCAAAATGAACATATAAAACTTGTTTTTTAGTGATTATGAAATATCATATGAAATTGTAAATAAAATTTAATGAAACCTTAAAAATATTACTCTTTCTCAATCTTATGGTCAAGGTTAGAAGATAACAATTTAAGAATTCAGTATTTTACTAGCATTTGAAAAAAACGTATATATAATATTTCGTCAAAATGAACATATAAAACATGTTTTTTAGTGATTATGAAATATCATATGAAATTGTAAATAAAATTTAATGAAACCTTAAAAATATTACTTATTCTCAATCTTATGGTCAAGGTTTGAAGATAATAACTTAAGAATTCAGTATGTTATAAGCATTTGAAAACATTGAATTCATGATATTTCGTCAAAATTACTATGTAAAACCTTTTTTAGTGTTTATGAAATATCTGGTTAAATGATAGAGCTTGTTCTAAGTAATGGTAATAATAATTCATATTCTAAATCTAATGGTCCAGGTTTGAAGATATAAACTTAAAAATTTAGTATTTTATATGCATTTGAAAAAAACGTATATATAATATTTCGTCAAAATGAACATATAAAACATGTTTTTTAGTGTTATGGAATATCTGGTTAAATGATAGAGCTTGTTCTAAGTAATGGTAAAAATAATTCATATTCTAAATCTAATGGTCCAGGTTTGAAGATATAAACTTAAAAATTCAGTATTTTATATGCATTTGAAAACATTGAATTTATGACATTTCGTCAAAATGAACATATAAAACATGTTTTTTAATGATTATGAAATATCATATGAAATTGTAAAGAAAATTTAATGAAACCTTAAAAATATTACTCATTCTCAATCTTATGGTCAAGGTTTGAAGATAAAAACTTAAAAACTCAGTATTTTATATGCATTTGAAAACATTGAATTTATGACATTTCGTCAAAATGAACATATAAAACATGTTTTTTAGTGATTATGAAATATCATATTAAATTGTAAATAAAATTTAATGAAACCTTAAAAATATTACTCTTTCTCAATCTTATGGTCAAGGTTAGAAGATAACAATTTAAGAATTCAGTATTTTACTAGCATTTGAAAAAAATGAATATATAACATTTTGTGAAAATGAAATTATAAAACATGTTCTTTAGTGTTATGGAATATCTGGTTAAATGATAGAGCTTGTTCTAAGTAATGGTAAAAATAATTCATATTCTAAATCTAATGGTCCAGGTTTGAAGATATAAACTTAAAAATTCAGTATTTTATATGCATTTGAAAACATTGAATTTATGACATTTCGTCAAAATGAACATATAAAACATGTTTTTTAATGATTATGAAATATCATATGAAATTGTAAAGAAAATTTAATGAAACCTTAAAAATATTACTCTTTCTCAATCTTATGGTCAAGGTTAGAAGATAACAATTTAAGAATTCAGTATTTTACTAGCATTTGAAAAAAACGTATATATAATATTTCGTCAAAATGAACATATAAAACATGTTTTTTAGTGATTATGAAATATCATATGAAATTGTAAATAAAATTTAATGAAACCTTAAAAATATTACTTATTCTCAATCTTATGGTCAAGGTTTGAAGATAATAACTTAAGAATTCAGTATGTTATAAGCATTTGAAAACATTGAATTCATGATATTTCGTCAAAATTACTATGTAAAACCTTTTTTAGTGTTTATGAAATATCTGGTTAAATGATTGAGCTTGTTCTAAGTAATGGTAATAATAATTCATTTTCTAAATATAATGGTAAGATTTCAAGATAATAACATTGAAATTCAGTGATTTATAAGCAAATTAAAATTATGAATTTTTTTGAATTTGTAAAAATAAACACAAATTTCAGCCCTATATAGTGTTTATGAAATATTAGGAAAAGTGTTATTAATAATTGATGAAAACGGTATAAATAATTAATTTTTTAAATCTAATGGTCCAGGTTTGAAGATAAAAACTTAAAAACTCAGTATTTTATATGCATTTCAAAAAATGAATATATAACATTTTGTCAAAATGAACATATAAAACATGTTTTTTAGTTTTATGAAATATCTGGTTAAATGATTGAGCTTGTTCTAAGTAATGGTAATAATAATTCATTTTCTAAATATAATGTACCAGGTTTGAAAATATAAACTTAAAAACTCAGTATTTTATCAGTATTTCAAAAAATGAATATATAACATTTTGTGAAAATGAAATTATAAAACATGTTCTTTAGTGTTATGGAATATCTGGTTAAATGATAGAGCTTGTTCTAAGTAATGGTAAAAATAATTCATATTCTAAATCTAATGGTCCAGGTTTGAAGATATAAACTTAAAAATTCAGTATTTTATATGCATTTGAAAACATTGAATTTATGACATTTCGTCAAAATGAACATATAAAACATGTTTTTTAGTGATTATGAAATATCATATTAAATTGTAAATAAAATTTAATGAAACCTTAAAAATATTACTCTTTCTCAATCTTATGGTCAAGGTTAGAAAATAACAATTTAAGAATTCAGTATTTTACTAGCATTTGAAAAAAATGAATATATAACATTTTGTGAAAATGAAATTATAAAACATGTTCTTTAGTGTTATGGAATATCTGGTTAAATGATAGAGCTTGTTCTAAGTAATGGTAAAAATAATTTATATTCTAAATCTAATGGTCCAGGTTTGAAGATATAAACTTAAAAATTCAGTATTTTATCAGCATTTCAAAAAATGAATATATAACATTTTGTCAAAATTAACATATAAAACATGTTTTTTAGTGTTATGGAATATCTGGTTAAATGATAGAGCTTGTTCTAAGTAATGGTAAAAATAATTCATATTCTAAATCAAATGGTCCAGGTTGGAAGATATAAACTTAAAAATTCAGTATTTTATATGCATTTGAAAACATTGAATTTATGACATTTCGTCAAAATGAACATATAAAACATGTTTTTTAATGATTATGAAATATCATATGAAATTGTAAAGAAAATTTAATGAAACCTTAAAAATATTACTCATTCTCAATCTTATGGTCAAGGTTTGAAGATAAAAACTTAAAAACTCAGTATTTTATATGCATTTGAAAACATTGAATTTATGACATTTCGTCAAAATGAACATATAAAACATGTTTTTTAGTGATTATGAAATATCATATGAAATTGTAAATAAAATTTAATGAAACCTTAAAAATATTACTCTTTCTCAATCTTATGGTCAAGGTTAGAAGATAACAATTTAAGAATTCATTATTTTACTAGCATTTGAAAAAAACGTATATATAATATTTCGTCAAAATGAACATATAAAACATGTTTTTTAGTGATTATGAAATATCATATGAAATTGTAAATAAAATTTAATGAAACCTTAAAAATATTACTTATTCTCAATCTTATGGTCAAGGTTTGAAGATAATAACTTAAGAATTCAGTATGTTATAAGCATTTGAAAACATTGAATTCATGATATTTCGTCAAAATTACTATGTAAAACCTTTTTTAGTGTTTATGAAATATCTGGTTAAATGATAGAGCTTGTTCTAAGTAATGGTAATAATAATTCATATTCTAAATCTAATGGTCCAGGTTTGAAGATATAAACTTAAAAATTTAGTATTTTATATGCATTTGAAAAAAACGTATATATAATATTTCGTCAAAATGAACATATAAAACATGTTTTTTAGTGTTATGGAATATCTGGTTAAATGATAGAGCTTGTTCTAAGTAATGGTAAAAATAATTCATATTCTAAATCTAATGGTCCAGGTTTGAAGATATAAACTTAAAAATTCAGTATTTTATATGCATTTGAAAACATTGAATTTATGACATTTCGTCAAAATGAACATATAAAACATGTTTTTTAATGATTATGAAATATCATATGAAATTGTAAAGAAAATTTAATGAAACCTTAAAAATATTACTCATTCTCAATCTTATGGTCAAGGTTTGAAGATAAAAACTTAAAAACTCAGTATTTTATATGCATTTCAAAAAATGAATATATAACATTTTGTCAAAATTAACATATAAAACATGTTTTTTAGTGTTATGGAATATCTGGTTAAATGATAGAGCTTGTTCTAAGTAATGGTAAAAATAATTCATATTCTAAATCTAATGGCCCAGGTTTGAAGATATAAACTTAAAAATTCAGTATTTTATATGCATTTGAAAAAAACGTATATATAATATTTCGTCAAAATGAACATATAAAACAAGTTTTTTAATGATTATGAAATATCATATGAAATTGTAAAGAAAATTTAATGAAACCTTAAAAATATTACTCATTCTCAATCTTATGGTCAAGGTTTGAAGATAAAAACTTAAAAATTCAGTATTTTATATGCATTTGAAAACATTGAATTTATGACATTTCGTCAAAATGAACATATAAAACATGTTTTTTAATGATTATGAAATATCATATGAAATTGTAAAGAAAATTTAATGAAACCTTAAAAATATTACTCATTCTCAATCTTATGGTCAAGGTTTGAAGATAAAAACTTAAAAACTCAGTATTTTATATGCATTTGAAAACATTAAATTTATGACATTTCGTCAAAATGAAATTATAAAACATGTTCTTTAGTGTTATGGAATATCTGGTTAAATGATAGAGCTTGTTCTAAGTAATGGTAAAAATAATTTATATTCTAAATCTAATGGTCCAGGTTTGAAGATATAAACTTAAAAATTCAGTATTTTATCAGCATTTCAAAAAATGAATATATAACATTTTGTCAAAATTAACATATAAAACATGTTTTTTAGTGTTATGGAATATCTGGTTAAATGATAGAGCTTGTTCTAAGTAATGGTAAAAATAATTCATATTCTAAATCTAATGGTCCAGGTTTGAAGATATAAACTTAAAAATTCAGTATTTTATATGCATTTGAAAACATTGAATTTATGACATTTCGTCAAAATGAACATATAAAACATGTTTTTTAATGATTATGAAATATCATATGAAATTGTAAAGAAAATTTAATGAAACCTTAAAAATATTACTCATTCTCAATCTTATGGTCAAGGTTTGAAGATAAAAACTTAAAAATTCAGTATTTTATATGCATTTGAAAACATTGAATTTATGATATTTCGTCAAAATGAACATATAAAACATGTTTTTTAGTGATTATGAAATATCATATTAAATTGTAAATAAAATTTAATGAAACCTTAAAAATATTACTCTTTCTCAATCTTATGGTCAAGGTTAGAAGATAACAATTTAAGAATTCAGTATTTTACTAGCATTTGAAAAAAATGAATATATAACATTTTGTGAAAATGAAATTATAAAACATGTTCTTTAGTGTTATGGAATATCTGGTTAAATGATAGAGCTTGTTCTAAGTAATGGTAAAAATAATTTATATTCTAAATCTAATGGTCCAGGTTTGAAGATATAAACTTAAAAATTCAGTATTTTATCAGCATTTCAAAAAATGAATATATAACATTTTGTCAAAATTAACATATAAAACATGTTTTTTAGTGTTATGGAATATCTGGTTAAATGATAGAGCTTGTTCTAAGTAATGGTAAAAATAATTCATATTCTAAATATAATGGTCCAGGTTTGAAGATATAAACTTAAAAATTCAGTATTTTATATGCATTTGAAAACATTGAATTTATGACATTTCGTCAAAATGAACATATAAAACATGTTTTTTAATGATTATGAAATATCATATGAAATTGTAAAGAAAATTTAATGAAACCTTAAAAATATTACTCATTCTCAATCTTATGGTCAAGGTTTGAAGATAAAAACTTAAAAACTCAGTATTTTATATGCATTTGAAAACATTGAATTTATGACATTTCGTCAAAATGAACATATAAAACTTGTTTTTTAGTGATTATGAAATATCATATGAAATTGTAAATAAAATTTAATGAAACCTTAAAAATATTACTCTTTCTCAATCTTATGGTCAAGGTTAGAAGATAACAATTTAAGAATTCAGTATTTTACTAGCATTTGAAAAAAACGTATATATAATATTTCGTCAAAATGAACATATAAAACATGTTTTTTAGTGATTATGAAATATCATATGAAATTGTAAATAAAATTTAATGAAACCTTAAAAATATTACTTATTCTCAATCTTATGGTCAAGGTTTGAAGATAATAACTTAAGAATTCAGTATGTTATAAGCATTTGAAAACATTGAATTCATGATATTTCGTCAAAATTACTATGTAAAACCTTTTTTAGTGTTTATGAAATATCTGGTTAAATGATAGAGCTTGTTCTAAGTAATGGTAATAATAATTCATATTCTAAATCTAATGGTCCAGGTTTGAAGATATAAACTTAAAAATTTAGTATTTTATATGCATTTGAAAAAAACGTATATATAATATTTCGTCAAAATGAACATATAAAACATGTTTTTTAGTGTTATGGAATATCTGGTTAAATGATAGAGCTTGTTCTAAGTAATGGTAAAAATAATTCATATTCTAAATCTAATGGTCCAGGTTTGAAGATATAAACTTAAAAATTCAGTATTTTATATGCATTTGAAAACATTGAATTTATGACATTTCGTCAAAATGAACATATAAAACATGTTTTTTAATGATTATGAAATATCATATGAAATTGTAAAGAAAATTTAATGAAACCTTAAAAATATTACTCATTCTCAATCTTATGGTCAAGGTTTGAAGATAAAAACTTAAAAACTCAGTATTTTATATGCATTTGAAAACATTGAATTTATGACATTTCGTCAAAATGAACATATAAAACATGTTTTTTAGTGATTATGAAATATCATATTAAATTGTAAATAAAATTTAATGAAACCTTAAAAATATTACTCTTTCTCAATCTTATGGTCAAGGTTAGAAGATAACAATTTAAGAATTCAGTATTTTACTAGCATTTGAAAAAAATGAATATATAACATTTTGTGAAAATGAAATTATAAAACATGTTCTTTAGTGTTATGGAATATCTGGTTAAATGATAGAGCTTGTTCTAAGTAATGGTAAAAATAATTCATATTCTAAATCTAATGGTCCAGGTTTGAAGATATAAACTTAAAAATTCAGTATTTTATATGCATTTGAAAACATTGAATTTATGACATTTCGTCAAAATGAACATATAAAACATGTTTTTTAATGATTATGAAATATCATATGAAATTGTAAAGAAAATTTAATGAAACCTTAAAAATATTACTCTTTCTCAATCTTATGGTCAAGGTTAGAAGATAACAATTTAAGAATTCAGTATTTTACTAGCATTTGAAAAAAACGTATATATAATATTTCGTCAAAATGAACATATAAAACATGTTTTTTAGTGATTATGAAATATCATATGAAATTGTAAATAAAATTTAATGAAACCTTAAAAATATTACTTATTCTCAATCTTATGGTCAAGGTTTGAAGATAATAACTTAAGAATTCAGTATGTTATAAGCATTTGAAAACATTGAATTCATGATATTTCGTCAAAATTACTATGTAAAACCTTTTTTAGTGTTTATGAAATATCTGGTTAAATGATTGAGCTTGTTCTAAGTAATGGTAATAATAATTCATTTTCTAAATATAATGGTAAGATTTCAAGATAATAACATTGAAATTCAGTGTTTTATAAGCAAATTAAAATTATGAATTTTTTTGAATTTGTAAAAATAAACACAAATTTCAGCCCTATATAGTGTTTATGAAATATTAAGAAAAGTGTTATTAATAATTGATGAAAACGGTATAAATAATTAATTTTTTAAATCTAATGGTCCAGGTTTGAAGATAAAAACTTAAAAACTCAGTATTTTATATGCATTTCAAAAAATGAATATATAACATTTTGTCAAAATGAACATATAAAACATGTTTTTTAGTTTTATGAAATATCTGGTTAAATGATTGAGCTTGTTCTAAGTAATGGTAAAAATAATTCATATTCTAAATCTAATGGTCCAGGTTTGAAGATATAAACTTAAAAATTCAGTATTTTATATGCATTTGAAAACATTGAATTTATGACATTTCGTCAAAATGAACATATAAAACATGTTTTTTAGTGATTATGAAATATCATATTAAATTGTAAATAAAATTTAATGAAACCTTAAAAATATTACTCTTTCTCAATCTTATGGTCAAGGTTAGAAAATAACAATTTAAGAATTCAGTATTTTACTAGCATTTGAAAAAAATGAATATATAACATTTTGTGAAAATGAAATTATAAAACATGTTCTTTAGTGTTATGGAATATCTGGTTAAATGATAGAGCTTGTTCTAAGTAATGGTAAAAATAATTTATATTCTAAATCTAATGGTCCAGGTTTGAAGATATAAACTTAAAAATTCAGTATTTTATCAGCATTTCAAAAAATGAATATATAACATTTTGTCAAAATTAACATATAAAACATGTTTTTTAGTGTTATGGAATATCTGGTTAAATGATAGAGCTTGTTCTAAGTAATGGTAAAAATAATTCATATTCTAAATCAAATGGTCCAGGTTGGAAGATATAAACTTAAAAATTCAGTATTTTATATGCATTTGAAAACATTGAATTTATGACATTTCGTCAAAATGAACATATAAAACATGTTTTTTAATGATTATGAAATATCATATGAAATTGTAAAGAAAATTTAATGAAACCTTAAAAATATTACTCATTCTCAATCTTATGGTCAAGGTTTGAAGATAAAAACTTAAAAACTCAGTATTTTATATGCATTTGAAAACATTGAATTTATGACATTTCGTCAAAATGAACATATAAAACATGTTTTTTAGTGATTATGAAATATCATATGAAATTGTAAATAAAATTTAATGAAACCTTAAAAATATTACTCTTTCTCAATCTTATGGTCAAGGTTAGAAGATAACAATTTAAGAATTCAGTATTTTACTAGCATTTGAAAAAAACGTATATATAATATTTCGTCAAAATGAACATATAAAACATGTTTTTTAGTGATTATGAAATATCATATGAAATTGTAAATAAAATTTAATGAAACCTTAAAAATATTACTTATTCTCAATCTTATGGTCAAGGTTTGAAGATAATAACTTAAGAATTCAGTATGTTATAAGCATTTGAAAACATTGAATTCATGATATTTCGTCAAAATTACTATGTAAAACCTTTTTTAGTGTTTATGAAATATCTGGTTAAATGATAGAGCTTGTTCTAAGTAATGGTAATAATAATTCATATTCTAAATCTAATGGTCCAGGTTTGAAGATATAAACTTAAAAATTTAGTATTTTATATGCATTTGAAAAAAACGTATATATAATATTTCGTCAAAATGAACATATAAAACATGTTTTTTAGTGTTATGGAATATCTGGTTAAATGATAGAGCTTGTTCTAAGTAATGGTAAAAATAATTCATATTCTAAATCTAATGGTCCAGGTTTGAAGATATAAACTTAAAAATTCAGTATTTTATATGCATTTGAAAACATTGAATTTATGACATTTCGTCAAAATGAACATATAAAACATGTTTTTTAATGATTATGAAATATCATATGAAATTGTAAAGAAAATTTAATGAAACCTTAAAAATATTACTCATTCTCAATCTTATGGTCAAGGTTTGAAGATAAAAACTTAAAAACTCAGTATTTTATATGCATTTGAAAACATTGAATTTATGACATTTCGTCAAAATGAACATATAAAACATGTTTTTTAGTGATTATGAAATATCATATTAAATTGTAAATAAAATTTAATGAAACCTTAAAAATATTACTCTTTCTCAATCTTATGGTCAAGGTTAGAAGATAACAATTTAAGAATTCAGTATTTTACTAGCATTTGAAAAAAATGAATATATAACATTTTGTGAAAATGAAATTATAAAACATGTTCTTTAGTGTTATGGAATATCTGGTTAAATGATAGAGCTTGTTCTAAGTAATGGTAAAAATAATTCATATTCTAAATCTAATGGTCCAGGTTTGAAGATATAAACTTAAAAATTCAGTATTTTATATGCATTTGAAAACATTGAATTTATGACATTTCGTCAAAATGAACATATAAAACATGTTTTTTAATGATTATGAAATATCATATGAAATTGTAAAGAAAATTTAATGAAACCTTAAAAATATTACTCTTTCTCAATCTTATGGTCAAGGTTAGAAGATAACAATTTAAGAATTCAGTATTTTACTAGCATTTGAAAAAAACGTATATATAATATTTCGTCAAAATGAACATATAAAACATGTTTTTTAGTGATTATGAAATATCATATGAAATTGTAAATAAAATTTAATGAAACCTTAAAAATATTACTTATTCTCAATCTTATGGTCAAGGTTTGAAGATAATAACTTAAGAATTCAGTATGTTATAAGCATTTGAAAACATTGAATTCATGATATTTCGTCAAAATTACTATGTAAAACCTTTTTTAGTGTTTATGAAATATCTGGTTAAATGATTGAGCTTGTTCTAAGTAATGGTAATAATAATTCATTTTCTAAATATAATGGTAAGATTTCAAGATAATAACATTGAAATTCAGTGTTTTATAAGCAAATTAAAATTATGAATTTTTTTGAATTTGTAAAAATAAACACAAATTTCAGCCCTATATAGTGTTTATGAAATATTAGGAAAAGTGTTATTAATAATTGATGAAAACGGTATAAATAATTAATTTTTTAAATCTAATGGTCCAGGTTTGAAGATAAAAACTTAAAAACTCAGTATTTTATATGCATTTCAAAAAATGAATATATAACATTTTGTCAAAATGAACATATAAAACATGTTTTTTAGTGTTATGAAATATCTGGTTAAATGATTGAGCTTGTTCTAAGTAATGGTAATAATAATTCATTTTCTAAATATAATGGGCCAGGTTTGAAAATATAAACTTAAAAATTCAGTATTTTATCAGTATTTCAAAAAATGAATGTATAACATTTTGTCAAAATTAACATATAAAACATGTTTTTTAGTGTTATGGAATATCTGGTTAAATGATAGAGCTTGTTCTAAGTAATGGTAAAAATAATTCATATTCTAAATCTAATGGTCCTGGTTTGAAGATATAAACTTAAAAATTCAGTATTTTATATGCATTTGAAAACATTGAATTTATGACATTTCGTCAAAATGAACATATAAAACATGTTTTTTAGTGATTATGAAATATCATATTAAATTGTAAATAAAATTTAATGAAAACTTAAAAATATTACTCTTTCTCAATCTTATGGTCAAGGTTAGAAGATAACAATTTAAGAATTCAGTATTTTACTAGTATTTGAAAAAAATGAATATATAACATTTTGTGAAAATGAAATTATAAAACATGTTCTTTAGTGTTATGGAATATCTGGTTAAATGATAGAGCTTGTTCTAAGTAATGGTAAAAATAATTTATATTCTAAATCTAATGGTCCAGGTTTGAAGATATAAACTTAAAAATTCAGTATTTTATCAGCATTTCAAAAAATGAATATATAACATTTTGTCAAAATTAACATATAAAACATGTTTTTTAGTGTTATGGAATATTTGGTTAAATGATAGAGCTTGTTCTAAGTAATGGTAAAAATAATTCATATTCTAAATCTAATGGTCCAGGTTTGAAGATATAAACTTAAAAATTCAGTATTTTATATGCATTTGAAAACATTGAATTTATGACATTTCGTCAAAATGAACATATACAACATGTTTTTTAATGATTATGAAATATCATATGAAATTGTAAAGAAAATTTAATGAAACCTTAAAAATATTACTCATTCTCAATCTTATGGTCAAGGTTTGAAGATAAAAACTTAAAAACTCAGTATTTTATATGCATTTGAAAACATTGAATTTATGACATTTCGTCAAAATGAACATATAAAACATGTTTTTTAGTGATTATGAAATATCATATGAAATTGTAAATAAATTTTAATGAAACCTTAAAAATATTACTTATTCTCAATCTTATGGTCAAGGTTTGAAGATAATAACTTAAGAATTCAGTATGTTATAAGCATTTGAAAACATTGAATTCATGATATTTCGTCAAAATTACTATGTAAAACCTTTTTTAGTGTTTATGAAATATCTGGTTAAATGATTGAGCTTGTTCTAAGTAATGGTAATAATAATTCATTTTCTAAATCTAATGGGCCAGGTTTGAAAATATAAACATAAAAATTCAGTATTTTATCAGCATTTCAAAAAATGAAAAGTAATGAATTGTCAAAATTAACATATAAAATATGTTTTATAGTGTTTATCTAATATAAGGTAAAATAATTCATTTTATTCTACGTAAAGGTATAAATAATTAATTTTTTAAATCTAATGGTCCAGGTTTGAAGATAAAAACTTAAAAACTCAGTATTTTATATGCATTTCAAAAAATGAATATATAACATTTTGTCAAAATGAACATATAAAACATGTTTTTTAGTGTTATGAAATATCTGGTTAAATGATTGAGCTTGTTCTAAGTAATGGTAATAATAATTCATTTTCTAAATATAATGGGCCAGGTTTGAAAATATAAACTTAAAAATTCAGTATTTTATCAGCATTTCAAAAAATGAATGTATAACATTTTGTCAAAATTAACATATAAAACATGTTTTTTAGTGATTATGATATATCATATTAAATTGTAAATAAAATTTAATGAAACCTTAAAAATATTACTCTTTCTCAATCTTATGGTCAAGGTTAGAAGATAACAATTTAAGAATTTAGTATTTTATCAGCATTTCAAAAAATGAAAAATAATGATTTGTCAAAATTAACATATAAAATATGTTTTATAGTGTTTATCTAATATAAGGTAAAATAATTCATTTTATTCTACGTAATAGTATTAATAATTAATTTTTTAAATCTAATGGTCCAGGTGTGAAGATATAAACTTAAAAAAACAACATTTTATATGCATTTCAAAAAATGAATATATAACATTTTGTGAAAATGAAATTATAAAACATGTTCTTTAGTGTTATGGAATATTTGGTTAAATGATAGAGCTTGTGCTAAGTAATGGTAAAAATAATTTATATTCTAAATCTAATGGTCCAGGTTTGAATATTATAACTTAAGAATTCAGTTTGTTATAAGCATTTGAAAAAATTGAATTTATAATAATTAGTAAAATTAACTTATCAAACACTTTTTTAGTGTTTATGAAATTTTTTATGAAATTGTAAATAAAATTAAATGAAACCTTAAAAATATTACTTTTTCTCAATCTTATGTTAAAGGTTTGAATATAATAACTTAAGAAATCAGTATTTTACTAGCATTTGAAAAAAACATATTTATAATATTTCGTCAAAATTATCATATAAAACACATTTTTAGTAACTATGAAATATCATATTAAATTGTAAATATAATTAAATGAAACCTTAAAAATATTACACATTCTCAATCTTTTGGTAAAGTTTTGAAGATAATAATTTAAGAATTCAGTATTTTCCTAACATTTGAAAAAAACGTATTTATAATATTTCGTCAAAATTATCATAAAAAACACATTTTTAGTGTTTATACATTAACAAATTGAGATGAAATCTATTGTGAGAAGATAAGTCTTTTGTTGTCACTTAAAATTGCATTTTTGAGAAATAAAGTTATTTATTTAGATTTTATCCATCCCTGATGTTGATAAGCGGATTATCATTAAATTATTGGTGTTCATTTTTAATGATAATGTCCGAAACGATGGTTGATGAAAAATATGTTTGTCTATTTACCGGTGTTGTTGTTTAAACCTTTAAAGTTTACGAAATAAAACAATGATTTTGCATCATACAAAGTAATAACCGTTTCCTAGTTGGCGGGTATATTAAAACAAATTACAGATCAAGGACAACTTAAACTTAAATATCAATGTGTAGTCTGTTTCAAATGGGATTATTTTATAGCCTGATTTCTGATCTAGCAACTGAAATAAGCAATTCAGTAAACAATATCGGTTCGCAATTTACAGAAATTTCTAATTTTAATTAATTAAATAAAATGAGTGTTAATTAATCTCATTATCTGCAAGTGAGTGGATTTATTTTATATGATGTATACGAAATGACAACCTATGACTCGTAGACGGCTAGTGATTAGTGAATATACTTAAATACACTGGTTGTTAATCAGCGAAATCTGAACGAGAAAAATAAAATAAAAAGCTCATATCAGAGGAATAGAATCATATTTGCGGTAGGTATACATTGAAAACATTTAATGAGGAATGAGAAACGGTTCCATTATCTTACCGAAACGACAACCATTCAAAATATATTAATAATCCGTTGTCAAATGGCAGTCGACTGTTTATCATTATTGCGCACGGTTACATTAATGAACTTGAAAAATGGAAACTAGACAACACACTGATATGTACAAAATGATTACTTAAAATTAACTTATTATTAGCTACTGATTAAATCCCAACGCGACGACGAGAACACTTTGTATGATGTTGATATTGGACAATTCCCAGCTGCAATTCTGAGGCATAGATGACATCAGTCGTGATAATGACAGGACACATGCCAACCATCGCCGGTCCCACTATAGACAGCATATCCAATATAGTAGGTAAATAATGTATTGTTGCCGGATCATTCCTGAAAAAACACGCAGACAACAGTTGTTCTTTCGACATTGATTTTTGCCTAATGCGGTCGGTATTCTTATAGGACATTTAACTTACTCTGTTGAATAATAAAATTTGAATTTCGTAACCATAAATGTTTGGCCATCTACCCGATACGAGTACCAAACTACTATCCATCGACATATTCCATGTGTAATTCTCAATATGATATTACTTTTTAGTATGTCTGTTTATTAAACGTTCTAGTCGTGGTAATTGCACCGCTCTGATAAACTAATCACCACTAATCGACGGCGACACATGCGACTGATCGTCGGGCAGTTCGGCCCCCGAGATAACAACCAGACTTTTCAGCTAGAAATTCTCATGAAAGAAACCCATAAATGGTGGCAGAACGATAAAGCAGATCTACCAACACTGAAATATAAAATTTCCTAATTTCTTTCACAAACTTATGTATTTTTCAATCCAAATATTATTGTATAATCGTAAATTTAAAAATATTTCGCTTATGAGCTGTTTTCCGGGAAACTGTGGGAGATAGGACGAAAGTCGACAGACATGACATAGAATTGATCCCCCTAACTAGCTACATGAGTTGCATGCATTTGATTTTTCGAAAAACTGTTATTGGGGATTTTTAAACCGTCGTACTTGGGTCTTAATTGGACTCCCACGCACAATTGCAGCTGCAACAGTGTGCATGTCCTGATCCTGTAAATGATGGACATATTTAATGACAGATAATAGAATGATTCATTTCTAAAAGTCACAATTCAACACGAAGATTAACATTTATTAAAAAATTAATTACTAATAAATTTAATCGTAACCCAATTTTAAAGAATAATTTTTATTTTAACACTATCTAACGACGAGTTTAGTCATAAATATTAAAATTGTGTGATATTTCTGTACTATATCAATAAAAAATATTCGATAAATCCCAAAAGGATCATAATACCAACATATAATAATATAATAGAAAACATTAAAGCTACTCACAACAATAAAAACCTGAATGTCCAAAAATAATATATTTTTGAGGCCATTGGTAATTCTGTGTAATGACTAACCATTGATGCAACTAGGTCTAAAATATTAGCAGCTGCACAAATAAATACCTAATTTAATGTATTTACTTTCACGGTTTCCAAAAAACTAGGAGGATTGTTTTGGTTATTTTAATTTTCAATAGTGATAACTGTACGAGTAGGACTAGATACTGTTTTTGGTATATTAAAAATACTGAATATATTAGTTTTGTACATTTTTAATCATCAATTTTATATTTATACAATTTACTTTGAATAATTCTACATGTCATATTGTATTGCTTAAATTATTATTGATTCTTAAATAATCATAAACATTTGTGGGGAATAAAATACATTTTGAGGGCGCGATGCCTCCCTAAGTCTCCTCCTAGTTGTGTAAATGTGTGTAACAAATTATTCGTAATTATATTTTATATTTCTAATAAGTATTGACAAAAGATGTGTGGATTGTTCAACAACAATTATTTGTAATATTTTTTGTTAAAATGCAGTTTTAAAAAAATACATAATTATTAAAATCAGTTGTAAATCATATTAAAATATATATATATATTTTATATTTTACTTATGTTTGTCATTAAATACAAGGAAAAAAAAACATTCAAGTATATATTAAAGAGTCAAAATATATTTGTTTAGATATATGAATTGAAGAATACATTGTTGAGTAGAAGAGATGTAACATGTTTTACTAAATATGAATGCCTTCCTAAAATGTAACAATTTAATGCAAATATACAGTACTAATTATAGTACTCATATTTAATGATGAAACACACTACGAAAATAAGAAAATTTACGCTTTTGAAAAGGTATTTAAGGTATTGTAATTTGTACACGTAATAAGTAATGTAGTTGTTTTATTTACATCGAAGATTACATGATTTTGACGTTTGCCAATTTATTTTTCACAAATTGTACCAAGTCGTAATTGTTGTTGCTATTGGTAATAAAAAATTAGAAGGTTCGACATTATTATATCGTTCAAGGTAATGTTAAACTTTTAAAACTGAAAAATATAATTATTTACTTCGAAACCAGATTCATTAAAGAAACTGTCTTAAGCAATGTTGAATATGCAGACATGAGGTACGTAAATAAAATAAATATTTAAAAATGTTATATATTGCATAACATAACTATTCTAAAACTTTGCATACTACTACTCGTTATTTTGACACATGATATAAAATGTGTTGTTATTATGTAATTCATTTATAGATTTTGAGTATCAGCTTGAAATACAAACTTTGATAATATTGGTCGTATCGTCTCAAAATCTTCCGAGGTTAAACGCAGTGACGCCTTGAGATCAAATATCTGTACTCAAAAACGTTGATTTTAAATTTTAAGAATGATGAATTAGTAAAACAAAATTACCCGTCAAATTTTTTATTGAAAACTTCACGTTTGAAGCACCAATTATAGTTTATATACTCTAAATAATTGAGTTAAAAATGTTTTAAAAATTAAAAAATCATCAAGGCACGCAAATGCGTCAATCGTTGAGTATTTAATCAGGATGAGGACAGTATTAAAGGATTAAGTAATAGAGATGGATTTTTGGAAAACGAAATGTTAAAAATTAAAAAAATTGATTATTTGGACAAGACTTCATAAAAAAATATCAGAATTTTGACAGTTTAGTAATTATACACGAGTAGACAGTCTTTATATACACAATGGTTTAAGAGAAAAACAGGAAATCGAGAAAATATTAATAAATTAATTTTTGGAATTTGTCAAAATTCAAACAAAATAATTGTTAGAAACTGTAAAAATAGTACTTTTTGTAAATCTAATAGTCAAAGTTTAAAGATATTAACTTAAGTATTCAGAATGTTATAAGCATTTGAAAACATTGAATTCATGATATTTCGTCAAAATTACTATGTAAAACACTTTTTTAGTGTTTATGAAATTTAATATGAAATTGTAAATAAAATTAAATGAAACCTTAAAAATATTACTCATTCTCAATCTTATGATCAAGGTTTGTATATAATAACTTAAGTATTCAGTATTTTACTATCATTTGAAATAAATCTATTAAAATAAATCATTAAAATTATCATAAAAAACACATTTTTAGTGTTTATGAAATATCATATTAAATTGTAAATATAATTAAATGAAACCTTAAAAATATTACTCATTCTCAATCTTATGTTAAAGGTTTGAATATAATAACATAAGAAATCAGTATTTTACTAGCATTTGAAAACAACATATTTATTATATTTCGTCAAAATTATCATATAAAACACATTTTTAGTATTTATGAAATATCATATTAAATTGTAAATATAATTAAATGAAACCTTATAAATATTACACATTCTCAATCTTATGGTCAAGGTTTGAAGTTAATAACTTAAGAATTCAATTTGTTATAAGTATTTGAAAAAAATGTATTAATAAAATTTCATCAAAATTAACTTATAAACCATTTTTTTAGTGTTCATGAAATTATAAATGAAATTAAATGAAACCTTATAAATATTACACATTCTTAATCTTATGTTAAAGGTTTGAATATTATAACTTAAGAAATCAGTATTTTACTAGCATTTGAAAACATTGAATTTATGACATTTCGTCAAAATGAACATATAAAACATGTTTTTTAGTGATTATGAAATATTATATTAAATTGTAAATAAAATGTAATGAAACTTTAAAAATATTACTCTTTCTCAATCTTATGGTCAAGGTTTGAATATTATAACTTAAGAATTCAGTTTGTTATAAGCATTTGAAAACATTGAATTTATAATAATTTGTAAAATTAACTTATAAATCACTTTTTTAGGATTTAAGAAATTTTTTATGAAATTGTAAATATAATAATTGAATACGGTTAAAATATTACATATTCCCAAACTAATGGTCAAGGTTTGAAGATATTAACTTAAGTATTCAGAATGTTATAAGCATTTGAAAACATTGAATTCATGATATTTCGTCAAAATTACTATGTAAAACACTTTTTTAGTGTTTATGAAATTTAATATGAAATTGTAAATAAAATTAAATGAAACCTTAAAAATATTACTTTTTCTCAATCTTATGTTAAAGTTTTGAATATAATCACTTAAGAAATCAGTATTTTAATAGCATTTGAAAACATTGAATTTATGACATTTCGTCAAAATTATCATATAAAACACATTTCTAGTGTTTATGAAATATCATATTAAATTGTAAATATAATTAAATGAAACCTTAAAAATATTACTCTTTCTCAATCTTATGGTCAAGGTTTGAATATTATAACTTAAGAATTCAGTTTGTTATAAGCATTTGAAAAAATTGAATTTATAATAATTAGTAAAATTAACTTATCAAACACTTTTTTAGTGTTTATGAAATTTTTTATGAAATTGTAAATATAATAATTGAATACGGTTAAAATATTACATATTCCCAAACTAATGGTCGAGGTTTGAAGATAATAACTTAAGAATTCAGTATTTTACTAGCATTTGAAAAAAACATATTTATAATATTTCGTCAAAATTATCATATAAAACACATTTTTAGTATTTATGAAATATCATATTAAATTGTAAATATAATTAAATGAAACCTTAAAAATATTACACATTCTCAATCTTTTGGTAAAAATTTGAATAGAATAACTTAAGAATTCAGTTAGTTATAAGTATTTGAAAACATCGAATTTATAATAATTCGTTAAAATTAACTTATAAATAACTTTTTTAGTGTTTATGAAATTTAATATGAAATTGTAAATAAAATTAAATGAAACCTTAAAAATATTACACATTCTCAATCTTTTGGTAAAGTTTTGAAGATAATAATTTAAGAATTCAGTATTTTCCTAACATTTGAAAAAAACGTATTTATAATATTTCGTCAAAATTATCATAAAAAACACATTTTTAGTGTTTATACATTAACAAATTGAGATGAAATCTATTGTGAGAAGATAAGTCTTTTGTTGTCACTTAAAATTGCATTTTTGAGAAATAAAGTTATTTATTTAGATTTTATCCATCCCTGATGTTGATAAGCGGATTATCATTAAATTATTGGTGTTCATTTTTAATGATAATGTCCGAAACGATGGTTGATGAAAAATATGTTTGTCTATTTACCGGTGTTGTTGTTTAAACCTTTAAAGTTTACGAAATAAAACGATGATTTTGCATCATACAAAGTAATAACCGTTTCCTAGTTGGCGGGTATATTAAAACAAATTACAGATCAAGGACAACTTAAACTTAAATATCAATGTGTAGTCTGTTTCAAATGGGATTATTTTATAGCCTGATTTCTGATCTAGCAACTGAAATAAGCAATTCAGTAAACAATATCGGTTCGCAATTTACAGAAATTTCTAATTTTAATTAATTAAATAAAATGAGTGTTAATTAATCTCATTATCTGCAAGTGAGTGGATTTATTTTATATGATGTATACGAAATGACAACCTATGACTCGTAGACGGCTAGTGATTAGTGAATATACTTAAATACACTGGTTGTTAATCAGCGAAATCTGAACGAGAAAAATAAAATAAAAAGCTCATATCAGAGGAATAGAATCATATTTGCGGTAGGTATACATTGAAAACATTTAATGAGGAATGAGAAACGGTTCCATTATCTTACCGAAACGACAACCATTCAAAATATATTAATAATCCGTTGTCAAATGGCAGTCGACTGTTTATCATTATTGCGCACGGTTACATTAATGAACTTGAAAAATGGAAACTAGACAACACACTGATATGTACAAAATGATTACTTAAAATTAACTTATTATTAGCTACTGATTAAATCCCAACGCGACGACGAGAACACTTTGTATGATGTTGATATTGGACAATTCCCAGCTGCAATTCTGAGGCATAGATGACATCAGTCGTGATAATGACAGGACACATGCCAACCATCGCCGGTCCCACTATAGACAGCATATCCAATATAGTAGGTAAATAATGTATTGTTGCCGGATCATTCCTGAAAAAACACGCAGACAACAGTTGTTCTTTCGACATTGATTTTTGCCTAATGCGGTCAGTATTCTTATAGGACATTTAACTTACTCTGTTGAATAATAAAATTTGAATTTCGTAACCATAAATGTTTGGCCATCTACCCGATACGAGTACCAAACTACTAACCATCGACATATTCCATGTGTAATTCTCAATATGATATTACTTTTTAGTATGTCTGTTTATTAAACGTTCTAGTCGTGGTAATTGCACCGCTCTGATAAACTAATCACCAATAATCGACGGCGACACATGCGACTGATCGTCGGGCAGTTCGGCCCCCGAGATAACAACCAGACTTTTCAGCTAGAAATTCTCATGAAAGAAACCCATAAATGGTGGCAGAACGATAAAGCAGATCTACCAACACTGAAATATAAAATTTCCTAATTTCTTTCACAAACTTATGTATTTTCCAATCCAAATATTATTGTATAATCTTAAATTTAAAAATATTTCGCTTATGAGCTGTTTTCCGGGAAACTGTGGGAGATAGGACGAAAGTCGACAGACATGACATAGAATTGATCCCCCTAACTAGCTACATGAGTTGCATGCATTTGATTTTTCGAAAAACTGTTATTGGGGATTTTTAAACCGTCGTACTTGGGTCTTAATTGGACTCCCACGCACAATTGCAGCTGCAACAGTGTGCATGTCCTGATCCTGTAAATGATGGACATATTTAATGACAGATAATAGAATGATTCATTTCTAAAAGTCACAATTCAACACGAAGATTAACATTTATTAAAAAATTAATTACTAATAAATTTAATCGTAACCCAATTTTAAAGAATAATTTTTATTTTAACACTATCTAACGACGAGTTTAGTCATAAATATTAAAATTGTGTGATATTTCTGTACTATATCAATAAAAAATATTCGATAAATCCCAAAAGGATCATAATACCAACATATAATAATATAATAGAAAACATTAAAGCTACTCACAACAATAAAAACCTGAATGTCCAAAAATAATATATTTTTGAGGCCATTGGTAATTCTGTGTAATGACTAACCATTGATGCAACTAGGTCTAAAATATTAGCAGCTGCACAAATAAATACCTAATTTAATGTATTTACTTTCACGGTTTCCAAAAAACTAGGAGGATTGTTTTGGTTATTTTAATTTTCAATAGTGATAACTGTACGAGTAGGACTAGATACTGTTTTTGGTATATTAAAAATACTGAATATATTAGTTTTGTACATTTTTAATCATCAATTTTATATTTATACAATTTACTTTGAATAATTCTACATGTCATATTGTATTGCTTAAATTATTATTGATTCTTAAATAATCATAAACATTTGTGGGGAATAAAATACATTTTGAGGGCGCGATGCCTCCCTAAGTCTCCTCCTAGTTGTGTAAATGTGTGTAACAAATTATTCGTAATTATATTTTATATTTCTAATAAGTATTGACAAAAGATGTGTGGATTGTTCAACAACAATTATTTGTAATATTTTTTGTTAAAATGCAGTTTTAAAAAAATACATAATTATTAAAATCAGTTGTAAATCATATTAAAATATATATATATATTTTATATTTTACTTATGTTTGTCATTAAATACAAGGAAAAAAAAACATTCAAGTATATATTAAAGAGTCAAAATATATTTGTTTAGATATATGAATTGAAGAATACATTGTTGAGTAGAAGAGATGTAACATGTTTTACTAAATATGAATGCCTTCCTAAAATGTAACAATTTAATGCAAATATACAGTACTAATTATAGTACTCATATTTAATGATGAAACACACTACGAAAATAAGAAAATTTACGCTTTTGAAAAGGTATTTAAGGTATTGTAATTTGTACACGTAATAAGTAATGTAGTTGTTTTATTTACATCGAAGATTACATGATTTTGACGTTTGCCAATTTATTTTTCACAAATTGTACCAAGTCGTAATTGTTGTTGCTATTGGTAATAAAAAATTAGAAGGTTCGACATTATTATATCGTTCAAGGTAATGTTAAACTTTTAAAACTGAAAAATATAATTATTTACTTCGAAACCAGATTCATTAAAGAAACTGTCTTAAGCAATGTTGAATATGCAGACATGAGGTACGTAAATAAAATAAATATTTAAAAATGTTATATATTGCATAACATAACTATTCTAAAACTTTGCATACTACTACTCGTTATTTTGACACATGATATAAAATGTGTTGTTATTATGTAATTCATTTATAGATTTTGAGTATCAGCTTGAAATACAAACTTTGATAATATTGGTCGTATCGTCTCAAAATCTTCCGAGGTTAAACGCAGTGACGCCTTGAGATCAAATATCTGTACTCAAAAACGTTGATTTTAAATTTTAAGAATGATGAATTAGTAAAACAAAATTACCCGTCAAATTTTTTATTGAAAACTTCACGTTTGAAGCACCAATTATAGTTTATATACTCTAAATAATTGAGTTAAAAATGTTTTAAAAATTAAAAAATCATCAAGGCACGCAAATGCGTCAATCGTTGAGTATTTAATCAGGATGAGGACAGTATTAAAGGATTAAGTAATAGAGATGGATTTTTGGAAAACGAAATGTTAAAAATTAAAAAAATTGATTATTTGGACAAGACTTCATAAAAAAATATCAGAATTTTGACAGTTTAGTAATTATACACGAGTAGACAGTCTTTATATACACAATGGTTTAAGAGAAAAACAGGAAATCGAGAAAATATTAATAAATTAATTTTTGGAATTTGTCAAAATTCAAACAAAATAATTGTTAGAAACTGTAAAAATAGTACTTTTTGTAAATCTAATAGTCAAAGTTTAAAGATATTAACTTAAGTATTCAGAATGTTATAAGCATTTGAAAACATTGAATTCATGATATTTCGTCAAAATTACTATGTAAAACACTTTTTTAGTGTTTATGAAATTTAATATGAAATTGTAAATAAAATTAAATGAAACCTTAAAAATATTACTCATTCTCAATCTTATGATCAAGGTTTGTATATAATAACTTAAGTATTCAGTATTTTACTATCATTTGAAATAAATCTATTAAAATAAATCATTAAAATTATCATAAAAAACACATTTTTAGTGTTTATGAAATATCATATTAAATTGTAAATATAATTAAATGAAACCTTAAAAATATTACTCATTCTCAATCTTATGTTAAAGGTTTGAATATAATAACATAAGAAATCAGTATTTTACTAGCATTTGAAAACAACATATTTATTATATTTCGTCAAAATTATCATATAAAACACATTTTTAGTATTTATGAAATATCATATTAAATTGTAAATATAATTAAATGAAACCTTATAAATATTACACATTCTCAATCTTATGGTCAAGGTTTGAAGTTAATAACTTAAGAATTCAATTTGTTATAAGTATTTGAAAAAAATGTATTAATAAAATTTCATCAAAATTAACTTATAAACCATTTTTTTAGTGTTCATGAAATTATAAATGAAATTAAATGAAACCTTATAAATATTACACATTCTTAATCTTATGTTAAAGGTTTGAATATTATAACTTAAGAAATCAGTATTTTACTAGCATTTGAAAACATTGAATTTATGACATTTCGTCAAAATGAACATATAAAACATGTTTTTTAGTGATTATGAAATATTATATTAAATTGTAAATAAAATGTAATGAAACTTTAAAAATATTACTCTTTCTCAATCTTATGGTCAAGGTTTGAATATTATAACTTAAGAATTCAGTTTGTTATAAGCATTTGAAAACATTGAATTTATAATAATTTGTAAAATTAACTTATAAATCACTTTTTTAGGATTTAAGAAATTTTTTATGAAATTGTAAATATAATAATTGAATACGGTTAAAATATTACATATTCCCAAACTAATGGTCAAGGTTTGAAGATATTAACTTAAGTATTCAGAATGTTATAAGCATTTGAAAACATTGAATTCATGATATTTCGTCAAAATTACTATGTAAAACACTTTTTTAGTGTTTATGAAATTTAATATGAAATTGTAAATAAAATTAAATGAAACCTTAAAAATATTACTTTTTCTCAATCTTATGTTAAAGTTTTGAATATAATCACTTAAGAAATCAGTATTTTAATAGCATTTGAAAACATTGAATTTATGACATTTCGTCAAAATTATCATATAAAACACATTTCTAGTGTTTATGAAATATCATATTAAATTGTAAATATAATTAAATGAAACCTTAAAAATATTACTCTTTCTCAATCTTATGGTCAAGGTTTGAATATTATAACTTAAGAATTCAGTTTGTTATAAGCATTTGAAAAAATTGAATTTATAATAATTAGTAAAATTAACTTATCAAACACTTTTTTAGTGTTTATGAAATTTTTTATGAAATTGTAAATATAATAATTGAATACGGTTAAAATATTACATATTCCCAAACTAATGGTCGAGGTTTGAAGATAATAACTTAAGAATTCAGTATTTTACTAGCATTTGAAAAAAACATATTTATAATATTTCGTCAAAATTATCATATAAAACACATTTTTAGTATTTATGAAATATCATATTAAATTGTAAATATAATTAAATGAAACCTTAAAAATATTACACATTCTCAATCTTTTGGTAAAAATTTGAATAGAATAACTTAAGAATTCAGTTAGTTATAAGTATTTGAAAACATCGAATTTATAATAATTCGTTAAAATTAACTTATAAATAACTTTTTTAGTGTTTATGAAATTTAATATGAAATTGTAAATAAAATTAAATGAAACCTTAAAAATATTACACATTCTCAATCTTTTGGTAAAGTTTTGAAGATAATAATTTAAGAATTCAGTATTTTCCTAACATTTGAAAAAAACGTATTTATAATATTTCGTCAAAATTATCATAAAAAACACATTTTTAGTGTTTATACATTAACAAATTGAGATGAAATCTATTGTGAGAAGATAAGTCTTTTGTTGTCACTTAAAATTGCATTTTTGAGAAATAAAGTTATTTATTTAGATTTTATCCATCCCTGATGTTGATAAGCGGATTATCATTAAATTATTGGTGTTCATTTTTAATGATAATGTCCGAAACGATGGTTGATGAAAAATATGTTTGTCTATTTACCGGTGTTGTTGTTTAAACCTTTAAAGTTTACGAAATAAAACGATGATTTTGCATCATACAAAGTAATAACCGTTTCCTAGTTGGCGGGTATATTAAAACAAATTACAGATCAAGGACAACTTAAACTTAAATATCAATGTGTAGTCTGTTTCAAATGGGATTATTTTATAGCCTGATTTCTGATCTAGCAACTGAAATAAGCAATTCAGTAAACAATATCGGTTCGCAATTTACAGAAATTTCTAATTTTAATTAATTAAATAAAATGAGTGTTAATTAATCTCATTATCTGCAAGTGAGTGGATTTATTTTATATGATGTATACGAAATGACAACCTATGACTCGTAGACGGCTAGTGATTAGTGAATATACTTAAATACACTGGTTGTTAATCAGCGAAATCTGAACGAGAAAAATAAAATAAAAAGCTCATATCAGAGGAATAGAATCATATTTGCGGTAGGTATACATTGAAAACATTTAATGAGGAATGAGAAACGGTTCCATTATCTTACCGAAACGACAACCATTCAAAATATATTAATAATCCGTTGTCAAATGGCAGTCGACTGTTTATCATTATTGCGCACGGTTACATTAATGAACTTGAAAAATGGAAACTAGACAACACACTGATATGTACAAAATGATTACTTAAAATTAACTTATTATTAGCTACTGATTAAATCCCAACGCGACGACGAGAACACTTTGTATGATGTTGATATTGGACAATTCCCAGCTGCAATTCTGAGGCATAGATGACATCAGTCGTGATAATGACAGGACACATGCCAACCATCGCCGGTCCCACTATAGACAGCATATCCAATATAGTAGGTAAATAATGTATTGTTGCCGGATCATTCCTGAAAAAACACGCAGACAACAGTTGTTCTTTCGACATTGATTTTTGCCTAATGCGGTCAGTATTCTTATAGGACATTTAACTTACTCTGTTGAATAATAAAATTTGAATTTCGTAACCATAAATGTTTGGCCATCTACCCGATACGAGTACCAAACTACTAACCATCGACATATTCCATGTGTAATTCTCAATATGATATTACTTTTTAGTATGTCTGTTTATTAAACGTTCTAGTCGTGGTAATTGCACCGCTCTGATAAACTAATCACCAATAATCGACGGCGACACATGCGACTGATCGTCGGGCAGTTCGGCCCCCGAGATAACAACCAGACTTTTCAGCTAGAAATTCTCATGAAAGAAACCCATAAATGGTGGCAGAACGATAAAGCAGATCTACCAACACTGAAATATAAAATTTCCTAATTTCTTTCACAAACTTATGTATTTTCCAATCCAAATATTATTGTATAATCTTAAATTTAAAAATATTTCGCTTATGAGCTGTTTTCCGGGAAACTGTGGGAGATAGGACGAAAGTCGACAGACATGACATAGAATTGATCCCCCTAACTAGCTACATGAGTTGCATGCATTTGATTTTTCGAAAAACTGTTATTGGGGATTTTTAAACCGTCGTACTTGGGTCTTAATTGGACTCCCACGCACAATTGCAGCTGCAACAGTGTGCATGTCCTGATCCTGTAAATGATGGACATATTTAATGACAGATAATAGAATGATTCATTTCTAAAAGTCACAATTCAACACGAAGATTAACATTTATTAAAAAATTAATTACTAATAAATTTAATCGTAACCCAATTTTAAAGAATAATTTTTATTTTAACACTATCTAACGACGAGTTTAGTCATAAATATTAAAATTGTGTGATATTTCTGTACTATATCAATAAAAAATATTCGATAAATCCCAAAAGGATCATAATACCAACATATAATAATATAATAGAAAACATTAAAGCTACTCACAACAATAAAAACCTGAATGTCCAAAAATAATATATTTTTGAGGCCATTGGTAATTCTGTGTAATGACTAACCATTGATGCAACTAGGTCTAAAATATTAGCAGCTGCACAAATAAATACCTAATTTAATGTATTTACTTTCACGGTTTCCAAAAAACTAGGAGGATTGTTTTGGTTATTTTAATTTTCAATAGTGATAACTGTACGAGTAGGACTAGATACTGTTTTTGGTATATTAAAAATACTGAATATATTAGTTTTGTACATTTTTAATCATCAATTTTATATTTATACAATTTACTTTGAATAATTCTACATGTCATATTGTATTGCTTAAATTATTATTGATTCTTAAATAATCATAAACATTTGTGGGGAATAAAATACATTTTGAGGGCGCGATGCCTCCCTAAGTCTCCTCCTAGTTGTGTAAATGTGTGTAACAAATTATTCGTAATTATATTTTATATTTCTAATAAGTATTGACAAAAGATGTGTGGATTGTTCAACAACAATTATTTGTAATATTTTTTGTTAAAATGCAGTTTTAAAAAAATACATAATTATTAAAATCAGTTGTAAATCATATTAAAATATATATATATATTTTATATTTTACTTATGTTTGTCATTAAATACAAGGAAAAAAAAACATTCAAGTATATATTAAAGAGTCAAAATATATTTGTTTAGATATATGAATTGAAGAATACATTGTTGAGTAGAAGAGATGTAACATGTTTTACTAAATATGAATGCCTTCCTAAAATGTAACAATTTAATGCAAATATACAGTACTAATTATAGTACTCATATTTAATGATGAAACACACTACGAAAATAAGAAAATTTACGCTTTTGAAAAGGTATTTAAGGTATTGTAATTTGTACACGTAATAAGTAATGTAGTTGTTTTATTTACATCGAAGATTACATGATTTTGACGTTTGCCAATTTATTTTTCACAAATTGTACCAAGTCGTAATTGTTGTTGCTATTGGTAATAAAAAATTAGAAGGTTCGACATTATTATATCGTTCAAGGTAATGTTAAACTTTTAAAACTGAAAAATATAATTATTTACTTCGAAACCAGATTCATTAAAGAAACTGTCTTAAGCAATGTTGAATATGCAGACATGAGGTACGTAAATAAAATAAATATTTAAAAATGTTATATATTGCATAACATAACTATTCTAAAACTTTGCATACTACTACTCGTTATTTTGACACATGATATAAAATGTGTTGTTATTATGTAATTCATTTATAGATTTTGAGTATCAGCTTGAAATACAAACTTTGATAATATTGGTCGTATCGTCTCAAAATCTTCCGAGGTTAAACGCAGTGACGCCTTGAGATCAAATATCTGTACTCAAAAACGTTGATTTTAAATTTTAAGAATGATGAATTAGTAAAACAAAATTACCCGTCAAATTTTTTATTGAAAACTTCACGTTTGAAGCACCAATTATAGTTTATATACTCTAAATAATTGAGTTAAAAATGTTTTAAAAATTAAAAAATCATCAAGGCACGCAAATGCGTCAATCGTTGAGTATTTAATCAGGATGAGGACAGTATTAAAGGATTAAGTAATAGAGATGGATTTTTGGAAAACGAAATGTTAAAAATTAAAAAAATTGATTATTTGGACAAGACTTCATAAAAAAATATCAGAATTTTGACAGTTTAGTAATTATACACGAGTAGACAGTCTTTATATACACAATGGTTTAAGAGAAAAACAGGAAATCGAGAAAATATTAATAAATGAATTTTTGGAATTTGTCAAAATTCAAACAAAATAATTGTTAGAAACTGTAAAAATAGTACTTTTTGTAAATCTAATAGTCAAAGTTTAAAGATATTAACTTAAGTATTCAGAATGTTATAAGCATTTGAAAACATTGAATTCATGATATTTCGTCAAAATTACTATGTAAAACACTTTTTTAGTGTTTATGAAATTTAATATGAAATTGTAAATAAAATTAAATGAAACCTTAAAAATATTACTCATTCTCAATCTTATGATCAAGGTTTGTATATAATAACTTAAGTATTCAGTATTTTACTATCATTTGAAATAAATCTATTAAAATAAATCATTAAAATTATCATAAAAAACACATTTTTAGTGTTTATGAAATATCATATTAAATTGTAAATATAATTAAATGAAACCTTAAAAATATTACTCATTCTCAATCTTATGTTAAAGGTTTGAATATAATAACATAAGAAATCAGTATTTTACTAGCATTTGAAAACAACATATTTATTATATTTCGTCAAAATTATCATATAAAACACATTTTTAGTATTTATGAAATATCATATTAAATTGTAAATATAATTAAATGAAACCTTATAAATATTACACATTCTCAATCTTATGGTCAAGGTTTGAAGTTAATAACTTAAGAATTCAATTTGTTATAAGTATTTGAAAAAAATGTATTAATAAAATTTCATCAAAATTAACTTATAAACCATTTTTTTAGTGTTCATGAAATTATAAATGAAATTAAATGAAACCTTATAAATATTACACATTCTTAATCTTATGTTAAAGGTTTGAATATTATAACTTAAGAAATCAGTATTTTACTAGCATTTGAAAACATTGAATTTATGACATTTCGTCAAAATGAACATATAAAACATGTTTTTTAGTGATTATGAAATATTATATTAAATTGTAAATAAAATGTAATGAAACTTTAAAAATATTACTCTTTCTCAATCTTATGGTCAAGGTTTGAATATTATAACTTAAGAATTCAGTTTGTTATAAGCATTTGAAAACATTGAATTTATAATAATTTGTAAAATTAACTTATAAATCACTTTTTTAGGATTTAAGAAATTTTTTATGAAATTGTAAATATAATAATTGAATACGGTTAAAATATTACATATTCCCAAACTAATGGTCAAGGTTTGAAGATATTAACTTAAGTATTCAGAATGTTATAAGCATTTGAAAACATTGAATTCATGATATTTCGTCAAAATTACTATGTAAAACACTTTTTTAGTGTTTATGAAATTTAATATGAAATTGTAAATAAAATTAAATGAAACCTTAAAAATATTACTTTTTCTCAATCTTATGTTAAAGTTTTGAATATAATCACTTAAGAAATCAGTATTTTAATAGCATTTGAAAACATTGAATTTATGACATTTCGTCAAAATTATCATATAAAACACATTTCTAGTGTTTATGAAATATCATATTAAATTGTAAATATAATTAAATGAAACCTTAAAAATATTACTCTTTCTCAATCTTATGGTCAAGGTTTGAATATTATAACTTAAGAATTCAGTTTGTTATAAGCATTTGAAAAAATTGAATTTATAATAATTAGTAAAATTAACTTATCAAACACTTTTTTAGTGTTTATGAAATTTTTTATGAAATTGTAAATATAATAATTGAATACGGTTAAAATATTACATATTCCCAAACTAATGGTCGAGGTTTGAAGATAATAACTTAAGAATTCAGTATTTTACTAGCATTTGAAAAAAACATATTTATAATATTTCGTCAAAATTATCATATAAAACACATTTTTAGTATTTATGAAATATCATATTAAATTGTAAATATAATTAAATGAAACCTTAAAAATATTACACATTCTCAATCTTTTGGTAAAAATTTGAATAGAATAACTTAAGAATTCAGTTAGTTATAAGTATTTGAAAACATCGAATTTATAATAATTCGTTAAAATTAACTTATAAATAACTTTTTTAGTGTTTATGAAATTTAATATGAAATTGTAAATAAAATTAAATGAAACCTTAAAAATATTACACATTCTCAATCTTTTGGTAAAGTTTTGAAGATAATAATTTAAGAATTCAGTATTTTCCTAACATTTGAAAAAAACGTATTTATAATATTTCGTCAAAATTATCATAAAAAACACATTTTTAGTGTTTATACATTAACAAATTGAGATGAAATCTATTGTGAGAAGATAAGTCTTTTGTTGTCACTTAAAATTGCATTTTTGAGAAATAAAGTTATTTATTTAGATTTTATCCATCCCTGATGTTGATAAGCGGATTATCATTAAATTATTGGTGTTCATTTTTAATGATAATGTCCGAAACGATGGTTGATGAAAAATATGTTTGTCTATTTACCGGTGTTGTTGTTTAAACCTTTAAAGTTTACGAAATAAAACGATGATTTTGCATCATACAAAGTAATAACCGTTTCCTAGTTGGCGGGTATATTAAAACAAATTACAGATCAAGGACAACTTAAACTTAAATATCAATGTGTAGTCTGTTTCAAATGGGATTATTTTATAGCCTGATTTCTGATCTAGCAACTGAAATAAGCAATTCAGTAAACAATATCGGTTCGCAATTTACAGAAATTTCTAATTTTAATTAATTAAATAAAATGAGTGTTAATTAATCTCATTATCTGCAAGTGAGTGGATTTATTTTATATGATGTATACGAAATGACAACCTATGACTCGTAGACGGCTAGTGATTAGTGAATATACTTAAATACACTGGTTGTTAATCAGCGAAATCTGAACGAGAAAAATAAAATAAAAAGCTCATATCAGAGGAATAGAATCATATTTGCGGTAGGTATACATTGAAAACATTTAATGAGGAATGAGAAACGGTTCCATTATCTTACCGAAACGACAACCATTCAAAATATATTAATAATCCGTTGTCAAATGGCAGTCGACTGTTTATCATTATTGCGCACGGTTACATTAATGAACTTGAAAAATGGAAACTAGACAACACACTGATATGTACAAAATGATTACTTAAAATTAACTTATTATTAGCTACTGATTAAATCCCAACGCGACGACGAGAACACTTTGTATGATGTTGATATTGGACAATTCCCAGCTGCAATTCTGAGGCATAGATGACATCAGTCGTGATAATGACAGGACACATGCCAACCATCGCCGGTCCCACTATAGACAGCATATCCAATATAGTAGGTAAATAATGTATTGTTGCCGGATCATTCCTGAAAAAACACGCAGACAACAGTTGTTCTTTCGACATTGATTTTTGCCTAATGCGGTCAGTATTCTTATAGGACATTTAACTTACTCTGTTGAATAATAAAATTTGAATTTCGTAACCATAAATGTTTGGCCATCTACCCGATACGAGTACCAAACTACTAACCATCGACATATTCCATGTGTAATTCTCAATATGATATTACTTTTTAGTATGTCTGTTTATTAAACGTTCTAGTCGTGGTAATTGCACCGCTCTGATAAACTAATCACCAATAATCGACGGCGACACATGCGACTGATCGTCGGGCAGTTCGGCCCCCGAGATAACAACCAGACTTTTCAGCTAGAAATTCTCATGAAAGAAACCCATAAATGGTGGCAGAACGATAAAGCAGATCTACCAACACTGAAATATAAAATTTCCTAATTTCTTTCACAAACTTATGTATTTTCCAATCCAAATATTATTGTATAATCTTAAATTTAAAAATATTTCGCTTATGAGCTGTTTTCCGGGAAACTGTGGGAGATAGGACGAAAGTCGACAGACATGACATAGAATTGATCCCCCTAACTAGCTACATGAGTTGCATGCATTTGATTTTTCGAAAAACTGTTATTGGGGATTTTTAAACCGTCGTACTTGGGTCTTAATTGGACTCCCACGCACAATTGCAGCTGCAACAGTGTGCATGTCCTGATCCTGTAAATGATGGACATATTTAATGACAGATAATAGAATGATTCATTTCTAAAAGTCACAATTCAACACGAAGATTAACATTTATTAAAAAATTAATTACTAATAAATTTAATCGTAACCCAATTTTAAAGAATAATTTTTATTTTAACACTATCTAACGACGAGTTTAGTCATAAATATTAAAATTGTGTGATATTTCTGTACTATATCAATAAAAAATATTCGATAAATCCCAAAAGGATCATAATACCAACATATAATAATATAATAGAAAACATTAAAGCTACTCACAACAATAAAAACCTGAATGTCCAAAAATAATATATTTTTGAGGCCATTGGTAATTCTGTGTAATGACTAACCATTGATGCAACTAGGTCTAAAATATTAGCAGCTGCACAAATAAATACCTAATTTAATGTATTTACTTTCACGGTTTCCAAAAAACTAGGAGGATTGTTTTGGTTATTTTAATTTTCAATAGTGATAACTGTACGAGTAGGACTAGATACTGTTTTTGGTATATTAAAAATACTGAATATATTAGTTTTGTACATTTTTAATCATCAATTTTATATTTATACAATTTACTTTGAATAATTCTACATGTCATATTGTATTGCTTAAATTATTATTGATTCTTAAATAATCATAAACATTTGTGGGGAATAAAATACATTTTGAGGGCGCGATGCCTCCCTAAGTCTCCTCCTAGTTGTGTAAATGTGTGTAACAAATTATTCGTAATTATATTTTATATTTCTAATAAGTATTGACAAAAGATGTGTGGATTGTTCAACAACAATTATTTGTAATATTTTTTGTTAAAATGCAGTTTTAAAAAAATACATAATTATTAAAATCAGTTGTAAATCATATTAAAATATATATATATATTTTATATTTTACTTATGTTTGTCATTAAATACAAGGAAAAAAAAACATTCAAGTATATATTAAAGAGTCAAAATATATTTGTTTAGATATATGAATTGAAGAATACATTGTTGAGTAGAAGAGATGTAACATGTTTTACTAAATATGAATGCCTTCCTAAAATGTAACAATTTAATGCAAATATACAGTACTAATTATAGTACTCATATTTAATGATGAAACACACTACGAAAATAAGAAAATTTACGCTTTTGAAAAGGTATTTAAGGTATTGTAATTTGTACACGTAATAAGTAATGTAGTTGTTTTATTTACATCGAAGATTACATGATTTTGACGTTTGCCAATTTATTTTTCACAAATTGTACCAAGTCGTAATTGTTGTTGCTATTGGTAATAAAAAATTAGAAGGTTCGACATTATTATATCGTTCAAGGTAATGTTAAACTTTTAAAACTGAAAAATATAATTATTTACTTCGAAACCAGATTCATTAAAGAAACTGTCTTAAGCAATGTTGAATATGCAGACATGAGGTACGTAAATAAAATAAATATTTAAAAATGTTATATATTGCATAACATAACTATTCTAAAACTTTGCATACTACTACTCGTTATTTTGACACATGATATAAAATGTGTTGTTATTATGTAATTCATTTATAGATTTTGAGTATCAGCTTGAAATACAAACTTTGATAATATTGGTCGTATCGTCTCAAAATCTTCCGAGGTTAAACGCAGTGACGCCTTGAGATCAAATATCTGTACTCAAAAACGTTGATTTTAAATTTTAAGAATGATGAATTAGTAAAACAAAATTACCCGTCAAATTTTTTATTGAAAACTTCACGTTTGAAGCACCAATTATAGTTTATATACTCTAAATAATTGAGTTAAAAATGTTTTAAAAATTAAAAAATCATCAAGGCACGCAAATGCGTCAATCGTTGAGTATTTAATCAGGATGAGGACAGTATTAAAGGATTAAGTAATAGAGATGGATTTTTGGAAAACGAAATGTTAAAAATTAAAAAAATTGATTATTTGGACAAGACTTCATAAAAAAATATCAGAATTTTGACAGTTTAGTAATTATACACGAGTAGACAGTCTTTATATACACAATGGTTTAAGAGAAAAACAGGAAATCGAGAAAATATTAATAAATTAATTTTTGGAATTTGTCAAAATTCAAACAAAATAATTGTTAGAAACTGTAAAAATAGTACTTTTTGTAAATCTAATAGTCAAAGTTTAAAGATATTAACTTAAGTATTCAGAATGTTATAAGCATTTGAAAACATTGAATTCATGATATTTCGTCAAAATTACTATGTAAAACACTTTTTTAGTGTTTATGAAATTTAATATGAAATTGTAAATAAAATTAAATGAAACCTTAAAAATATTACTCATTCTCAATCTTATGATCAAGGTTTGTATATAATAACTTAAGTATTCAGTATTTTACTATCATTTGAAATAAATCTATTAAAATAAATCATTAAAATTATCATAAAAAACACATTTTTAGTGTTTATGAAATATCATATTAAATTGTAAATATAATTAAATGAAACCTTAAAAATATTACTCATTCTCAATCTTATGTTAAAGGTTTGAATATAATAACATAAGAAATCAGTATTTTACTAGCATTTGAAAACAACATATTTATTATATTTCGTCAAAATTATCATATAAAACACATTTTTAGTATTTATGAAATATCATATTAAATTGTAAATATAATTAAATGAAACCTTATAAATATTACACATTCTCAATCTTATGGTCAAGGTTTGAAGTTAATAACTTAAGAATTCAATTTGTTATAAGTATTTGAAAAAAATGTATTAATAAAATTTCATCAAAATTAACTTATAAACCATTTTTTTAGTGTTCATGAAATTATAAATGAAATTAAATGAAACCTTATAAATATTACACATTCTTAATCTTATGTTAAAGGTTTGAATATTATAACTTAAGAAATCAGTATTTTACTAGCATTTGAAAACATTGAATTTATGACATTTCGTCAAAATGAACATATAAAACATGTTTTTTAGTGATTATGAAATATTATATTAAATTGTAAATAAAATGTAATGAAACTTTAAAAATATTACTCTTTCTCAATCTTATGGTCAAGGTTTGAATATTATAACTTAAGAATTCAGTTTGTTATAAGCATTTGAAAACATTGAATTTATAATAATTTGTAAAATTAACTTATAAATCACTTTTTTAGGATTTAAGAAATTTTTTATGAAATTGTAAATATAATAATTGAATACGGTTAAAATATTACATATTCCCAAACTAATGGTCAAGGTTTGAAGATATTAACTTAAGTATTCAGAATGTTATAAGCATTTGAAAACATTGAATTCATGATATTTCGTCAAAATTACTATGTAAAACACTTTTTTAGTGTTTATGAAATTTAATATGAAATTGTAAATAAAATTAAATGAAACCTTAAAAATATTACTTTTTCTCAATCTTATGTTAAAGTTTTGAATATAATCACTTAAGAAATCAGTATTTTAATAGCATTTGAAAACATTGAATTTATGACATTTCGTCAAAATTATCATATAAAACACATTTCTAGTGTTTATGAAATATCATATTAAATTGTAAATATAATTAAATGAAACCTTAAAAATATTACTCTTTCTCAATCTTATGGTCAAGGTTTGAATATTATAACTTAAGAATTCAGTTTGTTATAAGCATTTGAAAAAATTGAATTTATAATAATTAGTAAAATTAACTTATCAAACACTTTTTTAGTGTTTATGAAATTTTTTATGAAATTGTAAATATAATAATTGAATACGGTTAAAATATTACATATTCCCAAACTAATGGTCGAGGTTTGAAGATAATAACTTAAGAATTCAGTATTTTACTAGCATTTGAAAAAAACATATTTATAATATTTCGTCAAAATTATCATATAAAACACATTTTTAGTATTTATGAAATATCATATTAAATTGTAAATATAATTAAATGAAACCTTAAAAATATTACACATTCTCAATCTTTTGGTAAAAATTTGAATAGAATAACTTAAGAATTCAGTTAGTTATAAGTATTTGAAAACATCGAATTTATAATAATTCGTTAAAATTAACTTATAAATAACTTTTTTAGTGTTTATGAAATTTAATATGAAATTGTAAATAAAATTAAATGAAACCTTAAAAATATTACACATTCTCAATCTTTTGGTAAAGTTTTGAAGATAATAATTTAAGAATTCAGTATTTTCCTAACATTTGAAAAAAACGTATTTATAATATTTCGTCAAAATTATCATAAAAAACACATTTTTAGTGTTTATACATTAACAAATTGAGATGAAATCTATTGTGAGAAGATAAGTCTTTTGTTGTCACTTAAAATTGCATTTTTGAGAAATAAAGTTATTTATTTAGATTTTATCCATCCCTGATGTTGATAAGCGGATTATCATTAAATTATTGGTGTTCATTTTTAATGATAATGTCCGAAACGATGGTTGATGAAAAATATGTTTGTCTATTTACCGGTGTTGTTGTTTAAACCTTTAAAGTTTACGAAATAAAACGATGATTTTGCATCATACAAAGTAATAACCGTTTCCTAGTTGGCGGGTATATTAAAACAAATTACAGATCAAGGACAACTTAAACTTAAATATCAATGTGTAGTCTGTTTCAAATGGGATTATTTTATAGCCTGATTTCTGATCTAGCAACTGAAATAAGCAATTCAGTAAACAATATCGGTTCGCAATTTACAGAAATTTCTAATTTTAATTAATTAAATAAAATGAGTGTTAATTAATCTCATTATCTGCAAGTGAGTGGATTTATTTTATATGATGTATACGAAATGACAACCTATGACTCGTAGACGGCTAGTGATTAGTGAATATACTTAAATACACTGGTTGTTAATCAGCGAAATCTGAACGAGAAAAATAAAATAAAAAGCTCATATCAGAGGAATAGAATCATATTTGCGGTAGGTATACATTGAAAACATTTAATGAGGAATGAGAAACGGTTCCATTATCTTACCGAAACGACAACCATTCAAAATATATTAATAATCCGTTGTCAAATGGCAGTCGACTGTTTATCATTATTGCGCACGGTTACATTAATGAACTTGAAAAATGGAAACTAGACAACACACTGATATGTACAAAATGATTACTTAAAATTAACTTATTATTAGCTACTGATTAAATCCCAACGCGACGACGAGAACACTTTGTATGATGTTGATATTGGACAATTCCCAGCTGCAATTCTGAGGCATAGATGACATCAGTCGTGATAATGACAGGACACATGCCAACCATCGCCGGTCCCACTATAGACAGCATATCCAATATAGTAGGTAAATAATGTATTGTTGCCGGATCATTCCTGAAAAAACACGCAGACAACAGTTGTTCTTTCGACATTGATTTTTGCCTAATGCGGTCAGTATTCTTATAGGACATTTAACTTACTCTGTTGAATAATAAAATTTGAATTTCGTAACCATAAATGTTTGGCCATCTACCCGATACGAGTACCAAACTACTAACCATCGACATATTCCATGTGTAATTCTCAATATGATATTACTTTTTAGTATGTCTGTTTATTAAACGTTCTAGTCGTGGTAATTGCACCGCTCTGATAAACTAATCACCAATAATCGACGGCGACACATGCGACTGATCGTCGGGCAGTTCGGCCCCCGAGATAACAACCAGACTTTTCAGCTAGAAATTCTCATGAAAGAAACCCATAAATGGTGGCAGAACGATAAAGCAGATCTACCAACACTGAAATATAAAATTTCCTAATTTCTTTCACAAACTTATGTATTTTCCAATCCAAATATTATTGTATAATCTTAAATTTAAAAATATTTCGCTTATGAGCTGTTTTCCGGGAAACTGTGGGAGATAGGACGAAAGTCGACAGACATGACATAGAATTGATCCCCCTAACTAGCTACATGAGTTGCATGCATTTGATTTTTCGAAAAACTGTTATTGGGGATTTTTAAACCGTCGTACTTGGGTCTTAATTGGACTCCCACGCACAATTGCAGCTGCAACAGTGTGCATGTCCTGATCCTGTAAATGATGGACATATTTAATGACAGATAATAGAATGATTCATTTCTAAAAGTCACAATTCAACACGAAGGTTAACATTTATTAAAAAATTAATTACTAATAAATTTAATCGTAACCCAATTTTAAAGAATAATTTTTATTTTAACACTATCTAACGATGAGTTTTGTCATAAATATTAAAATTGTGTGATATTTTTGTACTTAAAAATTATATCAATAAAAAATATTCGATAGATAAATCCCAAAAGGATCATAATACCAACATATAATAATATAATAGAAAACATTAAAGCTACTCACAACAATAAAAACCTGAATGTCCAAAAATAATATATTTTTGAGGCCATTGGTAATTCTGTGTAATGACTAACCATTGATGCAACTAGGTCTAAAATATTAGCAGCTGCACAAATAAATACCTAATTTAATGTATTTACTTTCACGGTTTCCAAAAAACTAGGAGGATTGTTTTGGTTATTTTAATTTTCAATAGTGATAACTGTACTAATTCATTTTATTCTACGTAAAGGTATAAGCATTTGAAAACATTGAATTCATGATATTTCGTCAAAATTACTATGTAAAACCTTTTTTAGTGTTTATGAAATATCTGGTTAAATGATTGAGCTTGTTCTAAGTAATGGTAATAATAATTCATTTTCTAAATAGAATGGTAAGATTTCAAGACAATAACATTGAAGTTCAGTGTTTTATAAGCAAATTAAAATTATGAATTTTTTTGAATTTGTAAAAATAAACACAAATTTCAGCCTTATATAGTGTTTATGAAATATTAGGAAAAGTGTTATTAATAATTGATGAAAACGGTATAAATAATTCATTTTCTAAATCTAATGGGCCAGGTTTGAAAATATAAACATAAAAATTCAATATTTTATCAGCATTTCAAAAAATGAAAAATGATGATTTGTCAAAATTAACATATAAAATATGTTTTATAGTGTTTATCTAATATAAGGTAAAATAATTCATTTTATTCTACGTAAAGGTATAATTAATTAATTTTTTAAATCTTATGGTCCAGGTTTGAAGATAAAAACTTAAAAACTCAGTATTTTATATGCATTTCAAAAAATGAATATATAACATTTTGTCAAAATGAACATATAAAACATGTTTTTTAGTGTTATGAAATATCTGGTTAAATGATTGAGCTCGTTCTAAGTAATGGTAATGATAATTCATTTTCTAAATATAATGGGCCAGGTTTGAAAATATAAACTTAAAAATTCAGTATTTTATCAGCATTTCAAAAAATGAATGTATAACATTTTGTCAAAATTAACATATAAAACATGTTTTTTAGTGTTATGGAATATCTGGTTAAATGATAGAGCTTGTTCTAAGTAATGGTAAAAATAATTCATATTCTAAATCTAATGGTCCAGGTTTGAAGATATAAACATAAAAATTCAGTATTTTATATGCATTTGAAAACATTGAATTTATGACATTTCGTCAAAATGAACATATAAAACATGTTTTTTAGTGATTATGAAATATCATATGAAATTGTAAATAAAATTTAATGAAACCTTAAAAATATTACTCATTCTCAATCTTATGGTCAAGGTTTGAAGATAAAAACTTAAAAACTCAGTATCTTATATGCATTTGAAACCATTGAATTCATGATATTTCGTCAAAATTACTATGTAAAACATTTTTTAGTGTTTATGAAATATCTGGATAAATGATTGAGCTTGTTCTAAGTAATGGTAATAATAATTCATTTTCTAAATAGAATGGTAAGATTTCAAGACAATAACATTGAAATTCAGTGTTTTATAAGCAAAATAAAATTATGAATTTTTTTGAATTTGTAAAAATAAACACAAATTTCAGCCCTATATAGTGTTTATGAAATATTAGGAAAAGTGTTATTAATAATTGATGAAAACGGTATAAATAATTAATTTTTTAAATCTAATGGTCCAGATTTGAAGATAAAAACTTAAAAACTCAGTATTTTATATGCATTTCAAAAAATGAATATATAACATTTTGTCAAAATGAACATATAAAACATGTTTTTTAGTGTTATGAAATATCTGGTTAAATGATTGAGCTCGTTCTAAGTAATGGTAATAATAATTCATTTTCTAAATATAATGGGCCAGGTTTGAAAATATAAACTTAAAAATTCAGTATTTTATATGCATTTGAAAACATTGAATTTATGACATTTCGTCAAAATGAACATATAAAACATGTTTTTTAGTGATTATGAAATATCATATGAAATTGTAAATAAAATTTCATGAAACCTTAAAAATATTACTCATTCTCAATCTTATGGTCAAGGTTTGAAGATAAAAACTTAAAAACTCAGTATCTTATATGCATTTGAAAACATTGAATTTATGACATTTCGTCAAAATGAACATATAAAACATGTTTTTTAATGATTATGAAATATCATATGAAATTGTAAATAAAATTTAATGAAACCTTAAAAATATTACTCATTCTCAATCTTATGGTCAAGGTTAGAAGATAACAATTTAAGAATTCAGTATTTTACTAGCATTTGAAAAAAACGTATATATAATATTTCGTCAAAATGAACATATAAAACATGTTTTTTAGTGATTATGAAATATCATATGAAATTGTAAATAAAATTTAATGAAACCTTATAAATATTACTTATTCTCAATCTTATGGTCAAGGTTTGAAGATAATAACTTAAGAATTCAGTATGTTATAAGCATTTGAAAACATTGAATTCATGATATTTCGTCAAAATTACTATGTAAAACCTTTTTTAGTGTTTATGAATTATCTGGTTAAATGATTGAGCTTGTTCTAAGTAATGGTAATAATAATTCATTTTCTAAATATAATGGTAAGATTTCAAGACAATAACATTGAAATTCAGTGTTTTATAAGCAAATTAAAATTATGAATTTTTTTGAATTTCTTAAAATAAACACAAATTTCAGCCCTATATAGTGTTTATGAAATATTAGGAAAAGTGTTATTAATAATTGATGAAAACGGTATAAATAATTCATTTTCTAAATCTAATGGTCCAGGTTTGAAGATATAAACTTAAAAATTCAGTATTTTATCAGCATTTCAAAAAATGAATATATAACATTTTGTCAAAATGAACATATAAAACATGTTTTTTAGTGTTATGAAATATCTGGTTAAATGATTGAGCTTGTTCTAAGTAATGGTAATAATAATTCATTTTCTAAATATAATGGGCCAGGTTTGAAAATATAAACTTAAAAATTCAGTATTTTATCAGCATTTCAAAAAATGAATGTATAACATTTTGTCAAAATTAACATATAAAACATGTTTTTTAGTGTTATGGAATATCTGGTTAAATGATAGAGCTTGTTCTAAGTAATGGTAAGAATAATTCATATTCTAAATCTAATGGTCCAGGTTTGAAGATATAAACTTAAAAATTCAGTATTTTATATGCATTTGAAAACATTGAATTTATGACATTTCGTCAAAATGAACATATAAAACATGTTTTTTAGTGATTATGAAATATCATATGAAATTGTAAATAAAATTTAATGAAACCTTAAAAATATTACTTATTCTCAATCTTATGGTCAAAGTTTGAAGATAAAAACTTAAAAACTCAGTATTTTATATGCATTTGAAAACATTGAATTTATGACATTTCGTCAAAATGAAAATATAAAACATGTTTTTTAGTGTTATGGAATATCTGGTTAAATGATAGAGCTTGTTCTAAGTAATGGTAAAAATAATTTATATTCTAAATCTAATGGTCCAGGTTTGAAGATATAAACTTAAAAATTCAGTATTTTATCAGCATTTCAAAAAATGAATATATAACATTTTGTCAAAATTAACATATAAAACATGTTTTTTAGTGTTATGGAATATCTGGTTAAATGATAGAGCTTGTTCTAAGTAATGGTAATAATAATTCATTTTCTAAATAGAATGGTAAGATTTCATGACAATAACATTGAAATTCAGTGTTTTATAAGCAAATTAAAATTATGAATTTTTTTGAATTTGTAAAAATAAACACAAATTTCAGCCCTATATAGTGTTTATGAAATATTAGGAAAAGTGTTATTAATAATTGATGAAAACGGTATAAATAATTAATTTTTTAAATCTAATGGTCCAGATTTGAAGATAAAAACTTAAAAACTCAGTATTTTATATGCATTTCAAAAAATGAATATATAACATTTTGTCAAAATGAACATATAAAACATGTTTTTTAGTGTTATGAAATATCTGGTTAAATGATTGAGCTCGTTCTAAGTAATGGTAATAATAATTCATTTTCTAAATATAATGGGCCAGGTTTGAAAATATAAACTTAAAAATTCAGTATTTTATATGCATTTGAAAACATTGAATTTATGACATTTCTTCAAAATGAACATATAAAACATGTTTTTTAGTGATTATGAAATATCATATGAAATTGTAAATAAAATTTAATGAAACCTTAAAAATATTACTCATTCTCAATCTTATGGTCAAGGTTTGAAGATAAAAACTTAAAAACTCAGTATCTTATATGCATTTGAAAACATTGAATTTATGACATTTCGTCAAAATGAACATATAAAACATGTTTTTTAATGATTATGAAATATCATATGAAATTGTCAATAAAATTTAATGAAACCTTAAAAATATTACTCATTCTCAATCTTATGGTCAAGGTTAGAGGATAACAATTTAAGAATTCAGTATTTTACTAGCATTTGAAAAAAACGTATATATAATATTTCGTCAAAATGAACATATAAAACATGTTTTTTAGTGATTATGAAATATCATATGAAATTGTAAATAAAATTTAATGAAACCTTAAAAATATTACTTATTCTCAATCTTATGGTCAAGGTTTGAAGATAATAACTTAAGAATTCAGTATGTTATAAGCATTTGAAAACATTGAATTCATGATATTTCGTCAAAATTACTATGTAAAACCTTTTTTAGTGTTTATGAATTATCTGGTTAAATGATTGAGCTTGTTCTAAGTAATGGTAATAATAATTCATTTTCTAAATATAATGGTAAGATTTCAAGACAATAACATTGAAATTCAGTGTTTTATAAGCAAATTAAAATTATGAATTTTTTTGAATTTCTTAAAATAAACACAAATTTCAGCCCTATATAGTGTTTATGAAATATTAGGAAAAGTGTTATTAATAATTGATGAAAACGGTATAAATAATTCATTTTCTAAATCTAATGGTCCAGGTTTGAAGATATAAACTTAAAAATTCAGTATTTTATCAGCATTTCAAAAAATGAATATATAACATTTTGTCAAAATGAACATATAAAACATGTTTTTTAGTGTTATGAAATATCTGGTTAAATGATTGAGCTTGTTCTAAGTAATGGTAATAATAATTCATTTTCTAAATATAATGGGCCAGGTTTGAAAATATAAACTTAAAAATTCAGTATTTTATCAGCATTTCAAAAAATGAATGTATAACATTTTGTCAAAATTAACATATAAAACATGTTTTTTAGTGTTATGGAATATCTGGTTAAATGATAGAGCTTGTTCTAAGTAATGGTAAGAATAATTCATATTCTAAATCTAATGGTCCAGGTTTGAAGATATAAACTTAAAAATTCAGTATTTTATATGCATTTGAAAACATTGAATTTATGACATTTCGTCAAAATGAACATATAAAACATGTTTTTTAGTGATTATGAAATATCATATGAAATTGTAAATAAAATTTAATGAAACCTTAAAAATATTACTCTTTCTCAATCTTATGGTCAAGGTTAGAAGATAACAATTTAAGAATTCAGTATTTTACTAGCATTTGAAAAAAACGTATATATAATATTTCGTCAAAATGAACATATAAAACATGTTTTTTAGTGATTATGAAATATCATATGAAATTGTAAATAAAATTTAATGAAACCTTAAAAATATTACTTATTCTCAATCTTATGGTCAAAGTTTGAAGATAAAAACTTAAAAACTCAGTATTTTATATGCATTTGAAAACATTGAATTTATGACATTTCGTCAAAATGAAAATATAAAACATGTTTTTTAGTGTTATGGAATATCTGGTTAAATGATAGAGCTTGTTCTAAGTAATGGTAAAAATAATTTATATTCTAAATCTAATGGTCCAGGTTTGAAGATATAAACTTAAAAATTCAGTATTTTATCAGCATTTCAAAAAATGAATATATAACATTTTGTCAAAATTAACATATAAAACATGTTTTTTAGTGTTATGGAATATCTGGTTAAATGATAGAGCTTGTTCTAAGTAATGGTAAAAATAATTCATATTCTAAATCAAATGGTCCAGGTTTGAAGATATAAACTTAAAAATTCAGTATTTTATATGCATTTGAAAACATTGAATTTATGACATTTCGTCAAAATGAACATATAAAACATGTTTTTTAATGATTATGAAATATCATATGAAATTGTAAATAAAATTTAATGAAACCTTAAAAATATTACTCATTCTCAATCTTATGGTCAAGGTTTGAAGATAAAAACTTAAAAACTCAGTATTTTATATGCATTTGAAAACATTGAATTTATGACATTTCGTCAAAATGAACATATAAAACATGTTTTTTAGTGATTATGAAATATCATATTAAATTGTAAATAAAATTTAATGAAACCTTAAAAATATTACTCTTTCTCAATCTTATGGTCAAGGTTAGAAGATAACAATTTAAGAATTCAGTATGTTACTAGCATTTGAAAAAAATGAATATATAACATTTTGTGAAAATGAAATTATAAAACATATTCTTTAGTGTTATGGAATATCTGGTTAAATGATAGAGCTTGTTCTAAGTAATGGTAAAAATAATTTATATTCTAAATCTAATGGTCCAGGTTTGATTATATAAACTTAAAAATTCAGTGTTTTAGACAGAATTTAAAACTATGAATTTTTTTGAATTTGTGAAAATTAACATATAAAACATGTTTTTATTGTCTATGAAATATCTGGTTAAATGATTGAGCTCGTTCTAAGTAATGGTAATAATAATTCATTTTCTAAATATACTGGTCAAGAGTTCAAGACAATAACATTAAAATTCAGTGTTTTATAAGTAATTAAAAACTATGAAATTGTTTGAATTTTTAAAGATTAACATAAATTATTGCCCTATATTGTGTTTATGAAATATTGGGAAACAAGTTATATATTAATGTTAGAATTGGTATTAATAATTGTTTTCTATATCTATTGGTCAAAGTATGAATTATATTTTATTGAAGATTTCAGTATTTTATAAGAATTTAAAAAAAATGAATTTATAATAACTCGTCAAAATTAACATATAAAACATGTTTAATAATGTTTATGAAATATCAGGTTTACTGTTTAATTTTCTGATTCTAATGGTCAAGGTTTCAAGAGATTAGTTTAATATTTGAGTGGTTTAGAAGCACTTATAAATATGAATTTCTAATAACTATCAAAATTGTCATTTAAAAGATTGTATTTTAGCATTCTTTAATTCAGATATTATACTTTAACAAATTTATATGGAATAGATTGTGAGAATTTAATTCTTTAGTTGTCTTTTAAAAATTGCAATTATGAGAAATAAAGTTATTTATTTAGAATTTATCCATCCCGGATGTTGATAAGGTAATTATGGTTAAATTATTGGTGTACATTTTTAATGTAAATGTCTGACGACATTGATGATGAAAAATATGATTTTTTATTTACTGGTATCGTTAATGAAACTACAAATTTTACGAAATAAAACGTATACTGTTTGCTGCACGATATAACGTTATTGTTGTTTCCTAGTTTGTGCGTATATATACATAAGTCATCGCAAAGCGAGACTTACATGAATACATACATGGAATTTTTAAGAAAAGCGCAAATGTGCGACCACTTATAACCCATATACGATGTGCACGCGGTTCTTTAAATGCAAATTACAGATCAAGGACACCTTAAACTTAAATATCAATGTGTGGTCTGGTTCAAATGGGATTATTTAATAGGCTGATTTATGATCTAGCTACTGGAAAAACCAATTTCGAAAATTACAAAAATTTCGAATTATAATTAAATAAAAAAAATGATTGTTATTTTATCACATAATCTGAAAGTGAGTGGATTAATTTTATGTGGTTTATACGAAATGAAAAACTATGACTTGTAGACAGCTAGTGAATAGTAAATATACTCAAACACAAAGGTTGATATTTAGCGAAATCTGAATGAGAAAAATAAAATAATAAGCTCATATCAGAGCATTAGAATGGTATTCGCGGTAGGTATACGTAAAAACGTTTAATAAGAAATGCGAAACGGTTACGTTAATGAACTTGAAATATGGAAATTAGACACACACACATTGACATGTACAAAAAGATAACTTAAAATTAACTTATTATTAGCTACTGATTAAATCCCAACACGACGACGAGAACACTTTGTATGTTGTTGATATTTGACAATTCACAGACGCAATTCTGAGGCGTAGATGACAACAGTCGTTATAATGACAGGATACACGCCAACCATCACCGGTCCCGTTATAGAAAGCATATCCAATATAGTACGTAAATAATGTATCATTGCTGGATCATTCCTGAAAAAAAAACGCAGACAACAGTTGTTCTTTCGACATTGATTATTTACTAATGCGATCGGTATTCTTATAGGACATTTAACTTACTCTGATGAATAATAGAATTTGATTTTCTTAACCATAAATGTTTGGCCACCTATCCGATACGAGTACCAAACTATCAACCATCAACATATTCCATGCATGACATATTCATTTTTCACAAAAATCCTGATAGGTTCACCATCTATAAAATCTCCCACGGTGGCGTATTTACGGAGGGGTGATACGTGGGATAGATCCACCTCCATTGACCTTTTTTTGTAATAGACAGTTGTATTATTTTCTGTATTTCTCAATATGATATTACTTTTAAGTATGTCTGTTTTTTAAATGTTCTAATCTTACTAATTGTACCGCTCTGATATATTAATCTTCGGCCATATATGCGACTATCGGTCTAGAAATACATATACGTATGTAGTAGTATATGCTGCATTGTAATTTTTATTTCTGCTAATTATTTTTCATAGAAAATTGTTTATAATAAACCCGATAAGCAGTCGGTAAATAAAACGAAATGAATTGTCAATAATCATTTGGAATTGTTGAAAATAATAGTCAAATATTTGAAATTCCCATTGAAACTAGATATTCTTAATATATAAATTATTAATTCTCATTATCCATAATGTTAATTATTTATGAGACCATTTTCATTGACACTCAATGCGGAAAAACCAAAAATCTTTTATAAACATACTAAACAGTGATACAAAAACTTAAAATTTCCATTTATACAAGACAGTCACAGAGTATAAATAAAAATTCCCCATTATCCATACTGTTTCTTAGTGAAGAGGACATTAATAGTTGAGAAGCAGAGCAGAATTGTCAAAAATCCTTTGGAATTGTTGAAAATAATAATCAAATATTTGAAATTCCAATTTATACTAGACATTCACAGTGTATAAATTAATTATTCTCATTCTACATAATGTTTCATAGTGAAGAGGCCATTAATATTTGAGATGAAGTGTGGACTTATCAGTTATCTTATGGAATTATTGAAAATAATATTCAAATACTTGAAATTACAATTTATACTAGATATTCATAATCTATAAATAAATTATTCCCATTCTACATAATGTTTCATAGTGAAGAGGTTATTGATATTTGAGAAGCAGTGCGGAATTATCAGTTATCCTTTGGAATATTTGAAAATAAGAGTCAAATATTTGAAATTACAATTTACACTAGATATTCATAATCTATAAATTAATTATTCTCATTCTACATAATGTTTCATAGTGAAACGGACATTAATAATTGAGAAGCAGTGCTAAATTGTCAGTAATCCTTTAGAATTATGAAAATAACATTCAAATATTTGATAATCCCATTTATACTAGACATTCACAGTGTATAAATTAAATTTCCCCATTATCTATAATGTCTCTTGGTGAAGAGGCCATTGTTACTTGAGAAACAGTTCGGAAATTCAATTATCTTTTAGAAACATACAAAATAATGATAGAAATACTTAAAATTTCCATTTATACTAGACATTAACAGTGTATAAATTAAAATTCCCCATTATCCATAATGTTTCTTAGTGATGAGGCCATAAATATTTGAGAAGCAGTGCGGAATTATCAGTAATCCTTTAGAATTATTGAAAATAAGAGTCAAATATTTGAAACTCCCATTTATACTAGACATTCTCGGTGTATAAAATAAAGGTCCCCTTTATCTATAATGTTTCTTAGTGAAGAGGCCATTAATATTAAAGGAGCAGTGCTAAATTGTCAGTAATCCTTTAGAATTATTGAAAATAAGATTCAAATATTTGATAATCCCATTTATACTAGTCATTTACAGTGTATAAATTAAAGTTCCCCATTATCCATAATGCTTCTTAGTGATGAGGCCATTGATATTTGAGAAGCTGTGTGGAATTATCAGTTATCCTTTGGAATATTTGAAAATAAGAGTCAAATATTTGAAATTACAATTTACACTAGATATTCATAATCTATAAATTAATTATTCTCATTCTACATAATGTTTCATAGTGAAACGGACATTAATAATTGAGAAGCAGTGCTAAATTGTCAGTAATCCTTTAGAATTATTGAAAATAAGAGTCAAATCTCTGAAATTACCATTTACACTAGATATTCATAATCTATACATTAATTAATCCCATTATCCATAATGGTTCATAGTGAAACGGACATTCATAATTGTGAAGCTGTGCTAAATTGACAGTAATTCTTTAGAATTGTTGAATATAAGTTTCAAATATTTGAAACTCCCATTTATACTAGTCATTCTCGGTGTATAAATTAAAATTCCCCAATATCCATAATGTTTCATAGTGAAACGGACATTAATAATTGAGAAGCAGTGCTAAATTGTCAGAAATCCTTTAGAATTATTGAAAAAAAGAGTCAAATATTTGAAATTACAATTTACACTAGATATATATTAATCTATACATAAATTAATCTCATTATCCATAATGTCTCATAGTGAAACGGCCATTAATAATTGAGAAGCAGTGCTAAATTGTCAGTAATTCTTTAGAATTATTGAAAATAAGATTCAAATATTTGATAATCCCATTTATACTAGACATTCACAGTGTATAAATTAAAGTTCCCCATTATCTATAATGTCTCTTGGTGAAGAGGCCATTGTTACTTGAGAAACAGTTCGGAAATTAAATTATTTTTTAGAAACATTCAAAATAATGATACAAATACTTAAAATTTCCATTTATACTAGACATTCACAGTGTATAAATTAAAATTCCCCATTATCCATAATGATTCTTAGTGAAGAGGCCATTAATATTTGAGTAGCAGTGCGGAATTATCAGTTATCCTTTGGAATGTTTGAAGATAAGAGTCAAATATTTGAAATTACAATTTACACTAGATATATATTAATCTATACATTAATTAATCTCATTATCCATAATGTTTCATAGTGAAACGGACATTAATAATTGAGAAGCAGTGCTAAATTGTCAGTAATCCTTTAGAATTATTGAAAATAAGATTCAAATATTTGATAATCCCATTTATACTAGACATTCACAGTGTATAAATAAAAGTTCCCCATTATCTATAATGTCTCTTGGTGAAGAGGCCATTAATATTTGAGAAGAAGTGCGGAATTATCAGTTATCCTTTGGAATGTTTGAAAATAAGAGTTAAATATTTGAAATTACAAATTACACTAGATATTCATATTCTATACATTAATTAATCTCATTATCCATAATGTTTCATAGTGAAATGGACATTAATAATTGAGAAGCAGTGCTAAATTGTCAGTAATCCTTTAGAATTATTGAAAAAAAGATTCAAATATTTGAAAATTCCATTTATACTAGATATTCATAATCTATAAATTAACAATTCCCATTACCCATACTGTTTCATAGTGAAACGGCCATTAATTCTTGAGAAGCAGAGCGGAATTGTCAAAAATCCTTTGGCATTTTTTAAAATAAGAGTCAAGTATTTAAAATTACTATACTAGACATTAACAGTGTATAAAATAAAATTCCCCATTATCCATAATGCTTCTTAGTGATGAGGCCATTGATATTTGAGAAGCAGAGCAGAATCGTCAAAAATCCTTTGGAATTATTGAAAAAAAGAGTGAAATATTTGAAACTCCCATTTATACTAGACATTCTCGGTGTATAAAATAAAGGTCCCCTTTATCTATAATGTCTCTTGGTGAAGAGGCCATTGTTACTTGAGAAACAGTTCGGAAATTCAATTATCTTTTAGAAACATTCAAAATAATGATACAAATACTTAAAATTTCCATTTATACTAGACATTTACAGTGTATAAATTAAAATTCCCCATTATCCATAATGTTTCTTAGTGAAGAGGCCATTAATATTTGAGAAGCAATGTGGAATTATCAGTTATCCTATGGAATTATTGAAAATAAGAGTCAAATATTTGAAATTACAATTTACACTAGATATTCATATTCTATAAATTAATTATTCTCATTCTACATAATGTTTCATAGTGAAGAGGCCATTCATATTTGAGAAGCAGTGCGGAATTATCAGTTATCCTTTGGAATATTTGAAAATAAGAGTCAAATATTTTAAATTACAATTTACACTAGATATTCATATTCTATAAATTAATTATTCTCATTCTACATAATGTTTCATAGTGAAGAGGCCATTCATATTTGAGAAGCAGTGCGGAATTATCAGTTATCCTTTGGAATATTTGAAAATAAGATTCAAATATTTGATAATCCCATTTATACTAGACATTCACAGTGTATAAATAAAAGTTCCCCATTATCTATAATGTCTCTTGGTGAAGAGGCCATTAATATTTGAGAAGAAGTGCGGAATTATCAGTTATCCTTTGGAATGTTTGAAAATAAGAGTTAAATATTTGAAATTACAATTTACACTAGATATTCATATTCTATACATTAATTAATCTCATTATCCATAATGTTTCATAGTGAAACGGACATTAATAATTGAGAAACAGTGCTAAATTGTCAGTAATCCTTTAGAATTATTGAAAATAAGATTCAAATATTTGATAATCCCATTTATACTAGACATTCACAGTGTATAAATAAAAGTTCCCCATTATCTATAATGTCTCTTGGTGAAGAGGCCATTGATATTTGAGAAGAAGTGCGGAATTATCAGTTATCCTTTGGAATGTTTGAAAATAAGAGTTAAATATTTGAAATTACAATTTACACTAGATATATATTAATCTATACATTAATTATTCTCATTATCCATAATGTTTCATAGTGAAATGGACATTAATACTTGAGAAGCAGAGCAGAATCGTCAAAAATCCTTTGGAATTGTTGAAAATAATATTCAAATATTTGATAATCCCATTTATACTAGACATTCACAGTATATAAATTAATGTCCCCCATTACCTATAATGTCTCTTGGTGAAGAGGCCATTGTTACTTGAGAAACAGTTCGGAAATTGAACTATCCTTTAGAAACATTCAAAATAATAATACAAATACGTAACATTTTCAATTATAATAGACATTCACAGTGCATAATTTAAAATTCCCCATTATCCATAATGTTTCTTAGTGAAGAGGCCATTTATATTTGAGAAGCAATGCGGAATTGTCAGCTATCCTTTGGAATTGTTGAAAATAAGAGTCCAATATTTGAAAATCCAATTTATACTAGATATTCTAAATATATAAATTAATAATACCCATTATCAACAATGTTTCTCAGTTATGAGGCCATTTTCATTGACACTCAATGCGGAATAACCAAAAATCTTTTATAAACATACTAAAGAGTGATAAAAATATTTAAAATTTCTATTTATACTAGACATTCATAGTGTATAAATTAAAATTCCCCATTATCCATAATGTTTCGTAGTGAAGAGGCCATTTATATTTGAGAAGCAGTGCGGAATTGTAAGCTATCCTTTGGAATATTTGAAAATAAGAGTAAAATATTTGAAATTACAATTTACACTAAATATATATTAATCTATACATTAATTAATCCCATTATCCATTTATACTAGATATTCATAATCTATAAATTAACAATTCCCATTACCCATACTGTTTCATAGTGAAACAGCCATTAATTCTTGAGAAGCAGAGCGGAATTGTCAATAATCCTTTGTCATTTTTTAAAATAAGAGTCAAGTAATTGAAATTACTATTTACACTAGATATTCATAATATATACAATAATTAATCCCATTATCCATAATGTTTCATAGTGAAGAGGCCATTCATATTTGAGAAGCTGTGCGGAATTATCAGTAATCCTTTGAAATTGTTGAAAATAAGATTCAAATATTTGAAAAATCCCATTTATACTAGATATTCATAATCTATAAATAAATTATTCCCATTCTACATAATGTTTCATAGTGAAGAGGCCATTGATATTTGAGAAGCAGTGCGGAATTATCAGTAATCCTTTAAAATTATTGAAAAAAAGAGTCAAATATTTGAAACTCCCATTTATACTAGACATTCTCGGTGTATAAAATAAAGGTCCCCTTTATCTATAATGTCTCTTGGTGAAGAGGCCATTGTTACTTGAGAAACAGTTCGGAAATTCAATTATCTTTTAGAAACATTCAAAATAATGATACAAATACTTAAAATTTCCATTTATACTAGACATTCACAGTGTATAAATTAAAATTCCCAATTATCCATAATGTTTCATAGTGAAGAGGCCATTAATATTTGAGAAGCAGTGTGGAATTATCAGTTATCCTATGGAATTATTGAAAATAAGAGTCAAATATTTGAAATTACAATTTACACTAGATATTCATAATCTATAAATAAAGTATTCCCATTCTACATAATGTTTCATAGTGAAGAGGCCATTGATATTTGAGAATCAGTGCGGAATTATCAGTAATCCTTTGGAATTGTTGAAAATAAGATTCAAATATTTGAAAATCACATTTATACTAGATATTCATAATCTATAAATAAATTATTCCCATTCTACATAATGTTTCATAGTGAAGAGGCCATTGATATTTGAGAAGCAGTGCGGAATTATCAGTAATCCTTTATAATTATTGATAAAAAGTCAAATATTTGAAACTCCCATTTATACTAGACATTCTCGGTGTATAAAATAAAGGTCCCCTTTATCTATAATGTCTCTTGGTGAAGAGGCCATTGTTACTTTAAAAACAGTTCGGAAATTCAATAATCTTTTAGAAACATTCAAAATAATGATACAAATACTTAAAATTTCCATTTATACTAGACATTCACAGTGTATAAATTAAAATTCCCCATTATCCATAATGTTTCTTAGTGAAGAGGCCATTAATATTTGAGAAGCAGTGAGGAATTATCAGTTATCCTATGGAATTATTGAAAATAAGAGTCAAATATTTGAAATTACAATTTACACTAGATACTCATAATTTATAAATTAATTATTCTCATTCTACAGAATGTTTCATAGTGAAGAGGCCATTCATATTTGAGAAGCAGAGCAGAATTGTCAGTTATCCTTTGGATTTGTTGAAAATAAGATTCAAATATTTGAAAAACCCATTTATACTAGATATTCATAATCTATAAATAAATTATTCCCATTCTACATAATGTTTCATAGTGAAGAGGCCATTAATATTTGAGATGAAGTGTGGACTTATCAGTTATCTTATGGAATTATTGAAAATAATATTCAAATACTTGAAATTACAATTTATACTAGATATTCATAATCTATAAATAAATTATTCCCATTCTACATAATGTTTCATAGTGAAGAGGTTATTGATATTTGAGAAGCAGTGTGGAATTGTAAGCTATCCTTTGGAATATTTGAAAATAAGAGTCAAATATTTGAAATTTCAAATTACACTAGATATTCATAATATATAAATTAACTATTCTCATTCTACATAATGTTTCATAGTGAAGAGGCCATTAATATTTGAGAAGCTGTGCGGAATAATCAGTTATCCTTTGGAATTGTTGAAAATAAGATTCAAATATTTGAAAATCACATTTATACTAGATATTCATAATCTATAAATAAATTATTCCCATTCTACATAATGTTTCATAGTGAAGAGGCCATTGATATTTGAGAAGCAGTGCGGAATTATCAGTAATCCTTTATAATTATTGATAAAAAGTCAAATATTTGAAACTCCCATTTATACTAGACATTCTCGGTGTATAAAATAAAGGTCCCCTTTATCTATAATGTCTCTTGGTGAAGAGGCCATTGTTACTTTAAAAACAGTTCGGAAATTCAATAATCTTTTAGAAACATTCAAAATAATGATACAAATACTTAAAATTTCCATTTATACTAGACATTCACAGTGTATAAATTAAAATTCCCCATTATCCATAATGTTTCTTAGTGAAGAGGCCATTAATATTTGAGAAGCAGTGAGGAATTATCAGTTATCCTATGGAATTATTGAAAATAAGAGTCAAATATTTGAAATTACAATTTACACTAGATACTCATAATTTATAAATTAATTATTCTCATTCTACAGAATGTTTCATAGTGAAGAGGCCATTCATATTTGAGAAGCAGAGCAGAATTGTCAGTTATCCTTTGGATTTGTTGAAAATAAGATTCAAATATTTGAAAAACCCATTTATACTAGATATTCATAATCTATAAATAAATTATTCCCATTCTACATAATGTTTCATAGTGAAGAGGCCATTAATATTTGAGATGAAGTGTGGACTTATCAGTTATCTTATGGAATTATTGAAAATAATATTCAAATACTTGAAATTACAATTTATACTAGATATTCATAATCTATAAATAAATTATTCCCATTCTACATAATGTTTCATAGTGAAGAGGTTATTGATATTTGAGAAGCAGTGTGGAATTGTAAGCTATCCTTTGGAATATTTGAAAATAAGAGTCAAATATTTGAAATTTCAAATTACACTAGATATTCATAATATATAAATTAACTATTCTCATTCTACATAATGTTTCATAGTGAAGAGGCCATTAATATTTGAGAAGCTGTGCGGAATAATCAGTTATCCTTTGGAATTGTTGAAAAAAAGAGTCAAATATTTGAAATTACAATTTACACTAGATATTCATAATCTATAAATAAATTATTCCCATTCTACATAATGTTTCATAGTGAAGAGGCCATTGACATTTGAGAAGCAATGCGGAATTATCAGTAATCCTTTATAATTATTGAAAAAAAGAGTCAAATATTTGAAACTCCCATTTATACTAGACATTCTCGGTGTATAAAATAAAGGTCCCCTTTATCTATAATGTCTCTTGGTGAAGAGGCCATTGTTACTTGAGAAACAGTTCGGAAATTCAATTATCTTTTAGAAACATTCGAAATAATGATACAAATACTTAAAATTTCCATTTATACTAGACATTCACAGTGTATAAATTAAAATTCCCCATTATCCATAATGTTTCTTAGTGAAGAGGCCATTAATATTTGAGAAGCAGTGTGGAATTATCAGTTATCCTATGGAATATTTGAAAATAAGAGTCAAATATTTGATATTCCCATTTATACTAGACATTCACAGTGTATAAATTAAAGTTCCCCATTATCCATAATGTTTCTTAGTGAAGAGGACATTAATACTCGAGAAGCAGAGCAGAATCGTCAAAAATCCTTTGGAATTGTTAAAAATAATATTCAAACATTTGAAATTCCCATTAACACTAGATATTCTAAATATATAAATTAATAATTCCCATTATCGACTATGTTTCTCAGTTATGAGGCCATTTTCATTGACACTCAATGCGGAATAACCAAAAATCTTTTATAAACATACTAAAGAGTGATAAAAATATTTAAAATTTCTATTTATACTAGACATTCACAGTGTATAAATTAAAATTCCCCATTATCCATAATGTTTCTTAGTGAAGAGGACATTAATACTCGAGAAGCAGAGCAGAATCGTCAAAAATCCTTTGGAATTGTTAAAAATAATATTCAAACATTTGAAATTCCCATTAACACTAGATATTCTAAATATATAAATTAATAATTCCCATTATCGACAATGTTTCTCAGTTATGAGGCCATTTTCATTGACACTCAATGCGGAATAACCAAAAATCTTTTATAAACATACTAAAGAGTGATAAAAATATTTAAAATTTCTATTTATACTAGACATTCACAGTGTATAAATTAAAATTCCCCATTATCCATAATGTTTCTTAGTGAAGAGGCCATTTATATTTGAGAAGCAGTGCGGAATTCTAAGTTATCCTTTTTGAATCTTTGAAAATATATTATTTTATTTGAACTTTTCATTTATCCGAGGTATTCAAATTGTATTATTTAAATTTTCCATTATCCATTATGTTTCTTAGTGAAGAGGACATTGTTACTTGAGAAGCAGAGCGGAATTGACAGTAATACTTTAGAATTGTTGAAAATAATAGTGAAATATTTAAAATTTTCATTTATACTAGACATTCATAACATATAAATTAATAATTCCCATTATATATAATGTTTATTAGTTAAGAGTCCATTTTCATTGAAACTCAATGCGGAATAACCAAAAATCATTTATAAACATACTAAAGAGTGATAAAAATATTTAAAATTTCCATTTTTACCAAATATTCTTAGCCTATAAATTAATAATTCCCATTATCCGTTATGTTTCTTAGTGAAGAGGCTATTGTTACTTGAGAAGCAGTTCGGAAAATACAATTATCCTTTAGAAACATTCAAAATATCGATACAAATATTTGTAATTTCAATTTATACTAGACATTCACAGTGTATAAATCAAAATTCCCCATTATCCATATTGTTTCTTAGTGAAGAGGCCATCAATTCTTGAGAAGCAGTGTGGAATTATCAGTTATCCTATGGAATTATTGAAAATAAGAGTCAAATATTTGAAATTACAATTTATACTAGATATTCATAATCTATAAATAAATTATTCCCATTCTACATAATGTTTCATAGTAAAGAGGCCATTAATAATTGAGAAGCAGTGCGGAATTATCAGTTATCCTTTGGAATATTTGAAAATAAGAATCAAATATTTGAAATTACAATTTACACTAGATATATATTAATCTATACATTAATTATTCTCATTATCCAAAATGTTTCATAGTGAAACGGACATTAATAATTGAAAGCAGTGCTAAATTGTCAGTAATCCTTTAGAATTATTGATAAAAAGATTCAAATTTAATGGTAAAAATAATTTTTATTCTAAATCTAATGGTACAGGTTTGAAGATAATAACTTAAGAATTCAGTATTTTACTAGCATTTGAAAACATTGAATTTATGACATTTCGTCAAAATGAACATATAAAACATGTTTTTTAGTGATTATGAAATATCATATTAAATTTTGTAAATAAAATTTAATGAAACCTTAAAAATATTCCTCTTTCTCAATCTTATGGTCAAGTTTTGAATATTATAACTTAAGAATTCAGTTTGTTATAAGCATTTGAAAACATTGAATTTATAATAATTTGTAAAATTAAAATATAAAACACTTTTTTAGTGTTTATGAAATATCTGGTTGAATGATTGAGCTTGTTCTAAGTAATGGTAATAATAATTCATTTTCTAAATATAATGGTAAGATTTCAAGACAATAACATTGAAATTCAGTGTATTATAAGCAAATTAAAATTATGAATTTTTTTGAATTTGTAAAAATAAACACAAATTTCAGCCCTATATAGTGTTTATGAAATATTATGAAAAGTGTTATTAATAATTGATGAAAACGGTATAAATAATTCATTTTCTAAATCTAATGGGCCAGGATTGAAAATATAAACATAAAAATTCAGTATTTTATCAGCATTTCAAAAAATGAAAAATAATGATTTGTCAAAATTAACATATAAAATATGTTTTATAGTGTTTATCTAATATAAGGTAAAATAATTCATTTTTTTCTACGTAAAGGTATAAATAATTAATTTTTTAAATCTAATGGTCTAGGTTTGAAGATAAAAACTTAAAAACTCAGTATTTTATATGCATTTAAAAACATTGAATTTATGACATTTCGTCAAAATGAACATATAAAACATGTTTTTTAGTGATTATGAAATATCTGGTTAAATGATTGAGCTTGTTCTAAGTAATGGTAATAATAATTCATTTTCTAAATATAATGGGCCAGGTTTGAAGATATAAACTTAAAAATTCAGTATTTTATATGCATTTGAAAACATTGAATTTATGACATTTCTTCAAAATGAACATATAAAACATGTTTTTTAGTGATTATGAAATATCATATGAAATTGTAAATAAAATTTAATGAAACCTTAAAAATATTACTCATTCTCAATCTTATGGTCAAGGTTTGAAGATAAAAACTTAAAAACTCAGTATTTTATATGCATTTAAAAACATTGAATTTATGACATTTCGTCAAAATGAACATATAAAACATGTTTTTTGGTGATTATGAAATATCATATTAAATTGTAAATAAAATTTAATGAAACCTTAAAAATATTACTCATTCTCAATCTTATGATCAAGGTTTGTTTATAATAACTTAAGTATTCAGTATTTTACTATCATTTGAAATAAATCTATTAAAATAAATCATTAAAATTATCATAAAAAACACATTTTTAGTGTTTATGAAATATCATATGAAATTGTAAATATAATTAAATGAAACCTTAAAAATATTACTTTTTCTCAATCTTATGTTAAAGGTTTGAATATAATAACTTAAGAAATCAGTATTTTACTAGCATTTGAAAACTACATATTTATTATATTTCGTCAAAATTATCATATAAAACACATTTTTAGTATTTATGAAATATCATATTAAATTGTAAATATAATTAAATGAAACCTTAAAAATATTACACATTCTCAATCTTATGGTCAAGGTTTGAAGATAATAACATAAGAATTCAATTTGTTATAAGTATTTGAAAAAAATGTATTAATAAAATTTCATCAAAATTAACTTATTAACCATATTTTTAATGTTCATGAAATTATAAATGAAATTAAATGAAACCTTATAATTATTACACATTCTCAATCTTATGTTAAAGGTTTGAATATTATAACTTAAGAAATCAGTATTTTACTGGCATTTGAAAACATAGAATTTATGACATTTCGTCAAAATGAACATATAAAACATGTTTTATAGTGATTATGAAATATCATATTAAATTTTGTAAATAAAATTTAATGAAACCTTAAAAATATTCCTCTTTCTCAATCTTATGGTCAAGTTTTGAATATTATAACTTAAGAATTCAGCTTGTTATAAGCATTTGAAAACATTGAATTTATAATAATTTGTAAAATTAAAATATAAAACACTTTTTTAGTGTTTATGAAATATCTGGTTAAATAATTGAGCTTGTTCTAATTAATGGTAATAATAATTCATTTTCTAAATATAATGGTAAGATTTCAAGACAATAACATTGAAATTCAGTGTTTTATAAGCAAATTAAAATTATGAATTTTTTTGAATTTGTAAAAATAAACACAAATTTCAGCCCTATATAGTGTTCATGAAATATTATGAAAAGTGTTATTAATAATTGATGAAAACGGTATAAATAATTCATTTTCTAAATCTAATGGTCCAGGTTTGAAAATATAAACATAAAAATTCAGTATTTTATCAGCATTTCAAAAAATGAAAAATAATGATTTGTCAAAATTAACATATAAAATATGTTTTATAGTGTTTATCTAATATAAGGTAAAATAATTCATTATTTTCTAAGTAAAGGTATAAATAATTAATTTTTTAAATCTAATGGTCCAGGTTTGAAGATAAAAACTTAAAAACTCAGTATTTTATATGCATTTCAAAAAATGAATATATAACATTTTGTCAAAATGAACATATAAAACATGTTTTTTAGTGTTATGAAATATCTGGTTAAATGATTGAGCTTGTTCTAAGTAATGGTAATAATAATTCATTTTCTAAATATAATGGGCCAGGTTTGAAGATATAAACTTAAAAATTCAGTATTTTATATGCATTTGAAAACATTGAATTTATGACATTTCTTCAAAATGAACATATAAAACATGTTTTTTAGTGATTATGAAATATCATATGAAATTGTAAATAAAATTTAATGAAACCTTAAAAATATTACTCATTCTCAATCGTATGGTCAAGGTTTGAAGATAAAAACTTAAAAACTCAGTATTTTATATGCATTTAAAAACATTGAATTTATGACATTTCGTCAAAATGAACATATAAAACATGTTTTTTAGTGATTATGAAATATCATATGAAATTGTAAATAAAATTTAATGAAACCTTAAAAATATTACTCATTCTCAATCTTATGGTCAAGGTTTGAAGATAAAAACTTAAAAACTCAGTATTTTATATGCATTTAAAAACATTGAATTTATGACATTTCGTCAAAATGAACATATAAAACATGTTTTTTGTTGATTATGAAATATCATATTACATTGTAAATAAAATTTAATGAAACCTTAAAAATATTACTCTTTCTCAATCTTATGGTCAAGGTTAGAAGATAACAATTTAAGAATTCAGTATTTTACTTGCATTTGAAAACATTGAATTCATGATATTTCGTCAAAATTACTATGTAAAACTTTTTTTAGTGTTTATGAAATATCTGGTTAAATGATTGAGCTTGTTCTAAGTAATAGTAATAATAATTCATTTTCTAAATATAATGGTAAGATTTCAAGACAATAACATTGAAATTCAGTGTTTTATAAGCAAATTAAAATTATGAATTTTTTTGAATTTGTAAAAATAAACACAAATTTCAGCCCTATATAGTGTTCATGAAATATTATGAAAAGTGTTATTAATAATTGATGAAAACGGTATAAATAATTCATTTTCTAAATCTAATGGTCCAGGTTTGAAAATATAAACATAAAAATTCAGTATTTTATCAGCATTTCAAAAAATGAAAAATAATGATTTGTCAAAATTAACATATAAAATATGTTTTATAGTGTTTATCTAATATAAGGTAAAATAATTCATTTTTTTCTACGTAAAGGTATAAATAATTAATTTTTTAAATCTAATGGTCCAGGTTTGAAGATAAAAACTTAAAAACTCAGTATTTTATATGCATTTCAAAAAATGAATATATAACATTTTGTCAAAATGAACATATAAAACATGTTTTTTAGTGTTATGAAATATCTGGTTAAATGATTGAGCTTGTTCTAAGTAATGGTAATAATAATTCATTTTCTAAATATAATGGGCCAGGTTTGAAGATATAAACTTAAAAATTCAGTATTTTATATGCATTTGAAAACATTGAATTTATGACATTTCTTCAAAATGAACATATAAAACATGTTTTTTAGTGATTATGAAATATCATATGAAATTGTAAATAAAATTTAATGAAACCTTAAAAATATTACTCATTCTCAATCTTATGGTCAAGGTTTGAAGATAAAAACTTAAAAACTCAGTATTTTATATGCATTTAAAAACATTGAATTTATGACATTTCGTCAAAATTAACATATAAAACATGTTTTTTAGTGTTATGGAATATCTGGTTAAATGATAGAGCTTGTTCTAAGTAATGGTAAAAATAATTTATATTCTAAATCTAATGGTCCAGGTTTGAAGATATAAACTTAAAAATTCAGTGTTTTAGAGAGAATTTAAAACTATGAATTTTTTTGAATTTGTGAAAATTAACATATAAAACATGTTTTTAGTGTCTATGAAATATCTGGTTAAATGATTGAGCTTGTTCTAACTAATGGTAATAATAATTCATTTTCTAAATATACTGGTCAAGAGTTCAAGACAATAACATTAAAATTCAGTGTTTTATAAGTAATTAAAAACTATGAAATTTTTTGAATTTTTAAAGATTAACATAAATTATTGCCCTATATTGTGTTTATGAAATATTGGGAAACAAGTTATATATTAATGTTAGAATTGGTATTAATAATTGTTTTCTATATCTATTGGTCAAAGTATGAATTATATTTTATTGAAGATTTCAGTATTTTATAAGAATTTAAAAAAAATGAATTTATAATAACTCGTCAAAATTAACATATAAAACATGTTTAATAATGTTTATGAAATATCAGGTTTACTGTTTAATTTTCTGATTCTAATGGTCAAGGTTTCAAGAGATTAGTTTAATATTTGAGTGGTTTAGAAGCACTTATAAATATGAATTTCTAATAACTATCAAAATTGTCATTTAAAAGATTGTATTTTAGCATTCTTTAATTCAGATATTATACTTTAACAAATTTATATGGAATAGATTGTGAGAATTTAATTCTTTAGTTGTCTCTTAAAAATTGCAATTATGAGAAATAAAGTTATTTATTTAGAATTTATCCATCCCGGATGTTGATAAGGTAATTATGGTTAAATTATTGGTGTACATTTTTAATGTAAATGTCTGACGACATTGATGATGAAAAATATGATTTTTTATTTACTGGTATTGTTAATGAAACTACAAATTTTACGAAATAAAACGTATACTGTTTGCTGCATGATATAACGTTATTGTTGTTTCCTAGTTTGTGCGTATATATACATAAGTCATCGGAAAGCGAGACTTACATGAATACATACATGGAATTTTTAAGAAAAGCGCAAATGTGCGACCACTTATAACCCATATACGATGTGCACGCGGTTCTTTAAATGCAAATTACAGATCAAGGACAACTTAAACTTAAATATCAATGTGTGGTCTGGTTCAATTGGGATTATTTAATAGGCTGATTTATGATCTAGCTACTGGAAAAACCAATTTCGAAAATTACAAAAATTTCGAATTATAATTAAATAAAAAAAATGATTGTTATTTTATCACATAATCTGAAAGTGAGTGGATTAATTTTATATGGTTTATACGAAATGAAAAACTATGACTTGTAGACAGCTAGTGAATAGTAAATATACTCAAACACAAAGGTTGATATTTAACGAAATCTGAATGAGAAAAATAAAATAATAAGCTCATATCAGAGCATTAGAATGGTATTCGCGGTAGGTATACGTAAAAACGTTTAATAAGAAATGCGAAACGGTTACGTTAATGAACTTGAAATATGGAAATTAGACACACACACATTGCCATGTACAAAAAGATAACTTAAAATTAACTTATTATTAGCTACTGATTAAATCCCAACACGACGACGAGAACACTTTGTATGTTGTTGATATTTGACAATTCACAGACGCAATTCTGAGGCGTAGATGACAACAGTCGTTATAATGACAGGATACACGCCAACCATCACCGGTCCCATTATAGAAAGCATATCCAATATAGTACGTAAATAATGTATCATTGCTGGATCATTCCTGAAAAAAAAACGCAGACAACAGTTGTTCTTTCGACATTGATTATTTACTAATGCAATCGGTATTCTTATAGGACATTTAACTTACTCTGATGAATAATAACATTTGATTTGCTTAACCATAAATGTTTGGCCACCTATCCGATACGAGTACCAAACTATCAACCATCAACATATTCCATGCATGTCATATTCATTTTTCACAAAAATCCTGATAGGTTCACCATCTATAAAATCTCGCACGGTGGCGTATTTACGGAGGGGTGATACGTGGGATGGATCCACCTCCATTGACCTTTTTTTGTAATAGACAGTTGTATTATTTTCTGTATTTCTCAATATGATATTACTTTTAAGTATGTCTGTTTTTTAAATGTTCTAATCTTACTAATTGTACCGCTCTGATATATTAATCTTCGGCCATATATGCGACTATCGGTCGAGAAATACATATACCTATATAGTAGTATATGCTGCATTGTAATTTTTATTTCTGCTAATTATTTTTCATGGAAAATTGTTTATAATAAACCCGATAAGCAGTCGGTAAATAAAACGAAATGACTATCAAGACCATGGATTTACTTAAAAAAAATTTGTTACTAGTGGGTATAGGACTTAGTGTATGATATCGTGATTTGTGAATACTTTGAATAGTACATTTTCTGGTACGGTCGTCATTCCGAGTACTGACTTTCACACATTATTTTATTATTTAATTACAAATAAAAGAGTTTGAACAACATTAAGTATTACATAAGCAATAGTTTGACAGAAGTAAATATTTAATCAAGTTTCCTGTTCAATATTGAAATATAATTATAAGCTAAAAATTATTATATACCTAGTTTATTAGAACCGGCTTAATGGTTTGGCTTTATTGGCATGTGACGGGTCGATACAAATCATGCAAAATGAGATTATCGATGAACTCAGCATCCAAAATATTAGAAAAATGGATTTTGAATTATAACTTATATTAACTACTCAATTAAAAGAAACATTCTGATAGGAAAAATCTTTATTTAACTCAAACGACACATACTTAACGCACACCAATGGCAAAGCCTCACACACGGGCAACAACTAACATGTCGTATACAACTACACAAGTACAACTATCGCATACATCGACGAGCGCACCCTAGTGGCTCAGGTGTTCTCATTCCCCCTATGTTGTTCTCAACCGGAACATAACGATACTTGTAAACTTTTAATGGTCCACAAACACAATGCATTTTACAATAACAATTTATTGAACTTGACAATTTAAAACAATAAATGTAGAAATGAACATACAATTCTTAACAATTTAACAATTAATAAGTATTAGCCATACAACATATCATAAACTATTATAATAATAATGAGAACTCCACATAAAAATTAGTAATCAAGAAAAATAATACAAATAGATAGTTAGAATTGGTATAATTAATTCTATTTCAAATATTATGGTCAAGATTTCAAAACAATAACATTGGAATTGAATGTTTAATAAGAAATCAAAAAAATGTATTTTTTTGAATTTGTAAATATTAACATAAAGTATAGTCCTAAATGGTGTTAATGAAATATTATGTAGTGTTATTAATAATTGATGGAAACGATATTAATAATTCATTTTCTAAATCTAATGGACCAGGTTTGAAAATATAAACATAAAAATTCAGTATTTTATCAGCATTTCAAAAAATGAAAAATTATGATTTGTCAAAATTAACATATAAAATATGTTTTATAGTGTTTATCTAATATAAGGTAAAATAATTCATTTTATTCTACGTAAAGGTATAAATAATTAATTTTTTAAATCTAATGGTCCAGGTTTGAAGATAAAAACTTAAAAACTCAGTATTTTATATGCATTTCAAAAAATGAATATATAACATTTTGTCAAAATGAACATATAAAACATGTTTTTTAGTGTTATGAAATATCTGGTTAAATGATTGAGCTAGTTCTAAGTAATGGTAATAATAATTCATTTTTTAAATATAATGGGCCAGGTTTGAAGATATAAACTTAAAAACTCAGTATTTTATAAGCATTTAAAAAATGAATATATAACATTTCATCAAAATGAACATAAATTTCAGCCCTATATAGTATTTATGAAATATTATGAAAAGTGTTATTAATAATTGATGAAAATGATATTAATAGTTAATATTCTAAATCTAATGGTCCAGGTTTGAAGATATAAACTTAAAAACTCAGTATTTTATAAGCATTTCAAAAAATGAATATATAACATTTTGTCAAAATGAACATATAAAACATGTTTTTTAGTGTTATGGAATATCTGGTTAAATGATTGAGCTTGTTCTAAGTAATGGTAAAAATATATCATATTCTATATATAATTTATATTCTAAATCTAATGGTACAGGTTTGAAGATATAAACTTAAAAATTCAGTGTTTTACAGCGAATTTAAAACTATGAATTTTTTTGAATTTGTAAAAATTAACATATAAAACATGTTTTTAGTGTTTATGAAATATCATATTAAATTGTAAATATAATTAAATGAAACCTTATAATTATTACACATTCTCAATCTTATGTTAAAGGTTTGAATATTATAACTTAAGAAATCAGTATTTTACTGGCATTTGAAAACATAGAATTTATGACATTTCGTCAAAATGAACATATAAAACATGTTTTTTAGTGATTATGAAATATCATATTAAATTTTGTAAATAAAATTTAATGAAACCTTAAAAATATTCCTCTTTCTCAATCTTATGGTCAAGTTTTGAATATTATAACTTAAGAATTCAGTTTGTTATAAGCATTTGAAAACATTGAATTTATAATAATTTGTAAAATTAAAATATAAAACACTTTTTTAGTGTTTATGAAATATCTGGTTAAATAATTGAGCTTGTTCTAATTAATGGTAATAATAATTCATTTTCTAAATATAATGGTAAGATTTCAAGACAATAACATTGAAATTCAGTGTTTTATAAGCAAATTAAAATTATGAATTTTTTTGAATTTGTAAAAATAAACATAAATTTCAGCTCTACATAGTGTTTATGAAATATTATGAAAAGTGTAATTAATAATTGATGGAAACGGTATTAATAACTAATATTCTAACTCTAATGGTTCAGGTTTGAAGATATAAACTTAAAAACTCAGTATTTTATATGCATTTCAAAAAATGAATATATAACATTTTGTCAAAATGAACATATAAAACATGTTTTTTAGTGTTATGGAATATCTGGTTAAATGATTGAGCTTGTTCTAAGTAATGGTAAAAATAATTCATATTCTAAATCTAATGGTCCAGGTTTGAAGATATAAACATAAAAATTCAGTGTTTTAGAGAGAATTTAAAACTATGAATTTATTTGAATTTGTAAAAATTAACATATAAAACATGTTTTTAGTGTTTATGAAATATCATATTAAATTGTAAATATAATTAAATGAAACCTTATAATTATTACACATTCTCAATCTTATGTTAAAGGTTTGAATATTATAACTTAAGAAATCAGTATTTTACTGGCATTTGAAAACATAGAATTTATGACATTTCGTCAAAATGAACATATAAAACATGTTTTTTAGTGATTATGAAATATCATATTAAATTTTGTAAATAAAATTTAATGAAACCTTAAAAATATTCCTCTTTCTCAATCTTATGGTCAAGTTTTGAATATTATAACTTAAGAATTCAGTTTGTTATAAGCATTTGAAAACATTGAATTTATAATAATTTGTAAAATTAAAATATAAAACACTTTTTTAGTGTTTATGAAATATCTGGTTAAATAATTGAGCTTGTTCTAATTAATGGTAATAATAATTCATTTTCTAAATATAATGGTAAGATTTCAAGACAATAACATTGAAATTCAGTGTTTTATAAGCAAATTAAAATTATGAATTTTTTTGAATTTGTAAAAATAAACATAAATTTCAGCTCTACATAGTGTTTATGAAATATTATGAAAAGTGTAATTAATAATTGATGGAAACGGTATTAATAACTAATATTCTAACTCTAATGGTTCAGGTTTGAAGATATAAACTTAAAAACTCAGTATTTTATATGCATTTCAAAAAATGAATATATAACATTTTGTCAAAATGAACATATAAAACATGTTTTTTAGTGTTATGGAATATCTGGTTAAATGATTGAGCTTGTTCTAAGTAATGGTAAAAATAATTCATATTCTAAATCTAATGGTCCAGGTTTGAAGATATAAACATAAAAATTCAGTGTTTTAGAGAGAATTTAAAACTATGAATTTATTTGAATGTGTAAAAATTAACATATAAAACATGTTTTTAGTGTTTATGAAATATCATATTAAATTGTAAATATAATTAAATGAAACCTTAAAAATATTACTCATTCTCAATCTTATGGTCAAGGTTTGAAGATAATAACATAAGAATTCAGTATTTTCCTAGCATTTGAAAAAAACGAATTTATAATATTTCGTCAAAATTATCATAAAAACCACATTTTTAGTGTTTATACATTAACAAATTGAGATGAAATCTATTGTGAGAAGATAAGTCTTTTGTTGTCACTTAAAATTGCATTTTTGAGAAATAAAGTTATTTATTTAGATTTTATCCATCCCTGATGTTGATAAGCGGATTATCATTAAATTATTGGTGTTCATTTTTAATGATAATGTCCGAAACGATGGTTGATGAAAAATATGTTTGTCTATTTACCGGTGTTGTTGTTTAAACCTTTAAAGTTTACGAAATAAAACGATGATTTTGCATCATACAAATTAATAACCGTTTCCTAGTTGGCGGGTATATTAAAACAAATTACAGATCAAGGACAACTTAAACTTAAATATCAATGTGTAGTCTGTTTCAAATGGGATTATTTTATAGCCTGATTTCTGATCTAGCAACTGAAATAAGCAATTCAGTAAACAATATCGGTTCGCAATTTACAGAAATTTCTAATTTTAATTAATTAAATAAAATGAGTGTTAATTAATCTCATTATCTGCAAGTGAGTGGATTTATTTTATATGATGTATACGAAATGACAACCTATGACTCGTAGACGGCTAGTGATTAGTGAATATACTTAAATACACTGGTTGTTAATCAGCGAAATCTGAACGAGAAAAATAAAATAAAAAGCTCATATCAGAGGAATAGAATCATATTTGCGGTAGGTATACATTGAAAACATTTAATGAGGAATGAGAAACGGTTCCATTATCTTACCGAAACGACAACCATTCAAAATATATTAATAATCCGTTGTCAAATGGCAGTCGACTGTTTATCATTATTGCGCACGGTTACATTAATGAACTTGAAAAATGGAAACTAGACAACACACTGATATGTACAAAATGATTACTTAAAATTAACTTATTATTAGCTACTGATTAAATCCCAACGCGACGACGAGAACACTTTGTATGATGTTGATATTGGACAATTCCCAGCTGCAATTCTGAGGCATAGATGACATCAGTCGTGATAATGACAGGACACATGCCAACCATCGCCGGTCCCACTATAGACAGCATATCCAATATAGTAGGTAAATAATGTATTGTTGCCGGATCATTCCTGAAAAAACACGCAGACAACAGTTGTTCTTTCGACATTGATTTTTGCCTAATGCGGTCGGTATTCTTATAGGACATTTAACTTACTCTGTTGAATAATAAAATTTGAATTTCGTAACCATAAATGTTTGGCCATCTACCCGATACGAGTACCAAACTACTATCCATCGACATATTCCATGTGTAATTCTCAATATGATATTACTTTTTAGTATGTCTGTTTATTAAACGTTCTAGTCGTGGTAATTGCACCGCTCTGATAAACTAATCACCACTAATCGACGGCGACACATGCGACTGATCGTCGGGCAGTTCGGCCCCCGAGATAACAACCAGACTTTTCAGCTAGAAATTCTCATGAAAGAAACCCATAAATGGTGGCAGAACGATAAAGCAGATCTACCAACACTGAAATATAAAATTTCCTAATTTCTTTCACAAACTTATGTATTTTCCAATCCAAATATTATTGTATTATCGTAAATTTAAAAATATTTCGCTTATGAGCTGTTTTCCGGGAAACTGTGGGAGATAGGACGAAAGTCGACAGACATGACATAGAATTGATCCCCCTAACTAGCTACATGAGTTGCATGCATTTGATTTTTCGAAAAACTGTTATTGGGGATTTTTAAACCGTCGTACTTGGGTCTTAATTGGACTCCCACGCACAATTGCAGCTGCAACAGTGTGCATGTCCTGATCCTGTAAATGATGGACATATTTAATGACAGATAATAGAATGATTCATTTCTAAAAGTCACAATTCAACACGAAGGTTAACATTTATTAAAAAATTAATTACTAATAAATTTAATCGTAACCCAATTTTAAAGAATAATTTTTATTTTAACACTATCTAACGATGAGTTTTGTCATAAATATTAAAATTGTGTGATATTTTTGTACTTAAAAATTATATCAATAAAAAATATTCGATAGATAAATCCCAAAAGGATCATAATACCAACATATAATAATATAATAGAAAACATTAAAGCTACTCACAACAATAAAAACCTGAATGTCTAAAAATAATATATTTTTGAGGCCATTGGTAATTCTGTGTAATGACTAACCATTGATGCAACTAGGTCTAAAATATTAGCAGCTGCACAAATAAATACCTAATTTAATGTATTTACTTTCACGGTTTCCAAAAAACTAGGAGGATTGTTTTGGTTATTTTAATTTTCAATAGTGATAACTGTACGAGTAGGACTAGATACTGTTTTTGGTATATTAAAAATACTGAATATATTAGTTTTGTACATTTTTAATCATCAATTTTATATTTATACAATTTACTTTGAATAATTCTACATGTCATATTGTATTGCTTAAATTATTATTGATTCTTAAATAATCATAAACATTTGTGGGGAATAAAATACATTTTGAGCGCGCGATGCCTCCCTAAGTCTCCTCCTAGTTGTGTAAATGTGTGTAACAAATTATTCGTAATTATATTTTATATTTCTAATAAGTATTGACAAAAGATGTGTGGATTGTTCAACAACAATTATTTGTAATATTTTTTGTTAAAATGCAGTTTTAAAAAAATACATAATTATTAAAATCAGTTGTAAATCATATTAAAATATATATATATGTTTTATATTTTACTTATGTTTGTCATTAAATACAAGGAAAAAAAAACATTCAAGTATATATTAAAGAGTCAAAATATATTTGTTTAGATATATGAATTGAAGAATACATTGTTGAGTAGAAGAGATGTAACATGTTTTACTAAATATGAATGCCTTCCTAAAATGTAACAATTTAATGCAAATATACAGTACTAATTATAGTACTCATATTTAATGATGAAACACACTACGAAAATAAGAAAATTTACGCTTTTGAAAAGGTATTTAAGGTATTGTAATTTGTATACGTAATAAGTAATGTAGTTGTTTTATTTACATCGAAGATTACACGATTTTGACGTTTGCCAATTTATTTTTCACAAATTGTACCAAGTCGTAATTGTTGTTGCTATTGGTAATAAAAAATTAGAAGGTTCGACATTATTATATCGTTCAAGGTAATGTTAAACTTTTAAAACTGAAAAATATAATTATTTACTTCGAAACCAGATTCATTAAAGAAACTGTCTTAAGCAATGTTGAATATGCAGACATGAGGTACGTAAATAAAATAAATATTTAAAAATGTTATATATTGCATAACATAACTATTCTAAAACTTTGCATACTACTACTCGTTATTTTGACACATGATATAAAATGTGTTGTTATTATGTTATTCATTTATAGATTTTGAGTATCAGCTTGAAATACAAACTTTGATAATATTGGTCGTATCGTCTCAAAATCTTCCGAGGTTAAACGCAGTGACGCCTTGGATCAAATATCTGTATTCAAAAACGTTGATTTTAAATTTTAAGAATGATGAATTGGTAAAACAAAATTACCCGTCAAACTTTTTATTGAAAACTTCACGTTTGAAGCACCAATTATAGTTTATATACTCTAAATAATTGAGTTAAAAATGTTTTAAAAATTAAAAAATCATCAAGGCACGCAAATGCGTCAATCGTTGAGTATTTAATCAGGATGAGGACAGTATTAAAGGATTAAGTAATAGAGATGGATTTTTGGAAAACGAAATGTTAAAAATTAAAAAAATTGATTATTTGGACAAAACTTCATAAAAAAATATCAGAATTTTGACAGTTTAGTAATTATACACGAGTAGACAGTCTTTATATACACAATGGTTTGAGAGAAAAACAGGAAATCGAGAAAATATTAATAAATGAATTTTTGGAATTTGTCAAAATTCAAACAAAATAATTGTTAGAAACTGTAAAAATAGTACTTTTTGTAAATCTAATAGTCAAAGTTTAAAGATATTAACTTAAGTATTCAGAATGTTATAAGCATTTGAAAACATTGAATTCATGATATTTCGTCAAAATTACTATGTAAAACACTTTTTTAGTGTTTATGAAATTTAATATGAAATTGTAAATAAAATTAAATGAAACCTTAAAAATATTACTCATTCTCAATCTTATGATCAAGGTTTGTATATAATAACTTAAGTATTCAGTATTTTACTATCATTTGAAATAAATCTATTAAAATAAATCATTAAAATTATCATAAAAAACACATTTTTAGTGTTTATGAAATATCATATTAAATTGTAAATATAATTAAATGAAACCTTAAAAATATTACTCATTCTCAATCTTATGGTCAAGGTTTGAAGATAATAACATAAGAATTCAGTATTTTACTAGCATTTAAAAACATTGAATTCATGATATTTTGTCAAAATTACTATGTAACACACTTTTTTAGTGTTTATGAAATTTAATATGAAATTGTAAACAAAATTAAATGAAACCTTAAAAATATTACACTCTTTCAATCTTATGGTCAAGGTTTGAATATTATAACTTAAGAATTCAGTTTGTTATAAGTATTTGAAAAAAATGTATTAATAAAATTTCATCAAAATTAACTTATAAACCATTTTTTTAGTGTTCATGAAATTATAAATGAAATTAAATGAAACCTTATAATTATTACACATTCTCAATCTTATGTTAAAGGTTTGAATATTATAACTTAAGCAACCAGTATTTTACTAGCATTTGAATACATTGAATTTATGACATTTCGTCAAAATGAATATATAAAACATGTTTTTTAGTGATTATGAAATATCATATTAAATGGTAAATAAAATTTAATGAAACCTTAAAAATATTACTCTTTCTCAATCTTATGGTCAAGGTTTGAATATTATAACTTAAGAATTCAGTTTGTTATAAGCATTTGAAAACATCGAATTTTTAATAATTAGTTAAAATTAACTTATAAATAACTTTTTTAGTGTTTATGAAATTTTTTAAGAAATTGTAAATATAATAAGTGAAAACGGTTAATATATTACATATTCCCAAACTAATGGTCAAGGTTTGAAGATAATAACTTAAGAATTCAGTATTTTACAAGCATTTGAAAAAAACATATTTATAATATTTCGTCAAAATTATCATATAAAACACATTTTTAGTATTTATGAAATATCATATTAAATTGTAAATATAATTAAATGAAACCTTAAAAATATTACACATTCTCAATCTTTTGGTAAAAATTTGAATAGAATAACTTAAGAATTCAGCTAGTTATAAGTATTTGAAAACATCGAATTTTTAATAATTAGTTAAAATTAACTTATAAATAACTTTTTTAGTGTTTATGAAATTTTTTAAGAAATTGTAAATATAATAAGTGAAAACGGTTAATATATTACATATTTCCAAACTAATGTTCAAGGTTTGAATAGAATAACTTAAGAATTCAGTATGTTATAAGCATTTGAAAACATTGAGTTCATGATATTTGGTCAAAATTACTATGTAAAACACTTTTTTAGTAATTATGAAATATCATATTAAATTGTAAATATAATTAAATGAAACCTTAAAAATATTACTCATTCTCAATCTTATGATCAAGGTTTGTTTATAATAACTTAAGTATTCAGTATTTTACTATCATTTGAAATAAATCTATTAAAATAAATCATTAAAATTATCATAAAAAACACATTTTTAGTGTTTATGAAATATCATATGAAATTGTAAATATAATTAAATGAACCCTTAAAAATATTACTTTTTGTCAATCTTATGTTAAAGGTTTGAATATAATAACTTAAGAAATCAGTATTTTACTAGCATTTGAAAACAACATATTTATTATATTTCGTCAAAATTATCATATAAAACACATTTTTAGTATTTATGAAATATCATATTAAATTGTAAATATAATTAAATGAAACCTTAAAAATATTACACATTCTCAATCTTATGGTCAAGGTTTGAAGATAATAACATAAGAATTCAATTTGTTATAAGTATTTGAAAAAAATGTATTAATAAAATTTCATCAAAATTAACTTATTAACCATATTTTTAATGTTCATGAAATTATAAATGAAATTAAATGAAACCTTATAATTATTACACATTCTCAATCTTATGTTAAAGGTTTGAATATTATAACTTAAGAAATCAGTATTTTACTGGCATTTGAAAACATAGAATTTATGACATTTCGTCAAAATGAACATATAAAACATGTTTTTTAGTGATTATGAAATATCATATTAAATTTTGTAAATAAAATTTAATGAAACCTTAAAAATATTCCTCTTTCTCAATCTTATGGTCAAGTTTTGAATATTATAACTTAAGAATTCAGTTTGTTATAAGCATTTGAAAACATTGAATTTATAATAATTTGTAAAATTAAAATATAAAACACTTTTTTAGTGTTTATGAAATATCTGGTTAAATAATTGAGCTTGTTCTAATTAATGGTAATAATAATTCATTTTCTAAATATAATGGTAAGATTTCAAGACAATAACATTGAAATTCAGTGTTTTATAAGCAAATTAAAATTATGAATTTTTTTGAATTTGTAAAAATAAACATAAATTTCAGCTCTACATAGTGTTTATGAAATATTATGAAAAGTGTAATTAATAATTGATGGAAACGGTATTAATAACTAATATTCTAACTCTAATGGTTCAGGTTTGAAGATATAAACTTAAAAACTCAGTATTTTATATGCATTTCAAAAAATGAATATATAACATTTTGTCAAAATGAACATATAAAACATGTTTTTTAGTGTTATGGAATATCTGGTTAAATGATTGAGCTTGTTCTAAGTAATGGTAAAAATAATTCATATTCTAAATCTAATGGTCCAGGTTTGAAGATATAAACATAAAAATTCAGTGTTTTAGAGAGAATTTAAAACTATGAATTTATTTGAATGTGTAAAAATTAACATATAAAACATGTTTTTAGTGTTTATGAAATATCATATTAAATTGTAAATATAATTAAATGAAACCTTAAAAATATTACTCATTCTCAATCTTATGGTCAAGGTTTGAAGATAATAACATAAGAATTCAGTATTTTCCTAGCATTTGAAAAAAACGAATTTATAATATTTCGTCAAAATTATCATAAAAACCACATTTTTAGTGTTTATACATTAACAAATTGAGATGAAATCTATTGTGAGAAGATAAGTCTTTTGTTGTCACTTAAAATTGCATTTTTGAGAAATAAAGTTATTTATTTAGATTTTATCCATCCCTGATGTTGATAAGCGGATTATCATTAAATTATTGGTGTTCATTTTTAATGATAATGTCCGAAACGATGGTTGATGAAAAATATGTTTGTCTATTTACCGGTGTTGTTGTTTAAACCTTTAAAGTTTACGAAATAAAACGATGATTTTGCATCATACAAATTAATAACCGTTTCCTAGTTGGCGGGTATATTAAAACAAATTACAGATCAAGGACAACTTAAACTTAAATATCAATGTGTAGTCTGTTTCAAATGGGATTATTTTATAGCCTGATTTCTGATCTAGCAACTGAAATAAGCAATTCAGTAAACAATATCGGTTCGCAATTTACAGAAATTTCTAATTTTAATTAATTAAATAAAATGAGTGTTAATTAATCTCATTATCTGCAAGTGAGTGGATTTATTTTATATGATGTATACGAAATGACAACCTATGACTCGTAGACGGCTAGTGATTAGTGAATATACTTAAATACACTGGTTGTTAATCAGCGAAATCTGAACGAGAAAAATAAAATAAAAAGCTCATATCAGAGGAATAGAATCATATTTGCGGTAGGTATACATTGAAAACATTTAATGAGGAATGAGAAACGGTTCCATTATCTTACCGAAACGACAACCATTCAAAATATATTAATAATCCGTTGTCAAATGGCAGTCGACTGTTTATCATTATTGCGCACGGTTACATTAATGAACTTGAAAAATGGAAACTAGACAACACACTGATATGTACAAAATGATTACTTAAAATTAACTTATTATTAGCTACTGATTAAATCCCAACGCGACGACGAGAACACTTTGTATGATGTTGATATTGGACAATTCCCAGCTGCAATTCTGAGGCATAGATGACATCAGTCGTGATAATGACAGGACACATGCCAACCATCGCCGGTCCCACTATAGACAGCATATCCAATATAGTAGGTAAATAATGTATTGTTGCCGGATCATTCCTGAAAAAACACGCAGACAACAGTTGTTCTTTCGACATTGATTTTTGCCTAATGCGGTCGGTATTCTTATAGGACATTTAACTTACTCTGTTGAATAATAAAATTTGAATTTCGTAACCATAAATGTTTGGCCATCTACCCGATACGAGTACCAAACTACTATCCATCGACATATTCCATGTGTAATTCTCAATATGATATTACTTTTTAGTATGTCTGTTTATTAAACGTTCTAGTCGTGGTAATTGCACCGCTCTGATAAACTAATCACCACTAATCGACGGCGACACATGCGACTGATCGTCGGGCAGTTCGGCCCCCGAGATAACAACCAGACTTTTCAGCTAGAAATTCTCATGAAAGAAACCCATAAATGGTGGCAGAACGATAAAGCAGATCTACCAACACTGAAATATAAAATTTCCTAATTTCTTTCACAAACTTATGTATTTTCCAATCCAAATATTATTGTATTATCGTAAATTTAAAAATATTTCGCTTATGAGCTGTTTTCCGGGAAACTGTGGGAGATAGGACGAAAGTCGACAGACATGACATAGAATTGATCCCCCTAACTAGCTACATGAGTTGCATGCATTTGATTTTTCGAAAAACTGTTATTGGGGATTTTTAAACCGTCGTACTTGGGTCTTAATTGGACTCCCACGCACAATTGCAGCTGCAACAGTGTGCATGTCCTGATCCTGTAAATGATGGACATATTTAATGACAGATAATAGAATGATTCATTTCTAAAAGTCACAATTCAACACGAAGGTTAACATTTATTAAAAAATTAATTACTAATAAATTTAATCGTAACCCAATTTTAAAGAATAATTTTTATTTTAACACTATCTAACGATGAGTTTTGTCATAAATATTAAAATTGTGTGATATTTTTGTACTTAAAAATTATATCAATAAAAAATATTCGATAGATAAATCCCAAAAGGATCATAATACCAACATATAATAATATAATAGAAAACATTAAAGCTACTCACAACAATAAAAACCTGAATGTCTAAAAATAATATATTTTTGAGGCCATTGGTAATTCTGTGTAATGACTAACCATTGATGCAACTAGGTCTAAAATATTAGCAGCTGCACAAATAAATACCTAATTTAATGTATTTACTTTCACGGTTTCCAAAAAACTAGGAGGATTGTTTTGGTTATTTTAATTTTCAATAGTGATAACTGTACGAGTAGGACTAGATACTGTTTTTGGTATATTAAAAATACTGAATATATTAGTTTTGTACATTTTTAATCATCAATTTTATATTTATACAATTTACTTTGAATAATTCTACATGTCATATTGTATTGCTTAAATTATTATTGATTCTTAAATAATCATAAACATTTGTGGGGAATAAAATACATTTTGAGCGCGCGATGCCTCCCTAAGTCTCCTCCTAGTTGTGTAAATGTGTGTAACAAATTATTCGTAATTATATTTTATATTTCTAATAAGTATTGACAAAAGATGTGTGGATTGTTCAACAACAATTATTTGTAATATTTTTTGTTAAAATGCAGTTTTAAAAAAATACATAATTATTAAAATCAGTTGTAAATCATATTAAAATATATATATATGTTTTATATTTTACTTATGTTTGTCATTAAATACAAGGAAAAAAAAACATTCAAGTATATATTAAAGAGTCAAAATATATTTGTTTAGATATATGAATTGAAGAATACATTGTTGAGTAGAAGAGATGTAACATGTTTTACTAAATATGAATGCCTTCCTAAAATGTAACAATTTAATGCAAATATACAGTACTAATTATAGTACTCATATTTAATGATGAAACACACTACGAAAATAAGAAAATTTACGCTTTTGAAAAGGTATTTAAGGTATTGTAATTTGTATACGTAATAAGTAATGTAGTTGTTTTATTTACATCGAAGATTACACGATTTTGACGTTTGCCAATTTATTTTTCACAAATTGTACCAAGTCGTAATTGTTGTTGCTATTGGTAATAAAAAATTAGAAGGTTCGACATTATTATATCGTTCAAGGTAATGTTAAACTTTTAAAACTGAAAAATATAATTATTTACTTCGAAACCAGATTCATTAAAGAAACTGTCTTAAGCAATGTTGAATATGCAGACATGAGGTACGTAAATAAAATAAATATTTAAAAATGTTATATATTGCATAACATAACTATTCTAAAACTTTGCATACTACTACTCGTTATTTTGACACATGATATAAAATGTGTTGTTATTATGTTATTCATTTATAGATTTTGAGTATCAGCTTGAAATACAAACTTTGATAATATTGGTCGTATCGTCTCAAAATCTTCCGAGGTTAAACGCAGTGACGCCTTGGATCAAATATCTGTATTCAAAAACGTTGATTTTAAATTTTAAGAATGATGAATTGGTAAAACAAAATTACCCGTCAAACTTTTTATTGAAAACTTCACGTTTGAAGCACCAATTATAGTTTATATACTCTAAATAATTGAGTTAAAAATGTTTTAAAAATTAAAAAATCATCAAGGCACGCAAATGCGTCAATCGTTGAGTATTTAATCAGGATGAGGACAGTATTAAAGGATTAAGTAATAGAGATGGATTTTTGGAAAACGAAATGTTAAAAATTAAAAAAATTGATTATTTGGACAAAACTTCATAAAAAAATATCAGAATTTTGACAGTTTAGTAATTATACACGAGTAGACAGTCTTTATATACACAATGGTTTGAGAGAAAAACAGGAAATCGAGAAAATATTAATAAATGAATTTTTGGAATTTGTCAAAATTCAAACAAAATAATTGTTAGAAACTGTAAAAATAGTACTTTTTGTAAATCTAATAGTCAAAGTTTAAAGATATTAACTTAAGTATTCAGAATGTTATAAGCATTTGAAAACATTGAATTCATGATATTTCGTCAAAATTACTATGTAAAACACTTTTTTAGTGTTTATGAAATTTAATATGAAATTGTAAATAAAATTAAATGAAACCTTAAAAATATTACTCATTCTCAATCTTATGATCAAGGTTTGTATATAATAACTTAAGTATTCAGTATTTTACTATCATTTGAAATAAATCTATTAAAATAAATCATTAAAATTATCATAAAAAACACATTTTTAGTGTTTATGAAATATCATATTAAATTGTAAATATAATTAAATGAAACCTTAAAAATATTACTCATTCTCAATCTTATGGTCAAGGTTTGAAGATAATAACATAAGAATTCAGTATTTTACTAGCATTTAAAAACATTGAATTCATGATATTTTGTCAAAATTACTATGTAACACACTTTTTTAGTGTTTATGAAATTTAATATGAAATTGTAAACAAAATTAAATGAAACCTTAAAAATATTACACTCTTTCAATCTTATGGTCAAGGTTTGAATATTATAACTTAAGAATTCAGTTTGTTATAAGTATTTGAAAAAAATGTATTAATAAAATTTCATCAAAATTAACTTATAAACCATTTTTTTAGTGTTCATGAAATTATAAATGAAATTAAATGAAACCTTATAATTATTACACATTCTCAATCTTATGTTAAAGGTTTGAATATTATAACTTAAGCAACCAGTATTTTACTAGCATTTGAATACATTGAATTTATGACATTTCGTCAAAATGAATATATAAAACATGTTTTTTAGTGATTATGAAATATCATATTAAATGGTAAATAAAATTTAATGAAACCTTAAAAATATTACTCTTTCTCAATCTTATGGTCAAGGTTTGAATATTATAACTTAAGAATTCAGTTTGTTATAAGCATTTGAAAACATCGAATTTTTAATAATTAGTTAAAATTAACTTATAAATAACTTTTTTAGTGTTTATGAAATTTTTTAAGAAATTGTAAATATAATAAGTGAAAACGGTTAATATATTACATATTCCCAAACTAATGGTCAAGGTTTGAAGATAATAACTTAAGAATTCAGTATTTTACAAGCATTTGAAAAAAACATATTTATAATATTTCGTCAAAATTATCATATAAAACACATTTTTAGTATTTATGAAATATCATATTAAATTGTAAATATAATTAAATGAAACCTTAAAAATATTACACATTCTCAATCTTTTGGTAAAAATTTGAATAGAATAACTTAAGAATTCAGCTAGTTATAAGTATTTGAAAACATCGAATTTTTAATAATTAGTTAAAATTAACTTATAAATAACTTTTTTAGTGTTTATGAAATTTTTTAAGAAATTGTAAATATAATAAGTGAAAACGGTTAATATATTACATATTTCCAAACTAATGTTCAAGGTTTGAATAGAATAACTTAAGAATTCAGTATGTTATAAGCATTTGAAAACATTGAGTTCATGATATTTGGTCAAAATTACTATGTAAAACACTTTTTTAGTAATTATGAAATATCATATTAAATTGTAAATATAATTAAATGAAACCTTAAAAATATTACTCATTCTCAATCTTATGATCAAGGTTTGTTTATAATAACTTAAGTATTCAGTATTTTACTATCATTTGAAATAAATCTATTAAAATAAATCATTAAAATTATCATAAAAAACACATTTTTAGTGTTTATGAAATATCATATGAAATTGTAAATATAATTAAATGAACCCTTAAAAATATTACTTTTTGTCAATCTTATGTTAAAGGTTTGAATATAATAACTTAAGAAATCAGTATTTTACTAGCATTTGAAAACAACATATTTATTATATTTCGTCAAAATTATCATATAAAACACATTTTTAGTATTTATGAAATATCATATTAAATTGTAAATATAATTAAATGAAACCTTAAAAATATTACACATTCTCAATCTTATGGTCAAGGTTTGAAGATAATAACATAAGAATTCAATTTGTTATAAGTATTTGAAAAAAATGTATTAATAAAATTTCATCAAAATTAACTTATTAACCATATTTTTAATGTTCATGAAATTATAAATGAAATTAAATGAAACCTTATAATTATTACACATTCTCAATCTTATGTTAAAGGTTTGAATATTATAACTTAAGAAATCAGTATTTTACTGGCATTTGAAAACATAGAATTTATGACATTTCGTCAAAATGAACATATAAAACATGTTTTTTAGTGATTATGAAATATCATATTAAATTTTGTAAATAAAATTTAATGAAACCTTAAAAATATTCCTCTTTCTCAATCTTATGGTCAAGTTTTGAATATTATAACTTAAGAATTCTGTTTGTTATAAGCATTTGAAAACATTGAATTTATAATAATTTGTAAAATTAAAATATAAAACACTTTTTTAGTGTTTATGAAATATCTGGTTAAATAATTGAGCTTGTTCTAATTAATGGTAATAATAATTCATTTTCTAAATATAATGGTAAGATTTCAAGACAATAACATTGAAATTCAGTGTTTTATAAGCAAATTAAAATTATGAATTTTTTTGAATTTGTAAAAATAAACATAAATTTCAGCTCTACATAGTGTTTATGAAATATTATGAAAAGTGTAATTAATAATTGATGGAAACGGTATTAATAACTAATATTCTAACTCTAATGGTTCAGGTTTGAAGATATAAACTTAAAAACTCAGTATTTTATATGCATTTCAAAAAATGAATATATAACATTTTGTCAAAATGAACATATAAAACATGTTTTTTAGTGTTATGGAATATCTGGTTAAATGATTGAGCTTGTTCTAAGTAATGGTAAAAATAATTCATATTCTAAATCTAATGGTCCAGGTTTGAAGATATAAACATAAAAATTCAGTGTTTTAGAGAGAATTTAAAACTATGAATTTATTTGAATGTGTAAAAATTAACATATAAAACATGTTTTTAGTGTTTATGAAATATCATATTAAATTGTAAATATAATTAAATGAAACCTTAAAAATATTACTCATTCTCAATCTTATGGTCAAGGTTTGAAGATAATAACATAAGAATTCAGTATTTTCCTAGCATTTGAAAAAAACGAATTTATAATATTTCGTCAAAATTATCATAAAAACCACATTTTTAGTGTTTATACATTAACAAATTGAGATGAAATCTATTGTGAGAAGATAAGTCTTTTGTTGTCACTTAAAATTGCATTTTTGAGAAATAAAGTTATTTATTTAGATTTTATCCATCCCTGATGTTGATAAGCGGATTATCATTAAATTATTGGTGTTCATTTTTAATGATAATGTCCGAAACGATGGTTGATGAAAAATATGTTTGTCTATTTACCGGTGTTGTTAAAAACACAAATTAACTTCATAAAAAAATATCAGAATTTTGACAGTTTAGTAATTATACACGAGTAGACAGTCTTTATATACACAATGGTTTGAGAGAAAAACAGGAAATCGAGAAAATATTAATAAATGAATTTTTGGAATTTGTCAAAATTCAAACAAAATAATTGTTAGAAACTGTAAAAATAGTACTTTTTGTAAATCTAATAGTCAAAGTTTAAAGATATTAACTTAAGTATTCAGAATGTTATAAGCATTTGAAAACATTGAATTCATGATATTTCTTCAAAATTACTATGTAAAACACTTTTTTAGTGTTTATGAAATTTAATATGAAATTGTAAATAAAATTAAATGAAACCTTAAAAATATTACTCATTCTCAATCTTATGATCAAGGTTTGTATATAATAACTTAAGTATTCAGTATTTTACTATCATTTGAAATAAATCTATTAAAATAAATCATTAAAATTATCATAAAAAACACATTTTTAGTGTTTATGAAATATCATATTAAATTGTAAATATAAGTAAATGAAACCTTAAAAATATTACTCATTCTCAATCTTATGATCAAGGTTTGTATATAATAACTTAAGTATTCAATTTGTTATAAGTATTTGAAAAAAATATATTTATAAAATTTCGTCAAAATTAACTTATTAAACACTTTTTGAGTGTTTATGAAATTTTTTATGAAATTGTAAATATAATAATTGAATACGGTTAAAATATTACATATTCCCAAACTAATGGTCAAGGTTTGAAGATAATAACTTAAGAATTCAGTATTTTACTAGCATTTGAAAAAAACGTATATATAATATTTCGTCAAAATTATCATAAAAAACACATTTTTAGTGTTTATGAAATATCATATGAAATTGTAAATATAATTAAATTAGACCTTAAAAATATTACTCTTTCTCAATCTTATGATCAAGGTTTGTATATAATAACTTAAGTATTCAGTATTTTACTATCATTTGAAATAAATCTATTAAAATAAATCATTAAAATTATCTTAAAAAACACATTTTTAGTGTTTATGAAATTTTTTATGAAATTGTAAATATAATAATTGAATACCGTTAAAATATTACATATTCACAAACTAATGGTCAAGGTTTGAATATAATAACTTAAGAAATCAGTATTTCACTAGCATTTGAAAAAAACATATTTATAATATTTCGTCAAAATTATCATATAAAACACATTTTTAGTAATTATGAAATATCATATTAAATTGTAAATATAATTAAATGAAACCTTAATAATATTACACATTCTCAATCTTTTGGTAAAGTTTTGAAGATAATAACTTAAGAATTCAGTATGTTATAAGCATTTGAAAACATTGAATTCATGATATTTCGTCAAAATTACTATGTAAAACACTTTTTTAGTGCTTATGAAATATCTGGTTAAATAATTGAGCTTGTTCTAATTAATGGTAATAATAATTCATTTTCTAAATATAATGGTAAGATTTCAAGACAATAACATTGAAATTCAGTGTTTTATAAGCAAATTAAAATTATGAATTTTTTTGAATTTGTAAAAATAAACATAAATTTCAGCTCTACATAGAGTTTATGAAATATTATGAAAAGTGTAATTAATAATTGATGGAAACAGTATTAATAATTAATATTCTAACTCTAATGGTTCAGGTTTGAAGATATAAACTTAAAAACTCAATATTTTATAACCATTTCAAAAAATGAATTTAAAACCTTATGTCAAAATTAATATATCAAACATGTTTTATAGTGATTATGGGATGTCAGGTTAAATGATTCATATTATTCTAAGTAATGATAATTATAATTCATTTTCTTAATCTAATGGTCTAAATCTCAAGACAATAACATTAAAATATAGTGTTTTATAAGCAATTTAAAAATGTGATTTTTTGGAATTTGTAAAAATTAACATATAAAACATGTTTTTAGTGTTTATGAAATATCATATTAAATTGTAAATATAATTAAATGAAACCTTAAAAATATTACTCATTCTCAATCTTATGATCAAGGTTTGTATATAATAACTTAAGTATTCAGTATTTTACTATCATTTGAAATAAATCTATTAAAATAAATCATTAAAATTATCATAAAAAACACATTTTTAGTGTTTATAAAATATCATATTAAATTGTAAATATAATTAAATGAAACCTTTTTGTTTGAATATTATAACTTAAGAAATCAGTATTTTACTAGCATTTGAAAACATTGAATTTATGACATTTTTCGTCAAAATGAACATATAAAACATGTTTTTTAGTGATTATGAAATATCATATTAAATTGTAAATAAAATTAAATGAAACCTTAATAATATTGCTCTTTCTCAATCTTAAGGTCAAGGTTTGAAGATGTTAACTTATGAATTCAGTATGTTATAAGCATTTAAAAACATTGAATTCATGATATTTTGTCAAAATTACTATGTAAAAAAATTTTTAAGTGTTTATGAAATTTAATATGAAATTGTAAATAAAATTAAAAGAAACCTTAAAAAAATTACGAATTTTCAATCTTATGATAAAGTTTTGAATATAATGACTTAAGAAATCAGTATTTTACTAGCATTTGAAAACATTGAATTTATGACTTTTAGTTAAAATTATCATATAAAACACATTTTTAGTATTTATGAAATATCATATTAAATTGTAAATATAATTAAATGAAACCTTAAAAATATAACACATTCTCAATCTTATGTTAAAGGTTTGAATATTATAACTTAAGAATTCAGTTTGTTATAAGCATTTGAAAACATTGAATTTATTATAATTTGTAAAATTAACTTATAAAACACTTTTTTAGTATTTAAGAAATTTTTTATGAAATTGTAAATATAACAATTGAATACGGTTAAAATATTACATATTCCCAAACTAATGGTCAAGGTTTGAAGATATTAACTTAAGTATTCAGAATGTTATAAGCATTTGAAAACATTGAATTCATGATATTTCGTCAAAATTACTATGTAAAACACTTTTTTAGTGTTTATGAAATTTAATATGAAATTGTAAATAAAATTAAATGAAACCTTAAAAATATTACTTTTTCTCAATCTTATGTTAAAGGTTTGAATATAATAACTTAAGAAATCAGTATTTTACTAGCATTTGAAAAAAACATATTTATTATATTTCGTCAAAATTATCATATAAAACACATTTTTAGTATTTATGAAATATCATATTAAATTGTAAATATAATTAAATGAAACCTTAAAAATATAACACATTCTCAATCTTATGTTAAAGGTTTGAATATAATAACTTAAGAAATCAGTATTTTACTAGCATTTGAAAACAACATATTTATTATATTTCGTCAAAATTATCATATAAAACACATTTTTAGTATTTATGAAATATCATATTAAATTGTAAATATAATTAAATGAAACCTTAAAAATATTACACATTCTCAATCTTATGGTCAAGGTTTGAAGATAATAACTTAAGAATTCAATTTGTTATAAGTATTTGAAAAAAATGTATTAATAAAATTTCATCAAAATTAACTTATAAACCATTTTTTTAGTGTTCATGAAATTATAAATGAAATTAAATGAAACCTTATAAATATTACACATTCTTAATCTTATGTTAAAGGTTTGAATATTATAACTTAAGAAATCAGTATTTTACTAGCATTTGAAAACATTGAATTTATGACATTTCGTCAAAATGAACATATAAAACATGTTTTTTAGTGATTATGAAATATCATATTACATTGTAAATATAATTAAATGAAACCTTAAAAATATTACTCTTTCTCAATCTTATGGTCAAGGTTTGAATATTATAACTTAAGAATTCAGTTTGTTATAAGCATTTGAAAACATTGAATTTATTATAATTTGTAAAATTAACTTATAAAACACTTTTTTAGTATTTAAGAAATTTTTTATGAAATTGTAAATATAACAATTGAATACGGTTAAAATATTACATATTCCCAAACTAATGGTCAAGGTTTGAAGATATTAACTTAAGTATTCAGAATGTTATAAGCATTTGAAAACATTGAATTCATGATATTTCGTCAAAATTACTATGTAAAACACTTTTTTAGTGTTTATGAAATTTAATATAAAATTGTAAATAAAATTAAATGAAACCTTAAAAATATTACTTTTTCTCAATCTTATGTTAAAGGTTTGAATATAATAACTTAAGAAATCAGTATTTTACTAGCATTTGAAAAAAACATATTTATTATATTTCGTCAAAATTATCATATAAAACACATTTTTAGTATTTATGAAATATCATATTAAATTGTAAATATAATTAAATGAAACCTTAATAATATTGCTCTTTCTCAATCTTAAGGTCAAGGTTTGAAGATGTTAACTTATGAATTCAGTATGTTATAAGCATTTAAAAACATTGAATTCATGATATTTTGTCAAAATTACTATGTAAAAAAATTTTTAAGTGTTTATGAAATTTAATATGAAATTGTAAATAAAATTAAAAGAAACCTTAAAAAAATTACGAATTTTCAATCTTATGATAAAGTTTTGAATATAATGACTTAAGAAATCAGTATTTTACTAGCATTTGAAAACATTGAATTTATGACATTTAGTTAAAATTACTATGTAAAACATATTTTTAGTGTTTATGAAATTTTAAATAAAATTAAATGAAACCTTAAAAATATTACAAATTCTCAATCTTATGATAAAGGTTTGAATAAAATAACTTAAAAATTCAGTATCTTACTAGCATTTCAAAAAAACATATTTATAATATTTCGTCAAAATTATCATATAAAACACATTTTTAGTATTTATGAAATATCATATTAAATTGTAAATATAATTAAATGAAACCTTAAAAATATAACACATTCTCAATCTTATGGTCAAGGTTTGAATATTATAACTTAAGAATTCAGTTTGTTATAAGCATTTGAAAACATTGAATTTATTATAATTTGTAAAATTAACTTATAAAACACTTTTTTAGTATTTAAGAAATTTTTTATGAAATTGTAAATATAACAATTGAATACGGTTAAAATATTACATATTCCCAAACTAATGGTCAAGGTTTGAAGATATTAACTTAAGTATTCAGAATGTTATAAGCATTTGAAAACATTGAATTCATGATATTTCGTCAAAATTACTATGTAAAACACTTTTTTAGTGTTTATGAAATTTAATATGAAATTGTAAATAAAATTAAATGAAACCTTAAAAATATTACTTTTTCTCAATCTTATGTTAAAGGTTTGAATATAATAACTTAAGAAATCAGTATTTTACTAGCATTTGAAAAAAACATATTTATTATATTTCGTCAAAATTATCATATAAAACACATTTTTAGTATTTATGAAATATCATATTAAATTGTAAATATAATTAAATGAAACCTTAAAAATATAACACATTCTCAATCTTATGTTAAAGGTTTGAATATAATAACTTAAGAAATCAGTATTTTACTAGCATTTGAAAACAACATATTTATTATATTTCGTCAAAATTATCATATAAAACACATTTTTAGTATTTATGAAATATCATATTAAATTGTAAATATAATTAAATGAAACCTTAAAAATATTACTCTTTCTCAATCTTATGGTCAAGGTTTGAATATTATAACTTAAGAATTCAGTTTGTTATAAGCATTTGAAAACATTGAATTTATTATAATTTGTAAAATTAACTTATAAAACACTTTTTTAGTATTTAAGAAATTTTTTATGAAATTGTAAATATAACAATTGAATACGGTTAAAATATTACATATTCCCAAACTAATGGTCAAGGTTTGAAGATATTAACTTAAGTATTCAGAATGTTATAAGCATTTGAAAACATTGAATTCATGATATTTCGTCAAAATTACTATGTAAAACACTTTTTTAGTGTTTATGAAATTTAATATGAAATTGTAAATAAAATTAAATGAAACCTTAAAAATATTACTTTTTCTCAATCTTATGTTAAAGGTTTGAATATAATAACTTAAGAAATCAGTATTTTACTAGCATTTGAAAAAAACATATTTATTATATTTCGTCAAAATTATCATATAAAACACATTTTTAGTATTTATGAAATATCATATTAAATTGTAAATATAATTAAATGAAACCTTAAAAATATAACACATTCTCAATCTTATGTTAAAGGTTTGAATATAATAACTTAAGAAATCAGTATTTTACTAGCATTTGAAAACAACATATTTATTATATTTCGTCAAAATTATCATATAAAACACATTTTTAGTATTTATGAAATATCATATTAAATTGTAAATATAATTAAATGAAACCTTAAAAATATTACACATTCTCAATCTTATGGTCAAGGTTTGAAGATAATAACTTAAGAATTCAATTTGTTATAAGTATTTGAAAAAAATGTATTAATAAAATTTCATCAAAATTAACTTATAAACCATTTTTTTAGTGTTCATGAAATTATAAATGAAATTAAATGAAACCTTATAAATATTACACATTCTTAATCTTATGTTAAAGGTTTGAATATTATAACTTAAGAAATCAGTATTTTACTAGCATTTGAAAACATTGAATTTATGACATTTCGTCAAAATGAACATATAAAACACATTTTTAGTATTTATGAAATATCATATTAAATTGTAAATATAATTAAATGAAACCTTAAAAATATAACACATTCTCAATCTTATGTTAAAGGTTTGAATATAATAACTTAAGAAATCAGTATTTTACTAGCATTTGAAAACAACATATTTATTATATTTCGTCAAAATTATCATATAAAACACATTTTTAGTATTTATGAAATATCATATTAAATTGTAAATATAATTAAATGAAACCTTAAAAATATTACTCTTTCTCAATCTTATGGTCAAGGTTTGAATATTATAACTTAAGAATTCAGTTTGTTATAAGCATTTGAAAACATTGAATTTATTATAATTTGTAAAATTAACTTATAAAACACTTTTTTAGTATTTAAGAAATTTTTTATGAAATTGTAAATATAACAATTGAATACGGTTAAAATATTACATATTCCCAAACTAATGGTCAAGGTTTGAAGATATTAACTTAATTATTCAGAATGTTATAAGCATTTGAAAACATTGAATTCATGATATTTCGTCAAAATTACTATGTAAAACACTTTTTTAGTGTTTATGAAATTTAATATGAAATTGTAAATAAAATTAAATGAAACCTTAAAAATATTACTTTTTCTCAATCTTATGTTAAAGGTTTGAATATAATAACTTAAGAAATCAGTATTTTACTAGCATTTGAAAAAAACTTATTTATTATATTTCGTCAAAATTATCATATAAAACACATTTTTAGTATTTATGAAATATCATATTAAATTGTAAATATAATTAAATGAAACCTTAAAAATATAACACATTCTCAATCTTATGTTAAAGGTTTGAATATAATAACTTAAGAAATCAGTATTTTACTAGCATTTGAAAACAACATATTTATTATATTTCGTCAAAATTATCATATAAAACACATTTTTAGTATTTATGAAATATCATATTAAATTGTAAATATAATTAAATGAAACCTTAAAAATATTACACATTCTCAATCTTATGGTCAAGGTTTGAAGATAATAACTTAAGAATTCAATTTGTTATAAGTATTTGAAAAAAATGTATTAATAAAATTTCATCAAAATTAACTTATAAACCATTTTTTTAGTGTTCATGAAATTATAAATGAAATTAAATGAAACCTTATAAATATTACACATTCTTAATCTTATGTTAAAGGTTTGAATATTATAACTTAAGAAATCAGTATTTTACTAGCATTTGAAAACATTGAATTTATGACATTTCGTCAAAATGAACATATAAAACATGTTTTTTAGTGATTATGAAATATCATATTACATTGTAAATATAATTAAATGAAACCTTAAAAATATTACTCTTTCTCAATCTTATGGTCAAGGTTTGAATATTATAACTTAAGAATTCAGTTTGTTATAAGCATTTGAAAACATTGAATTTATTATAATTTGTAAAATTAACTTATAAAACACTTTTTTAGTATTTAAGAAATTTTTTATGAAATTGTAAATATAACAATTGAATACGGTTAAAATATTACATATTCCCAAACTAATGGTCAAGGTTTGAAGATATTAACTTAAGTATTCAGAATGTTATAAGCATTTGAAAACATTGAATTCATGATATTTCGTCAAAATTACTATGTAAAACACTTTTTTAGTGTTTATGAAATTTAATATAAAATTGTAAATAAAATTAAATGAAACCTTAAAAATATTACTTTTTCTCAATCTTATGTTAAAGGTTTGAATATAATAACTTAAGAAATCAGTATTTTACTAGCATTTGAAAAAAACATATTTATTATATTTCGTCAAAATTATCATATAAAACACATTTTTAGTATTTATGAAATATCATATTAAATTGTAAATATAATTAAATGAAACCTTAAAAATATAACACATTCTCAATCTTATGTTAAAGGTTTGAATATAATAACTTAAGAAATCAGTATTTTACTAGCATTTGAAAACAACATATTTATTATATTTCGTCAAAATTATCATATAAAACACATTTTTAGTATTTATGAAATATCATATTAAATTGTAAATATAATTAAATGAAACCTTAAAAATATAACACATTCTCAATCTTATGTTAAAGGTTTGAATATAATAACTTAAGAAATCAGTATTTTACTAGCATTTGAAAACAACATATTTATTATATTTCGTCAAAATTATCATATAAAACACATTTTTAGTATTTATGAAATATCATATTAAATTGTAAATATAATTAAATGAAACCTTAAAAATATTACTCTTTCTCAATCTTATGGTCAAGGTTTGAATATTATAACTTAAGAATTCAGTTTGTTATAAGCATTTGAAAACATTGAATTTATTATAATTTGTAAAATTAACTTATAAAACACTTTTTTAGTATTTAAGAAATTTTTTATGAAATTGTAAATATAACAATTGAATACGGTTAAAATATTACATATTCCCAAACTAATGGTCAAGGTTTGAAGATATTAACTTAAGTATTCAGAATGTTATAAGCATTTGAAAACATTGAATTCATGATATTTCGTCAAAATTACTATGTAAAACACTTTTTTAGTGTTTATGAAATTTAATATGAAATTGTAAATAAAATTAAATGAAACCTTAAAAATATTACTTTTTCTCAATCTTATGTTAAAGGTTTGAATATAATAACTTAAGAAATCAGTATTTTACTAGCATTTGAAAAAAACATATTTATTATATTTCGTCAAAATTATCATATAAAACACATTTTTAGTATTTATGAAATATCATATTAAATTGTAAATATAATTAAATGAAACCTTAATAATATTGCTCTTTCTCAATCTTAAGGTCAAGGTTTGAAGATGTTAACTTATGAATTCAGTATGTTATAAGCATTTAAAAACATTGAATTCATGATATTTTGTCAAAATTACTATGTAAAAAAATTTTTAAGTGTTTATGAAATTTAATATGAAATTGTAAATAAAATTAAAAGAAACCTTAAAAAAATTACGAATTTTCAATCTTATGATAAAGTTTTGAATATAATGACTTAAGAAATCAGTATTTTACTAGCATTTGAAAACATTGAATTTATGACATTTAGTTAAAATTACTATGTAAAACATATTTTTAGTGTTTATGAAATTTTAAATAAAATTAAATGAAACCTTAAAAATATTACAAATTCTCAATCTTATGATAAAGGTTTGAATAAAATAACTTAAAAAATCAGTATCTTACTAGCATTTCAAAAAAACATATTTATAATATTTCGTCAAAATTATCATATAAAACACATTTTTAGTATTTATGAAATATCATATTAAATTGTAAATATAATTAAATGAAACCTTAAAAATATAACACATTCTCAATCTTATGGTCAAGGTTTGAATATTATAACTTAAGAATTCAGTTTGTTATAAGCATTTGAAAACATTGAATTTATTATAATTTGTAAAATTAACTTATAAAACACTTTTTTAGTATTTAAGAAATTTTTTATGAAATTGTAAATATAACAATTGAATACGGTTAAAATATTACATATTCCCAAACTAATGGTCAAGGTTTGAAGATATTAACTTAAGTATTCAGAATGTTATAAGCATTTGAAAACATTGAATTCATGATATTTCGTCAAAATTACTATGTAAAACACTTTTTTAGTGTTTATGAAATTTAATATGAAATTGTAAATAAAATTAAATGAAACCTTAAAAATATTACTTTTTCTCAATCTTATGTTAAAGGTTTGAATATAATAACTTAAGAAATCAGTATTTTACTAGCATTTGAAAAAAACATATTTATTATATTTCGTCAAAATTATCATATAAAACACATTTTTAGTATTTATGAAATATCATATTAAATTGTAAATATAATTAAATGAAACCTTAAAAATATAACACATTCTCAATCTTATGTTAAAGGTTTGAATATAATAACTTAAGAAATCAGTATTTTACTAGCATTTGAAAACAACATATTTATTATATTTCGTCAAAATTATCATATAAAACACATTTTTAGTATTTATGAAATATCATATTAAATTGTAAATATAATTAAATGAAACCTTAAAAATATAACACATTCTCAATCTTATGTTAAAGGTTTGAATATAATAACTTAAGAAATCAGTATTTTACTAGCATTTGAAAACAACATATTTATTATATTTCGTCAAAATTATCATATAAAACACATTTTTAGTATTTATGAAATATCATATTAAATTGTAAATATAATTAAATGAAACCTTAAAAATATTACTCTTTCTCAATCTTATGGTCAAGGTTTGAATATTATAACTTAAGAATTCAGTTTGTTATAAGCATTTGAAAACATTGAATTTATCATAATTTGTAAAATTAACTTATAAAACACTTTTTTAGTATTTAAGAAATTTTTTATGAAATTGTAAATATAACAATTGAATACGGTTAAAATATTACATATTCCCAAACTAATGGTCAAGGTTTGAAGATATTAACTTAAGTATTCAGAATGTTATAAGCATTTGAAAACATTGAATTCATGATATTTCGTCAAAATTACTATGTAAAACACTTTTTTAGTGTTTATGAAATTTAATATGAAATTGTAAATAAAATTAAATGAAACCTTAAAAATATTACTTTTTCTCAATCTTATGTTAAAGGTTTGAATATAATAACTTAAGAAATCAGTATTTTACTAGCATTTGAAAAAAACATATTTATTATATTTCGTCAAAATTATCATATAAAACACATTTTTAGTATTTATGAAATATCATATTAAATTGTAAATATAATTAAATGAAACCTTAATAATATTGCTCTTTCTCAATCTTAAGGTCAAGGTTTGAAGATGTTAACTTATGAATTCAGTATGTTATAAGCATTTAAAAACATTGAATTCATGATATTTTGTCAAAATTACTATGTAAAAAAATTTTTAAGTGTTTATGAAATTTAATATGAAATTGTAAATAAAATTAAATGAAACCTTAAAAATATTACTTTTTCTCAATCTTATGATAAAGTTTTGAATATAATGACTTAAGAAATCAGTATTTTACTAGCATTTGAAAACATTGAATTTATGACATTTAGTTAAAATTACTATGTAAAACATATTTTTAGTGTTTATGAAATTTTAAATAAAATTAAATGAAACCTTAAAAATATTACAAATTCTCAATCTTATGATAAAGGTTTGAATAAAATAACTTAAAAAATCAGTATCTTACTAGCATTTCAAAAAAACATATTTATAATATTTCGTCAAAATTATCATATAAAACACATTTTTAGTATTTATGAAATATCATATTAAATTGTAAATATAATTAAATGAAACCTTAAAAATATAACACATTCTCAATCTTATGTTAAAGGTTTGAATATAATAACTTAAGAAATCAGTATTTTACTAGCATTTGAAAACAACATATTTATTATATTTCGTCAAAATTATCATATAAAACACATTTTTAGTATTTATGAAATATCATATTAAATTGTAAATATAATTAAATGAAACCTTAAAAATATAACACATTCTCAATCTTATGTTAAAGGTTTGAATATAATAACTTAAGAAATCAGTATTTTACTAGCATTTGAAAACAACATATTTATTATATTTCGTCAAAATTATCATATAAAACACATTTTTAGTATTTATGAAATATCATATTAAATTGTAAATATAATTAAATGAAACCTTAAAAATATTACTCTTTCTCAATCTTATGGTCAAGGTTTGAATATTATAACTTAAGAATTCAGTTTGTTATAAGCATTTGAAAACATTGAATTTATCATAATTTGTAAAATTAACTTATAAAACACTTTTTTAGTATTTAAGAAATTTTTTATGAAATTGTAAATATAACAATTGAATACGGTTAAAATATTACATATTCCCAAACTAATGGTCAAGGTTTGAAGATATTAACTTAAGTATTCAGAATGTTATAAGCATTTGAAAACATTGAATTCATGATATTTCGTCAAAATTACTATGTAAAACACTTTTTTAGTGTTTATGAAATTTAATATGAAATTGTAAATAAAATTAAATGAAACCTTAAAAATATTACTTTTTCTCAATCTTATGTTAAAGGTTTGAATATAATAACTTAAGAAATCAGTATTTTACTAGCATTTGAAAAAAACATATTTATTATATTTCGTCAAAATTATCATATAAAACACATTTTTAGTATTTATGAAATATCATATTAAATTGTAAATATAATTAAATGAAACCTTAATAATATTGCTCTTTCTCAATCTTAAGGTCAAGGTTTGAAGATGTTAACTTATGAATTCAGTATGTTATAAGCATTTAAAAACATTGAATTCATGATATTTTGTCAAAATTACTATGTAAAAAAATTTTTAAGTGTTTATGAAATTTAATATGAAATTGTAAATAAAATTAAATGAAACCTTAAAAATATTACTTTTTCTCAATCTTATGATAAAGTTTTGAATATAATGACTTAAGAAATCAGTATTTTACTAGCATTTGAAAACATTGAATTTATGACATTTAGTTAAAATTACTATGTAAAACATATTTTTAGTGTTTATGAAATTTTAAATAAAATTAAATGAAACCTTAAAAATATTACAAATTCTCAATCTTATGATAAAGGTTTGAATAAAATAACTTAAAAAATCAGTATCTTACTAGCATTTCAAAAAAACATATTTATAATATTTCGTCAAAATTATCATATAAAACACATTTTTAGTATTTATGAAATATCATATTAAATTGTAAATATAATTAAATGAAACCTTAAAAATATAACACATTCTCAATCTTATGTTAAAGGTTTGAATATAATAACTTAAGAAATCAGTATTTTACTAGCATTTGAAAACAACATATTTATTATATTTCGTCAAAATTATCATATAAAACACATTTTTAGTATTTATGAAATATCATATTAAATTGTAAATATAATTAAATGAAACCTTAAAAATATAACACATTCTCAATCTTATGTTAAAGGTTTGAATATAATAACTTAAGAAATCAGTATTTTACTAGCATTTGAAAACAACATATTTATTATATTTCGTCAAAATTATCATATAAAACACATTTTTAGTATTTATGAAATATCATATTAAATTGTAAATATAATTAAATGAAACCTTAAAAATATTACTCTTTCTCAATCTTATGGTCAAGGTTTGAATATTATAACTTAAGTATTCAGAATGTTATAAGCATTTGAAAACATTGAATTCATGATATTTCGTCAAAATTACTATGTAAAACACTTTTTTAGTGTTTATGAAATTTAATATGAAATTGTAAATAAAATTAAATGAAACCTTAAAAATATTACTTTTTCTCAATCTTATGTTAAAGGTTTGAATATAATAACTTAAGAAATCAGTATTTTACTCGCATTTGAAAAAAATGTATTTATAAAATTTCGTCAAAATTACTATGTAAAACACTTTTTAGTGTTTATTAAATTTTTTATGAAATTGTAAATATAATTAAATGAAACCTTAAAAAAATTACATATTCTCAATCTTATGGTCAAGGTTTGAAGATAATAACTTATGAATTCAATTTGTTATAAGTATTTGAAAAAAATATATTTATAAAATTTCGTCAAGATTAACTTATGAAACACTTTATTAGTGTACATGAAATTGTAAATGAAATTAAATGAAACCTTAAAAATATTACACATTCTCAATCTTATGTTAAAGGTTTGAATATAATAACTTAACAATTCAGTTTGTTATAAGTATTTGAAAACATTGAATTTATAATAATTTGTTAAAATTATTTTTTAAAACACTTTTTTAGTCTTTATGAAATTTTTTATGATATTGTAAATATAATAAGTGAAAACGGTTAAAATATTACATATTCCTAAATTAATGGTCAAGGTTTGAAGATAACAACTTAAGAATTCAGTATTTTACTAGCATTTGAAAAAAATGTATTTATAAAATTTCGTCAAAATTACTATGTAAAACACGTTTTAGTATTTATGAAATTTTTTATGATATTGTAAATATAATAAGTGAAAACGGTTAAAATATTACATATTCCTAAATTAATGGTCAAGGTTTGAAGATAACAACTTAAGAATTCAGTATTTTACTAGCATTTGAAAAAAACGTATATATAATATTTCGTCAAAATTATCATAAAAAAACACATTTTTAGTGTTTATGAAATGTCATATGAAATTGTAAATATAATTAAATTAGACCTTAATAATAATACTCTTTCTCAATCTTATGGTCAAGGTTTGAAGATGTTAACTTAAGAATACAGTATGTTATAAGCATTTGAAAACATTGAATTCATGATATTTTGTCAAAATTATTATGTAAAAAAATTTTTTAGTGTTTATGAAATTTAATATGAAATTGTAAATAAAATTAAAAGAAACCTTAAAAATATAACACATTCTAAATCTTATGATAAAGTTTTGAATATAATGACTTAAGAAATCAGCATTTTACTAGCATTTGAAAACATTGAATTTATGATATTTCGTCAAAATTTACATATAAAACACCTTTTTAGTGTTTATGAAATATCATATTAAATTGTAAACATAATAAAATGAAACTTTAATAATATTACTCTTTCTCAATCCTATGGTCAAGGTTTGAAGATGTTAAATTAAGAATTCAGTATTTTACTAGCATTTGAAAAAAATGTATTTATAATATTTAGTCAAAATTTACATATAAAACACCTTTTTAGTGTTTATGAAATATCATATTAAATTGTAAACATAATTAAATGAAACCTTAAAAATATTATTCTTACTCAATCGTATGGTCAATGTTTGAATATAATAACTTAAGAATTCAGTATTTTACTCGCATTTGAAAAAAATGTATTTATAAAATTTCGTCAAAATTACTATGTAAAACACGTTTTAGTATTTATGAAATTTTTTATGATATTGTAAATATAATAAGTGAAAACGGTTAAAATATTACATATTCCTAAATTAATGGTCATGGTTTGAAGATAATAACTTAAGAATTCAGTATTTTACTAGCATTTGAAAAAAATGTATTTATAATATTTAGTCAACATTTACATATAAAACACCTTTTTAGTGTTTATGAAGTATCATATTAAATTGTAAACATAATTAAATGAAACTTTAATAATATTACTCTTTCTCAATCCTATGGTCAAGGTTTGAAGATGTTAAATTAAGAATTCAGTATTTTACTAGCATTTGAAAAAAATGTATTTATAATATTTAGTCAAAATTTACATATAAAACACCTTTTTAGTGTTTATGAAATATCATATTAAATTGTAAACATAATTAAATGAAACCTTAAAAATATTATTCTTACTCAATCGTATGGTCAATGTTTGAATATAATAACTTAAGAATTCAGTATTTTACTCGCGTTTGAAAAAAATGTATTTATAAAATTTCGTCAAAATTACTATGTAAAACATGTTTTAGTATTTAAGAAATTTTTTATGATATTGTAAATATAATAAGTGAAAACAGTTAAAATATTACATATTCCTAAATTAATGGTCATGGTTTGAAGATAATAACTTAAGAATTCAGTATTTTACTAGCATTTGAAAAAAATGTATTTAAAATATTTAGTCAAAATTACAATGTAAAACACTTTTTAGTGTTTATGAAATTTTTTATGAAATTGTAAATATAATAAAATGAAACCTTAAAAAAATTACACATTCTCAATCTTATGTTAAAGGTTTGAATATAATATCTTAAGAATTCAGTATTTTAATAGCATTTGAAAACATTGAATTTATGATATTTCGTCAAAATTATCATATAAAACACATTTCTAGTGTTTATGAAATATCATATTAAATTGTAAATATAATTAAATGAAACCTTAAAAAAATTACACATTCTCAATCTTATGGTCAAGGTTTGAAGATAATAACTTAAAATTGAGTTTGTTATAAGTATTTGAAAACATTGAATTTATAATAATTCGTTAAAATTAACCTATAAATAACTTTTTTAGTGTTTATGAAATTTTTTAAGAAATTGTAAATATAATAAGTGAAGACGGTTAATATATTACATATTTCCAAACTAATGGTCAAGGTTTGAAGATAATAACTTAAGAATTCAGTTTTACTAGCATTTGAAAAAAACAAAATTATTATATTTTCGTCAAAATTATCATATAAATCACGTTTTTAGTGTTTATGAAATATCATATTAAATTGTAAATATAATTAAATGAAACCTTAAAAATATTATTCTTACTCAATCTTATGGTCAATGTGTGAGTATAATAACTTAAGAATTCAGTATTTTACTCGCATTTGAAAAAAATGTATTTATAAAAATTCGTCAAAATTACTATGTAAAACACTTTTTAGTGTTTATAAAATTTTTTATGATATTGTAAATATAATTAAATTAGACCTTAATAATAATACTCTTTCTCAATCTTATGGTCAAGGTTTGAAGATGTTAACTTAAGAATACAGTATGTTGTAAGCATTTGAAAACATTGAATTCATGATATTTTGTCAAAATTACTATGTAAAAAAATTTTTTAGTGTTTATGAAATTTAATATGAAATTGTAAATATAATTAAATGAAACCTTAAAAATATTACACATTCTCAATCTTATGGTCAAGGTTTGAAGATAATAACATAAGAATTCAATTTGTTATAAGTAATTGAAAAAAATGTATTAATAAAATTTCATCAAAATTAACTTATAAACCATTTTTTTATTGTTCATGAAATTATAAATGAAATTAAATGAAACCTTATAATTATTACACATTCTCAATCTTATGTTAAAGGTTTGAATATTATAACTTAAGAAATCAGTATTTTACTAGCATTTGAAAAAAAAGTATTTTTAATATTTAGTCAAAATTTACATATAAAACACCTTTTTAGTGTTTATGAAATATCATATTAAATTGTAAACATAATAAAATGAAACTTTAATAATATTACTCTTTCTCAATCCTATGGTCAAGGTTTGAAGATGTTAAATTAAGAATTCAGTATTTTACTAGCATTTGAAAAAAATGTATTTATAATATTTAGTCAAAATTTACATATAAAACACCTTTTTAGTGTTTATGAAATATCATATTAAACTGTAAACATAATTAAATGAAACCTTAAAAATATTATTCTTACTCAATCGTATGGTCAATGTTTGAATATAATAACTTAAGAATTCAGTATTTTACTCGCATTTGAAAAAAATGTATTTATAAAATTTCGTCAAAATTACTATGTAAAACACGTTTTAGTATTTATGAAATTTTTTATGATATTGTAAATATAATAAGTGAAAACGGTTAAAATATTACATATTCCTAAATTAATGGTCATGGTTTGAAGATAATAACTTAAGAATTCAGTATTTTACTAGCATTTGAAAAAAATGTATTTATAATATTTAGTCAACATTTACATATAAAACACCTTTTTAGTGTTTATGAAGTATCATATTAAATTGTAAACATAATTAAATGAAACTTTAATAATATTACTCTTTCTCAATCCTATGGTCAAGGTTTGAAGATGTTAAATTAAGAATTCAGTATTTTACTAGCATTTGAAAAAAATGTATTTATAATATTTAGTCAAAATTTACATATGAAACACTTTTTTAGTGTTTATGAAATATCATATTAAATTGTAAACATAATTAAATGAAACCTTAAAAATATTATTCTTACTCAATCGTATGGTCAATGTTTGAATATAATAACTTAAGAATTCAGTATTTTACTCGCATTTGAAAAAAATGTATTTATAAAATTTCGTCAAAATTACTATGTAAAACATGTTTTAGTATTTAAGAAATTTTTTATGATATTGTAAATATAATAAGTGAAAACGGTTAAAATATTACATATTCCTAAATTAATGGTCATGGTTTGAAGATAATAACTTAAGAATTCAGTATTTTACTAGCATTTGAAAAAAATGTATTTAAAATATTTAGTCAAAATTACAATGTAAAACACTTTTTAGTGTTTATGAAATTTTTTATGAAATTGTAAATATAATAAAATGAAACCTTAAAAAAATTACACATTCTCAATCTTATGTTAAAGGTTTGAATATAATATCTTAAGAATTCAGTATTTTAATAGCATTTGAAAACATTGAATTTATGATATTTCGTCAAAATTATCATATAAAACACATTTCTAGTGTTTATGAAATATCATATTAAATTGTAAATATAATTAAATGAAACCTTAAAAAAATTACACATTCTCAATCTTATGGTCAAGGTTTGAAGATAATAACTTAAAATTGAGTTTGTTATGAGTATTTGAAAACATTGAATTTATAATAATTCGTTAAAATTAACCTATAAATAACTTTTTTAGTGTTTATGAAATTTTTTAAGAAATTGTAAATATAATAAGTGAAGACGGTTAATATATTACATATTTCCAAACTAATGGTTAAGGTTTGAAGATAATAACTTAAGAATTCAGTTTTACTAGCATTTGAAAAAAACAAAATTATTATATTTTCGTCAAAATTATCATATAAATCACGTTTTTAGTGTTTATGAAATATCATATTAAATTGTAAATATAATTAAATGAAACCTTAAAAATATTATTCTTACTCAATCTTATGGTCAATGTGTGAGTATAATAACTTAAGAATTCAGTATTTAACTCGCATTTGAAAAAAATGTATTTATAAAAATTCGTCAAAATTACTATGTAAAACACTTTTTAGTGTTTATAAAATTTTTTATGATATTGTAAATATAATTAAATTAGACCTTAATAATAATACTCTTTCTCAATCTTATGGTCAAGGTTTGAAGATGTTAACTTAAGAATACAGTATGTTGTAAGCATTTGAAAACATTGAATTCATGATATTTTGTCAAAATTACTATGTAAAAAAATTTTTTAGTGTTTATGAAATTTAATATGAAATTGTAAATATAATTAAATGAAACCTTAAAAATATTACACATTCTCAATCTTATGGTCAAGGTTTGAAGATAATAACATAAGAATTCAATTTGTTATAAGTAATTGAAAAAAATGTATTAATAAAATTTCATCAAAATTAACTTATAAACCATTTTTTTATTGTTCATGAAATTATAAATGAAATTAAATGAAACCTTATAATTATTACACATTCTCAATCTTATGTTAAAGGTTTGAATATTATAACTTAAGAAATCAGTATTTTACTTGCATTTGAATACATTGAATTTATGACATTTCGTCAAAATGAACATATAAAACAGGTTTTTTAGTGATTATGAATTATCATATTAAATTGTAAATAAAATTTAATGAAACCTTAAAAATATTACTCTTTCTCAATCTTATGGTCAAGGTTTGAATATTATAACTTAAGAATTCAGTTTGTTATAAGCATTTGAAAACATTGAATTTATTATAATTTGTAAAATTAACTTATAAAACACTTTTTTAGTATTTAAGAAATTTTTTATGAAATTGTAAATATAACAATTGAATACGGTTAAAATATTACACATTCTCAATCTTATGGTCAAGGTTTGAATATTATAACTAAAGAATTCAGTTTGTTATAAGTATTTGAAAACATTGAATTTATAATAATTTGTTAAAATTATTTTTTAAAACACTTTTTTAGTCTTTATGAAATTTTTTATGATATTGTAAATATAATAAGTGAAAACGGTTAAAATATTACATATTCCTAAATTAATGGTCAAGGTTTGAAGATAATAACTTAAGAATTCAGTATTTTACTAGCATTTGAAAAAAACGTATATATAATATTTCGTCAAAATTATCATAAAAAACACATTTTTAGTGTTTATGAAATATCATATGAAATTGTAAATATAATTAAATTAGACCTTAATAATAATACTCTTTCTCAATCTTATGGTCAAGGTTTGAAGATGTTAACGTAAGAATACAGTATGTTATAAGCATTTGAAAACATTGAATTCATGATATTTTGTTAAAATTATTATGTAAAAAAATTTTTTAGTGTTTATGAAATTTAATATGAAATTGTAAATAAAATTAAAAGAAACCTTAAAAATATTACACATTCTCAATCTTATGATAAAGTTTTGAATATAATGACTTAAGAAATCAGTATTTTACTAGCATTTGAAAACATTGAATTTATGATATTTCGTCAAAATTACTATGTAAAACACTTTTTTAGTGTTTATGAAATTGTAAATAAAATTAAATGAAACTTTAATAATATTACTCTTTCTCAATCCTATGGTCAAGGTATGAATATGTTAAATTAAGAATTCAGTATTTTACTCGCATTTGAAAAAAATGTATTTATAAAATTTCGTCAAAATTACTATGTAAAACACTTTTTAGTGTTTATGAAATTTAATATGAAATTGTAAATAAAATTAAAAGAAACCTTAAAAAAATTACACATTCTCAATCTTATGTTAAAGGTTTGAAGATGTTAAATTAAGAATTCAGTATTTTACTAGCATTTGAAAAAAATGTATTTATAATATTTAGTCAAAATTTACATATAAAACACCTTTTTAGTGTTTATGAAATATCATATTAAATTGTAAATATAATAGAGGAAAACGGTTAAATTATTACATATTCCTAAATTAATGGTCAAGGTTTGAAGATAATAACTTAAGAATTCAGTATTTTACTAGCATTTGAAAAAAATGTATTTATAATATTTAGTCAAAATTTACATATAAAACACCTTTTTAGTGTTTATGAAATATCATATTAAATTGTAAACATAATTAAATGAAACCTTAATAATAATACTCTTTCGCAATCTTATGGTCAATGTTTGAAGATGTTAACTTCAGAATACAGTATGTTATAAGCATTTGAAAACATTGAATTCATGATATTTTGTCAAAATTACTATGTAAAAAAATTTTTTAGTGTTTATGAAATTTAATATGAAATTGTAAATAAAATTAAAAGAAACCTTAAGAATATTACACATTCTCAATCTTATGATAAAGTTTTGAATATAATGACTTAAGAAATCAGTATTTTACTAGCATTTGAAAACATTGAATTTATGATATTTCGTTAAAATTTACAAATAAAACACCTTTTTAGTGTTTATGAAATATCATATTAAATTGTAAACATAATTAAATGAAACTATAATAACATTACTCTTTCTCAATCTTATAGTGAAAGTTTGAATATAATAACTTAAGAATTCAGTATTTTACTAGCATTTGAAAAAAATGTATTTATAAGATTTAGTCAAAATTTAGATATAAAACACATTCTTAGTGTTTATGAAATATCATAATAAATCGTAAATATACTAAGTGAAAACGGTTAAAATATTACATATTCCTAAATTAATGGTCAAGGTTTGAAGATAATAACTTAAGAATTCAGTTATTTACTAGCATTTGAAAAAAATGTATTTATAATATTTAGTCAACATTTACTTATAAAACACCTTTTTAGTGTTTATGAAATATCATATTAAATTGTAAATATAATTAAATGAATACTTAAAAATATTATTCTTACTCAATCTTATGGTCAAGGTTTGAATATAGTAACTTAAGAATTCTGTTTGTTATAAGTATTTGAAAACAGTGAATTTATAATAATTTATTAAAATTATTTTTTAAAACACTTGTTTAGTGTTTATTAAAATGTTTATGAAATTGTATATATAATAGAGGAAAACGATTAAAATATTACATATTCCTAAATTAATGGTCTAGGTTTGAAGATAATAACTTAAGAATTCAGTATTTTACTAGCATTTGAAAAAAATGTATTTATAATATTTAGTCAACATTTACATATAAAACACCTTTTTAGTGTTTATGAAATTACATTGAATTTATGACATTTCGTCAAAATGAACATATAAAACAGGTTTTTTAGTGATTATGAAATATCATATTAAATTGTAAATAAAATTTAATGAAACCTTAAAAATATTACTCTTTCTCAATCTTATGGTCAAGGTTTGAATATTATAACTTAAGAATTCAGGTTGTTATAAGCATTTGAAAACATTGAATTTATAATAATTTGTAAAATTAACTTATAAAACACTTTTTTAGTGCTTATGAAATTTAATATGAAATTGTAAATAAAATTAAATGAAACCTTAAAAATATTACACATTCTCAATCTTATGATAAAGTTTTGAATATAATAACTTAAGAATTCAGTATTTTACTAGCATTTGAAAAAAAAGTATTTTTAATATTTAGTCAAAATTTACATATAAAACACCTTTTTAGTGTTTATGAAATATCATATTAAATTGTAAACATAATTAAATGAAACTTTAATAATATTACTCTTTCTCAATCCTATGGTCAAGGTTTGAAGATGTTCAATTAAGAATTCAGTATTTTACTAGCATTTGAAAAAAATGTATTTATAATATTTAGTCAAAATTTACATATAAAACACCTTTTTAGTGTTTATGAAATATCATATTAAATTGTAAACATAATTAAATGAAACCTTAAAAATATTATTCTTACTCAATCTTATGGTCAATGTTTGAATATAATAACTTAAGAATTCAGTATTTTACTCGCATTTGAAAAAAATGTATTTATAAAATTTCGTCAAAATTACTATGTAAAACACTTTTTAGTGTTTATGAAATTTAATATGAAATTGTAAATAAAATTAAAAGAAACTTTAAAAATATTACTCTTTCGTAATCTTATGGTCAAGGTTTGAATATTATAACTTAAGAATTCAGTATGTTATAAGCATTTGAAAACATTGAATTTAAAATAATTTGTAAAATTAACTTATAAAACATTTTTTTAGTGTTTATGTAATTTTTTATGAAATTTTAAATATAATAATTGAATACGGTTAAAATATTACATATTCCCAAACTAATGGTCAAGGTTTGAAGATAATAACTTAAGAATTCAGTATTTTACTAGCCTTTGAAAAAAACGTATATATAATATTTCGTCAAAATTATCATAAAAAACACATTTTTAGTGTTTATGAAATATCATATGAAATTGTAAATATAATTAAATTAGACCTTAAAAATATTACTCTTTCTCAATCTTATGGTCGAGTTTTGAAGATAATAACTTAAGAATTCAGTATGTTATAAGCATTTGAAAACATTGAATTCATGATATTTCGTCAAAATTACTATGTAAAACACTTTTTTAGTGTTTATGAAATATCTGGTTAAATAATTGAGCTTGTTCTAATTAATGGTAATAATAATTCATTTTCTAAATAGAATGGTAAGATTTCAAGACAATAACATTGAAATTCAGTGTTTTATAAGCAAATTAAAATTATGAATTTTTTTGAATTTGTAAAAATAAACATAAATTTCAGCTCTACATAGTGTTTATGAAATATTATGAAAAGTGTAATTAATAATTGATGGAAACAGTATTAATAATTAATATTCAAACTCTAATGGTTCAGGTTTGAAGATATAAACTTAAAAACTCAGTATTTTATATGCATTTCAAAAAATGAATATATAACATTTTGTCAAAATCAACATATAAAACATGTTTTTTAGTGTTATGGAATATCTGGTTAAATGATTGAGCTTGTTCTAAGTAATGGTAAAAATAATTCAAATTTAATATGAAACTGTAAACAAAATTAAATGAAACCTTAAAAATATTACACTCTTTCAATCTTATGGTCAAGGTTTGAATATTATAACTTAAGAATTCAGTTTGTTATAAGCATTTGAAAACATTGAATTTATAATAATTTGTAAAATTAACTTATAAAACACTTTTTTAGTGTTTATGAAATTTTTTATGAAATTGTAAATATAATAATTGAATACCGTTAAAATATTACATATTCCCAAACTAATGGTCAAGGTTTGAAGATAATAACTTAAGAATTCAGTATTTTACTAGCATTTGAAAAAAACGTATATATAATATTTTGTCAAAATTATCATAAAAAACACATTTTTAGTGTTTATGAAATATCATATGATATTGTAAATATAATTAAATGAAACCTTAAAAATATTACTTTTTCTCAATCTTATGTTAAAGGTTTGAAGATAATAACTTAAGAAATCAGTATTTTACTAGCATTTGAAATAAACATATTTTTAATATTTCGTCAAAATTATCATATAAAACACATTTTTAGTATTTATGAAATATCATATTAAATTGTAAATATAATTAAATGAAACCTTAAAAAAATTACAGATTCTCAATCTTATGGTCAAGGTTTGAAGATAATAACATAAGAATTCAATTTGTTATAAGTATTTGAAAAAAATGTATTAATAAAATTTCATCAAAATTAACTTATAAACCATTTTTTTAGTGTTCATGAAATTATAAATGAAATTAAATGAAACCTTATAATTATTACACATTCTCAATCTTATGTTAAAGGTTTGAATATTATAACTTAAGAAATCAGTATTTTACTTGCATTTGAATACATTGAATTTATGACATTTCGTCAAAATGAACATATAAAACAGGTCTTTTAGTGATTATGAAATATCATATTAAATTGTAAATAAAATTTAATGAAACCTTAAAAATATTACTCTTTCTCAATCTTATGGTCAAGGTTTAAATATTATAACTTAAGAATTCAGGTTGTTATAAGTATTTGAAAACATTGAATTTATAATAATTTGTAAAATTAACTTATAAAACATTTTTTTAGTGTTTATGAAATTTTTTATGAAATTGTAAAAATAATAATTGAATACGGTTAAAATATTACATATTCCCAAACTAATGGTCAAGTTTTGAAGATAATAACTTAAGAATTCAGTATTTTACTAGCATTTGAAAAAAAATGTATACATAATATTTCGTCAAAATTATCATAAAAAACACATTTTTAGTGTTTATGAAATATCATATGAAATTGTAAATATAATTAAATTAGACCTTAAAAATATTACTCTTTCTCAATCTTATGGTCGAGTTTTGAAGATAATAACTTAAGAATTCAGTATGTTATAAGCATTTGAAAACATTGAATTCATGATATTTCGTCAAAATTACTATGTAAAACACTTTTTTAGTGTTTATGAAATATCTGGTTAAATAATTGAGCTTGTTCTAATTAATGGTAATAATAATTCATTTTCTAAATATAATGGTAAGATTTCAAGACAATAACATTGAAATTCAGTGTTTTATAAGCAAATTAAAATTATGAATTTTTTTGAATTTGTAAAAATAAACATAAATTTCAGCTCTACATAGTGTTTATGAAATATTATGAAAAGTATAATTAATAATTGATGGAAACAGTATTAATAATTAATATTCTAACTCTAATGGTTCAGGTTTGAAGATATAAACTTAAAAACTCAGTATTTTATATGCATTTCAAAAAATGAATATATAACATTTTGTCAAAATGAACATATAAAACATGTTTTTTAGTGTTATGGAATATCTGCTTAAATGATTGAGCTTGTTCTAAGTAATGGTAAAAATAATTCATATTCTAAATCTAATGGTCCAGGTTTGAAGATATAAACATAAAAATTCAGTGTTTTAGAGAGAATTTAAAACTATGAATTTTTTTGAATTTGTAAAAATTAACATATAAAACATGTTTTTAGTGTTTATGAAATATCATATTAAATTGTAAATATAATTAAATGAAACCTTAAAAATATTACTCATTCTCAATCTTATGGTCGAGGTTTGAAGATAATAACATAAGAATTCAGTATTTTATAAGCATTTAAAAACATTGAATTCATGATATTTTGTCAAAATTACTATGTAAAACACTTTTTTAGTGTTTATGATATTTAATATGAAATTGTAAACAAAATTAAATGAAACCTTAAAAATATTACACATTCTCAATCTTATGATAAAGTTTTGAATATAATAACTTAAGAAATCAGTATTTTACTAGCATTTGAAAACAACATATTTATTATATTTCGTCAAAATTATCATATAAAACACATTTTTAGTGTTTATGAAATTACATTGAATTTATGACATTTCGTCAAAATGAACATATAAAACAGGTTTTTTAGTGATTATGAAATATCATATTAAATTGTAAATAAAATTTAATGAAACCTTAAAAATATTACTCTTTCTCAATCTTATGGTCAAGGTTTGAATATTATAACTTAAGAAATCAGTATTTTACTAGCATTTGAAAACATTGAATTTATGATATTTCGTTAAAATTACTATGTAAAACACTTTTTTAGTGTTTATGAAATTGTAAATAAAATTAAATGAAACCTTAAAAATATTACACATTCTCAATCTTATGATAAAGTTTTGAATATAATAACTTAAGAATTCAGTATTTTACTAGCATTTGAAAAAAAAGTATTTTTAATATTTAGTCAAAATTTACATAAAAACACCTTTTTAGTGTTTATGAAATATCATATTAAATTGTAAACATAATTAAATGAAACTTTAAGAATATTACTCTTTCTCAATCCTATGGTCAAGGTTTGAAGATGTTAAATTAAGAATTCAATATTTTACTAGCATTTGAAAAAAATGTATTTATAATATTTAGTCAAAATTTGCATATAAAACACCTTTTTAGTGTTTATGAAATATCATATTAAATTGTAAACATAATTAAATGAAACCTTAAAAATATTATTCTTACTCAATCTTATGGTCAATGTATGAATATAATAACTTAACAATTCAGTTTGTTATAAGCATTTGAAAACATTGAATTTATAATAATTTGTAAAATTAACTTATAAAACATTTTTTTAGTGTTTATGAAATTTTTTATGAAATTGTAAAAATAATAATTGAATACGGTTAAAATATTACATATTCCCAAACTAATGGTCAAGGTTTGAAGATAATAACTTAAGAATTCAGTATTTTACTAGCATTTGAAAAAAACGTATACATAATATTTCGTCAAAATTATCATAAAAAACACATTTTTAGTGTTTATGAAATATCATATGAAATTGTAAATATAATTAAATTAGACCTTAAAAATATTACTCTTTCTCAATCTTATGGTCGAGTTTTGAAGATAATAACTTAAGAATTCAGTATGTTATAAGCATTTGAAAACATTGAATTCATGATATTTCGTCAAAATTACTATGTAAAACACTTTTTTAGTGTTTATGAAATATCTGGTTAAATAATTGAGCTTGTTCTAATTAATGGTAATAATAATTCATTTTCTAAATATAATGGTAAGATTTCAAGACAATAACATTGAAATTCAGTGTTTTATAAGCAAATTAAAATTATGAATTTTTTTGAATTTGTAAAAATAAACATAAATTTCAGCTCTACATAGTGTTTATGAAATATTATGAAAAGTATAATTAATAATTGATGGAAACAGTATTAATAATTAATATTCTAACTCTAATGGTTCAGGTTTGAAGATATAAACTTAAAAACTCAGTATTTTATATGCATTTCAAAAAATGAATATATAACATTTTGTCAAAATGAACATATAAAACATGTTTTTTAGTGTTATGGAATATCTGCTTAAATGATTGAGCTTGTTCTAAGTAATGGTAAAAATAATTCATATTCTAAATCTAATGGTCCAGGTTTGATGATATAAACATAAAAATTCAGTGTTTTAGAGAGAATTTAAAACTATGAATTTTTTTGAATTTGTAAAAATTAACATATAAAACATGTTTTTAGTGTTTATGAAATATCATATTAAATTGTAAATATAATTAAATGAAACCTTAAAAATATTACTCATTCTCAATCTTATGGTCGAGGTTTGAAGATAATAACATAAGAATTCAGTATTTTATAAGCATTTAAAAACATTGAATTCATGATATTTTGTCAAAATTACTATGTAAAACACTTTTTTAGTGTTTATGATATTTAATATGAAATTGTAAACAAAATTAAATGAAACCTTAAAAATATTACACATTCTCAATCTTATGATAAAGTTTTGAATATAATAACTTAAGAAATCAGTATTTTACTAGCATTTGAAAACAACATATTTATTATATTTCGTCAAAATTATCATATAAAACACATTTTTAGTGTTTATGAAATTACATTGAATTTATGACATTTCGTCAAAATGAACATATAAAACAGGTTTTTTAGTGATTATGAAATATCATATTAAATTGTAAATAAAATTTAATGAAACCTTAAAAATATTACTCTTTCTCAATCTTATGGTCAAGGTTTGAATATTATAACTTAAGAAATCAGTATTTTACTAGCATTTGAAAACATTGAATTTATGATATTTCGTTAAAATTACTATGTAAAACACTTTTTTAGTGTTTATGAAATTGTAAATAAAATTAAATGAAACCTTAAAAATATTACACATTCTCAATCTTATGATAAAGTTTTGAATATAATAACTTAAGAATTCAGTATTTTACTAGCATTTGAAAAAAAAGTATTTTTAATATTTAGTCAAAATTTACATAAAAACACCTTTTTAGTGTTTATGAAATATCATATTAAATTGTAAACATAATTAAATGAAACTTTAAGAATATTACTCTTTCTCAATCCTATGGTCAAGGTTTGAAGATGTTAAATTAAGAATTCAATATTTTACTAGCATTTGAAAAAAATGTATTTATAATATTTAGTCAAAATTTGCATATAAAACACCTTTTTAGTGTTTATGAAATATCATATTAAATTGTAAACATAATTAAATGAAACCTTAAAAATATTATTCTTACTCAATCTTATGGTCAATGTATGAATATAATAACTTAACAATTCAGTTTGTTATAAGCATTTGAAAACATTGAATTTATAATAATTTGTAAAATTAACTTATAAAACATTTTTTTAGTGTTTATGAAATTTTTTATGAAATTGTAAAAATAATAATTGAATACGGTTAAAATATTACATATTCCCAAACTAATGGTCAAGGTTTGAAGATAATAACTTAAGAATTCAGTATTTTACTAGCATTTGAAAAAAACGTATACATAATATTTCGTCAAAATTATCATAAAAAACACATTTTTAGTGTTTATGAAATATCATATGAAATTGTAAATATAATTAAATTAGACCTTAAAAATATTACTCTTTCTCAATCTTATGGTCGAGTTTTGAAGATAATAACTTAAGAATTCAGTATGTTATAAGCATTTGAAAACATTGAATTCATGATATTTCGTCAAAATTACTATGTAAAACACTTTTTTAGTGTTTATGAAATATCTGGTTAAATAATTGAGCTTGTTCTAATTAATGGTAATAATAATTCATTTTCTAAATATAATGGTAAGATTTCAAGACAATAACATTGAAATTCAGTGTTTTATAAGCAAATTAAAATTATGAATTTTTTTGAATTTGTAAAAATAAACATAAATTTCAGCTCTACATAGTGTTTATGAAATATTATGAAAAGTATAATTAATAATTGATGGAAACAGTATTAATAATTAATATTCTAACTCTAATGGTTCAGGTTTGAAGATATAAACTTAAAAACTCAGTATTTTATATGCATTTCAAAAAATGAATATATAACATTTTGTCAAAATGAACATATAAAACATGTTTTTTAGTGTTATGGAATATCTGCTTAAATGATTGAGCTTGTTCTAAGTAATGGTAAAAATAATTCATATTCTAAATCTAATGGTCCAGGTTTGAAGATATAAACATAAAAATTCAGTGTTTTAGAGAGAATTTAAAACTATGAATTTTTTTGAATTTGTAAAAATTAACATATAAAACATGTTTTTAGTGTTTATGAAATATCATATTAAATTGTAAATATAATTAAATGAAACCTTAAAAATATTACTCATTCTCAATCTTATGGTCGAGGTTTGAAGATAATAACATAAGAATTCAGTATTTTATAAGCATTTAAAAACATTGAATTCATGATATTTTGTCAAAATTACTATGTAAAACACTTTTTTAGTGTTTATGATATTTAATATGAAATTGTAAACAAAATTAAATGAAACCTTAAAAATATTACACATTCTCAATCTTATGATAAAGTTTTGAATATAATAACTTAAGAAATCAGTATTTTACTAGCATTTGAAAACAACATATTTATTATATTTCGTCAAAATTATCATATAAAACACATTTTTAGTGTTTATGAAATTACATTGAATTTATGACATTTCGTCAAAATGAACATATAAAACAGGTTTTTTAGTGATTATGAAATATCATATTAAATTGTAAATAAAATTTAATGAAACCTTAAAAATATTACTCTTTCTCAATCTTATGGTCAAGGTTTGAATATTATAACTTAAGAAATCAGTATTTTACTAGCATTTGAAAACATTGAATTTATGATATTTCGTTAAAATTACTATGTAAAACACTTTTTTAGTGTTTATGAAATTGTAAATAAAATTAAATGAAACCTTAAAAATATTACACATTCTCAATCTTATGATAAAGTTTTGAATATAATAACTTAAGAATTCAGTATTTTACTAGCATTTGAAAAAAAAGTATTTTTAATATTTAGTCAAAATTTACATAAAAACACCTTTTTAGTGTTTATGAAATATCATATTAAATTGTAAACATAATTAAATGAAACTTTAAGAATATTACTCTTTCTCAATCCTATGGTCAAGGTTTGAAGATGTTAAATTAAGAATTCAATATTTTACTAGCATTTGAAAAAAATGTATTTATAATATTTAGTCAAAATTTGCATATAAAACACCTTTTTAGTGTTTATGAAATATCATATTAAATTGTAAACATAATTAAATGAAACCTTAAAAATATTATTCTTACTCAATCTTATGGTCAATGTATGAATATAATAACTTAACAATTCAGTTTGTTATAAGCATTTGAAAACATTGAATTTATAATAATTTGTAAAATTAACTTATAAAACATTTTTTTAGTGTTTATGAAATTTTTTATGAAATTGTAAAAATAATAATTGAATACGGTTAAAATATTACATATTCCCAAACTAATGGTCAAGGTTTGAAGATAATAACTTAAGAATTCAGTATTTTACTAGCATTTGAAAAAAACGTATACATAATATTTCGTCAAAATTATCATAAAAAACACATTTTTAGTGTTTATGAAATATCATATGAAATTGTAAATATAATTAAATTAGACCTTAAAAATATTACTCTTTCTCAATCTTATGGTCGAGTTTTGAAGATAATAACTTAAGAATTCAGTATGTTATAAGCATTTGAAAACATTGAATTCATGATATTTCGTCAAAATTACTATGTAAAACACTTTTTTAGTGTTTATGAAATATCTGGTTAAATAATTGAGCTTGTTCTAATTAATGGTAATAATAATTCATTTTCTAAATATAATGGTAAGATTTCAAGACAATAACATTGAAATTCAGTGTTTTATAAGCAAATTAAAATTATGAATTTTTTTGAATTTGTAAAAATAAACATAAATTTCAGCTCTACATAGTGTTTATGAAATATTATGAAAAGTATAATTAATAATTGATGGAAACAGTATTAATAATTAATATTCTAACTCTAATGGTTCAGGTTTGAAGATATAAACTTAAAAACTCAGTATTTTATATGCATTTCAAAAAATGAATATATAACATTTTGTCAAAATGAACATATAAAACATGTTTTTTAGTGTTATGGAATATCTGCTTAAATGATTGAGCTTGTTCTAAGTAATGGTAAAAATAATTCATATTCTAAATCTAATGGTCCAGGTTTGATGATATAAACATAAAAATTCAGTGTTTTAGAGAGAATTTAAAACTATGAATTTTTTTGAATTTGTAAAAATTAACATATAAAACATGTTTTTAGTGTTTATGAAATATCATATTAAATTGTAAATATAATTAAATGAAACCTTAAAAATATTACTCATTCTCAATCTTATGGTCGAGGTTTGAAGATAATAACATAAGAATTCAGTATTTTATAAGCATTTAAAAACATTGAATTCATGATATTTTGTCAAAATTACTATGTAAAACACTTTTTTAGTGTTTATGATATTTAATATGAAATTGTAAACAAAATTAAATGAAACCTTAAAAATATTACACATTCTCAATCTTATGATAAAGTTTTGAATATAATAACTTAAGAAATCAGTATTTTACTAGCATTTGAAAACAACATATTTATTATATTTCGTCAAAATTATCATATAAAACACATTTTTAGTGTTTATGAAATTACATTGAATTTATGACATTTCGTCAAAATGAACATATAAAACAGGTTTTTTAGTGATTATGAAATATCATATTAAATTGTAAATAAAATTTAATGAAACCTTAAAAATATTACTCTTTCTCAATCTTATGGTCAAGGTTTGAATATTATAACTTAAGAAATCAGTATTTTACTAGCATTTGAAAACATTGAATTTATGATATTTCGTTAAAATTACTATGTAAAACACTTTTTTAGTGTTTATGAAATTGTAAATAAAATTAAATGAAACCTTAAAAATATTACACATTCTCAATCTTATGATAAAGTTTTGAATATAATAACTTAAGAATTCAGTATTTTACTAGCATTTGAAAAAAAAGTATTTTTAATATTTAGTCAAAATTTACATAAAAACACCTTTTTAGTGTTTATGAAATATCATATTAAATTGTAAACATAATTAAATGAAACTTTAAGAATATTACTCTTTCTCAATCCTATGGTCAAGGTTTGAAGATGTTAAATTAAGAATTCAATATTTTACTAGCATTTGAAAAAAATGTATTTATAATATTTAGTCAAAATTTGCATATAAAACACCTTTTTAGTGTTTATGAAATATCATATTAAATTGTAAACATAATTAAATGAAACCTTAAAAATATTATTCTTACTCAATCTTATGGTCAATGTATGAATATAATAACTTAACAATTCAGTTTGTTATAAGCATTTGAAAACATTGAATTTATAATAATTTGTAAAATTAACTTATAAAACATTTTTTTAGTGTTTATGAAATTTTTTATGAAATTGTAAAAATAATAATTGAATACGGTTAAAATATTACATATTCCCAAACTAATGGTCAAGGTTTGAAGATAATAACTTAAGAATTCAGTATTTTACTAGCATTTGAAAAAAACGTATACATAATATTTCGTCAAAATTATCATAAAAAACACATTTTTAGTGTTTATGAAATATCATATGAAATTGTAAATATAATTAAATTAGACCTTAAAAATATTACTCTTTCTCAATCTTATGGTCGAGTTTTGAAGATAATAACTTAAGAATTCAGTATGTTATAAGCATTTGAAAACATTGAATTCATGATATTTCGTCAAAATTACTATGTAAAACACTTTTTTAGTGTTTATGAAATATCTGGTTAAATAATTGAGCTTGTTCTAATTAATGGTAATAATAATTCATTTTCTAAATATAATGGTAAGATTTCAAGACAATAACATTGAAATTCAGTGTTTTATAAGCAAATTAAAATTATGAATTTTTTTGAATTTGTAAAAATAAACATAAATTTCAGCTCTACATAGTGTTTATGAAATATTATGAAAAGTATAATTAATAATTGATGGAAACAGTATTAATAATTAATATTCTAACTCTAATGGTTCAGGTTTGAAGATATAAACTTAAAAACTCAGTATTTTATATGCATTTCAAAAAATGAATATATAACATTTTGTCAAAATGAACATATAAAACATGTTTTTTAGTGTTATGGAATATCTGCTTAAATGATTGAGCTTGTTCTAAGTAATGGTAAAAATAATTCATATTCTAAATCTAATGGTCCAGGTTTGAAGATATAAACATAAAAATTCAGTGTTTTAGAGAGAATTTAAAACTATGAATTTTTTTGAATTTGTAAAAATTAACATATAAAACATGTTTTTAGTGTTTATGAAATATCATATTAAATTGTAAATATAATTAAATGAAACCTTAAAAATATTACTCATTCTCAATCTTATGGTCGAGGTTTGAAGATAATAACATAAGAATTCAGTATTTTATAAGCATTTAAAAACATTGAATTCATGATATTTTGTCAAAATTACTATGTAAAACACTTTTTTAGTGTTTATGATATTTAATATGAAATTGTAAACAAAATTAAATGAAACCTTAAAAATATTACACATTCTCAATCTTATGATAAAGTTTTGAATATAATAACTTAAGAAATCAGTATTTTACTAGCATTTGAAAACAACATATTTATTATATTTCGTCAAAATTATCATATAAAACACATTTTTAGTGTTTATGAAATTACATTGAATTTATGACATTTCGTCAAAATGAACATATAAAACAGGTTTTTTAGTGATTATGAAATATCATATTAAATTGTAAATAAAATTTAATGAAACCTTAAAAATATTACTCTTTCTCAATCTTATGGTCAAGGTTTGAATATTATAACTTAAGAAATCAGTATTTTACTAGCATTTGAAAACATTGAATTTATGATATTTCGTTAAAATTACTATGTAAAACACTTTTTTAGTGTTTATGAAATTGTAAATAAAATTAAATGAAACCTTAAAAATATTACACATTCTCAATCTTATGATAAAGTTTTGAATATAATAACTTAAGAATTCAGTATTTTACTAGCATTTGAAAAAAAAGTATTTTTAATATTTAGTCAAAATTTACATAAAAACACCTTTTTAGTGTTTATGAAATATCATATTAAATTGTAAACATAATTAAATGAAACTTTAAGAATATTACTCTTTCTCAATCCTATGGTCAAGGTTTGAAGATGTTAAATTAAGAATTCAATATTTTACTAGCATTTGAAAAAAATGTATTTATAATATTTAGTCAAAATTTGCATATAAAACACCTTTTTAGTGTTTATGAAATATCATATTAAATTGTAAACATAATTAAATGAAACCTTAAAAATATTATTCTTACTCAATCTTATGGTCAATGTATGAATATAATAACTTAACAATTCAGTTTGTTATAAGCATTTGAAAACATTGAATTTATAATAATTTGTAAAATTAACTTATAAATCATTTTTTTAGTGTTTATGAAATTTTTTATGAAATTGTAAAAATAATAATTGAATACGGTTAAAATATTACATATTCCCAAACTAATGGTCAAGGTTTGAAGATAATAACTTAAGAATTCAGTATTTTACTAGCATTTGAAAAAAACGTATACATAATATTTCGTCAAAATTATCATAAAAAACACATTTTTAGTGTTTATGAAATATCATATGAAATTGTAAATATAATTAAATTAGACCTTAAAAATATTACTCTTTCTCAATCTTATGGTCGAGTTTTGAAGATAATAACTTAAGAATTCAGTATGTTATAAGCATTTGAAAACATTGAATTCATGATATTTCGTCAAAATTACTATGTAAAACACTTTTTTAGTGTTTATGAAATATCTGGTTAAATAATTGAGCTTGTTCTAATTAATGGTAATAATAATTCATTTTCTAAATATAATGGTAAGATTTCAAGACAATAACATTGAAATTCAGTGTTTTATAAGCAAATTAAAATTATGAATTTTTTTGAATTTGTAAAAATAAACATAAATTTCAGCTCTACATAGTGTTTATGAAATATTATGAAAAGTATAATTAATAATTGATGGAAACAGTATTAATAATTAATATTCTAACTCTAATGGTTCAGGTTTGAAGATATAAACTTAAAAACTCAGTATTTTATATAAATTTCAAAAAATGAATATATAACATTTTGTCAAAATGAACATATAAAACATGTTTTTTAGTGTTATGGAATATCTGCTTAAATGATTGAGCTTGTTCTAAGTAATGGTAAAAATAATTCATATTCTAAATCTAATGGTCCAGGTTTGAAGATATAAACATAAAAATTCAGTGTTTTAGAGAGAATTTAAAACTATGAATTTTTTTGAATTTGTAAAAATTAACATATAAAACATGTTTTTAGTGTTTATGAAATATCATATTAAATTGTAAATATAATTAAATGAAACCTTAAAAATATTACTCATTCTCAATCTTATGGTCGAGGTTTGAAGATAATAACATAAGAATTCAGTATTTTACTAGCATTTAAAAACATTGAATTCATGATATTTTGTCAAAATTACTATGTAAAACACTTTTTTAGTGTTTATGATATTTAATATGAAATTGTAAACAAAATTAAATGAAACCTTAAAAATATTACACTCTTTCAAACTTATGGTCAAGGTTTGAATATTATAACTTATGAATTCAGTATGTTATAAGCATTTGAAAACATTGAATTCATGATATTTCGTCAAAATTACTATGTAAAACACTTTTTTAGTGTTTATGAAATTTAATATGAAATTGTAAACAAAATTAAATGAATCCTTAAAAATATTACACTCTTTCAATCTTATGGTCAAGGTTTGAATATTATAACTTAAGAATTCAGTTTGTTATAAGCATTTGAAAACATTGAATTTATAATAATTTGTAAAATTAACTTATAAAACACTTTTTTAGTGTTTATGAAATTTTTTATGAAATTGTAAATATAATAATTGAATACCGTTAAAATATTACATATTCCCAAACTAATGGTCAATGTTTGAAGATAATAACTTAAGAATTCAGTATTTTACTAGCATTTGAAAAAAACGTATATATAATATTTTGTCAAAATTATCATAAAAAACACATTTTTAGTGTTTATGAAATATCATATGAAATTGTAAATATAATTAAATGAAACCTTAAAAATATTACTAATTCTCAATCTTATGTTAAAGGTTTGAATATAATAACTTAAGAAATCAGTATTTTACTAGCATTTGAAATAAACATATTTATAATATTTCGTCAAAATTATCATATAAAACACATTTTTAGTATTTATGAAATATCATATTAAATTGTAAATATAATTAAATGAAACCTTAAAAATATTATTCTTACTCAATCTTATGTTAAAGGTTTGAATATAATAACTTAAGAAATCAGTATTTTACTAGCATTTGAAATAAACATATTTATAATATTTCGTCAAAATTATCATACAAATCACGTTTTTAGTGTTTATGAAATATCATATTAATTTGTAAATAAAATTATATGAAACCTTAAAAACGTTACTCTTTCTCAATCTTATGGTCAAGGTTTGAAGATAATAACTTAACAATTCAGTTAGTTATAAGTTTTTGAAAACATCGAATTTATAATATTTAGTCAAAATTTACATATAAAACACATTATTAGTATTTATGAAATATCATATTAAATTGTAAATATAATTAAATGAAACCTTAAAAACATTACTCTTTCTCAATCTTATAGTTAAGGTTTAAAGATAATAACTTAAAATTCAGTTTGTTATAAGTATTTGAAAACATTGAATTTATAATAATTTGTTAAAATTTTTTTTTAAAACACTTTTTTAGTCTTTATGAAATTTTTTATGATATTGTAAATATAATAAGTGAGAACGGTTAAAATATTACATATTCCTAAATAAATGGTCAAGGTGTGATGATAATAACTTAAGAATTCAGTATTTTACTAGCATTTGAAAAAAATGTATTTATAATATTTAGTCAACATTTACATATAAAACACCTTTTTAGTGTTTATGAAATATCATATTAAATTGTAAACATAATTAAATGAAACCATAATAATAATACTCTTTCTCAATCTTATGGTCGAGGTTTGAAGATAATAACATAAGAATTCAGTATTTTATAAGCATTTAAAAACATTGAATTCATGATATTTTGTCAAAATTACTATGTAAAACACTTTTTTAGTGTTTATGATATTTAATATGAAATTGTAAACAAAATTAAATGAAACCTTAAAAATATTACACATTCTCAATCTTATGATAAAGTTTTGAATATAATAACTTAAGAAATCAGTATTTTACTAGCATTTGAAAACAACATATTTATTATATTTCGTCAAAATTATCATATAAAACACATTTTTAGTGTTTATGAAATTACATTGAATTTATGACATTTCGTCAAAATGAACATATAAAACAGGTTTTTTAGTGATTATGAAATATCATATTAAATTGTAAATAAAATTTAATGAAACCTTAAAAATATTACTCTTTCTCAATCTTATGGTCAAGGTTTGAATATTATAACTTAAGAAATCAGTATTTTACTAGCATTTGAAAACATTGAATTTATGATATTTCGTTAAAATTACTATGTAAAACACTTTTTTAGTGTTTATGAAATTGTAAATAAAATTAAATGAAACCTTAAAAATATTACACATTCTCAATCTTATGATAAAGTTTTGAATATAATAACTTAAGAATTCAGTATTTTACTAGCATTTGAAAAAAAAGTATTTTTAATATTTAGTCAAAATTTACATAAAAACACCTTTTTAGTGTTTATGAAATATCATATTAAATTGTAAACATAATTAAATGAAACTTTAAGAATATTACTCTTTCTCAATCCTATGGTCAAGGTTTGAAGATGTTAAATTAAGAATTCAATATTTTACTAGCATTTGAAAAAAATGTATTTATAATATTTAGTCAAAATTTGCATATAAAACACCTTTTTAGTGTTTATGAAATATCATATTAAATTGTAAACATAATTAAATGAAACCTTAAAAATATTATTCTTACTCAATCTTATGGTCAATGTATGAATATAATAACTTAACAATTCAGTTTGTTATAAGCATTTGAAAACATTGAATTTATAATAATTTGTAAAATTAACTTATAAAACATTTTTTTAGTGTTTATGAAATTTTTTATGAAATTGTAAAAATAATAATTGAATACGGTTAAAATATTACATATTCCCAAACTAATGGTCAAGGTTTGAAGATAATAACTTAAGAATTCAGTATTTTACTAGCATTTGAAAAAAACGTATACATAATATTTCGTCAAAATTATCATAAAAAACACATTTTTAGTGTTTATGAAATATCATATGAAATTGTAAATATAATTAAATTAGACCTTAAAAATATTACTCTTTCTCAATCTTATGGTCGAGTTTTGAAGATAATAACTTAAGAATTCAGTATGTTATAAGCATTTGAAAACATTGAATTCATGATATTTCGTCAAAATTACTATGTAAAACACTTTTTTAGTGTTTATGAAATATCTGGTTAAATAATTGAGCTTGTTCTAATTAGTGGTAATAATAATTCATTTTCTAAATATAATGGTAAGATTTCAAGACAATAACATTGAAATTCAGTGTTTTATAAGCAAATTAAAATTATGAATTTTTTTGAATTTGTAAAAATAAACATAAATTTCAGCTCTACATAGTGTTTATGAAATATTATGAAAAGTGTAATTAATAATTGATGGAAACAGTATTAATAATTAATATTCTAACTCTAATGGTTCAGGTTTGAAGATATAAACTTAAAAACTCAGTATTTTATATGCATTTCAAAAAATGAATATATAACATTTTGTCAAAATGAACATATAAAACATGTTTTTTAGTGTTATGGAATATCTGCTTAAATGATTGAGCTTGTTCTAAGTAATGGTAAAAATAATTCATATTCTAAATCTAATGGTCCAGGTTTGAAGATATAAACATAAAAATTCAGTGTTTTAGAGAGAATTTAAAACTATGAATTTTTTTGAATTTGTAAAAATTAACATATAAAACATGTTTTTAGTGTTTATGAAATATCATATTAAATTGTAAATATAATTAAATGAAACCTTAAAAATATTACTCATTCTCAATCTTATGGTCGAGGTTTGAAGATAATAACATAAGAATTCAGTATTTTACTAGCATTTAAAAACATTGAATTCATGATATTTTGTCAAAATTACTATGTAAAACACTTTTTTAGTGTTTATGATATTTAATATGAAATTGTAAACAAAATTAAATGAAACCTTAAAAATATTACACTCTTTCAATCTTATGGTCAAGGTTTGAATATTATAACTTAAGAATTCAGTTTGTTATAAGCATTTGAAAACATTGAATTTATAATAATTTGTTAAATTAACTTATAAAACACTTTTTTAGTGTTTATGAAATTTAATATGAAATTGTAAACAAAATTAAATGAAACCTTAAAAATATTACACTCTTTCAATCTTATGGTCAAGGTTTGAATATTATAACTTAAGAATTCAGTTTGTTATAAGCATTTGAAAACATTGAATTCATGATATTTCGTCAAAATTACTATGTAAAACACTTTTTTAGTGTTTATGAAATTTAATATGAAATTGTAAACAAAATTAAATGAAACCTTAAAAATATTACACTCTTTCAATCTTATGGTCAAGGTTTGAATATTATAACTTAAGAATTCAGTTTATTATAAGCATTTGAAAACATTGAATTTATAATAATTTGTAAAATTAACTTATAAAACACTTTTTTAGTGTTTATGAAATTTTTTATGAAATTGTAAATATAATAATTGAATACCGTTAAAATATTACATATTCCCAAACTAATGGTCAATGTTTGAAGATAATAACTTAAGAATTCAGTATTTTACTAGCATTTGAAAAAAACGTATATATAATATTTTGTCAAAATTATCATAAAAAACACATTTTTAGTGTTTATGAAATATCATATGATATTGTAAATATAATTAAATGAAACCTTAAAAATATTACTTTTTCTCAATCTTATGTTAAAGGTTTGAATATAATAACTTAAGAAATCAGTATTTTACTAGCATTTGAAATAAACATATTTATAATATTTCGTCAAAATTATCATATAAAACACATTTTTAGTATTTATGAAATATCATATTAAATTGTAAATATAATTAAATGAAACCTTAAAAAAATTACACATTCTCAATCTTATGGTCAAGGTTTGAAGATAATAACATAAGAATTCAATTTGTTATAAGTATTTGAAAAAAATGTATTAATAAAATTTCATCAAAATTAACTTATAAACCATTTTTTTAGTGTTCATGAAATTATAAATGAAATTAAATGAAACCTTATAATTATTACACATTCTCAATCTTATGTTAAAGGTTTGAATATTATAACTTAAGAAATCAGTATTTTACTTGCATTTGAATACATTGAATTTATGACATTTCGTCAAAATGAACATATAAAACAGGTCTTTTAGTGATTATGAAATATCATATTAAATTGTAAATAAAATTTAATGAAACCTTAAAAATATTACTCTTTCTCAATCTCATGGTCAAGGTTTGAATATTATAACTTAAGAATTCAGTTTTACTAGCATTTGAAAAATACATATTTATTATATTTTCGTCAAAATTAGCATACAAATCACGTTTTTAGAGTTTATGAAATATCATATTAAATTGTAAATATAATTAAATGAAACCTTAAAAATATTGTTCTTACTCAATCTTATGGTCAATGTTTGAGTATAATAACTTAAGAATTCAGTATTTTACTCGCATTTGAAAAAAATGTATTTATAAAATTTCGTCAAAATTACTATGTAAAACACTTTTTAGTGTTTATGAAATTCTTTATGAAATTGTAAATATAATTAAATGAAACCTTAAAAACATTACTATTTCTCAATCTTATAGTTAAGGTTTAAAGATAATAACTTAAAATTCAGTTTGTTATAAGTATTTGAAAACATTGAATTTATAATAATTTGTTAACATTTTTTTTTAAAACACTTTTTTAGTCTTTATGAAATTTTTTATGATATTGTAAATATAATAAGTGAAAACGGTTAAAATATTACATATTCCTAACTTAATGGTTAAGGTTTGAAGATAATAACTTAAGAATTCAGTATTTTAATAGCATTTGAAAAAAATGTATTTATAAAATTTAGTCAACATTTACATATAAAACACCTTTTTAGTGTTTATGAAATATCATATTAAATTGTAAAAATAATAAAATGAAACCTTAAAAACATTACTCTTTCTCAATCTTATTTTAAAGGTTTGAATATTATAACTTAAGAAATCAGTATTTTACTTGCATTTGAATACATTGAATTTATGACATTTCGTCAAAATGAACATATAAAACAGGTCTTTTAGTGATTATGAAATATCATATTAAATTGTAAATAAAATTTAATGAAACCTTTAAAATATTACTCTTTCTCAATCTTATGGTCAAGGTTTAAATATTATAACTTAAGAATTCAGGTTGTTATAAGCATTTGAAAACATTGAATTTATAATAATTTGTAAAATTAACTTATAAAACACTTTTTTAGTGTTTATGAAATTTTTTATGAAATTGTAAATATAATAATTGAATACGGTTAAAATATTACATATTCCCAAACTAATGGTCAAGGTTTGAAGATAATAACTTAAGAATTCAGTATTTTAGTAGCATTTGAAAAAAATGTATTTATAATATTTTCGTCAAAATTATCATACAAATCACGTTTTTAGTGTTTATGAAATATCATATTAATTTGTAAATAAAATTATATGAAACCTTAAAAACGTTACTCTTTCTCAATCTTATGGTCAAGGTTTGAAGATAATAACTTAACAATTCAGTTAGTTATAAGTTTTTGAAAACATCGAATTTATAATATTTAGTCAAAATTTACATATAAAACACATTATTAGTATTTATGAAATATCATATTAAATTGTAAATATAATTAAATGAAACCTTAAAAACATTACTCTTTCTCAATCTTATAGTTAAGGTTTAAAGATAATAACTTAAAATTCAGTTTGTTATAAGTATTTGAAAACATTGAATTTATAATAATTTGTTAAAATTTTTTTTTAAAACACTTTTTTAGTCTTTATGAAATTTTTTATGATATTGTAAATATAATAAGTGAGAACGGTTAAAATATTACATATTCCTAAATAAATGGTCAAGGTGTGATGATAATAACTTAAGAATTCAGTATTTTACTAGCATTTGAAAAAAATGTATTTATAATATTTAGTCAACATTTACATATAAAACACCTTTTTAGTGTTTATGAAATATCATATTAAATTGTAAACATAATTAAATGAAACCATAATAATAATACTCTTTCGCAATCTTATGGTCAATGTTTGAAGACGTTAACTTAAGAATACAGTATGTTATAAGCATTTGAAAACATTGAATTCATGATATTTTGTCAAAATTACTATGTAAAAAAATTTTTTAGTGTTTATTAAAATTTTTATGAAATTGTAAATAAAATTAAATGAAACCTTAAAAATATTACACATTCTCAATCTAATGATAAAGTTTTGAATATAATAACTTAAGAATTCAGTATTTTACTAGCATTTGAAAAAAAAGTATTTTTAATATTTAGTCAAAATTTACATATAAAACACCTTTTTAGTGTTTATGAAATATCATATTAAATTGTAAACATAATTAAATGAAACTTTAATAATATTACTCTTTCTCAATCCTATGGTCAAGGTTTGAAGATGTTAAATTAAGAATTCAGTATTTTACTAGCATTTGAAAAAAATGTATTTATAATATTTAGTCAAAATTTACATATAAAACACGTTTTTAGTGTTTATGAAATATCATATTAATTTGTAAATAAAATTATATGAAACCTTAAAAACGTTACTCTTTCTCAATCTTATGTTAAAGGTTTGAATATAATAACTTAACAATTCAGTTTGTTATAAGTATTTGATAACATTGAATTTATAATAATTTGTTATAATTATTTTTTAAAACACTTCTTTAGTCTTTATGAAATTTTTTAGGATATTGTAAATATAATAAGTGAAAACAGTTAAAATATTACATATTCCTAAATTAATGGTCAAGGTTTGAAGATAATAACTTAAGAATACAGTATGTTATAAGCATTTGAAAACATTGAATTCATGATATTTTGTCAAAATTACTATGTAAAAAAGTGTTTTAGTATTTATGAAATTTAATATGAAATTATGAATAAAATTAAAAGAAACCTTAAAAATATTACACATTCTCAATCTTATGATAAAGTTTTGAATATAATGACTTAAGAAATCAGTATTTTACTAGCATTTGAAAACATTGAATTTATGATATTTCGTTAAAATTACTATGTAAAACACTTTTTTAGTGTTTATGAAATTGTAAATAAAATTAAATAAAACCTTAAAAATATTACACATTCTCAATCTTATGATAAAGTTTTGAATATAATAACTTAAGAATTCAGTATTTTACTAGCATTTGAAAAAAAAGTATTTTTAATATTTAGTCAAAATTTACATAAAAACACCTTTTTAGTGTTTATGAAATATCATATTAAATTGTAAACATAATTAAATGAAACCTTAAAAATATTATTCTTACTCAATCTTATGGTCAATGTATGAATATAATAACTTAACAATTCAGTTTGTTATAAGCATTTGAAAACATTGAATTTATAATAATTTGTAAAATTAACTTATAAAACATTTTTTTAGTGTTTATGAAATTTTTTATGAAATTGTAAAAATAATACTTGAATACGGTTAAAATATTACATATTCCCAAACTAATGGTCAAGGTTTGAAGATAATAACTTAAGAATTCAGTATTTTACTAGCATTTGAAAAAAACGTATACATAATATTTCGTTAAAATTATCATAAAAAACACATTTTTAGTGTTTATGAAATATCATATGAAATTGTAAATATAATTAAATTAGACCTTAAAAATATTACTCTTTCTCAATCTTATGGTCGAGTTTTGAAGATAATAACTTAAGAATTCAGTATGTTATAAGCATTTGAAAACATTGAATTCATGATATTTCGTCAAAATTACTATGTAAAACACTTTTTTAGTGTTTATGAAATATCTGGTTAAATAATTGAGCTTGTTCTAATTAGTGGTAATAATAATTCATTTTCTAAATATAATGGTAAGATTTCAAGACAATAACATTGAAATTCAGTGTTTTATAAGCAAATTAAAATTATGAATTTTTTTGAATTTGTAAAAATAAACATAAATTTCAGCTCTACATAGTGTTTATGAAATATTATGAAAAGTGTAATTAATAATTGATGGAAACAGTATTAATAATTAATATTCTAACTCTAATGGTTCAGGTTTGAAGATATAAACTTAAAAACTCAGTATTTTATATGCATTTCAAAAAATGAATATATAACATTTTGTCAAAATGAACATATAAAACATGTTTTTTAGTGTTATGGAATATCTGCTTAAATGATTGAGCTTGTTCTAAGTAATGGTAAAAATAATTCATATTCTAAATCTAATGGTCCAGGTTTGAAGATATAAACATAAAAATTCAGTGTTTTAGAGAGAATTTAAAACTATGAATTTTTTTGAATTTGTAAAAATTAACATATAAAACATGTTTTTAGTGTTTATGAAATATCATATTAAATTGTAAATATAATTAAATGAAACCTTAAAAATATTACTCATTCTCAATCTTATGGTCGAGGTTTGAAGATAATAACATAAGAATTCAGTATTTTACTAGCATTTAAAAACATTGAATTCATGATATTTTGTCAAAATTACTATGTAAAACACTTTTTTAGTGTTTATGATATTTAATATGAAATTGTAAACAAAATTAAATGAAACCTTAAAAATATTACACTCTTTCAAACTTATGGTCAAGGTTTGAATATTATAACTTATGAATTCAGTATGTTATAAGCATTTGAAAACATTGAATTCATGATATTTCGTCAAAATTACTATGTAAAACACTTTTTTAGTGTTTATGAAATTTAATATGAAATTGTAAACAAAATTAAATGAAACCTTAAAAATATTACACTCTTTCAATCTTATGGTCAAGGTTTGAATATTATAACTTAAGAATTCAGTTTGTTATAAGCATTTGAAAACATTGAATTTATAATAATTTGTAAAATTAACTTATAAAACACTTTTTTAGTGTTTATGAAATTTTTTATGAAATTGTAAATATAATAATTGAATACCGTTAAAATATTACATATTCCCAAACTAATGGTCAATGTTTGAAGATAATAACTTAAGAATTCAGTATTTTACTAGCATTTGAAAAAAACGTATATATAATATTTTGTCAAAATTATCATAAAAAACACATTTTTAGTGTTTATGAAATATCATATGAAATTGTAAATATAATTAAATGAAACCTTAAAAATATTACTAATTCTCAATCTTATGTTAAAGGTTTGAATATAATAACTTAAGAAATCAGTATTTTACTAGCATTTGAAATAAACATATTTATAATATTTCGTCAAAATTATCATATAAAACACATTTTTAGTATTTATGAAATATCATATTAAATTGTAAATATAATTAAATGAAACCTTAAAAATATTATTCTTACTCAATCTTATGGTCAATGTTTGAGTATAATAACTTAAGAATTCAGTATTTTACTCGCATTTGAAAAAATGTATTTATAAAATTTCGTCAAAATTATCATATAAAACACATTTTTAGTATTTATGAAATATCATATTAAATTGTAAATATAATTAAATGAAACCTTAAAAATATTACACATTCTCAATCTTTTGGTAAAAATTTGAATAGAATAACTTAAGAATTCAGTTAGTTATAAGTATTTGAAAACATCGAATTTATAATAATTCGTTAAAATTAACTTATAAATAACTTTTTAGGTGTTTATGAAATTTTTTAAGAAATTGTAAATATAATAAGTGAAAACGGTTAATATATTACATATTTCCAAACTAATGGTCAAGGTTTGAAGATAATAACTTAAGAATTCAGTATGTTATAAGCATTTGAAAACATTGAGTTCATGATATTTGGTCAAAATTACTATGTAAAACACTTTTTTAGTAATTATGAAATATCATATTAAATTGTAAATAAAATTATATGAAACCTTAAAAACGTTACTCTTTCTCAATCTTATGTTAAAGGTTTGAATATAATAACTTAACAATTCAGTTTGTTATAAGTATTTGATAACATTGAATTTATAATAATTTGTTAAAATTATTTTTTAAAACACTTTTTTAGTCTTTATGAAATTTTTTAGGATATTGTAAATATAATAAGTGAAAACGGTTAAAATATTACATATTCCTAAATTAATGGTCAAGGTTTGAAGATAATAACTTAAAAATTCAGTATTTTACGAGCATTTGAAAAAAACGTATATATAATATTTCGTCAAAATTATCATAAAAAACACATTTTTAGTGTTTATGAAATATCATATGAAATTGTAAATATAATTAAATTAGACCTTAATAATAATACTCTTTCTCAATCTTATGGTCAAGGTTTGAAGATGTTAACTTAAGAATACAGTATGTTATAAGCATTTGAAAACATTGAATTCATGATATTTTGTCAAAATTACTATGTAAAAAAGTTTTTTAGTATTTATGAAATTTAATATGAAATTATGAATAAAATTAAAAGAAACCTTAAAAATATTACACATTCTCAATCTTATGATAAAGTTTTGAATATAATGACTTAAGAAATCAGTATTTTACTAGCATTTGAAAACATTGAATTTATGATATTTCGTTAAAATTACTATGTAAAACACTTTTTTAGTGTTTATGAAATTGTAAATAAAATTAAATGAAACCTTAAAAATATTACACATTCTCAATCTTATGATAAAGTTTTTAATATAATAACTTAAGAATTCAGTATTTTACTAGCATTTGAAAAAAAAGTATTTTTAATATTTAGTCAAAATTTACATAAAAACACCTTTTTAGTGTTTATGAAATATCATATTAAATTGTAAACATAATTAAATGAAACTTTAATAATATTACTCTATCTCAATCCTATGGTCAAGGTTTGAAGATGTTAAATTAAGAATTCAATATTTTACTAGCATTTGAAAAAAATGTATTTATAATATTTAGTCAAAATTTGCATATAAAACACCTTTTTAGTGTTTATGAAATATCATATTAAATTGTAAACATAATTAAATGAAACCTTAAAAATATTACACATTCTCAATCTTATGGTCAAGGTTTGAAGATAATAACATAAGAATTCAATTTGTTATAAGTATTTGAAAAAAATGTATTAATAAAATTTCATCAAAATTAACTTATAAACCATTTTTTTATTGTTCATGAAATTATAAATGAAATTAAATGAAACCTTATAATTATTACACATTCTCAATCTTATGTTAAAGGCTTGAATATTATAACTTAAGAAATCAGTATTTTACTTGCATTTGAATACTTTGAATTTATGACATTTCGTCAAAATGAACATATAAAACAGGTTTTTTAGTGATTATGAATTATCATATTAAATTGTAAATAAAATTTAATGAAACCTTAAAAAAATTAAACATTCTCAATCTTATGGTCAAGGTTTGAATATTATAACTAAAGAATTCAGTTTGTTATAAGCATTTGAAAACATTGAATTTATAATAATTTGTAAAATTAACTTATAAAACACTTTTTTAGTGTTTATGAAATTTTTTATGAAATTGTAAATATAATAATTGAATACCGTTAAAATATTACATATTCCCAAACTAATGGTCAAGGTTTGAAGATAATAACTTAAGAATTCAGTATTTTACTAGCATTTGAAAAAAACGTATATATAATATTTTGTCAAAATTATCATAAAAAACACATTTTTAGTGTTTATGAAATATCATATGATGTTGTAAATATAATTAAATGAAACCTTAAAAATATTACTTTTTCTCAATCTTATGTTAAAGGTTTGAATATAATAACTTAAGTATTCAGTATTTTACTATCATTTGAAATAAATCTATTAAAATAAATCATTAAAATTATCATAAAAAACACATTTTTAGTGTTTATGAAATATCATATTAAATTGTAAATATAATTAAATGAAACCTTAAAAATATTACTCATTCTCAATCTTATGATCAAGGTTTGTATATAATAACTTAAGTATTCAATTTGTTATAAGTATTTGAAAAAAATATATTTATAAAATTTAGTCAACATTTACATATAAAACACCTTTATCGTGTTTATGAAATATCATATTAAATTGTAAACATAATTAAACTAAACCTTAATAATAATACTCTTTCTCAATCTTATGGTCAAGGTTTGAAGATGTTAACTTAAGAATACAGTATGTTATAATCATTTGAAAACATTGACTTCATGATATTTTGTCAAAATTACTATGTAAAATAATTTTTTAGTGTTTATGAAGTTTAATATGAAATTATAAATAAAATTAAAAGAAACCATAAAAATATTACACATTCTAAACCTTATGATAATGTTTTGAATATAATGACTTAAGAATTCAGTTTGTTATAAGCATTTGAAAACATTGAATTTATAATAATTTGTAAAATTAACTTATAAAACACTTTTTTAGTATTTAAGAAATTTTTTATGAAATTGTAAATATAATAATTGAATACGGTTAAAATATTACATATTCCCAAACTAATGGTCAAGGTTTGAAGATATTAACTTAAGTATTCAGAATGTTATAAGCGTTTGAAAACATTGAATTCATGATATTTCGTCAAAATTACTATGTAAAACACTTTTTTAGTGTTTATGAAATTTAATATGAAATTGTAAATAAAATTAAATGAAACCTTAAAAATATAACACATTCTCAATCTTATGTTAAAGGTTTGAATATAATAACATAAGAAATCAGTATTTTACTAGCATTTGAAAAAAACATATTTATTATATTTCGTCAAAATTATCATATAAAACACATTTTTAGTATTTATGAAATATCATATTAAATTGTAAATATAATTAAATGAAACCTTAAAAATATAACACATTCTCAATCTTATGGTCAAGGTTTGAAGATAATAACTTAAGAATTCAATTTGTTATAAGTATTTGAAAACATTGAATTTATAATAATTTGTAAAATTAACTTATCAAACACTTTTTTAGTGTTTATGAAATTATTTATGAAATTGTAAATATAATAATTGAATACGGTTAAAATATTACATATTCCCAAACTAATGGTCGAGGTTTGAAGATAATAACTTAAGAATTCAGTATTTTACTAGCATTTGAAAAAAACATATTTATAATATTTCGACAAAATTATCATATAAAACACATTTTTAGTATTTATGAAATATCATATTAAATTGTAAATATAATTAAATGAAACCTTAAAAATATAACACATTCTCAATCTTATGTTAAAGGTTTGAATATAATAACTTAAGAAATCAGTATTTTACTAGCATTTGAAAACAACATATTTATTATATTTCGTCAAAATTATCATATAAAACACATTTTTAGTATTTATGAAATATCATATTAAATTGTAAATATAATTAAATGAAACCTTAAAAATATTACACATTCTCAGTCTTATGGTCAAGGTTTGAAGATAATAACTTAAGAATTCAATTTGTTATAAGTATTTGAAAAAAATGTATTAATAAAATTTCATCAAAATTAACTTATAAACCATTTTTTTAGTGTTCATGAAATTATAAATGAAATTAAATGAAACCTTATAAATATTACACATTCTTAATCTTATGTTAAAGGTTTGAATATTATAACTTAAGAAATCAGTATTTTACTAGCATTTGAAAACATTGAATTTATGACATTTCGTCAAAATGAACATATAAAACATGTATTTTAGTGATTATGAAATATCATATTAAATTGTAAATAAAATTTAATGAAACCTTAAAAATATTACTCTTTCTCAATCTTATGGTCAAGGTTTGAATATTATAACTTAAGAATTCAGTTTGTTATAAGCATTTGAAAACATTGAATGTATAATAATTTGTAAAATTAACTTATAAAACACTGTTTTAGTATTTAAGAAATTTTTTATGAAATTGTAAATATAATAATTGAATACGGTTAAAATATTACATATTCCCTAACTAATGGTCAAGGTTTGAAGATATTAACTTAAGTATTCAGAATGTTATAAGCATTTGAAAACATTGAATTCATGATATTTCGTCAAAATTACTATGTAAAACACTTTTTTAGTGTTTATGAAATTTAATATGAAATTGTAAATAAAATTAAATGAAACCTTAAAAATATTACTTTTTCTCAATCTTATGTTAAAGGTTTGAATATAATAACTTAAGAAATCAGTATTTTACTAGCATTTGAAAAAAACATATTTATTATATTTCTTCAAAATTATCATATAAAACACATTTTTAGTATTTATGAAATATCATATTAAATTGTAAATATAATTAAATGAAACCTTAAAAATATAACACATTCTCAATCTTATGTTAAAGGTTTGAATATAATAACTTAAGAAATCAGTATTTTACTAGCATTTGAAAAAAACATATTTATTATATTTCGTCAAAAGTATCATATAAAACACATTTTTAGTATTTATGAAATATCATATTAAATTGTAAATATAATTAAATGAAACCTTAAAAATATAACACATTCTCAATCTTATGTTAAAGGTTTCAATATAATAACTTAAGAAATCAGTATTTTACTAGCATTTGAAAAAAACATATTTATTATATTTCGTCAAAAGTATCATATAAAACACATTTTTAGTATTTATGAAATATCATATTAAATTGTAAATATAATTAAATGAAACCTTAAAAATATAACACATTCTCAATCTTATGTTAAAGGTTTGAATATAATAACATAAGAAATCAGTATTTTACTAGCATTTGAAAAAAACATATTTATTATATTTCGTCAAAATTATCATATAAAACACATTTTTAGTATTTATGAAATATCATATTAAATTGTAAAATATAATTAAATGAAACCTTAAAAATATAACACATTCTCAATCTTATGTTAAAGGTTTGAATATAATAACTTAAGAAATCAGTATTTTACTAGCATTTGAAAACAACATATTTATTATATTTCGTCAAAATTATCATATAAAACACATTTTTAGTATTTATGAAATATCATATTAAATTGTAAATATAATTAAATGAAACCTTAAAAATATTACACATCCTCAATCTTATGGTCAAGGTTTGAAGATAATAACTTAAGAATTCAATTTGATATAAGTATTTGAAAACATTGAATTTATAATAATTTGTAAAATTAACTTATCAAACACTTTTTTAGTGTTTATGAAATTTTTTATGAAATTGTAAATATAATAATTGAATACGGTTAAAATATTACATATTCCCAAACTAATGGTCGAGGTTTGAAGATAATAACTTAAGAATTCAGTATTTTACTAGCATTTGAAAAAAACATATTTATAATATTTCGTCAAAATTATCATATAAAACACATTTTTAGTATTTATGAAATATCATATTAAATTGTAAATATAATTAAATGAAACCTTAAAAATATAACACATTCTCAATCTTATGTTAAAGGTTTGAATATAATAACTTAAGAAATCAGTATTTTACTAGCATTTGAAAACAACATATTTATTATATTTCGTCAAAATTATCATATAAAACACATTTTTAGTATTTATGAAATATCATATTAAATTGTGAATATAATTAAATGAAACCTTAAAAATATTACACATTCTCAGTCTTATGGTCAAGGTTTGAAGATAATAACTTAAGAATTCAATTTGTTATAAGTATTTGAAAAAAATGTATTAATAAAATTTCATCAAAATTAACTTATAAACCATTTTTTTAGTGTTCATGAAATTATAAATGAAATTAAATGAAACCTTATAAATATTACACATTCTTAATCTTATGTTAAAGGTTTGAATATTATAACTTAAGAAATCAGTATTTTACTAGCATTTGAAAACATTGAATTTATGACATTTCGTCAAAATGAACATATAAAACATGTATTTTAGTGATTATGAAATATCATATTAAATTGTAAATAAAATTTAATGAAACCTTAAAAATATTACTCTTTCTCAATCTTATGGTCAAGGTTTGAATATTATAACTTAAGAATTCAGTTTGTTATAAGTATTTGAAAACATTGAATTTATAATAATTTGTAAAATTAACTTATCAAACACTTTTTTAGTGTTTATGAAATTTTTTATGAAATTGTAAATATAATAATTGAATACGGTTAAAATATTACATATTCCCAAACTAATGGTCGAGGTTTGAAGATAATAACTTAAGAATTCAGTATTTTACTAGCATTTGAAAAAAACATATTTATAATATTTCGTCAAAATTATCATATAAAACACATTTTTAGTATTTATGAAATATCATATTAAATTGTAAATATAATTAAATGAAACCTTAAAAATATAACACATTCTCAATCTTATGTTAAAGGTTTGAATATAATAACTTAAGAAATCAGTATTTTACTAGCATTTGAAAACAACATATTTATTATATTTCGTCAAAATTATCATATAAAACACATTTTTAGTATTTATGAAATATCATATTAAATTGTGAATATAATTAAATGAAACCTTAAAAATATTACACATTCTCAGTCTTATGGTCAAGGTTTGAAGATAATAACTTAAGAATTCAATTTGTTATAAGTATTTGAAAAAAATGTATTAATAAAATTTCATCAAAATTAACTTATAAACCATTTTTTTAGTGTTCATGAAATTATAAATGAAATTAAATGAAACCTTATAAATATTACACATTCTTAATCTTATGTTAAAGGTTTGAATATTATAACTTAAGAAATCAGTATTTTACTAGCATTTGAAAACATTGAATTTATGACATTTCGTCAAAATGAACATATAAAACATGTATTTTAGTGATTATGAAATATCATATTAAATTGTAAATAAAATTTAATGAAACCTTAAAAATATTACTCTTTCTCAATCTTATGGTCAAGGTTTGAATATTATAACTTAAGAATTCAGTTTGTTATAAGCATTTGAAAACATTGAATGTATAATAATTTGTAAAATTAACTTATAAAACACTGTTTTAGTATTTAAGAAATTTTTTATGAAATTGTAAATATAATAATTGAATACGGTTAAAATATTACATATTCCCTAACTAATGGTCAAGGTTTGAAGATATTAACTTAAGTATTCAGAATGTTATAAGCATTTGAAAACATTGAATTCATGATATTTCGTCAAAATTACTATGTAAAACACTTTTTTAGTGTTTATGAAATTTAATATGAAATTGTAAATAAAATTAAATGAAACCTTAAAAATATTACTTTTTCTCAATCTTATGTTAAAGGTTTGAATATAATAACTTAAGAAATCAGTATTTTACTAGCATTTGAAAAAAACATATTTATTATATTTCTTCAAAATTATCATATAAAACACATTTTTAGTATTTATGAAATATCATATTAAATTGTAAATATAATTAAATGAAACCTTAAAAATATAACACATTCTCAATCTTATGTTAAAGGTTTGAATATAATAACTTAAGAAATCAGTATTTTACTAGCATTTGAAAACAACATATTTATTATATTTCGTCAAAATTATCATATAAAACACATTTTTAGTATTTATGAAATATCATATTAAATTGTAAATATAATTAAATGAAACCTTAAAAATATTACACATTCTCAATCTTTTGGTAAAAATTTGAATAGAATAACTTAAGAATTCAGTTAGTAATAAGTATTTGAAAACATCGAATTTATAATAATTCGTTAAAATTAACTTATAAATAACTTTTTTAGTGTTTATGAAATTTAATATGAAATTATAAATAAAATTAAATGAAACCTTAAAAATATTACTCTTTCTCAATCTTATGGTCAAGGTTTGAATATTATAACTTAAGAATTCAGTTTGTTATAAGCATTTGAAAACATTGAATTTATAATAATTTGTAAAATTAACTTATAAAACACTTTTTTAGTATTTAAAAAATTTTTTATGAAATTGTAAATATAATAATTGAATACGGTTAAAATATTACATATTCCCAAACTAATGGTCAAGGTTTGAAGATATTAACTTAAGTATTCAGAATGTTATAAGCGTTTGAAAACATTGAATTCATGATATTTCGTCAAAATTACTATGTAAAACACTTTTTTAGTGATTATGAAATTTAATATGAAATTGTAAATAAAATTAAATGAAACCATAAAAATATAACACATTCTCAATCTTATGTTAAAGGTTTGAATATAATAACTTAAGAAATCAGTATTTTACTAGCATTTGAAAAAAACATATTTATTATATTTCGTCAAAAGTATCATATAAAACACATTTTTAGTATTTATGAAATATCATATTAAATTGTAAATATAATTAAATGAAACCTTAAAAATATAACACATTCTCAATCTTATGTTAAAGGTTTCAATATAATAACTTAAGAAATCAGTATTTTACTAGCATTTGAAAAAAACATATTTATTATATTTCGTCAAAAGTATCATATAAAACACATTTTTAGTATTTATGAAATATCATATTAAATTGTAAATATAATTAAATGAAACCTTAAAAATATAACACATTCTCAATCTTATGTTAAAGGTTTGAATATAATAACATAAGAAATCAGTATTTTACTAGCATTTGAAAAAAACATATTTATTATATTTCGTCAAAATTATCATATAAAACACATTTTTAGTATTTATGAAATATCATATTAAATTGTAAATATAATTAAATGAAACCTTAAAAATATAACACATTCTCAATCTTATGTTAAAGGTTTGAATATAATAACTTAAGAATTCAATTTGTTATAAGTATTTGAAAACATTGAATTTATAATAATTTGTAAAATTAACTTATCAAACACTTTTTTAGTGTTTATGAAATTTTTTATGAAATTGTAAATATAATAATTGAATACGGTTAAAATATTACATATTCCCAAACTAATGGTCGAGGTTTGAAGATAATAACTTAAGAATTCAGTATTTTACTAGCATTTGAAAAAAACATATTTATAATATTTCGTCAAAATTATCATATAAAACACATTTTTAGTATTTATGAAATATCATATTAAATTGTAAATATAATTAAATGAAACCTTAAAAATATAACACATTCTCAATCTTATGTTAAAGGTTTGAATATAATAACTTAAGAAATCAGTATTTTACTAGCATTTGAAAACAACATATTTATTATATTTCGTCAAAATTATCATATAAAACACATTTTTAGTATTTATGAAATATCATATTAAATTGTGAATATAATTAAATGAAACCTTAAAAATATTACACATTCTCAGTCTTATGGTCAAGGTTTGAAGATAATAACTTAAGAATTCAATTTGTTATAAGTATTTGAAAAAAATGTATTAATAAAATTTCATCAAAATTAACTTATAAACCATTTTTTTAGTGTTCATGAAATTATAAATGAAATTAAATGAAACCTTATAAATATTACACATTCTTAATCTTATGTTAAAGGTTTGAATATTATAACTTAAGAAATCAGTATTTTACTAGCATTTGAAAACATTGAATTTATGACATTTCGTCAAAATGAACATATAAAACATGTATTTTAGTGATTATGAAATATCATATTAAATTGTAAATAAAATTTAATGAAACCTTAAAAATATTACTCTTTCTCAATCTTATGGTCAAGGTTTGAATATTATAACTTAAGAATTCAGTTTGTTATAAGCATTTGAAAACATTGAATGTATAATAATTTGTAAAATTAACTTATAAAACACTGTTTTAGTATTTAAGAAATTTTTTATGAAATTGTAAATATAATAATTGAATACGGTTAAAATATTACATATTCCCTAACTAATGGTCAAGGTTTGAAGATATTAACTTAAGTATTCAGAATGTTATAAGCATTTGAAAACATTGAATTCATGATATTTCGTCAAAATTACTATGTAAAACACTTTTTTAGTGTTTATGAAATTTAATATGAAATTGTAAATAAAATTAAATGAAACCTTAAAAATATTACTTTTTCTCAATCTTATGTTAAAGGTTTGAATATAATAACTTAAGAAATCAGTATTTTACTAGCATTTGAAAAAAACATATTTATTATATTTCTTCAAAATTATCATATAAAACACATTTTTAGTATTTATGAAATATCATATTAAATTGTAAATATAATTAAATGAAACCTTAAAAATATAACACATTCTCAATCTTATGTTAAAGGTTTGAATATAATAACTTAAGAAATCAGTATTTTACTAGCATTTGAAAACAACATATTTATTATATTTCGTCAAAATTATCATATAAAACACATTTTTAGTATTTATGAAATATCATATTAAATTGTAAATATAATTAAATGAAACCTTAAAAATATTACACATTCTCAATCTTTTGGTAAAAATTTGAATAGAATAACTTAAGAATTCAGTTAGTAATAAGTATTTGAAAACATCGAATTTATAATAATTCGTTAAAATTAACTTATAAATAACTTTTTTAGTGTTTATGAAATTTAATATGAAATTATAAATAAAATTAAATGAAACCTTAAAAATATTACTCTTTCTCAATCTTATGGTCAAGGTTTGAATATTATAACTTAAGAATTCAGTTTGTTATAAGCATTTGAAAACATTGAATTTATAATAATTTGTAAAATTAACTTATAAAACACTTTTTTAGTATTTAAAAAATTTTTTATGAAATTGTAAATATAATAATTGAATACGGTTAAAATATTACATATTCCCAAACTAATGGTCAAGGTTTGAAGATATTAACTTAAGTATTCAGAATGTTATAAGCGTTTGAAAACATTGAATTCATGATATTTCGTCAAAATTACTATGTAAAACACTTTTTTAGTGTTTATGAAATTTAATATGAAATTGTAAATAAAATTAAATGAAACCATAAAAATATAACACATTCTCAATCTTATGTTAAAGGTTTGAATATAATAACTTAAGAAATCAGTATTTTACTAGCATTTGAAAAAAACATATTTATTATATTTCGTCAAAAGTATCATATAAAACACATTTTTAGTATTTATGAAATATCATATTAAATTGTAAATATAATTAAATGAAACCTTAAAAATATAACACATTCTCAATCTTATGTTAAAGGTTTCAATATAATAACTTAAGAAATCAGTATTTTACTAGCATTTGAAAAAAACATATTTATTATATTTCGTCAAAAGTATCATATAAAACACATTTTTAGTATTTATGAAATATCATATTAAATTGTAAATATAATTAAATGAAACCTTAAAAATATAACACATTCTCAATCTTATGTTAAAGGTTTGAATATAATAACATAAGAAATCAGTATTTTACTAGCATTTGAAAAAAACATATTTATTATATTTCGTCAAAATTATCATATAAAACACATTTTTAGTATTTATGAAATATCATATTAAATTGTAAATATAATTAAATGAAACCTTAAAAATATAACACATTCTCAATCTTATGTTAAAGGTTTGAATATAATAACTTAAGAAATCAGTATTTTACTAGCATTTGAAAACAACATATTTATTATATTTCGTCAAAATTATCATATAAAACACATTTTTAGTATTTATGAAATATCATATTAAATTGTAAATATAATTAAATGAAACCTTAAAAATATTACACATCCTCAATCTTATGGTCAAGGTTTGAAGATAATAACTTAAGAATTCAATTTGTTATAAGTATTTGAAAACATTGAATTTATAATAATTTGTAAAATTAACTTATCAAACACTTTTTTAGTGTTTATGAAATTTTTTATGAAATTGTAAATATAATAATTGAATACGGTTAAAATATTACATATTCCCAAACTAATGGTCGAGGTTTGAAGATAATAACTTAAGAATTCAGTATTTTACTAGCATTTGAAAAAAACATATTTATAATATTTCGTCAAAATTATCATATAAAACACATTTTTAGTATTTATGAAATATCATATTAAATTGTAAATATAATTAAATGAAACCTTAAAAATATAACACATTCTCAATCTTATGTTAAAGGTTTGAATATAATAACTTAAGAAATCAGTATTTTACTAGCATTTGAAAACAACATATTTATTATATTTCGTCAAAATTATCATATAAAACACATTTTTAGTATTTATGAAATATCATATTAAATTGTGAATATAATTAAATGAAACCTTAAAAATATTACACATTCTCAGTCTTATGGTCAAGGTTTGAAGATAATAACTTAAGAAGTCAATTTGTTATAAGTATTTGAAAAAAATGTATTAATAAAATTTCATCAAAATTAACTTATAAACCATTTTTTTAGTGTTCATGAAATTATAAATGAAATTAAATGAAACCTTATAAATATTACACATTCTTAATCTTATGTTAAAGGTTTGAATATTATAACTTAAGAAATCAGTATTTTACTAGCATTTGAAAACATTGAATTTATGACATTTCGTCAAAATGAACATATAAAACATGTATTTTAGTGATTATGAAATATCATATTAAATTGTAAATAAAATTTAATGAAACCTTAAAAATATTACTCTTTCTCAATCTTATGGTCAAGGTTTGAATATTATAACTTAAGAATTCAGTTTGTTATAAGCATTTGAAAACATTGAATGTATAATAATTTGTAAAATTAACTTATAAAACACTGTTTTAGTATTTAAGAAATTTTTTATGAAATTGTAAATATAATAATTGAATACGGTTAAAATATTACATATTCCCTAACTAATGGTCAAGGTTTGAAGATATTAACTTAAGTATTCAGAATGTTATAAGCATTTGAAAACATTGAATTCATGATATTTCGTCAAAATTACTATGTAAAACACTTTTTTAGTGTTTATGAAATTTAATATGAAATTGTAAATAAAATTAAATGAAACCTTAAAAATATTACTTTTTCTCAATCTTATGTTAAAGGTTTGAATATAATAACTTAAGAAATCAGTATTTTACTAGCATTTGAAAAAAACATATTTATTATATTTCTTCAAAATTATCATATAAAACACATTTTTAGTATTTATGAAATATCATATTAAATTGTAAATATAATTAAATGAAACCTTAAAAATATAACACATTCTCAATCTTATGTTAAAGGTTTGAATATAATAACTTAAGAAATCAGTATTTTACTAGCATTTGAAAACAACATATTTATTATATTTCGTCAAAATTATCATATAAAACACATTTTTAGTATTTATGAAATATCATATTAAATTGTAAATATAATTAAATGAAACCTTAAAAATATTACACATTCTCAATCTTTTGGTAAAAATTTGAATAGAATAACTTAAGAATTCAGTTAGTAATAAGTATTTGAAAACATCGAATTTATAATAATTCGTTAAAATTAACTTATAAATAACTTTTTTAGTGTTTATGAAATTTAATATGAAATTATAAATAAAATTAAATGAAACCTTAAAAATATTACTCTTTCTCAATCTTATGGTCAAGGTTTGAATATTATAACTTAAGAATTCAGTTTGTTATAAGCATTTGAAAACATTGAATTTATAATAATTTGTAAAATTAACTTATAAAACACTTTTTTAGTATTTAAGAAATTTTTTATGAAATTGTAAATATAATAATTGAATACGGTTAAAATATTACATATTCCCAAACTAATGGTCAAGGTTTGAAGATATTAACTTAAGTATTCAGAATGTTATAAGCATTTGAAAACATTGAATTCATGATATTTCGTCAAAATTATCATATAAAACACATTTTTAGTATTTATGAAATATCATATTAAATTTTAAATAAAATTAAATGAAACCTTAAAAATATTACTTTTTCTCAATCTTATGTTAAAGGTTTCAATATAATAACTTAAGAAATCAGTATTTTACTACCATTTGAAAAAAACATATTTATTATATTTCGTCAAAAGTATCATATAAAACACATTTTTAGTATTTATGAAATATCATATTAAATTGTAAATATAATTAAATGAAACCTTAAAAATATAACACATTCTCAATCTTATGTTAAAGGTTTGAATATAATAACTTAAGAAATCAGTATTTTACTAGCATTTGAAAACAACATATTTATTATATTTCGTCAAAATTATCATATAAAACACATTTTTAGTATTTATGAAATATCATATTAAATTTTAAATATAATTAAATGAAACCTTAAAAATATTACACATTCTCAGTCTTATGGTCAAGGTTTGAAGATAATAACTTAAGAATTCAATTTATTATAAGTATTTGAAAAAAATGTATTAATAAATTTTCATCAAAATTAACTTATAAACCATTCTTTTAGTGTTCATGAAATTATAAATGAAATTAAATGAAACCTTATAAATATTACACATTCTTAATCTTATGTTAAAGGTTTGAATATTATAACTTAAGAAATCAGTATTTTACTAGCATTTGAAAACATTGAATTTATGACATTTCGTCAAAATGAACATATAAAACATGTATTTTAGTGATTATGAAATATCATATTAAATTGTAAATAAAATTTAATGAAACCTTAAAAATATTACTCTTTCTCAATCTTATGGTCAAGGTTTGAATATTATAACTTAAGAATTCAGTTTGTTATAAGCATTTGAAAACATTGAATTTATAATAATTTGTAAAATTAACTTATAAAACACTGTTTTAGTATTTAAGAAATTTTTTATGAAATTGTAAATATAATAATTGAATACGGTTAAAATATTACATATTCCCTAACTAATGGTCAAGGTTTGAAGATATTAACTTAAGTATTCAGAATGTTATAAGCATTTGAAAACATTGAATTCATGATATTTCGTCAAAATTACTATGTAAAACACTTTTTTAGTGTTTATGAAATTTAATATGAAATTGTAAATAAAATTAAATGAAACCTTAAAAATATTACTTTTTCTCAATCTTATGTTAAAGGTTTGAATATAATAACTTAAGAAATCAGTATTTTACTAGCATTTGAAAAAAACATATTTATTATATTTCGTCAAAATTATCATATAAAACACATTTTTAGTATTTATGAAATATCATATTAAATTGTAAATATAATTAAATGAAACCTTAAAAATATTACACATCCTCAATCTTATGGTCAAGGTTTGAAGATAATAACTTAAGAATTCAATTTGTTATAAGTATTTGAAAACATTGAATTTATAATAATTTGTAAAATTAACTTATCAAACACTTTTTTAGTGTTTATGAAATTTTTTATGAAATTGTAAATATAATAATTGAATACGGTTAAAATATTACATATTCCCAAACTAATGGTCGAGGTTTGAAGATAATAACTTAAGAATTCAGTATTTTACTAGCATTTGAAAAAAACATATTTATTATATTTCGTCAAAATTATCATATAAAACACATTTTTAGTATTTATGAAATATCATATTAAATTGTAAATATAATTAAATAAAACCTTAAAAATATTACACATTCTCAATCTTTTGGTAAAAATTTGAATAGAATAACTTAAGAATTCAGTTAGTAATAAGTATTTGAAAACATCGAATTTATAATAATTCGTTAAAATTAACTTATAAATAACTTTTTTAGTGTTTATGAAATTTACTATGAAATTGTAAATAAAATTAAATGAAACCTTAGAAATATTACTTTTTCTCAATCTTATGTTAAAGATTTGAATATAATAACTTAAGAAATCAGTATTTTACTAGCATTTGAAAAAAACATATTTATTATATTTCGTCAAAATTATCATATAAAACACATTTTTAGTATTAATGAAATATCATATTAAATTGTAAATATAATTAAATGAAACCTTAAAAATATAACACATTCTCAATCTTATGTTAAAGGTTTGAATATAATAACTTAAGAAATCAGTATTTTACTAGCATTTGAAAATAACATATTTATTATATTTCGTCAAAATTATCATATAAAACACATTTTTAGTATTTATGAAATATCATATTAAATTGTAAATATAATTAAATGAAACCTTAAAAATATTACACATTCTCAATCTTTTGGTAAAAATTTGAATAGAATAACTTAAGAATTCAGTTAGTAATATGTATTTGAAAACATCGAATTTATAATAATTCGTTAAAATTAACTTATAAATAACTTTTTTAGTGTTTATGAAATTTAATATGAAATTATAAATAAAATTAAATGAAACCTTAAAAATATTACTCTTTCTCAATCTTATGATAATGTTTTGAATATAATGACTTAAGAAATCAGTATTTTACTAGTATTTGAAAACATTGAATTTATAATAATTTGTAAAGTTAACTTATCAAACACTTTTTTAGTGTTTATGAAATTTTTTATGAAATTGTAAATATAATAATTGAATACGGTTAAAATATTACATATTCCCAAACTAATGGTCGAGGTTTGAAGATAATAACTTAAGAATTCAGTATTTTACTAGCATTTGAAAAAAAACATATTTATTATATTTCGTCAAAATTATCATATAAAACACATTTTTAGTATTTATGAAATATCATATTAAATTGTAAATATAATTAAATGAAACCTTAAAAATATTACACATTCTCAATCTTTTGGTAAAAATTTGAATAGAATAACTTAAGAATTCAGTTAGTAATAAGTATTTGAAAACATCGAATTTATAATAATTCGTTAAAATTAACTTATAAATAACTTTTTTAGTGTTTATGAAATTTAATATGAAATTATAAATAAAATTAAATGAAACCTTAAAAATATTACTCTTTCTCAATCTTATGGTCAAGGTTTGAATATTATAACTTATGAATTCAGTTTGTTATAAGCATTTGAAAACATTGAATTTATAATAATTTGTAAAATTAACTTATAAAAAACTTTTTTAGTATTTAAGAAATTTTTTATGAAATTGTAAATATAATAATTGAATACGGTTAAAATATTACATATTCCCAAACTAATGGTCAAGGTTTGAAGATATTAACTTAAGTATTCAGAATGTTATAAGCATTTGAAAACATTGAATTCATGATATTTCGTCAAAATTATCATATAAAACACATTTTTAGTATTTATGAAATATCATATTAAATTTTAAATAAAATTAAATGAAACCTTAAAAATATTACTTTTTCTCAATCTTATGTTAAAGGTTTCAATATAATAACTTAAGAAATCAGTATTTTACTAGCATTTGAAAAAAACATATTTATTATATTTCGTCAAAAGTATCATATAAAACACATTTTTAGTATTTATGAAATATCATATTAAATTATAAATATAATTAAATGAAACCTTAAAAATATAACACATTCTCAATCTTATGTTAAAGGTTTGAATATAATAACTTAAGAAATCAGTATTTTACTAGCATTTGAAAACAACATATTTATTATATTTCGTCAAAATTATCATATAAAACACATTTTTAGTATTTATGAAATATCATATTAAATTTTAAATATAATTAAATGAAACCTTAAAAATATTACACATTCTCAGTCTTATGGTCAAGGTTTGAAGATAATAACTTAAGAATTCAATTTATTATAAGTATTTGAAAAAAATGTATTAATAAAATTTCATCAAAATTAACTTATAAACCATTTTTTTAGTGTTCATGAAATTATAAATGAAATTAAATGAAACCTTATAAATATTACACATTCTTAATCTTATGTTAAAGGTTTGAATATTATAACTTAAGAAATCAGTATTTTACTAGCATTTGAAAACATTGATTTTATGACATTTCGTCAAAATGAACATATAAAACATGTATTTTAGTGATTATGAAATATCATATTAAATTGTAAATAAAATTTAATGAAACCTTAAAAATATTACTCTTTCTCAATCTTATGGTCAAGGTTTGAATATTATAACTTAAGAATTCAGTTTGTTATAAGCAATTGAAAACATTGAATTTATAATAATTTGTAAAATTAACTTATAAAACACTGTTTTAGTATTTAAGAAATTTTTTATGAAATTGTAAATATAATAATTGAATACGGTTAAAATATTACATATTCCCTAACTAATGGTCAAGGTTTGAAGATATTAACTTAAGTATTCAGAATGTTATAAGCATTTGAAAACATTGAATTCATGATATTTCGTCAAAATTACTATGTAAAACACTTTTATAGTGTTTATGAAATTTAATATGAAATTGTAAATAAAATTAAATGAAACCTTAAAAATATTACTTTTTCTCAATCTTATGTTAAAGGTTTGAATATAATAACTTAAGAAATCAGTATTTTACTAGCATTTGAAAAAAACATATTTATTATATTTCGTCAAAATTATCATATAAAACACATTTTTAGTATTTATGAAATATCATATTAAATTGTAAATATAATTAAATGAAACCTTAAAAATATTACACATCCTCAATCTTATGGTCAAGGTTTGAAGATAATAACTTAAGAATTCAATTTGTTATAAGTATTTGAAAACATCGAATTTATAATAATTCGTTAAAATTAACTTATAAATAACTTTTTTAGTGTTTATGAAATTTAATATGAAATTGTAAATAAAATTAAATGAAACCTTAGAAATATTACTTTTTCTCAATCTTATGTTAAAGATTTGAATATAATAACTTAAGAAATCAGTATTTTACTAGCATTTGAAAAAAACATATTTATTATATTTCGTCAAAATTATCATATAAAACACATTTTTAGTATTTATGAAATATCATATTAAATTGTAAATATAATTAAATGAAACCTTAAAAATATTACACATTCTCAATCTTTTGGTAAAAATTTGAATAGAATAACTTAAGAATTCAGTTAGTAATAAGTATTTGAAAACATCGAATTTATAATAATTCGTTAAAGTTAACTTATAAATAACTTTTTTAGTGTTTATGAAATTTAATATGAAATTATAAATAAAATTAAATGAAACCTTAAAAATATTACTCTTTCTCAATCTTATGATAATGTTTTGAATATAATGACTTAAGAAATCAGTATTTTACTAGCATTTGAATACATTGAATTTATGATATTTCGTTAAAATTAATATGTAAAACACTTTTTTATTTTTTAAGAAATTTTTTATGAAATTGTAAATATAATAATTGAATACGGTTAAAATATTACATATTCCCAAACTAATGGTCAAGGTTTGAAGATATTAACTTAAGTATTCAGAATGTTATAAGCATTTGAAAACATTGAATTCATGATATTTCGTCAAAATTACTATGTAAAACACTTTTTTAGTGTTTATGAAATTTAATATGAAATTGTAAATAAAATTAAATGAAACCTTAAAAATATTACTTTTTCTCAATCTTATGTTAAAGGTTTGAATATAATAACTTAAGAAATCAGTATTTTACTAGCATTTGAAAACAACATATTTATTATATTTCGTCAAAATTATCATATAAAACACATTTTTAGTATTTATGAAATATCATATTAAATTGTAAATATAATTAAATGAAACCTTAAAAATATTACACATTCTCAATCTTATGGTCAAGGTTTGAAGATAATAACTTAAGAATTCAATTTGTTATAAGTATTTGAAAAAAATGTATTAATAAAATTTCATCAAAATTAACTTATAAACCATTTTTTTAGTGTTCATGAAATTATAAATGAAATTAAATGAAACCTTATAAATATTACACATTCTTAATCTTATGTTAAAGGTTTGAATATTACAACTTAAGAAATCAGTATTTTACTAGCATTTGAAAACATTGAATTTATGACATTTCGTCAAAATGAACATATAAAACATATTTTTTAGTGATTATGAAATTTAATATGAAATTGTAAATATAATTAAATGAAACCTTAAAAATATAACACATTCTCAATCTTATGTTAAAGGTTTGAATATAATAACTTAAGAAATCAGTATTTTACTAGCATTTGAAAACAACATATTTATTATATTTCGTCAAAATTATCATATAAAACACATTTTTAGTATTTATGAAATATCATATTAAATTGTAAATATAATTAAATGAAACCTTAAAAATATTACACATTCTCAATCTTTTGGTAAAAATTTGAATAGAATAACTTAAGAATTCAGTTAGTAATAAGTATTTGAAAACATCGAATTTATAATAATTCGTTAAAATTAACTTATAAATAACTTTTTTAGTGTTTATGAAATTTAATATGAAATTATAAATAAAATTAAATGAAACCTTAAAAATATTACTCTTTCTCAATCTTATGGTCAAGGTTTGAATATTATAACTTAAGAATTCAGTTTGTTATAAGCATTTGAAAACATTGAATTTATAATAATTTGTAAAATTAACTTATAAAACACTTTTTTAGTATTTAAGAAATTTTTTATGAAATTGTAAATATAATAATTGAATACGGTTAAAATATTACATATTCCCAAACTAATGGTCAAGGTTTGAAGATATAAACTTAAGTATTCAGAATGTTATAAGCATTTGAAAACATTGAATTCATGATATTTCGTCAAAATTATCATATAAAACACATTTTTAGTATTTATGAAATATCATATTAAATTTTAAATAAAATTAAATGAAACCTTAAAAATATTACTTTTTCTCAATCTTATGTTAAAGGTTTCAATATAATAACTTAAGAAATCAGTATTTTACTAGCATTTGAAAAAAACATATTTATTATATTTCGTCAAAAGTATCATATAAAACACATTTTTAGTATTTATGAAATATCATATTAAATTGTAAATATAATTAAATGAAACCTTAAAAATATAACACATTCTCAATCTTATGTTAAAGGTTTGAATATAATAACTTAAGAATTCAATTTGTTATAAGTATTTGAAAAAAATGTATTAATAAAATTTCATCAAAATTAACTTATAAACCATTTTTTTAGTCTTCATGAAATTATAAATGAAATTAAATGAAACCTTATAAATATTACTTTTTCTCAATCTTATGTTAAAGATTTGAATATAATAACTTAAGAAATCATTATTTTACTAGCATTTGAAAAAAAAATATTTATTATATTTCGTCAAAATTATCATATAATACACATTTTTAGTATTTATGAAATATCATATTAAATTGTAAATATAATTAAATGAAACCTTAAAAATATTACACATTCTCAATCTTATGCTCAAGGTTTGAAGATAATAACTTAAGAATTCAATTTGTTATAAGTATTTGAAAAAAATGTATTAATAAAATTTCATCAAAATTAACTTATAAACCATTTTTTTAGTGTTCATGAAATTATAAATGAAATTAAATGAAACCTTATAAATATTACACATTCTTAATCTTATGTTAAAGGTTTGAATATTACAACTTAAGAAATCAGTATTTTACTAGCATTTGAAAACATTGAATTTATGACATTTCGTCAAAATGAACATATAAAACATATTTTTTAGTGATTATGAAATTTAATATGAAATTGTAAATATAATTAAATGAAACCTTAAAAATATAACACATTCTCAATCTTATGTTAAAGGTTTGAATATAATAACTTAAGAAATCAGTATTTTACTAGCATTTGAAAACAACATATTTATTATATTTCGTCAAAATTATCATATAATACACATTTTTAGTATTTATGAAATATCATATTAAATTGTAAATATAATTAAATGAAACCTTAAAAATATTACACATTCTCAATCTTTTGGTAAAAATTTGAATAGAATAACTTAAGAATTCAGTTAGTAATAAGTATTTGAAAACATCGAATTTATAATAATTCGTTAAAATTAACTTATAAATAACTTTTTTAGTGTTTATGAAATTTAATATGAAATTGTAAATAAAATTAAATGAAACCTTAAAAATATTACTTTTTCTCAATCTTATGTTAAAGATTTGAATATAATAACTTAAGAAATCAGTATTTTACTAGCATTTGAAAAAAACATATTTATTATATTTCGTCAAAATTATCATATAAAACACATTTTTAGTATTTATGAAATATCATATTAAATTGTAAATATAATTAAATGAAACCTTAAAAATATTACACATTCCCAATCTTTTGGTAAAAATTTGAATAGAATAACTTAAGAATTCAGTTAGTAATAAGTATTTGAAAACATCAAATTTATTATAATTAGTTAAAATTAACTTATAAATAACTTTTTTAGTGTTTATGAAATTTAATATGAAATTATAAATAAAATTAAATGAAACCTTAAAAATATTACGAATTTTCAATCTTATGATAAAGTTTTGAATATAATGACTTAAGAAATCAGTATTTTACTAGCATTTGAAAACATTGAATTTATGACATTTAGTTAAAATTACTATGTAAAACATATTTTTAGTGTTTATGAAATTTTAAATAAAATTAAATGAAACCTTAAAAATATTACAAATTCTCAATCTTATGATAAAGTTTTGAATATAATGACTTAAGAAATCAGTATTTTACTAGCATTTGAAAACATTGAATTTATGACATTTAGTTAAAATTACTATGTAAAACATATTTTTAGTGTTTATGAAATTTTAAATAAAATTAAATGAAACCTTAAAAATATTACAAATTCTCAATCTTATGATAAAGGTTTGAATAAAATAACTTAAAAATTCAGTATCTTACTAGCATTTCAAAAAAACATATTTATAATATTTCGTCAAAATTATCATATAAAACACATTTTTAGTATTTATGAAATATCATATTAAATTGTAAATATAATTAAATGAAACCTTAAAAATATAACACATTCTCAATCTTATGGTCAAGGTTTGAATATTATAACTTAAGAATTCAGTTTGTTATAAGCATTTGAAAACATTGAATTTATAATAATTTGTAAAATTAACTTATAAAACACTTTTTTAGTATTTAAGAAATTTTTTATGAAATTGTAAATATAATAATTGAATACGGTTAAAATATTACATATTTCCAAACTAATGGTCAAGGTTTGAAGATATTAACTTAAGTATTCAGAATGTTATAAGTATTTGAAAACATTGAATTCATGACATTTCGTCAAAATTATCATATAAAACACATTTTTAGTATTTATGAAATATCATATTAAATTGTAAATATAATTAAATGAAACCTTAAAAATATAACACATTCTCAATCTTATGTTAAAGGTTTGAATATAATAACTTAAGAAATCAGTATTTTACTAGCATTTGAAAACAACATATTTATTATATTTCGTCAAAATTATCATATAAAACACATTTTTAGTATTTATGAAATATCATATTAAATTGTAAATATAATTAAATGAAACCTTAATAATATTACACATTCTCAATCTTATGTTAAAGGTTTGAATATAATAACATTTCGTCAAAATTATCATATAAAACACATTTTTAGTGTTTATACATTAACAAATTGAGATGAAATCTATTGTGAGAAGATAAGTCTTTTGTTGTCACTTAAAATTGCATTTTTGAGAAATAAAGTTATTTATTTAGATTTTATCCATCCCTGATGTTGATAAGCGGATAATCATTAAATTATTGGTGTTCATTTTTAATGATAATGTCCGAAACGATGGTTGATGAAAAATATGTTTGACTATTTACCGGTGTTGTTGTTTAAACCTTTAAAGTTTACGAAATAAAACGATGATTTTGCATCATACAAAGTAATAACCGTTTCCCAGTTGGCGGGTATATTAAAACAAATTACAGATCAAGGACAACTTAAACTTAACTATCAATGTGTAGTCTGTTTCAAATGGGATTATTTTATAGCCTGATTTCTGATCTAGCAACTGAAATAAACAATTCAGTAAACAATATCGGTTCGCAATTTACAGAAATTTCTAATTTTAATTAATTAAATAAAATGAGTGTTAATTAATCTCATTATCTGCAAGTGAGTGGATTTATTTTATATGATGTATACGAAATGACAACCTATGACTCGTAGACGGCTAGTGATTAGTGAATATACTTAAATACACTGGTTGTTAATCAGCGAAATCTGAACGAGAAAAATAAAATAAAAAGCTCATATCAGAGGAATAGAATCATATTTGCGGTAGGTATACATTGAAAACATTTAATGAGGAATGAGAAACGGTTCCATTATCTTACCGAAACGACAACCATTCAAAATATATTAATAATCCGTTGTCAAATGGCAGTCGACTGTTTATCATTATTGCGCACGGTTACATTAATGAACTTGAAAAATGGAAACCAGACAACACACTGATATGTACAAAATGATTACTTAAAATTAACTTATTATTAGCTACTGATTAAATCCCAACGCGACGACGAGAACACTTTGTATGATGTTGATATTGGACAATTCCCAGCTGCAATTCTGAGGCATAGATGACATCAGTCGTGATAATGACAGGACACATGCCAACCATCGCCGGTCCCACTATAGACAGCATATCCAATATAGTAGGTAAATAATGTATTGTTGCCGGATCATTCCTGAAAAAACACGCAGACAACAGTTGTTCTTTCGACATTGATTTTTGCCTAATGCGGTCGGTATTCTTATAGGACATTTAACTTACTCTGTTGAATAATAAAATTTGAATTTCGTAACCATAAATGTTTGGCCATCTACCCGATACGAGTACCAAACTACTAACCATCGACATATTCCATGTGTAATTCTCAATATGATATTACTTTTTAGTATGTCTGTTTATTAAACGTTCTAGTCGTGGTAATTGCACCGCTCTGATAAACTAATCACCACTAATCGACGGCGACACATGCGACTGATCGTTGGGCAGTTCGGCCCCCGAGATAACAACCAGACTTTTCAGCTAGAAATTCTCATGAAAGAAACCCATAAATGGTGGCAGAACGATAAAGCAGATCTACCAACACTGAAATATAAAATTTCCTAATTTCTTTCACAAACTTATGTATTTTCCAATCCAAATATTATTGTATAATCGTAAATTTAAAAATATTTCGCTTATGAGCTGTTTTCCGGGAAACTGTGGGAGATAGGACGAAAGTCGACAGACATGACATAGAATTGATCCCCCTAACTAGCTACATGAGTTGCATGCATTTGATTTTTCGAAAAACTGTTATTGGGGATTTTTAAACCGTCGTACTTGGGTCTTAATTGGACTCCCACGCACAATTGCAGCTGCAACAGTGTGCATGTCCTGATCCTGTAAATGATGGACATATTTAATGACAGATAATAGAATGATTCATTTCTAAAAGTCACAATTCAACACGAAGGTTAACATTTATTAAAAAATTAATTACTAATAAATTTAATCGTAACCCAATTTTAAAGAATAATTTTTATTTTAACACTATCTAACGATGAGTTTTGTCATAAATATTAAAATTGTGTGATATTTTTGTACTTAAAAATTATATCAATAAAAAATATTCGATAGATAAATCCCAAAAGGATCATAATACCAACATATAATAATATAATAGAAAACATTAAAGCTACTCACAACAATAAAAACCTGAATGTCCAAAAATAATATATTTTTGAGGCCATTGGTAATTCTGTGTAATGACTAACCATTGATGCAACTAGGTCTAAAATATTAGCAGCTGCACAAATAAATACCTAATTTAATGTATTTACTTTCACGGTTTCCAAAAAACTAGGAGGATTGTTTTGGTTATTTTAATTTTCAATAGTGATAACTGTACGAGTAGGACTAGATACTGTTTTTGGTATATTAAAAATACTGAATATATTAGTTTTGTACATTTTTAATCATCAATTTTATATTTATACAATTTACTTTGAATAATTCTACATGTCATATTGTATTGCTTAAATTATTATTGATTCTTAAATAATCATAAACATTTGTGGAGAATAAAATACATTTTGAGGGCGCGATGCCTCCCTAAGTCTCCTCCTAGTTGTGTAAATGTGTGTAACAAATTATTCGTAATTATATTTTATATTTCTAATAAGTATTGACAAAAGATGTGTGGATTGTTCAACAACAATTATTTGTAATATTTTTTGTTAAAATGCAGTTTTAAAAAAATACATAATTATTAAAATCAGTTGTAAATCATATTAAAATATATATATATATTTTATATTTTACTTATGTTTGTCATTAAATACAAGGAAAATAAAACATTCAAGTATATATTAAAGAGTCAAAATATATTTGTTTAGATATATGAATTGAAGAATACATTGTTGAGTAGAAGAGATGTAACATGTTTTACTAAATATGAATGCCTTCCTAAAATGTAACAATTTAATGCAAATATACAGTACTAATTATAGTACTCATATTTAATGATGAAACACACTACGAAAATAAGAAAATTTACGCTTTTGAAAAGGTATTTAAGGTATTGTAATTTGTACACGTAATAAGTAATGTAGTTGTTTTATTTACATCGAAGATTACACGATTTTGACGTTTGCCAATTTATTTTTCACAAATTGTACCAAGTCGTAATTGTTGTTGCTATTGGTAATAAAAAATTAGAAGGTTCGACATTATTATATCGTTCAAGGTAATGTTAAACTTTTAAAACTGAAAAATATAATTATTTACTTCGAAACCAGATTCATTAAAGAAACTGTCTTAAGCAATGTTGAATATGCAGACATGAGGTACGTAAATAAAATAAATATTTAAAAATGTTATATATTGCATAACATAACTATTCTAAAACTTTGCATACTACTACTCGTTATTTTGACACATGATATAAAATGTGTTGTTATTATGTTATTCATTTATAGATTTTGGGTATCAGCTTGAAATACAAACTTTGATAATATTGGTCGTATCGTCTCAAAATCTTCCCAGGTTAAACGCAGTAACGCCTTGGATCAAATATCTGTATTCAAAAACGTTGATTTTAAATTTTAAGAATGATGAATTGGTAAAACAAAATTACCCGTCAAACTTTTTATTGAAAACTTCACGTTTGAAGCACCAATTATAAAAATTGATTATTTGGACAAAACTTCATAAAAAAATATCAGAATTTTGACAGTTTAGTAATTATACACGAGTAGACAGTCTTTATATACACAATGGTTTGAGAGAAAAACAGGAAATCGAGAAAATATTAATAAATTAATTTTTGGAATTTGTCAAAATTCAAACAAAATAATTGTTAGAAACTGTAAAAATAGTACTTTTTGTAAATCTAATAGTCTAAGTTTAAAGATATTAACTTAAGTATTCAGAATGTTAAAAGCATTTGAAAACATTGAATTCATGATATTTCGTCAAAATTAATATGTAAAACACTTTTTTAGTGTTTATGAAATTTAATATGAAATTGTAAATAAACTTAAATGAAACCTTAAAAATATTATTTTTCTCAATCTTATGATAAAGGTTTGAATAAAATAACTTAAAAAATCAGTATCTTACTAGCATTTCAAAAAAACATATTTATAATATTTCGTCAAAATTATCATATAAAACACATTTTTAGTGCTTATGAAATATCATATTAAATTGTAAATATAATTAAATGAAACCTTAAAAATATTACTCTTTCTCAATCTTATGGTCAAGGTTTGAATATTATAACTTAAGAATTCAGTTTGTTATAAGCATTTGAAAACATTGAATTTATTATAATTTGTAAAATTAACTTATAAAACACTTTTTTAGTATTTAAGAAATTTTTTATGAAATTGTAAATATAACAATTGAATACGGTTAAAATATTACATATTCCCAAACTAATGGTCAAGGTTTGAAGATATTAACTTAAGTATTCAGAATGTTATAAGCATTTGAAAACATTGAATTCATGATATTTCGTCAAAATTACTATGTAAAACACTTTTTTAGTGTTTATGAAATTTAATATGAAATTGTAAATAAAATTAAATGAAACCTTAAAAATATTACTTTTTCTCAATCTTATGTTAAAGGTTTGAATATAATAACTTAAGAAATCAGTATTTTACTAGCATTTGAAAAAAACATATTTATTATATTTCGTCAAAATTATCATATAAAACACATTTTTAGTATTTATGAAATATCATATTAAATTGTAAATATAATTAAATGAAACCTTAAAAATAAAACACATTCTCAATCTTATGTTAAAGGTTTGAATATAATAACTTAAGAATTCAGTATTTTAATAGCATTTGAAAACAACATATTTATTATATTTCGTCAAAATTATCATATAAAACACATTTTTAGTATTTATGAAATATCATATTAAATTGTAAATATAATTAAATGAAACCTTAAAAATATTACTCTTTCTCAATCTTATGGTCAAGGTTTGAATATTATAACTTAAGAATTCAGTTTGTTATAAGCATTTGAAAACATTGAATTTATTATAATTTGTAAAATTAACTTATAAAACACTTTTTTAGTATTTAAGAAATTTTTTATGAAATTGTAAATATAACAATTGAATACGGTTAAAATATTACATATTCCCAAACTAATGGTCAAGGTTTGAAGATATTAACTTAAGTATTCAGAATGTTATAAGCATTTGAAAACATTGAATTCATGATATTTCGTCAAAATTACTATGTAAAACACTTTTTTAGTGTTTATGAAATTTAATATGAAATTGTAAATAAAATTAAATGAAACCTTAAAAATATTACTTTTTCTCAATCTTATGTTAAAGGTTTGAATATAATAACTTAAGAAATCAGTATTTTACTAGCATTTGAAAAAAACATATTTATTATATTTCGTCAAAATTATCATATAAAACACATTTTTAGTATTTATGAAATATCATATTAAATTGTAAATATAATTAAATGAAACCTTAAAAATATAACACAATCTCAATCTTATGTTAAAGGTTTGAATATAATAACTTAAGAAATCAGTATTTTACTAGCATTTGAAAACAACATATTTATTATATTTCGTCAAAATTATCATATAAAACACATTTTTAGTATTTATGAAATATCATATTAAATTGTAAATATAATTAAATGAAACCTTAAAAATATTACACATTCTCAATCTTATGGTCAAGGTTTGAAGATAATAACTTAAGAATTCAATTTGTTATAAGTATTTGAAAAAAATGTATTAATAAAATTTCATCAAAATTAACTTATAAACCATTTTTTTAGTGTTCATGAAATTATAAATGAAATTAAATGAAACCTTATAAATATTACACATTCTTAATCTTATGTTAAAGGTTTGAATATTATAACTTAAGAAATCAGTATTTTACTAGCATTTGAAAACATTGAATTTATGACATTTCGTCAAAATGAACATATAAAACATGTTTTTTAGTGATTATGAAATATCATATTACATTGTAAATAAAATTTAATGAAACCTTAAAAATATTACTCTTTCTCAATCTTATGGTCAAGGTTTGAACATTATAACTTAAGAATTCAGTTTGTTATAAGCATTTGAAAACATTGAATTTATAATAATTTGTAAAATTAACTTATAAAACACTTTATTAGTATTTAAGAAATTTTTTATGAAATTGTAAATATAATAATTGAATACGGTTAAAATATTACATATTCCCTAACTAATGGTCAAGGTTTGAAGATATTAACTTAAGTATTCAGAATGTTATAAGCATTTGAAAACATTGAATTCATGATATTTCGTCAAAATTACTATGTAAAACACTTTTTTAGTGTTTATGAAATTTAATATGAAATTGTAAATAAAATTAAATGAAACCTTAAAAATATTACTTTTTCTCAATCTTATGTTAAAGGTTTGAATATAATAACTTAAGAAATCAGTATTTTACTAGCATTTGAAAAAAACATATTTATTATATTTCGTCAAAATTATCATATAAAACACATTTTTAGTATTTATGAAATATCATATTAAATTGTAAATATAATTAAATGAAACCTTAAAAATATAACACATTCTCAATCTTATGTTAAAGGTTTGAATATAATAACTTAAGAATTCAGTATTTTAATAGCATTTGAAAACAACATATTTATTATATTTCGTCAAAATTATCATATAAAACACATTTTTAGTATTTATGAAATATCATATTAAATTGTAAATATAATTAAATGAAACCTTAAAAATATTACTCTTTCTCAATCTTATGGTCAAGGTTTGAATATTATAACTTAAGAATTCAGTTTGTTATAAGCATTTGAAAACATTGAATTTATTATAATTTGTAAAATTAACTTATAAAACACTTTTTTAGTATTTAAGAAATTTTTTATGAAATTGTAAATATAACAATTGAATACGGTTAAAATATTACATATTCCCAAACTAATGGTCAAGGTTTGAAGATATTAACTTAAGTATTCAGAATGTTATAAGCATTTGAAAACATTGAATTCATGATATTTCGTCAAAATTACTATGTAAAACACTTTTTTAGTGTTTATGAAATTTAATATGAAATTGTAAATAAAATTAAATGAAACCTTAAAAATATTACTTTTTCTCAATCTTATGTTAAAGGTTTGAATATAATAACTTAAGAAATCAGTATTTTACTAGCATTTGAAAAAAACATATTTATTATATTTCGTCAAAATTATCATATAAAACACATTTTTAGTATTTATGAAATATCATATTAAATTGTAAATATAATTAAATGAAACCTTAAAAATATAACACAATCTCAATCTTATGTTAAAGGTTTGAATATAATAACTTAAGAAATCAGTATTTTACTAGCATTTGAAAACAACATATTTATTATATTTCGTCAAAATTATCATATAAAACACATTTTTAGTATTTATGAAATATCATATTAAATTGTAAATATAATTAAATGAAACCTTAAAAATATTACACATTCTCAATCTTATGGTCAAGGTTTGAAGATAATAACTTAAGAATTCAATTTGTTATAAGTATTTGAAAAAAATGTATTAATAAAATTTCATCAAAATTAACTTATAAACCATTTTTTTAGTGTTCATGAAATTATAAATGAAATTAAATGAAACCTTATAAATATTACACATTCTTAATCTTATGTTAAAGGTTTGAATATTATAACTTAAGAAATCAGTATTTTACTAGCATTTGAAAACATTGAATTTATGACATTTCGTCAAAATGAACATATAAAACATGTTTTTTAGTGATTATGAAATATCATATTACATTGTAAATAAAATTTAATGAAACCTTAAAAATATTACTCTTTCTCAATCTTATGGTCAAGGTTTGAACATTATAACTTAAGAATTCAGTTTGTTATAAGCATTTGAAAACATTGAATTTATAATAATTTGTAAAATTAACTTATAAAACACTTTTTTAGTATTTAAGAAATTTTTTATGAAATTGTAAATATAATAATTGAATACGGTTAAAATATTACATATTCCCTAACTAATGGTCAAGGTTTGAAGATATTAACTTAAGTATTCAGAATGTTATAAGCATTTGAAAACATTGAATTCATGATATTTCGTCAAAATTACTATGTAAAACACTTTTTTAGTGTTTATGAAATTTAATATGAAATTGTAAATAAAACTAAATGTAACCTTAAAAATATTACTCTTTCTCAATCTTATGGTCAAGGATTGAATATTATAACTTAAGAAATCAGTATTTTACTAGCATTTGAAAAAAACATATTTATTATATTTCGTCAAAATTATCATATAAAACACATTTTTAGTATTTATGAAATATCATATTAAATTGTAAATATAATTAAATGAAACCTTAATAATATTGCTCTTTCTCAATCTTAAGGTCAAGGTTTGAAGATGTTAACTTATGAATTCAGTATGTTATAAGCATTTAAAAACATTGAATTCATGATATTTTGTCAAAATTACTATGTAAAAAAATTTTTAAGTGTTTATGAAATTTAATATGAAATTGTAAATAAAATTAAAAGAAACCTTAAAAAAATTACGAATTTTCAATCTTATGATAAAGTTTTGAATAAAATAACTTAAGAAATCAGTATCTTACTAGCATTTCAAAAAAACATATTTATAATATTTCGTCAAAATTATCATATAAAACACATTTTTAGTGCTTATGAAATATCATATTAAATTGTAAATATAATTAAATGAAACCTTAAAAATATAACACATTCTCAATCTTATGTTAAAGGTTTGAATATAATAACTTAAGAAATCAGTATTTTATTAGCATTTGAAAACAACATATTTATTATATTTCGTCAAAATTATCATATAAAACACATTTTTAGTATTTATGAAATATCATATTAAATTGTAAATATAATTAAATGAAACCTTAAAAATATTACACATTCTCAATCTTATGGTCAAGGTTTGAAGATAATAACTTAAGAATTCAGTTTTACTAGCATTTGAAAAAAACATAATTATTATATTTTCGTCAAAATTATCATATAAATCACGTTTTTAGTGTTTATGAAATATCATATTAAATTGTAAATATAATTAAATGAAACCTTAAAAATATTATTCTTACTCAATCTTATGGTCAATGTTTGAATATTATAACTTAAGAATTCAGTATTTTACTCGCATTTGAAAAAAATGTATTTATAAAATTTCGTCAAAATTACTATGTAAAACACTTTTTAGTGTTTATGAAATTTTTTATGAAATTGTAAATATAATTAAATGAAACCTTAAAAATATTACTCATTCTCAATCTTATGATCAAGGTTTGAATATTATAACTTAAGAATTCAGTTTGTTGTAAGCATTTGAAAACATTGAATTTATAATAATTTGTAAAATTAACTTATAAAACATTTTTTTAGTGTTTATGAAATTTTTTATGAAATTGTAAATATAATAATTGAATATGGTTAAAATATTACATATTCCCAAACTAATGGTCAAGGTTTGAAGATAATAACTTAAGAATTCAGTATGTTATAAGCATTTGAAAACATTGAATTCATGATATTTCGTCAAAATTACTATGTAAAACACTTTTTTAGTGCTTATGAAATATCTGGTTAAATAATTGAGCTTGTTCTAATTAATGGTAATAATAATTCATTTTCTAAATATAATGGTAAGATTTCAAGACAATAACATTGAAATTCAGTGTTTTATAAGCAAATTAAAATTATGAATTTTTTTGAATTTGTAAAAATAAACATAAATTTCAGCTCTACATAGTGTTTATGAAATATTATGAAAAGTGTAATTAATAATTGATGGAAACAGTATTAATAATTAATATTCTAACTCTAATGGTTCAGGTTTGAAGATATAAACTTAAAAACTCAGTATTTTATATGCATTTCAAAAAATGAATATATAACATTTTGTCAAAATGAACATATAAAACATGTTTTTTAGTGTTATGGAATATCTGGTTAAATGATTGAGCTTGTTCTAAGTAATGGTAAAAATAATTCATATTCTAAATCTAATGGTCCAGGTTTGAAGATATAAACATAAAAATTCAGTGTTTTAGAGAGAATTTAAAACTATGAATTTTTTTGAATTTGTAAAAATTAACATATAAAACATTTTTTTAGTGTTTATGAAATATCATATTAAATTGTAAATATAATTAAATGAAACCTTAAAAATATTACACATTCTCAATCTTATGGTCAAGGTTTGAAGATAATAACATAAGAATTCAGTATTTTACTAGTATTTAAAAACATTGAATTCATGATATTTTGTCAAAATTAATATGTAAAACACTTTTTTAGTGTTTATGAAATTTAATATGAAATTGTAAACAAAATTAAATGAAACCTTAAAAATATTACACTCTTTCAATCTTATGGTCAAGGTTTGAATATAATAACTTAAGAAATCAGTATTTTACTAGCATTTGAAAAAAACATATTTATAATATTTCGTCAAAATTATCATATAAAACACATTTTTAGTAATTATGAAATATCATATTAAATTGTAAATATAATTAAATGAAACCTTAAAAATATTACACATTCTCAATCTTTTGGTAAAGTTTTGAAGATAATAATTTAAGAATTCAGTATTTTCCTAACATTTGAAAAAAACGTATTTATAATATTTCGTCAAAATTATCAAAAAAAACACATTTTTAGTGTTTATACATTAACAAATTGAGATGAAATCTATTGTGAGAAGATAAGTCTTTTGTTGTCACTTAAAATTGCATTTTTGAGAAATAAAGTTATTTATTTAGATTTTATCCATCCCTGATGTTGATAAGCGGATTATCATTAAATTATTGGTGTTCATTTTTAATGATAATGTCCGAAACGATGGTTGATGAAAAATATGTTTGTCTATTTACCGGTGTTGTTGTTTAAACCTTTAAAGTTTACGAAATAAAACGATGATTTTGCATCATACAAAGTAATAACCGTTTCCCAGTTGGCGGGTATATTAAAACAAATTACAGATCAAGGACAACTTAAACTTAACTATCAATGTGTAGTCTGTTTCAAATGGGATTATTTTATAGCCTGATTTCTGATCTAGCAACTGAAATAAGCAATTCAGTAAACAATATCGGTTCGCAATTTATAGAAATTTCTAATTTTAATTAATTAAATAAAATGAGTGTTAATTAACCTCATTATCTGCAAGTGAGTGGATTTATTTTATATGATGTATACGAAATGACAACCTATGACTCGTAGACGGCTAGTGATTAGTGAATATACTTAAATACACTGGTTGTTAATCAGCGAAATCTGAACTAGAAAAATAAAATAAAAAGCTCATATCAGAGGAATAGAATCATATTTGCGGTAGGTATACATTGAAAACATTTAATGAGGAATGAGAAACGGTTCCATTATCTTACCGAAACGACAACCATTCAAAATATATTAATAATCCGTTGTCAAATGGCAGTCGACTGTTTATCATTATTGCGCACGGTTACATTAATGAACTTGAAAAATGGAAACCAGACAACACACTGATATGTACAAAATGATTACTTAAAATTAACTTATTATTAGCTACTGATTAAATCCCAACGCGACGACGAGAACACTTTGTATGATGTTGATATTGGACAATTCCCAGCTGCAATTCTGAGGCATAGATGACATCAGTCGTGATAATGACAGGACACATGCCAACCATCGCCGGTCCCACTATAGACAGCATATCCAATATAGTAGGTAAATAATGTATTGTTGCCGGATCATTCCTGAAAAAACACGCAGACAACAGTTGTTCTTTCGACATTGATTTTTGCCTAATGCGGTCGGTATTCTTATAGGACATTTAACTTACTCTGTTGAATAATAAAATTTGAATTTCGTAACCATAAATGTTTGGCCATCTACCCGATACGAGTACCAAACTACTAACCATCGACATATTCCATGTGTAATTCTCAATATGATATTACTTTTTAGTATGTCTGTTTATTAAACGTTCTAGTCGTGGTAATTGCACCGCTCTGATAAACTAATCACCACTAATCGACGGCGACACATGCGACTGATCGTCGGGCAGTTCGGCCCCCGAGATAACAACCAGACTTTTCAGCTAGAAATTCTCATGAAAGAAACCCATAAATGGTGGCAGAACGATAAAGCAGATCTACCAACACTGAAATATAAAATTTCCTAATTTCTTTCACAAACTTATGTATTTTCCAATCCAAATATTATTGTATAATCGTAAATTTAAAAATATTTCGCTTATGAGCTGTTTTCCGGGAAACTGTGGGAGATAGGACGAAAGTCGACAGACATGACATAGAATTGATCCCCCTAACTAGCTACATGAGTTGCATGCATTTGATTTTTCGAAAAACTGTTATTGGGGATTTTTAAACCGTCGTACTTGGGTCTTAATTGGACTCCCACGCACAATTGCAGCTGCAACAGTGTGCATGTCCTGATCCTGTAAATGATGGACATATTTAATGACAGATAATAGAATGATTCATTTCTAAAAGTCACAATTCAACACGAAGGTTAACATTTATTAAAAAATTAATTACTAATAAATTTAATCGTAACCCAATTTTAAAGAATAATTTTTATTTTAACACTATCTAACGATGAGTTTTGTCATAAATATTAAAATTGTGTGATATTTTTGTACTTAAAAATTATATCAATAAAAAATATTCGATAGATAAATCCCAAAAGGATCATAATACCAACATATAATAATATAATAGAAAACATTAAAGCTACTCACAACAATAAAAACCTGAATGTCCAAAAATAATATATTTTTGAGGCCATTGGTAATTCTGTGTAATGACTAACCATTGATGCAACTAGGTCTAAAATATTAGCAGCTGCACAAATAAATACCTAATTTAATGTATTTACTTTCACGGTTTCCAAAAAACTAGGAGGATTGTTTTGGTTATTTTAATTTTCAATAGTGATAACTGTACGAGTAGGACTAGATACTGTTTTTGGTATATTAAAAATACTGAATATATTAGTTTTGTACATTTTTAATCATCAATTTTATATTTATACAATTTACTTTGAATAATTCTACATGTCATATTGTATTGCTTAAATTATTATTGATTCTTAAATAATCATAAACATTTGTGGGGAATAAAATACATTTTGAGGGCGCGATGCCTCCCTAAGTCTCCTCCTAGTTGTGTAAATGTGTGTAACAAATTATTCGTAATTATATTTTATATTTCTAATAAGTATTGACAAAAGATGTGTGGATTGTTCAACAACAATTATTTGTAATATTTTTTGTTAAAATGCAGTTTTAAAAAAATACATAATTATTAAAATCAGTTGTAAATCATATTAATATATATATATATATTTTATATTTTACTTATGTTTGTCATTAAATACAAGGAAAAAAAAACATTCAAGTATATATTAAAGAGTCAAAATATATTTGTTTAGATATATGAATTGAAGAATACATTGTTGAGTAGAAGAGATGTAACATGTTTTACTAAATATGAATGCCTTCCTAAAATGTAACAATTTAATGCAAATATACAGTACTAATTATAGTACTCATATTTAATGATGAAACACACTACGAAAATAAGAAAATTTACGCTTTTGAAAAGGTATTTAAGGTATTGTAATTTGTACACGTAATAAGTAATGTAGTTGTTTTATTTACATCGAAGATTACACGATTTTGACGTTTGCCAATTTATTTTTCACAAATTGTACCAAGTCGTAATTGTTGTTGCTATTGGTAATAAAAAATTAGAAGGTTCGACATTATTATATCGTTCAAGGTAATGTTAAACTTTTAAAACTGAAAAATATAATTATTTACTTCGAAACCAGATTCATTAAAGAAACTGTCTTAAGCAATGTTGAATATGCAGACATGAGGTACGTAAATAAAATAAATATTTAAAAATGTTATATATTGCATAACATAACTATTCTAAAACTTTGCATACTACTACTCGTTATTTTGACACATGATATAAAATGTGTTGTTATTATGTTATTCATTTATAGATTTTGAGTATCAGCTTGAAATACAAACTTTGATAATATTGGTCGTATCGTCTCAAAATCTTCCGAGGTTAAACGCAGTGACGCCTTGGATCAAATATCTGTATTCAAAAACGTTGATTTTAAATTTTAAGAATGATGAATTGGTAAAACAAAATTACCCGTCAAACTTTTTATTGAAAACTTCACGTTTGAAGCACCAATTATAAAAATTGATTATTTGGACAAAACTTCATAAAAAAATATCAGAATTTTGACAGTTTAGTAATTATACACGAGTAGACAGTCTTTATATACACAATGGTTTGAGAGAAAAACAGGAAATCGAGAAAATATTAATAAATTAATTTTTGGAATTTGTCAAAATTCAAACAAAATAATTGTTAGAAACTGTAAAAATAGTACTTTTTGTAAATCTAATAGTCAAAGTTTAAAGATATTAACTTAAGTATTCAGAATGTTAAAAGCATTTGAAAACATTGAATTCATGATATTTCGTCAAAATTACTATGTAAAACACTTTTTTAGTGTTTATGAAATTTAATATGAAATTGTAAATAAACTTAAATGAAACCTTAAAAATATTATTTTTCTCAATCTTATGTTAAAGGTTTGAATATAATAACTTAAGAATTCAGTATTTTAATAGCATTTGAAAACATTGAATTTATGATATTTCGTCAAAATTATCATATAAAACACATTTCTAGTGTTTATGAAATATCATATTAAATTGTAAATATAATTAAATGAAACCTTAAAAAAATTACACATTCTCAATCTTATGGTCAAGGTTTGAAGATAATAACTTAAAATTCAGTTTGTTATAAGTATTTGAAAACATTGAATTTATAATAATTCGTTAAAATTAAGTTATAAAACACTTTTTTAGTGTTTATGAAATTTTGTATGATATTGTAAATATAATAAGTGAAAACGGTTAAAATATTACATATTCCTAAATTAATGGTCAAGGTTTGAAGATAATAACTTAAGAATTCAGTATTTTACTAGCATTTGAAAAAAACATAATTATTATATTTTCGTCAAAATTATCATATAAATCACGTTTTTAGTGTTTATGAAATATCATATTAAATTGTAAATATAATTAAATGAAACCTTAAAAATATTATTCTTACTCAATCTTATGGTCAATGTTTGAATATAATAACTTAAGAATTCAGTATTTTACTCGCATTTGAAAAAAATGTATTTATAAAATTTCGTCAAAATTACTATGTAAAACACTTTTTAGTGTTTATGAAATTTTTTATGAAATTGTAAATATAATTAAATGAAACCTTAAAAATATTACTCATTCTCAATCTTATGATCAAGGTTTGAATATTATAACTTAAGAATTCAGTTTGTTGTAAGCATTTGAAAACATTGAATTTATAATAATTTGTAAAATTAACTTATAAAACATTTTTTTAGTGTTTATGAAATTTTTTATGAAATTGTAAATATAATAATTGAATATGGTTAAAATATTACATATTCCCAAACTAATGGTCAAGGTTTGAAGATAATAACTTAAGAATTCAGTATGTTATAAGCATTTGAAAACATTGAATTCATGATATTTCGTCAAAATTACTATGTAAAACACTTTTTTAGTGCTTATGAAATATCTGGTTAAATAATTGAGCTTGTTCTAATTAATGGTAATAATAATTCATTTTCTAAATATAATGGTAAGATTTCAAGACAATAACATTGAAATTCAGTGTTTTATAAGCAAATTAAAATTATGAATTTTTTTGAATTTGTAAAAATAAACATAAATTTCAGCTCTACATAGTGTTTATGAAATATTATGAAAAGTGTAATTAATAATTGATGGAAACAGTATTAATAATTAATATTCTAACTCTAATGGTTCAGGTTTGAAGATATAAACTTAAAAACTCAGTATTTTATATGCATTTCAAAAAATGAATATATAACATTTTGTCAAAATGAACATATAAAACATGTTTTTTAGTGTTATGGAATATCTGGTTAAATGATTGAGCTTGTTCTAAGTAATGGTAAAAATAATTCATATTCTAAATCTAATGGTCCAGGTTTGAAGATATAAACATAAAAATTCAGTGTTTTAGAGAGAATTTAAAACTATGAATTTTTTTGAATTTGTAAAAATTAACATATAAAACATTTTTTTAGTGTTTATGAAATATCATATTAAATTGTAAATATAATTAAATGAAACCTTAAAAATATTACACATTCTCAATCTTATGGTCAAGGTTTGAAGATAATAACATAAGAATTCAGTATTTTACTAGTATTTAAAAACATTGAATTCATGATATTTTGTCAAAATTAATATGTAAAACACTTTTTTAGTGTTTATGAAATTTAATATGAAATTGTAAACAAAATTAAATGAAACCTTAAAAATATTACACTCTTTCAATCTTATGGTCAAGGTTTGAATATAATAACTTAAGAAATCAGTATTTTACTAGCATTTGAAAAAAACATATTTATAATATTTCGTCAAAATTATCATATAAAACACATTTTTAGTAATTATGAAATATCATATTAAATTGTAAATATAATTAAATGAAACCTTAAAAATATTACACATTCTCAATCTTTTGGTAAAGTTTTGAAGATAATAATTTAAGAATTCAGTATTTTCCTAACATTTGAAAAAAACGTATTTATAATATTTCGTCAAAATTATCAAAAAAAACACATTTTTAGTGTTTATACATTAACAAATTGAGATGAAATCTATTGTGAGAAGATAAGTCTTTTGTTGTCACTTAAAATTGCATTTTTGAGAAATAAAGTTATTTATTTAGATTTTATCCATCCCTGATGTTGATAAGCGGATTATCATTAAATTATTGGTGTTCATTTTTAATGATAATGTCCGAAACGATGGTTGATGAAAAATATGTTTGTCTATTTACCGGTGTTGTTGTTTAAACCTTTAAAGTTTACGAAATAAAACGATGATTTTGCATCATACAAAGTAATAACCGTTTCCCAGTTGGCGGGTATATTAAAACAAATTACAGATCAAGGACAACTTAAACTTAACTATCAATGTGTAGTCTGTTTCAAATGGGATTATTTTATAGCCTGATTTCTGATCTAGCAACTGAAATAAGCAATTCAGTAAACAATATCGGTTCGCAATTTATAGAAATTTCTAATTTTAATTAATTAAATAAAATGAGTGTTAATTAACCTCATTATCTGCAAGTGAGTGGATTTATTTTATATGATGTATACGAAATGACAACCTATGACTCGTAGACGGCTAGTGATTAGTGAATATACTTAAATACACTGGTTGTTAATCAGCGAAATCTGAACTAGAAAAATAAAATAAAAAGCTCATATCAGAGGAATAGAATCATATTTGCGGTAGGTATACATTGAAAACATTTAATGAGGAATGAGAAACGGTTCCATTATCTTACCGAAACGACAACCATTCAAAATATATTAATAATCCGTTGTCAAATGGCAGTCGACTGTTTATCATTATTGCGCACGGTTACATTAATGAACTTGAAAAATGGAAACCAGACAACACACTGATATGTACAAAATGATTACTTAAAATTAACTTATTATTAGCTACTGATTAAATCCCAACGCGACGACGAGAACACTTTGTATGATGTTGATATTGGACAATTCCCAGCTGCAATTCTGAGGCATAGATGACATCAGTCGTGATAATGACAGGACACATGCCAACCATCGCCGGTCCCACTATAGACAGCATATCCAATATAGTAGGTAAATAATGTATTGTTGCCGGATCATTCCTGAAAAAACACGCAGACAACAGTTGTTCTTTCGACATTGATTTTTGCCTAATGCGGTCGGTATTCTTATAGGACATTTAACTTACTCTGTTGAATAATAAAATTTGAATTTCGTAACCATAAATGTTTGGCCATCTACCCGATACGAGTACCAAACTACTAACCATCGACATATTCCATGTGTAATTCTCAATATGATATTACTTTTTAGTATGTCTGTTTATTAAACGTTCTAGTCGTGGTAATTGCACCGCTCTGATAAACTAATCACCACTAATCGACGGCGACACATGCGACTGATCGTCGGGCAGTTCGGCCCCCGAGATAACAACCAGACTTTTCAGCTAGAAATTCTCATGAAAGAAACCCATAAATGGTGGCAGAACGATAAAGCAGATCTACCAACACTGAAATATAAAATTTCCTAATTTCTTTCACAAACTTATGTATTTTCCAATCCAAATATTATTGTATAATCGTAAATTTAAAAATATTTCGCTTATGAGCTGTTTTCCGGGAAACTGTGGGAGATAGGACGAAAGTCGACAGACATGACATAGAATTGATCCCCCTAACTAGCTACATGAGTTGCATGCATTTGATTTTTCGAAAAACTGTTATTGGGGATTTTTAAACCGTCGTACTTGGGTCTTAATTGGACTCCCACGCACAATTGCAGCTGCAACAGTGTGCATGTCCTGATCCTGTAAATGATGGACATATTTAATGACAGATAATAGAATGATTCATTTCTAAAAGTCACAATTCAACACGAAGGTTAACATTTATTAAAAAATTAATTACTAATAAATTTAATCGTAACCCAATTTTAAAGAATAATTTTTATTTTAACACTATCTAACGATGAGTTTTGTCATAAATATTAAAATTGTGTGATATTTTTGTACTTAAAAATTATATCAATAAAAAATATTCGATAGATAAATCCCAAAAGGATCATAATACCAACATATAATAATATAATAGAAAACATTAAAGCTACTCACAACAATAAAAACCTGAATGTCCAAAAATAATATATTTTTGAGGCCATTGGTAATTCTGTGTAATGACTAACCATTGATGCAACTAGGTCTAAAATATTAGCAGCTGCACAAATAAATACCTAATTTAATGTATTTACTTTCACGGTTTCCAAAAAACTAGGAGGATTGTTTTGGTTATTTTAATTTTCAATAGTGATAACTGTACGAGTAGGACTAGATACTGTTTTTGGTATATTAAAAATACTGAATATATTAGTTTTGTACATTTTTAATCATCAATTTTATATTTATACAATTTACTTTGAATAATTCTACATGTCATATTGTATTGCTTAAATTATTATTGATTCTTAAATAATCATAAACATTTGTGGGGAATAAAATACATTTTGAGGGCGCGATGCCTCCCTAAGTCTCCTCCTAGTTGTGTAAATGTGTGTAACAAATTATTCGTAATTATATTTTATATTTCTAATAAGTATTGACAAAAGATGTGTGGATTGTTCAACAACAATTATTTGTAATATTTTTTGTTAAAATGCAGTTTTAAAAAAATACATAATTATTAAAATCAGTTGTAAATCATATTAATATATATATATATATTTTATATTTTACTTATGTTTGTCATTAAATACAAGGAAAAAAAAACATTCAAGTATATATTAAAGAGTCAAAATATATTTGTTTAGATATATGAATTGAAGAATACATTGTTGAGTAGAAGAGATGTAACATGTTTTACTAAATATGAATGCCTTCCTAAAATGTAACAATTTAATGCAAATATACAGTACTAATTATAGTACTCATATTTAATGATGAAACACACTACGAAAATAAGAAAATTTACGCTTTTGAAAAGGTATTTAAGGTATTGTAATTTGTACACGTAATAAGTAATGTAGTTGTTTTATTTACATCGAAGATTACACGATTTTGACGTTTGCCAATTTATTTTTCACAAATTGTACCAAGTCGTAATTGTTGTTGCTATTGGTAATAAAAAATTAGAAGGTTCGACATTATTATATCGTTCAAGGTAATGTTAAACTTTTAAAACTGAAAAATATAATTATTTACTTCGAAACCAGATTCATTAAAGAAACTGTCTTAAGCAATGTTGAATATGCAGACATGAGGTACGTAAATAAAATAAATATTTAAAAATGTTATATATTGCATAACATAACTATTCTAAAACTTTGCATACTACTACTCGTTATTTTGACACATGATATAAAATGTGTTGTTATTATGTTATTCATTTATAGATTTTGAGTATCAGCTTGAAATACAAACTTTGATAATATTGGTCGTATCGTCTCAAAATCTTCCGAGGTTAAACGCAGTGACGCCTTGGATCAAATATCTGTATTCAAAAACGTTGATTTTAAATTTTAAGAATGATGAATTGGTAAAACAAAATTACCCGTCAAACTTTTTATTGAAAACTTCACGTTTGAAGCACCAATTATAAAAATTGATTATTTGGACAAAACTTCATAAAAAAATATCAGAATTTTGACAGTTTAGTAATTATACACGAGTAGACAGTCTTTATATACACAATGGTTTGAGAGAAAAACAGGAAATCGAGAAAATATTAATAAATTAATTTTTGGAATTTGTCAAAATTCAAACAAAATAATTGTTAGAAACTGTAAAAATAGTACTTTTTGTAAATCTAATAGTCAAAGTTTAAAGATATTAACTTAAGTATTCAGAATGTTAAAAGCATTTGAAAACATTGAATTCATGATATTTCGTCAAAATTACTATGTAAAACACTTTTTTAGTGTTTATGAAATTTAATATGAAATTGTAAATAAACTTAAATGAAACCTTAAAAATATTATTTTTCTCAATCTTATGTTAAAGGTTTGAATATAATAACTTAAGAATTCAGTATTTTAATAGCATTTGAAAACATTGAATTTATGATATTTCGTCAAAATTATCATATAAAACACATTTCTAGTGTTTATGAAATATCATATTAAATTGTAAATATAATTAAATGAAACCTTAAAAAAATTACACATTCTCAATCTTATGGTCAAGGTTTGAAGATAATAACTTAAAATTCAGTTTGTTATAAGTATTTGAAAACATTGAATTTATAATAATTCGTTAAAATTAAGTTATAAAACACTTTTTTAGTGTTTATGAAATTTTGTATGATATTGTAAATATAATAAGTGAAAAAGGTAAAAATATTACATATTCCCTAACTAATGGTCAAGGTTTGAAGATAATAACTAAAGAATTCAGTATTGTATTAGCATTTGAAAAAAATGTATTTATAATATTTCGTCAAAATTATCATATAAATTACATTTTTAGTGTTTATGAAATATCATATTAAATTGTAAATAAAATTAAATGAATCCTTAAAAATATTACTTTTTCTCATTCATATGTTAAAGGTTTGAATATAAAAATAAATTTACAATATTTCGTGTAAATTTACATATAAAACGTATATTATTGAAATTTTAAACATCTTATAAAAGGATAAATATAATATTTAGAAAACGGTACAAATAGTTCGTATTCTTAATCGAATGGACAAGATTTGATGATAATAAAATATGAAATCTGTATTTTATCAGGATTTTTAAAAAATAAATTAACAATATTTCGTGTAAATTTATAAATAATACGTATTAAATTGTAAATTTTAAATATCCTATAAAAGGATTTAAATAATTTTTAGATAGCGGAAAAAGAGTTCTTATTCTAAATCTAATGGTCAAGGTTTGAAGATAATAACTTAAAAATACACTTTTTTAGAAACATTTGAAAAAATAAATTTACAATATTTCGTGTAAATTTACTTATAAAACGTATTTTATTGTGAATTTTCAAAATCTTATAAGAGGATAAATATAATATTTAGAAAGCAGTAAAAAAATTTCTTATTCTAGATCTTCTTGTCAAGGGTTGAAGATAATAATTTAAAAATACACTGTTATAAAAGCATTTGAAAAAATAAATTTACAATATTTCGTCATAATTAACTTATAAAACATATTTTATCGTGCCTTTAATTATCCTATAAAAGGATATATATAAATGTTAAACACCTTAAAAATAGTTCTTATTCTTAATCTAATGGTCAAGATATGAAGATAATAACATAAGAAATCTGTTTTTATCAGGATTTGAAAAAATAAATTAACAATATTCCATGCAAATTTATAAATAATACGTATTAAATTGTGAATTTTAAATATCCTATAAAAGGATTTAAATAAATTTTAGAAAATGGTAATAATTGTTCTTATTCTAATTATAATGGTCAAGGTTTGTAAATGATAACTTAAAAATATAGTGTTTTAGAAGCATTTGAAAAAATAAATTTACAATATTTCGTCATAATTAACTTATAAAACATATTTTATCGTGTCTTTAATTATCCTATAAAAGGATATATATAAATGTTAAACACCTTAAAAATAGTTCTTATTCTTAATCTAATGGTCAAGATATGAAGATAATAACATAAGAAATCTGTTTTTATCAGGATTTGAAAAAATAAATTAACAATATTCCATGCAAATTTATAAATAATACGTATTAAATTGTGAATTTTAAATATCCTATAAAAGGATTTAAATAAATTTTAGAAAATGGTAATAATTGTTCTTATTCTAATTATAATGGTCAAGGTTTGTAAATGATAACTTAAAAATATAGTGTTTTAGAAGCATTTGAAAAAATAAATTTACAATATTTCGTCATAATTAACTTATAAAACATATTTTATCGTGTCTTTAATTATCCTATAAAAGGATATATATAAATGTTTAACACCTTAAAAATAGTTCTTATTCTTAATCTAATGGTCAAGATATGAAGATAATAACATAAGAAATCTGTTTTTATCAGGATTTGAAAAAATAAATTAACAATATTCCATGCAAATTTATAAATAATACGTATTAAATTGTGAATTTTAAATATCCAATAAAAGGATTTAAATACATTTTAGAAAACGGTAATAATTGTTCTTATTCTAGTTGTAATGGTCAAGGTTTGTAAATAATAACTTAAAAATATAGTGTTTTAGAAGCTTTTGAAAAAAATAAATTTACAATTCTTTGTCATAAATAACATATAAAACATATATTTTTGTGATTTTTAAATATCCTACAAAAGAATATATATAAATGTTATAAACGGTAAAAATAGTTCTTATTCTAAATCTAATGGTCAAGTTTTGATGATAATAACTTAAAAATACAGTGTTTTAGAAGAATTTGAAGAAATAAATTTACAATATTTCGTCTTAATTAACTTATAAAACATATTTTTTCTAGTCTTTAATTATCCTATAAAAGGATATATATAAATGTTATAAACAAGTTAAAAATAGTTCTTATTCTTAATCTAATGGTCAAGATTTGAAGATAATAACATAAGAAATCTGTATTTTATCGGATTTGAAAAATAAATTAACAATATTCCATGCAAATTTATAAATAATACGTATTAAATTGTGAATTTTAAATATCCAATAAAAGGATTTATATAATTTTTAGAAAGCGGAAAAATAGTTCTTATTCTAAATCTAATGGTGAATGTTTGTAGATAATTAGTTAATAATACAGTGTTTTAGAAGCATTTGATAAAATAAATTTACAATATATCGTCATAATTATCTTATAAAACATATTTTTTCATGTCTTTAATTATTCTATAAAAGGATATACATAAATGTTAAACACGTTAAAAATAGTTCTTATTCTTAATCTAATGGTCAAGATTTGAAGATAATAACATAAGAAATCTGTATTTTATCAGGATTTGAAAAAATAAATTAACAATATTTCGTGTAAATTTATAAAAAATACGTATTAAATTGTGAATTTTAAATATCCTATAAAAGGATTTAAATACATTTTAGAAAACGGTAATAATTGTTCCTATTCTAGTTGTAATGGTCAAGGTTTGTAAATAATAACTTAAAAATATAGTGTTTTAGAAGCTTTTGAAAAAAGTAAATTTACAATTCTTTGTCATAAATAACATATAAAACATATATTTTTGTGATTTTTAAATATCCTACAAAAGAATATATATAAATGTTATAAACGGTAAAAATAGTTCTTAATCTAAATGTAATGGTCAAGTTTTGATGATAATAACTTAAAAATACAGTGTTTTAGAAGAATTTGAAGAAATAAATTTACAATATTTCGTCTTAATTAACTTATAAAACATATTTTATCATGTCTTTAATTATTCTATAAAAGGATATATATAAATGTTAAACACGTTAAAAATAGTTCTTATTCTTAATCTAATGGTCAAGATTTGAAGATAATAACATAAGAAATCTGTATTTTATCAGGATTTGAAAAAATAAATTAACAATATTTCGTGTAAATTTATAAAAAATACGTATTCAATTGTGAATTTTAAATATCCTATAAAAGGATTTAAATACATTTTAGAAAACGGTAATAATTGTTCTTATTCTAGTTGTAATGGTCAAGGTTTGTAAATAATAACTTAAAAATATAGTGTTTTAGAAGCTTTTGAAAAAAATAAATTTACAATTCTTTGTCATAAATAACATATAAAACATATATTTTTGTGATTTTTAAATATCCTACAAAAGAATATATATAAATGTTATAAACGGTAAAAATAGTTCTTATTCTAAATCTAATGGTCAAGTTTTGATGATAATAACTTAAAAATACAGTGTTTTAGAAGAATATGAAGAAATAAATTTACAATATTTCGTCTTAATTAACTTATAAAACATATTTTTTCTAGTCTTTAATTATCCTATAAAAGGATATATATAAATGTTATAAACAAGTTAAAAATAGTTCTTATTCTTAATCTAATGGTCAAGATTTGAAGATAATAACATAAGAAATCTGTATTTTATCGGATTTGAAAAATAAATTAACAATATTTCATGTAAATTTATAAATAATACATATTAAATTGTGAATTTTAAATATCCTATAAAAGAATTTATATAATTTTTAGAAAAAGGTAAAAAGCGTTCTTATTCTAAATCTAATGGTCAAGGTTTGAAGATAATAATTTTAAATACACTGTTTTAGAAACATTTGAAAAAATAAATTTACAATATTTCGTGTAAATTTACATATAAAACGTATTTTATTTTGAATTTTAAATATCCTATAAGAGGATAAATATAATATTTAGAAAACGGTAAAATATTTTTTTATTCTAGATCTAATGGTCAAGGTTTGAAGATAATAACTTAAAAATACACTTTTTTAGAAACATTTGAAATAATAAATTTACAATATTTCGTGTAAATTTACATATAAAACGTATTAAATTGTGAATTTTAAATATCCTATAAGAGGATAAATATAATATTTAGAAAATAGAAAAAAAAATTTCTTATTCTAGATCTTCTTGTCAAGGTTTGAATATAATAACTTAAAAATACACTGTTATAAAAGCATTTGAAAAAATAAATTTACAATATTTCGTCATAATTAACTTATAAAACATATTTTATCGTGTCTTTAATTATCCTATAAAAGGATATATATAAATGTTAAACACCTTAAAAATAGTTCTTATTCTTAATCTAATGCTCAAGATATGAAGATAATAACATAAGAAATCTGTTTTTATCAGGATTTGAAAAAATAAATTAACAATATTCCATGCAAATTTATAAATAATACGTATTAAATTGTGAATTTTAAATATCCTATAAAAGGATTTAAATAAATTTTAGAAAATGGTAATAATTGTTCTTATTCTAATTGTAATGGTCAAGGTTTGTAAATGATAACTTAAAAATATAGTGTTTTAGAAGCATTTGAAAAAAATAAATTTACAATTTTTCGACATAAATAACTTATAAAACATATTTTATTGTGATTTTTAAATATCCTATAAAAGAATTTATATAACATTTAGAAAACGGTAAAAAAATTTCTTATTCTTGATCTAATGGTCAAGGTTTGAAGATAATAACATAAGAAATCTGTATTTTATCAGGATTTGAAAAAATAAATTAACAATATTTCGTGTAAATTTATAAATAATACGTATTAAATTGTGAATTTTAAATATCCTATAAAAGGATTTAAATAAATTTTAGAAAATGGTAATAATTGTTCTTATTCTAATTATAATGGTCAAGGTTTGTAAATGATAACTTAAAAATATAGTGTTTTAGAAGCATTTGAAAAAATAAATTTACAATATTTCGTCATAATTAACTTATAAAACATATTTTATCGTGTCTTTAATTATCCTATAAAAGGATATATATAAATGTTAAACACCTTAAAAATAGTCCTTATTCTTAATCTAATGGTCAAGATATGAAGATAATAACATAAGAAATCTGTTTTTATCAGGATTTGAAAAAATAAATTAACAATATTCCATGCAAATTTATAAATAATACGTATTAAATTGTGAATTTTAAATATCCAATAAAAGGATTTATATAATTTTTAGAAAGCGGAAAAATAGTTCTTATTCTAAATCTAATGGTGAATGTTTGAAGATAATTAGTTAATAATACAGTGTTTTAGAAGCATTTGATAAAATAAATTTACAATATATCGTCATAATTATCTTATAAAACATATTTTTTCATGTCTTTAATTATTCTATAAAAGGATATATATAAATGCTAAACACGTTAAAAATAGTTCTTATTCTTAATCTAATGGTCAAGATTTGAAGATAATAACATAAGAAATCTGTATTTTATCAGGATTTGAAAAAATAAATTAACAATATTTCGTGTAAATTTATAAAAAATACGTATTAAATTGTGAATTTTAAATATCCTATAAAAGGATTTAAATACATTTTAGAAAACGGTAATAATTGTTCTTATTCTAGTTGTAATGGTCAAGGTTTGTAAATAATAACTTAAAAATATAGTGTTTTAGAAGCTTTTGAAAAAAGTAAATTTACAATTCTTTGTCATAAATAACATATAAAACATATATTTTTGTGATTTTTAAATATCCTACAAAAGAATATATATAAATGTTATAAACGGTAAAAATAGTTCTTAATCTAAATGTAATGGTCAAGTTTTGATGATAATAACTTAAAAATACAGTGTTTTAGAAGAATTTGAAGAAATAAATTTACAATATTTCGTCTTAATTAACTTATAAAACATATTTTATCATGTCTTTAATTATTCTATAAAAGGATATATATAAATGTGAAACACGTTAAAAATAGTTCTTATTCTTAATCTAATGGTCAAGGTTTGAAGATAATAACATAAGAAATCTGTATTTTATCAGGATTTGAAAAAATAAATTAACAATATTTCGTGTAAATTTATAAAAAATACGTATTCAATTGTGAATTTTAAATATCCTATAAAAGGATTTAAATACATTTTAGAAAACGGTAATAATTGTTCTTATTCTAGTTGTAATGGTCAAGGTTTGTAAATAATAACTTAAAAATATAGTGTTTTAGAAGCTTTTGAAAAAAATAAATTTACAATTCTTTGTCATAAATAACATATAAAACATATATTTTTGTGATTTTTAAATATCCTACAAAAGAATATATATAAATGTTATAAACGGTAAAAATAGTTCTTATTCTAAATCTAATGGTCAAGTTTTGATGATAATCACTTAAAAATACAGTGTTTTAGAAGAATTTGAAGAAATAAATTTACAATATTTCGTCTTAATTAACTTATAAAACATATTTTTTCTAGTCTTTAATTATCCTATAAAAGGATATATATAAATGTTATAAACAAGTTAAAAATAGTTCTTATTCTTAATCTAATGGTCAAGATTTGAAGATAATAACATAAGAAATCTGTATTTTATCGGATTTGAAAAATAAATTAACAATATTTCATGTAAATTTATAAATAATACATATTAAATTGTGAATTTTAAATATCCTATAAAAGAATTTATATAATTTTTAGAAAAAGGTAAAAAGAGTTCTTATTCTAAATCTAATGGTCAAGGTTTGAAGATAATAATTTTAAATACACTGTTTTAGAAACATTTGAAAAAATAAATTTACAATATTTCGTGTAAATTTACATATAAAACGTATTTTATTTTGAATTTTAAATATCCTATAAGAGGATAAATATAATATTTAGAAAATAGAAAAAAAATTTCTTATTCTAGATCTTCTTGTCAAGGTTTGAAAATAATAACTTAAAAATACACTGTTATAAAAGCATTTGAAAAAATAAATTTACAATATTTCGTCATAATTAACTTATAAAACATATTTTATCGTGTCTTTAATTATCCTATAAAAGGATATATATAAATGTTAAACACCTTAAAAATAGTTCTTATTCTTAATCTAATGGTCAAGATATGAAGATAATAACATAAGAAATCTGATTTTATCAGGATTTGAAAAAATAAATTAACAATATTTCATGTAAATTTATAAATAATACGTATTAAATTGTGAATTTTAAATATCCTATAAAAGGATTTAAATAAATTTTAGAAAATGGTAATTATTGTTCTTATTCTAATTGTAATAATCAAGGTTTGTAAATGATAACTTAAAAATATAGTGTTTTAGAAGCATTTGAAAAAAATAAATTTACAATTTTTCGACATAAATAACTTATAAAACATATTTTATTGTGATTTTTAAATATCCTATAAAAGAATTTATATAATTTTTAGAAAACGGTAAAAAAATTTCTTATTCTAGATCTAATGGTCAAGGCTTGAAGATAATAAGTTAAGAATTCTGTATTTTATCATGATTTGAAAGAATAAATTAACAATATTTCGTTTAAATTTATAAATAATATGTATTTAATTGTGATTTTTAAATATCCTATAAAAGGATTTAAATAATTTTTGGATAGCGGAAAAAGAGTTCTTATTCTAAATCTAATGGTCAAGGTTTGAAGATAATAACTTAAAAATACACTTTTTTAGAAACATTTGAAAAAATAAATTTACAATATTTCGTGTAAATTTACTTATAAAACGTATTTTATTGTGAATTTTCAAAATCTTATAAGAGGATAAATATAATATTTAGAAAGCAGTAAAAAAATTTCTTATTCTAGATCTTCTTGTCAAGGGTTGAAGATAATAATTTAAAAATACACTGTTATAAAAGCATTTGAAAAAATATATTTACAATATTTCGTCATAATTAACTTATAAAACATATTTTATCGTGTCTTTAATTATCCTATAATAGGATATATATAAATGTTAAACACCTTAAAAATAGTTCTTATTCTTAATCTAATGGTCAAGATATGAAGATAATAACATAAGAAATCTGTTTTTATCAGGATTTGAAAAAATAAATTAACAATATTCCATGCAAATTTATAAATAATACGTATTAAATTGTGAATTTTAAATATCCTATAAAAGGATTTAAATAAATTTTAGAAAATGGTAATAATTGTTCTTATTCTAATTGTAATGGTCAAGGTTTGTAAATGATAACTTAAAAATATAGTGTTTTAGAAGCATTTGAAAAAAATAAATTTACAATTTTTCGACATAAATAACTTATAAAACATATTTTATTGTGATTTTTAAATATCCTATAAAAGAATTTATATAACATTTAGAAAACGGTAAAAAAATTTCTTATTCTTGATCTAATGGTCAAGGTTTGAAGATAATAACATAAGAAATCTGTATTTTATCAGGATTTGAAAAAATAAATTAACAATATTTCGTGTAAATTTATAAATAATACGTATTAAATTGTGAATTTTAAATATCCTATAAAAGGATTTAAATAAATTTTAGAAAATGGTAATAATTGTTCTTATTCTAATTATAATGGTCAAGGTTTGTAAATGATAACTTAAAAATATAGTGTTTTAGAAGCATTTGAAAAAATAAATTTACAATATTTCGTCATAATTAACTTATAAAACATATTTTATCGTGTCTTTAATTATCCTATAAAAGGATATATATAAATGTTAAACACCTTAAAAATAGTTCTTATTCTTAATCTAATGGTCAAGATATGAAGATAATAACATAAGAAATCTGTTTTTATCAGGATTTGAAAAAATAAATTAACAATATTCCATGCAAATTTATAAATAATACGTATTAAATTGTGAATTTTAAATATCCAATAAAAGGATTTATATAATTTTTAGAAAGCGGAAAAATAGTTCTTATTCTAAATCTAATGGTGAATGTTTGAAGATAATTAGTTAATAATACAGTGTTTTAGAAGCTTTTGAAAATAATAAATTTACAATTCTTTGTCATAAATAACATATAAAACATATATTTTTGTGATTTTTAAATATCCTACAAAAGAATATATATAAATGTTATAAACGGTAAAAATAGTTCTTATTCTAAATCTAATGGTCAAGTTTTGATGATAATAACTTAAAAATACAGTGTTTTAGAAGAATTTGAAGAAATAAATTTACAATATTTCGTCTTAATTAACTTATAAAACATATTTTTTCTAGTCTTTAATTTTCCTATAAAAGGATATATATAAATGTTATAAACAAGTTAAAAATAGTTCTTATTCTTAATCTAATGGTCAAGATTTGAAGATAATAACATAAGAAATCTGTATTTTATCAGATTTGAAAAATAAATTAACAATATTTCATGTAAATTTATAAATAATACATATTAAATTGTGAATTTTAAATATCCTATAAAAGAATTTATATAATTTTTAGAAAAAGGTAAAAAGAGTTCTTATTCTAAATCTAATGGTCAAGGTTTGAAGATAATAATTTTAAATACACTGTTTTAGAAACATTTGAAAAAATAAATTTACAATATTTCGTGTAAATTTACATATAAAACGTATTTTATTTTGAATTTTAAATATCCTATAAGAGGATAAATATAATATTTAGAAAACGGTAAAAAATTTTTTTATTCTAGATCTAATGGTCAAGGTTTGAAGATAATAACTTAAAAATACACTTTTTTAGAAACATTTGAAATAATAAATTTACAATATTTCGTGTAAATTTACATATAAAACGTATTTTATTGTGAATTTTAAATATCCTATAAGAGGATAAATATAATATTTAGAAAATAGAAAAAAAATTTCTTATTCTAGATCTTCTTGTCAAGGTTTGAAAATAATAACTTAAAAATACACTGTTATAAAAGCATTTGAAAAAATAAATTTACAATATTTCGTCATAATTAACTTATAAAACATATTTTATCGTGTCTTTAATTATCCTATAAAAGGATATATATAAATGTTAAACACCTTAAAAATAGTTCTTATTCTTAATCTTATGGTCAAGATATGAAGATAATAACATAAAAAATCTGTTTTTATCAGGATTTGAAAAAATAAATTAACAATATTCCATGCAAATTTATAAATAATACGTATTAAATTGTGAATTTTAAATATCCTATAAAAGGATTTAAATAAATTTTAGAAAATGGTAATAATTGTTCTTATTCTAATTGTAATGGTCAAGGTTTGTAAATGATAACTTAAAAATATAGTGTTTTAGAAGCATTTGAAAAAAATAAATTTACAATTTTTCGACATAAACAACTTATAAAACATATTTTATTGTGATTTTTAAATATCCTATAAAAGAATTTATATAACATTTAGAAAACGGTAAAAAAATTTCTTATTCTTGATCTAATGGTCAAGGTTTGAAGATAATAACATAAGAAATCTGTATTTTATCAGGATTTGAAAAAATAAATTAACAATATTTCGTGTAAATTTATAAATAATACGTATTAAATTGTGAATTTTAAATATCCTATAAAAGGATTTAAATAAATTTTAGAAAATGGTAATAATTGTTCTTATTCTAATTATAATGGTCAAGGTTTGTAAATGATAACTTAAAAATATAGTGTTTTAGAAGCATTTGAAAAAATAAATTTACAATATTTCGTCATAATTAACTTATAAAACATATTTTATCGTGTCTTTAATTATCCTATAAAAGGATATATATAAATGTTAAACACCTTAAAAATAGTTCTTATTCTTAATCTAATGGTCAAGATATGAAGATAATAACATAAGAAATCTGTTTTTATCAGGATTTGAAAAAATAAATTAACAATATTCCATGCAAATTTATAAATAATACGTATTAAATTGTGAATTTTAAATATCCAATAAAAGGATTTATATAATTTTTAGAAAGCGGAAAAATAGTTCTTATTCTAAATCTAATGGTGAATGTTTGAAGATAATTAGTTAATAATACAGTGTTTTAGAAGCATTTGATAAAATAAATTTACAATATATCGTCATAATTATCTTATAAAACATATTTTTTCATGTCTTTAATTATCCTATAAAAGGATATATATAAATGTTAAACACGTTAAAAATAGTTCTTATTCTTAATCTAATGGTCAAGATTTGAAGATAATAACATAAGAAATCTGTATTTTATCAGGATTTGAAAAAATAAATTAACAATATTTCGTGTAAATTTATAAAAAATACGTATTAAATTGTGAATTTTAAATATCCTATAAAAGGATTTAAATACATTTTAGAAAACGGTAATAATTGTTCTTATTCTAGTTGTAATGGTCAAGGTTTGTAAATAATAACTTAAAAATATAGTGTTTTAGAAGCTTTTGAAAAAAGTAAATTTACAATTCTTTGTCATAAATAACATATAAAACATATATTTTTGTGATTTTTAAATATCCTACAAAAGAATATATATAAATGTTATAAACGGTAAAAATAGTTCTTAATCTAAATGTAATGGTCAAGTTTTGATGATAATAACTTAAAAATACAGTGTTTTAGAAGAATTTGAAGAAATAAATTTACAATATTTCGTCTTAATTAACTTATAAAACATATTTTATCATGTCTTTAATTATTCTATAAAAGGATATATATAAATGTTAAACACGTTAAAAATAGTTCTTATTCTTAATCTAATGGTCAAGATTTGAAGATAATAACATAAGAAATCTGTATTTTATCAGGATTTGAAAAAATAAATTAACAATATTTCGTGTAAATTTATAAAAAATACGTATTCAATTGTGAATTTTAAATATCCTATAAAAGGATTTAAATACATTTTAGAAAACGGTAATAATTGTTCTTATTCTAGTTGTAATGGTCAAGGTTAGTAAATAATAACTTAAAAATATAGTGTTTTAGAAGCTTTTGAAAAAAGTAAATTTACAATTCTTTGTCATAAATAACATATAAAACATATATTTTTGTGATTTTTAAATATCCTACAAAAGAATATATATAAATGTTATAAACGGTAAAAATAGTTCTTAATCTAAATGTAATGGTCAAGTTTTGATGATAATAACTTAAAAATACAGTGTTTTAGAAGAATTTGAAGAAATAAATTTACAATATTTCGTCTTAATTAACTTATAAAACATATTTTATCAAGTCTTTAATTATTCTATAAAAGGATATATATAAATGTTAAACACGTTAAAAATAGTTCTTATTCTTAATCTAATTGTCAAGATTTGAAGATAATAACATAAGAAATCTGTATTTTATCAGGATTTGAAAAAATAAATTAACAATATTTCGTGTAAATTTATAAAAAATACGTATTCAATTGTGAATTTTAAATATCCTATAAAAGGATTTAAATCAATTTTAGAAAACGGTAATAATTGTTCTTATTCTAATTGTAATGGTCAAGGTTTGTAAATGATAACTTAAAAATATAGTGTTTTAGAAGCATTTGAAAAAAATAAATTTACAATTTTTCGACATAAATAACTTATAAAACATATTTTATTGTGATTTTTAAATATCCTATAAAAGAATTTATATAACATTTAGAAAACGGTAAAAAAATTTCTTATTCTTGATCTAATGGTCAAGGTTTGAAGATAATAACATAAGAAATCTGTATTTTATCAGGATTTGAAAAAATAAATTAACAATATTTCGTGTAAATTTATAAATAATACGTATTAAATTGTGAATTTTAAATATCCTATAAAAGGATTTAAATAAATTTTAGAAAATGGTAATAATTGTTCTTATTCTAATTATAATGGTCAAGGTTTGTAAATGATAACTTAAAAATATAGTGTTTTAGAAGCATTTGAAAAATTAAATTTACAATATTTCGTCATAATTAACTTATAAAACATATTTTATCGTGTCTTTAATTATCCTATAAAAGGATATATATAAATGTTAAACACCTTAAAAATAGTTCTTATTCTTAATCTAATGGTCAAGATATGAAGATAATAACATAAGAAATCTGTTTTTATCAGGATTTGAAAAAATAAATTAACAATATTCCATGCAAATTTATAAATAATACGTATTAAATTGTGAATTTTAAATATCCAATAAAAGGATTTATATAATTTTTAGAAAGCGGAAAAATAGTTCTTATTCTAAATCTAATGGTGAATGTTTGAAGATAATTAGTTAATAATACAGTGTTTTAGAAGCTTTTGAAAAAAATAAATTTACAATTCTTTGTCATAAATAACATATAAAACATATATTTTTGTGATTTTTAAATATCCTACAAAAGAATATATATAAATGTTATAAACGGTAAAAATAGTTCTTATTCTAAATCTAATGGTCAAGTTTTGATGATAATAACTTAAAAATACAGTGTTTTAGAAGAATTTGAAGAAATAAATTTACAATATTTCGTCTTAATTAACTTATAAAACATATTTTTTCTAGTCTTTAATTATCCTATAAAAGGATATATATAAATGTTATAAACAAGTTAAAAATAGTTCTTATTCTTAATCTAATGGTCAAGATTTGAAGATAATAACATAAGAAATCTGTATTTTATCAGATTTGAAAAATAAATTAACAATATTTCATGTAAATTTATAAATAATACATATTAAATTGTGAATTTTAAATATCCTATAAAAGAATTTATATAATTTTTAGAAAAAGGTAAAAAGAGTTCTTATTCTAAATCTAATGGTCAAGGTTTGAAGATAATAATTTTAAATACACTGTTTTAGAAACATTTGAAAAAATAAATTTACAATATTTCGTGTAAATTTACATATAAAACGTATTTTATTTTGAATTTTAAATATCCTATAAGAGGATAAATATAATATTTAGAAAACGGTAAAAAAATTTCTTATTCTTGATCTAATGGTCAAGGTTTGAAGATAATAACATAAGAAATCTGTATTTTATCAGGATTTGAAAAAATAAATTAACAATATTTCGTGTAAATTTATAAATAATACGTATTAAATTGTGAATTTTAAATATCCTATAAAAGGATTTAAATAAATTTTAGAAAATGGTAATAATTGTTCTTATTCTAATTATAATGGTCAAGGTTTGTAAATGATAACTTAAAAATATAGTGTTTTAGAAGCATTTGAAAAAATAAATTTACAATATTTCGTCATAATTAACTTATAAAACATATTTTATCGTGTCTTTAATTATCCTATAAAAGGATATATATAAATGTTAAACACCTTAAAAATAGTTCTTATTCTTAATCTAATGGTCAAGATATGAAGATAATAACATAAGAAATCTGTTTTTATCAGGATTTGAAAAAATAAATTAACAATATTCCATGCAAATTTATAAATAATACGTATTAAATTGTGAATTTTAAATATCCAATAAAAGGATTTATATAATTTTTAGAAAGCGGAAAAATAGTTCTTATTCTAAATCTAATGGTGAATGTTTGAAGATAATTAGTTAATAATACAGTGTTTTAGAAGCATTTGATAAAATAAATTTACAATATATCGTCATAATTATCTTATAAAACATATTTTTTCATGTCTTTAATTATTCTATAAAAGGATATATATAAATGTTAAACACGTTAAAAATAGTTCTTATTCTTAATCTAATGGTCAAGATTTGAAGATAATAACATAAGAAATCTGTATTTTATCAGGATTTGAAAAAATAAATTAACAATATTTCGTGTAAATTTATAAAAAATACGTATTAAATTGTGAATTTTAAATATCCTATAAAAGGATTTAAATACATTTTAGAAAACGGTAATAATTGTTCTTATTCTAGTTGTAATGGTCAAGGTTTGTAAATAATAACTTAAAAATATAGTGTTTTAGAAGCTTTTGAAAAAAGTAAATTTACAATTCTTTGTCATAAATAACATATAAAACATATATTTTTGTGATTTTTAAATATCCTACAAAAGAATATATATAAATGTTATAAACGGTAAAAATAGTTCTTAATCTAAATGTAATGGTCAAGTTTTGATGATAATAACTTAAAAATACAGTGTTTTAGAAGAATTTGAAGAAATAAATTTACAATATTTCGTCTTAATTAACTTATAAAACATATTTTATCATGTCTTTAATTATTCTATAAAAGGATATATATAAATGTTAAACACGTTAAAAATAGTTCTTATTCTTAATCTAATGGTCAAGATTTGAAGATAATAACATAAGAAATCTGTATTTTATCAGGATTTGAAAAAATAAATTAACAATATTTCGTGTAAATTTATAAAAAATACGTATTCAATTGTGAATTTTAAATATCCTATAAAAGGATTTAAATACATTTTAGAAAACGGTAATAATTGTTCTTATTCTAGTTGTAATGGTCAAGGTTAGTAAATAATAACTTAAAAATATAGTGTTTTAGAAGCTTTTGAAAAAAGTAAATTTACAATTCTTTGTCATAAATAACATATAAAACATATATTTTTGTGATTTTTAAATATCCTACAAAAGAATATATATAAATGTTATAAACGGTAAAAATAGTTCTTAATCTAAATGTAATGGTCAAGTTTTGATGATAATAACTTAAAAATACAGTGTTTTAGAAGAATTTGAAGAAATAAATTTACAATATTTCGTCTTAATTAACTTATAAAACATATTTTATCAAGTCTTTAATTATTCTATAAAAGGATATATATAAATGTTAAACACGTTAAAAATAGTTCTTATTCTTAATCTAATGGTCAAGATTTGAAGATAATAACATAAGAAATCTGTATTTTATCAGGATTTGAAAAAATAAATTAACAATATTTCGTGTAAATTTATAAAAAATACGTATTCAATTGTGAATTTTAAATATCCTATAAAAGGATTTAAATCAATTTTAGAAAACGGTAATAATTGTTCTTATTCTAATTGTAATGGTCAAGGTTTGTAAATGATAACTTAAAAATATAGTGTTTTAGAAGCATTTGAAAAAAATAAATTTACAATTTTTCGACATAAATAACTTATAAAACATATTTTATTGTGATTTTTAAATATCCTATAAAAGAATTTATATAACATTTAGAAAACGGTATAAAAATTTCTTATTCTTGATCTAATGGTCAAGGTTTGAAGATAATAACATAAGAAATCTGTATTTTATCAGGATTTGAAAAAATAAATTAACAATATTTCGTGTAAATTTATAAATAATACGTATTAAATTGTGAATTTTAAATATCCTATAAAAGGATTTAAATAAATTTTAGAAAATGGTAATAATTGTTCTTATTCTAATTATAATGGTCAAGGTTTGTAAATGATAACTTAAAAATATAGTGTTTTAGAAGCATTTGAAAAATTAAATTTACAATATTTCGTCATAATTAACTTATAAAACATATTTTATCGTGTCTTTAATTATCCTATAAAAGGATATATATAAATGTTAAACACCTTAAAAATAGTTCTTATTCTTAATCTAATGGTCAAGATATGAAGATAATAACATAAGAAATCTGTTTTTATCAGGATTTGAAAAAATAAATTAACAATATTCCATGCAAATTTATAAATAATACGTATTAAATTGTGAATTTTAAATATCCAATAAAAGGATTTATATAATTTTTAGAAAGCGGAAAAATAGTTCTTATTCTAAATCTAATGGTGAATGTTTGAAGATAATTAGTTAATAATACAGTGTTTTAGAAGCTTTTGAAAAAAATAAATTTACAATTCTTTGTCATAAATAACATATAAAACATATATTTTTGTGATTTTTAAATATCCTACAAAAGAATATATATAAATGTTATAAACGGTAAAAATAGTTCTTATTCTAAATCTAATGGTCAAGTTTTGATGATAATAACTTAAAAATACAGTGTTTTAGAAGAATTTGAAGAAATAAATTTACAATATTTCGTCTTAATTAACTTATAAAACATATTTTTTCTAGTCTTTAATTATCCTATAAAAGGATATATATAAATGTTATAAACAAGTTAAAAATAGTTCTTATTCTTAATCTAATGGTCAAGATTTGAAGATAATAACATAAGAAATCTGTATTTTATCAGATTTGAAAAATAAATTAACAATATTTCATGTAAATTTATAAATAATACATATTAAATTGTGAATTTTAAATATCCTATAAAAGAATTTATATAATTTTTAGAAAAAGGTAAAAAGAGTTCTTATTCTAAATCTAATGGTCAAGGTTTGAAGATAATAATTTTAAATACACTGTTTTAGAAACATTTGAAAAAATAAATTTACAATATTTCGTGTAAATTTACATATAAAACGTATTTTATTTTGAATTTTAAATATCCTATAAGAGGATAAATATAATATTTAGAAAACGGTAAAAAATTTTTTTATTCTAGATCTAATGGTCAAGGTTTGAAGATAATAACTTAAAAATACACTTTTTTAGAAACATTTGAAATAATAAATTTACAATATTTCGTGTAAATTTACATATAAAACGTATTTTATTGTGAATTTTAAATATCCTATAAGAGGATAAATATAATATTTAGAAAATAGAAAAAAAATTTCTTATTCTAGATCTTCTTGTCAAGGTTTGAAAATAATAACTTAAAAATACACTGTTATAAAAGCATTTGAAAAAATAAATTTACAATATTTCGTCATAATTAACTTATAAAACATATTTTATCGTGTCTTTAATTATCCTATAAAAGGATATATATAAATGTTAAACACCTTATAAATAGTTCTTATTCTTAATCTAATGGTCAAGATATGAAGATAATAACATAAGAAATCTGTTTTTATCAGGATTTGAAAAAATAAATTAACAATATTCCATGCAAATTTATAAATAATACGTATTAAATTGTGAATTTTAAATATCCTATAAAAGGATTTAAATAAATTTTAGAAAATGGTAATAATTGTTCTTATTCTAATTGTAATGGTCAAGGTTTGTAAATGATAACTTAAAAATATAGTGTTTTAGAAGCATTTGAAAAAAATAAATTTACAATTTTTCGACATAAACAACTTATAAAACATATTTTATTGTGATTTTTAAATATCCTATAAAAGAATTTATATAACATTTAGAAAACGGTAAAAAAATTTCTTATTCTTGATCTAATGGTCAAGGTTTGAAGATAATAACATAAGAAATCTGTATTTTATCAGGATTTGAAAAAATAAATTAACAATATTTCGTGTAAATTTATAAATAATACGTATTAAATTGTGAATTTTAAATATCCTATAAAAGGATTTAAATAAATTTTAGAAAATGGTAATAATTGTTCTTATTCTAATTATAATGGTCAAGGTTTGTAAATGATAACTTAAAAATATAGTGTTTTAGAAGCATTTGAAAAAATAAATTTACAATATTTCGTCATAATTAACTTATAAAACATATTTTATCATGTCTTTAATTATCCTATAAAAGGATATATATAAATGTTAAACACCTTAAAAATAGTTCTTATTCTTAATCTAATGGTCAAGATATGAAGATAATAACATAAGAAATCTGTTTTTATCAGGATTTGAAAAAATAAATTAACAATATTCCATGCAAATTTATAAATAATACGTATTAAATTGTGAATTTTAAATATCCAATAAGAGGATTTATATAATTTTTAGAAAGCGGAAAAATAGTTCTTATTCTAAATCTAATGGTGAATGTTTGAAGATAATTAGTTAATAATACAGTGTTTTAGAAGCATTTGATAAAATAAATTTACAATATATCGTCATAATTATCTTATAAAACATATTTTTTCATGTCTTTAATTATTCTATAAAAGGATATATATAAATGTTAAACACGTTAAAAATAGTTCTTATTTTTAATCTAATGGTCAAGATTTGAAGATAATAACATAAGAAATCTGTATTTTATCAGGATTTGAAAAAATAAATTTACAATATTTCGTGTAAATTTATAAAAAATACGTATTAAATTGTGAATTTTAAATATCCTATAAAAGGATTTAAATACATTTTAGAAAACGGTAATAATTGTTCTTATTCTAGTTGTAATGGTCAAGGTTTGTAAATAATAACTTAAAAATATAGTGTTTTAGAAGCTTTTGAAAAAAGTAAATTTACAATTCTTTGTCATAAATAACATATAAAACATATATTTTTGTGATTTTTAAATATCCTACAAAAGAATATATATAAATGTTATAAACGGTAAAAATAGTTCTTAATCTAAATGTAATGGTCAAGTTTTGATGATAATAACTTAAAAATACAGTGTTTTAGAAGAATTTGAAGAAATAAATTTACAATATTTCGTCTTAATTAACTTATAAAACATATTTTATCATGTCTTTAATTATTCTATAAAAGGATATATATAAATGTTAAACACGTTAAAAATAGTTCTTATTCTTAATCTAATGGTCAAGATTTGAAGATAATAACATAAGAAATCTGTATTTTATCAGGATTTGAAAAAATAAATTAACAATATTTCGTGTAAATTTATAAAAAATACGTTTTCAATTGTGAATTTTAAATATCCTATAAAAGGATTTAAATACATTTTAGAAAACGGTAATAATTGTTCTTATTCTAGTTGTAATGGTCAAGGTTTGTAAATAATAACTTAAAAATATAGTGTTTTAGAAGCTTTTGAAAAAAATAAATTTACAATTCTTTGTCATAAATAACATATAAAACATATATTTTTGTGATTTTTAAATATCCTACAAAAGAATATATATAAATGTTATAAACGGTAAAAATAGTTCTTATTCTAAATCTAATGGTCAAGTTTTGATGATAATAACTTAAAAATACAGTGTTTTAGAAGAATTTGAAGAAATAAATTTACAATATTTCGTCTTAATTAACTTATAAAACATATTTTTTCTAGTCTTTAATTATCCTATAAAAGGATATATATAAATGTTATAAACAAGTTAAAAATAGTTCTTATTCTTAATCTAATGGTCAAGATTTGAAGATAATAACATAATAAATCTGTATTTTATCGGATTTGAAAAATAAATTAACAATATTTCATGTAAATTTATAAATAATACATATTAAATTGTGAATTTTAAATATCCTATAAAAGAATTTATATAATTTTTAGAAAAAGGTAAAAAGAGTTCTAATTCTAAATCTAATGGTCAAGGTTTGAAGATAATAATTTTAAATACACTGTTTTAGAAACATTTGAAAAAATAAATTTACAATATTTCGTGTAAATTTACATATAAAACGTATTTTATTGTGAATTTTAAATATCCTATATGAGGATAAATATAATATTTAGAAAATAGAAAAAAAATTTCTTATTCTAGATCTTCTTGTCAAGGTTTGAAAATAATTACTTAAAAATACACTGTTATAAAAGCATTTGAAAAAATAAATTTACAATATTTCGTCATAATTAACTTATAAAACACATTTTATCGTGTCTTTAATTATCCTATAAAAGGATATATATAAATGTTAAACACCTTAAAAATAGTTCTTATTCTTGATCTAATGGTCAAGGTTTGAAGATAATAACATAAGAAATCTGTATTTTATCAGGATTTGAAAAAATAAATTAACAATATTTCGTGTAAATTTATAAATAATACGTATTAAATTGTGAATTTTAAATATCCTATAAAAGGATTTAAATAAATTTTAGAAAATGGTAATAATTGTTCTTATTCTAATTATAATGGTCAAGTTTTGTAAATGATAACTTAAAAATATAGTGTTTTAGAAGCATTTGAAAAAATAAATTTACAATATTTCGTCATAATTAACTTATAAAACATATTTTATCGTGTCTTTAATTATCCTATAAAAGGATATATATAAATGTTAAACACCTTAAAAATAGTTCTTATTCTTAATCTAATGGTCAAGATATGAAGATAATAACATAAGAAATCTGTTTTTATCAGGATTTGAAAAAATAAATTAACAATATTCCATGCAAATTTATAAATAATACGTATTAAATTGTGAATTTTAAATATCCAATAAAAGGATTTATATAATTTTTAGAAAGCGGAAAAATAGTTCTTATTCTAAATCTAATGGTGAATGTTTGAAGATAATTAGTTAATAATACAGTGTTTTAGAAGCTTTTGAAAAAAATAAATTTACAATTCTTTGTCATAAATAACATATAAAACATATATTTTTGTGATTTTTAAATATCCTACAAAAGAATATATATAAATGTTATAAACGGTAAAAATAGTTCTTATTCTAAATCTAATGGTCAAGTTTTGATGATAATAACTTAAAAATACAGTGTTTTAGAAGAATTTGAAGAAATAAATTTACAATATTTCGTCTTAATTAACTTATAAAACATATTTTTTCTAGTCTTTAATTATCCTATAAAAGGATATATATAAATGTTATAAACAAGTTAAAAATAGTTCTTATTCTTAATCTAATGGTCAAGATTTGAAGATAATAACATAAGAAATCTGTATTTTATCGGATTTGAAAAATAAATTAACAATATTTCATGTAAATTTATAAATAATACATATTAAATTGTGAATTTTAAATATCCTATAAAAGAATTTATATAATTTTTAGAAAAAGGTAAAAAGAGTTCTTATTCTAAATCTAATGGTCAAGGTTTGAAGATAATAATTTTAAATACACTGTTTTAGAAACATTTGAAAAAATAAATTTACAATATTTCGTGTAAATTTACATATAAAACGTATTTTATTTTGAATTTTAAATATCCTATAAGAGGATAAATATAATATTTAGAAAACGGTAAAAAATTTTTTTATTCTAGATCTAATGGTCAAGGTTTGAAGATAATAACTTAAAAATACACTTTTTTAGAAACATTTGAAATAATAAATTTACAATATTTCGTGTAAATTTACATATAAAACGTATTTTATTGTGAATTTTAAATATCCTATAAGAGGATAAATATAATATTTAGAAAATAGAAAAAAAATTTCTTATTCTAGATCTTCTTGTCAAGGTTTGAAAATAATAACTTAAAAATACACTGTTATAAAAGCATTTGAAAAAATAAATTTACAATATTTCGTCATAATTAACTTATAAAACATATTTTATCGTGTCTTTAATTATCCTATAAAAGGATATATATAAATGTTAAACACCTTAAAAATAGTTCTTATTCTTAATCTAATGGTCAAGATATGAAGATAATAACATAAGAAATCTGTTTTTATCAGGATTTGAAAAAATAAATTAACAATATTCCATGCAAATTTATAAATAATACGTATTAAATTGTGAATTTTAAATATCCTATAAAAGGATTTAAATAAATTTTAGAAAATGGTAATAATTGTTCTTATTCTAATTGTAATGGTCAAGGTTTGTAAATGATAACTTAAAAATATAGTGTTTTAGAAGCATTTGAAAAAAATAAATTTACAATTTTTCGACATAAATAACTTATAAAACATATTTTATTGTGATTTTTAAATATCCTATAAAAGAATTTATATAACATTTAGAAAACGGTAAAAAAATTTCTTATTCTTGATCTAATGGTCAAGGTTTGAAGATAATAACATAAGAAATCTGTATTTTATCAGGATTTGAAAAAATAAATTAACAATATTTCGTGTAAATTTATAAATAATACGTATTAAATTGTGAATTTTAAATATCCTATAAAAGGATTTAAATAAATTTTAGAAAATGGTAATAATTGTTCTTATTCTAATTATAATGGTCAAGGTTTGTAAATGATAACTTAAAAATATAGTGTTTTAGAAGCATTTGAAAAAATAAATTTACAATATTTCGTCATAATTAACTTATAAAACATATTTTATCGTGTCTTTAATTATCCTATAAAAGGATATATATAAATGTTAAACACCTTAAAAATAGTTCTTATTCTTAATCTAATGGTCAAGATATGAAGATAATAACATAAGAAATCTGTTTTTATCAGGATTTGAAAAAATAAATTAACAATATTCCATGCAAATTTATAAATAATACGTATTAAATTGTGAATTTTAAATATCCAATAAAAGGATTTATATAATTTTTAGAAAGCGGAAAAATAGTTCTTATTCTAAATCTAATGGTGAATGTTTGAAGATAATTAGTTAATAATACAGTGTTTTAGAAGCATTTGATAAAATAAATTTACAATATATCGTCATAATTATCTTATAAAACATATTTTTTCATGTCTTTAATTATTCTATAAAAGGATATATATAAATGCTAAACACGTTAAAAATAGTTCTTATTCTTAATCTAATGGTCAAGATTTGAAGATAATAACATAAGAAATCTGTATTTTATCAGGATTTGAAAAAATAAATTAACAATATTTCGTGTAAATTTATAAAAAATACGTATTAAATTGTGAATTTTAAATATCCTATAAAAGGATTTAAATACATTTTAGAAAACGGTAATAATTGTTCTTATTCTAGTTGTAATGGTCAAGGTTTGTAAATAATAACTTAAAAATATAGTGTTTTAGAAGCTTTTGAAAAAAGTAAATTTACAATTCTTTGTCATAAATAACATATAAAACATATATTTTTGTGATTTTTAAATATCCTACAAAAGAATATATATAAATGTTATAAACGGTAAAAATAGTTCTTAATCTAAATGTAATGGTCAAGTTTTGATGATAATAACTTAAAAATACAGTGTTTTAGAAGAATTTGAAGAAATAAATTTACAATATTTCGTCTTAATTAACTTATAAAACATATTTTATCATGTCTTTAATTATTCTATAAAAGGATATATATAAATGTTAAACACGTTAAAAATAGTTCTTATTCTTAATCTAATGGTCAAGGTTTGAAGATAATAACATAAGAAATCTGTATTTTATCAGGATTTGAAAAAATAAATTAACAATATTTCGTGTAAATTTATAAAAAATACGTATTCAATTGTGAATTTTAAATATCCTATAAAAGGATTTAAATACATTTTAGAAAACGGTAATAATTGTTCTTATTCTAGTTGTAATGGTCAAGGTTTGTAAATAATAACTTAAAAATATAGTGTTTTAGAAGCTTTTGAAAAAAATAAATTTACAATTCTTTGTCATAAATAACATATAAAACATATATTTTTGTGATTTTTAAATATCCTACAAAAGAATATATATAAATGTTATAAACGGTAAAAATAGTTCTTATTCTAAATCTAATGGTCAAGTTTTGATGATAATAACTTAAAAATACAGTGTTTTAGAAGAATTTGAAGAAATAAATTTACAATATTTCGTCTTAATTAACTTATAAAACATATTTTTTCTAGTCTTTAATTATCCTATAAAAGGATATATATAAATGTTATAAACAAGTTAAAAATAGTTCTTATTCTTAATCTAATGGTCAAGATTTGAAGATAATAACATAAGAAATCTGTATTTTATCGGATTTGAAAAATAAATTAACAATATTTCATGTAAATTTATAAATAATACATATTAAATTGTGAATTTTAAATATCCTATAAAAGAATTTATATAATTTTTAGAAAAAGGTAAAAAGAGTTCTTATTCTAAATCTAATGGTCAAGGTTTGAAGATAATAATTTTAAATACACTGTTTTAGAAACATTTGAAAAAATAAATTTACAATATTTCGTGTAAATTTACATATAAAACGTATTTTATTTTGAATTTTAAATATCCTATAAGAGGATAAATATAATATTTAGAAAACGGTAAAAAATTTTTTTATTCTAGATCTAATGGTCAAGGTTTGAAGATAATAACTTAAAAATACACTTTTTTAGAAACATTTAAAATAATAAATTTACAATATTTCGTGTAAATTTACATATAAAACGTATTTTATTGTGAATTTTAAATATCCTATAAGAGGATAAATATAATATTTAGAAAATAGAAAAAAAATTTCTTATTCTAGATCTTCTTGTCAAGGTTTGAAAATGATAACTTAAAAATACACTGTTATAAAAGCATTTGAAAAAATAAATTTACAATATTTCGTCATAATTAACTTATATAACATATTTTATCGTGTCTTTAATTATCCTATAAAAGGATATATATAAATGTTAAACACCTTAAAAATAGTTCTTATTCTTAATCTAATGGTCAAGATATGAAGATAATAACATAAGAAATCTGTTTTTATCAGGATTTGAAAAAATAAATTAACAATATTCCATGCAAATTTATAAATAATACGTATTAAATTGTGAATTTTAAATATCCTATAAAAGGATTTAAATAAATTTTAGAAAATGGTAATAATTGTTCTTATTCTAATTGTAATGGTCAAGGTTTGTAAATGATAACTTAAAAATATAGTGTTTTAGAAGCATTTGAAAAAAATAAATTTACAATTTTTCGACATAAATAACTTATAAAACATATTTTATTGTGATTTTTAAATATCCTATAAAAGAATTTATATAACATTAAGAAAACGGTAAAAAAATTTCTTATTCTTGATCTAATGGTCAAGGTTTGAAGATAATAACATAAGAAATCTGTATTTTATCAGGATTTGAAAAAATAAATTAACAATATTTGGTGTAAATTTATAAATAATACGTATTAAATTGTGAATTTTAAATATCCTATAAAAGGATTTAAATAAATTTTAGAAAATGGTAATAATTGTTCTTATTCTAATTATAATGGTCAAGGTTTGTAAATGATAACTTAAAAATATAGTGTTTTAGAAGCATTTGAAAAAATAAATTTTCAATATTTCGTCATAATTAACTTATAAAACATATTTTATCGTGTCTTTAATTATCCTATAAAAGGATATATATAAATGTTAAACACGTTAAAAATAGTTCTTATTCTTAATCTAATGGTCAAGGTTTGAAGATAATAACATAAGAAATCTGTATTTTATCAGGATTTGAAAAAATAAATTAACAATATTTCGTGTAAATTTATAAAAAATACGTATTCAATTGTGAATTTTAAATATCCTATAAAAGGATTTAAATACATTTTAGAAAACGGTAATAATTGTTCTTATTCTAGTTGTAATGGTCAAGGTTTGTAAATAATAACTTAAAAATATAGTGTTTTAGAAGCTTTTGAAAAAAATAAATTTACAATTCTATGTCATAAATAACATATAAAACATATATTTTTGTGATTTTTAAATATCCTACAAAAGAATATATATAAATGTTATAAACGGTAAAAATAGTTCTTATTCTAAATCTAATGGTCAAGTTTTGATGATAATAACTTAAAAATACAGTGTTTTAGAAGAATTTGAAGAAATAAATTTACAATATTTCGTCTTAATTAACTTATAAAACATATTTTTTCTAGTCTTTAATTATCCTATAAAAGGATATATATAAATGTTATAAACAAGTTAAAAATAGTTCTTATTCTTAATCTAATGGTCAAGATTTGAAGATAATAACATAAGAAATCTGTATTTTATCGGATTTGAAAAATAAATTAACAATATTTCATGTAAATTTATAAATAATACATATTAAATTGTGAATTTTAAATATCCTATAAAAGAATTTATATAATTTTTAGAAAAAGGTAAAAAGAGTTCTTATTCTAAATCTAATGGTCAAGGTTTGAAGATAATAATTTTAAATACACTGTTTTAGAAACATTTGAAAAAATAAATTTACAATATTTCGTGTAAATTTACATATAAAACGTATTTTATTTTGAATTTTAAATATCCTATAAGAGGATAAATATAATATTTAGAAAACGGTAAAAAATTTTTTTATTCTAGATCTAATGGTCAAGGTTTGAAGATAATAACTTAAAAATACACTTTTTTAGAAACATTTAAAATAATAAATTTACAATATTTCGTGTAAATTTACATATAAAACGTATTTTATTGTGAATTTTAAATATCCTATAAGAGGATAAATATAATATTTAGAAAATAGAAAAAAAATTTCTTATTCTAGATCTTCTTGTCAAGGTTTGAAAATGATAACTTAAAAATACACTGTTATAAAAGCATTTGAAAAAATAAATTTACAATATTTCGTCATAATTAACTTATATAACATATTTTATCGTGTCTTTAATTATCCTATAAAAGGATATATATAAATGTTAAACACCTTAAAAATAGTTCTTATTCTTAATCTAATGGTCAAGATATGAAGATAATAACATAAGAAATCTGTTTTTATCAGGATTTGAAAAAATAAATTAACAATATTCCATGCAAATTTATAAATAATACGTATTAAATTGTGAATTTTAAATATCCTATAAAAGGATTTAAATAAATTTTAGAAAATGGTAATAATTGTTCTTATTCTAATTGTAATGGTCAAGGTTTGTAAATGATAACTTAAAAATATAGTGTTTTAGAAGCATTTGAAAAAAAAAAATTTACAATTTTTCGACATAAATAACTTATAAAACATATTTTATTGTGATTTTTAAATATCCTATAAAAGAATTTATATAACATTAAGAAAACGGTAAAAAAATTTCTTATTCTTGATCTAATGGTCAAGGTTTGAAGATAATAACATAAGAAATCTGTATTTTATCAGGATTTGAAAAAATAAATTAACAATATTTGGTGTAAATTTATAAATAATACGTATTAAATTGTGAATTTTAAATATCCTATAAAAGGATTTAAATAAATTTTAGAAAATGGTAATAATTGTTCTTATTCTAATTATAATGGTCAAGGTTTGTAAATGATAACTTAAAAATATAGTGTTTTAGAAGCATTTGAAAAAATAAATTTTCAATATTTCGTCATAATTAACTTATAAAACATATTTTATCGTGTCTTTAATTATCCTATAAAAGGATATATATAAATGTTAAACACCTTAAAAATAGTTCTTATTCTTAATCTAATGGTCAAGATATGAAGATAATAACATAAGAAATCTGTTTTTATCAGGATTTGAAAAAATAAATTAACAATATTCCATGCAAATTTATAAATAATACGTATTAAATTGTGAATTTTAAATATCCAATAAAAGGATTTATATAATTTTTAGAAAGCGGAAAAATAGTTCTTATTCTAAATCTAATGGTGAATGTTTGAAGATAATTAGTTAATAATACAGTGTTTTAGAAGCATTTGATAAAATAAATTTACAATATATCGTCATAATTATCTTATAAAACATATTTTTTCATGTCTTTAATTATTCTATAAAAGGATATATATAAATGCTAAACACGTTAAAAATAGTTCTTATTCTTAATCTAATGGTCAAGATTTGAAGATAATAACATAAGAAATCTGTATTTTATCAGGATTTGAAAAAATAAATTAACAATATTTCGTGTAAATTTATAAAAAATACGTATTAAATTGTGAATTTTAAATATCCTATAAAAGGATTTAAATACATTTTAGAAAACGGTAATAATTGTTCTTATTCTAGTTGTAATGGTCAAGGTTTGTAAATAATAACTTAAAAATATAGTGTTTTAGAAGCTTTTGAAAAAAGTAAATTTACAATTCTTTGTCATAAATAACATATAAAACATATATTTTTGTGATTTTTAAATATCCTACAAAAGAATATATATAAATGTTATAAACGGTAAAAATAGTTCTTAATCTAAATGTAATGGTCAAGTTTTGATGATAATAACTTAAAAATACAGTGTTTTAGAAGAATTTGAAGAAATAAATTTACAATATTTCGTCTTAATTAACTTATAAAACATATTTTATCATGTCTTTAATTATTCTATAAAAGGATATATATAAATGTTAAACACGTTAAAAATAGTTCTTATTCTTAATCTAATGGTCAAGGTTTGAAGATAATAACATAAGAAATCTGTATTTTATCAGGATTTGAAAAAATAAATTAACAATATTTCGTGTAAATTTATAAAAAATACGTATTCAATTGTGAATTTTAAATATCCTATAAAAGGATTTAAATACATTTTAGAAAACGGTAATAATTGTTCTTATTCTAGTTGTAATGGTCAAGGTTTGTAAATAATAACTTAAAAATATAGTGTTTTAGAAGCTTTTGAAAAAAATAAATTTACAATTCTTTGTCATAAATAACATATAAAACATATATTTTTGTGATTTTTAAATATCCTACAAAAGAATATATATAAATGTTATAAACGGTAAAAATAGTTCTTATTCTAAATCTAATGGTCAAGTTTTGATGATAATCACTTAAAAATACAGTGTTTTAGAAGAATTTGAAGAAATAAATTTACAATATTTCGTCTTAATTAACTTATAAAACATATTTTTTCTAGTCTTTAATTATCCTATAAAAGGATATATATAAATGTTATAAACAAGTTAAAAATAGTTCTTATTCTTAATCTAATGGTCAAGATTTGAAGATAATAACATAAGAAATCTGTATTTTATCGGATTTGAAAAATAAATTAACAATATTTCATATAAATTTATAAATAATACATATTAAATTGTGAATTTTAAATATCCTATAAAAGAATTTATATAATTTTTAGAAAAAGGTAAAAAGAGTTCTTATTCTAAATCTAATGGTCAAGGTTTGAAGATAATAATTTTAAATACACTGTTTTAGAAACATTTGAAAAAATAAATTTACAATATTTCGTGTAAATTTACATATAAAACGTATTTTATTTTGAATTTTAAATATCCTATAAGAGGATAAATATAATATTTAGAAAACGGTAAAAAATTTTTTTATTCTAGATCTAATGGTCAAGGTTTGAAGATAATAACTTAAAAATACACTTTTTTAGAAACATTTAAAATAATAAATTTACAATATTTCGTGTAAATTTACATATAAAACGTATTTTATTGTGAATTTTAAATATCCTATAAGAGGATAAATATAATATTTAGAAAATAGAAAAAAAATTTCTTATTCTAGATCTTCTTGTCAAGGTTTGAAAATGATAACTTAAAAATACACTGTTATAAAAGCATTTGAAAAAATAAATTTACAATATTTCGTCATAATTAACTTATATAACATATTTTATCGTGTCTTTAATTATCCTATAAAAGGATATATATAAATGTTAAACACCTTAAAAATAGTTCTTATTCTTAATCTAATGGTCAAGATATGAAGATAATAACATAAGAAATCTGTTTTTATCAGGATTTGAAAAAATAAATTAACAATATTCCATGCAAATTTATAAATAATACGTATTAAATTGTGAATTTTAAATATCCTATAAAAGGATTTAAATACATTTTAGAAAACGGTAATAATTGTTCTTATTCTAGTTGTAATGGTCAAGGTTTGTAAATAATAACTTAAAAATATAGTGTTTTAGAAGCTTTTGAAAAAAGTAAATTTACAATTCTTTGTCATAAATAACATATAAAACATATATTTTTGTGATTTTTAAATATCCTACAAAAGAATATATATAAATGTTATAAACGGTAAAAATAGTTCTTAATCTAAATGTAATGGTCAAGTTTTGATGATAATAACTTATAAATACAGTGTTTTAGAAGAATTTGAAGAAATAAATTTACAATATTTCGTCTTAATTAACTTATAAAACATATTTTATCATGTCTTTAATTATTCTATAAAAGGATATATATAAATGTTAAACACGTTAAAAATAGTTCTTATTCTTAATCTAATGGTCAAGATTTGAAGATAATAACATAAGAAATCTGTATTTTATCAGGATTTGAAAAAATAAATTAACAATATTTCGTGTAAATTTATAAAAAATACGTATTCAATTGTGAATTTTAAATATCCTATAAAAGGATTTAAATACATTTTAGAAAACGGTAATAATTGTTCTTATTCTAGTTGTAATGGTCAAGATTTGTAAATAATAACTTAAAAATATAGTGTTTTAGAAGCTTTTGAAAAAAGTAAATTTACAATTCTTTGTCATAAATAACATATAAAACATATATTTTTGTGATTTTTAAATATCCTACAAAAGAATATATATAAATGTTATAAACGGTAAAAATAGTTCTTAATCTAAATGTAATGGTCAAGTTTTGATGATAATAACTTAAAAATACAGTGTTTTAGAAGAATTTGAAGAAATAAATTTACAATATTTCGTCTTAATTAACTTATAAAACATATTTTATCATGTCTTTAATTATTCTATAAAAGGATATATATAAATGTTAAACACGTTAAAAATAGTTCTTATTCTTAATCTAATGGTCAAGATTTGAAGATAATAACATAAGAAATCTGTATTTTATCAGGATTTGAAAAAATAAATTAACAATATTTCGTGTAAATTTATAAAAAATACGTATTCAATTGTGAATTTTAAATATCCTATAAAAGGATTTAAATACATTTTAGAAAACGGTAATAATTGTTCTTATTCTAGTTGTAATGGTCAAGGTTTGTAAATAATAACTTAAAAATATAGTGTTTTAGAAGCTTTTGAAAAAAATAAATTTACAATTCTTTGTCATAAATAACATATAAAACATATATTTTTGTGATTTTTAAATATCCTACAAAAGAATATATATAAATGTTATAAACGGTAAAAATAGTTCTTATTCTAAATCTAATGGTCAAGTTTTGATGATAATAACTTAAAAATACAGTGTTTTAGAAGAATTTGAAGAAATAAATTAACAATATTCCATGCAAATTTATAAATAATACGTATTAAATTGTGAATTTTAAATATCCAATAAAAGGATTTATATAATTTTTAGAAAGCGGAAAAATAGTTCTTATTCTAAATCTAATGGTGAATGTTTGAAGATAATTAGTTAATAATACAGTGTTTTAGAAGCATTTGATAAAATAAATTTACAATATATCGTCATAATTATCTTATAAAACATATTTTTTCATGTCTTTAATTATTCTATAAAAGGATATATATAAATGCTAAACACGTTAAAAATAGTTCTTATTCTTAATCTAATGGTCAAGATTTGAAGATAATAACATAAGAAATCTGTATTTTATCAGGATTTGAAAAAATAAATTAACAATATTTCGTGTAAATTTATAAAAAATACGTATTAAATTGTGAATTTTAAATATCCTATAAAAGGATTTAAATACATTTTAGAAAACGGTAATAATTGTTCTTATTCTAGTTGTAATGGTCAAGGTTTGTAAATAATAACTTAAAAATATAGTGTTTTAGAAGCTTTTGAAAAAAGTAAATTTACAATTCTTTGTCATAAATAACATATAAAACATATATTTTTGTGATTTTTAAATATCCTACAAAAGAATATATATAAATGTTATAAACGGTAAAAATAGTTCTTAATCTAAATGTAATGGTCAAGTTTTGATGATAATAACTTAAAAATACAGTGTTTTAGAAGAATTTGAAGAAATAAATTTACAATATTTCGTCTTAATTAACTTATAAAACATATTTTATCATGTCTTTAATTATTCTATAAAAGGATATATATAAATGTTAAACACGTTAAAAATAGTTCTTATTCTTAATCTAATGGTCAAGATTTGAAGATAATAACATAAGAAATCTGTATTTTATCAGGATTTGAAAAAATAAATTAACAATATTTCGTGTAAATTTATAAAAAATACGTATTCAATTGTGAATTTTAAATATCCTATAAAAGGATTTAAATACATTTTAGAAAACGGTAATAATTGTTCTTATTCTAGTTGTAATGGTCAAGATTTGTAAATAATAACTTAAAAATATAGTGTTTTAGAAGCTTTTGAAAAAAGTAAATTTACAATTCTTTGTCATAAATAACATATAAAACATATATTTTTGTGATTTTTAAATATCCTACAAAAGAATATATATAAATGTTATAAACGGTAAAAATAGTTCTTAATCTAAATGTAATGGTCAAGTTTTGATGATAATAACTTAAAAATACAGTGTTTTAGAAGAATTTGAAGAAATTAATTTACAATATTTCGTCTTAATTAACTTATAAAACATATTTTATCATGTCTTTAATTATTCTATAAAAGGATATATATAAATGTTAAACACGTTAAAAATAGTTCTTATTCTTAATCTAATGGTCAAGATTTGAAGATAATAACATAAGAAATCTGTATTTTATCAGGATTTGAAAAAATAAATTAACAATATTTCGTGTAAATTTATAAAAAATACGTATTCAATTGTGAATTTTAAATATCCTATAAAAGGATTTAAATACATTTTAGAAAACGGTAATAATTGTTCTTATTCTAGTTGTAATGGTCAAGGTTTGTAAATAATAACTTAAAAATATAGTGTTTTAGAAGCTTTTGAAAAAAATAAATTTACAATTCTTTGTCATAAATAACATATAAAACATATATTTTTGTGATTTTTAAATATCCTACAAAAGAATATATATAAATGTTATAAACGGTAAAAATAGTTCTTATTCTAAATCTAATGGTCAAGTTTTGATGATAATAACTTAAAAATACAGTGTTTTAGAAGAATTTGAAGAAATAAATTAACAATATTCCATGCAAATTTATAAATAATACGTATTAAATTGTGAATTTTAAATATCCAATAAAAGGATTTATATAATTTTTAGAAAGCGGAAAAATAGTTCTTATTCTAAATCTAATGGTGAATGTTTGAAGATAATTAGTTAATAATACAGTGTTTTAGAAGCATTTGATAAAATAAATTTACAATATATCGTCATAATTATCTTATAAAACATATTTTTTCATGTCTTTAATTATTCTATAAAAGGATATATATAAATGTTAAACACGTTAAAAATAGTTCTTATTCTTAATCTAATGGTCAAGATTTGAAGATAATAACATAAGAAATCTGTATTTTATCAGGATTTGAAAAAATAAATTAACAATATTTCGTGTAAATTTATAAAAAATACGTATTAAATTGTGAATTTTAAATATCCTATAAAAGGATTTAAATACATTTTAGAAAACGGTAATAATTGTTCTTATTCTAGTTGTAATGGTCAAGGTTTGTAAATAATAACTTAAAAATATAGTGTTTTAGAAGCTTTTGAAAAAAGTAAATTTACAATTCTTTGTCATAAATAACATATAAAACATATATTTTTGTGATTTTTAAATATCCTACAAAAGAATATATATAAATGTTATAAACGGTAAAAATAGTTCTTAATCTAAATGTAATGGTCAAGTTTTGATGATAATAACTTAAAAATACAGTGTTTTAGAAGAATTTGAAGAAATAAATTTACAATATTTCGTCTTAATTAACTTATAAAACATATTTTATCATGTCTTTAATTATTCTATAAAAGGATATATATAAATGTTAAACACGTTAAAAATAGTTCTTATTCTTAATCTAATGGTCAAGATTTGAAGATAATAACATAAGAAATCTGTATTTTATCAGGATTTGAAAAAATAAATTAACAATATTTCGTGTAAATTTATAAAAAATACGTATTCAATTGTGAATTTTAAATATCCTATAAAAGGATTTAAATACATTTTAGAAAACGGTAATAATTGTTCTTATTCTAGTTGTAATGGTCAAGGTTAGTAAATAATAACTTAAAAATATAGTGTTTTAGAAGCTTTTGAAAAAAGTAAATTTACAATTCTTTGTCATAAATAACATATAAAACATATATTTTTGTGATTTTTAAATATCCTACAAAAGAATATATATAAATGTTATAAACGGTAAAAATAGTTCTTATTCTAAATCTAATGGTCAAGTTTTGATGATAATAACTTAAAAATACAGTGTTTTAGAAGAATTTGAAGAAATAAATTAACAATATTCCATGCAAATTTATAAATAATACGTATTAAATTGTGAATTTTAAATATCCAATAAAAGGATTTATATAATTTTTAGAAAGCGGAAAAATAGTTCTTATTCTAAATCTAATGGTGAATGTTTGAAGATAATTAGTTAATAATACAGTGTTTTAGAAGCATTTGATAAAATAAATTTACAATATATCGTCATAATTATCTTATAAAACATATTTTTTCATGTCTTTAATTATTCTATAAAAGGATATATATAAATGCTAAACACGTTAAAAATAGTTCTTATTCTTAATCTAATGGTCAAGATTTGAAGATAATAACATAAGAAATCTGTATTTTATCAGGATTTGAAAAAATAAATTAACAATATTTCGTGTAAATTTATAAAAAATACGTATTAAATTGTGAATTTTAAATATCCTATAAAAGGATTTAAATACATTTTAGAAAACGGTAATAATTGTTCTTATTCTAGTTGTAATGGTCAAGGTTTGTAAATAATAACTTAAAAATATAGTGTTTTAGAAGCTTTTGAAAAAAGTAAATTTACAATTCTTTGTCATAAATAACATATAAAACATATATTTTTGTGATTTTTAAATATCCTACAAAAGAATATATATAAATGTTATAAACGGTAAAAATAGTTCTTAATCTAAATGTAATGGTCAAGTTTTGATGATAATAACTTAAAAATACAGTGTTTTAGAAGAATTTGAAGAAATAAATTTACAATATTTCGTCTTAATTAACTTATAAAACATATTTTATCATGTCTTTAATTATTCTATAAAAGGATATATATAAATGTTAAACACGTTAAAAATAGTTCTTATTCTTAATCTAATGGTCAAGGTTTGAAGATAATAACATAAGAAATCTGTATTTTATCAGGATTTGAAAAAATAAATTAACAATATTTCGTGTAAATTTATAAAAAATACGTATTCAATTGTGAATTTTAAATATCCTATAAAAGGATTTAAATACATTTTAGAAAACGGTAATAATTGTTCTTATTCTAGTTGTAATGGTCAAGGTTTGTAAATAATAACTTAAAAATATAGTGTTTTAGAAGCTTTTGAAAAAAATAAATTTACAATTCTTTGTCATAAATAACATATAAAACATATATTTTTGTGATTTTTAAATATCCTACAAAAGAATATATATAAATGTTATAAACGGTAAAAATAGTTCTTATTCTAAATCTAATGGTCAAGTTTTGATGATAATAACTTAAAAATACAGTGTTTTAGAAGAATTTGAAGAAATAAATTTACAATATTTCGTCTTAATTAACTTATAAAACATATTTTTTCTAGTCTTTAATTATCCTATAAAAGGATATATATAAATGTTATAAACAAGTTAAAAATAGTTCTTATTCTTAATCTAATGGTCAAGATTTGAAGATAATAACATAAGAAATCTGTATTTTATCGGATTTGAAAAATAAATTAACAATATTTCATGTAAATTTATAAATAATACATATTAAATTGTGAATTTTAAATATCCTATAAAAGAATTTATATAATTTTTAGAAAAAGGTAAAAAGAGTTCTTATTCTAAATCTAATGGTCAAGGTTTGAAGATAATAATTTTAAATACACTGTTTTAGAAACATTTGAAAAAATAAATTTACAATATTTCGTGTAAATTTACATATAAAACGTATTTTATTTTGAATTTTAAATATCCTATAAGAGGATAAATATAATATTTAGAAAACGGTAAAAAATTTTTTTATTCTAGATCTAATGGTCAAGGTTTGAAGATAATAACTTAAAAATACACTTTTTTAGAAACATTTAAAATAATAAATTTACAATATTTCGTGTAAATTTACATATAAAACGTATTTTATTGTGAATTTTAAATATCCTATAAGAGGATAAATATAATATTTAGAAAATAGAAAAAAAATTTCTTATTCTAGATCTTCTTGTCAAGGTTTGAAAATAATAACTTAAAAATACACTGTTATAAAAGCATTTGAAAAAATAAATTTACAATATTTCGTCATAATTAACTTATATAACATATTTTATCGTGTCTTTAATTATCCTATAAAAGGATATATATAAATGTTAAACACCTTAAAAATAGTTCTTATTCTTAATCTAATGGTCAATGTTTGAAGATAATAACTTAAGAATTCTGTATTTTATCAGGATTTGAAAGAATAAATTAACAATATTTCGTGTAAATTTATAAATAATACGTATTAAATTGTGAATTTTAAATATCCTATAAAAGGATTTAAATAAATTTTAGAAAATGGTAATAATTGTTCTTATTCTAATTATAATGGTCAAGGTTTGTAAATGATAACTTAAAAATATAGTGTTTTAGAAGCATTTGAAAATATAAATTTACAATATTTCGTGTAAATTTACATATAAAACGTATTTTATTTTGAATTTTAAATATCCTATAAAAGAATTTATATAATTTTTAGAAAAAGGTAAAAAGAGTTCTTATACTAAACCTAATGGTCAAGGTTTAAAGATAATAACATAAGAAATCTGTATTTTATCAGGATTTGAAAAATAAATTAACAATATTTCGTTTAAATTTATAAATAAAAAGTAATAAATTGTGAATTTTAATTATCCAATAAAAGGATTTATATAATTTTTAGAAAGTGGAAAAATAGTTCTTATTCTAAATCTAATAGTCAAGGTTTGAAGATAATAACTTAAGAATTCTATATTTTATCAGGATTTGAAAGTATAAATTAACAATATTTCGTGGAAATTTATAAATAAAAAGTATTAAATTGTGAATTTTAATTATCCAATAAAAGGATTTATATAATTTTTAGAAAGTGGAAAAATAGTTCTTATTCTACATCTAATGGTGAATGTTTGAAGATAATTAGTTAATAATACAGTGTTTTAGAAGCATTTGATAAAATAAATTTACAATATATCGTCATAATTATCTTATAAAACATATTTTTTCATGTCTTTAATTATTCTATAAAAGGATATATATAAATGTTAAACACGTTAAAAATAGTTCTTATTCTAAATCTAATGGTCAAGTTTTGATGATAATAACTTTTAAATACAGTGTTTTAGAAGAATTGGAAGAAATAAATTTACAATATTTCGTCTTAATTAACTTATAAAACATATTTTTTCTAGTCTTTAATTATCCTATAAAAGAATATATATAAATGTTAAACAAGTTAAAAATAGTTCTTATTCATAATCTAATGGTCAAGATTTGAAGATAATAACATAAGAAATCTGTTATAATCAGGATTTGAAAAAATAAATTAACAATATTTCGTGTAAATTTATAAATAATACGTATTAAATTGTGAATTTTAAATATCCAATAAAAGAATTTATATAATTTTTAGAAAAAGGTAATAAGAGTTCTTATTCTAAATCTAATGGTCAAGGTTTGAAGATAATAATTTAAAAATTCACTTTTTTAGAAACATTTGAAATAATAAATTTACAATATTTCGTGTAAATTTACATATAAAACGTATTTTATTGTGAATTTTAAATATCCTATAAGAAGATAAATATAATATTTAGAAAATAGTAAAAATATTTCTTATTCTAGATCATCTTGTCAAGGTTTGAAAATTATAACTTAAAAATACACTGTTATAAAAACATTTGAAAAAATAAATTTACAATATTTCGTCATAATTAACTTATAAAACATATTTTATCGTGTCTTTAATTATCCTATAAAAGGATATATATTAATGTTAAACACGTTAAAAATAGTTCTTATTCTTAATCTTATGGTCAAGATATGAAGATAATAACATAAGAAATCTGTTATTATTAGGATTTGAAAAAATAAATTAACAATATTTCGTGTAAATTTATAAATAATACGTATTAAATTGTGAATTTTAAATATGCTATAAAAGGATTTGAATAATTTTTAGATAGCGGAAAAATAGTTCTTATTCTAAATCTAATGGTGAATGTTTGAAGATAATTAGTTAATAATGCAGTGTTTTAGAAGCATTTGATAAAATAAATTTACAATATATCGTCATAATTATCTTATAAAACATATTTTATCATGTCTTTAATTATTCTATAAAAGGATATATATATATGTTAAACAAGTTAAGAATAGTTCTTATTCTTAATCTAATGGTCAAGATTTGAAGATAATAACTTAAAAATATAGTTTTTTAGAAGCTTTTGAAAAAAATAACAATTACAATTCTTTGTCATAAATAACATATAAAACATATATTTTTGTGATTTTTAAATATCCTATAAAAGAATATATATAAATGTTATAAACGGTAAAAATAGTTCTTATTCTAAATCTAATGGTCAAGATTTGATGATAATAACTTTTAAATACAGTGTTTTAGAAGAATTTGAAAAAATAAATTTACAATATTTCGTGTAAATTTACATATAAAACGTATTTTATTGTGAATTTTAAATATCCTATAAGAGGATAAATATAATATTTAGAAAATAGTAAAAATATTTCTTATTCTAGATCTTCTTGTCAAGGTTTGAAAATAATAACTTAAAAATACACTGTTATAAAAGCATTTGAAAAAATAAATTTACAATATTTCGTCATAATTAACTTATAAAACATATTTTATCGTGTCTTTAATTATCCTATAATAGGATATATATAAATGTTAAACACCTTAAAAATAGTTCTTATTCTTAATCTAATGGTCAAGATATGAAGATAATAACATAAGAAATCTGTTTTTATCAGGATTTGAAAAAATAAATTAACAATATTTCATGTAAATTTATAAATAATACGTATTAAATTGTGAATTTTAAATATCCTATAAAAGATTTTAAATCAATTTTAGAAAATGGTAATAATTGTTCTTATTCTAATTGTAATGGTCAAGGTTTGTAAATAATAACTTAAAAATATAGTAATTGAGAAGCATTTGAAAAAAATAAATTTACAATTTTTCGACATAAATAACTTATAAAACATATTTTATTGTGATTTTTAAATATCCTATAAAAGAATTTATATAATTTTTAGAAAACGGTAAAAAAATTTCTTATTATAGATCTAATGGTCAAGGCTTGAAGATAATAAGTTAAGAAATCTGTATTTTATCAGGATTTGAAAAATAAATTAACAATATTTCGTGTAAATTTATAAATAATACATATTAAATTGTGAATTTTAAATATCATATAAAAGAATTTATATAATTTTTAGAAAAAGGTAAAAAGAGTACTTATTCTAAATCTAATGGTCAAGGTTTGAAGATAATAACTTAAAAATACACTTTTTTAGAAACATTTGAAAAAATAAATTTACAATATTTCGTGTAAATTTACATATAAAACGTATTTTATTGTGAATTTTAAATATCGTATAAAAGGATAAATATAACATTTAGAAAACGGTAAAAAAATTTCTTATTCTAGATCTAATGGTCAAGGCTTGAAGATAATGACATAAGAAATCTGTATTTTATCAGGATTTGAAAAATAAATTAACAATATTTCGTGTAAATTTATAAATAATACTTATTAAATTGTGAATTTTAAATATCCAATAAAAGGATTTATATAATTTTTAGAAAGCGGAAAAATAGTTCTTATTCTAAATCTAATGGTGAATGTTTGAAGATAATTAGTTAATAATACATTGTTTTAGAAGCATTTGATAAAATAAATTTACAATATATCGTCATAATTATCTTATAAAACATATTTTATCATGTCTTTAATTATTCTATAAAAGGATATATATAAATGTTAAACACGTTAAAAATAGTTCTTATTCTTAATCTAATGGTCAAGATTTGAAGATAATAACATCAGAAATCTGTATTTTATCAGGATTTGAAAAAATAAATTAACCATATTTCGTGTAAATTTATTAAAAATACGTATTAAATTGTGAATTTTAAATATCCTATAAAAGGATTTAAATACATTTTAGAAAACGGTAATAATTGTTCTTATTCTAGTTGTAATGGTCAATGTTTGTAAATAATAACTTAAAAATACACTTTTTTAGAAACATTTGAAAAAATAAATTTACAATATTTCGTGTAAATTTACATATAAAACGTATTTTATTGTTAATTATAAATATCCTATAAAAGAATTTATATAATTTTTAGAAAAAGGTAAAAATAGTTCTTATTCTAAATCTAATGGTCAAGGTTTGAAGATAATAATTTAAAATACACTGTTTTAGAAACATTTGAAAAAATAAATTTACAATATTTCGTGTAAATTTACATATAAAACGTATTTTATTTTGAATTTTAAATATCCTATAGAAGGATAAATATAATATTTAGAAAACGGTAAAAAATTTTTTTATTCTAGATCTAATGGTCAAGGTTTGAAGATAATAAGTTAAAAATTCTGTATTTTATCATGATTTGAAAAAATAAATTAACCATATTTCGTGTAAATTTATTAAAAATACATATTAAATTGTGAATTTTAAATATCCTATAAAAGAATTTATATAATTTTTAGAAAGCGGAAAAATAGTTCTTATTCTAAATCTAATGGTGAATGTTTGAAGAGAATTAGTTAATAATACAGTGTTTTAGAAGCATTTGATAAAATAAATTTACAATATATCGTCATAATTATCTTATAAAACATGTTTTATCATGTCGTTAATTATCCTATAAAAGGATATATATAAATGTTATAAACGGTAAAAATAATTCTTATTCTAAATCTAATGGTCAAGTTTTGATGATAATAACTTAAAAATACAGTGTTTTAGAAGAATTTGAAGAAATAAATTTACAATATTTCGTCTTAATTAACTTATAAAACATATTTTTTCTAGTCTTTAATTATCCTATAAAAGGATATATATAAATGTTAAACAAGTTAAAAATAGTTCTTATTCTTAATCTAATGGTCAAGATTTGAAGATAATAACATAAGAAATCTGTTATTATCAGGATTTGAAAAATAAATTAACAATATTTCGTGTAAATTTATAAATAATACGTATTAAATTGTGAATTTTAAATATCCTATAAAAGGATTTATATAATTTTTAGAAAAAGGTAAAAAGAGTTCTTATTCTAAATCTAATGGTCAAGGTTTGAAGATAATAACTTAAAAATACACTGTTTTAGAAACATTTGAAAAAATAAATTTACAATATTTCGTGTAAATTTACATATAAAACGTATTTTATTGTGAATTTTAAATATCCTATAAAAGGATAAATATAACATTTAGAAAACGGTAAAAAAATTTCTTATTCTAGATCTTCTTGTCAAGGTTTGAAGATAATAACTTAAAAATACACTTTTTTAGAAACATTTGAAATAATAAATTTACAATATTTCGTGTAAATTTATAAATAATACGTATTAAATTGTGAATTTTAAATATCCTATAAAAGGATTTAAATAAATTTTAGAAAATGGTAATAATTGTTCTTATTCTAATTATAATGGTCAAGGTTTGTAAATGATAACTTAAAAATATAGTGTTTTAGAAGCATTTGAAAATATAAATTTACAATATTTCGTGTAAATTTACATATAAAACGTATTTTATTTTGAATTTTAAATATCCTATAAAAGAATTTATATAATTTTTAGAAAAAGGTAAAAAGAGTTCTTATTCTAAATCTAATGGTCAAGGTTTGAAAATAATAACATAAGAAATCTGTATTTTATCGGATTTGAAAAATAAATTAACAATATTTCGTGTAAATTTATAAATAATACATATTAAATTGTGAATTTTAAATATCCTATAAAAGAATTTATATATATTTTAGAAAGCGGAAAAATAGTTCTTATTCTAAATCTAATGGTGAATGTTTGAAGAGAATTAGTTAATAATACAGTGTTTTAGAAGCATTTGATAAAATAAATTTACAATATATCGTCATAATTATCTTATAAAACATATTTTATCATGTCGTTAATTATCCTATAAAAGGATATATATAAATGTTATAAACGGTAAAAATAATTCTTATTCTAAATCTAATGGTCAAGTTTTGATGATAATAACTTAAAAATACAGAGTTTTAGAAGAATTTGAAGAAATAAATTTACAATATTTCGTCTTAATTAACTTATAAAACATATTTTTTCTAGTCTTTAATTATCCTATAAAAGGATATATATAAATGTTAAACAAGTTAAAAATAGTTCTTATTCTTAATCTAATGGTCAAGATTTGAAGATAATAACATAAGAAATCTGTTATTATCAGGATTTGAAAAATAAATTAACAATATTTCGTGTAAATTTATAAATAATACGTATTAAATTGTGAATTTTAAATATCCTATAAAAGGATTTATATAATTTTTAGAAAAAGGTAAAAAGAGTTCTTATTCTAAATCTAATGGTCAAGGTTTGAAGAGAATAACTTAAAAATACACTTTTTTAGAAACATTTGAAATAATAAATTTACAATATTTCGTGTAAATTTATAAATAATACGTATTAAATTGTGAATTTTAAATATCCTATAAAAGGATTTAAATAAATTTTAGAAAATGGTAATAATTGTTCTTATTCTAATTATAATGGTCAAGGTTTGTAAATGATAACTTAAAAATATAGTGTTTTAGAAGCATTTGAAAATATAAATTTACAATATTTCGTGTAAATTTACATATAAAACGTATTTTATTTTTAATTTTAAATATCCTATAAAAGAACTTATATAATTTTTAGAAAAAGGTAAAAAAATTTCTTATTCTAGATCTAATGGTCAAGGCTTGAAGATAATAAGTTAAGAATTCTGTATTTTGTCATGATTTGAAAGAATAAATTAACAATATTTCGTTTAAATTTATAAATAATATGTATTTAATTGTGATTTTTAAATATCCTATAAAAGGATTTAAATAATTTTTAGAAAAAGGTAAAAAGAGTTCTTATTCTAAATCTAATGGTCAAGGTTTAAAGATAATAATTTAAAATACACTGTTTTAGAAAAATTTGAAAAAAATAAATTTACAATTTTTCAACATAAATAACTTATAAAACATATTTTATTGTGATTTTTAAATATCCTATAAAAGAATTTATATAATTTTTAGAAAACGGTAAAAAAATTTCTTATAATAATTGTTCTTATTCTAATTATAATGGTCAAGGTTTGTAAATGATAACTTAAAAATATAGTGTTTTAGAAGCATTTGAAAATATAAATTTACAATATTTCGTGTAAATTTACATATAAAACGTATTTTATTTTGAATTTTAAATATCCTATAAAAGAATTTTTATAATTTTTAGAAAAAGGTAAAAAGAGTTCTTATTCTAAATCTAATGGTCAAGATATGAAGATAATAACATAAGAAATCTGTTTTTATCAGGATTTGAAAAAATAAATTAACAATATTTCATGTAAATTTATAAATAATACGTATTAAATTGTGAATTTTAAATATCCTATAAAAGGATTTAAATAAATTTTAGAAAATGGTAATAATTGTTCTTATTCTAAATCTAATGATCAAGGTTTGAAGATAATAATTTAAAATACACTGTTTTAGAAGCATTTGAAAAAAATAAATTTACAATTTTTCGACATAAATAACTTATAAAACATATTTTATTGTGATTTTTAAATATCCTATAAAAGGATTTAAATAATTTTTAGAAAAAAGTAAAAAGAGTTCTTATTCTAAATCTAATGGTCAAGGTTTGAAGATAATAATTTAAAATACACTGTTTTAGAAACATTTGAAAAAAAAAATTTACAATATTTCGTGTAAATTTACATATAAAACGTATTTTATTGTGAATTTTAAATATCGTACAAAAGGATAAATATAACATTTAGAAAACGGTAAAAAAATTTTTTATTCTAGATCTAATGGTCAAGGTTTAAATATAATAACTTAAAAATACACTTTTTTAGAAACATTTGAAATAATAAATTTACAATATTTCGTGTAAATTTACATATAAAACGTATTTTATTGTGAATTTTAAATATCCTATAAGAGGATAAATATAATATTTAGAAAATAGTAAAAAAATTTCTTATTCTAGATCTTCTTGTCAAGGTTTGAAAATAATAACTTAAAAATACACTGTTTTAGAAACATTTGAAAAAATAAATTTACAATATTTCGTGTAAATTTACATATAAAACGTATTTTATTTTGAATTTTAAATATCCTATAAAAGGATAAATATAATATTTAGAAAACGGTAAAAAGAGTTCTTATTCTAAATCTAATGGTCAAGGTTTGAAGATAATAACTTAAGAATTCTGTATTTTATCAGGATTTGAAAAAATAATTAACAATATTTCGTGTAAATTTATAAATAATACATATTAAATTGTGAATTTTATATATCCTATAAAAGAATTTATATAATTTTTAGAAAAAGAAAAAAAGAGTACTTATTCTAAATCTAATGGCCAAGGTTTGAAGATAATAACTTAAGAATTCTATATTTTATCGGGATTTGAAAAAATAAATTTACAATATTTCGTGTAAATTTACATATAAAACGTATTTTATTTTGAATTTTAAATATCCTATAAAAGGATTTAAATATATTTTAGATAGCGGAAAAAGAGTTCTTATTCTAAAACTATTGGTAAAGGTTTGAAGATAATAACTTAAAAATACACTGTTTTAGAAACATTTGAAAAAATAAATTTACAATATTTCGTGTAAATTTACATAAAAAACGTATTTTATTTTGAATTTTAAATATCCTATAAAAGGATAAATATAATATTTAGAAAACGGTAAAAAATTTTTTTATTCTAGATCTAATGGTCAAGGTTTGAAGATAATAACTTAAAAATACACTTTTTTAGAAACATTTGAAATAATAAATTTACATATAAAACGTATTTTAATGTGAATTTTAAATATCCTATAAAAGAATTTATATAATTTTTAGAAAACGGTACAAATATTTCTTATTCTAAATCTAATGGTCAAGGTTTGAAGATAATAACATAAGAAATCTGTTTTTATCAGGATTTGAAAAAATAAATTAACAATATTTCGTGTAAATTTATAAATAATACGTATTAAATTGTGAATTTTAAATATCCTATAAAAGGATTTAAATACATTTTAGAAAACAGTAATAATTGTTCTTATTCTAGTTGTAATGGTCAAGGTTTGTAAATAATAACTTAAAAATATAGTGTTTTAGAAGCATTTGAAAAAAATAAATTTACAATTCTTTGTCATAAATAACATATAAAACATATATTTTTGTGATTTTTAAATATCCTACAAAAGAATATATATAATTTTTAGAAAAAGAAAAAAAGAGTACTTATTCTAAATCTAATGGCCAAGGTTTGAAGATAATAACTTAAAAATACACTTTTTTAGAAACATTTGAAATAATAAATTAACAATATTTCGTGTAAATTTACATATAAAACGTATTTTATTGTGAATTTTAAATATCCTATAAGAGGATAAATATAATATTTAGAAAATAGTAAAAATATTTCTTATTCTAGATCTTCTTGTCAAGGTTTGAAAATAATAACTTAATAATACACTGTTATAAAAGCATTTGAAAAAAATAAATTTACAATTCTTCGTCATAAAAAACTTATAAAACATACTTTATTGTGATTTTTAAATATCCTATAAAAGGATTTAAATAAATTTTAGATATTAGAAAAAGAGTTCTTATTCTAAATCTTATGGTCAAGGTTTGAAGATAATAACTTAAAAATACACTGTTATAAAACCATTTGAAAAAATAAATTTACAATATTTCGTCTTAATTAACTTATAAAACATATTTTATCAGGTCTTTAATTATCCTATAAAAGGATATATATAAATGTTAGTCATGTTAAAAATAGTTCTTATTCTTGATCTAATGGTCAAGGTTTGAAGATAATAACACAAGAAATCTGTATTTTATCAGGATTTGAAAAAATAAATTAACAATATTTCGTGTAAATTTATAAATAATACATATTAAATTGTGAATTTTAAATATCCTATAAAAGAATTTATATAATTTTTAGAAAACGGTACAAATAGTTCGTATTCTTAATCGAATGGACAAGGTTTTAAGATAATAACATAAGAAATCTGTATTTTATCAGGATTTGAAAAAATAAATAAACAATATTTCGTGTAAATTTATAAATAATACGTATTAAATTGTGAATTTTAAGTATCCTATAAAAGGATTATAATAAATTTTAGAAAACGGTAATAATTGTTCTTTTTCGAATTGTAAATGTCAAGGTTTGAAAATAATAACTTAAAAATATAGTGTTTTAGAGGGATTAGAAGAAATAAATTTACAATATTTCGTGTAAATTTATAAATAAAAAGTATTAAATTGTGAATTTTAAATATCCAATAAAAGGATTTGTATAATTTTTAGAAAGCGGAAAAATAGTTCTTATTCTAAATCTAATGGTGAATGTTTGAAGAGAATTAGTTAATAATACAGTGTTTTAGAAGCATTTGATAAAATAAATTTACAATATATCGTCATAATTATCTTATAAAACATATTTTATCATGTCTTTAATTATCCTATAAAAGGATATATATAAATGTTAAACACGTTAAAAATAGTTCTTATTCTTAATCTAATGGTCAAGATTTGAAGATAATAACATAAGAAATCTGTATTTTATCAGGATATGAAAAAATAAATTAACAATATTTCGTGTAAATTTATAAATAATACGTATTAAATTGTGAATTTTAAATATCCTATAAAAGGATTTAAATACATTTTAGAAAACAGTAATAATTGTTCTTATTCTAGTTGTAATGGTAAAGGTTTGTAAATAATAACTTAAAAATATAGTGTTTTAGAAGCATTTGAAAAAAATAAATTTACAATTCTTTGTCATAAATAACATATAAAACATATATTTTTGTGATTTTTAAATATCCTACAAAAGAATATATATAAATGATATAAACGGTAAAAATAATTCTTATTCTAAATCTAATGGTCAAGTTTTGATGATAATAACTTAAAAATACAGTGTTTTAGAAGAATTTGAAGAAACAAATTTACAATATTTTGTGTAAATTTATAAATAATACGTATTAAATTGTGAATTTTAAATATCCTATAAAAGGATTTATATAATTTTTAGAAAAAGGTAAAAAGAGATCTTATTCTAAATCTAATGGTCAAGGTTTGAAGATAATAACTTAAAAATACACTTTTTCAGAAACATTTGAAAAAATAAATTTACAATATATCGTGTAAATTTACATATGAAACGTATTTTATTGTGAATTTTAAATATCCTATATGAGGATAAATATAATATTTAGAAAACAGTAAAAAAATTTCTTATTCTAGATCTAATGGTCATGGTTAGAAGATAATAACTTAAAAATACTCTGTTTTAGAAACATTTGAAGAAATAAATTTACAATATTTCGTGTAAAATTACATATAAAACGTATTTTATTTTGAATTTTAAATATCCTATAAAAGGATAAATATAATATTTTTAAAACGGTAAACAATATTTTTATTCTAGATCTAATGGTCAAGGTTTGAAAATAATAACTTAAAAATACACTTTTTTAGAAACATTTGAAAAAATAAATTTACAATATTTCGTGTAAATTTACATAAAAAACGTATTTTATTGTGAATTTTAAATATCCTATAAGAGGATAAATATAATACTTAGAAAACAATAAAAAAATTTCTTATTCTAGATCTTCTTGTCTAGGTTTGAAGAAAATAACTTAAAAATACACTGTTATATAAGCATTTGAAAAAATAAATTTACAATATTACGTCATAATTAACTTATAAAACATATTTTATCGTTTCTTTAATTATCCTATAAAAGGATATATATAAATGTTAACACCTTAAAAATAGTTCTTATTATTAATCTAATGGTCAAGATATGAAGATAATAACATAAGAAATCTGTTTTTATCAGGATTTGAAAAAATAAATTTACAATATTTCGTGTAAATTTACATATAAAACATATTTTATTGTGATTTTTAAATATCCTAAAAAAGAATTTATATAATTTTTAGAAAAAGGTAAAAAGAGTTCTTATTCTAAACCTAATGGTCAAGGTTTGAAGATAATTACTTAAAAATACACTGTTTTAGAAACATTTGAAAAAATAAATTAACAATATTTCGTGTAAATTTACATATAAAACGTATTTTATTGTGGTTTTTAAATATCCTATAAAAGGATTTATATAATTTTTAGAAAGCGGAAAAATAGTTCTTATTCTAAATCTTATGGTCAAGGTTTGAAGATAATAACTTAATAGTACAGTGTATTAGAAGTATTTGAAGAAATAAATTTACAATATTTCGTCATAATTAACTTATAAAACATATTTTATCATGTCTTTAATTATCCTATAAAAGGATATATATAAATGTTAACACCTTAAAAATAGTTCTTATTCTTAATCTAATGGTCAAGATATGAAGATAATAACATAAGAAATCTGTTTTTATCAGGATTTGAAAAAATAAATTAACAATATTTCGTGTAAATTTATAAATAATACGTATTAAATTGTGAATTTTAAATATCCTATAAAAGGATTTATATAATTATTGGAAAACGGAAAAATAGTTCTTATTCTAAATCTAATGGTCAAGGTTTGAAGATAATAACTTAAAAATACAGTGTTTAAGAACCATTTGAAGAAATAAATTTACAATATTTCGTCATAATTATCGTATAAACCATATTTTATCATGTCTTTAATTATCCTATAAAAGGATTTAAATAAATTTTAAAAAAACGGTAAAATTAGTTCTTATTCTCAATCTAATGGTCAATGTTTGAAGATAATAACTTAATAATACAGTGTATTAGAAGTATTTGAAGAAATAAATTTACAATATTTTGTCATAATTAACTTATAAAACATATTTTAGCGTGTTTTTAATTATCCTATAAAAAGATATATATAAATGTTAAACACGTTGAAAATAGTTCTTATTCTTGATCTAATGGTCAAGGTTTGAAGATAATAACATAAGAAATCTGTATTTTATCAGGATTTGAAAGAATAAATTAACAATATTTCCTGTAAATTTATAAATAATACGTATTAAATTTCGAATTTTAATTATCCTATAAAAAGATTAAAATAAATTTTAGAAAACAGTAATAATTGTTCTCATTCTAGTTGTAAAGGTCAACGTTTGAAAATAATAACTTAAACATATAGTGTTTGAGAAGCATTTGAAAAAAATAAATTTACAATTCTTTGTCATAAATAACTTATAAAACATATATTTTTGTGATTTTTAAATATCTTACAAAAGAATATATATAAATGTTATAAGCGGTATAAATAGTTCTTATTCTAAATCTAATGGTCAATGTTTGAAGATATTAACTTAAAAATACAGTGTTTTAGAAGCATTTTAAGAAATAAATTCACAATATTTCGTGTAAATTTACATATAAAACGTATTTTATTGTGGTTTTTAAATATCCTATAAAAGGATTTATATAATTATTAGAAAATGGTAAAAATAGTTCTTATTCTAAATCTAATGGTCAATGTTTGAAGATAATAACTTAATAATACAGTGTATTAGAAGCATTTGAAGAATTAAATTAACAATATTTCATGTAAATTAATAAATAATACGTATTAAATTGTGAATTTTAAATTTCCTATAAAAGGATTAAAATAAATTTTAGAAAACGGTAATATTTTTTCATATTCTAGTTGTTAAGGTCAAGGTTTGAAAATAATAACTTAAACATATAGTGTTTGAGAAGCATTTGAAAAAAATAAATTTACAATTCTTTGTCTTAAATAACTTATAAAATATAAATTTTTGTAATTTTAAATATTCTACAAAAGAATATATATAAATGTTATAAACGGTAATAGTAGTTCTTATTCTAAACCTGATGGTCAATGTTTGATGATAATAACTTAATAATACATAGTTTTAGAAGCATTTGAAGAATTAAATTTACAATATTTCGTGTAAATTTACAAATAATACGTATTTAGTTGTACTTTTTAAATATCTTATAAAAGGATATATTTAAATGTTAGAAAACGGTAACAATAGTTCTTCTTCTAAATCTAATGGTGAAGGTTTGATGATAATAACTAATAAAATACAGTGTTTAAGAAGCATTTGAAAAAATAAATTTAAAAGATTTCGTCATATTTAACTTATAAAACATATTTTAACGTGTTTTTAATTATCCTATAAAAGGATATATATAAATGTTAGACACGTTAAAAAAAGTTCTTATTCTTGATCTAATGGTCAAGGTTTGAAGATAATAATTTAAGAATACAGTGTTTAAGAAGGATTTGAAAAAATAAATTAACAATATTTCGTGTAAATTTACATATAAAACGTATTTTATTGTGGTTTTTAAATATCCTATAAAAGGATTTATATAATCTAAGAAAATGGTAAAAATAAATCTTATTCTAAATCTAATGGTCAAGGTTTGAAGATAATAACTTAAAAATACAGTGTTTAAGATGCATTTGAAAAACTAAATTTACAATATTTCGTGTAAATTTACATATAAAACGAATTTTATTGTAAATTTTTAATATCCTATAAAATGATAAATATAATATTTAGAAAACAGTAAAAAAAGTTCATATTCTTGATCTAATGGTCAAGGTTTGAAGATAATAACTTAAAAATACTGTGTTTTAGAAGCATTTGAAGAAATAAATTTACAAAATTTCGTCATAATTAACTTATAACACATATTTCATCATGTCTTTAATTATCCTATAAAAAGATATATATAAATGTTAAACACGTTGAAAATAGTTCTTATTCTTAATCTAATGGTTAAGATTTGAAGATTATAACTTAAGTATTCTGTATTTTATCAGGATTTGAAAAAATAAATTAACAATATTTCATGTAAATTTATAAATAATACGTATTAAATTGTGAATTTTAAATATCCTATAAAAGGATTAAAATAAATTTTAGAAAACGGTAACTATTTTTCTTATTCTAGTTTTAACGGTCAAGGTTTGACAATAATTACTTAAAAATAAAGTGTTTGAGAAGCATTTGAAAAAATTAAATTTACAGTTCTTTGTTATAAATAACTTATAAAACATATATTTTTGTGATTATTAAATATCCTACAAAAGAATATATATAAATGTTATAAACGGTAAAAATAGTTCTTATTCTAAATCTAATGGTCAAGGTTTGAAGATAAGAACTTAATAATACAGTGTTTTAGAAGCATTTGAATAAATAAATTTACAATATTTCATGTAAATTTACATATAAAACGTATTTTATTGTGGTTTTTAAATATCCTATAAAAGGATTTATATAAATGTTAAACACGTTGAAAATAGTTCTTATTCTTAATCTAATGGTTAAGATTTGAAGATTATAACTTAAGTATTCTGTATTTTATCAGAATTTGAAAAAATAAATTAACAATATTTCATGTAAATTTATAAATAATACGTATTAAATTGTGAATTTTAAATATCCTATAAAAGGATTAAAATAAATTTTAGAAAACGGTAATAATTGTTCTTATTCTAGTTGTAAAGGTCAAGGTTTGAAAATAATAACTTAAACATATAGTGTTTGAGAAGCTTTTGAAAAAATTAAATTTACAGTTCTTTGTTAAAAATAACTTATAAAATATATATTTTTGTGATTTTTAAATATCCTACAAAAGAATATATATAAATGTTATAAACGGTAAAAAAAAGTTCTTATTCTAAATCTAATGGTCAAGGTTTGAAAATAATAACTTAAAAATAAAGTGTTTGAGAAGCATTTGAAAAAAATAAATTTACAATTCTTTGTCATAAATAACTTATAAAACATATTTTTTTGTGATTTTAAAATATCCTACAAAAGAATATATATAAATGTTATAAACGGTAAAAATAGTTCTTATTCTAAATCTAATGTTCAAAGTTTGAAGATAATAACTTAAGAATACAGTGTTTAAGAAGGATTTGAAAAAATAAATTAACAATATTTCGTGTAATTTTACATATAAAACGTATTTTATTGTGATTTTTAAATATCCAATAAAAGGATTTATATAATCTAAGAAAATGGTAAAAATAGTTCTTATTCTAAATCTAATGGTCAAGGTTTGAAGATAATAACTTAAAAATACAGTGTTTTAGAAGCATTTGAAGAAATAAATTTACAATATTTCGTGTAATTTAACAAATAATACATATTTTATTGTGATTTTTAAATATCCTATAAAATGATAAATATAATATTTAGAAAACAGTAAAAATTTCTTATTCTTGATCTAATGGTCAATGTTTGACAAAAATAACATAAGAAATCTGTATCTTATCAGTATTTGAAATAATAAATTAACAATATTTCGTGTAAATTTATAAATAATACGTATTTTATTGTGGTTTTTAAATATCCTATAAAAGGATTTATCTAATTTTTAGAAAACGGAAAAATAGTTCTTATTCTAAATCTAATGGTCAAAGTTTGAAGATAAGAACTTAATAATACAGTGTTTTAGAAGCATTTGAATAAATAAATTTACAATATTTCGTGTAATTTAACAAATAATACATATTTTATTGTGATTTTTAAATATCCTATAAAATGATAAATATAATATTTAGAAAACAGTAAAAATTTCTTATTCTTGATCTAATGGTCAATGTTTGACAAAAATAACATAAGAAATCGGTATCTTATCGGTATTTGAAATAATAAATTAACAATATTTCGTGTAAATTTATAAATAATATGTATTAAATTGTGAATTTTAAATATCCTATAAAAGGATTTATCTAATTTTTAGAAAACGGAAAAATAGTTCTTATTCTAAATCTAATGGTCAAAGTTTGAAGATAATAACTTAAAAATACACTGTTTTAGAAGCATTTGAAGAATTAAATTTACAATATTTCGTGTAAATTTACAAATAATACGTATTTAGTTGTACTTTTTAAATATCTTATAAAAGGATATATTTAAATGTTAGTAAACGGTAACAATAGTTCTTTTTCTAAATCTAATGGTCAAGGTTTGATGATAATAACTTAAAAATACAATGTTTAAGAAGCATTTGAAAAAATAAATTTACAAGATTTCGTCATATTTAACTTATAAAACATATTTTAACGTGTTTTTAATTATCCTATAAAAGGATATATATAAATGTTAGACACGTTAAAAAAAGTTCTTATTCTTGATCTAATGGTCAACGTTTGAAGATAATAACTTAAGAATACAGTGTTTAAGAAGGATTTGAAATAATAAATTAACAATATTTCGTGTAAATTTACATATAAAACGTATTTTATTGTGATTTTTAAATATCCAATAAAAGGATTTATATAATCTAAGAAAATGGTAAAAATAGTTCTTATTCTAAATCTAATGGTCAAGGTTTGAAGATAATAACTTAAAAATACAGTGTTTTAGAAGCATTTGAAGATATAAATTTACAATATTTCGTCATAATTAACTTATAAAACATATTTTATCATGTCTTTAATTATCCTATAAAAGGATATATATAAATGTTAAAAACGTTAAAAATAGTTCTTATTCTTAATCTAATGGTTATGATTTGAAGATTATAACTTAAGAATTCTGTATTTTATCAGAATTTGAAAGAATAAATGAACAATATTTCATGTAAGTTTATAAATAAAACGTATTAAATTGTGAATTTTAAATATCCTATAAAAGGATTAAAATAAATTTTAGAAAACGGTAATAATTGTTCTTATTCTAGTTGTAAAGGTCAAGGTTTGAAAATAATAACTTAAAAATATAGTAATTGAGAAGCATTTGAAAAAAATAAATTTACAATTCTTTGTCATAAATAACTTATAAAACATATTTTTTTGTGATTTTAAAATATCCTACAAAAGAATATATATAAATGTTATAAACGGTAAAAATAGTTCTTATTCTAAATCTAATGGTCAAAGTTTGAAGATAATAACTTAAGAATACAGTGTTTAAGAAGGATTTGAAAAAATAAATTAACAATATTTCGTGTAAATTTACATATAAAACGTATTTTATTGTGATTTTTAAATATCCAATAAAAGGATTTATATAATCTAAGAAAATGGTAAAAATAGTTCTTATTCTAAATCTAATGGTCAAGGTTTGAAGATAATAACTTAAAAATACAGTGTTTTAGAAGCATTTGAAGAAATAAATTTACAATATTTCGTGTAATTTAACAAATAATACATATTTTATTGTGATTTTTAAATATCCTATAAAATGATAAATATAATATTTAGAAAACAGTAAAAATTTCTTATTCTTGATCTAATGGTCAATGTTTGACAAAAATAACATAAGAAATCTGTATCTTATCAGTATTTGAAATAATAAATTAACAATATTTCGTGTAAATTTATAAATAATACGTATTAAATTGTGAATTTTAAATATCCTATAAAAGGATTTATCTAATTTTTAGAAAACGGAAAAATAGTTCTTATTCTAAATCTAATGGTCAAGGTTTGAAGATAATAACTTAAAAATACAGTGTTTTAGAAGCATTTGAAGATATAAATTTACAATATTTCGTCATAATTAACTTATAAAACATATTTTATCATGTCTTTAATTATCCTATAAAAGGATATATATAAATGTTAAAAACGTTAAAAATAGTTCTTATTCTTAATCTAATGGTTAAGATTTGAAGATTATAACTTAAGAATTCTGTATTTTATCAGAATTTGAAAGAATAAATTAACAATATTTCATGTAAGTTTATAAATAAAACGTATAAAATTGTGAATTTGAAATATCCTATAAAAGGATTAAAATAAATTTAAGAAAACGGTAATAATTGTTCTTATTCTAGTTGTAAAGGTCAAGGTTTGAAAATAATAACTTAAAAATATAGTAATTGAGAAGCATTTGAAAAAAATAAATTTACAATTCTTTGTCATAAATAACTTATAAAACATATTTTTTTGTGATTTTAAAATATCCTACAAAAGAATATATATAAATGTTATAAACGGTAAAAATAGTTCTTATTCTAAATCTAATGGTCAAGGGTTGAAGATAATAACTTAAAAATACAGTGTTTAAGAAGGATTTGAAAAAATAAATTAACAATATTTCGTGTAAATTTACATATAAAACGTATTTTATTGTGATTTTTAAATATCCAATAAAAGGATTTATATAATCTAAGAAAATGGTAAAAATAGTTCTTATTCTAAATCTAATGGTCAAGGGTTGAAGATAATAACTTAAAAATACAGTGTTTAAGAAGCATTTGAAAAAATAAATTAACAATATTTCGTGTAAATTTACATATAAAACGTATTTTATTGTGGTTATTAAATATCCTATAAAAGGATTTATATAATTTTTAGAAAATGGTAAAAAAAGTTCTTATTCTAAATCTAATGGTCAATGTTTGAAGATAATAACTTAAGAATTCTGTATTTTATCAGGATTTGAAAGAATAAATTAACAATATTTCGTGTAAATTTATAAATAATACGTATTTAGTTGTGCTTTTTAAATATCTTATAAAAGGATATATTTAAATGTTAGAAAACGGTAACAATAGTACTTTTTCTAAATCTAATGGTCAAGGTTTGATGATAATAACTTAAAAATACAGTGTTTAAGAAGCATTTGAAAAAATAAATTTACAAGATTTCGTCATATTTAACTTATAAAACATATTTTTTTGTGATTTTAAAATATCCTACAAAATAATATATATAAATGTTATAAACGGTAAAAATAGTTCTTATTCTAAATCTAATGGTCAAGGGTTGAAGATAATAACTTAAAAATACAGTGTTTAAGAAGGATTTGAAAAAATAAATTAACAATATTTCGTGTAAATTTACATATAAAACGTATTTTATTGTGATTTTTAAATATCCAATAAAAGGATTTATATAATTTTTAGAAAGCGGAAAAATAGTTCTTATACTAGATCTAATTGTCAAGGTTTGAAGATAATAACTTAAAAATACAGTGTTTTAGAAGCATTTGAAGATATAAATTTACAATATTTCGTCATAATTAACTTATAAAACATATTTTATCATGTCTTTAATTATCCTATAAAAGCATATATATAAATGTTAAACACGTTAAAAATAGTTCTTATTCTTAATCTAATGGTCAAGATATGAAGATAATAACATAAGAAATCTGTTTTTATCAGGATTTGAAAGAATAAATTAACAATATTTCATGAAAGTTTATAAATAAAACGTATTAAATTGTGAATTTTAAATATCCTATAAAAGGATTAAAATAAATTTTAGAAAACGGTAATAATTGTTCTTATTCTAGTTGTAAAGGTCAAGGTTTGAAAATAATAACTTAAAAATATAGTAATTGAGAAGCATTTGAAAAAAATAAATTTACAATTCTTTGTCATAAATAACTTATAAGCATATTTTTTTGTGATTTTAAAATATCCTACAAAAGAATATACATAAATGTTATAAACGGTAAAAATAGTTCTTATTCTAAATTTAATGGTCAAGGGTTGAAGATAATAACTTAAAAATACAGTGTTTAAGAAGCATTTGAAAAAATAAATTAACAATATTTCGTGTAAATTTACATATAAAACGTATTTTATTGTGGTTTTTAAATATCCTATAAAAGGATTTATATAATTTATAGAAAATGGTAAAAAAAGTTCTTATTCTAAATCTAATGATCAATGTTTGAAGATAATAACTTAAGAATTCTGTATTTTATCAGGATTTGAAAGAATAAATTAACAATATTTCGTGTAAATTTATAAATAATACGTATTTAGTTGTGCTTTTTAAATATCTTATAAAAGGATATATTTAAATGTTAGAAAACGGTAACAATAGTTCTTTTTCTAAATCTAATGGTCAAGGTTTGATGATAATAACTTAAAAATACAATGTTTAAGAAGCATTTGAAAAAATAAATTTACAAAATTTCATCATATTTAACTTATAAAACATATTTTAACGTGTTTTTAATTATCCTATAAAAGGATATATATAAATGTTAGACACGTTAAAAAAAGTTCTTATTCTTGATCTAATGGTCAAAGTTTGAAGATAATAACTTAAGAATACAGTGTTTAAGAAGGATTTGAAAAAATAAATTAACAATATTTCGTGTAAATTTAACAAATAATACATATTTTATTGTGATTTTTAAATATCCTATAAAATGATAAATATAATATTTAGAAAACAGTAAAAATTTCTTATTCTTGATCTAATGGTCAATGTTTGACAAAACTAACATAAGAAATCTGTATCTTATCAGTATTTGAAATAATAAATTAACAATATTTCGTGTAAATTTATAAATAATACGTATTAAATTGTGAATTTTAAATATCCTATAAAAGGATTTATCTAATTTTTAGAAAACGGAAAAATAGTTCTTATACTAGATCTAATTGTCAAGGTTTGAAGATAATAACTTAAAAATACAGTGTTTTAGAAGCATTTGAAGAAATAAATTTACAATATTTCGTCATATTTAACTTATAAAACATATTTTATTATGTTTTTAATTATCCTATAAAAGCATATATATAAATGTTAAACACGTTAAAAATAGTTCTTATTCCTTATCTAATGGTCAAGATTTGACAAAAATAACATAAGAAATCTGTATCTTATCAGTATTTGAAATAATAAATTAACAATATTTCGTGTAAATTTATAAATAATACGTATTAAATTGTGAATTTTAAATATCCTATAAAAGGATTTATATAATTTATAGAAAATGGTAAAAAAAGTTCTTATTCTAAATCTAATGATCAATGTTTGAAGATAATAACTTAAGAATTCTGTATTTTATCAGGATTTGAAAGAATAAATTAACAATATTTCGTGTAAATTTATAAATAATACGTATTTAGTTGTGCTTTTTAAATATCTTATAAAAGGATATATTTAAATGTTAGAAAACGGTAACAATAGTTCTTTTTCTAAATCTAATGGTCAAGGTTTGATGATAATAACTTAAAAATACAGTGTTTAAGAAGCATTTGAAAAAATAAATTTACAAGATTTCATCATATTTAACTTATAAAACATATTTTAACGTGTTTTTAATTATCCTATAAAAGGATATATATAAATGTTAGACACATTAAAAAAAGTTCTTATTCTTGATCTAATGGTCAAAGTTTGAAGATAATAACTTAAAAATACAGTGTTTTAGAAGCATTTGAAGATATAAATTTACAATATTTCGTCATAATTAACTTATAAAACATATTTTATCATGTCTTTAATTATCCTATAAAAGGATATATATAAATGTTAAAAACGTTAAAAATAGTTCTTATTCTTAATCTAATGGTTATGATTTGAAGATTATAACTTAAGAATTCTGTATTTTATCAGAATTTGAAAGAATAAATTAACAATATTTCATGTAAGTTTATAAATAAAACGTATTAAATTGTGAATTTTAAATATCCTATAAAAGGATTAAAATAAATTTTAGAAAACGGTAATAATTGTTCTTATTCTAGTTGTAAAGGTCAAGGTTTGAAAATAATAATTTAAAAATATAGTAATTGAGAAGCATTTGAAAAAAATAAATTTACAATTCTTTGTCATAAATAACTTATAAAACATTTTTTTTTGTGATTTTAAAATATCCTACAAAAGAATATATATAAATGTTATAAACGGTAAAAATAGTTCTTATTCTAAATCTAATGGTCAAAGTTTGAAGATAATAACTTAAGAATACAGTGTTTAAGAAGGATTTGAAAAAATAAATTAACAATATTTCGTGTAAATTTACATATAAAACGTATTTTATTGTGATTTTTAAATATCCAATAAAAGGATTTATATAATCTAAGAAAATGGTAAAAATAGTTCTTATTCTAAATCTAATGGTCAAGGTTTGAAGATAATAACTTAAAAATACAGTGTTTTAGAAGCATTTGAAGAAATAAATTTACAATATTTCGTGTAATTTAACAAATAATACATATTTTATTGTGATTTTTAAATATCCTATAAAATGATAAATATAATATTTAGAAAACAGTAAAAATTTCTTATTCTTGATCTAATGGTCAATGTTTGACAAAAATAACATAAGAAATCTGTATCTTATCAGTATTTGAAATAATAAATTAACAATATTTCGTGTAAATTTATAAATAATACGTATTAAATTGTGAATTTTAAATATCCTATAAAAGGATTTATCTAATTTTTAGAAAACGGAAAAATAGTTCTTATTCTAAATCTAATGGTCAAGGTTTGAAGATAATAACTTAAAAATACAGTGTTTTAGAAGCATTTGAAGATATAAATTTACAATATTTCGTCATAATTAACTTATAAAACATATTTTATCATGTCTTTAATTTTCCTATAAAAGGATATATATAAATGTTAAAAACGTTAAAAATAGTTCTTATTCTTAATCTAATGGTTAAGATTTGAAGATTATAACTTAAGAATTCTGTATTTTATCAGAATTTGAAAGAATAAATTAACAATATTTCATGTAAGTTTATAAATAAAACGTATAAAATTGTGAATTTTAAATATCCTATAAAAGGATTAAAATAAATTTTAGAAAACGGTAATAATTGTTCTTATTCTAGTTGTAAAGGTCAAGGTTTGAAAATAATAACTTAAAAATATAGTAATTGAGAAGCATTTGAAAATAATAAATTTACAATTCTTTGTCATAAATAACTTATAAAACATATTTTTTTGTGATTTTAAAATATCCTACAAAAGAATATATATAAATGTTATAAACGGTAAAAATAGTTCTTATTCTAAATCTAATGGTCAAGGGTTGAAGATAATAACTTAAAAATACAGTGTTTAAGAAGGATTTGAAAAAATAAATTAACAATATTTCGTGTAAATTTACATATAAAACGTATTTTATTGTGATTTTTAAATATCCAATAAAAGGATTTATATAATCTAAGAAAATGGTAAAAATAGTTCTTATTCTAAATCTAATGGTCAAGGGTTGAAGATAATAACTTAAAAATACAGTGTTTAAGAAGCATTTGAAAAAATAAATTAACAATATTTCGTGTAAATTTACATATAAAACGTATTTTATTGTGGTTTTTAAATATCCTATAAAAGGATTTATATAATTTTTAGAAAATGGTAAAAAAAGTTCTTATTCTAAATCTAATGGTCAATGTTTGAAGATAATAACTTAAGAATTCTGTATTTTATCAGGATTTGAAAGAATAAATTAACAATATTTCGTGTAAATTTATAAATAATACGTATTTAGTTGTGCTTTTTAAATATCTTATAAATAGATATATTTAAATGTTAGAAAACGGTAACAATAGTACTTTTTCTAAATCTAATGGTCAAGGTTTGATGATAATAACTTAAAAATACAGTGTTTAAGAAGCATTTGAAAAAATAAATTTACAAGATTTCGTCATATTTAACTTATAAAACATATTTTAACGTGTTTTTAATTATCCTATAAAAGGATATATATAAATGTTAGACACGTTAAAAAAAGTTCTTATTCTTGATCTAATGGTCAAAGTTTGAAGATAATAACTTAAGAATACAGTGTTTAAGAAGGATTTGAAAAAATAAATTAACAATATTTCGTGTAAATTTACATATAAAACGTATTTTATTGTGATTTTTAAATATCCAATAAAAGGATTTATATAATCTAAGAAAATGGTAAAAATAGTTCTTATTCTAAATCTAATGGTCAAGGTTTGAAAATAATAACTTAAAAATACAGTGTTTTAGAAGCATTTGAAGAAATAAATTTACAATATTTCGTGTAATTTAACAAATAATACATTTTTTATTGTGATTTTTAAATATCCTATAAAATGATAAATATAATATTTAGAAAACAGTAAAAATTTCTTATTCTTGATCTAATGGTCAATGTTTGACAAAACTAACATAAGAAATCTGTATCTTATCAGTATTTGAAATAATAAATTAACAATATTTCGTGTAAATTTATAAATAATACGTATTAAATTGTGAATTTTAAATATCCTATAAAAGGATTTATCTAATTTTTAGAAAACGGAAAAATAGTTCTTATACTAGATCTAATTGTCAAGGTTTGAAGATAATAACTTAAAAATACAGTGTTTTAGAAGCATTTGAAGAAATAAATTTACAATATTTCGTCATATTTAACTTATAAAACATATTTTATCATGTTTTTAATTATCCTATAAAAGCATATATATAAATGTTAAACACGTTAAAAATAGTTCTTATTCCTTATCTAATGGTCAAGATTTGACAAAAATAACATAAGAAATCTGTATCTTATCAGTATTTGAAATAATAAATTAACAATATTTCGTGTAAATTTATAAATAATACGTATTAAATTGTGAATTTTAAATATCCTATAAAAGGATTTATATAATTTTTAGAAAGCGGAAAAATAGTTCTTATTCTAAATCTAATGGTCAAGGTTTGAATATAATAACTTAAAAATACAGTGTTTTAGAAGCATTTGAAGATATAAATTTACAATATTTCGTCATAATTGACTTATAAAACATATTTTATCATGTCTTTAATTATCCTATAAAAGGATATATATAAATGTTAAACACGTTAAAAATTGTTCTTATTCTTAATCTAATGGTTAAGATTTGAAGATTATAACTTAAGAATTCTGTATTTTATCAGAATTTGAAAGAATAAATTAACAATATTTCATGAAAGTTTATAAATAAAACGTATTAAATTGTGAATTTTAAATATCCTATAAAAGGATTAAAATAAATTTTAGAAAACGGTAATAATTGTTCTTATTCTAGTTGTAAAGGTCAAGGTTTGAAAATAATAACTTAAAAATATAGTAATTGAGAAGCATTTGAAAAAAATAAATTTACAATTCTTTGTCATAAATAACTTATAAGCATATTTTTTTGTGATTTTAAAATATCCTACAAAAGAATATACATAAATGTTATAAACGGTAAAAATAGTTTTTATTCTAAATCTAATGGTCAAGGGTTGAAGATAATAACTTAAAAATACAGTGTTTAAGAAGCATTTGAAAAAATAAATTAACAATATTTCGTGTAAATTTACATATAAAACGTATTTTATTGTGATTTTTAAATATCCAATAAAAGGATTTATATAATCTAAGAAAATGGTAAAAATAGTTCTTATTCTAAATCTAATGGTCAAGGGTTGAAGATAATAACTTAAAAATACAGTGTTTAAGAAGCATTTGAAAAAATAAATTAACAATATTTCGTGTAAATTTACATATAAAACGTATTTTATTGTGGTTTTTAAATATCCTATAAAAGGATTTATATAATTTTTAGAAAATGGTAAAAAAAGTTCTTATTCTAAATCTAATGGTCAATGTTTGAAGATAATAACTTAAGAATTCTGTATTTTATCAGGATTTGAAAGAATAAATTAACAATATTTCGTGTAAATTTATAAATAATACGTATTTAGTTGTGCTTTTTAAATATCTTATAAAAGGATATATTTAAATGTTAGAAAACGGTAACAATAGTACTTTTTCTAAATCTAATGGTCAAGGTTTGATGATAATAACTTAAAAATACAGTGTTTAAGAAGCATTTGAAAAAATAAATTTACAAGATTTCGTCATATTTAACTTATAAAACATATTTTAACGTGTTTTTAATTATCCTATAAAAGGATATATATAAATGTTAGACACGTTAAAAAAAGTTCTTATTCTTGATCTAATGGTCAAAGTTTGAAGATAATAACTTAAGAATACAGTGTTTAAGAAGGATTTGAAAAAATAAATTAACAATATTTCGTGTAAATTTACATATAAAACGTATTTTATTGTGATTTTTAAATATCCAATAAAAGGATTTATATAATCTAAGAAAATGGTAAAAATAGTTCTTATTCTAAATCTAATGGTCAAGGTTTGAAGATAATAACTTAAAAATACAGTGTTTTAGAAGCATTTGAAGAAATAAATTTACAATATTTCGTGTAATTTAACAAATAATACATTTTTTATTGTGATTTTTAAATATCCTATAAAATGATAAATATAATATTTAGAAAACAGTAAAAATTTCTTATTCTTGATCTAATGGTCAATGTTTGACAAAACTAACATAAGAAATCTGTATCTTATCAGTATTTGAAATAATAAATTAACAATATTTCGTGTAAATTTATAAATAATACGTATTAAATTGTGAATTTTAAATATCCTATAAAAGGATTTATCTAATTTTTAGAAAACGGAAAAATAGTTCTTATACTAGATCTAATTGTCAAGGTTTGAAGATAATAACTTAAAAATACAGTGTTTTAGAAGCATTTGAAGAAATAAATTTACAATATTTCGTCATATTTAACTTATAAAACATATTTTATCATGTTTTTAATTATCCTATAAAAGCATATATATAAATGTTAAACACGTTAAAAATAGTTCTTATTCCTTATCTAATGGTCAAGATTTGACAAAAATAACATAAGAAATCTGTATCTTATCAGTATTTGAAATAATAAATTAACAATAATTCGTGTAAATTTATAAATAATACGTATTAAATTGTGAATTTTAAATATCCTATAAAAGGATTTATATAATTTTTAGAAAGCGGAAAAATAGTTCTTATTCTAAATCTAATGGTCAAGGTTTGAAGATAATAACTTAAAAATACAGTGTTTTAGAAGCATTTGAAGATATAAATTTACAATATTTCGTCATAATTGACTTATAAAACATATTTTATCATGTCTTTAATTATCCTATAAAAGGATATATATAAATGTTAAACACGTTAAAAATTGTTCTTATTCTTAATCTAATGGTTAAGATTTGAAGATTATAACTTAAGAATTCTGTATTTTATCAGAATTTGAAAGAATAAATTAACAATATTTCATGAAAGTTTATAAATAAAACGTATTAAATTGTGAATTTTAAATATCCTATAAAAGGATTAAAATAAATTTTAGAAAACGGTAATAATTGTTCTTATTCTAGTTGTAAAGGTCAAGGTTTGAAAATAATAACTTAAAAATATAGTAATTGAGAAGCATTTGAAAAAAATAAATTTACAATTCTTTGTCATAAATAACTTATAAGCATATTTTTTTGTGATTTTAAAATATCCTACAAAAGAATATACATAAATGTTATAAACGGTAAAAATAGTTCTTATTCTAAATCTAATGGTCAAGGGTTGAAGATAATAACTTAAAAATACAGTGTTTAAGAAGCATTTGAAAAAATAAATTTACAAGATTTCGTCATATTTAACTTATAAAACATATTTTAACGTGTTTTTAATTATCCTATAAAAGGATATATATAAATGTTAGACACGTTAAAAAAAGTTCTTATTCTTGATCTAATGGTCAAAGTTAGAAGATAATAACTTAAGAATACAGTGTTTAAGAAGGATTTGAAAAAATAAATTAACAATATTTCGTGTAAATTTACATATAAAACGTATTTTATTGTGATTTTTAAATATCCAATAAAAGGATTTATATAATCTAAGAAAATTGTAAAAATAGTTCTTATTCTAAATCTAATGGTCAAGGTTTGAAGATAATAACTTAAAAATACAGTGTTTTAGAAGCATTTGAAGAAATAATTTTACAATATTTCGTGTAATTTAACAAATAATACATATTTTATTGTGATTTTTAAATATCCTATAAAATGATAAATATAATATTTAGAAAACGGTAATAATTGTTCTTATTCTAGTTGTAAAGGTCAAGGTTTGAAAATAATAACTTAAAAATATAGTAATTGAGAAGCATTTGAAAAAAATAAATTTACAATTCTTTGTCATAAATAACTTATAAAACATATTTTTTTGTGATTTTAAAATATCCTACAAAAGAATATATATAAATGTTATAAACGGTAAAAATAGTTCTTATTCTAAATCTAATGGTCAAAGTTTGAAGATAATAACTTAAGAATACAGTGTTTAAGAAGGATTTGAAAAAATAAATTAACAATATTTCGTGTAAATTTACATATAAAACGTATTTTATTGTGATTTTTAAATATCCAATAAAAGGATTTATATAATCTAAGAAAATGGTAAAAATAGTTCTTATTCTAAATCTAATGGTCAAGGTTTGAAGATAATAACTTAAAAATACAGTGTTTTAGAAGCATTTGAAGAAATAAATTTACAATATTTCGTGTAATTTAACAAATAATACCTATTTTATTGTGATTTTTAAATATCCTATAAAATGATAAATATAATATTTAGAAAACAGTAAAAATTTCTTATTCTTGATCTAATGGTCAATGTTTGACAAAAATAACATAAGAAATCTGTATCTTATCAGTATTTGAAATAATAAATTAACAATATTTCGTGTAAATTTATAAATAATACGTATTAAATTGTGAATTTTAAATATCCTATAAAAGGATTTATCTAATTTTTAGAAAACGGAAAAATAGTTCTTATTCTAAATCTAATGGTCAAGGTTTGAAGATAATAACTTAAAAATACAGTGTTTTAGAAGCATTTGAAGATATAAATTTACAATATTTCGTCATAATTAACTTATAAAACATATTTTATCATGTCTTTAATTATCCTATAAAAGGATATATATAAATGTTAAAAACGTTAAAAATAGTTCTTATTCTCAATCTAATGGTTAAGATTTGAAGATTATAACTTAAGAATTCTGTATTTTATCAGAATTTGAAAGAATAAATTAACAATATATCATGTAAGTTTATAAATAAAACGTATAAAATTGTGAATTTTAAATATCCTATAAAAGGATTAAAATAAATTTTAGAAAACGGTAATAATTGTTCTTATTCTAGTTGTAAAGGTCAAGGTTTGAAAATAATAACTTAAAAATATAGTAATTGAGAAGCATTTGAAAAAAATAAATTTACAATTCTTTGTCATAAATAACTTATAAAACATATTTTTTTGTGATTTTAAAATATCCTACAAAAGAATATATATAAATGTTATAAACGGTAAAAATAGTTCTTATTCTAAATCTAATGGTCAAGGGTTGAAGATAATAACTTAAAAATACAGTGTTTAAGAAGGATTTGAAAAAATAAATTAACAATATTTCGTGTAAATTTACATATAAAACGTATTTTATTGTGATTTTTAAATATCCCATAAAAGGATTTATATAATCTAAGAAAATGGTAAAAATAGTTCTTATTCTAAATCTAATGGTCAAGGTTTGAAGATAATAACTTAAAAATACAGTGTTTAAGAAGCATTTGAAAAAATAAATTAACAATATTTCGTGTAATTTAACAAATAATACATATTTTATTGTGGTTTTTAAATATCCTATAAAAGGATTTATATAATTTTTAGAAAATGGTAAAAAAAGTTCTTATTCTAAATCTAATGGTCAATGTTTGAAGATAATAACTTAAGAATTCTGTATTTTATCAGGATTTGAAAGAATAAATTAACAATATTTCGTGTAAATTTATAAATAATACGTATTTAGTTGTGCTTTTTAAATATCTTATAAAAGGATATATTTAAATGTTAGAAAACGGTAACAATAGTACTTTTTCTAAATCTAATGGTCAAGGTTTGATGATAATAACTTAAAAATACAGTGTTTAAGAAGCATTTGAAAAAATAAATTTACAAGATTTCGTCATATTTAACTTATAAAACATATTTTTTTGTGATTTTAAAATATCCTACAAAATAATATATATAAATGTTATAAACGGTAAAAATAGTTCTTATTCTAAATCTAATGGTCAAGTGTTGAAGATAATAACTTAAAAATACAGTGTTTAAGAAGGATTTGAAAAAATAAATTAACAATATTTCGTGTAAATTTACATATAAAACGTATTTTATTGTGATTTTTAAATATCCTATAAAAGGATTTATCTAATTTTTAGAAAGCGGAAAAATAGTTCTTATACTAGATCTAATTGTCAAGGTTTGAAGATAATAACTTAAAAATACAGTGTTTTAGAAGCATTTGAAGATATAAATTTACAATATTTCGTCATAATTAACTTATAAAACATATTTTATCATGTCTTTAATTATCCTATAAAAGGATATATATAAATGTTAAAAACGTTAAAAATAGTTCTTATTCTTAATCTAATGGTTAAGATTTGAAGATTATAACTTAAGAATTCTGTATTTTATCAGAATTTGAAAGAATAAATTAACAATATTTCATGTAAGTTAATAAATAAAACGTATTAAATTGTGAATTTTAATTATCCTATAAAAGGATTAAAATAAATTTTAGAAAACGGTAATAATTGTTCTTATTCTAGTTGTAAAGGTCAAGGTTTGAAAATAATAACTTAAAAATATAGTAATTGAGAAGCATTTGAAAAAAATAAATTTACAATTCTATGTCATAAATAACTTATAAGCATATTTTTTTGTGATTTTAAAATATCCTACAAAAGAATATACATAAATGTTATAAACGGTAAAAATAGTTCTTATTCTAAATCTAATGGTCAAGGGTTGAAGATAATAACTTAAAAATACAGTGTTTAAGAAGCATTTGAAAAAATAAATTAACAATATTTCGTGTAAATTTACATATAAAACGTATTTTATTGTGGTTTTTAAATATCCTATAAAAGGATTTATATAATTTTTAGAAAATGGTAAAAAAAGTTCTTATTCTAAATCTAATGGTCAATGTTTGAAGATAATAACTTAAGAATTCTGTATTTTATCAGGATTTGAAAGAATAAATTAACAATATTTCGTGTAAATTTATAAATAATACGTATTTAGTTGTGCTTTTTAAATATCTTATAAAAGGATATATTTAAATGTTAGAAAACGGTAACAATAGTACTTTTTCTAAATCTAATGGTCAAGGTTTGATGATAATAACTTAAAAATACAGTGTTTAAGAAGCATTTGAAAAAATAAATTTACAAGATTTCGTCATATTTAACTTATAAAACATATTTTAACGTGTTTTTAATTATCCCATAAAAGGATATATATAAATGTTAGACACGTTAAAAAAAAGTCTTATTCTTGATCTAGTGGTCAAGGTTTGAAGATAATAACTTAAGAATACAGTGTTTAAGAAGGATTTGAAAAAATAAATTAACAATATTTCGTGTAAATTTACATATAAAACGTATTTTATTGTGATTTTTAAATATCCAATAAAAGGATTTATATAATCTAAGAAAATTGTAAAAATAGTTCTTATTCTAAATCTAATGGTCAAGGTTTGAAGATAATAACTTAAAAATACAGTGTTTTAGAAGCATTTGAAGAAATAAATTTACAATATTTCGTGTAATTTAACAAATAATACATATTTTATTGTGATTTTTAAATATCCTATAAAATGATAAATATAATATTTAGAAACAGTAAAAATTTCTTATTCTTGATTTAATGGTCAATGTTTGACAAAACTAACATAAGAAATCTGTATCTTATCAGTATTTGAAATAATAAATTAACAATATTTCGTGTAAATTTATAAATAATACGTATTAAATTGTGAATTTTAAATATCCTATAAAAGGATTTATCTAATTTTTAGAAAACGGAAAAATAGTTCTTATACTAGATCTAATTGTCAAGGTTTGAAGATAATAACTTAAAAATACAGTGTTTTAGAAGCATTTGAAGAAATAAATTTACAATATTTCGTCATATTTAACTTATAAAACATATTTTATTATGTTTTTAATTATCCTATAAAAGCATATATATAAATGTTAAACACGTTAAAAATAGTTCTTATTCTTAATCTAATGGTTAAGATTTGAAGATTATAACTTAAGAATTCTGTATTTTATCAGAATTTGAAAGAATAAATTAACAATATTTCATGTAAGTTTATAAATAAAACGTATTAAATTGTGAATTTTAAATATCCTATAAAAGGATTAAAATAAATTTTAGAAAACGGTAATAATTGTTCTTATTCTAGTTGTAAAGGTCAAGGTTTGAAAATAATAACTTAAAAATATAGTAATTGAAAAGCATTTGAAAAAAATAAATTTACAATTCTTTGTCATAAATAACTTATAAGCATATTTTTTTGTGATTTTAAAATATCCTACAAAAGAATATACATAAATGTTATAAACGGTAAAAATAGTTCTTATTCTAAATCTAATGGTCAAAGGTTGAAGATAATAACTTAAAAATACAGTGTTTAAGAAGCATTTGAAAAAATAAATTAACAATATTTCGTGTAAATTTACATATAAAACGTATTTTATTGTGGTTTTTAAATATCCTATAAAAGGATTTATATAATTTTTAGAAAATGGTAAAAAAAGTTCTTATTCTAAATCTAATGGTCAATGTTTGAAGATAATAACTTAAGAATTCTGTATTTTATCAGAATTTGAAAGAATAAATTAACAATATTTCATGAAAGTTTATAAATAAAACGTATTAAATTGTGAATTTTAAATATCCTATAAAAGGATTAAAATAAATTTTAGAAAACGGTAATAATTGTTCTTATTCTAGTTGTAAAGGTCAAGGTTTGAAAATAATAACTTAAAAATATAGTAATTGAGAAGCATTTGAAAAAAATAAATTTACAATTCTTTGTCATAAATAACTTATAAGCATATTTTTTTGTGATTTTAAAATATCCTACAAAAGAATATACATAAATGTTATAAACGGTAAAAATAGTTCTTATTCTAAATCTAATGGTCAAGGGTTGAAGAAAATAACTTAAAAATACAGTGTTTAAGAAGCATTTGAAAAAATAAATTAACAATATTTCATGTAAATTTACATATAAAACGTATTTTATTGTGGTTTTTAAATATCCTATAAAAGGATTTATATAATTTTTAGAAAATGGTAAAAAAAGTTCTTATTCTAAATCTAATGGTCAAGGTTTGATGATAATAACTTAAAAATACAGTGTTTAAGAAGCAATTGAAAAAATAAATTTACAAGATTTCGTCATATTTAACTTATAAAACATATTTTAACGTGTTTTTAATTATCCTATAAAAGGATATATATAAATGTTAGACATGTTAAAAAAAGTTCTTATTCTTGATCTAATGGTCAAAGTTTGAAGATAATAACTTAAGAATACAGTGTTTAAGAAGGATTTGAAAAAATAAATTAACAATATTTCGTGTAAATTTACATATAAAACGTATTTTATTGTGATTTTTAAATATCCAATAAAAGGATTTATATAATCTAAGAAAATGGTAAAAATAGTTCTTATTCTAAATCTAATGGTCAAAGTTTGAAGATAATAAATTAAAAATACAGTGTTTTAGAAGCATTTGAAGAAATAAATTTACAATATTTCGTGTAATTTAACAAATAATCATATTTTATTGTGATTTTTAAATATCCTATAAAATGATAAATATAATATTTAGAAAACAGTAAAAATTTCTTATTCTTGATCTAATGGTCAATGTTTGACAAAACTAACATAAGAAATCTGTATCTTATCAGTATTTGAAATAATAAATTAACAATATTTCGTGTAAATTTATAAATAATACGTATTAAATTGTGAATTTTAAATATCCTATAAAAGAATTTATCTAATTTTTAGAAAACGGAAAAATAGTTCTTATACTAGATCTAATTGTCAAGGTTTGAAGATAATAACTTAAAAATACAGTGTTTTAGAAGCATTTGAAGAAATAAATTTACAATATTTCGTCATATTTAACTTATAAAACATATTTTATTATGTTTTTAATTATCCTATAAAAGCATATATATAAATGTTAAACACGTTAAAAATAGTTCTTATTCTTAATCTAATGGTTAAGATTTGAAGATTATAACTTAAGAATTCTGTATTTTATCAGAATTTGAAAGAATAAATTAACAATATTTCATGTAAGTTTATAAATAAAACGTATTAAATTGTGAATTTTAAATATCCTATAAAAGGATTAAAATAAATTTTAGAAAACGGTAATAATTGTTCTTATTCTAGTTGTAAAGGTCAAGGTTTGAAAATAATAACTTAAAAATATAGTAATTGAGAAGCATTTGAAAAAAATAAATTTACAATTCTTTGTCATAAATAACTTATAAGCATATTTTTTTGTGATTTTAAAATATCCTACAAAAGAATATACATAAATGTTATAAACGGTAAAAATAGTTCTTATTCTAAATCTAATGGTCAAGGGTTGAAGAAAATAACTTAAAAATACAGTGTTTAAGAAGCATTTGAAAAAATAAATTAACAATATTTCATGTAAATTTACATATAAAACGTATTTTATTGTGGTTTTTAAATATCCTATAAAAGGATTTATATAATTTTTAGAAAATGGTAAAAAAAGTTCTTATTCTAAATCTAATGGTCAAGGTTTGATGATAATAACTTAAAAATACAGTGTTTAAGAAGCATTTGAAAAAATAAATTTACAAGATTTCGTCATATTTAACTTATAAAACATATTTTAACGTGTTTTTAATTATCCTATAAAAGGATATATATAAATGTTAGACATGTTAAAAAAAGTTCTTATTCTTGATCTAATGGTCAAAGTTTGAAGATAATAACTTAAGAATACAGTGTTTAAGAAGGATTTGAAAAAATAAATTAACAATATTTCGTGTAAATTTACATATAAAACGTATTTTATTGTGATTTTTAAATATCCAATAAAAGGATTTATATAATCTAAGAAAATGGTAAAAATAGTTCTTATTCTAAATCTAATGGTCAAGGTTTGAAGATAATAAATTAAAAATACAGTGTTTTAGAAGCATTTGAAGAAATAAATTTACAATATTTCGTGTAATTTAACAAATAATCATATTTTATTGTGATTTTTAAATATCCTATAAAATGATAAATATAATATTTAGAAAACAGTAAAAATTTCTTATTCTTGATCTAATGGTCAATGTTTGACAAAACTAACATAAGAAATCTGTATCTTATCAGTATTTGAAATAATAAATTAACAATATTTCGTGTAAATTTATAAATAATACGTATTAAATTGTGAATTTTAAATATCCTATAAATAGAATTTATCTAATTTTTAGAAAACGGAAAAATAGTTCTTATACTAGATCTAATTGTCAAGGTTTGAAGATAATAACTTAAAAATACAGTGTTTTAGAAGCATTTGAAGAAATAAATTTACAATATTTCGTCATATTTAACTTATAAAACATATTTTATTATGTTTTTAATTATCCTATAAAAGCATATATATAAATGTTAAACACGTTAAAAATAGTTCTTATTCTTAATCTAATGGTTAAGATTTGAAGATTATAACTTAAGAATTCTGTATTTTATCAGAATTTGAAAGAATAAATTAACAATATTTCATGTAAGTTTATAAATAAAACGTATTAAATTGTGAATTTTAAATATCCTATAAAAGGATTAAAATAAATTTTAGAAAACGGTAATAATTGTTCTTATTCTAGTTGTAAAGGTCAAGGTTTGAAAATAATAACTTAAAAATATAGTAATTGAGAAGCATTTGAAAAAAATAAATTTACAATTCTTTGTCATAAATAACTTATAAGCATATTTTTTTGTGATTTTAAAATATCCTACAAAAGAATATACATAAATGTTATAAACGGTAAAAATAGTTCTTATTCTAAATCTAATGGTCAAGGGTTGAAGAAAATAACTTAAAAATACAGTGTTTAAGAAGCATTTGAAAAAATAAATTAACAATATTTCATGTAAATTTACATATAAAACGTATTTTATTGTGGTTTTTAAATATCCTATAAAAGGATTTATATAATTTTTAGAAAATGATAAAAAAAGTTCTTATTCTAAATCTAATGGTCAAGGTTTGATGATAATAACTTAAAAATACAGTGTTTAAGAAGCATTTGAAAAAATAAATTTACAAGATTTCGTCATATTTAACTTATAAAACATATTTTAACGTGTTTTTAATTATCCTATAAAAGGATATATATAAATGTTAGACACGTTAAAAAAAGTTCTTATTCTTGATCTAATGGTCAAAGTTTGAAGATAATAACTTAAGAATACAGTGTTTAAGAAGGATTTGAAAAAATAAATTAACAATATTTCGTGTAAATTTACATATAAAACGTATTTTATTGTGATTTTTAAATATCCAATAAAAGGATTTATATAATCTAAGAAAATGGTAAAAATAGTTCTTATTCTAAATCTAATGGTCAAGGTTTGAAGATAATAAATTAAAAATACAGTGTTTTAGAAGCATTTGAAGAAATAAATTTACAATATTTCGTGTAATTTAACAAATAATCATATTTTATTGTGATTTTTAAATATCCTATAAAATGATAAATATAATATTTAGAAAACAGTAAAAATTTCTTATTCTTGATCTAATGGTCAATGTTTGACAAAACTAACATAAGAAATCTGTATCTTATCAGTATTTGAAATAATAAATTAACAATATTTCGTGTAAATTTATAAATAATACGTAGTAAATTGTGAATTTTAAATATCCTATAAAAGGATTTATCTAATTTTTAGAAAACGGAAAAATAGTTCTTATACTAGCTCTAATTGTCAAGGTTTGAAGATAATAACTTAAAAATACAGTGTTTTAGAAGCATTTGAAGAAATAAATTTACAATATTTCGTCATATTTAACTTATAAAACATATTTTATTATGTTTTTAATTATCCTATAAAAGCATATATATAAATGTTAAACACGTTAAAAATAGTTCTTATTCTTAATCTAATGGTTAAGATTTGAAGATTATAACTTAAGAATTCTGTATTTTATCAGAATTTGAAAGAATAAATTAACAATATTTCATGTAAGTTTATAAATAAAACGTATTAAATTGTGAATTTTAAATATCCTATAAAAGGATTAAAATAAATTTTAGAAAACGGTAATAATTGTTCTTATTCTAGTTGTAAAGGTCAAGGTTTGAAAATAATAACTTAAAAATATAGTAATTGAGAAGCATTTGAAAAAAATAAATTTACAATTCTTTGTCATAAATAACTTATAAGCATATTTTTTTGTGATTTTAAAATATCCTACAAAAGAATATATATAAATGTTATAAACGGTAAAAATAGTTCTTATTCTAAATCTAATGGTCAAGGGTTGAAGATAATAACTTAAACATATAGTGTTTGAGAAGCATTTGAAAAAAATAAATTTACAATTCTTTGTCATAAATAACTTATAAAACATAAATTTTTGTGATTTTTAAATATTCTACAAAAGAATATATATAAATATTATAAACGGTAATAATAGTTCTTATTCTAAATCTAATGGTCAATGTTTGAAGATAATAACTTAAAAATACAGTGTTTAAGAAGCATTTGAAAAAATAAATTTACAAGATTTCGTGTAAATTAACAAATAATACATATTTGATTGTGAATTTTAAATATCCTATAAAAGGATTTATATAATTTTTAGAAAGCGGAAAAATAGTTCTTAATCTAAATCTAATGGACAAGGTTTGAAGATAATAACTTATTGAACGTTGATTTAGATCAACAGCTATCTCAATTCATACGCTTCTATTATGTTACTGTCAAAAATATAAAATAACCATTACACGTACCATCCATTAAAAAATTAATGTTTATCAGTAAGCTCTCGTTCATTGTTGATATAGGATGTTAACAGCTTCAAAAGTTGAATAAGTGCGTCTTCAGTTATCATCATTCTTTGAGGGGTCAGCTTTATTGCTTCCTAAAAAAGGTATTCAGTTAGATGTGCATAATAGATAGAATATTAAAACATATAAAATAACAAACTGAGACAGATGTTGAAATGAATATTACTACAGATGACTACCCTAAATTAAAAGTTATTGGTAACAATCAAAAACCTAAGCAATGCTCAATCAACATAATTAAGATAAAATATTCCTCTACAAATTTCAAAAGAATGTTAAGTAAAAACTAGAATGTAAACTGCAAAAAGATATGAAGTAAATATAATAACATTTGAAAGGAAGAAATAATTGTGATAAGTCATAAAAGATAGTGAGTCCACTAGTATTATGTGATAAATGTAAAATTTTTAATAAAGAAAAAACTATTAATACAATCATAAATTTCTTCTTTTTAATATAGTAGACATTATCACTGTACGTAAAATATTTTGAATCCATATTGCAAATAATAATTAACAATTATTGCATTAAAACATACATAGGTTTGAAACATTTAACATTAAGTCTACGAAAAAAACATCAAATGAAATCAGACCTTTTGAATAAAATTAATATTTGTTATGGTTAAAACTGGAAACTAATAATAAAGAAAAGTAGTAAAAAAAAAAGATTTCATTCGAAAAGTCAAGTTGCAAGAATGGCAATACCAAGATTTAGGTGTTTATTGAACATTCATTTAGATCAACAGCTATCTCAGTTCATACGCTTCTATTATGTTACTGTCAAAAATATAAAATAACCATTACACGTACCATCCATTAAAAAATTGATGTTTATCAGTAAGCTCTCGTTCATTGTTGATCTAGGATGTTAACAGCTTCACAAGTTGAATAAGTGCGTCTTCAGTTATCATCATACTTTGAGTGGTCAGCTTTATTGCTTCCTAAAAAAGGTATTCAGTTAGATGTGCATAATACATAGAATATAAAAACATATAAAATACCAAACTGAGACAGATGTTGAAATGAATATTACTACAGATCACTACACTAAATTAAAAGTTATTGGTAACAATCAAAAACCTAAGCAATGCTCAATCAACATAATAAAGATAAAATATTCCTCTACAAATTTCAAAAGAATGTTAAGTAAAAACTAGAATGTAAACTGCAAAAATATATGAAGTAAATAAAATAACATTTGATAAAAAGAAATAATTGTGATAAGTCATAAAAGATAGTGAGTACACCAGTATCATGTGATAAATGTAAAATTTTAAATAAAGAAAAAACTCTTAATACAATCATAAATTTCTTCTTTTTAATATAGTAGACATTATCACTGTACGTAAAATATTCTGAATCCATATTGCTAATAACAATTAACAATTATTGAATTAAAACATACATAGGTTTGAAACATTTAACATTAAGTCTACGAAAAAAACATCAAATGAAATCAGACATTTTGAATAAAATTAATATTTGTTATGGTTAAAAGTGGAAACTAATCATAAAGAAAAGTAGTAAAAAAAAAAGATATCATTCGAAAAGTCAAGTTGCAAGAATGACAATACCAAGATTTAGGTGTTTATTGAACATTCATTTAGATGAACAGCTATCTCAATTCATACGCTTCTATTATGTTACTGTCAAAAATATAAAATAACCATTACACGTACCATCCATTAAAAAATTGATGTTTATCAGTAAGCTCTCGTTCATTGTTGATCTAGGATGTTAACAGTTTCACAAGATGAATAAGTGCGTCTTCAGTTATCATCATACTTTGAGTGGTCAGCTTTATTGCTTCCTAAAAAAGGTATTCATTTAGATGTGCATAATATATAGAATATTAAAACATATAAAATACCAAACTGAGACAGATGTTGAAATGAATATTACTACAGATCACTACACTTAATTAAAAGTTATTGGTAACAATCAAAAACCTAAGCAATGCTCAATCAACATAATAAAGAAAAAATATTCCTCTACAAATTTCAAAAGAATGTTAATTAAAAACTAGAATGTAAACTGCAAAAATATATGAAGTAAATAAAATAACATTTGATAAAAAGAAATAATTGTGGTAAGTCATAAAAGATAGTGAGTTCACTAGTATCATATGATAAATGTAAAATTTTAAATAAAGAAAAAACTATTAATACAATCATAAATTTCTTCTTTTTAATATAGTAGACATTATCACTGTACATAAAATATTCTGAATCCATATTTCTAATCACAATTAATAATTATTGAATTAAAACATACATAAGTTTGAAACATTTAACATTAAGTCTACGAAAAAAACATCAAATGAAATCAGACCTTTTGAATAAATTTAATATTTGTTATGGTTAAAACTGGAAACTAATAATAAAGAAGAATAGTAAAAAAAAAAAGATTTAATTCTAAAAGTCACGTTGCAAGAATGACAAAACCAAGATTTAGGTGCTTATTGAAAATTCATATAGATCAACAGCTATCTCAGTTCATACGCTTCTATTATGTTACTGTCAAAAATATAAAATAACCATTACACATACCATCCATTAAAAAATTGATGTTTATCAGTAAGCTCTCGTTCATTGTTGATCTAGGATGTTAACAGTTTCACAAGATGAATAAGTGCGTCTTCAGTTATCATCATACTTTGAGTGGTCAGCTTTATTGCTTCCTAAAAAAGGTATTCATTTAGATGTGCATAATATATAGAATATTAAAACATATAAAATACCAAACTGAGACAGATGTTGAAATGAATATTACTACAGATCACTACACTTAATTAAAAGTTATTGGTAACAATCAAAAACCTAAGCAATGCTCAATCAACATAATAAAGATAAAATATTCCTCTACAATTTCAAATGAATGTTAAGTAAAAACTAGAATGTAAACTGCAAAAATATATGAAGTAAATAAAATAACATTTGATAAAAAGAAATAATTGTGATAAGTCATAAAAGATAGTGAGTCCACTAGTATCATATGATAAATGTAAAATTTTAATTAAAGAAAAAACTATTAATACAATCATAAATTTCTTCTTTTTAATATAGTAGACATTATCACTGTACATAAAATATTCTGAATCCATATTTCTAATCACAATTAATAATTATTGAATTAAAACATACATAAGTTTGAAACATTTAACATTAAGTCTATGAAAAAAACATCAAATGAAATCAGACATTTTGAATAAAATTAATATTTGTTATGGTTAAAAGTGGAAACTAATCATAAAGAAAAGTAGTAAAAAAAAAAAGATTTCATTCGAAATGTCAAGTTGCAAGAATGGCAATACCAAGATTTAGGTGTTTATTGAACATTCATTTAGATCAACAGCTATCTCAATTCATACGCTTCTATTATGTTACTGTCAAAAGTATCAAATAACTATTACACGTACCATACATTAAAAAATTGATGTTTATCAGTAAGTTCTCGTTCATTGTTGATCTAGGATGTTAACAGCTTCACAAGTTGAATAATTGCGTCTTCAGTTATCATCATACTTTGAATGGTAAGCTTTATTGCTTCCTAAAAAAGGTATTCAGTTAGATGTGCATAATAGATAGAATATAAAACATATAAAATACCAAACTGAGACAGATGTTGAAATGAATAATACTACAGATGACTACACTAAATTAAAAGTTATTGGTAACAATCAAAAACCTAAGCAATGCTCAATCAACATAATATAGATAAAATATTCCTCTACAAATTTCAAAAGAATGTTAAGTAAAAACTAGAACGTAAACTGCAAAAAGATATGAAGTAAATATAATAACATTTGATAAGAAGAAATAATTGTAATAAGTCATAAAAGATAGTGAGTACACCAGTATCATGTGATATATGTAAAATTTTAAATAAAGAAAAAACTCTTAATACAATCATAAATTTCTTCTTTTTAATATAGTAGACATTATCACTGTACGTAAAATATTCTGAATCCATATTGCTAATAACAATTAACAATTATTGAATTAAAACATACATAGGTTTGAAACATTTAACATTAAGTCTACGAAAAAAACATCAAATGAAATCAGACCTTTTGAATAAATTTAATATTTGTTAAGGTTAAAACTGGAAACTAATAATAAAGAAAAGTATTAAAAAAAAAAGATTTCATTCGAAATGTCAAGTTGCAAGAATGGCAATACGAAGATTTAGGTGTTTATTGAACATTCATTTAGATCAACAGCTATCTCAATTCATACGCTTCTATTATGTTACAGTCAAAAATATCAAATAACTATTACACGTACCATACATTAAAAAATTGATGTTTATCAGTAAGTTCTCGTTCATTGTTGATCTAGGATGTTAACAGCTTCACAAGTTGAATAATTGCGTCTTCAGTTATCATCATACTTTGAATGGTAAGCTTTATTGCTTCCTAAAAAAGGTATTCAGTTAGATGTGCATAATAGATAGAATATAAAACATATAAAATACCAAACTGAGACAGATGTTGAAATGAATAATACTACAGATGACTACACTAAATTAAAAGTTATTGGTAACAATCAAAAACCTAAGCAATGCTCAATCAACATAATATAGATAAAATATTCCTCTACAAATTTCAAAAGAATGTTAAGTAAAAACTAGAACGTAAACTGCAAAAAGATATGAAGTAAAACATAATAACATTAGAGAAGAAGAAATAATTGTGATAAGTCATAAAAGATAGTGAGTCCACTAGTATCATGTGATAAATGTAAAATTTTAAATAAAGAAAAAACTATTAATACAATCATAAATTTCTTCTTTTTAATATAGTAGACATTATCACTGTACATAAAATATTCTGAATCCATATTGCTAATAACAATTAACAATTATTGAATTAAAACATACATAGGTTTGAAACATTTAACATTAAGTCTACGAAAAAAACATCAAATGAAATCAGACCTTTTGAATAAATTTAATATTTGTTAAGGTTAAAACTGGAAACTAATAATAAAGAAAAGTATTAAAAAAAAAAGATTTCATTCGAAATGTCAAGTTGCAAGAATGGCAATACGAAGATTTAGGTGTTTATTGAACATTCATTTAGATCAACAGCTATCTCAATTCATACGCTTCTATTATGTTACAGTCAAAAATATCAAATAACTATTACACGTACCATACAATAAAAAAATTGATGTTTATCAGTAAGTTCTCGTTCATTGTTGATCTAGGATGTTAACAGCTTCACAAGTTGAATAAGTGCGTCTTCAGTTATCATCATACTTTGAGTGGTCAGCTTTATTGCTTCCTAAAAAAGGTATTCAGTTAGATGTGCATAATAGATAGAATATAAAACATATAAAATACCAAACTGAGACAGATGTTGAAATGAATAATACTACAGATGACTACACTAAATTAAAAGTTATTGGTAACAATCCAAAACCTAAGCAATGCTCAATCAACATAATAAAGATAAAATATTCCTCTACAATTTCAAATGAATGTTAAGTAAAAACTAAAATGTAAACTGCAAAAAGATATGAAGTAAAACATAATAACATTTGAGAAGAAGAAATAATTGTGATAAGTCATAAAAGATAGTGAGTCCACTAGTATCATGTGATAAATGTAAAATTTTAAATAAAGAAAAAACTATTAATACAATCATAAATTTCTTCTTTTTAATATAGTAGACATTATCACTGTACATAAAATATTCTGAATCCATATTGGTAATAACAATTAACAATTATTGAATTAAAACATACGTAGGTTTGAAACATTTAATATTAAGTCTACGAAAAAAACATCAAATGAAATCAGACCTTTTAAATAAATTTAATATTTGTTATGGTTAAAACTGGAAACTAATAATAAAGAAAAGTAGTAAAAAAAAAAGATTTGATTCGAAATGTCAAGTTGCAAGAATGGCAATACCAAGATTTAGGTGTTTATTGAACATTCATTTAGATCAACAGCTATCTCAATTCATACGCTTCTATTATGTTACTGTCAAAAGTACCAAATAACTATTACACGTACCATACATTAAAAAATTGATGTTTATCAGTAACTTCTCGTTCATTGTTGATCTAGGATGTTAACAGCTTCACAAGTTGAATAAGTGCGTCTTCAGTTATCATCATACTTTGAGTGGTCAGCTTTATTGCTTCCTAAAAAAGGTATTCAGTTAGATGTGCATAATACATAGAATATAAAAACATATAAAATACCAAACTGAGACAGAAGTTGAAATGAATATTACTACAGATGACTACACTTAATTAAAAGTTATTGGTAACAATCATAAACCTAAGCAATGCTCAATCAACATAATTAAGATAAATTATTCCACTACAAATTTCAAAAGAATGTTAAGTAATAACTAGAATGTAAACTGCAAAAAGATATGAAGTAAATATAATAACATTTGATAAGAAGAAATAATTGTAATAAGTCATAAAAGATAGTGAGTACACCAGTATCATGTGATATATGTAAAATTTTAAATAAAGAAAAAACTCTTAATACAATCATAAATTTCTTCTTTTTAATATAGTAGACATTATCACTGTACGTAAAATATTCTGAATCCATATTGCTAATAACAATTAACAATTATTGAATTAAAACATACATAGGTTTGAAACATTTAACATTAAGTCTACGAAAAAAACATCAAATGAAATCAGACCTTTTGAATAAATTTAATATTTGTTAAGGTTAAAACTGGAAACTAATAATAAAGAAAAGTATTAAAAAAAAAAGATTTCATTCGAAATGTCAAGTTGCAAGAATGGCAATACGAAGATTTAGGTGTTTATTGAACATTCATTTAGATCAACAGCTATCTCAATTCATACGCTTCTATTATGTTACAGTCAAAAATATCAAATAACTATTACACGTACCATACATTAAAAAATTGATGTTTATCAGTAAGTTCTCGTTCATTGTTGATCTAGGATGTTAACAGCTTCACAAGTTGAATAATTGCGTCTTCAGTTATCATCATACTTTGAATGGTAAGCTTTATTGCTTCCTAAAAAAGGTATTCAGTTAGATGTGCATAATAGATAGAATATAAAACATATAAAATACCAAACTGAGACAGATGTTGAAATGAATAATACTACAGATGACTACACTAAATTAAAAGTTATTGGTAACAATCAAAAACCTAAGCAATGCTCAATCAACATAATATAGATAAAATATTCCTCTACAAATTTCAAAAGAATGTTAAGTAAAAACTAGAACGTAAACTGCAAAAAGATATGAAGTAAAACATAATAACATTAGAGAAGAAGAAATAATTGTGATAAGTCATAAAAGATAGTGAGTCCACTAGTATCATGTGATAAATGTAAAATTTTAAATAAAGAAAAAACTATTAATACAATCATAAATTTCTTCTTTTTAATATAGTAGACATTATCACTGTACATAAAATATTCTGAATCCATATTGCTAATAACAATTAACAATTATTGAATTTAAACATACATAGGTTTGAAACATTTAACATTAAGTCTACGAAAAAAACATCAAATGAAATCAGACCTTTTGAATAAATTTAATATTTGTTAAGGTTAAAACTGGAAACTAATAATAAAGAAAAGTATTAAAAAAAAAAGATTTCATTCGAAATGTCAAGTTGCAAGAATGGCAATACGAAGATTTAGGTGTTTATTGAACATTCATTTAGATCAACAGCTATCTCAATTCATACGCTTCTATTATGTTACAGTCAAAAATATCAAATAACTATTACACGTACCATACATTAAAAAATTGATGTTTATCAGTAAGTTCTCGTTCATTGTTGATCTAGGATGTTAACAGCTTCACAAGTTGAATAAGTGCGTCTTCAGTTATCATCATACTTTGAGTGGTCAGCTTTATTGCTTCCTAAAAAAGGTATTCAGTTAGATGTGCATAATAGATAGAATATAAAACATATAAAATACCAAACTGAGACAGATGTTGAAATGAATAATACTACAGATGACTACACTAAATTAAAAGTTATTGGTAACAATCCAAAACCTAAGCAATGCTCAATCAACATAATAAAGATAAAATATTCCTCTACAATTTCAAATGAATGTTAAGTAAAAACTAAAATGTAAACTGCAAAAAGATATGAAGTAAAACATAATAACATTTGAGAAGAAGAAATAATTGTGATAAGTCATAAAAGATAGTGAGTCCACTAGTATCATGTGATAAATGTAAAATTTTAAATAAAGAAAAAACTATTAATACAATCATAAATTTCTTCTTTTTAATATAGTAGACATTATCACTGTACATAAAATATTCTGAATCCATATTGGTAATAACAATTAACAATTATTGAATTAAAACATACGTAGGTTTGAAACATTTAATATTAAGTCTACGAAAAAAACATCAAATGAAATCAGACCTTTTAAATAAATTTAATATTTGTTATGGTTAAAACTGGAAACTAATAATAAAGAAAAGTAGTAAAAAAAAAAGATTTGATTCGAAATGTCAAGTTGCAAGAATGGCAATACCAAGATTTAGGTGTTTATTGAACATTCATTTAGATCAACAGCTATCTCAATTCATACGCTTCTATTATGTTACTGTCAAAAGTACCAAATAACTATTACACGTACCATACATTAAAAAATTGATGTTTATCAGTAACTTCTCGTTCATTGTTGATCTAGGATGTTAACAGCTTCACAAGTTGAATAAGTGCGTCTTCAGTTATCATCATACTTTGAGTGGTCAGCTTTATTGCTTCCTAAAAAAGGTATTCAGTTAGATGTGCATAATACATAGAATATAAGAACATATAAAATACCAAACTGAGACAGAAGTTGAAATGAATATTACTACAGATGACTACACTTAATTAAAAGTTATTGGTAACAATCATAAACCTAAGCAATGCTCAATCAACATAATTAAGATAAATTATTCCACTACAAATTTCAAAAGAATGTTAAGTAATAACTAGAATGTAAACTGCAAAAAGATATGAAGTAAATATAATAACATTTGATAAGAAGAAATAATTGTAATAAGTCATAAAAGATAGTGAGTACACCAGTATCATGTGATATATGTAAAATTTTAAATAAAGAAAAAACTCTTAATACAATCATAAATTTCTTCTTTTTAATATAGTAGACATTATCACTGTACGTAAAATATTCTGAATCCATATTGCTAATAACAATTAACAATTATTGAATTAAAACATACATAGGTTTGAAACATTTAACATTAAGTCTACGAAAAAAACATCAAATGAAATCAGACCTTTTGAATAAATTTAATATTTGTTAAGGTTAAAACTGGAAACTAATAATAAAGAAAAGTATTAAAAAAAAAAGATTTCATTCGAAATGTCAAGTTGCAAGAATGGCAATACGAAGATTTAGGTGTTTATTGAACATTCATTTAGATCAACAGCTATCTCAATTCATACGCTTCTATTATGTTACTGTCAAAAGTATCAAATAACTATTACACGTACCATACATTAAAAAATTGATGTTTATCAGTAAGTTCTCGTTCATTGTTGATCTAGGATGTTAACAGCTTCACAAGTTGAATAATTGCGTCTTCAGTTATCATCATACTTTGAATGGTAAGCTTTATTGCTTCCTAAAAAAGGTATTCAGTTAGATGTGCATAATAGATAGAATATAAAACATATAAAATACCAAACTGAGACAGATGTTGAAATGAATAATACTACAGATGACTACACTAAATTAAAAGTTATTGGTAACAATCAAAAACCTAAGCAATGCTCAATCAACATAATATAGATAAAATATTCCTCTACAAATTTCAAAAGAATGTTAAGTAAAAACTAGAACGTAAACTGCAAAAAGATATGAAGTAAAACATAATAACATTAGAGAAGAAGAAATAATTGTGATAAGTCATAAAAGATAGTGAGTCCACTAGTATCATGTGATAAATGTAAAATTTTAAATAAAGAAAAAACTATTAATACAATCATAAATTTCTTCTTTTTAATATAGTAGACATTATCACTGTACATAAAATATTCTGAATCCATATTGCTAATAACAATTAACAATTATTGAATTAAAACATACATAGGTTTGAAACATTTAACATTAAGTCTACGAAAAAAACATCAAATGAAATCAGACCTTTTGAATAAATTTAATATTTGTTAAGGTTAAAACTGGAAACTAATAATAAAGAAAAGTATTAAAAAAAAAAGATTTCATTCGAAATGTCAAGTTGCAAGAATGGCAATACGAAGATTTAGGTGTTTATTGAACATTCATTTAGATCAACAGCTATCTCAATTCATACGCTTCTATTATGTTACAGTCAAAAATATCAAATAACTATTACACGTACCATACATTAAAAAATTGATGTTTATCAGTAAGTTCTCGTTCATTGTTGATCTAGGATGTTAACAGCTTCACAAGTTGAATAAGTGCGTCTTCAGTTATCATCATACTTTGAGTGGTCAGCTTTATTGCTTCCTAAAAAAGGTATTCAGTTAGATGTGCATAATAGATAGAATATAAAACATATAAAATACCAAACTGAGACAGATGTTGAAATGAATAATACTACAGATGACTACACTAAATTAAAAGTTATTGGTAACAATCAAAAACCTAAGCAATGCTCAATCAACATAATATAGATAAAATATTCTTCTACAAATTTCAAAAGAATGTTAAGTAAAAACTAGAACGTAAACTGCAAAAAGATATGAAGTAAAACATAATAACATTTGAGAAGAAGAAATAATTGTGATAAGTCATAAAAGATAGTGAGTCCACTAGTATCATGTGATAAATGTAAAATTTTAAATAAAGAAAAAACTATTAATACAATCATAAATTTCTTCTATTTAATATAGTAGACATTATCACTGTACATATAATATTCTGAATCCATATTGCTTATAACAATTAACAATTATTGAATTAAAACATACATAGGTTTGAAACATTTAACATTAAGTCTAAGAAAAGAACATCAAATGAAATCAGACCTTTTGAATAAATTTAATATTTGTTATGGTTAAAACTGGAAACTAATAAAAAGAAAAGTAGTAAAAAAAAAAAAGATTTCATTCGAAATGTCAAGTTGCAAGAAGGGCAATACCAATATTTAGGTGTTTATTGAACATTCATTTAGATCAACAGCTATCTCAATTCATACGCTTCTATTATGTTACAGTCAAAAATATCAAATAACTATTACACGTACCATACATTAAAAAATTGATGTTTATCAGTAAGTTCTCGTTCATTGTTGATCTAGGATGTTAACAGCTTCACAAGTTGAATAATTGCGTCTTCAGTTATCATCATACTTTGAATGGTAAGCTTTATTGCTTCCTAAAAAAGGTATTCAGTTAGATGTGCATAATAGATAGAATATAAAAACATATAAAATACCAAACTGAGACAGACGTTGAAATGAATATTACTACAGATGACTACACTAAATTAAAAGTTATTGGTAACAATCCAAAACCTAAGCAATGCTCAAACAACATAATAAAGATAAAATATTCCTCTACAATTTCAAATGAATGTTAAGTAAAAACTAGAACGTAAACTGCAAAAAGATATGAAGTAAAACATAATAACATTTGATAAGAAGAAATAATTGTAATAAGTCATAAAAGATAGTGAGTCCACTAGTATCATGTGATAAATGTAAAATTTTAAATAAAGAAAAAACTATTAATACAATCATAAATTTCTTCTTTTTAATATAGTAGTCATTATCACTGTACATAAAATATTCTGAATCCATATTCCTAATAACAATTAACAATTATTGAATTAAAACATACATAGGTTTGAATCATTTAACATTAAGTCTACGAAAAAAACATCAAATGAAATCAGACCTTTTGAATAAATTTAATATTTGTTATGGTTAAAACTGGAAACTAATAATAAAGAAAAGTATTAAAAAAAAAAGATTTCATTCAAAATGTCAAGTTGCAAGAATGGCAATACAAAGATTTAGGTGTTTATTGAACATTCATTTAGATCAACAGCTATCTCAATTCATACGCTTCTATTATGTTACAGTCAAAAATATCAAATAACTATTACACGTACCATACATTAAAAAATTGATGTTTATCAGTAAGTTCTCGTTCATTGTTGATCTAGGATGTTAACAGCTTCACAAGTTGAATAATTGCGTCTTCAGTTATCATCATACTTTGAATGGTAAGCTTTATTGCTTCCTAAAAAAGGTATTCAGTTAGATGTGCATAATAGATAGAATATAAAAACATATAAAATACCAAACTGAGACAGACGTTGAAATGAATATTACTACAGATGACTACACTAAATTAAAAGTTATTGGTAACAATCCAAAACCTAAGCAATGCTCAAACAACATAATAAAGATAAAATATTCCTCTACAATTTCAAATGAATGTTAAGTAAAAACTAGAACGTAAACTGCAAAAAGATATGAAGTAAAACATAATAACATTTGATAAGAAGAAATAATTGTAATAAGTCATAAAAGATAGTGAGTCCACTAGTATCATGTGATAAATGTAAAATTTTAAATAAAGAAAAAACTATTAATACAATCATAAATTTCTTCTTTTTAATATAGTAGTCATTATCACTGTACATAAAATATTCTGAATCCATATTCCTAATAACAATTAACAATTATTGAATTAAAACATACATAGGTTTGAATCATTTAACATTAAGTCTACGAAAAAAACATCAAATGAAATCAGACCTTTTGAATAAATTTAATATTTGTTATGGTTAAAACTGGAAACTAATAATAAAGAAAAGTATTAAAAAAAAAAGATTTCATTCGAAATGTCAAGTTGCAAGAATGGCAATACAAAGATTTAGGTGTTTATTGAACATTCATTTAGATCAACAGCTATCTCAATTCATACGCTTCTATTATGTTACAGTCAAAAATATCAAATAACTATTACACGTACCATACATTAAAAAATTGATGTTTATCAGTAAGTTCTCGTTCATTGTTGATCTAGGATGTTAACAGCTTCACAAGTTGAATAATTGCGTCTTCAGTTATCATCATACTTTGAATGGTAAGCTTTATTGCTTCCTAAAAAAGGTATTCAGTTAGATGTGCATAATAGATAGAATATAAAAACATATAAAATACCAAACTGAGACAGACGTTGAAATGAATATTACTACAGATGACTACACTAAATTAAAAGTTATTGGTAACAATCCAAAACCTAAGCAATGCTCAAACAACATAATAAAGATAAAATATTCCTCTACAATTTCAAATGAATGTTAAGTAAAAACTAGAACGTAAACTGCAAAAAGATATGAAGTAAAACATAATAACATTTGATAAGAAGAAATAATTGTAATAAGTCATAAAAGATAGTGAGTCCACTAGTATCATGTGATAAATGTAAAATTTTAAATAAAGAAAAAACTATTAATACAATCATAAATTTCTTCTTTTTAATATAGTAGTCATTATCACTGTACATAAAATATTCTGAATCCATATTCCTAATAACAATTAACAATTATTGAATTAAAACATACATAGGTTTGAATCATTTAACATTAAGTCTACGAAAAAAACATCAAATGAAATCAGACCTTTTGAATAAATTTAATATTTGTTATGGTTAAAACTGGAAACTAATAATAAAGAAAAGTATTAAAAAAAAAAGATTTCATTCGAAATGTCAAGTTGCAAGAATGGCAATACAAAGATTTAGGTGTTTATTGAACATTCATTTAGATCAACAGCTATCTCAATTCATACGCTTCTATTATGTTACTGTCAAAAATATCAAATAACTATTACACGTACCATACATTAAAAAATTGATGTTTATCAGTAAGTTCTCGTTCATTGTTGATCTAGGATGTTAACAGCTTCACAAGTTGAATAAGTGCGTCTTCAGTTATCATCATACTTTGAGTGGTCAGCTTTATTGGATCCTAAAAAAGGTATTCAGTTAGATGTGCATAATAGATAGAATATAAAAACATATAAAATACCAAACTGAGACGGATGTTGAAATGAATAATACTACAGATGACTACACTAAATTAAAGGTTATTGGTAACAATCCAAAACCTAAGCAATGCTCAATCAACATAATATAGATAAAATATTCCTCTACAAATTTCAAAAGAATGTTAAGTAAAAACTAGAACGTAAACTGCAAAAAGATATGAAGTAAAACATAATAACATTTGAGAAGAAGAAATAATTGTGATAAGTCATAAAAGATAGTGAGTCCACTAGTATCATGTGATAAATGTAAAATTTTAAATAAAGAAAAAACTATTAATACAATCATAAATTTCTTCTTTTTAATATAGTAGACATTATCACTGTACATAAAATATTCTGAATCCATATTGGTAATAACAATTAACAATTATTGAATTAAAACATACATAGGTTTGAAACATTTAACATTAAGTCTACGAAAAAAACATTAAATGAAATCAGACCTTTTGAATAAATTTAATATTTGTTATGGTTAAAACTGGAAACTAATAATAAAGAAAAGTAGTAAAAAAAAAAGATTTGATTCGAAATGTCAAGTTGCAAGAATGGCAATACCAAGATTTAGGTGTTTATTGAACATTCATTTAGATCAACAGCTATCTCAATTTATACGCTTCTATTATGTTACAGTCAAAAATATCAAATAACTATTACACGTACCATACATTAAAAAATTGATGTTTATCAGTAAGTTCTCGTTCATTGTTGATCTAGGATGTTAACAGCTTCACAAGATGAATAAGTGCGTCTTCAGTTATCATCATACTTTGAGTGGTCAGCTTTATTGCTTCCTAAAAAAGGTATTCAGTTAGATGTGCATAATAGATAGAATATAAAAACATATAAAATACCAAACTGAGACAGATGTTGAAATGAATAATACTACAGATGACTACACTTAATTAAAAGTTATTGGTAACAATCATAACCCTAAGCAATGCTCAATCAACATAATATAGATAAAATATTCCTCTACAATTTCAAATGAACGTTAAGTAAAAACTAAATGTATACTGCAAAAATATATGAAGTAAAACATAATAACATTTGATAAGAAGAAATAATTGTGATAAGTCATAAAAGATAGTGAGTCGACTAGTATCATTTGATAAATGTAATATTTTAAATAAAGAAAAAACTATTAATACAATCATAAATTTCTTCTTTTTAATATAGTAGACATTATCACTGTACATAAAATATTCTGAATCCATATTCTTAATAACAATTAACAATTATTGAATTAAAACATACATAGGTTTGAATCATTTAACATTAAGTCTACGAAAAAAACATCAAATGAAATCAGACCTTTTGAATAAATTTAATATTTGTTATGGTTAAAACTGGAAACTAATAATAAAGAAAAGTATTAAAAAAAAAAGATTTCATTCGAAATGTCAAGTTGCAAGAATGGCAATACAAAGATTTAGGTGTTTATTGAACATTCATTTAGATCAACAGCTATCTCAATTCATACGCTTCTATTATGTTACTGTCAAAAATATCAAATAACTATTACACGTACCATACATTAAAAAATTGATGTTTATCAGTAAGTTCTCGTTCATTGTTGATCTAGGATGTTAACAGCTTCACAAGTTGAATAAGTGCGTCTTCAGTTATCATCATACTTTGAGTGGTCAGCTTTATTGCTTCCTAAAAAAGGTATTCAGTTAGATGTGCATAATAGATAGAATATAAAAACATATAAAATACCAAACTGAGACGGATGTTGAAATGAATAATACTACAGATGACTACACTAAATTAAAGGTTATTGGTAACAATCCAAAACCTAAGCAATGCTCAATCAACATAATATAGATAAAATATTCCTCTACAAATTTCAAAAGAATGTTAAGTAAAAACTAGAACGTAAACTGCAAAAAGATATGAAGTAAAACATAATAACATTTGAGAAGAAGAAATAATTGTGATAAGTCATAAAAGATAGTGAGTCCACTAGTATCATGTGATAAATGTAAAATTTTAAATAAAGAAAAAACTATTAATACAATCATAAATTTCTTCTTTTTAATATAGTAGACATTATCACTGTACATAAAATATTCTGAATCCATATTGGTAATAACAATTAACAATTATTGAATTAAAACATACATAGGTTTGAAACATTTAACATTAAGTCTACGAAAAAAACATTAAATGAAATCAGACCTTTTGAATAAATTTAATATTTGTTATGGTTAAAACTGGAAACTAATAATAAAGAAAAGTAGTAAAAAAAAAAGATTTGATTCGAAATGTCAAGTTGCAAGAATGGCAATACCAAGATTTAGGTGTTTATTGAACATTCATTTAGATCAACAGCTATCTCAATTTATACGCTTCTATTATGTTACAGTCAAAAATATCAAATAACTATTACACGTACCATACATTAAAAAATTGATGTTTATCAGTAAGTTCTCGTTCATTGTTGATCTAGGATGTTAACAGCTTCACAAGATGAATAAGTGCGTCTTCAGTTATCATCATACTTTGAGTGGTCAGCTTTATTGCTTCCTAAAAAAGGTATTCAGTTAGATGTGCATAATAGATAGAATATAAAAACATATAAAATACCAAACTGAGACAGATGTTGAAATGAATAATACTACAGATGACTACACTTAATTAAAAGTTATTGGTAACAATCATAACCCTAAGCAATGCTCAATCAACATAATATAGATAAAATATTCCTCTACAATTTCAAATGAACGTTAAGTAAAAACTAAATGTATACTGCAAAAATATATGAAGTAAAACATAATAACATTTGATAAGAAGAAATAATTGTGATAAGTCATAAAAGATAGTGAGTCCACTAGTATCATTTGATAAATGTAATATTTTAAATAAAGAAAAAACTATTAATACAATCATAAATTTCTTCTTTTTAATATAGTAGACATTATCACTGTACATAAAATATTCTGAATCCATATTGCTAACAACAATTAACAATTATTGAATTAAAACATACATAGGTTTGAAACATTTAACATTAAGTCTACGAAAAAAACATCAAATGAAATCAGACCTTTTGAATAAATTTAATATTTGTTATGGTTAAAACTGGAAACTAATAATAAAGAAAAGTAGTAAAAAAAAAAGATTTCATTCGAAATGTCAAGTTGCAAGAATGGCAATACCAAGATTTAGGTGTTTATTGAACATTCATTTAGATCAACAGCTATCTCAATTTATACGCTTCTATTATGTTACAGTCTAAAATATCAAATAACAATTACACGTACCATACATTAAAAAATTGATGTTTATCAGTAAGTTCTCGTTCATTGTTGATCTAGGATGTTAACAGCTTTACAAGTTGAATAAGTGCGTCTTCAGTTATCATCATACTTTGAGTGGTCAGCTTTATTGCTTCCTAAAAAAGGTATTCAGTTAGATGTGCATAATAGATAGAATATAAAAACATATAAAATACCAAACTGAGACAGATGTTGAAATGAATAATACTACAGATGACTACACTAAATTAAAAGTTATTGGTAACAATCAAAAACCTAAGCAATGCTCAATCAACATAATATAGATAAAATATTCCTCTACAAATTTCAAAAGAATGTTAAGTAAAAACTAGAACGTAAACTGCAAAAAGATATGATGTAAAACATAATAACATTTGAGAAGAAGAAATAATTGTGATAAGTCATAAAAGATAGTGAGTCCACTAGTATCATGTGATAAATGTAAAATTTTAAATAAAGAAAAAACTATTAATACAATCATAAATTTCTTCTTTTTAATATAGTAGACATTATCACTGTACATAAAATATTCTGAATCCATATTGCTAATAACAATTAACAATTATTGAATTAAAACATACATAGGTTTGAAACATTTAACATTAAGTCTACGAAAAAAACATCAAATGAAATCAGACCTTTTAAATAAATTTAATATTTGTTATGGTTAAAACTGGAAACTAATAATAAAGAAAAGAAGTAAAAAAAAAAGATTTCATTCGAAATGTCAAGTTGCAAGAATGGCAATACCAAGATTTGTGTGTTTATTGAACATTCATTTAGATCAACAGCTATCTCAATTCATACGCTTCTATTATGTTACTGTCAAAAGTATCAAATAAATATTACACGTACCATACATTAAAAAATTGATGTTTATCAGTAAGTTCTAGTTCATTGTTGATCTAGGATGTTAACAGCTTCACAAGTTGAATAAGTGCGTCTTCAGTTATCATCATACTTTGAGTGGTCAGCTTTATTGGATCCTAAAAAAGGTATTCAGTTAGATGTGCATAATAGATAGAATATAAAAACATATAAAATACCAAACTGAGACAGATGTTGAAATGAATAATACTACAGATGACTACACTTAATTAAAAGTTATTGGTAACAATCATAACCCTAAGCAATGCTCAATCAACATAATATAGATAAAATATTCCTCTACAATTTCAAATGAACGTTAAGTAAAAACTAAATGTATACTGCAAAAATATATGAAGTAAAACATAATAACATTTGATAAGAAGAAATAATTGTGATAAGTCATAAAAGATAGTGAGTCCACTAGTATCATTTGATAAATGTAATATTTTAAATAAAGAAAAAACTATTAATACAATCATAAATTTCTTCTTTTTAATATAGTAGACATTATCACTGTACATAAAATATTCTGAATCCATATTGGTAATAACAATTAACAATTATTGAATTAAAACATACATAGGTTTGAAACATTTAACATTAGGTCTACGAAAAAAACATCAAATGAAATCAGACCTTTTGAATAAATTTAATATTTGTTATGGTTAAAACTGGAAACTAATAATAAAGAAAAGTAGTAAAAAAAAAAGATTTGATTCGAAATGTCAAGTTGCAAGAATGGCAATACCAAGATTTAGGTGTTTATTGAACATTCATTTAGATCAACAGCAATCTCAATTTATACGCTTCTATTATGTTACAGTCTAAAATATCAAATAACTATTACACGTACCATACATTAAAAAATTGATGTTTATCAGTAAGTTCTCGTTCATTGTTGATCTAGGATGTTAACAGCTTCACAAGTTGAATAAGTGCGTCTTCAGTTATCATCATACTTTGAGTGGTCAGCTTTATTGCTTCCTAAAAAAGGTATTCAGTTAGATGTGCATAATAGATAGAATATAAAAACATATAAAATACCAAACTGAGACAGATGTTGAAATGAATAATACTACAGATGACTACACTAAATTAAAAGTTATTGGTAACAATCAAAAACCTAAGCAATGCTCAATCAACATAATATAGATAAAATATTCCTCTACAAATTTCAAAAGAATGTTAAGTAAAAACTAAATGTATACTGCAAAAATATATGAAGTAAAACATAATAACATTTGATAAGAAGAAATAATTGTGATAAGTCATAAAAGATAGTGAGTCGACTAGTATCATTTGATAAATGTAATATTTTAAATAAAGAAAAAACTATTAATACAATCATAAATTTCTTCTTTTTAATATAGTAGACATTATCACTGTACATAAAATATTCTGAATCCATATTCTTAATAACAATTAACAATTATTGAATTAAAACATACATAGGTTTGAATCATTTAACATTAAGTCTACGAAAAAAACATCAAATGAAATCAGACCTTTTGAATAAATTTAATATTTGTTATGGTTAAAACTGGAAACTAATAATAAAGAAAAGTATTAAAAAAAAAAGATTTCATTCGAAATGTCAAGTTGCAAGAATGGCAATACAAAGATTTAGGTGTTTATTGAACATTCATTTAGATCAACAGCTATCTCAATTCATACGCTTCTATTATGTTACTGTCAAAAATATCAAATAACTATTACACGTACCATACATTAAAAAATTGATGTTTATCAGTAAGTTCTCGTTCATTGTTGATCTAGGATGTTAACAGCTTCACAAGTTGAATAAGTGCGTCTTCAGTTATCATCATACTTTGAGTGGTCAGCTTTATTGCTTCCTAAAAAAGGTATTCAGTTAGATGTGCATAATAGATAGAATATAAAAACATATAAAATACCAAACTGAGACGGATGTTGAAATGAATAATACTACAGATGACTACACTAAATTAAAGGTTATTGGTAACAATCCAAAACCTAAGCAATGCTCAATCAACATAATATAGATAAAATATTCCTCTACAAATTTCAAAAGAATGTTAAGTAAAAACTAGAACGTAAACTGCAAAAAGATATGAAGTAAAACATAATAACATTTGAGAAGAAGAAATAATTGTGATAAGTCATAAAAGATAGTGAGTCCACTAGTATCATGTGATAAATGTAAAATTTTAAATAAAGAAAAAACTATTAATACAATCATAAATTTCTTCTTTTTAATATAGTAGACATTATCACTGTACATAAAATATTCTGAATCCATATTGGTAATAACAATTAACAATTATTGAATTAAAACATACATAGGTTTGAAACATTTAACATTAAGTCTACGAAAAAAACATTAAATGAAATCAGACCTTTTGAATAAATTTAATATTTGTTATGGTTAAAACTGGAAACTAATAATAAAGAAAAGTAGTAAAAAAAAAAGATTTGATTCGAAATGTCAAGTTGCAAGAATGGCAATACCAAGATTTAGGTGTTTATTGAACATTCATTTAGATCAACAGCTATCTCAATTTATACGCTTCTATTATGTTACAGTCAAAAATATCAAATAACTATTACACGTACCATACATTAAAAAATTGATGTTTATCAGTAAGTTCTCGTTCATTGTTGATCTAGGATGTTAACAGCTTCACAAGATGAATAAGTGCGTCTTCAGTTATCATCATACTTTGAGTGGTCAGCTTTATTGCTTCCTAAAAAAGGTATTCAGTTAGATGTGCATAATAGATAGAATATAAAAACATATAAAATACCAAACTGAGACAGATGTTGAAATGAATAATACTACAGATGACTACACTTAATTAAAAGTTATTGGTAACAATCATAACCCTAAGCAATGCTCAATCAACATAATATAGATAAAATATTCCTCTACAATTTCAAATGAACGTTAAGTAAAAACTAAATGTATACTGCAAAAATATATGAAGTAAAACATAATAACATTTGATAAGAAGAAATAATTGTGATAAGTCATAAAAGATAGTGAGTCGACTAGTATCATTTGATAAATGTAATATTTTAAATAAAGAAAAAACTATTAATACAATCATAAATTTCTTCTTTTTAATATAGTAGACATTATCACTGTACATAAAATATTCTGAATCCATATTGCTAATAACAATTAACAATTATTGAATTAAAACATACATAGGTTTGAAACATTTAACATTAAGTCTACGAAAAAAACATCAAATGAAATCAGACCTTTTGAATAAATTTAATATTTGTTATGGTTAAAACTGGAAACTAATAATAAAGAAAAGTAGTAAAAAAAAAAGATTTCATTCGAAATGTCAAGTTGCAAGAATGGCAATACCAAGATTTAGGTGTTTATTGAACATTCATTTAGATCAACAGCTATCTCAATTCATACGCTTCTATTATGTTACTGTCAAAAATATCAAATAACTATTACACGTACCATACATTAAAAAATTGATGTTTATCAGTAAGTTCTAGTTCATTGTTGATCTAGGATGTTAACAGCTTCACAAGTTGAATAAGTGCGTCTTCAGTTATCATCATACTTTGAGTGGTAAGCTTTATTGCTTCCTAAAAAATGTATTCAGTTAGATGTGCATAATCGATAAATTATAAAATATTAAAAAATACCAAACTGAGACAGATGTTGAAATGAATAATACTACAGATGACTACACTAAATTAAAAGTTATTGGTAACAATCAAAAACCTAAGCAATGCTCAATCAACATAATATAGATAAAATATTCCTCTACAAATTTCAAAAGAATGTTAAGTAAAAACTAGAACGTAAACTGCAAAAAGATATGATGTAAAACATAATAACATTTGAGAAGAAGAAATAATTGTGATAAGTCATAAAAGATAGTGAGTCCACTAGTATCATGTGATAAATGTAAAATTTTAAATAAAGAAAAAACTATTAATACAATCATAAATTTCTTCTTTTTAATATAGTAGACATTATCACTGTACATAAAATATTCTGAATCCATATTGCTAATAACAATTAACAATTATTGAATTAAAACATACATAGGTTTGAAACATTTAACATTAAGTCTACGAAAAAAACATCAAATGAAATCAGACCTTTTAAATAAATTTAATATTTGTTATGGTTAAAACTGGAAACTAATAATAAAGAAAAGAAGTAAAAAAAAAAGATTTCATTCGAAATGTCAAGTTGCAAGAATGGCAATACCAAGATTTGTGTGTTTATTGAACATTCATTTAGATCAACAGCTATCTCAATTCATACGCTTCTATTATGTTACTGTCAAAAGTATCAAATAAATATTACACGTACCATACATTAAAAAATTGATGTTTATCAGTAAGTTCTAGTTCATTGTTGATCTAGGATGTTAACAGCTTCACAAGTTGAATAAGTGCGTCTTCAGTTATCATCATACTTTGAGTGGTCAGCTTTATTGGATCCTAAAAAAGGTATTCAGTTAGATGTGCATAATAGATAGAATATAAAAACATATAAAATACCAAACTGAGACAGATGTTGAAATGAATAATACTACAGATGACTACACTTAATTAAAAGTTATTGGTAACAATCATAACCCTAAGCAATGCTCAATCAACATAATATAGATAAAATATTCCTCTACAATTTCAAATGAACGTTAAGTAAAAACTAAATGTATACTGCAAAAATATATGAAGTAAAACATAATAACATTTGATAAGAAGAAATAATTGTGATAAGTCATAAAAGATAGTGAGTCCACTAGTATCATTTGATAAATGTAATATTTTAAATAAAGAAAAAACTATTAATACAATCATAAATTTCTTCTTTTTAATATAGTAGACATTATCACTGTACATAAAATATTCTGAATCCATATTGGTAATAACAATTAACAATTATTGAATTAAAACATACATAGGTTTGAAACATTTAACATTAGGTCTACGAAAAAAACATCAAATGAAATCAGACCTTTTGAATAAATTTAATATTTGTTATGGTTAAAACTGGAAACTAATAATAAAGAAAAGTAGTAAAAAAAAAAGATTTGATTCGAAATGTCAAGTTGCAAGAATGGCAATACCAAGATTTAGGTGTTTATTGAACATTCATTTAGATCAACAGCAATCTCAATTTATACGCTTCTATTATGTTACAGTCTAAAATATCAAATAACTATTACACGTACCATACATTAAAAAATTGATGTTTATCAGTAAGTTCTCGTTCATTGTTGATCTAGGATGTTAACAGCTTCACAAGTTGAATAAGTGCGTCTTCAGTTATCATCATACTTTGAGTGGTCAGCTTTATTGCTTCCTAAAAAAGGTATTCAGTTAGATGTGCATAATAGATAGAATATAAAAACATATAAAATACCAAACTGAGACAGATGTTGAAATGAATAATACTACAGATGACTACACTAAATTAAAAGTTATTGGTAACAATCAAAAACCTAAGCAATGCTCAATCAACATAATATAGATAAAATATTCCTCTACAAATTTCAAAAGAATGTTAAGTAAAAACTAGAACGTAAACTGCAAAAAGATATGATGTAAAACATAATAACATTTGAGAAGAAGAAATAATTGTGATAAGTCATAAAAGATAGTGAGTCCACTAGTATCATGTGATAAATGTAAAATTTTAAATAAAGAAAAAACTATTAATACAATCATAAATTTCTTCTTTTTAATATAGTAGACATTATCACTGTACATAAAATATTCTGAATCCATATTGGTAATAACAATTAACAATTATTGAATTAAAACATACATAGGTTTGAAACATTTAACATTAAGTCTACGAAAAAAACATTAAATGAAATCAGACCTTTTGAATAAATTTAATATTTGTTATGGTTAAAACTGGAAACTAATAATAAAGAAAAGTAGTAAAAAAAAAAGATTTCATTCGAAATGTCAAGTTGCAAGAATGGCAATACCAAGATTTAGGTGTTTATTGAACATTCATTTAGATCAACAGCTATCTCAATTCATACGCTTCTATTATGTTACTGTCAAAAATATCAAATAACTATTACACGTACCATATATTAAAAAATTGATGTTTATCAGTAAGTTCTCGTTCATTGTTGATCTAGGATGTTAACAGCTTCACAAGTTGAATAAGTGCGTCTTCAGTTATCATCATACTTTGAGTGGTCAGCTTTATTGGATCCTAAAAAAGGTATTCAGTTAGATGTGCATAATAGATAGAATATAAAAACATATAAAATACCAAACTGAGACAGATGTTGAAATGAATAATACTACAGATGACTACACTAAATTAAAAGTTATTGGTAACAATCAAAAACCTAAGCAATGCTCAATCAACATAATATAGATAAAATATTCCTCTACAATATCAAATGAACGTTAAGTAAAAACTAAATGTATACTGCAAAAATATATGAAGTAAAACATAATAACATTTGATAAGAAGAAATAATTGTGATAAGTCATAAAAGATAGTGAGTCCACTAGTATCATTTGATAAATGTAAAATTTTAAATAAAGAAAAAACTATTAATACAATCATAAATTTCTTCTTTTTAATATAGTAGACATTATCACTGTACATAAAATATTCTGAATCCATATTGGTAATAACAATTAACAATTATTGAATTAAAACATACATAGGTTTGAAACATTTAACATTAAGTCTACGAAAAAAACATTAAATGAAATCAGACCTTTTGAATAAATTTAATATTTGTTATGGTTAAAACTGGAAACTAATAATAAAGAAAAGTAGTAAAAAAAAAAGATTTGATTCGAAATGTCAAGTTGCAAGAATGGCAATACCAAGATTTAGGTGTTTATTGAACATTCATTTAGATCAACAGCTATCTCAATTTATACGCTTCTATTATGTTACAGTCTAAAATATCAAATAACTATTACACGTACCATACATTAAAAAATTGATGTTTATCAGTAAGTTCTCGTTCATTGTTGATCTAGGATGTTAACAGCTTCACAAGTTGAATAAGTGCGTCTTCAGTTATCATCATACTTTGAGTGGTCAGCTTTATTGCTTCCTAAAAAAGGTATTCAGTTAGATGTGCATAATAGATAGAATATAAAAACATATAAAATACCAAACTGAGACAGATGTTGAAATGAATAATACTACAGATGACTACACTAAATTAAAAGTTATTGGTAACAATCAAAAACCTAAGCAATGCTCAATCAACATAATATAGATAAAATATTCCTCTACAAATTTCAAAAGAATGTTAAGTAAAAACTAGAACGTAAACTGCAAAAAGATATGATGTAAAACATAATAACATTTGAGAAGAAGAAATAATTGTGATAAGTCATAAAAGATAGTGAGTCCACTAGTATCATGTGATAAATGTAAAATTTTAAATAAAGAAAAAACTATTAATACAATCATAAATTTCTTCTTTTTAATATAGTAGACATTATCACTGTACATAAAATATTCTGAATCCATATTGCTAATAACAATTAACAATTATTGAATTAAAACATACATAGGTTTGAAACATTTAACATTAAGTCTACGAAAAAAACATCAAATGAAATCAGACCTTTTAAATAAATTTAATATTTGTTATGGTTAAAACTGGAAACTAATAATAAAGAAAAGAAGTAAAAAAAAAAGATTTCATTCGAAATGTCAAGTTGCAAGAATGGCAATACCAAGATTTGTGTGTTTATTGAACATTCATTTAGATCAACAGCTATCTCAATTCATACGCTTCTATTATGTTACTGTCAAAAGTATCAAATAAATATTACACGTACCATACATTAAAAAATTGATGTTTATCAGTAAGTTCTAGTTCATTGTTGATCTAGGATGTTAACAGCTTCACAAGTTGAATAAGTGCGTCTTCAGTTATCATCATACTTTGAGTGGTCAGCTTTATTGGATCCTAAAAAAGGTATTCAGTTAGATGTGCATAATAGATAGAATATAAAAACATATAAAATACCAAACTGAGACAGATGTTGAAATGAATAATACTACAGATGACTACACTTAATTAAAAGTTATTGGTAACAATCATAACCCTAAGCAATGCTCAATCAACATAATATAGATAAAATATTCCTCTACAATTTCAAATGAACGTTAAGTAAAAACTAAATGTATACTGCAAAAATATATGAAGTAAAACATAATAACATTTGATAAGAAGAAATAATTGTGATAAGTCATAAAAGATAGTGAGTCCACTAGTATCATTTGATAAATGTAATATTTTAAATAAAGAAAAAACTATTAATACAATCATAAATTTCTTCTTTTTAATATAGTAGACATTATCACTGTACATAAAATATTCTGAATCCATATTGCTAATAACAATTAACAATTATTGAATTAAAACATACATAGGTTTGAAACATTTAACATTAAGTCTACGAAAAAAACATCAAATGAAATCAGACCTTTTGAATAAATTTAATATTTGTTATGGTTAAAACTGGAAACTAATAATAAAGAAAAGTAGTAAAAAAAAAAGATTTCATTCGAAATGTCAAGTTGCAAGAATGGCAATACCAAGATTTAGGTGTTTATTGAACATTCATTTAGATCAACAGCTATCTCAATTTATACGCTTCTATTATGTTACAGTCTAAAATATCAAATAACAATTACACGTACCATACATTAAAAAATTGATGTTTATCAGTAAGTTCTCGTTCATTGTTGATCTAGGATGTTAACAGCTTTACAAGTTGAATAAGTGCGTCTTCAGTTATCATCATACTTTGAGTGGTCAGCTTTATTGCTTCCTAAAAAAGGTATTCAGTTAGATGTGCATAATAGATAGAATATAAAAACATATAAAATACCAAACTGAGACAGATGTTGAAATGAATAATACTACAGATGACTACACTAAATTAAAAGTTATTGGTAACAATCAAAAACCTAAGCAATGCTCAATCAACATAATATAGATAAAATATTCCTCTACAAATTTCAAAAGAATGTTAAGTAAAAACTAGAACGTAAACTGCAAAAAGATATGATGTAAAACATAATAACATTTGAGAAGAAGAAATAATTGTGATAAGTCATAAAAGATAGTGAGTCCACTAGTATCATGTGATAAATGTAAAATTTTAAATAAAGAAAAAACTATTAATACAATCATAAATTTCTTCTTTTTAATATAGTAGACATTATCACTGTACATAAAATATTCTGAATCCATATTGCTAATAACAATTAACAATTATTGAATTAAAACATACATAGGTTTGAAACATTTAACATTAAGTCTACGAAAAAAACATCAAATGAAATCAGACCTTTTAAATAAATTTAATATTTGTTATGGTTAAAACTGGAAACTAATAATAAAGAAAAGAAGTAAAAAAAAAAGATTTCATTCGAAATGTCAAGTTGCAAGAATGGCAATACCAAGATTTGTGTGTTTATTGAACATTCATTTAGATCAACAGCTATCTCAATTCATACGCTTCTATTATGTTACTGTCAAAAGTATCAAATAAATATTACACGTACCATACATTAAAAAATTGATGTTTATCAGTAAGTTCTAGTTCATTGTTGATCTAGGATGTTAACAGCTTCACAAGTTGAATAAGTGCGTCTTCAGTTATCATCATACTTTCAGTGGTCAGCTTTATTGGATCCTAAAAAAGGTATTCAGTTAGATGTGCATAATAGATAGAATATAAAAACATATAAAATACCAAACTGAGACAGATGTTGAAATGAATAATACTACAGATGACTACACTTAATTAAAAGTTATTGGTAACAATCATAACCCTAAGCAATGCTCAATCAACATAATATAGATAAAATATTCCTCTACAATTTCAAATGAACGTTAAGTAAAAACTAAATGTATACTGCAAAAATATATGAAGTAAAACATAATAACATTTGATAAGAAGAAATAATTGTGATAAGTCATAAAAGATAGTGAGTCCACTAGTATCATTTGATAAATGTAATATTTTAAATAAAGAAAAAACTATTAATACAATCATAAATTTCTTCTTTTTAATATAGTAGACATTATCACTGTACATAAAATATTCTGAATCCATATTGGTAATAACAATTAACAATTATTGAATTAAAACATACATAGGATTGAAACATTTAACATTAGGTCTACGAAAAAAACATCAAATGAAATCAGACCTTTTGAATAAATTTAATATTTGTTATGGTTAAAACTGGAAACTAATAATAAAGAAAAGTAGTAAAAAAAAAAGATTTGATTCGAAATGTCAAGTTGCAAGAATGGCAATACCAAGATTTAGGTGTTTATTGAACATTCATTTAGATCAACAGCAATCTCAATTTATACGCTTCTATTATGTTACAGTCTAAAATATCAAATAACTATTACACGTACCATACATTAAAAAATTGATGTTTATCAGTAAGTTCTCGTTCATTGTTGATCTAGGATGTTAACAGCTTCACAAGTTGAATAAGTGCGTCTTCAGTTATCATCATACTTTGAGTGGTCAGCTTTATTGCTTCCTAAAAAAGGTATTCAGTTAGATGTGCATAATAGATAGAATATAAAAACATATAAAATACCAAACTGAGACAGATGTTGAAATGAATAATACTACAGATGACTACACTAAATTAAAAATTATTGGTAACAATCAAAAACCTAAGCAATGCTCAATCAACATAATATAGATAAAATATTCCTCTACAAATTTCAAAAGAATGTTAAGTAAAAACTAGAACGTAAACTGCAAAAAGATATGATGTAAAACATAATAACATTTGAGAAGAAGAAATAATTGTGATAAGTCATAAAAGATAGTGAGTCCACTAGTATCATGTGATAAATGTAAAATTTTAAATAAAGAAAAAACTATTAATACAATCATAAATTTCTTCTTTTTAATATAGTAGACATTATCACTGTACATAAAATATTCTGAATCCATATTGGTAATAACAATTAACAATTATTGAATTAAAACATACATAGGTTTGAAACATTTAACATTAAGTCTACGAAAAAAACATTAAATGAAATCAGACCTTTTGAATAAATTTAATATTTGTTATGGTTAAAACTGGAAACTAATAATAAAGAAAAGTAGTAAAAAAAAAAGATTTCATTCGAAATGTCAAGTTGCAAGAATGGCAATACCAAGATTTAGGTGTTTATTGAACATTCATTTAGATCAACAGCTATCTCAATTCATACGCTTCTATTATGTTACTGTCAAAAATATCAAATAACTATTACACGTACCATATATTAAAAAATTGATGTTTATCAGTAAGTTCTCGTTCATTGTTGATCTAGGATGTTAACAGCTTCACAAGTTGAATAAGTGCGTCTTCAGTTATCATCATACTTTGAGTGGTCAGCTTTATTGGATCCTAAAAAAGGTATTCAGTTAGATGTGCATAATAGATAGAATATAAAAACATATAAAATACCAAACTGAGACAGATGTTGAAATGAATAATACTACAGATGACTACACTAAATTAAAAGTTATTGGTAACAATCAAAAACCTAAGCAATGCTCAATCAACATAATATAGATAAAATATTCCTCTACAAATTTCAAAAGAATGTTAAGTAAAAACTAGAACGTAAACTGCAAAAAGATATGATGTAAAACATAATAACATTTGAGAAGAAGAAATAATTGTGATAAGTCATAAAAGATAGTGAGTCCACTAGTATCATGTGATAAATGTAAAATTTTAAATAAAGAAAAAACTATTAATACAATCATAAATTTCTTCTTTTTAATATAGTAGACATTATCACTGTACATAAAATATTCTGAATCCATATTGGTAATAACAATTAACAATTATTGAATTAAAACATACATAGGTTTGAAACATTTAACATTAAGTCTACGAAAAAAACATTAAATGAAATCAGACCTTTTGAATAAATTTAATATTTGTTATGGTTAAAACTGGAAACTAATAATAAAGAAAAGTAGTAAAAAAAAAAGATTTCATTCGAAATGTCAAGTTGCAAGAATGGCAATACCAAGATTTAGGTGTTTATTGAACATTCATTTAGATCAACAGCTATCTCAATTCATACGCTTCTATTATGTTACTGTCAAAAATATCAAATAACTATTACACGTACCATATATTAAAAAATTGATGTTTATCAGTAAGTTCTCGTTCATTGTTGATCTAGGATGTTAACAGCTTCACAAGTTGAATAAGTGCGTCTTCAGTTATCATCATACTTTGAGTGGTCAGCTTTATTGGATCCTAAAAAAGGTATTCAGTTAGATGTGCATAATAGATAGAATATAAAAACATATAAAATACCAAACTGAGACAGATGTTGAAATGAATAATACTACAGATGACTACACTAAATTAAAAGTTATTGGTAACAATCAAAAACCTAAGCAATGCTCAATCAACATAATATAGATAAAATATTCCTCTACAAATTTCAAAAGAATGTTAAGTAAAAACTAGAACGTAAACTGCAAAAAGATATGATGTAAAACATAATAACATTTGAGAAGAAGAAATAATTGTGATAAGTCATAAAAGATAGTGAGTCCACTAGTATCATGTGATAAATGTAAAATTTTAAATAAAGAAAAAACTATTAATACAATCATAAATTTCTTCTTTTTAATATAGTAGACATTATCACTGTACATAAAATATTCTGAATCCATATTGCTAATAACAATTAACAATTATTGAATTAAAACATACATAGGTTTGAAACATTTAACATTAAGTCTACGAAAAAAACATCAAATGAAATCAGACCTTTTAAATAAATTTAATATTTGTTATGGTTAAAACTGGAAACTAATAATAAAGAAAAGAAGTAAAAAAAAAAGATTTCATTCGAAATGTCAAGTTGCAAGAATGGCAATACCAAGATTTGTGTGTTTATTGAACATTCATTTAGATCAACAGCTATCTCAATTCATACGCTTCTATTATGTTACTGTCAAAAGTATCAAATAAATATTACACGTACCATACATTAAAAAATTGATGTTTATCAGTAAGTTCTAGTTCATTGTTGATCTAGGATGTTAACAGCTTCACAAGTTGAATAAGTGCGTCTTCAGTTATCATCATACTTTGAGTGGTCAGCTTTATTGGATCCTAAAAAAGGTATTCAGTTAGATGTGCATAATAGATAGAATATAAAAACATATAAAATACCAAACTGAGACAGATGTTGAAATGAATAATACTACAGATGACTACACTAAATTAAAAGTTATTGGTAACAATCAAAAACCTAAGCAATGCTCAATCAACATAATATAGATAAAATATTCCTCTACAAATTTCAAAAGAATGTTAAGTAAAAACTAGAACGTAAACTGCAAAAAGATATGATGTAAAACATAATAACATTTGAGAAGAAGAAATAATTGTGATAAGTCATAAAAGATAGTGAGTCCACTAGTATCATGTGATAAATGTAAAATTTTAAATAAAGAAAAAACTATTAATACAATCATAAATTTCTTCTTTTTAATATAGTAGACATTATCACTGTACATAAAATATTCTGAATCCATATTGGTAATAACAATTAACAATTATTGAATTAAAACATACATAGGTTTGAAACATTTAACATTAAGTCTACGAAAAAAACATCAAATGAAATCAGACCTTTTAAATAAATTTAATATTTGTTATGGTTAAAACTGGAAACTAATAATAAAGAAAAGAAGTAAAAAAAAAAGATTTCATTCGAAATGTCAAGTTGCAAGAATGGCAATACCAAGATTTGTGTGTTTATTGAACATTCATTTAGATCAACAGCTATCTCAATTCATACGCTTCTATTATGTTACTGTCAAAAGTATCAAATAAATATTACACGTACCATACATTAAAAAATTGATGTTTATCAGTAAGTTCTAGTTCATTGTTGATCTAGGATGTTAACAGCTTCACAAGTTGAATAAGTGCGTCTTCAGTTATCATCATACTTTGAGTGGTCAGCTTTATTGGATCCTAAAAAAGGTATTCAGTTAGATGTGCATAATAGATAGAATATAAAAACATATAAAATACCAAACTGAGACAGATGTTGAAATGAATAATACTACAGATGACTACACTTAATTAAAAGTTATTGGTAACAATCATAACCCTAAGCAATGCTCAATCAACATAATATAGATAAAATATTCCTCTACAATTTCAAATGAACGTTAAGTAAAAACTAAATGTATACTGCAAAAATATATGAAGTAAAACATAATAACATTTGATAAGAAGAAATAATTGTGATAAGTCATAAAAGATAGTGAGTCCACTAGTATCATTTGATAAATGTAATATTTTAAATAAAGAAAAAACTATTAATACAATCATAAATTTCTTCTTTTTAATATAGTAGACATTATCACTGTACATAAAATATTCTGAATCCATATTGCTAATAACAATTAACAATTATTGAATTAAAACATACATAGGTTTGAAACATTTAACATTAAGTCTACGAAAAAAACATCAAATGAAATCAGACCTTTTGAATAAATTTAATATTTGTTATGGTTAAAACTGGAAACTAATAATAAAGAAAAGTAGTAAAAAAAAAAGATTTCATTCGAAATGTCAAGTTGCAAGAATGGCAATACCAAGATTTAGGTGTTTATTGAACATTCATTTAGATCAACAGCTATCTCAATTCATACGCTTCTATTATGTTACTGTCAAAAATATCAAATAACTATTACACGTACCATATATTAAAAAATTGATGTTTATCAGTAAGTTCTCGTTCATTGTTGATCTAGGATGTTAACAGCTTCACAAGTTGAATAAGTGCGTCTTCAGTTATCATCATACTTTGAGTGGTCAGCTTTATTGGATCCTAAAAAAGGTATTCAGTTAGATGTGCATAATAGATAGAATATAAAAACATATAAAATACCAAACTGAGACGGATGTTGAAATGAATAATACTACAGATGACTACACTAAATTAAAGGTTATTGGTAACAATCCAAAACCTAAGCAATGCTCAATCAACATAATATAGATAAAATATTCCTCTACAAATTTCAAAAGAATGTTAAGTAAAAACTAGAACGTAAACTGCAAAAAGATATGAAGTAAAACATAATAACATTTGAGAAGAAGAAATAATTGTGATAAGTCATAAAAGATAGTGAGTCCACTAGTATCATGTGATAAATGTAAAATTTTAAATAAAGAAAAAACTATTAATACAATCATAAATTTCTTCTTTTTAATATAGTAGACATTATCACTGTACATAAAATATTCTGAATCCATATTGGTAATAACAATTAACAATTATTGAATTAAAACATACATAGGTTTGAAACATTTAACATTAAGTCTACGAAAAAAACATTAAATGAAATCAGACCTTTTGAATAAATTTAATATTTGTTATGGTTAAAACTGGAAACTAATAATAAAGAAAAGTAGTAAAAAAAAAAGATTTGATTCGAAATGTCAAGTTGCAAGAATGGCAATACCAAGATTTAGGTGTTTATTGAACATTCATTTAGATCAACAGCTATCTCAATTTATACGCTTCTATTATGTTACAGTCAAAAATATCAAATAACTATTACACGTACCATACATTAAAAAATTGATGTTTATCAGTAAGTTCTCGTTCATTGTTGATCTAGGATGTTAACAGCTTCACAAGTTGAATAAGTGCGTCTTCAGTTATCATCATACTTTGAGTGGTCAGCTTTATTGGATCCTAAAAAAGGTATTCAGTTAGATGTGCATAATAGATAGAATATAAAAACATATAAAATACCAAACTGAGACAGATGTTGAAATGAATAATACTACAGATGACTACACTTAATTAAAAGTTATTGGTAACAATCATAACCCTAAGCAATGCTCAATCAACATAATATAGATAAAATATTCCTCTACAATATCAAATGAACGTTAAGTAAAAACTAAATGTACACTGCAAAAATATATGAAGTAAAACATAATAACATTTGATAAGAAGAAATAATTGTGATAAGTCATAAAAGATAGTGAGTCCACTAGTATCATTTGATAAATGTAAAATTTTAAATAAAGAAAAAACTATTAATACAATCATAAATTTCTTCTTTTTAATATAGTAGTCATTATCACTGTACATAAAATATTCTGAATCCATATTGCTAATAACAATTAACAATTATTGAATTAAAACATACATAGGTTTGAAACATTTAACATTAAGTCTACGAAAAAAACATCAAATGAAATCAGACCTTTTGAATAAATTTAATATTTGTTATGGTTAAAACTGGAAACTAATAATAAAGAAAAGTAGTAAAAAAAAAAGATTTCATTCGAAATGTCAAGTTACAAGAATGGCAATACCAAGATTTAGGTGTTTATTGAACATTCATTTAGATGAACAGCTATCTCAATTCATACGCTTCTATTATGTTACTGTCAAAAATATCAAATAACTATTACACGTACCATACATTAAAAAATTGATGTTTATCAGTAAGTTCTCGTTCATTGTTGATCTAGGATGTTAACAGCTTCACAAGTTGAATAAGTGCGTCTTCAGTTATCATCATACTTTGAGTGGTCAGCTTTATTGGATCCTAAAAAAGGTATTCAGTTAGATGTGCATAATAGATAGAATACAAAAACATATAAAATACCAAACTGAGACGGATGTTGAAATGAATAATACTACAGATGACTACACTTAATTAAAAGTTATTGGTAACAATCCAAATCCTAAGCAATGCTCAATCAACATAATATAGATAAAATATTCCTCTACAAATTTCAAAAGAATGTTAAGTAAAAACTAGAACGTAAACTGCAAAAAGATATGAAGTAAAACATAATAACATTTGATAAGAAGAAATAATTGTGATAAGTCATAAAAGATAGTGAGTCCACTAGTATCATTTGATAAATGTAAAATTTTAAATAAAGAAAAAACTATTAATACAATCATAAATTTCTTCTTTTTAATATAGTAGACATTATCACTGTACATAAAATATTCTGAATCCATATTGCTAATAACAATTAACAATTATTGAATTAAAACATACATAGGTTTGAAACATTTAACATTAAGTCTACGAAAAAAACATCAAATGAAATCAGACCTTTTGAATAAATTTAATATTTGTTATGGTTAAAACTGGAAACTAATAATAAAGAAAAGTAGTAAAAAAAAAAGATTTCATTCGAAATGTCAAGTTGCAAGAATGGCAATACCAAGATTTAGGTGTTTATTGAACATTCATTTAGATCAACAGCTATCTCAATTCATACGCTTCTATTATGTTACTGTCAAAAGTATCAAATAAATATTACACGTACCATACATTAAAAAATTGATGTTTATCAGTAAGTTCTAGTTCATTGTTGATCTAGGATGTTAACAGCTTCACAAGTTGAATAAGTGCGTCTTCAGTTATCATCATACTTTGAGTGGTCAGCTTTATTGGATCCTAAAAAAGGTATTCAGTTAGATGTGCATAATAGATAGAATATAAAAACATATAAAATACCAAACTGAGACAGATGTTGAAATGAATAATACTACAGATGACTACACTTAATTAAAAGTTATTGGTAACAATCATAACCCTAAGCAATGCTCAATCAACATAATATAGATAAAATATTCCTCTACAATATCAAATGAACGTTAAGTAAAAACTAAATGTATACTGCAAAAATATATGAAGTAAAACATAATAACATTTGATAAGAAGAAATAATTGTGATAAGTCATAAAAGATAGTGAGTCCACTAGTATCATTTGATAAATGTAAAATTTTAAATAAAGAAAAAACTATTAATACAATCATAAATTTCTTCTTTTTAATATAGTAGACATTATCACTGTACATAAAATATTCTGAATCCATATTGCTAATAACAATTAACAATTATTGAATTAAAACATACATAGGTTTGAAACATTTAACATTAAGTCTACGAAAAAAACATCAAATGAAATCAGACCTTTTGAATAAATTTAATATTTGTTATGGTTAAAACTGGAAACTAATAATAAAGAAAAGTAGTAAAAAAAAAAGATTTGATTCGAAATGTCAAGTTGCAAGAATGGCAATACCAAGATTTAGGTGTTTATTGAACATTCATTTAGATCAACAGCTATCTCAATTTATACGCTTCTATTATGTTACAGTCAAAAATATCAAATAACTATTACACGTACCATACATTAAAAAATTGATGTTTATCAGTAAGTTCTCGTTCATTGTTGATCTAGGATGTTAACAGCTTCACAAGTTGAATAAGTGCGTCTTCAGTTATCATCATACTTTGAGTGGTCAGCTTTATTGGATCCTAAAAAAGGTATTCAGTTAGATGTGCATAATAGATAGAATATAAAAACATATAAAATACCAAACTGAGACAGATGTTGAAATGAATAATACTACAGATGACTACACTTAATTAAAAGTTATTGGTAACAATCATAACCCTAAGCAATGCTCAATCAACATAATATAGATAAAATATTCCTCTACAATATCAAATGAACGTTAAGTAAAAACTAAATGTACACTGCAAAAATATATGAAGTAAAACATAATAACATTTGATAAGAAGAAATAATTGTGATAAGTCATAAAAGATAGTGAGTCCACTAGTATCATTTGATAAATGTAAAATTTTAAATAAAGAAAAAACTATTAATACAATCATAAATTTCTTCTTTTTAATATAGTAGTCATTATCACTGTACATAAAATATTCTGAATCCATATTGCTAATAACAATTAACAATTATTGAATTAAAACATACATAGGATTGAAACATTTAACATTAAGTCTACGAAAAAAACATCAAATGAAATCAGACCTTTTGAATAAATTTAATATTTGTTATGGTTAAAACTGGAAACTAATAATAAAGAAAAGTAGTAAAAAAAAAAGATTTCATTCGAAATGTCAAGTTACAAGAATGGCAATACCAAGATTTAGGTGTTTATTGAACATTCATTTAGATGAACAGCTATCTCAATTCATACGCTTCTATTATGTTACTGTCAAAAATATCAAATAACTATTACACGTACCATACATTAAAAAATTGATGTTTATCAGTAAGTTCTCGTTCATTGTTGATCTAGGATGTTAACAGCTTCACAAGTTGAATAAGTGCGTCTTCAGTTATCATCATACTTTGAGTGGTCAGCTTTATTGGATCCTAAAAAAGGTATTCAGTTAGATGTGCATAATAGATAGAATACAAAAACATATAAAATACCAAACTGAGACGGATGTTGAAATGAATAATACTACAGATGACTACACTTAATTAAAAGTTATTGGTAACAATCCAAATCCTAAGCAATGCTCAATCAACATAATATAGATAAAATATTCCTCTACAAATTTCAAAAGAATGTTAAGTAAAAACTAGAACGTAAACTGCAAAAAGATATGAAGTAAAACATAATAACATTTGATAAGAAGAAATAATTGTGATAAGTCATAAAAGATAGTGAGTCCACTAGTATCATTTGATAAATGTAAAATTTTAAATAAAGAAAAAACTATTAATACAATCATAAATTTCTTCTTTTTAATATAGTAGACATTATCACTGTACATAAAATATTCTGAATCCATATTGCTAATAACAATTAACAATTATTGAATTAAAACATACATAGGTTTGAAACATTTAACATTAAGTCTACGAAAAAAACATCAAATGAAATCAGACCTTTTGAATAAATTTAATATTTGTTATGGTTAAAACTGGAAACTAATAATAAAGAAAAGTAGTAAAAAAAAAAGATTTCATTCGAAATGTCAAGTTGCAAGAATGGCAATACCAAGATTTAGGTGTTTATTGAACATTCATTTAGATCAACAGCTATCTCAATTTATACGCTTCTATTATGTTACAGTCAAAAATATCAAATAACTATTACACGTACCATACATTAAAAAATTGATGTTTATCAGTAAGTTCTCGTTCATTGTTGATCTAGGATGTTAACAGCTTCACAAGTTGAATAAGTGCGTCTTCAGTTATCATCATACTTTGAGTGGTCAGCTTTATTGCTTCCTAAAAAAGGTATTCAGTTAGATGTGCATAATAGATAGAATATAAAAACATATAAAATACCAAACTGAGACAGATGTTGAAATGTATAATACTACAGATGACTACACTAAATTAAAAGTTATTGGTAACAATCAAAAACCTAAGCAATGCTCAATCAACATAATATAGATAAAATATTCCTCTACAAATTTCAAAAGAATGTTAAGTAAAAACTAGAACGTAAACTGCAAAAAGATATGAAGTAAAACATAATAACATTTGAGAAGAAGAAATAATTGTGATAAGTCATAAAAGATAGTGAGTCCACTAGTATCATGTGATAAATGAAAAATTTTAAATAAAGAAAAAACTATTAATACAATCATAAATTTCTTCTTTTTAATATAGTAGACATTATCACTGTACATAAAATATTCTGAATCCATATTGCTAATAACAGTTAACAATTATTGAATTAAAACATACATAGGTTTGAAACATTTAACATTAAGTCTACGAAAAAAACATCAAATGAAATCAGACCTTTTAAATAAATTTAATATTTGTTATGGTTAAAACTGGAAACTAATAATAAAGAAAAGAAGTAAAAAAAAAAGATTTCATTCGAAATGTCAAGTTGCAAGAATGGCAATACCAAGATTTAGGTGTTTATTGAACATTCATTTAGATCAACAGCTATCTCAATTCATACGCTTCTATTATGTTACTGTCAAAAGTATCAAATAAATATTACACGTACCATACATTAAAAAATTGATGTTTATCAGTAAGTTCTAGTTCATTGTTGATCTAGGATGTTAACAGCTTCACAAGTTGAATAAGTGCGTCTTCAGTTATCATCATACTTTGAGTGGTCAGCTTTATTGGATCCTAAAAAAGGTATTCAGTTAGATGTGCATAATAGATAGAATATAAAAACATATAAAATACCAAACTGAGACAGATGTTGAAATGTATAATACTACAGATGACTACACTAAATTAAAAGTTATTGGTAACAATCAAAAACCTAAGCAATGCTCAATCAACATAATATAGATAAAATATTCCTCTACAAATTTCAAAAGAATGTTAAGTAAAAACTAGAACGTAAACTGCAAAAAGATATGAAGTAAAACATAATAACATTTGAGAAGAAGAAATAATTGTGATAAGTCATAAAAGATAGTGAGTCCACTAGTATCATGTGATAAATGAAAAATTTTAAATAAAGAAAAAACTATTAATACAATCATAAATTTCTTCTTTTTAATATAGTAGACATTATCACTGTACATAAAATATTCTGAATCCATATTGCTAATAACAGTTAACAATTATTGAATTAAAACATACATAGGTTTGAAACATTTAACATTAAGTCTACGAAAAAAACATCAAATGAAATCAGACCTTTTAAATAAATTTAATATTTGTTATGGTTAAAACTGGAAACTAATAATAAAGAAAAGAAGTAAAAAAAAAAGATTTCATTCGAAATGTCAAGTTGCAAGAATGGCAATACCAAGATTTAGGTGTTTATTGAACATTCATTTAGATCAACAGCTATCTCAATTCATACGCTTCTATTATGTTACTGTCAAAAGTATCAAATAAATATTACACGTACCATACATTAAAAAATTGATGTTTATCAGTAAGTTCTAGTTCATTGTTGATCTAGGATGTTAACAGCTTCACAAGTTGAATAAGTGCGTCTTCAGTTATCATCATACTTTGAGTGGTCAGCTTTATTGGATCCTAAAAAAGGTATTCAGTTAGATGTGCATAATAGATAGAATATAAAAACATATAAAATACCAAACTGAGACAGATGTTGAAATGAATAATACTACAGATGACTACACTAAATTAAAAGTTATTGGTAACAATCAAAAACCTAAGCAATGCTCAATCAACATAATATAGATAAAATATTCCTCTACAAATTTCAAAAAAATGTTAAGTAAAAACTAGAACGTAAACTGCAAAAAGATATGAAGTAAAACATAATAACATTTGAGAAGAAGAAATAATTGTGATAAGTCATAAAAGATAGTGAGTCCACTAGTATCATGTGATAAATGTAAAATTTTAAATAAAGAAAAAACTATTAATACAATCATAAATTTCTTCTTTTTAATATAGTAGACATTATCACTGTACATAAAATATTCTGAATCCATATTGCTAATAACAGTTAACAATTATTGAATTAAAACATACATAGGTTTGAAACATTTAACATTAAGTCTACGAAAAAAACATCAAATGAAATCAGACCTTTTAAATAAATTTAATATTTGTTATGGTTAAAACTGGAAACTAATAATAAAGAAAAGTAGTAAAAAAAAAAGATTTCATTCGAAATGTCAAGTTGCAAGAATGGCAATACCAAGATTTAGGTGTTTATTGAACATTCATTTAGATCAACAGCTATCTCAATTTATACGCTTCTATTATGTTACAGTCTAAAATATCAAATAACTATTACACGTACCATACATTAAAAAATTGATGTTTATCAGTAAGTTCTCGTTCATTGTTGATCTAGGATGTTAACAGCTTCACAAGTTGAATAAGTGCGTCTTCAGATATCATCATACTTTGAGTGGTCAGCTTTATTGCTTCCTAAAAAAGGTATTCAGTTAGATGTGCATAATAGATAGAATATAAAAACATATAAAATACCAAACTGAGACAGATGTTGAAATGAATAATACTACAGATGACTACACTAAATTAAAAGTTATTGGTAACAATCCAAAACCTAAGCAATGCTCAATCAACATAATATAGATAAAATATTCCTCTACAAATTTCAAAAGAATGTTAAGTAAAAACTAGAACGTAAACTGCAAAAAGATATGAAGTAAAACATAATAACATTTGAGAAGAAGAAATAATTGTGATAAGTCATAAAAGATAGTGAGTCCACTAGTATCATGTGATAAATGTAAAATTTTAAATAAAGAAAAAACTATTAATACAATCATAAATTTCTTCTTTTTAATATAGTAGACATTATCACTGTACATAAAATATTCTGAATCCATATTGGTAATAACAATTAACAATTATTGAATTAAAACATACATAGGTTTGAAACATTTAACATTAAGTCTACGAAAAAAACATTAAATGAAATCAGACCTTTTGAATAAATTTAATATTTGTTATGGTTAAAACTGGAAACTAATAATAAAGAAAAGTAGTAAAAAAAAAAGATTTCATTCGAAATGTCAAGTTGCAAGAATGGCAATACCAAGATTTAGGTGTTTATTGAACATTCATTTAGATCAACAGCTATCTCAATTCATACGCTTCTATTATGTTACTGTCAAAAATATCAAATAACTATTACACGTACCATACATTAAAAAATTGATGTTTATCAGTAAGTTCTCGTTCATTGTTGATCTAGGATGTTAACAGCTTCACAAGTTGAATAAGTGCGTCTTCAGTTATCATCATACTTTGAGTGGTCAGCTTTATTGCTTCCTAAAAAAGGTATTCAGTTAGATGTGCATAATAGATAGAATATAAAAACATATAAAATACCAAACTGAGACAGATGTTGAAATGAATAATACTACAGATGACTACACTAAATTAAAAGTTATTGGTAACAATCAAAAACCTAAGCAATGCTCAATCAACATAATATAGATAAAATATTCCTCTACAAATTTCAAAAGAATGTTAAGTAAAAACTAGAACGTAAACTGCAAAAAGATATGAAGTAAAACATAATAACATTTGAGAAGAAGAAATAATTGTGATAAGTCATAAAAGATAGTGAGTCCACTAGTATCATGTGATAAATGTAAAATTTTAAATAAAGAAAAAACTATTAATACAATCATAAATTTCTTCTTTTTAATATAGTAGACATTATCACTGTACATAAAATATTCTGAATCCATATTGCTAATAACAGTTAACAATTATTGAATTAAAACATACATAGGTTTGAAACATTTAACATTAAGTCTACGAAAAAAACATCAAATGAAATCAGACCTTTTAAATAAATTTAATATTTGTTATGGTTAAAACTGGAAACTAATAATAAAGAAAAGTAGTAAAAAAAAAAGATTTCATTCGAAATGTCAAGTTGCAAGAATGGCAATACCAAGATTTAGGTGTTTATTGAACATTCATTTAGATCAACAGCTATCTCAATTCATACGCTTCTATTATGTTACTGTCAAAAATATCAAATAACTATTACACGTACCATACATTAAAAAATTGATGTTTATCAGTAAGTTCTCGTTCATTGTTGATCTAGGATGTTAACAGCTTCACAAGTTGAATAAGTGCGTCTTCAATTATCATCATACTTTGAGTGGTCAGCTTTATTGGATCCTAAAAAAGGTATTCAGTTAGATGTGCATAATAGATAGAATATAAAAACATATAAAATACCAAACTGAGACGGATGTTGAAATGAATAATACTACAGATGACTACACTAAATTAAAGGTTATTGGTAACAATCCAAATCCTAAGCAATGCTCAATCAACATAATATAGATAAAATATTCCTCTACAAATTTCAAAAGAATGTTAAGTAAAAACTAGAACGTAAACTGCAAAAAGATATGAAGTAAAACATAATAACATTTGATAAGAAGAAATAATTGTGATAAGTCATAAAAGATAGTGAGTCCACTAGTATCATTTGATAAATGTAAAATTTTAAATAAAGAAAAAACTATTAATACAATCATAAATTTCTTCTTTTTAATATAGTAGACATTATCACTGTACATAAAATATTCTGAATCCATATTGCTAATAACAGTTAACAATTATTGAATTAAAACATACATAGGTTTGAAACATTTAACATTAAGTCTACGAAAAAAACATCAAATGAAATCAGACCTTTTAAATAAATTTAATATTTGTTATGGTTAAAACTGGAAACTAATAATAAAGAAAAGTAGTAAAAAAAAAAGATTTCATTCGAAATGTCAAGTTGCAAGAATGGCAATACCAAGATTTAGGTGTTTATTGAACATTCATTTAGATCAACAGCTATCTCAATTCATACGCTTCTATTATGTTACTGTCAAAAATATCAAATAACTATTACACGTACCATACATTAAAAAATTGATGTTTATCAGTAAGTTCTCGTTCATTGTTGATCTAGGATGTTAACAGCTTCACAAGTTGAATAAGTGCGTCTTCAATTATCATCATACTTTGAGTGGTCAGCTTTATTGGATCCTAAAAAAGGTATTCAGTTAGATGTGCATAATAGATAGAATATAAAAACATATAAAATACCAAACTGAGACGGATGTTGAAATGAATAATACTACAGATGACTACACTAAATTAAAGGTTATTGGTAACAATCCAAATCCTAAGCAATGCTCAATCAACATAATATAGATAAAATATTCCTCTACAAATTTCAAAAGAATGTTAAGTAAAAACTAGAACGTAAACTGCAAAAAGATATGAAGTAAAACATAATAACATTTGAGAAGAAGAAATAATTGTGATAAGTCATAAAAGATAGTGAGTCCACTAGTATCATGTGATAAATGTAAAATTTTAAATAAAGAAAAAACTATTAATACAATCATAAATTTCTTCTTTTTAATATAGTAGACATTATCACTGTACATAAAATATTCTGAATCCATATTGGTAATAACAATTAACAATTATTGAATTAAAACATACATAGGTTTGAAACATTTAACATTAAGTCTACGAAAAAAACATTAAATGAAATCAGACCTTTTGAATAAATTTAATATTTGTTATGGTTAAAACTGGAAACTAATAATAAAGAAAAGTAGTAAAAAAAAAAGATTTGATTCGAAATGTCAAGTTGCAAGAATGGCAATACCAAGATTTAGGTGTTTATTGAACATTCATTTAGATCAACAGCTATCTCAATTTATACGCTTCTATTATGTTACAGTCAAAAATATCAAATAACTATTACACGTACCATACATTAAAAAATTGATGTTTATCAGTAAGTTCTCGTTCATTGTTGATCTAGGATGTTAACAGCTTCACAAGTTGAATAAGTGTGTCTTCAGTTATCATCATACTTTGAGTGGTCAGCTTTATTGGATCCTAAAAAAGGTATTCAGTTAGATGTGCATAATAGATAGAATATAAAAACATATAAAATACCAAACTGAGACAGATGTTGAAATGAATAATACTACAGATGACTACACTTAATTAAAAGTTATTGGTAACAATCATAACCCTAAGCAATGCTCAATCAACATAATATAGATAAAATATTCCTCTACAATATCAAATGAACGTTAAGTAAAAACTAAATGTACACTGCAAAAATATATGAAGTAAAACATAATAACATTTGATAAGAAGAAATAATTGTGATAAGTCATAAAAGATAGTGAGTCCACTAGTATCATTTGATAAATGTAAAATTTTAAATAAAGAAAAAACTATTAATACAATCATAAATTTCTTCTTTTTAATATAGTAGACATTATCACTGTACATAAAATATTCTGAATCCATATTGCTAATAACAATTAACAATTATTGAATTAAAACATACATAGGTTTGAAACATTTAACATTAAGTCTACGAAAAAAACATCAAATGAAATCAGACCTTTTGAATAAATTTAATATTTGTTATGGTTAAAACTGGAAACTAATAATAAAGAAAAGTAGTAAAAAAAAAAGATTTCATTCGAAATGTCAAGTTGCAAGAATGGCAATACCAAGATTTAGGTGTTTATTGAACATTCATTTAGATCAACAGCTATCTCAATTCATACGCTTCTATTATGTTACTGTCAAAAATATCAAATAACTATTACACGTACCATACATTAAAAAATTGATGTTTATCAGTAAGTTCTCGTTCATTGTTGATCTAGGATGTTAACAGCTTCACAAGTTGAATAAGTGCGTCTTCAGTTATCATCATACTTTGAGTGGTCAGCTTTATTGGATCCTAAAAAAGGTATTCAGTTAGATGTGCATAATAGATAGAATACAAAAACATATAAAATACCAAACTGAGACGGATGTTGAAATGAATAATACTACAGATGACTACACTAAATTAAAGGTTATTGGTAACAATCCAAATCCTAAGCAATGCTCAATCAACATAATATAGATAAAATATTCCTCTACAAATTTCAAAAGAATGTTAAGTAAAAACTAGAACGTAAACTGCAAAAAGATATGAAGTAAAACATAATAACATTTGATAAGAAGAAATAATTGTGATAAGTCATAAAAGATAGTGAGTCCACTAGTATCATTTGATAAATGTAAAATTTTAAATAAAGAAAAAACTATTAATACAATCATAAATTTCTTCTTTTTAATATAGTAGACATTATCACTGTACATAAAATATTCTGAATCCATATTGCTAATAACAATTAACAATTATTGAATTAAAACATACATAGGTTTGAAACATTTAACATTAAGTCTACGAAAAAAACATCAAATGAAATCAGACCTTTTAAATAAATTTAATATTTGTTATGGTTAAAACTGGAAACTAATAATAAAGAAAAGAAGTAAAAAAAAAAGATTTCATTCGAAATGTCAAGTTGCAAGAATGGCAATACCAAGATTTAGGTGTTTATTGAACATTCATTTAGATCAACAGCTATCTAAATTCATACGCTTCTATTATGTTACTGTCAAAAGTATCAAATAAATATTACACGTACCATACATTAAAAAATTGATGTTTATCAGTAAGTTCTAGTTCATTGTTGATCTAGGATGTTAACAGCTTCACAAGTTGAATAAGTGCGTCTTCAGTTATCATCATACTTTGAGTGGTCAGCTTTATTGGATCCTAAAAAAGGTATTCAGTTAGATGTGCATAATAGATAGAATATAAAAACATATAAAATACCAAACTGAGACAGATGTTGAAATGAATAATACTACAGATGACTACACTAAATTAAAAGTTATTGGTAACAATCAAAAACCTAAGCAATGCTCAATCAACATAATATAGATAAAATATTCCTCTACAAATTTCAAAAGAATGTTAAGTAAAAACTAGAACGTAAACTGCAAAAAGATATGAAGTAAAACATAATAACATTTGAGAAGAAGAAATAATTGTGATAAGTCATAAAAGATAGTGAGTCCACTAGTATCATGTGATAAATGTAAAATTTTAAATAAAGAAAAAACTATTAATACAATCATAAATTTCTTCTTTTTAATATAGTAGACATTATCACTGTACATAAAATATTCTGAATCCATATTGCTAATAACAGTTAACAATTATTGAATTAAAACATACATAGGTTTGAAACATTTAACATTAAGTCTACGAAAAAAACATCAAATGAAATCAGACCTTTTAAATAAATTTAATATTTGTTATGGTTAAAACTGGAAACTAATAATAAAGAAAAGTAGTAAAAAAAAAAGATTTCATTCGAAATGTCAAGTTGCAAGAATGGCAATACCAAGATTTAGGTGTTTATTGAACATTCATTTAGATCAACAGCTATCTCAATTCATACGCTTCTATTATGTTACTGTCAAAAATATCAAATAACTATTACACGTACCATACATTAAAAAATTGATGTTTATCAGTAAGTTCTCGTTCATTGTTGATCTAGGATGTTAACAGCTTCACAAGTTGAATAAGTGCGTCTTCAATTATCATCATACTTTGAGTGGTCAGCTTTATTGGATCCTAAAAAAGGTATTCAGTTAGATGTGCATAATAGATAGAATATAAAAACATATAAAATACCAAACTGAGACGGATGTTGAAATGAATAATACTACAGATGACTACACTAAATTAAAGGTTATTGGTAACAATCCAAATCCTAAGCAATGCTCAATCAACATAATATAGATAAAATATTCCTCTACAAATTTCAAAAGAATGTTAAGTAAAAACTAGAACGTAAACTGCAAAAAGATATGAAGTAAAACATAATAACATTTGAGAAGAAGAAATAATTGTGATAAGTCATAAAAGATAGTGAGTCCACTAGTATCATGTGATAAATGTAAAATTTTAAATAAAGAAAAAACTATTAATACAATCATAAATTTCTTCTTTTTAATATAGTAGACATTATCACTGTACATAAAATATTCTGAATCCATATTGGTAATAACAATTAACAATTATTGAATTAAAACATACATAGGTTTGAAACATTTAACATTAAGTCTACGAAAAAAACATTAAATGAAATCAGACCTTTTGAATAAATTTAATATTTGTTATGGTTAAAACTGGAAACTAATAATAAAGAAAAGTAGTAAAAAAAAAAGATTTGATTCGAAATGTCAAGTTGCAAGAATGGCAATACCAAGATTTAGGTGTTTATTGAACATTCATTTAGATCAACAGCTATCTCAATTTATACGCTTCTATTATGTTACAGTCTAAAATATCAAATAACTATTACACGTACCATACATTAAAAAATTGATGTTTATCAGTAAGTTCTCGTTCATTGTTGATCTAGGATGTTAACAGCTTCACAAGTTGAATAAGTGCGTCTTCAATTATCATCATACTTTGAGTGGTCAGCTTTATTGGATCCTAAAAAAGGTATTCAGTTAGATGTGCATAATAGATAGAATATAAAAACATATAAAATACCAAACTGAGACGGATGTTGAAATGAATAATACTACAGATGACTACACTAAATTAAAGGTTATTGGTAACAATCCAAATCCTAAGCAATGCTCAATCAACATAATATAGATAAAATATTCCTCTACAAATTTCAAAAGAATGTTAAGTAAAAACTAGAACGTAAACTGCAAAAAGATATGAAGTAAAACATAATAACATTTGAGAAGAAGAAATAATTGTGATAAGTCATAAAAGATAGTGAGTCCACTAGTATCATGTGATAAATGTAAAATTTTAAATAAAGAAAAAACTATTAATACAATCATAAATTTCTTCTTTTTAATATAGTAGACATTATCACTGTACATAAAATATTCTGAATCCATATTGGTAATAACAATTAACAATTATTGAATTAAAACATACATAGGTTTGAAACATTTAACATTAAGTCTACGAAAAAAACATTAAATGAAATCAGACCTTTTGAATAAATTTAATATTTGTTATGGTTAAAACTGGAAACTAATAATAAAGAAAAGTAGTAAAAAAAAAAGATTTGATTCGAAATGTCAAGTTGCAAGAATGGCAATACCAAGATTTAGGTGTTTATTGAACATTCATTTAGATCAACAGCTATCTCAATTTATACGCTTCTATTATGTTACAGTCTAAAATATCAAATAACTATTACACGTACCATACATTAAAAAATTGATGTTTATCAGTAAGTTCTCGTTCATTGTTGATCTAGGATGTTAACAGCTTCACAAGTTGAATAAGTGCGTCTTCAATTATCATCATACTTTGAGTGGTCAGCTTTATTGGATCCTAAAAAAGGTATTCAGTTAGATGTGCATAATAGATAGAATATAAAAACATATAAAATACCAAACTGAGACGGATGTTGAAATGAATAATACTACAGATGACTACACTAAATTAAAGGTTATTGGTAACAATCCAAATCCTAAGCAATGCTCAATCAACATAATATAGATAAAATATTCCTCTACAAATTTCAAAAGAATGTTAAGTAAAAACTAGAACGTAAACTGCAAAAAGATATGAAGTAAAACATAATAACATTTGAGAAGAAGAAATAATTGTGATAAGTCATAAAAGATAGTGAGTCCACTAGTATCATGTGATAAATGTAAAATTTTAAATAGAGAAAAAACTATTAATACAATCATAAATTTCTTCTTTTTAATATAGTAGACATTATCACTGTACATAAAATATTCTGAATCCATATTGGTAATAACAATTAACAATTATTGAATTAAAACATACATAGGTTTGAAACATTTAACATTAAGTCTACGAAAAAAACATTAAATGAAATCAGACCTTTTGAATAAATTTAATATTTGTTATGGTTAAAACTGGAAACTAATAATAAAGAAAAGTAGTAAAAAAAAAAGATTTGATTCGAAATGTCAAGTTGCAAGAATGGCAATACCAAGATTTAGGTGTTTATTGAACATTCATTTAGATCAACAGCTATCTCAATTTATACGCTTCTATTATGTTACAGTCTAAAATATCAAATAACTATTACACGTACCATACATTAAAAAATTGATGTTTATCAGTAAGTTCTCGTTCATTGTTGATCTAGGATGTTAACAGCTTCACAAGTTGAATAAGTGCGTCTTCAGTTATCATCATACTTTGAGTGGTCAGCTTTATTGCTTCCTAAAAAAGGTATTCAGTTAGATGTGCATAATAGATAGAATATAAAAACATATAAAATACCAAACTGAGACAGATGTTGAAATGAATAATACTACAGATGACTACACTAAATTAAAAGTTATTGGTAACAATCAAAAACCTAAGCAATGCTCAATCAACATAATATAGATAAAATATTCCTCTACAAATTTCAAAAGAATGTTAAGTAAAAACTAGAACGTAAACTGCAAAAAGATATGAAGTAAAACATAATAACATTTGATAAGAAGAAATAATTGTGATAAGTCATAAAAGATAGTGAGTCCACTAGTATCATTTGATAAATGTAATATTTTAAATAAAGAAAAAACTATTAATACAATCATAAATTTCTTCTTTTTAATATAGTAGACATTATCACTGTACATAAAATATTCTGAATCCATATTGCTAATAACAATTAACAATTATTGAATTAAAACATACATAGGTTTGAAACATTTAACATTAAGTCTACGAAAAAAACATCAAATGAAATCAGACCTTTTGAATAAATTTAATATTTGTTATGGTTAAAACTGGAAACTAATAATAAAGAAAAGTAGTAAAAAAAAAAGATTTCATTCGAAATGTCAAGTTGCAAGAATGGCAATACCAAGATTTAGGTGTTTATTGAACATTCATTTAGATCAACAGCTATCTCAATTCATACGCTTCTATTATGTTACTGTCAAAAATATCAAATAACTATTACACGTACCACATATTAAAAAATTGATGTTTATCAGTAAGTTCTCATTCATTGTTGATCTAGGATGTTAACAGCTTCACAAGTTGAATAAGTGCGTCTTCAGTTATCATCATACTTTGAGTGGTCAGCTTTATTGGATCCTAAAAAAGGTATTCAGTTAGATGTGCATAATAGATAGAATATAAAAACATATAAAATACCAAACTGAGACGGATGTTGAAATGAATAATACTACAGATGACTACACTAAATTAAAGGTTATTGGTAACAATCCAAAACCTAAGCAATGCTCAATCAACATAATATAGATAAAATATTCCTCTACAAATTTCAAAAGAATGTTAAGTAAAAACTAGAACGTAAACTGCAAAAAGATATGAAGTAAAACATAATAACATTTGAGAAGAAGAAATAATTGTGATAAGTCATAAAAGATAGTGAGTCCACTAGTATCATGTGATAAATGTAAAATTTTAAATAAAGAAAAAACTATTAATACAATCATAAATTTCTTCTTTTTAATATAGTAGACATTATCACTGTACATAAAATATTCTGAATCCATATTGCTAATAACAATTAACAATTATTGAATTAAAACATACATAGGTTTGAAACATTTAACATTAAGTCTACGAAAAAAACATCAAATGAAATCAGACCTTTTGAATAAATTTAATATTTGTTATGGTTAAAACTGGAAACTAATAATAAAGAAAAGTAGTAAAAAAAAAAGATTTCATTCGAAATGTCAAGTTGCAAGAATGGCAATACCAAGATTTAGGTGTTTATTGAACATTCATTTAGATCAACAGCTATCTCAATTCATACGCTTCTATTATGTTACTGTCAAAAATATCAAATAACTATTACACGTACCATATATTAAAAAATTGATGTTTATCAGTAAGTTCTCGTTCATTGTTGATCTAGGATGTTAACAGCTTCACAAGTTGAATAAGTGCGTCTTCAGTTATCATCATACTTTGAGTGGTCAGCTTTATTGGATCCTAAAAAAGGTATTCAGTTAGATGTGCATAATAGATAGAATATAAAAACATATAAAATACCAAACTGAGACGGATGTTGAAATGAATAATACTACAGATGACTACACTAAATTAAAGGTTATTGGTAACAATCCAAAACCTAAGCAATGCTCAATCAACATAATATAGATAAAATATTCCTCTACAAATTTTAAAAGAATGTTAAGTAAAAACTAGAACGTAAACTGCAAAAAGATATGAAGTAAAACATAATAACATTTGAGAAGAAGAAATAATTGTGATAAGTCATAAAAGATAGTGAGTCCACTAGTATCATGTGATAAATGTAAAATTTTAAATAAAGAAAAAACTATTAATACAATCATAAATTTCTTCTTTTTAATATAGTAGACATTATCACTGTACATAAAATATTCTGAATCCATATTGGTAATAACAATTAACAATTATTGAATTAAAACATACATAGGTTTGAAACATTTAACATTAAGTCTACAAAAAAAACATCAAATGAAATAAGACCTTTTGAATAAATTTAATATATGTTATGGTTAAAACTGGAAACTAATAATAAAGAAAAGTAGTAAAAAAAAAGATTTCATTCGAAATGTCAAGTTGCAAGAATGGCAATACCAAGATTTAGGTGTTTATTGAACATTCATTTAGATCAACAGCTATCTCAATTTATACGCTTCTATTATGTTACAGTCAAAAATATCAAATAACTATTACACGTACCATACATTAAAAAATTGATGTTTATCAGTAAGTTCTCGTTCATTGTTGATCTAGGATGTTAACAGCTTCACAAGTTGAATAAGTGCGTCTTCAGTTATCATCATACTTTGAGTGGTCAGCTTTATTGCTTCCTAAAAAAGGTATTCAGTTAGATGTGCATAATAGATAGAATATAAAAACATATAAAATACCAAACTGAGACAGATGTTGAAATGAATAATACTACAGATGACTACACTAAATTAAAAGTTATTGGTAACAATCAAAAACCTAAGCAATGCTCAATCAACATAATATAGATAAAATATTCCTCTACAAATTTCAAAAGAATGTTAAGTAAAAACTAGAACGTAAACTGCAAAAAGATATGAAGTAAAACATAATAACATTTGATAAGAAGAAATAATTGTGATAAGTCATAAAAGATAGTGAGTCCACTAGTATCATTTGATAAATGTAATATTTTAAATAAAGAAAAAACTATTAATACAATCATAAATTTCTTCTTTTTAATATAGTAGACATTATCACTGTACATAAAATATTCTGAATCCATATTGCTAATAACAATTAACAATTATTGAATTAAAACATACATAGGTTTGAAACATTTAACATTAAGTCTACGAAAAAAACATCAAATGAAATCAGACCTTTTGAATAAATTTAATATTTGTTATGGTTAAAACTGGAAACTAATAATAAAGAAAAGTAGTAAAAAAAAAAGATTTCATTCGAAATGTCAAGTTGCAAGAATGGCAATACCAAGATTTAGGTGTTTATTGAACATTCATTTAGATCAACAGCTATCTCAATTCATACGCTTCTATTATGTTACAGTCTAAAATATCAAATAACTATTACACGTACCATACATTAAAAAATTGATGTTTATCAGTAAGTTCTCGTTCATTGTTGATCTAGGATGTTAACAGCTTCACAAGTTGAATAAGTGCCTCTTCAGTTATCATCATACTTTGAGTGGTCAGCTTTATTGCTTCCTAAAAAAGGTATTCAGTTAGATGTGCATAATAGATAGAATATAAAAACATATAAAATACCAAACTGAGACAGATGTTGAAATGAATAATACTACAGATGACTACACTAAATTAAAAGTTATTGGTAACAATCAAAAACCTAAGCAATGCTCAATCAACATAATATAGATAAAATATTCCTCTACAAATTTCAAAAGAATGTTAAGTAAAAACTAGAACGTAAACTGCAAAAAGATATGAAGTAAAACATAATAACATTTGATAAGAAGAAATAATTGTGATAAGTCATAAAAGATAGTGAGTCCACTAGTATCATTTGATAAATGTAATATTTTAAATAAAGAAAAAACTATTAATACAATCATAAATTTCTTCTTTTTAATATAGTAGACATTATCACTGTACATAAAATATTCTGAATCCATATTGCTAATAACAATTAACAATTATTGAATTAAAACATACATAGGTTTGAAACATTTAACATTAAGTCTACGAAAAAAACATCAAATGAAATCAGACCTTTTGAATAAATTTAATATTTGTTATGGTTAAAACTGGAAACTAATAATAAAGAAAAGTAGTAAAAAAAAAAGATTTCATTCGAAATGTCAAGTTGCAAGAATGGCAATACCAAGATTTAGGTGTTTATTGAACATTCATTTAGATCAACAGCTATCTCAATTTATACGCTTCTATTATGTTACAGTCTAAAATATCAAATAACTATTACACGTACCATACATTAAAAAATTGATGTTTATCAGTAAGTTCTCGTTCATTGTTGATCTAGGATGTTAACAGCTTCACAAGTTGAATAAGTGCGTCTTCAGATATCATCATACTTTGAGTGGTCAGCTTTATTGCTTCCTAAAAAAGGTATTCAGTTAGATGTGCATAATAGATAGAATATAAAAACATATAAAATACCAAACTGAGACAGATGTTGAAATGAATAATACTACAGATGACTACACTAAATTAAAAGTTATTGGTAACAATCCAAAACCTAAGCAATGCTCAATCAACATAATATAGATAAAATATTCCTCTACAAATTTCAAAAGAATGTTAAGTAAAAACTAGAACGTAAACTGCAAAAAGATATGAAGTAAAACATAATAACATTTGAGAAGAAGAAATAATTGTGATAAGTCATAAAAGATAGTGAGTCCACTAGTATCATGTGATAAATGTAAAATTTTAAATAAAGAAAAAACTATTAATACAATCATAAATTTCTTCTTTTTAATATAGTAGACATTATCACTGTACATAAAATATTCTGAATCCATATTGGTAATAACAATTAACAATTATTGAATTAAAACATACATAGGTTTGAAACATTTAACATTAAGTCTACGAAAAAAACATTAAATGAAATCAGACCTTTTGAATAAATTTAATATTTGTTATGGTTAAAACTGGAAACTAATAATAAAGAAAAGTAGTAAAAAAAAAAGATTTGATTCGAAATGTCAAGTTGCAAGAATGGCAATACCAAGATTTAGGTGTTTATTGAACATTCATTTAGATCAACAGCTATCTCAATTTATACGCTTCTATTATGTTACAGTCTAAAATATCAAATAACTATTACACGTACCATACATTAAAAAATTGATGTTTATCAGTAAGTTCTCGTTCATTGTTGATCTAGGATGTTAACAGCTTCACAAGTTGAATAAGTGCGTCTTCAGTTATCATCATACTTTGAGTGGTCAGCTTTATTGCTTCCTAAAAAAGGTATTCAGTTAGATGTGCATAATAGATAGAATATAAAAACATATAAAATACCAAACTGAGACAGATGTTGAAATGAATAATACTACAGATGACTACACTAAATTAAAAGTTATTGGTAACAATCAAAAACCTAAGCAATGCTCAATCAACATAATATAGATAAAATATTCCTCTACAAATTTCAAAAGAATGTTAAGTAAAAACTAGAACGTAAACTGCAAAAAGATATGAAGTAAAACATAATAACATTTGAGAAGAAGAAATAATTGTGATAAGTCATAAAAGATAGTGAGTCCACTAGTATCATGTGATAAATGTAAAATTTTAAATAAAGAAAAAACTATTAATACAATCATAAATTTCTTCTTTTTAATATAGTAGACATTATCACTGTACATAAAATATTCTGAATCCATATTGGTAATAACAATTAACAATTATTGAATTAAAACATACATAGGTTTGAAACATTTAACATTAAGTCTACGAAAAAAACATCAAATGAAATCAGACCTTTTAAATAAATTTAATATTTGTTATGGTTAAAACTGGAAACTAATAATAAAGAAAAGAAGTAAAAAAAAAATATTTCATTTGAAATGTCAAGTTGCAAGAATGGCAATACCAAGATTTAGGTGTTTAATGAACATTCATTTAGATCAACAGCTATCTCAATTCATACGCTTCTATTATGTTACTGTCAAAAGTATCAAATAAATATTACACGTACCATACATTAAAAAATTGATGTTTATCAGTAAGTTCTAGTTCATTGTTGATCTAGGATGTTAACAGCTTCACAAGTTGAATAAGTGCGTCTTCAGTTATCATCATACTTTGAGTGGTCAGCTTTATTGGATCCTAAAAAAGGTATTCAGTTAGATGTGCATAATAGATAGAATATAAAAACATATAAAATACCAAACTGAGACGGATGTTGAAATGAATAATACTACAGATGACTACACTAAATTAAAGGTTATTGGTAACAATCCAAATCCTAAGCAATGCTCAATCAACATAATATAGATAAAATATTCCTCTACAAATTTCAAAAGAATGTTAAGTAAAAACTAGAACGTAAACTGCAAAAAGATATGAAGTAAAACATAATAACATTTGAGAAGAAGAAATAATTGTGATAAGTCATAAAAGATAGTGAGTCCACTAGTATCATGTGATAAATGTAAAATTTTAAATAAAGAAAAAACTATTAATACAATCATAAATTTCTTCTTTTTAATATAGTAGACATTATCACTGTACATAAAATATTCTGAATCCATATTGGTAATAACAATTAACAATTATTGAATTAAAACATACATAGGTTTGAAACATTTAACATTAAGTCTACGAAAAAAACATTAAATGAAATCAGACCTTTTGAATAAATTTAATATTTGTTATGGTTAAAACTGGAAACTAATAATAAAGAAAAGTAGTAAAAAAAAAAGATTTGATTCGAAATGTCAAGTTGCAAGAATGGCAATACCAAGATTTAGGTGTTTATTGAACATTCATTTAGATCAACAGCTATCTCAATTTATACGCTTCTATTATGTTACAGTCTAAAATATCAAATAACTATTACACGTACCATACATTAAAAAATTGATGTTTATCAGTAAGTTCTCGTTCATTGTTGATCTAGGATGTTAACAGCTTCACAAGTTGAATAAGTGCGTCTTCAGTTATCATCATACTTTGAGTGGTCAGCTTTATTGCTTCCTAAAAAAGGTATTCAGTTAGATGTGCATAATAGATAGAATATAAAAACATATAAAATACCAAACTGAGACAGATGTTGAAATTAATAATACTACAGATGACTACACTAAATTAAAAGTTATTGGTAACAATCAAAAACCTAAGCAATGCTCAATCAACATAATATAGATAAAATATTCCTCTACAAATTTCAAAAGAATGTTAAGTAAAAACTAGAACGTAAACTGCAAAAAGATATGAAGTAAAACATAATAACATTTGATAAGAAGAAATAATTGTGATAAGTCATAAAAGATAGTGAGTCCACTAGTATCATTTGATAAATGTAAAATTTTAAATAAAGAAAAAACTATTAATACAATCATAAATTTCTTCTTTTTAATATAGTAGACATTATCACTGTACATAAAATATTCTGAATCCATATTGGTAATAACAATTAACAATTATTGAATTAAAACATACATAGGTTTGAAACATTTAACATTAAGTCTACGAAAAAAACATCAAATGAAATCAGACCTTTTGAATAAATTTAATATTTGTTATGGTTAAAACTGGAAACTAATAATAAAGAAAAGTAGTAAAAAAAAAAGATTTGATTCGAAATGTCAAGTTGCAAGAATGGCAATACCAAGATTTAGGTGTTTATTGAACATTCATTTAGATCAACAGCTATCTCAATTCATACGCTTCTATTATGTTACTGTCAAAAATATCAAATAACTATTACACGTACCATACATTAAAAAATTGATGTTTATCAGTAAGTTCTCGTTCATTGTTGATCTAGGATGTTAACAGCTTCACAAGTTGAATAAGTGCGTCTTCAGTTATCATCATACTTTGAGTGGTCAGCTTTATTGGATCCTAAAAAAGGTATTCAGTTAGATGTGCATAATAGATAGAATATAAAAACATATAAAATACCAAACTGAGACGGATGTTGAAATGAATAATACTACAGATGACTACACTAAATTAAAGGTTATTGGTAACAATCCAAAACCTAAGCAATGCTCAATCAACATAATATAGATAAAATATTCCTCTACAAATTTCAAAAGAATGTTAAGTAAAAACTAGAACGTAAACTGCAAAAAGATATGAAGTAAAACATAATAACATTTGAGAAGAAGAAATAATTGTGATAAGTCATAAAAGATAGTGAGTCCACTAGTATCATGTGATAAATGTAAAATTTTAAATAAAGAAAAAACTATTAATACAATCATAAATTTCTTCTTTTTAATATAGTAGACATTATCACTGTACATAAAATATTCTGAATCCATATTGGTAATAACAATTAACAATTATTGAATTAAAACATACATAGGTTTGAAACATTTAACATTAAGTCTACGAAAAAAACATCAAATGAAATCAGACCTTTTAAATAAATTTAATATTTGTTATGGTTAAAACTGGAAACTAATAATAAAGAAAAGAAGTAAAAAAAAAAGATTTCATTCGAAATGTCAAGTTGCAAGAATGGCAATACCAAGATTTAGGTGTTTAATGAACATTCATTTAGATCAACAGCTATCTCAATTCATACGCTTCTATTATGTTACTGTCAAAAGTATCAAATAAATATTACACGTACCATACATTAAAAAATTGATGTTTATCAGTAAGTTCTAGTTCATTGTTGATCTAGGATGTTAACAGCTTCACAAGTTGAATAAGTGCGTCTTCAGTTATCATCATACTTTGAGTGGTCAGCTTTATTGGATCCTAAAAAAGGTATTCAGTTAGATGTGCATAATAGATAGAATATAAAAACATATAAAATACCAAACTGAGACGGATGTTGAAATGAATAATACTACAGATGACTACACTTAATTAAAAGTTATTGGTAACAATCATAACCCTAAGCAATGCTCAATCAACATAATATAGATAAAATATTCCTCTACAATTTCAAATGAATGTTAAGTAAAAACTAGAATGTAAACTGCAAAAAGATATGAAGTACAACATAATAAAATTTGAGAAGAAGAAATAATTGTGATAAGTCATAAAAGATAGTGAGTCCACTAGTATCATGTGATAAATGTAAAATTTTAAATAAAGAAAAAACTATTAATACAATCATAATTTTCTTCTTTTTAATATAGTAGACATTATCACTGTAAATAAAATATTCTGAATCCATATTGGTAATAACAATTAACAATTATTGAATTAAAACATACATAGGTTTGAAACATTTAACATTAAGTCTACGAAAAAAACATCAAATGAAATCAGACCTTTTGAATAAATTTAATATTTGTTATGGTTAAAACTGGAAACTAATAATAAAGAAAAGTAGTAAAAAAAAAAGATTTCATTCGAAATGTCAAGTTGCAAGAATGGCAATACCAAGATTTAGGTGTTTATTGAACATTCATTTAGATCAACAGCTATCTCAATTCATATGCTTCTATTATGTTACTGTCAAAAGTATCAAATAAATATTACACGTACCATACATTAAAAAATTGATGTTTATCAGTAAGTTCTAGTTCATTGTTGATCTAGGATGTTAACAGCTTCACAAGTTGAATAAGTGCGTCTTCAGTTATCATCATACTTTGAGTGGTCAGCTTTATTGGATCCTAAAAAAGGTATTCAGTTAGATGTGCATAATAGATAGAATATAAAAACATATAAAATACCAAACTGAGACGGATGTTGAAATGAATAATACTACAGATGACTACACTAAATTAAAGGTTATTGGTAACAATCCAAAACCTAAGCAATGCTCAATCAACATAATATAGATAAAATATTCCTCTACAAATTTCAAAAGAATGTTAAGTAAAAACTAGAACGTAAACTGCAAAAAGATATGAAGTAAAACATAATAACATTTGAGAAGAAGAAATAATTGTGATAAGTCATAAAAGATAGTGAGTCCACTAGTATCATTTGATAAATGTAAAATTTTAAATAAAGAAAAAACTATTAATACAATCATAATTTTCTTCTTTTTAATATAGTAGACATTATCACTGTACATAAAATATTCTGAATCCATATTGCTAATAACAATTAACAATTATTGAATTAAAACATACATAGGTTTGAAACATTTAACATTAAGTCTACGAAAAAAACATCAAATGAAATCAGACCTTTTGAATAAATTTAATATTTGTTATGGTTAAAACTGGAAACTAATAAAAAAGAAAAGTAGTAAAAAAAAAAGATTTCATTCGAAATGTCAAGTTGCAAGAATGGCAATACGAAGATTTAGGTGTTTATTAAACATTTATTTAGATAATTTACAATCTCAAATGATACGTTTCTATTCTTTTGTATCGAAAAGATATAATAACTATTGTATGTTACATGCATATAAACATTGATGTTTATCAGTAAGTTCTCGTTCATTGTTGATCTAGGATGTTAACAGCTTCACAAGTTGAATAAGTGCGTCTTCAGTTATCATCATACTTTGAGTGGTCAGCTTTATTGCTTCCTAAAAAAGGTATTCAGTTAGATGTGCATAATAGATAGAATATAAAAACATATAAAATACCAAACTGAGACAGATGTTGAAATGAATAATACTACAGATGACTACACTAAATTAAAAGTTATTGGTAACAATCAAAAACCTAAGCAATGCTCAATCAACATAATATAGATAAAATATTCTTCTACAAATTTCAAAAGAATGTTAAGTAAAAACTAGAACGTAAACTGCAAAAAGATATGAAGTAAAACATAATAACATTTGATAAGAAGAAATAATTGTGATAAGTCATAAAAGATAGTGAGTCCACTAGTATCATTTGATAAATGTAAAATTTTAAATAAAGAAAAAACTATTAATACAATCATAATTTTCTTCTTTTTAATATAGTAGACATTATCACTGTACATAAAATATTCTGAATCCATATTGGTAAGAACAATTAACAATTATTGAATTAAAACATACGTAGGTTTGAAACATTTAATATTAAGTCTACGAAAAAAACATCAAATGAAATCAGACCTTTTGAATAAATTTAATATTTGTTATGGTTAAAACTGGAAACTAATAATAAAGAAAAGTAGTAAAAAAAAAAGATTTGATTCGAAATGTCAAGTTGCAAGAATGGCAATACCAAGATTTAGGTGTTTATTGAACATTCATTTAGATCAACAGCTATCTCAATTCATACGCTTCTATTATGTTACTGTCAAAAGTACCAAATAACTATTACACGTACCATACATTAAAAAATTGATGTTTATCAGTAACTTCTCGTTCATTGTTGATCTAGGATGTTAACAGCTTCACAAGTTAAATAAGTGCGTCTTCAGTTATCATCATACTTTGAGTGGTCAGCTTTATTGCTTCCTAAAAAAGGTATTCAGTTAGATGTGCATAATACATAGAATATAAAAACATATAAAATACCAAACTGAGACAGATGTTGAAATGAATATTACTACAGATGACTACACTTAATTAAAAGTTATTGGTAACAATCATAAACCTAAGCAATGCTCAATCAACATAATTAAGATAAATTATTCCACTACAAATTTCAAAAGAATGTTAAGTAATAACTAGAATGTAAACTGCAAAAAGATATGAAGTAAATATAATAACATTTGATAAGAAGAAATAATTGTGATAAGTCATAAAAGATAGTGAGTACACCAGTATCATGTGATATATGTAAAATTTTAAATAAAGAAAAAACTCTTAATACAATCATAAATTTCTTCTTTTTAATATAGTAGACATTATCACTGTACATAAAATATTCTGAATCCATATTGGTAATAACAATTAACAATTATTGAATTAAAACATACGTAGGTTTGAAACATTTAATATTAAGTCTACGAAAAAAACATCAAATGAAATCAGACCTTTTGAATAAATTTAATATTTGTTATGGTTAAAACTGGAAACTAATAATAAAGAAAAGTAGTAAAAAAAAAAGATTTGATTCGAAATGTCAAGTTGCAAGAATGGCAATACCAAGATTTAGGTGTTTATTGAACATTCATTTAGATCAACAGCTATCTCAATTCATACGCTTCTATTATGTTACTGTCAAAAGTACCAAATAACTATTACACGTACCATACATTAAAAAATTGATGTTTATCAGTAACTTCTCGTTCATTGTTGATCTAGGATGTTAACAGCTTCACAAGTTAAATAAGTGCGTCTTCAGTTATCATCATACTTTGAGTGGTCAGCTTTATTGCTTCCTAAAAAAGGTATTCAGTTAGATGTGCATAATACATAGAATATAAAAACATATAAAATACCAAACTGAGACAGATGTTGAAATGAATATTACTACAGATGACTACACTTAATTAAAAGTTATTGGTAACAATCATAAACCTAAGCAATGCTCAATCAACATAATTAAGATAAATTATTCCACTACAAATTTCAAAAGAATGTTAAGTAATAACTAGAATGTAAACTGCAAAAAGATATGAAGTAAATATAATAACATTTGATAAGAAGAAATAATTGTGATAAGTCATAAAAGATAGTGAGTACACCAGTATCATGTGATATATGTAAAATTTTAAATAAAGAAAAAACTCTTAATACAATCATAAATTTCTTCTTTTTAATATAGTAGACATTATCACTGTACATAAAATATTCTGAATCCATATTTCTAATCACAATTAATAATTATTGAATTAAAACATACATAGGTTTGAAACATTTAACATTAAGTCTACGAAAAAAACATTAAATGAAATCAGACCTTTTGAATAAATTTAATATTTGTTATGGTTAAAACTGGAAACTAATAATAAAGAAAAGTAGTAAAAAAAAAAGATTTGATTCGAAATGTCAAGTTGCAAGAATGGCAATACCAAGATTTAGGTGTTTATTGAACATTCATTTAGATCAACAGCTATCTCAATTTATACGCTTCTATTATGTTACAGTCAAAAATATCAAATAACTATTACACGTACCATACATTAAAAAATTGATGTTTATCAGTAAGTTCTCGTTCATTGTTGATCTAGGATGTTAACAGCTTCACAAGTTGAATAAGTGCGTCTTCAGTTATCATCATACTTTGAGTGGTCAGCTTTATTGGATCCTAAAAAAGGTATTCAGTTAGATGTGCATAATAGATAGAATATAAAAACATATAAAATACCAAACTGAGACAGATGTTGAAATGAATAATACTACAGATGACTACACTTAATTAAAAGTTATTGGTAACAATCATAACCCTAAGCAATGCTCAATCAACATAATATAGATAAAATATTCCTCTACAATATCAAAAGAATGTTAAGTAAAAACTAGAACGTAAACTGCAAAAAGATATGAAGTAAAACATAATAACATTTGATAAGAAGAAATAATTGTGATAAGTCATAAAAGATAGTGAGTCCACTAGTATCATTTGATAAATGTAAAATTTTAAATAAAGAAAAAACTATTAATACAATCATAAATTTCTTCTTTTTAATATAGTAGACATTATCACTGTACATAAAATATTCTGAATCCATATTGCTAATAACAATTAACAATTATTGAATTAAAACATACATAGGTTTGAAACATTTAACATTAAGTCTACGAAAAAAACATCAAATGAAATCAGACCTTTTGAATAAATTTAATATTTGTTATGGTTAAAACTGGAAACTAATAATAAAGAAAAGTAGTAAAAAAAAAAGATTTCATTCGAAATGTCAAGTTGCAAGAATGGCAATACCAAGATTTAGGTGTTTATTGAACATTCATTTAGATCAACAGCTATCTCAATTTATACGCTTCTATTATGTTACAGTCAAAAATATCAAATAACTATTACACGTACCATACATTAAAAAATTGATGTTTATCAGTAAGTTCTCGTTCATTGTTGATCTAGGATGTTAACAGCTTCACAAGTTGAATAAGTGCGTCTTCAGTTATCATCATACTTTGAGTGGTCAGCTTTATTGCTTCCTAAAAAAGGTATTCAGTTAGATGTGCATAATAGATAGAATATAAAAACATATAAAATACCAAACTGAGACAGATGTTGAAATGTATAATACTACAGATGACTACACTAAATTAAAAGTTATTGGTAACAATCAAAAACCTAAGCAATGCTCAATCAACATAATATAGATAAAATATTCCTCTACAAATTTCAAAAGAATGTTAAGTAAAAACTAGAACGTAAACTGCAAAAAGATATGAAGTAAAACATAATAACATTTGAGAAGAAGAAATAATTGTGATAAGTCATAAAAGATAGTGAGTCCACTAGTATCATGTGATAAATGAAAAATTTTAAATAAAGAAAAAACTATTAATACAATCATAAATTTCTTCTTTTTAATATAGTAGACATTATCACTGTACATAAAATATTCTGAATCCATATTGCTAATAACAGTTAACAATTATTGAATTAAAACATACATAGGTTTGAAACATTTAACATTAAGTCTACGAAAAAAACATCAAATGAAATCAGACCTTTTAAATAAATTTAATATTTGTTATGGTTAAAACTGGAAACTAATAATAAAGAAAAGTAGTAAAAAAAAAAGATTTCATTCGAAATGTCAAGTTGCAAGAATGGCAATACCAAGATTTAGGTGTTTATTGAACATTCATTTAGATCAACAGCTATCTCAATTCATACGCTTCTATTATGTTACTGTCAAAAATATCAAATAACTATTACACGTACCATACATTAAAAAATTGATGTTTATCAGTAAGTTCTCGTTCATTGTTGATCTAGGATGTTAACAGCTTCACAAGTTGAATAAGTGCGTCTTCAATTATCATCATACTTTGAGTGGTCAGCTTTATTGGATCCTAAAAAAGGTATTCAGTTAGATGTGCATAATAGATAGAATATAAAAACATATAAAATACCAAACTGAGACGGATGTTGAAATGAATAATACTACAGATGACTACACTAAATTAAAGGTAATTGGTAACAATCCAAATCCTAAGCAATGCTCAATCAACATAATATAGATAAAATATTCCTCTACAAATTTCAAAAGAATGTTAAGTAAAAACTAGAACGTAAACTGCAAAAAGATATGAAGTAAAACATAATAACATTTGAGAAGAAGAAATAATTGTGATAAGTCATAAAAGATAGTGAGTCCATTAGTATCATGTGATAAATGTAAAATTTTAAATAAAGAAAAAACTATTAATACAATCATAAATTTCTTCTTTTTAATATAGTAGACATTATCACTGTACATAAAATATTCTGAATCCATATTGGTAATAACAATTAACAATTATTGAATTAAGACATACATAGGTTTGAAACATTTAACATTAAGTCTACGAAAAAAACATTAAATGAAATCAGACCTTTTGAATAAATTTAATATTTGTTATGGTTAAAACTGGAAACTAATAATAAAGAAAAGTAGTAAAAAAAAAAGATTTGATTCGAAATGTCAAGTTGCAAGAATGGCAATACCAAGATTTAGGTGTTTATTGAACATTCATTTAGACCAACAGCTATCTCAATTTATACGCTTCTATTATGTTACAGTCTAAAATATCAAATAACTATTACACGTACCATACATTAAAAAATTGATGTTTATCAGTAAGTTCTCGTTCATTGTTGATCTAGGATGTTAACAGCTTCACAAGTTGAATAAGTGCGTCTTCAGATATCATCATACTTTGAGTGGTCAGCTTTATTGCTTCCTAAAAAAGGTATTCAGTTAGATGTGCATAATAGATAGAATATAAAAACATATAAAATACCAAACTGAGACGGATGTTGAAATGAATAATACTACAGATGACTACACTAAATTAAAGGTTATTGGTAACAATCCAAATCCTAAGCAATGCTCAATCAACATAATATAGATAAAATATTCCTCTACAAATTTCAAAAGAATGTTAAGTAAAAACTAGAACGTAAACTGCAAAAAGATATGAAGTAAAACATAATAACATTTGAGAAGAAGAAATAATTGTGATAAGTCATAAAAGATAGTGAGTCCACTAGTATCATGTGATAAATGTAAAATTTTAAATAAAGAAAAAACTATTAATACAATCATAAATTTCTTCTTTTTAATATAGTAGACATTATCACTGTACATAAAATATTCTGAATCCATATTGGTAATAACAATTAACAATTATTGAATTAAAACATACATAGGTTTGAAACATTTAACATTAAGTCTACGAAAAAAACATTAAATGAAATCAGACCTTTTGAATAAATTTAATATTTGTTATGGTTAAAACTGGAAACTAATAATAAAGAAAAGTAGTAAAAAAAAAAGATTTGATTCGAAATGTCAAGTTGCAAGAATGGCAATACCAAGATTTAGGTGTTTATTGAACATTCATTTAGATCAACAGCTATCTCAATTTATACGCTTCTATTATGTTACAGTCTAAAATATCAAATAACTATTACACGTACCATACATTAAAAAATTGATGTTTATCAGTAAGTTCTCGTTCATTGTTGATCTAGGATGTTAACAGCTTCACAAGTTGAATAAGTGCGTCTTCAGTTATCATCATACTTTGAGTGGTCAGCTTTATTGCTTCCTAAAAAAGGTATTCAGTTAGATGTGCATAATAGATAGAATATAAAAACATATAAAATACCAAACTGAGACAGATGTTGAAATGAATAATACTACAGATGACTACACTAAATTAAAAGTTATTGGTAACAATCAAAAACCTAAGCAATGCTCAATCAACATAATATAGATAAAATATTCCTCTACAAATTTCAAAAGAATGTTAAGTAAAAACTAGAACGTAAACTGCAAAAAGATATGAAGTAAAACATAATAACATTTGAGAAGAAGAAATAATTGTGATAAGTCATAAAAGATAGTGATTCCACTAGTATCATGTGATAAATGTAAAATTTTAAATAAAGAAAAAACTATTAATACAATCATAAATTTCTTCTTTTTAATATAGTAGACATTATCACTGTACATAAAATATTCTGAATCCATATTGGTAATAACAATTAACAATTATTGAATTAAAACATACATAGGTTTGAAACATTTAACATTAAGTCTACGAAAAAAACATCAAATGAAATCAGACCTTTTAAATAAATTTAATATTTGTTATGGTTAAAACTGGAAACTAATAATAAAGAAAAGAAGTAAAAAAAAAAGATTTCATTCGAAATGTCAAGTTGCAAGAATGGCAATACCAAGATTTAGGTGTTTAATGAACATTCATTTAGATCAACAGCTATCTCAATTCATACGCTTCTATTATGTTACTGTCAAAAGTATCAAATAAATATTACACGTACCATACATTAAAAAATTGATGTTTATCAGTAAGTTCTAGTTCATTGTTGATCTAGGATGTTAACAGCTTCACAAGTTGAATAAGTGCGTCTTCAGTTATCATCATACTTTGAGTGGTCAGCTTTATTGGATCCTAAAAAAGGTATTCAGTTAGATGTGCATAATAGATAGAATATAAAAACATATAAAATACCAAACTGAGACGGATGTTGAAATGAATAATACTACAGATGACTACACTAAATTAAAAGTTATTGGTAACAATCAAAAACCTAAGCAATGCTCAATCAACATAATATAGATAAAATATTCCTCTACAAATTTCAAAAGAATGTTAAGTAAAAACTAGAACGTAAACTGCAAAAAGATATGAAGTAAAACATAATAACATTTGATAAGAAGAAATAATTGTGATAAGTCATAAAAGATAGTGAGTCCACTAGTATCATTTGATAAATGTAAAATTTTAAATAAAGAAAAAACTATTAATACAATCATAAATTTCTTCTTTTTAATATAGTAGACATTATCACTGTACATAAAATATTCTGAATCCATATTGGTAATAACAATTAACAATTATTGAATTAAAACATACATAGGTTTGAAACATTTAACATTAAGTCTACGAAAAAAACATCAAATGAAATCAGACCTTTTGAATAAATTTAATATTTGTTATGGTTAAAACTGGAAACTAATAATAAAGAAAAGTAGTAAAAAAAAAAGATTTGATTCGAAATGTCAAGTTGCAAGAATGGCAATACCAAGATTTAGGTGTTTATTGAACATTCATTTAGATCAACAGCTATCTCAATTCATACGCTTCTATTATGTTACTGTCAAAAATATCAAATAACTATTACACGTACCATACATTAAAAAATTGATGTTTATCAGTAAGTTCTCGTTCATTGTTGATCTAGGATGTTAACAGCTTCACAAGTTGAATAAGTGCGTCTTCAGTTATCATCATACTTTGAGTGGTCAGCTTTATTGGATCCTAAAAAAGGTATTCAGTTAGATGTGCATAATAGATAGAATATAAAAACATATAAAATACCAAACTGAGACGGATGTTGAAATGAATAATACTACAGATGACTACACTAAATTAAAGGTTATTGGTAACAATCCAAAACCTAAGCAATGCTCAATCAACATAATATAGATAAAATATTCCTCTACAATTTCAAATGAATGTTAAGTAAAAACTAGAATGTAAACTGCAAAAAGATATGAAGTACAACATAATAAAATTTGAGAAGAAGAAATAATTGTGATAAGTCATAAAAGATAGTGAGTCCACTAGTATCATGTGATAAATGTAAAATTTTAAATAAAGAAAAAACTATTAATACAATCATAATTTTCTTCTTTTTAATATAGTAGACATTATCACTGTAAATAAAATATTCTGAATCCATATTGGTAATAACAATTAACAATTATTGAATTAAAACATACATAGGTTTGAAACATTTAACATTAAGTCTACGAAAAAAACATCAAATGAAATCAGACCTTTTGAATAAATTTAATATTTGTTATGGTTAAAACTGGAAACTAATAATAAAGAAAAGTAGTAAAAAAAAAAGATTTCATTCGAAATGTCAAGTTGCAAGAATGGCAATACCAAGATTTAGGTGTTTATTGAACATTCATTTAGATCAACAGCTATCTCAATTCATATGCTTCTATTATGTTACTGTCAAAAGTATCAAATAAATATTACACGTACCATACATTAAAAAATTGATGTTTATCAGTAAGTTCTAGTTCATTGTTGATCTAGGATGTTAACAGCTTCACAAGTTGAATAAGTGCGTCTTCAGTTATCATCATACTTTGAGTGGTCAGCTTTATTGGATCCTAAAAAAGGTATTCAGTTAGATGTGCATAATAGATAGAATATAAAAACATATAAAATACCAAACTGAGACGGATGTTGAAATGAATAATACTACAGATGACTACACTAAATTAAAGGTTATTGGTAACAATCCAAAACCTAAGCAATGCTCAATCAACATAATATAGATAAAATATTCCTCTACAAATTTCAAAAGAATGTTAAGTAAAAACTAGAACGTAAACTGCAAAAAGATATGAAGTAAAACATAATAACATTTGAGAAGAAGAAATAATTGTGATAAGTCATAAAAGATAGTGAGTCCACTAGTATCATTTGATAAATGTAAAATTTTAAATAAAGAAAAAACTATTAATACAATCATAATTTTCTTCTTTTTAATATAGTAGACATTATCACTGTACATAAAATATTCTGAATCCATATTGCTAATAACAATTAACAATTATTGAATTAAAACATACATAGGTTTGAAACATTTAACATTAAGTCTACGAAAAAAACATCAAATGAAATCAGACCTTTTGAATAAATTTAATATTTGTTATGGTTAAAACTGGAAACTAATAAAAAAGAAAAGTAGTAAAAAAAAAAGATTTCATTCGAAATGTCAAGTTGCAAGAATGGCAATACGAAGATTTAGGTGTTTATTAAACATTTATTTAGATAATTTACAATCTCAAATGATACGTTTCTATTCTTTTGTATCGAAAAGATATAATAACTATTATATGTTACATGCATATAAACATTGATGTTTATCAGTAAGTTCTCGTTCATTGTTGATCTAGGATGTTAACAGCTTCACAAGTTGAATAAGTGCGTCTTCAGTTATCATCATACTTTGAGTGGTCAGCTTTATTGCTTCCTAAAAAAGGTATTCAGTTAGATGTGCATAATAGATAGAATATAAAAACATATAAAATACCAAACTGAGACAGATGTTGAAATGAATAATACTACAGATGACTACACTAAATTAAAAGTTATTGGTAACAATCAAAAACCTAAGCAATGCTCAATCAACATAATATAGATAAAATATTCTTCTACAAATTTCAAAAGAATGTTAAGTAAAAACTAGAACGTAAACTGCAAAAAGATATGAAGTAAAACATAATAACATTTGATAAGAAGAAATAATTGTGATAAGTCATAAAAGATAGTGAGTCCACTAGTATCATTTGATAAATGTAAAATTTTAAATAAAGAAAAAACTATTAATACAATCATAATTTTCTTCTTTTTAATATAGTAGACATTATCACTGTACATAAAATATTCTGAATCCATATTGGTAATAACAATTAACAATTATTGAATTAAAACATACGTAGGTTTGAAACATTTAATATTAAGTCTACGAAAAAAACATCAAATGAAATCAGACCTTTTGAATAAATTTAATATTTGTTATGGTTAAAACTGGAAACTAATAATAAAGAAAAGTAGTAAAAAAAAAAGATTTGATTCGAAATGTCAAGTTGCAAGAATGGCAATACCAAGATTTAGGTGTTTATTGAACATTCATTTAGATCAACAGCTATCTCAATTCATACGCTTCTATTATGTTACTGTCAAAAGTACCAAATAACTATTACACGTACCATACATTAAAAAATTGATGTTTATCAGTAACTTCTCGTTCATTGTTGATCTAGGATGTTAACAGCTTCACAAGTTGAATAAGTGCGTCTTCAGTTATCATCATACTTTGAGTGGTCAGCTTTATTGCTTCCTAAAAAAGGTATTCAGTTAGATGTGCATAATACATAGAATATAAAAACATATAAAATACCAAACTGAGACAGATGTTGAAATGAATATTACTACTGATGACTACACTTAATTAAAAGTTATTGGTAACAATCATAAACCTAAGCAATGCTCAATCAACATAATTAAGATAAATTATTCCACTACAAATTTCAAAAGAATGTTAAGTAATAACTAGAATGTAAACTGCAAAAAGATATGAAGTAAATATAATAACATTTGATAAGAAGAAATAATTGTGATAAGTCATAAAAGATAGTGAGTACACCAGTATCATGTGATATATGTAAAATTTTAAATAAAGAAAAAACTCTTAATACAATCATAAATTTCTTCTTTTTAATATAGTAGACATTATCACTGTACATAAAATATTCTGAATCCATATTTCTAATCACAATTAATAATTATTGAATTAAAACATACATAGGTTTGAAACATTTAACATTAAGTCTACGAAAAAAACATTAAATGAAATCAGACCTTTTGAATAAATTTAATATTTGTTATGGTTAAAACTGGAAACTAATAATAAAGAAAAGTAGTAAAAAAAAAAGATTTCATTCGAAATGTCAAGTTGCAAGAATGGCAATACCAAGATTTAGGTGTTTATTGAACATTCATTTAGATCAACAGCTATCTCAATTTATACGCTTCTATTATGTTACAGTCAAAAATATCAAATAACTATTACACGTACCATACATTAAAAAATTGATGTTTATCAGTAAGTTCTCGTTCATTGTTGATCTAGGATGTTAACAGCTTCACAAGTTGAATAAGTGCGTCTTCAGTTATCATCATACTTTGAGTGGTCAGCTTTATTGGATCCTAAAAAAGGTATTCAGTTAGATGTGCATAATAGATAGAATATAAAAACATATAAAATACCAAACTGAGACAGATGTTGAAATGAATAATACTACAGATGACTACACTTAATTAAAAGTTATTGGTAACAATCATAACCCTAAGCAATGCTCAATCAACATAATATAGATAAAATATTCCTCTACAATATCAAATGAACGTTAAGTAAAAACTAAATGTACACTGCAAAAATATATGAAGTAAAACATAATAACATTTGATAAGAAGAAATAATTGTGATAAGTCATAAAAGATAGTGAGTCCACTAGTATCATTTGATAAATGTAAAATTTTAAATAAAGAAAAAACTATTAATACAATCATAAATTTCTTCTTTTTAATATAGTAGACATTATCACTGTACATAAAATATTCTGAATCCATATTGCTAATAACAATTAACAATTATTGAATTAAAACATACATAGGTTTGAAACATTTAACATTAAGTCTACGAAAAAAACATCAAATGAAATCAGACCTTTTGAATAAATTTAATATTTATTATGGTTAAAACTGGAAACTAATAATAAAGAAAAGTAGTAAAAAAAAAAGATTTCATTCGAAATGTCAAGTTGCAAGAATGGCAATACCAAGATTTAGGTGTTTATTGAACATTCATTTAGATCAACAGCTATCTCAATTCATACGCTTCTATTATGTTACTGTCAAAAATATCAAATAACTATTAAACGTACCATACATTAAAAAATTGATGTTTATCAGTAAGTTCTCGTTCATTGTTGATCTAGGATGTTAACAGCTTCACAAGTTGAATAAGTGCGTCTTCAGTTATCATCATACTTTGAGTGGTCAGCTTTATTGGATCCTAAAAAAGGTATTCAGTTAGATGTGCATAATAGATAGAATACAAAAACATATAAAATACCAAACTGAGACGGATGTTGAAATGAATAATACTACAGATGACTACACTAAATTAAAGGTTATTGGTAACAATCCAAATCCTAAGCAATGCTCAATCAACATAATATAGATAAAATATTCCTCTACAAATTTCAAAAGAATGTTAAGTAAAAACTAGAACGTAAACTGCAAAAAGATATGAAGTAAAACATAATAACATTTGATAAGAAGAAATAATTGTGATAAGTCATAAAAGATAGTGAGTCCACTAGTATCATTTGATAAATGTAAAATTTTAAATAAAGAAAAAACTATTAATACAATCATAAATTTCTTCTTTTTAATATAGTAGACATTATCACTGTACATAAAATATTCTGAATCCATATTGCTAATAACAATTAACAATTATTGAATTAAAACATACATAGGTTTGAAACATTTAACATTAAGTCTACGAAAAAAACATCAAATGAAATCAGACCTTTTGAATAAATTTAATATTTGTTATGGTTAAAACTGGAAACTAATAATAAAGAAAAGTAGTAAAAAAAAAGATTTCATTCGAAATGTCAAGTTGCAAGAATGGCAATACCAAGATTTAGGTGTTTATTGAACATTCATTTAGATCAACAGCTATCTCAATTTATACGCTTCTATTATGTTACAGTCAAAAATATCAAATAACTATTACACGTACCATACATTAAAAAATTGATGTTTATCAGTAAGTTCTCGTTCATTGTTGATCTAGGATGTTAACAGCTTCACAAGTTGAATAAGTGCGTCTTCAGTTATCATCATACTTTGAGTGGTCAGCTTTATTGCTTCCTAAAAAAGGTATTCAGTTAGATGTGCATAATAGATAGAATATAAAAACATATAAAATACCAAACTGAGACAGATGTTGAAATGAATAATACTACAGATGACTACACTAAATTAAAGGTTATTGGTAACAATCCAAATCCTAAGCAATGCTCAATCAACATAATATAGATAAAATATTCCTCTACAAATTTCAAAGAATGTTAAGTAAAAACTAGAACGTAAACTGCAAAAAGATATGAAGTAAAACATAATAACATTTGATAAGAAGAAATAATTGTGATAAGTCATAAAAGATAGTGAGTCCACTAGTATCATTTGATAAATGTAAAATTTTAGATAAAGAAAAAACTATTAATACAATCATAAATTTCTTCTTTTTAATATAGTAGACATTATCACTGTACATAAAATATTCTGAATCCATATTGCTAATAACAATTAACAATTATTGAATTAAAACATACATAGGTTTGAAACATTTAACATTAAGTCTACGAAAAAAACATCAAATGAAATCAGACCTTTTGAATAAATTTAATATTTGTTATGGTTAAAACTGGAAACTAATAATAAAGAAAAGTAGTAAAAAAAAAGATTTCATTCGAAATGTCAAGTTGCAAGAATGGCAATACCAAGATTTAGGTGTTTATTGAACATTCATTTAGATCAACAGCTATCTCAATTTATACGCTTCTATTATGTTACAGTCAAAAATATCAAATAACTATTACACGTACCATACATTAAAAAATTGATGTTTATCAGTAAGTTCTCGTTCATTGTTGATCTAGGATGTTAACAGCTTCACAAGTTGAATAAGTGCGTCTTCAGTTATCATCATACTTTGAGTGGTCAGCTTTATTGCTTCCTAAAAAAGGTATTCAGTTAGATGTGCATAATAGATAGAATATAAAAACATATAAAATACCAAACTGAGACAGATGTTGAAATGAATAATACTACAGATGACTACACTTAATTAAAAGTTATTGGTAACAATCATAACCCTAAGCATGCTCAATCAACATAATATAGATAAAATATTCCTCTACAATATCAAATGAACGTTAAGTAAAAACTAAATGTATACTGCAAAAATATATGAAGTAAAACATAATAACATTTGATAAGAAGAAATAATTGTGATAAGTCATAAAAGATAGTGAGTCCACTAGTATCATTTGATAAATGTAAAATTTTAAATAAAGAAAAAACTATTAATACAATCATAAATTTCTTCTTTTTAATATAGTAGACATTATCACTGTACATAAAATATTCTGAATCCATATTGCTAATAACAATTAACAATTATTGAATTAAAACATACATAGGTTTGAAACATTTAACATTAAGTCTACGAAAAAAACATCAAATGAAATCAGACCTTTTGAATAAATTTAATATTTGTTATGGTTAAAACTGGAAACTAATAATAAAGAAAAGTAGTAAAAAAAAAAGATTTCATTCGAAATGTCAAGTTGCAAGAATGGCAATACCAAGATTTAGGTGTTTATTGAACATTCATTTAGATCAACAGCTATCTCAATTTATACGCTTCTATTATGTTACAGTCAAAAATATCAAATAACTATTACACGTACCATACATTAAAAAATTGATGTTTATCAGTAAGTTCTCGTTCATTGTTGATCTAGGATGTTAACAGCTTCACAAGTTGAATAAGTGCGTCTTCAGTTATCATCATACTTTGAGTGGTCAGCTTTATTGCTTCCTAAAAAAGGTATTCAGTTAGATGTGCATAATAGATAGAATATAAAAACATATAAAATACCAAACTGAGACAGATGTTGAAATGTATAATACTACAGATGACTACACTAAATTAAAAGTTATTGGTAACAATCAAAAACCTAAGCAATGCTCAATCAACATAATATAGATAAAATATTCCTCTACAAATTTCAAAAGAATGTTAAGTAAAAACTAGAACGTAAACTGCAAAAAGATATGAAGTAAAACATAATAACATTTGAGAAGAAGAAATAATTGTGATAAGTCATAAAAGATAGTGAGTCCACTAGTATCATGTGATAAATGAAAAATTTTAAATAAAGAAAAAACTATTAATACAATCATAAATTTCTTCTTTTTAATATAGTAGACATTATCACTGTACATAAAATATTCTGAATCCATATTGCTAATAACAGTTAACAATTATTGAATTAAAACATACATAGGTTTGAAACATTTAACATTAAGTCTACGAAAAAAACATCAAATGAAATCAGACCTTTTAAATAAATTTAATATTTGTTATGGTTAAAACTGGAAACTAATAATAAAGAAAAGAAGTAAAAAAAAAAGATTTCATTCGAATTGTCAAGTTGCAAGAATGGCAATACCAAGATTTAGGTGTTTATTGAACATTCATTTAGATCAACAGCTATCTCAATTCATACGCTTCTATTATGTTACTGTCAAAAGTATCAAATAAATATTACACGTACCATACATTAAAAAATTGATGTTTATCAGTAAGTTCTAGTTCATTGTTGATCTAGGATGTTAACAGCTTCACAAGTTGAATAAGTGCGTCTTCAGTTATCATCATACTTTGAGTGGTCAGCTTTATTGGATCCTAAAAAAGGTATTCAGTTAGATGTGCATAATAGATAGAATATAAAAACATATAAAATACCAAACTGAGACAGATGTTGAAATGAATAATACTACAGATGACTACACTAAATTAAAAGTTATTGGTAACAATCAAAAACCTAAGCAATGCTCAATCAACATAATATAGATAAAATATTCCTCTACAAATTTCAAAAGAATGTTAAGTAAAAACTAGAACGTAAACTGCAAAAAGATATGAAGTAAAACATAATAACATTTGAGAAGAAGAAATAATTGTGATAAGTCATAAAAGATAGTGAGTCCACTAGTATCATGTGATAAATGTAAAATTTTAAATAAAGAAAAAACTATTAATACAATCATAAATTTCTTCTTTTTAATATAGTAGACATTATCACTGTACATAAAATATTCTGAATCCATATTGCTAATAACAGTTAACAATTATTGAATTAAAACATACATAGGTTTGAAACATTTAACATTAAGTCTACGAAAAAAACATCAAATGAAATCAGACCTTTTAAATAAATTTAATATTTGTTATGGTTAAAACTGGAAACTAATAATAAAGAAAAGTAGTAAAAAAAAAAGATTTGATTCGAAATGTCAAGTTGCAAGAATGGCAATACCAAGATTTAGGTGTTTAATGAACATTCATTTAGATCAACAGCTATCTCAATTCATACGCTTCTATTATGTTACTGTCAAAAGTATCAAATAAATATTACACGTACCATACATTAAAAAATTGATGTTTATCAGTAAGTTCTAGTTCATTGTTGATCTAGGATGTTAACAGCTTCACAAGTTGAATAAGTGCGTCTTCAGTTATCATCATACTTTGAGTGGTCAGCTTTATTGGATCCTAAAAAAGGTATTCAGTTAGATGTGCATAATAGATAGAATATAAAAACATATAAAATACCAAACTGAGACGGATGTTGAAATGAATAATACTACAGATGACTACACTAAATTAAAGGTTATTGGTAACAATCGAAATCCTAAGCAATGCTCAATCAACATAATATAGATAAAATATTCCTCTACAAATTTCAAAAGAATGTTAAGTAAAAACTAGAACGTAAACTGCAAAAAGATATGAAGTAAAACATAATAACATTTGAGAAGAAGAAATAATTGTGATAAGTCATAAAAGATAGTGAGTCCACTAGTATCATGTGATAAATGTAAAATTTTAAATAAAGAAAAAACTATTAATACAATCATAAATTTCTTCTTTTTAATATAGTAGACATTATCACTGTACATAAAATATTCTGAATCCATATTGGTAATAACAATTAACAATTATTGAATTAAAACATACATAGGTTTGAAACATTTAACATTAAGTCTACGAAAAAAACATTAAATGAAATCAGACCTTTTGAATAAATTTAATATTTGTTATGGTTAAAACTGGAAACTAATAATAAAGAAAAGTAGTAAAAAAAAAAGATTTGATTCGAAATGTCAAGTTGCAAGAATGGCAATACCAAGATTTAGGTGTTTATTGAACATTCATTTAGATCAACAGCTATCTCAATTTATACGCTTCTATTATGTTACAGTCTAAAATATCAAATAACTATTACACGTACCATACATTAAAAAATTGATGTTTATCAGTAAGTTCTCGTTCATTGTTGATCTAGGATGTTAACAGCTTCACAAGTTGAATAAGTGCGTCTTCAGTTATCATCATACTTTGAGTGGTCAGCTTTATTGCTTCCTAAAAAAGGTATTCAGTTAGATGTGCATAATAGATAGAATATAAAAACATATAAAATACCAAACTGAGACAGATGTTGAAATGAATAATACTACAGATGACTACACTAAATTAAAAGTTATTGGTAACAATCAAAAACCTAAGCAATGCTCAATCAACATAATATAGATAAAATATTCCTCTACAAATTTCAAAAGAATGTTAAGTAAAAACTAGAACGTAAACTGCAAAAAGATATGAAGTAAAACATAATAACATTTGATAAGAAGAAATAATTGTGATAAGTCATAAAAGATAGTGAGTCCACTAGTATCATTTGATAAATGTAAAATTTTAAATAAAGAAAAAACTATTAATACAATCATAAATTTCTTCTTTTTAATATAGTAGACATTATCACTGTACATAAAATATTCTGAATCCATATTGGTAATAACAATTAACAATTATTGAATTAAAACATACATAGGTTTGAAACATTTAACATTAAGTCTACGAAAAAAACATTAAATGAAATCAGACCTTTTGAATAAATTTAATATTTGTTATGGTTAAAACTGGAAACTAATAATAAAGAAAAGTAGTAAAAAAAAAAGATTTGATTCGAAATGTCAAGTTGCAAGAATGGCAATACCAAGATTTAGGTGTTTATTGAACATTCATTTAGATCAACAGCTATCTCAATTTATACGCTTCTATTATGTTACAGTCTAAAATATCAAATAACTATTACACGTACCATACATTAAAAAATTGATGTTTATCAGTAAGTTCTCGTTCATTGTTGATCTAGGATGTTAACAGCTTCACAAGTTGAATAAGTGCGTCTTCAGTTATCATCATACTTTGAGTGGTCAGCTTTATTGCTTCCTAAAAAAGGTATTCAGTTAGATGTGCATAATAGATAGAATATAAAAACATATAAAATACCAAACTGAGACAGATGTTGAAATGAATAATACTACAGATGACTACACTAAATTAAAAGTTATTGGTAACAATCAAAAACCTAAGCAATGCTCAATCAACATAATATAGATAAAATATTCCTCTACAAATTTCAAAAGAATGTTAAGTAAAAACTAGAACGTAAACTGCAAAAAGATATGAAGTAAAACATAATAACATTTGATAAGAAGAAATAATTGTGATAAGTCATAAAAGATAGTGAGTCCACTAGTATCATTTGATAAATGTAAAATTTTAAATAAAGAAAAAACTATTAATACAATCATAAATTTCTTCTTTTTAATATAGTAGACATTATCACTGTACATAAAATATTCTGAATCCATATTGGTAATAACAATTAACAATTATTGAATTAAAACATACATAGGTTTGAAACATTTAACATTAAGTCTACGAAAAAAACATTAAATGAAATCAGACCTTTTGAATAAATTTAATATTTGTTATGGTTAAAACTGGAAACTAATAATAAAGAAAAGTAGTAAAAAAAAAAGATTTGATTCGAAATGTCAAGTTGCAAGAATGGCAATACCAAGATTTAGGTGTTTATTGAACATTCATTTAGATCAACAGCTATCTCAATTTATACGCTTCTATTATGTTACAGTCTAAAATATCAAATAACTATTACACGTACCATACATTAAAAAATTGATGTTTATCAGTAAGTTCTCGTTCATTGTTGATCTAGGATGTTAACAGCTTCACAAGTTGAATAAGTGCGTCTTCAGTTATCATCATACTTTGAGTGGTCAGCTTTATTGCTTCCTAAAAAAGGTATTCAGTTAGATGTGCATAATAGATAGAATATAAAAACATATAAAATACCAAACTGAGACAGATGTTGAAATGAATAATACTACAGATGACTACACTAAATTAAAAGTTATTGGTAACAATCAAAAACCTAAGCAATGCTCAATCAACATAATATAGATAAAATATTCCTCTACAAATTTCAAAAGAATGTTAAGTAAAAACTAGAACGTAAACTGCAAAAAGATATGAAGTAAAACATAATAACATTTGATAAGAAGAAATAATTGTGATAAGTCATAAAAGATAGTGAGTCCACTAGTATCATTTGATAAATGTAAAATTTTAAATAAAGAAAAAACTATTAATACAATCATAAATTTCTTCTTTTTAATATAGTAGACATTATCACTGTACATAAAATATTCTGAATCCATATTGGTAATAACAATTAACAATTATTGAATTAAAACATACATAGGTTTGAAACATTTAACATTAAGTCTACGAAAAAAACATCAAATGAAATCAGACCTTTTGAATAAATTTAATATTTGTTATGGTTAAAACTGGAAACTAATAATAAAGAAAAGTAGTAAAAAAAAAAAGATTTGATTCGAAATGTCAAGTTGCAAGAATGGCAATACCAAGATTTAGGTGTTTATTGAACATTCATTTAGATCAACAGCTATCTCAATTCATACGCTTCTATTATGTTACTGTCAAAAATATCAAATAACTATTACACGTACCATACATTAAAAAATTGATGTTTATCAGTAAGTTCTCGTTCATTGTTGATCTAGGATGTTAACAGCTTCACAAGTTGAATAAGTGCGTCTTCAGTTATCATCATACTTTGAGTGGTCAGCTTTATTGCTTCCTAAAAAAGGTATTCAGTTAGATGTGCATAATAGATAGAATATAAAAACATATAAAATACCAAACTGAGACAGATGTTGAAATGAATAATACTACAGATGACTACACTAAATTAAAAGTTATTGGTAACAATCAAAAACCTAAGCAATGCTCAATCAACATAATATAGATAAAATATTCCTCTACAAATTTCAAAAGAATGTTAAGTAAAAACTAGAACGTAAACTGCAAAAAGATATGAAGTAAAACATAATAACATTTGATAAGAAGAAATAATTGTGATAAGTCATAAAAGATAGTGAGTCCACTAGTATCATTTGATAAATGTAAAATTTTAAATAAAGAAAAAACTATTAATACAATCATAAATTTCTTCTTTTTAATATAGTAGACATTATCACTGTACATAAAATATTCTGAATCCATATTGGTAATAACAATTAACAATTATTGAATTAAAACATACATAGGTTTGAAACATTTAACATTAAGTCTACGAAAAAAACATCAAATGAAATCAGACCTTTTAAATAAATTTAATATTTGTTATGGTTAAAACTGGAAACTAATAATAAAGAAAAGAAGTAAAAAAAAAAGATTTCATTCGAAATGTCAAGTTGCAAGAATGGCAATACCAAGATTTAGGTGTTTAATGAACATTCATTTAGATCAACAGCTATCTCAATTCATACGCTTCTATTATGTTACTGTCAAAAGTATCAAATAAATATTACACGTACCATACATTAAAAAATTGATGTTTATCAGTAAGTTCTAGTTCATTGTTGATCTAGGATGTTAACAGCTTCACAAGTTGAATAAGTGCGTCTTCAGTTATCATCATACTTTGAGTGGTCAGCTTTATTGGATCCTAAAAAAGGTATTCAGTTAGATGTGCATAATAGATAGAATATAAAAACATATAAAATACCAAACTGAGACGGATGTTGAAATGAATAATACTACAGATGACTACACTTAATTAAAAGTTATTGGTAACAATCATAACCCTAAGCAATGCTCAATCAACATAATATAGATAAAATATTCCTCTACAATTTCAAATGAATGTTAAGTAAAAACTAGAATGTAAACTGCAAAAAGATATGAAGTACAACATAATAAAATTTGAGAAGAAGAAATAATTGTGATAAGTCATAAAAGATAGTGAGTCCACTAGTATCATGTGATAAATGTAAAATTTTAAATAAAGAAAAAACTATTAATACAATCATAATTTTCTTCTTTTTAATATAGTAGACATTATCACTGTAAATAAAATATTCTGAATCCATATTGGTAATAACAATTAACAATTATTGAATTAAAACATACATAGGTTTGAAACATTTAACATTAAGTCTACGAAAAAAACATCAAATGAAATCAGACCTTTTGAATAAATTTAATATTTGTTATGGTTAAAACTGGAAACTAATAATAAAGAAAAGTATTAAAAAAAAAAGATTTCATTCGAAATGTCAAGTTGCAAGAATGGCAATACAAAGATTTAGGTGTTTATTGAACATTCATTTAGATCAACAGCTATCTCAATTCATACGCTTCTATTATGTTACTGTCAAAAATATCAAATAACTATTACACGTACCATACATTAAAAAATTGATGTTTATCAGTAAGTTCTCGTTCATTGTTGATCTAGGATGTTAACAGCTTCACAAGTTGAATAAGTGCGTCTTCAGTTATCATCATACTTTGAGTGGTCAGCTTTATTGGATCCTAAAAAAGGTATTCAGTTAGATGTGCATAATAGATAGAATATAAAAACATATAAAATACCAAACTGAGACGGATGTTGAAATGAATAATACTACAGATGACTACACTAAATTAAAGGTTATTGGTAACAATCCAAAACCTAAGCAATGCTCAATCAACATAATATAGATAAAATATTCCTCTACAAATTTCAAAAGAATGTTAAGTAAAAACTAGAACGTAAACTGCAAAAAGATATGAAGTAAAACATAATATCATTTGAGAAGAAGAAATAATTGTGATAAGTCATAAAAGATAGTGAGTCCACTAGTATCATGTGATAAATGTAAAATTTTAAATAAAGAAAAAACTATTAATACAATCATAAATTTCTTCTTTTTAATATAGTAGACATTATCACTGTACATAAAATATTCTGAATCCATATTGGTAATAACAATTAACAATTATTGAATTAAAACATACATAGGTTTGAAACATTTAACATTAAGTCTACGAAAAAAACATTAAATGAAATCAGACCTTTTGAATAAATTTAATATTTGTTATGGTTAAAACTGGAAACTAATAATAAAGAAAAGTAGTAAAAAAAAAAGATTTGATTCGAAATGTCAAGTTGCAAGAATGGCAATACCAAGATTTAGGTGTTTATTGAACATTCATTTAGATCAACAGCTATCTCAATTTATACGCTTCTATTATGTTACAGTCAAAAATATCAAATAACTATTACACGTACCATACATTAAAAAATTGATGTTTATCAGTAAGTTCTCGTTCATTGTTGATCTAGGATGTTAACAGCTTCACAAGATGAATAAGTGCGTCTTCAGTTATCATCATACTTTGAGTGGTCAGCTTTATTGCTTCCTAAAAAAGGTATTCAGTTAGATGTGCATAATAGATAGAATATAAAAACATATAAAATACCAAACTGAGACAGATGTTGAAATGAATAATACTACAGATGACTACACTTAATTAAAAGTTATTGGTAACAATCATAACCCTAAGCAATGCTCAATCAACATAATATAGATAAAATATTCCTCTACAATTTCAAATGAACGTTAAGTAAAAACTAAATGTATACTGCAAAAATATATGAAGTAAAACATAATAACATTTGATAAGAAGAAATAATTGTGATAAGTCATAAAAGATAGTGAGTCGACTAGTATCATTTGATAAATGTAATATTTTAAATAAAGAAAAAACTATTAATACAATCATAAATTTCTTCTTTTTAATATAGTAGACATTATCACTGTACATAAAATATTCTGAATCCATATTGCTAATAACAATTAACAATTATTGAATTAAAACATACATAGGTTTGAAACATTTAACATTAAGTCTACGAAAAAAACATTAAATGAAATCAGACCTTTTGAATAAATTTAATATTTGTTATGGTTAAAACTGGAAACTAATAATAAAGAAAAGTAGTAAAAAAAAAAGATTTCATTCGAAATGTCAAGTTGCAAGAATGGCAATACCAAGATTTAGGTGTTTATTGAACATTCATTTAGATCAACAGCTATCTGAATTCATACGCTTCTATTATGTTACTGTCAAAAATATCAAATAACTATTACACGTACCATACATTAAAAAATTGATGTTTATCAGTAAGTTCTCGTTCATTGTTGATCTAGGATGTTAACAGCTTCACAAGTTGAATAAGTGCGTCTTCAGTTATCATCATACTTTGAGTGGTCAGCTTTATTGGATCCTAAAAAAGGTATTCAGTTAGATGTACATAATAGATAGAATATAAAAACATATAAAATACCAAACTGAGACGGATGTTGAAATGAATAATACTACAGATGACTACACTAAATTAAAGGTTATTGGTAACAATCCAAAACCTAAGCAATGCTCAATCAACATAATATAGATAAAATATTCCTCTACAAATTTCAAAAGAATGTTAAGTAAAAACTAGAACGTAAACTGCAAAAAGATATGAAGTAAAACATAATAACATTTGAGAAGAAGAAATAATTGTGATAAGTCATAAAAGATAGTGAGTCCACTAGTATCATGTGATAAATGTAAAATTTTAAATAAAGAAAAAACTATTAATACAATCATAAATTTCTTCTTTTTAATATAGTAGACATTATCACTGTACATAAAATATTCTGAATCCATATTGGTAATAACAATTAACAATTATTGAATTAAAACATACATAGGTTTGAAACATTTAACATTAAGTCTACAAAAAAAACATCAAATGAAATAAGACCTTTTGAATAAATTTAATATATGTTATGGTTAAAACTGGAAACTAATAATAAAGAAAAGTAGTAAAAAAAAAAGATTTCATTCGAAATGTCAAGTTGCAAGAATGGCAATACAAAGATTTAGGTGTATATTAAACATTTATTTAGATAATTTACAATCTCAAATGATACGTTTCTATTCTTTTGTATCGAAAAGATATAATAACTATTATATGTTACATGCATATAAACATTGATGTATATCAGTAAGTTCTCGTTCATTGTTGATCTAGGATGTTAACAGCTTCACAAGTTGAATAATTGCGTCTTCAGTTATCATCATACTTTGAGTGGTAAGCTTTATTGCTTCCTAAAAAATGTATTCAGTTAGATGTGCATAATCGATAAATTATAAAATATTAAAAAATACCAAACTGAGACAGATGTTGAAATGAATAATACTACAGATGACTACACTAAATTAAAAGTTATTGGTAACAATCAAAAACCTAAGCAATGCTCAATCAACATAATAAAGATAAAATATTCCTCTACAATTTCAAAAGAATGTTAAGTAAAAACTAGAACGTAAACTGCAAAAAGATATGAAGTAAAACATAATAACAATTGATAAGAAGAAATAATTGTGATAAGTCATAAAAGATAGTGAGTCCACTAGTATCATTTGATAAATGTAAAATTTTAAATAAAGAAAAAACTATTAATACAATCATAAATTTCTTCTTTTTAATATAGTAGACATTATCACTGTACATAAAATATTCTGAATCCATATTGGTAATAACAATTAACAATTATTGAATTAAAACATACATAGGTTTGAAACATTTAACATTAAGTCTACGAAAAAAACATTAAATGAAATCAGACCTTTTGAATAAATTTAATATTTGTTATGGTTAAAACTGGAAACTAATAATAAAGAAAAGTAGTAAAAAAAAAAGATTTGATTCGAAATGTCAAGTTGCAAGAATGGCAATACCAAGATTTAGGTGTTTATTGAACATTCATTTAGATCAACAGCTATCTCAATTTATACGCTTCTATTATGTTACAGTCAAAAATATCAAATAACTATTACACGTACCATACATTAAAAAATTGATGTTTATCAGTAAGTTCTCGTTCATTGTTGATCTAGGATGTTAACAGCTTCACAAGTTGAATAAGTGCGTCTTCAGTTATCATCATACTTTGAGTGGTCAGCTTTATTGGATCCTAAAAAAGGTATTCAGTTAGATGTGCATAATAGATAGAATATAAAAACATATAAAATACCAAACTGAGACAGATGTTGAAATGAATAATACTACAGATGACTACACTAAATTAAAAGTTATTGGTAACAATCAAAAACCTAAGCAATGCTCAATCAACATAATATAGATAAAATATTCCTCTACAAATTTCAAAAGAATGTTAAGTAAAAACTAGAACGTAAACTGCAAAAAGATATGATGTAAAACATAATAACATTTGAGAAGAAGAAATAATTGTGATAAGTCATAAAAGATAGTGAGTCCACTAGTATCATGTGATAAATGTAAAATTTTAAATAAAGAAAAAACTATTAATACAATCATAAATTTCTTCTTTTTAATATAGTAGACATTATCACTGTACATAAAATATTCTGAATCCATATTGCTAATAACAATTAACAATTATTGAATTAAAACATACATAGGTTTGAAACATTTAACATTAAGTCTACGAAAAAAACATCAAATGAAATCAGACCTTTTAAATAAATTTAATATTTGTTATGGTTAAAACTGGAAACTAATAATAAAGAAAAGAAGTAAAAAAAAAAGATTTCATTCGAAATGTCAAGTTGCAAGAATGGCAATACCAAGATTTGTGTGTTTATTGAACATTCATTTAGATCAACAGCTATCTCAATTCATACGCTTCTATTATGTTACTGTCAAAAGTATCAAATAAATATTACACGTACCATACATTAAAAAATTGATGTTTATCAGTAAGTTCTAGTTCATTGTTGATCTAGGATGTTAACAGCTTCACAAGTTGAATAAGTGCGTCTTCAGTTATCATCATACTTTGAGTGGTCAGCTTTATTGGATCCTAAAAAAGGTATTCAGTTAGATGTGCATAATAGATAGAATATAAAAACATATAAAATACCAAACTGAGACAGATGTTGAAATGAATAATACTACAGATGACTACACTTAATTAAAAGTTATTGGTAACAATCATAACCCTAAGCAATGCTCAATCAACATAATATAGATAAAATATTCCTCTACAATTTCAAATGAACGTTAAGTAAAAACTAAATGTATACTGCAAAAATATATGAAGTAAAACATAATAACATTTGATAAGAAGAAATAATTGTGATAAGTCATAAAAGATAGTGAGTCCACTAGTATCATTTGATAAATGTAATATTTTAAATAAAGAAAAAACTATTAATACAATCATAAATTTCTTCTTTTTAATATAGTAGACATTATCACTGTACATAAAATATTCTGAATCCATATTGGTAATAACAATTAACAATTATTGAATTAAAACATACATAGGTTTGAAACATTTAACATTAAGTCTACGAAAAAAACATTAAATGAAATCAGACCTTTTGAATAAATTTAATATTTGGTATGGTTAAAACTGGAAACTAATAATAAAGAAAAGTAGTAAAAAAAAAAGATTTGATTTCGAAATGTCAAGTTGCAAGAATGGCAATACCAAGATTTAGGTGTTTATTGAACATTCATTTAGATCAACAGCTATCTCAATTTATACGCTTCTATTATGTTACAGTCAAAAATATCAAATAACTATTACACGTACCATACATTAAAAAATTGATGTTTATCAGTAAGTTCTCGTTCATTGTTGATCTAGGATGTTAACAGCTTCACAAGTTGAATAAGTGCGTCTTCAGTTATCATCATACTTTGAGTGGTCAGCTTTATTGGATCCTAAAAAAGGTATTCAGTTAGATGTGCATAATAGATAGAATATAAAAACATATAAAATACCAAACTGAGACAGATGTTGAAATGAATAATACTACAGATGACTACACTTAATTAAAAGTTATTGGTAACAATCATAACCCTAAGCAATGCTCAATCAACATAATATAGATAAAATATTCCTCTACAATATCAAATGAACGTTAAGTAAAAACTAAATGTATACTGCAAAAATATATGAAGTAAAACATAATAACATTTGATAAGAAGAAATAATTGTGATAAGTCATAAAAGATAGTGAGTCCACTAGTATCATGTGATAAATGTAAAATTTTAAATAAAGAAAAAACTATTAATACAATCATAAATTTCTTCTTTTTAATATAGTAGACATTATCACTGTACATAAAATATTCTGAATCCATATTGGTAATAACAATTAACAATTATTGAATTAAAACATACATAGGTTTGAAACATTTAACATTAAGTCTACGAAAAAAACATTAAATGAAATCAGACCTTTTGAATAAATTTAATATTTGTTATGGTTAAAACTGGAAACTAATAATAAAGAAAAGTAGAAAAAAAAAAGATTTGATTCGAAATGTCAAGTTGCAAGAATGGCAATACCAAGATTTAGGTGTTTATTGAACATTCATTTAGATCAACAGCTATCTCAATTTATACGCTTCTATTATGTTACAGTCTAAAATATCAAATAACTATTACACGTACCATACATTAAAAAATTGATGTTTATCAGTAAGTTCTCGTTCATTGTTGATCTAGGATGTTAACAGCTTCACAAGTTGAATAAGTGCGTCTTCAGTTATCATCATACTTTGAGTGGTCAGCTTTATTGCTTCCTAAAAAAGGTATTCAGTTAGATGTGCATAATAGATAGAATATAAAAACATATAAAATACCAAACTGAGACAGATGTTGAAATGAATAATACTACAGATGACTACACTAAATTAAAAGTTATTGGTAACAATCAAAAACCTAAGCAATGCTCAATCAACATAATATAGATAAAATATTCCTCTACAAATTTCAAAAGAATGTTAAGTAAAAACTAGAACGTAAACTGCAAAAAGATATGAAGTAAAACATAATAACATTTGAGAAGAAGAAATAATTGTGATCAGTCATAAAAGATAGTGAGTCCACTAGTATCATGTGATAAATGTAAAATTTTAAATAAAGAAAAAACTATTAATACAATCATAAATTTCTTCTTTTTAATATAGTAGACATTATCACTGTACATAAAATATTCTGAATCCATATTGCTAATAACAATTAACAATTATTGAATTAAAACATACATAGGTTTGAAACATTTAACATTAAGTCTACGAAAAAAACATCAAATGAAATCAGACCTTTTAAATAAATTTAATATTTGTTATGGTTAAAACTGGAAACTAATAATAAAGAAAAGAAGTAAAAAAAAAAGATTTCATTCGAAATGTCAAGTTGCAAGAATGGCAATACCAAGATTTGTGTGTTTATTGAACATTCATTTAGATCAACAGCTATCTCAATTCATACGCTTCTATTATGTTACTGTCAAAAGTATCAAATAAATATTACACGTACCATACATTAAAAAATTGATGTTTATCAGTAAGTTCTAGTTCATTGTTGATCTAGGATGTTAACAGCTTCACAAGTTGAATAAGTGCGTCTTCAGTTATCATCATACTTTGAGTGGTCAGCTTTATTGGATCCTAAAAAAGGTATTCAGTTAGATGTGCATAATAGATAGAATATAAAAACATATAAAATACCAAACTGAGATAGATGTTGAAATGAATAATACTACAGATGACTACACTTAATTAAAAGTTATTGGTAACAATCATAACCCTAAGCAATGCTCAATCAACATAATATAGATAAAATATTCCTCTACAATTTCAAATGAACGTTAAGTAAAAACTAAATGTATACTGCAAAAATATATGAAGTAAAACATAATAACATTTGATAAGAAGAAATAATTGTGATAAGTCATAAAAGATAGTGAGTCCACTAGTATCATTTGATAAATGTAATATTTTAAATAAAGAAAAAACTATTAATACAATCATAAATTTCTTCTTTTTAATATAGTAGACATTATCACTGTACATAAAATATTCTGAATCCATATTGCTAATAACAATTAACAATTATTGAATTAAAACATACATAGGTTTGAAACATTTAACATTAAGTCTACGAAAAAAACATCAAATGAAATCAGACCTTTTAAATAAATTTAATATTTGTTATGGTTAAAACTGGAAACTAATAATAAAGAAAAGAAGTAAAAAAAAAAGATTTCATTCGAAATGTCAAGTTGCAAGAATGGCAATACCAAGATTTGTGTGTTTATTGAACATTCATTTAGATCAACAGCTATCTCAATTCATACGCTTCTATTATGTTTCTGTCAAAAGTATCAAATAAATATTACACGTACCATACATTAAAAAATTGATGTTTATCAGTAAGTTCTAGTTCATTGTTGATCTAGGATGTTAACAGCTTCACAAGTTGAATAAGTGCGTCTTCAGTTATCATCATACTTTGAGTGGTCAGCTTTATTGGATCCTAAAAAAGGTATTCAGTTAGATGTGCATAATAGATAGAATATAAAAACATATAAAATACCAAACTGAGACAGATGTTGAAATGAATAATACTACAGATGACTACACTTAATTAAAAGTTATTGGTAACAATCATAACCCTAAGCAATGCTCAATCAACATAATATAGATAAAATATTCCTCTACAATTTCAAATGAACGTTAAGTAAATACTAAATGTATACTGCAAAAATATATGAAGTAAAACATAATAACATTTGATAAGAAGAAATAATTGTGATAAGTCATAAAAGATAGTGAGTCCACTAGTATCATTTGATAAATGTAATATTTTAAATAAAGAAAAAACTATTAATACAATCATAAATTTCTTCTTTTTAATATAGTAGACATTATCACTGTACATAAAATATTCTGAATCCATATTGCTAATAACAATTAACAATTATTGAATTAAAACATACATAGGTTTGAAACATTTAACATTAAGTCTACGAAAAAAACATTAAATGAAATCAGACCTTTTGAATAAATTTAATATTTGTTATGGTTAAAACTGGAAACTAATAATAAAGAAAAGTAGTAAAAAAAAAAGATTTGATTCGAAATGTCAAGTTGCAAGAATGGCAATACCAAGATTTAGGTGTTTATTGAACATTCATTTAGATCAACAGCTATCTCAATTTATACGCTTCTATTATGTTACAGTCTAAAATATCAAATAACTATTACACGTACCATACATTAAAAAATTGATGTTTATCAGTAAGTTCTCGTTCATTGTTGATCTAGGATGTTAACAGCTTCACAAGTTGAATAAGTGCGTCTTCAGTTATCATCATACTTTGAGTGGTCAGCTTTATTGCTTCCTAAAAAAGGTATTCAGTTAGATGTGCATAATAGATAGAATATAAAAACATATAAAATACCAAACTGAGACGGATGTTGAAATGAATAATACTACAGATGACTACACTAAATTAAAGGTTATTGGTAACAATCCAAATCCTAAGCAATGCTCAATCAACATAATATAGATAAAATATTCCTCTACAAATTTCAAAAGAATGTTAAGTAAAAACTAGAACGTAAACTGCAAAAAGATATGAAGTAAAACATAATAACATTTGAGAAGAAGAAATAATTGTGATAAGTCATAAAAGATAGTGAGTCCACTAGTATCATGTGATAAATGTAAAATTTTAAATAAAGAAAAAACTATTAATACAATCATAAATTTCTTCTTTTTAATATAGTAGACATTATCACTGTACATAAAATATTCTGAATCCATATTGGTAATAACAATTAACAATTATTGAATTAAAACATACATAGGTTTGAAACATTTAACATTAAGTCTACAAAAAAAACATCAAATGAAATAAGACCTTTTGAATAAATTTAATATATGTTATGGTTAAAACTGGAAACTAATAATAAAGAAAAGTAGTAAAAAAAAAAGATTTGATTCGAAATGTCAAGTTGCAAGAATGGCAATACCAAGATTTAGGTGTTTATTGAACATTCATTTAGATCAACAGCTATCTCAATTTATACGCTTCTATTATGTTACAGTCTAAAATATCAAATAACTATTACACGTACCATACATTAAAAAATTGATGTTTATCAGTAAGTTCTCGTTCATTGTTGATCTAGGATGTTAACAGCTTCACAAGTTGAATAAGTGCGTCTTCAGTTATCATCATACTTTGAGTGGTCAGCTTTATTGCTTCCTAAAAAAGGTATTCAGTTAGATGTGCATAATAGATAGAATATAAAAACATATAAAATACCAAACTGAGACGGATGTTGAAATGAATAATACTACAGATGACTACACTAAATTAAAGGTTATTGGTAACAATCCAAATCCTAAGCAATGCTCAATCAACATAATATAGATAAAATATTCCTCTACAAATTTCAAAAGAATGTTAAGTAAAAACTAGAACGTAAACTGCAAAAAGATATGAAGTAAAACATAATAACATTTGAGAAGAAGAAATAATTGTGATAAGTCATAAAAGATAGTGAGTCCACTAGTATCATGTGATAAATGTAAAATTTTAAATAAAGAAAAAACTATTAATACAATCATAAATTTCTTCTTTTTAATATAGTAGACATTATCACTGTACATAAAATATTCTGAATCCATATTGGTAATAACAATTAACAATTATTGAATTAAAACATACATAGGTTTGAAACATTTAACATTAAGTCTACAAAAAAAACATCAAATGAAATAAGACCTTTTGAATAAATTTAATATATGTTATGGTTAAAACTGGAAACTAATAATAAAGAAAAGTAGTAAAAAAAAAAGATTTCATTCGAAATGTCAAGTTGCAAGAATGGCAATACAAAGATTTAGGTGTATATTAAACATTTATTTAGATAATTTACAATCTCAAATGATACGTTTCTATTCTTTTGTATCGAAAAGATATAATAACTATTATATGTTACATGCATATAAACATTGATGTATATCAGTAAGTTCTCGTTCATTGTTGATCTAGGATGTTAACAGCTTCACAAGTTGAATAATTGCGTCTTCAGTTATCATCATACTTTGAGTGGTAAGCTTTATTGCTTCCTAAAAAATGTATTCAGTTAGATGTGCATAATCGATAAATTATAAAATATTAAAAAATACCAAACTGAGACAGATGTTGAAATGAATAATACTACAGATGACTACACTAAATTAAAGGTTATTGGTAACAATCCAAATCCTAAGCAATGCTCAATCAACATAATATAGATAAAATATTCCTCTACAAATTTCAAAAGAATGTTAAGTAAAAACTAGAACGTAGACTGCAAAAAGATATGAAGTAAAACATAATAACATTTGAGAAGAAGAAATAATTGTGATAAGTCATAAAAGATAGTGAGTCCACTAGTATCATGTGATAAATGTAAAATTTTAAATAAAGAAAAAACTATTAATACAATCATAAATTTCTTCTTTTTAATATAGTAGACATTATCACTGTACATAAAATATTCTGAATCCATATTGGTAATAACAATTAACAATTATTGAATTAAAACATACATAGGTTTGAAACATTTAACATTAAGTCTACGAAAAAAACATTAAATGAAATCAGACCTTTTGAATAAATTTAATATTTGTTATGGTTAAAACTGGAAACTAATAATAAAGAAAAGTAGTAAAAAAAAAAGATTTGATTCGAAATGTCAAGTTGCAAGAATGGCAATACCAAGATTTAGGTGTTTATTGAACATTCATTTAGATCAACAGCTATCTCAATTTATACGCTTCTATTATGTTACAGTCTAAAATATCAAATAACTATTACACGTACCATACATTAAAAAATTGATGTTTATCAGTAAGTTCTCGTTCATTGTTGATCTAGGATGTTAACAGCTTCACAAGTTGAATAAGTGCGTCTTCAGTTATCATCATACTTTGAGTGGTCAGCTTTATTGCTTCCTAAAAAAGGTATTCAGTTAGATGTGCATAATAGATAGAATATAAAAACATATAAAATACCAAACTGAGACGGATGTTGAAATGAATAATACTACAGATGACTACACTAAATTAAAGGTTATTGGTAACAATCCAAATCCTAAGCAATGCTCAATCAACATAATATAGATAAAATATTCCTCTACAAATTTCAAAAGAATGTTAAGTAAAAACTAGAACGTAAACTGCAAAAAGATATGAAGTAAAACATAATAACATTTGAGAAGAAGAAATAATTGTGATAAGTCATAAAAGATAGTGAGTCCACTAGTATCATGTGATAAATGTAAAATTTTAAATAAAGAAAAAACTATTAATACAATCATAAATTTCTTCTTTTTAATATAGTAGACATTATCACTGTACATAAAATATTCTGAATCCATATTGGTAATAACAATTAACAATTATTGAATTAAAACATACATAGGTTTGAAACATTTAACATTAAGTCTACAAAAAAAACATCAAATGAAATAAGACCTTTTGAATAAATTTAATATATGTTATGGTTAAAACTGGAAACTAATAATAAAGAAAAGTAGTAAAAAAAAAAGATTTCATTCGAAATGTCAAGTTGCAAGAATGGCAATACAAAGATTTAGGTGTATATTAAACATTTATTTAGATAATTTACAATCTCAAATGATACGTTTCTATTCTTTTGTATCGAAAAGATATAATAACTATTATATGTTACATGCATATAAACATTGATGTATATCAGTAAGTTCTCGTTCATTGTTGATCTAGGATGTTAACAGCTTCACAAGTTGAATAATTGCGTCTTCAGTTATCATCATACTTTGAGTGGTAAGCTTTATTGCTTCCTAAAAAATGTATTCAGTTAGATGTGCATAATCGATAAATTATAAAATATTAAAAAATACCAAACTGAGACAGATGTTGAAATGAATAATACTACAGATGACTACACTAAATTAAAGGTTATTGGTAACAATCCAAATCCTAAGCAATGCTCAATCAACATAATATAGATAAAATATTCCTCTACAAATTTCAAAAGAATGTTAAGTAAAAACTAGAACGTAGACTGCAAAAAGATATGAAGTAAAACATAATAACATTTGAGAAGAAGAAATAATTGTGATAAGTCATAAAAGATAGTGAGTCCACTAGTATCATGTGATAAATGTAAAATTTTAAATAAAGAAAAAACTATTAATACAATCATAAATTTCTTCTTTTTAATATAGTAGACATTATCACTGTACATAAAATATTCTGAATCCATATTGCTAATAACAATTAACAATTATTGAATTAAAACATACATAGGTTTGAAACATTTAACATTAAGTCTACGAAAAAAACATCAAATGAAATCAGACCTTTTAAATAAATTTAATATTTGTTATGGTTAAAACTGGAAACTAATAATAAAGAAAAGAAGTAAAAAAAAAAGATTTCATTCGAAATGTCAAGTTGCAAGAATGGCAATACCAAGATTTGTGTGTTTATTGAACATTCATTTAGATCAACAGCTATCTCAATTCATACGCTTCTATTATGTTACTGTCAAAAGTATCAAATAAATATTACACGTACCATACATTAAAAAATTGATGTTTATCAGTAAGTTCTCGTTCATTGTTGATCTAGGATGTTAACAGCTTCACAAGTTGAATAAGTGCGTCTTCAGTTATCATCATACTTTGAGTGGTCAGCTTTATTGGATCCTAAAAAAGGTATTCAGTTAGATGTGCATAATAGATAGAATATAAAAACATATAAAATACCAAACTGAGACAGATGTTGAAATGAATAATACTACAGATGACTACACTTAATTAAAAGTTATTGGTAACAATCATAACCCTAAGCAATGCTCAATCAACATAATATAGATAAAATATTCCTCTACAATTTCAAATGAACGTTAAGTAAAAACTAAATGTATACTGCAAAAATATATGAAGTAAAACATAATAACATTTGATAAGAAGAAATAATTGTGATAAGTCATAAAAGATAGTGAGTCCACTAGTATCATTTGATAAATGTAATATTTTAAATAAAGAAAAAACTATTAATACAATCATAAATTTCTTCTTTTTAATATAGTAGACATTATCACTGTACATAAAATATTCTGAATCCATATTGCTAATAACAATTAACAATTATTGAATTAAAACATACATAGGTTTGAAACATTTAACATTAAGTCTACGAAAAAAACATCAAATGAAATCAGACCTTTTGAATAAATTTAATATTTGTTATGGTTAAAACTGGAAACTAATAATAAAGAAAAGTAGTAAAAAAAAAAGATTTCATTCGAAATGTCAAGTTGCAAGAATGGCAATACCAAGATTTAGGTGTTTATTGAACATTCATTTAGATCAACAGCTATCTCAATTCATACGCTTCTATTATGTTACTGTCAAAAATATCAAATAACTATTACACGTACCATATATTAAAAAATTGATGTTTATCAGTAAGTTCTCGTTCATTGTTGATCTAGGATGTTAACAGCTTCACAAGTTGAATAAGTGCGTCTTCAGTTATCATCATACTTTGAGTGGTCAGCTTTATTGGATCCTAAAAAAGGTATTCAGTTAGATGTGCATAATAGATAGAATATAAAAACATATAAAATACCAAACTGAGACGGATGTTGAAATGAATAATACTACAGATGACTACACTAAATTAAAGGTTATTGGTAACAATCCAAAACCTAAGCAATGCTCAATCAACATAATATAGATAAAATATTCCTCTACAAATTTCAAAAGAATGTTAAGTAAAAACTAGAACGTAAACTGCAAAAAGATATGAAGTAAAACATAATAACATTTGAGAAGAAGAAATAATTGTGATAAGTCATAAAAGATAGTGAGTCCACTAGTATCATGTGATAAATGTAAAATTTTAAATAAAGAAAAAACTATTAATACAATCATAAATTTCTTCTTTTTAATATAGTAGACATTATCACTGTACATAAAATATTCTGAATCCATATTGGTAATAACAATTAACAATTATTGAATTAAAACATACATAGGTTTGAAACATTTAACATTAAGTCTACAAAAAAAACATCAAATGAAATAAGACCTTTTGAATAAATTTAATATATGTTATGGTTAAAACTGGAAACTAATAATAAAGAAAAGTAGTAAAAAAAAAAGATTTCATTCGAAATGTCAAGTTGCAAGAATGGCAATACAAAGATTTAGGTGTTTATTAAACATTTATTTAGATAATTTACAATCTCAAATGATACGTTTCTATTCTTTTGTATCGAAAAGATATAATAACTATTATATGTTACATGCATATAAACATTGATGTATATCAGTAAGTTCTCGTTCATTGTTGATCTAGGTTGTTAACAGCTTCACAAGTTGAATAATTGCGTCTTCAGTTATCATCATACTTTGAGTGGTAAGCTTTATTGCTTCCTAAAAAATGTATTCTGTTAGATGTGCATAATCGATAAATTAGAAAATATTAAAAAATACCAAACTGAGACAGATGTTGAAATGAATAATACTACAGATGACTACACTAAATTAAAAGTTATTGGTAACAATCAAAAACCTAAGCAATATTCAATCAACATAATAAAGATAAAATATTCCTCTACAATTTCAAAAGAATGTTAAGTAAAAACTAGAACGTAAACTGCAAAAAGATATGAAGTAAAACATAATAACATTTGATAAGAAGAAATAATTGTGATAAGTCATAAAAGATAGTGAGTCCACTAGTATCATTTGATAAATGTAAAATTTTAAATAAAGAAAAAACTATTAATACAATCATAAATTTCTTCTTTTTAATATAGTAGACATTATCACTGTACATAAAATATTCTGAATCCATATTGCTAATAACAATTAACAATTATTGAATTAAAACATACATAGGTTTGAAACATTTAACATTAAGTCTACGAAAAAAACATCAAATGAAATCAGACCTTTTGAATAAATTTAATATTTGTTATGGTTAAAACTGGAAACTAATAATAAAGAAAAGTAGTAAAAAAAAAAGATTTCATTCGAAATGTCAAGTTGCAAGAATGGCAATACCAAGATTTAGGTGTTTATTGAACATTCATTTAGATCAACAGCTATCTCAATTCATACGCTTCTATTATGTTACTGTCAAAAATATCAAATAACTATTACACGTACCATACATTAAAAAATTGATGTTTATCAGTAAGTTCTCGTTCATTGTTGATCTAGGATGTTAACAGCTTCACAAGTTGAATAAGTGCGTCTTCAGTTATCATCATACTTTGAGTGGTCAGCTTTATTGGATCCTAAAAAAGGTATTCAGTTAGATGTGCATAATAGATAGAATACAAAAACATATAAAATACCAAACTGAGACGGATGTTGAAATGAATAATACTACAGATGACTACACTAAATTAAAGGTTATTGGTAACAATCCAAATCCTAAGCAATGCTCAATCAACATAATATAGATAAAATATTCCTCTACAAATTTCAAAAGAATGTTAAGTAAAAACTAGAACGTAAACTGCAAAAAGATATGAAGTAAAACATAATAACATTTGATAAGAAGAAATAATTGTGATAAGTCATAAAAGATAGTGAGTCCACTAGTATCATTTGATAAATGTAAAATTTTAAATAAAGAAAAAACTATTAATACAATCATAAATTTCTTCTTTTTAATATAGTAGACATTATCACTGTACATAAAATATTCTGAATCCATATTGCTAATAACAATTAACAATTATTGAATTAAAACATACATAGGTTTGAAACATTTAACATTAAGTCTACGAAAAAAACATCAAATGAAATCAGACCTTTTGAATAAATTTAATATTTGTTATGGTTATAACTGGAAACTAATAATAAAGAAAAGTAGTAAAAAAAAAAGATTTCATTCGAAATGTCAAGTTGCAAGAATGGCAATACCAAGATTTAGGTGTTTATTGAACATTCATTTAGATCAACAGCTATCTCAATTCATACGCTTCTATTATGTTACTGTCAAAAGTATCAAATAAATATTACACGTACCATACATTAAAAAATTGATGTTTATCAGTAAGTTCTAGTTCATTGTTGATCTAGGATGTTAACAGCTTCACAAGTTGAATAAGTGCGTCTTCAGTTATCATCATACTTTGAGTGGTCAGCTTTATTGGATCCTAAAAAAGGTATTCAGTTAGATGTGCATAATAGATAGAATATAAAAACATATAAAATACCAAACTGAGACAGATGTTGAAATGAATAATACTACAGATGACTACACTTAATTAAAAGTTATTGGTAACAATCATAACCCTAAGCAATGCTCAATCAACATAATATAGATAAAATATTCCTCTACAATATCAAATGAACGTTAAGTAAAAACTAAATGTACACTGCAAAAATAAATGAAGTAAAACATAATAAAATTTGATAAGAAGAAATAATTGTGATAAGTCATAAAAGATAGTGAGTCCACTAGTATCATTTGATAAATGTAAAATTTTAAATAAAGAAAAAACTATTAATACAATCATAAATTTCTTCTTTTTAATATAGTAGACATTATCACTGTACATAAAATATTCTGAATCCATATTGCTAATAACAATTAACAATTATTGAATTAAAACATACATAGGTTTGAAACATTTAACATTAAGTCTACGAAAAAAACATCAAATGAAATCAGACCTTTTGAATAAATTTAATATTTGTTATGGTTAAAACTGGAAACTAATAATAAAGAAAAGTAGTAAAAAAAAAAGATTTCATTCGAAATGTCAAGTTGCAAGAATGGCAATACCAAGATTTAGGTGTTTATTGAACATTCATTTAGATCAACAGCTATCTCAATTCATACGCTTCTATTATGTTACTGTCAAAAGTATCAAATAAATATTACACGTACCATACATTAAAAAATTGATGTTTATCAGTAAGTTCTAGTTCATTGTTGATCTAGGATGTTAACAGCTTCACAAGTTGAATAAGTGCGTCTTCAGTTATCATCATACTTTGAGTGGTCAGCTTTATTGGATCCTAAAAAAGGTATTCAGTTAGATGTGCATAATAGATAGAATATAAAAACATATAAAATACCAAACTGAGACAGATGTTGAAATGAATAATACTACAGATGACTACACTTAATTAAAAGTTATTGGTAACAATCATAACCCTAAGCAATGCTCAATCAACATAATATAGATAAAATATTCCTCTACAATATCAAATGAACGTTAAGTAAAAACTAAATGTATACTGCAAAAATATATGAAGTAAAACATAATAACATTTGATAAGAAGAAATAATTGTGATAAGTCATAAAAGATAGTGAGTCCACTAGTATCATTTGATAAATGTAAAATTTTAAATAAAGAAAAAACTATTAATACAATCATAAATTTCTTCTTTTTAATATAGTAGACATTATCACTGTACATAAAATATTCTGAATCCATATTGCTAATAACAATTAACAATTATTGAATTAAAACATACATAGGTTTGAAACATTTAACATTAAGTCTACGAAAAAAACATCAAATGAAATCAGACCTTTTGAATAAATTTAATATTTGTTATGGTTAAAACTGGAAACTAATAATAAAGAAAAGTAGTAAAAAAAAAAGATTTCATTCGAAATGTCAAGTTGCAAGAATGGCAATACCAAGATTTAGGTGTTTATTGAACATTCATTTAGATCAACAGCTATCTCAATTCATACGCTTCTATTATGTTACTGTCAAAAATATCAAATAACTATTACACGTACCATACATTAAAAAATTGATGTTTATCAGTAAGTTCTCGTTCATTGTTGATCTAGGATGTTAACAGCTTCACAAGTTGAATAAGTGCGTCTTCAGTTATCATCATACTTTGAGTGGTCAGCTTTATTGGATCCTAAAAAAGGTATTCAGTTAGATGTGCATAATAGATAGAATACAAAAACATATAAAATACCAAACTGAGACGGATGTTGAAATGAATAATACTACAGATGACTACACTAAATTAAAGGTTATTGGTAACAATCCAAATCCTAAGCAATGCTCAATCAACATAATATAGATAAAATATTCCTCTACAAATTTCAAAAGAATGTTAAGTAAAAACTAGAACGTAAACTGCAAAAAGATATGAAGTAAAACATAATAACATTTGATAAGAAGAAATAATTGTGATAAGTCATAAAAGATAGTGAGTCCACTAGTATCATTTGATAAATGTAAAATTTTAAATAAACAAAAAACTATTAATACAATCATAAATTTCTTCTTTTTAATATAGTAGACATTATCACTGTACATAAAATATTCTGAATCCATATTGGTAATAACAATTAACAATTATTGAATTAAAACATACATAGGTTTGAAACATTTAACATTAAGTCTACGAAAAAAACATCAAATGAAATCAGACCTTTTGAATAAATTTAATATTTGTTATGGTTAAAACTGGAAACTAATAATAAAGAAAAGTAGTAAAAAAAAAAGATTTCATTCGAAATGTCAAGTTGCAAGAATGGCAATACAAAGATTTAGGTGTTTATTGAACATTCATTTAGATCAACAGCTATCTCAATTCATACGCTTCTATTATGTTACTGTCAAAAGTATCAAATAAATATTACACGTACCATACATTAAAAAATTGATGTTTATCAGTAAGTTCTAGTTCATTGTTGATCTAGGATGTTAACAGCTTCACAAGTTGAATAAGTGCGTCTTCAGTTATCATCATACTTTGAGTGGTCAGCTTTATTGGATCCTAAAAAAGGTATTCAGTTAGATGTGCATAATAGATAGAATATAAAAACATATAAAATACCAAACTGAGACGGATGTTGAAATGAATAATACTACAGATGACTACACTAAATTAAAGGTTATTGGTAACAATCCAAAACCTAAGCAATGCTCAATCAACATAATATAGATAAAATATTCCTCTACAAATTTCAAAAGAATGTTAAGTAAAAACTAGAACGTAAACTGCAAAAAGATATGAAGTAAAACATAATAACATTTGAGAAGAAGAAATAATTGTGATAAGTCATAAAAGATAGTGAGTCACTAGTATCATGTGATAAATGTAAAATTTTAAATAAAGAAAAAACTATTAATACAATCATAAATTTCTTCTTTTTAATATAGTAGACATTATCACTGTACATAAAATATTCTGAATCCATATTGCTAATAACAGTTAACAATTATTGAATTAAAACATACATAGGTTTGAAACATTTAACATTAAGTCTACGAAAAAAACATCAAATGAAATCAGACCTTTTGAATAAATTTAATATTTGTTATGGTTAAAACTGGAAACTAATAATAAAGAAAAGTAGTAAAAAAAAAAGATTTCATTCGAAATGTCAAGTTGCAAGAATGGCAATACCAAGATTTAGGTGTTTATTGAACATTCATTTAGATCAACAGCTATCTCAATTCATACGCTTCTATTATGTTACTGTCAAAAGTATCAAATAAATATTACACGTACCATACATTAAAAAATTGATGTTTATCAGTAAGTTCTAGTTCATTGTTGATCTAGGATGTTAACAGCTTCACAAGTTGAATAAGTGCGTCTTCAGTTATCATCATACTTTGAGTGGTCAGCTTTATTGGATCCTAAAAAAGGTATTCAGTTAGATGTGCATAATAGATAGAATATAAAAACATATAAAATACCAAACTGAGACAGATGTTGAAATGAATAATACTACAGATGACTACACTTAATTAAAAGTTATTGGTAACAATCATAACCCTAAGCAATGCTCAATCAACATAATATAGATAAAATATTCCTCTACAATATCAAATGAACGTTAAGTAAAAACTAAATGTATACTGCAAAAATATATGAAGTAAAACATAATAACATTTGATAAGAAGAAATAATTGTGATAAGTCATAAAAGATAGTGAGTCCACTAGTATCATTTGATAAATGTAAAATTTTAAATAAAGAAAAAACTATTAATACAATCATAAATTTCTTCTTTTTAATATAGTAGACATTATCACTGTACATAAAATATTCTGAATCCATATTGCTAATAACAATTAACAATTATTGAATTAAAACATACATAGGTTTGAAACATTTAACATTAAGTCTACGAAAAAAACATCAAATGAAATCAGACCTTTTGAATAAATTTAATATTTGTTATGGTTAAAACTGGAAACTAATAATAAAGAAAAGTAGTAAAAAAAAAAGATTTCATTCGAAATGTCAAGTTGCAAGAATGGCAATACCAAGATTTAGGTGTTTATTGAACATTCATTTAGATCAACAGCTATCTCAATTCATACGCTTCTATTATGTTACTGTCAAAAATATCAAATAACTATTACACGTACCATACATTAAAAAATTGATGTTTATCAGTAAGTTCTCGTTCATTGTTGATCTAGGATGTTAACAGCTTCACAAGTTGAATAAGTGCGTCTTCAGTTATCATCATACTTTGAGTGGTCAGCTTTATTGGATCCTAAAAAAGGTATTCAGTTAGATGTGCATAATAGATAGAATACAAAAACATATAAAATACCAAACTGAGACGGATGTTGAAATGAATAATACTACAGATGACTACACTAAATTAAAGGTTATTGGTAACAATCCAAATCCTAAGCAATGCTCAATCAACATAATATAGATAAAATATTCCTCTACAAATTTCAAAAGAATGTTAAGTAAAAACTAGAACGTAAACTGCAAAAAGATATGAAGTAAAACATAATAACATTTGATAAGAAGAAATAATTGTGATAAGTCATAAAAGATAGTGAGTCCACTAGTATCATTTGATAAATGTAAAATTTTAAATAAACAAAAAACTATTAATACAATCATAAATTTCTTCTTTTTAATATAGTAGACATTATCACTGTACATAAAATATTCTGAATCCATATTGGTAATAACAATTAACAATTATTGAATTAAAACATACATAGGTTTGAAACATTTAACATTAAGTCTACGAAAAAAACATCAAATGAAATCAGACCTTTTGAATAAATTTAATATTTGTTATGGTTAAAACTGGAAACTAATAATAAAGAAAAGTAGTAAAAAAAAAAGATTTCATTCGAAATGTCAAGTTGCAAGAATGGCAATACCAAGATTTAGGTGTTTATTGAACATTCATTTAGATCAACAGCTATCTCAATTCATACGCTTCTATTATGTTACTGTCAAAAATATCAAATAACTATTACACGTACCATACATTAAAAAATTGATGTTTATCAGTAAGTTCTCGTTCATTGTTGATCTAGGATGTTAACAGCTTCACAAGTTGAATAAGTGCGTCTTCAGTTATCATCATACTTTGAGTGGTCAGCTTTATTGGATCCTAAAAAAGGTATTCAGTTAGATGTGCATAATAGATAGAATACAAAAACATATAAAATACCAAACTGAGACGGATGTTGAAATGAATAATACTACAGATGACTACACTAAATTAAAGGTTATTGGTAACAATCCAAATCCTAAGCAATGCTCAATCAACATAATATAGATAAAATATTCCTCTACAAATTTCAAAAGAATGTTAAGTAAAAACTAGAACGTAAACTGCAAAAAGATATGAAGTAAAACATAATAACATTTGATAAGAAGAAATAATTGTGATAAGTCATAAAAGATAGTGAGTCCACTAGTATCATTTGATAAATGTAAAATTTTAAATAAACAAAAAACTATTAATACAATCATAAATTTCTTCTTTTTAATATAGTAGACATTATCACTGTACATAAAATATTCTGAATCCATATTGCTAATAACAATTAACAATTATTGAATTAAAACATACATAGGTTTGAAACATTTAACATTAAGTCTACGAAAAAAACATCAAATGAAATCAGACCTTTTGAATAAATTTAATATTTGTTATGGTTAAAACTGGAAACTAATAATAAAGAAAAGTAGTAAAAAAAAAAGATTTCATTCGAAATGTCAAGTTGCAAGAATGGCAATACCAAGATTTAGGTGTTTATTGAACATTCATTTAGATCAACAGCTATCTCAATTCATACGCTTCTATTATGTTACTGTCAAAAATATCAAATAACTATTACACGTACCATACATTAAAAAATTGATGTTTATCAGTAAGTTCTCGTTCATTGTTGATCTAGGATGTTAACAGCTTCACAAGTTGAATAAGTGCGTCTTCAGTTATCATCATACTTTGAGTGGTCAGCTTTATTGGATCCTAAAAAAGGTATTCAGTTAGATGTGCATAATAGATAGAATATAAAAACATATAAAATACCAAACTGAGACGGATGTTGAAATGAATAATACTACAGATGACTACACTAAATTAAAGGTTATTGGTAACAATCCAAATCCTAAGCAATGCTCAATCAACATAATATAGATAAAATATTCCTCTACAAATTTCAAAAGAATGTTAAGTAAAAACTAGAACGTAAACTGCAAAAAGATATGAAGTAAAACATAATAACATTTGAGAAGAAGAAATAATTGTGATAAGTCATAAAAGATAGTGAGTCCACTAGTATCATGTGATAAATGTAAAATTTTAAATAAAGAAAAAACTATTAATACAATCATAAATTTCTTCTTTTTAATATAGTAGACATTATCACTGTACATAAAATATTCTGAATCCATATTGGTAATAACAATTAACAATTATTGAATTAAAACATACATAGGTTTGAAACATTTAACATTAAGTCTACGAAAAAAACATTAAATGAAATCAGACCTTTTGAATAAATTTAATATTTGTTATGGTTAAAACTGGAAACTAATAATAAAGAAAAGTAGTAAAAAAAAAAGATTTGATTCGAAATGTCAAGTTGCAAGAATGGCAATACCAAGATTTAGGTGTTTATTGAACATTCATTTAGATCAACAGCTATCTCAATTTATACGCTTCTATTATGTTACAGTCTAAAATATCAAATAACTATTACACGTACCATACATTAAAAAATTGATGTTTATCAGTAAGTTCTCGTTCATTGTTGATCTAGGATGTTAACAGCTTCACAAGTTGAATAAGTGCGTCTTCAGTTATCATCATACTTTGAGTGGTCAGCTTTATTGCTTCCTAAAAAAGGTATTCAGTTAGATGTGCATAATAGATAGAATATAAAAACATATAAAATACCAAACTGAGACAGATGTTGAAATGAATAATACTACAGATGACTACACTAAATTAAAAGTTATTGGTAACAATCAAAAACCTAAGCAATGCTCAATCAACATAATATAGATAAAATATTCCTCTACAAATTTCAAAAGAATGTTAAGTAAAAACTAGAACGTAAACTGCAAAAAGATATGATGTAAAACATAATAACATTTGAGAAGAAGAAATAATTGTGATAAGTCATAAAAGATAGTGAGTCCACTAGTATCATGTGATAAATGTCAAATTTTAAATAAAGAAAAAACTATTAATACAATCATAAATTTCTTCTTTTTAATATAGTAGACATTATCACTGTACATAAAATATTCTGAATCCATATTGCTAATAACAATTAACAATTATTGAATTAAAACATACATAGGTTTGAAACATTTAACATTAAGTCTACGAAAAAAACATCAAATGAAATCAGACCTTTTAAATAAATTTAATATTTGTTATGGTTAAAACTGGAAACTAATAATAAAGAAAAGAAGTAAAAAAAAAAGATTTCATTCGAAATGTCAAGTTGCAAGAATGGCAATACCAAGATTTGTGTGTTTATTGAACATTCATTTAGATCAACAGCTATCTCAATTCATACGCTTCTATTATGTTACTGTCAAAAGTATCAAATAAATATTACACGTACCATACATTAAAAAATTGATGTTTATCAGTAAGTTCTCGTTCATTGTTGATCTAGGATGTTAACAGCTTCACAAGTTGAATAAGTGCGTCTTCAGTTATCATCATACTTTGAGTGGTCAGCTTTATTGGATCCTAAAAAAGGTATTCAGTTAGATGTGCATAATAGATAGAATATAAAAACATATAAAATACCAAACTGAGACGGATGTTGAAATGAATAATACTACAGATGACTACACTACATTAAAGGTTATTGGTAACAATCCAAAACCTAAGCAATGCTCAATCAACATAATATAGATAAAATATTCCTCTACAAATTTCAAAAGAATGTTAAGTAAAAACTAGAACGTAAACTGCAAAAAGATATGAAGTAAAACATAATAACATTTGATAAGAAGAAATAATTGTGATAAGTCATAAAAGATAGTGAGTCCACTAGTATCATTTGATAAATGTAAAATTTTAAATAAAGAAAACACTATTAATACAATCATAAATTTCTTCTTTTTAATATAGTAGACATTATCACTGTACATAAAATATTCTGAATCCATATTGGTAATAACAATTAACAATTATTGAATTAAAACATACATAGGTTTGAAACATTTAACATTAAGTCTACGAAAAAAACATCAAATGAAATCAGACCTTTTGAATAAATTTAATATTTGTTATGGTTAAAACTGGAAACTAATAATAAAGAAAAGTAGTAAAAAAAAAAGATTTGATTCGAAATGTCAAGTTGCAAGAATGGCAATACCAAGATTTAGGTGTTTATTGAACATTCATTTAGATCAACAGCTATCTCAATTTATACGCTTCTATTATGTTACAGTCTAAAATATCAAATAACTATTACACGTACCATACATTAAAAAATTGATGTTTATCAGTAAGTTCTCGTTCATTGTTGATCTAGGATGTTAACAGCTTCACAAGTTGAATAAGTGCGTCTTCAGTTATCATCATACTTTGAGTGGTCAGCTTTATTGCTTCCTAAAAAAGGTATTCAGTTAGATGTGCATAATAGATAGAATATAAAAACATATAAAATACCAAACTGAGACAGATGTTGAAATGAATAATACTACAGATGACTACACTAAATTAAAAGTTATTGGTAACAATCAAAAACCTAAGCAATGCTCAATCAACATAATATAGATAAAATATTCCTCTACAAATTTCAAAAGAATGTTAAGTAAAAACTAGAACGTAAACTGCAAAAAGATATGAAGTAAAACATAATAACATTTGATAAGAAGAAATAATTGTGATAAGTCATAAAAGATAGTGAGTCCACTAGTATCATTTGATAAATGTAAAATTTTAAATAAAGAAAAAACTATTAATACAATCATAAATTTCTTCTTTTTAATATAGTAGACATTATCACTGTACATAAAATATTCTGAATCCATATTGGTAATAACAATTAACAATTATTGAATTAAAACATACATAGGTTTGAAACATTTAACATTAAGTCTACGAAAAAAACATTAAATGAAATCAGACCTTTTGAATAAATTTAATATTTGTTATGGTTAAAACTGGAAACTAATAATAAAGAAAAGTAGTAAAAAAAAAAGATTTGATTCGAAATGTCAAGTTGCAAGAATGGCAATACCAAGATTTAGGTGTTTATTGAACATTCATTTAGATCAACAGCTATCTCAATTTATACGCTTCTATTATGTTACAGTCAAAAATATCAAATAACTATTACACGTACCATACATTAAAAAATTGATGTTTATCAGTAAGTTCTCGTTCATTGTTGATCTAGGATGTTAACAGCTTCACAAGTTGAATAAGTGCGTCTTCAGTTATCATCATACTTTGAGTGGTCAGCTTTATTGGATCCTAAAAAAGGTATTCAGTTAGATGTGCATAATAGATAGAATATAAAAACATATAAAATACCAAACTGAGACGGATGTTGAAATGAATAATACTACAGATGACTACACTAAATTAAAGGTTATTGGTAACAATCCAAAACCTAAGCAATGCTCAATCAACATAATATAGATAAAATATTCCTCTACAAATTTCAAAAGAATGTTAAGTAAAAACTAGAACGTAAACTGCAAAAAGATATGAAGTAAAACATAATAACATTTGATAAGAAGAAATAATTGTGATAAGTCATAAAAGATAGTGAGTCCACTAGTATCATTTGATAAATGTAAAATTTTAAATAAAGAAAACACTATTAATACAATCATAAATTTCTTCTTTTTAATATAGTAGACATTATCACTGTACATAAAATATTCTGAATCCATATTGGTAATAACAATTAACAATTATTGAATTAAAACATACATAGGTTTGAAACATTTAACATTAAGTCTACGAAAAAAACATCAAATGAAATCAGACCTTTTGAATAAATTTAATATTTGTTATGGTTAAAACTGGAAACTAATAATAAAGAAAAGTAGTAAAAAAAAAAGATTTGATTCGAAATGTCAAGTTGCAAGAATGGCAATACCAAGATTTAGGTGTTTATTGAACATTCATTTAGATCAACAGCTATCTCAATTCATACGCTTCTATTATGTTACTGTCAAAAATATCAAATAACTATTACACGTACCATACATTAAAAAATTGATGTTTATCAGTAAGTTCTCGTTCATTGTTGATCTAGGATGTTAACAGCTTCACAAGTTGAATAATTGCGTCTTCAGTTATCATCATACTTTGAGTGGTCAGCTTTATTGGATCCTAAAAAAGGTATTCAGTTAGATGTGCATAATAGATAGAATATAAAAACATATAAAATACCAAACTGAGACGGATGTTGAAATGAATAATACTACAGATGACTACACTAAATTAAAGGTTATTGGTAACAATCCAAAACCTAAGCAATGCTCAATCAACATAATATAGATAAAATATTCCTCTACAAATTTCAAAAGAATGTTAAGTAAAAACTAGAACGTAAACTGCAAAAAGATATGAAGTAAAACATAATAACATTTGATAAGAAGAAATAATTGTGATAAGTCATAAAAGATAGTGAGTCCACTAGTATCATTTGATAAATGTAAAATTTTAAATAAAGAAAAAACTATTAATACAATCATAAATTTCTTCTTTTTAATATAGTAGACATTATCACTGTAAATAAAATATTCTGAATCCATATTGGTAATAACAATTAACAATTATTGAATTAAAACATACATAGGTTTGAAACATTTAACATTAAGTCTACGAAAAAAACATCAAATGAAATCAGACCTTTTGAATAAATTTAATATTTGTTATGGTTAAAACTGGAAACTAATAATAAAGAAAAGTAGTAAAAAAAAAAGATTTCATTCGAAATGTCAAGTTGCAAGAATGGCAATACCAAGATTTAGGTGTTTATTGAACATTTATTTAGATAATTTACAATCTCAAATGATACGTTTCTATTCTTTTGTATCGAAAAGATATAATAACTATTATATGTTACATGCATATAAACATTGATGTTTATCAGTAAGTTCTCGTTCATTGTTGATCTAGGATGTTAACAGCTTCACAAGTTGAATAAGTGCGTCTTCAGTTATCATCATACTTTGAGTGGTCAGCTTTATTGCTTCCTAAAAAAGGTATTCAGTTAGATGTGCATAATAGATAGAATATAAAAACATATAAAATACCAAACTGAGACAGATGTTGAAATGAATAATACTACAGATGACTACACTAAATTAAAAGTTATTGGTAACAATCAAAAACCTAAGCAATGCTCAATCAACATAATATAGATAAAATATTCCTCTACAAATTTCAAAAGAATGTTAAGTAAAAACTAGAACGTAAACTGCAAAAAGATATGAAGTAAAACATAATAACATTTGAGAAGAAGAAATAATTGTGATAAGTCATAAAAGATAGTGAGTCCACTAGTATCATGTGATAAATGTAAAATTTTAAATAAAGAAAAAACTATTAATACAATCATAAATTTCTTCTTTTTAATATAGTAGACATTATCACTGTACATAAAATATTCTGAATCCATATTGCTAATAACAGTTAACAATTATTGAATTAAAACATACATAGGTTTGAAACATTTAACATTAAGTCTACGAAAAAAACATCAAATGAAATCAGACCTTTTAAATAAATTTAATATTTGTTATGGTTAAAACTGGAAACTAATAATAAAGAAAAGAAGTAAAAAAAAAAGATTTCATTCGAAATGTCAAGTTGCAAGAATGGCAATACCAAGATTTAGGTGTTTATTGAACATTCATTTAGATCAACAGCTATCTCAATTCATACGCTTCTATTATGTTACTGTCAAAAGTATCAAATAAATATTACACGTACCATACATTAAAAAATTGATGTTTATCAGTAAGTTCTAGTTCATTGTTGATCTAGGATGTTAACAGCTTCACAAGTTGAATAAGTGCGTCTTCAGTTATCATCATACTTTGAGTGGTCAGCTTTATTGGATCCTAAAAAAGGTATTCAGTTAGATGTGCATAATAGATAGAATATAAAAACATATAAAATACCAAACTGAGACAGATGTTGAAATGAATAATACTACAGATGACTACACTAAATTAAAAGTTATTGGTAACAATCAAAAACCTAAGCAATGCTCAATCAACATAATATAGATAAAATATTCCTCTACAAATTTCAAAAGAATGTTAAGTAAAAACTAAAACGTAAACTGCAAAAAGATATGAAGTAAAACATAATAACATTTGAGAAGAAGAAATAATTGTGATAAGTCATAAAAGATAGTGAGTCACTAGTATCATGTGATAAATGTAAAATTTTAAATAAAGAAAAAACTATTAATACAATCATAAATTTCTTCTTTTTAATATAGTAGACATTATCACTGTACATAAAATATTCTGAATCCATATTGCTAATAACAGTTAACAATTATTGAATTAAAACATACATAGGTTTGAAACATTTAACATTAAGTCTACGAAAAAAACATCAAATGAAATCAGACCTTTTAAATAAATTTAATATTTGTTATGGTTAAAACTGGAAACTAATAATAAAGAAAAGTAGTAAAAAAAAAAGATTTCATTCGAAATGTCAAGTTGCAAGAATGGCAATACCAAGATTTAGGTGTTTATTGAACATTCATTTAGATCAACAGCTATCTCAATTCATACGCTTCTATTATGTTACTGTCAAAAATATCAAATAACTATTACACGTACCAAACATTAAAAAATTGATGTTTATCAGTAAGTTCTCGTTCATTGTTGATCTAGGATGTTAACAGCTTCACAAGTTGAATAAGTGCGTCTTCAATTATCATCATACTTTGAGTGGTCAGCTTTATTGGATCCTAAAAAAGGTATTCAGTTAGATGTGCATAATAGATAGAATATAAAAACATATAAAATACCAAACTGAGACGGATGTTGAAATGAATAATACTACAGATGACTACACTAAATTAAAGGTTATTGGTAACAATCCAAATCCTAAGCAATGCTCAATCAACATAATATAGATAAAATATTCCTCTACAAATTTCAAAAGAATGTTAAGTAAAAACTAGAACGTAAACTGCAAAAAGATATGAAGTAAAACATAATAACATTTGAGAAGAAGAAATAATTGTGATAAGTCATAAAAGATAGTGAGTCACTAGTATCATGTGATAAATGTAAAATTTTAAATAAAGAAAAAACTATTAATACAATCATAAATTTCTTCTTTTTAATATAGTAGACATTATCACTGTACATAAAATATTCTGAATCCATATTGCTAATAACAGTTAACAATTATTGAATTAAAACATACATAGGTTTGAAACATTTAACATTAAGTCTACGAAAAAAACATCAAATGAAATCAGACCTTTTAAATAAATTTAATATTTGTTATGGTTAAAACTGGAAACTAATAATAAAGAAAAGTAGTAAAAAAAAAAGATTTCATTCGAAATGTCAAGTTGCAAGAATGGCAATACCAAGATTTAGGTGTTTATTGAACATTCATTTAGATCAACAGCTATCTCAATTCATACGCTTCTATTATGTTACTGTCAAAAATATCAAATAACTATTACACGTACCAAACATTAAAAAATTGATGTTTATCAGTAAGTTCTCGTTCATTGTTGATCTAGGATGTTAACAGCTTCACAAGTTGAATAAGTGCGTCTTCAGTTATCATCATACTTTGAGTGGTCAGCTTTATTGGATCCTAAAAAAGGTATTCAGTTAGATGTGCATAATAGATAGAATATAAAAACATATAAAATACCAAACTGAGACAGATGTTGAAATGAATAATACTACAGATGACTACACTAAATTAAAAGTTATTGGTAACAATCAAAAACCTAAGCAATGCTCAATCAACATAATATAGATAAAATATTCCTCTACAAATTTCAAAAGAATGTTAAGTAAAAACTAAAACGTAAACTGCAAAAAGATATGAAGTAAAACATAATAACATTTGAGAAGAAGAAATAATTGTGATAAGTCATAAAAGATAGTGAGTCACTAGTATCATGTGATAAATGTAAAATTTTAAATAAAGAAAAAACTATTAATACAATCATAAATTTCTTCTTTTTAATATAGTAGACATTATCACTGTACATAAAATATTCTGAATCCATATTGCTAATAACAGTTAACAATTATTGAATTAAAACATACATAGGTTTGAAACATTTAACATTAAGTCTACGAAAAAAACATCAAATGAAATCAGACCTTTTAAATAAATTTAATATTTGTTATGGTTAAAACTGGAAACTAATAATAAAGAAAAGTAGTAAAAAAAAAAGATTTCATTCGAAATGTCAAGTTGCAAGAATGGCAATACCAAGATTTAGGTGTTTATTGAACATTCATTTAGATCAACAGCTATCTCAATTCATACGCTTCTATTATGTTACTGTCAAAAATATCAAATAACTATTACACGTACCAAACATTAAAAAATTGATGTTTATCAGTAAGTTCTCGTTCATTGTTGATCTAGGATGTTAACAGCTTCACAAGTTGAATAAGTGCGTCTTCAATTATCATCATACTTTGAGTGGTCAGCTTTATTGGATCCTAAAAAAGGTATTCAGTTAGATGTGCATAATAGATAGAATATAAAAACATATAAAATACCAAACTGAGACGGATGTTGAAATGAATAATACTACAGATGACTACACTAAATTAAAGGTTATTGGTAACAATCCAAATCCTAAGCAATGCTCAATCAACATAATATAGATAAAATATTCCTCTACAAATTTCAAAAGAATGTTAAGTAAAAACTAGAACGTAAACTGCAAAAAGATATGAAGTAAAACATAATAACATTTGAGAAGAAGAAATAATTGTGATAAGTCATAAAAGATAGTGAGTCCACTAGTATCATGTGATAAATGTAAAATTTTAAATAAAGAAAAAACTATTAATACAATCATAAATTTCTTCTTTTTAATATAGTAGACATTATCACTGTACATAAAATATTCTGAATCCATATTGGTAATAACAATTAACAATTATTGAATTAAAACATACATAGGTTTGAAACATTTAACATTAAGTCTACGAAAAAAACATTAAATGAAATCAGACCTTTTGAATAAATTTAATATTTGTTATGGTTAAAACTGGAAACTAATAATAAAGAAAAGTAGTAAAAAAAAAAGATTTGATTCGAAATGTCAAGTTGCAAGAATGGCAATACCAAGATTTAGGTGTTTATTGAACATTCATTTAGATCAACAGCTATCTCAATTCATATGCTTCTATTATGTTACTGTCAAAAGTATCAAATAAATATTACACGTACCATACATTAAAAAATTGATGTTTATCAGTAAGTTCTAGTTCATTGTTGATCTAGGATGTTAACAGCTTCACAAGTTGAATAAGTGCGTCTTCAGTTATCATCATACTTTGAGTGGTCAGCTTTATTGGATCCTAAAAAAGGTATTCAGTTAGATGTGCATAATAGATAGAATATAAAAACATATAAAATACCAAACTGAGACGGATGTTGAAATGAATAATACTATAGATGACTACACTAAATTAAAGGTTATTGGTAACAATCCAAAACCTAAGCAATGCTCAATCAACATAATATAGATAAAATATTCCTCTACAAATTTCAAAAGAATGTTAAGTAAAAACTAGAACGTAAACTGCAAAAAGATATGAAGTAAAACATAATAACATTTGAGAAGAAGAAATAATTGTGATAAGTCATAAAAGATAGTGAGTCCACTAGTATCATGTGATAAATGTAAAATTTTAAATAAAGAAAAAACTATTAATACAATCATAAATTTCTTCTTTTTAATATAGTAGACATTATCACTTTACATAAAATATTCTGAATCCATATTGCTAATAACAATTAACAATTATTGAATTAAAACATACATAGGTTTGAAACATTTAACATTAAGTCTACGAAAAAAACATCAAATGAAATCAGACCTTTTGAATAAATTTAATATTTGTTATGGTTAAAACTGGAAACTAATAAAAAAGAAAAGTAGTAAAAAAAAAAGATTTCATTCGAAATGTCAAGTTGCAAGAATGGCAATACGAAGATTTAGGTGTTTATTAAACATTTATTTAGATAATTTACAATCTCAAATGATACGTTTCTATTCTTTTGTATCGAAAAGATATAATAACTATTATATGTTACATGCATATAAACATTGATGTTTATCAGTAAGTTCTCGTTCATTGTTGATCTAGGATGTTAACAGCTTCACAAGTTGAATAAGTGCGTCTTCAGTTATCATCATACTTTGAGTGGTCAGCTTTATTGCTTCCTAAAAAAGGTATTCAGTTAGATGTGCATAATAGATAGAATATAAAAACATATAAAATACCAAACTGAGACAGATGTTGAAATGAATAATACTACAGATGACTACACTAAATTAAAAGTTATTGGTAACAATCAAAAACCTAAGCAATGCTCAATCAACATAATATAGATAAAATATTCCTCTACAAATTTCAAAAGAATGTTAAGTAAAAACTAAAACGTAAACTGCAAAAAGATATGAAGTAAAACATAATAACATTTGAGAAGAAGAAATAATTGTGATAAGTCATAAAAGATAGTGAGTCACTAGTATCATGTGATAAATGTAAAATTTTAAATAAAGAAAAAACTATTAATACAATCATAAATTTCTTCTTTTTAATATAGTAGACATTATCACTGTACATAAAATATTCTGAATCCATATTGCTAATAACAGTTAACAATTATTGAATTAAAACATACATAGGTTTGAAACATTTAACATTAAGTCTACGAAAAAAACATCAAATGAAATCAGACCTTTTAAATAAATTTAATATTTGTTATGGTTAAAACTGGAAACTAATAATAAAGAAAAGTAGTAAAAAAAAAAGATTTCATTCGAAATGTCAAGTTGCAAGAATGGCAATACCAAGATTTAGGTGTTTATTGAACATTCATTTAGATCAACAGCTATCTCAATTCATACGCTTCTATTATGTTACTGTCAAAAATATCAAATAACTATTACACGTACCAAACATTAAAAAATTGATGTTTATCAGTAAGTTCTCGTTCATTGTTGATCTAGGATGTTAACAGCTTCACAAGTTGAATAAGTGCGTCTTCAATTATCATCATACTTTGAGTGGTCAGCTTTATTGGATCCTAAAAAAGGTATTCAGTTAGATGTGCATAATAGATAGAATATAAAAACATATAAAATACCAAACTGAGACGGATGTTGAAATGAATAATACTACAGATGACTACACTAAATTAAAGGTTATTGGTAACAATCCAAATCCTAAGCAATGCTCAATCAACATAATATAGATAAAATATTCCTCTACAAATTTCAAAAGAATGTTAAGTAAAAACTAGAACGTAAACTGCAAAAAGATATGAAGTAAAACATAATAACATTTGAGAAGAAGAAATAATTGTGATAAGTCATAAAAGATAGTGAGTCCACTAGTATCATGTGATAAATGTAAAATTTTAAATAAAGAAAAAACTATTAATACAATCATAAATTTCTTTTTTTTAATATAGTAGACATTATCACTGTACATAAAATATTCTGAATCCATATTGCTAATAACAGTTAACAATTATTGAATTAAAACATACATAGGTTTGAAACATTTAACATTAAGTCTACGAAAAAAACATCAAATGAAATCAGACCTTTTAAATAAATTTAATATTTGTTATGGTTAAAACTGGAAACTAATAATAAAGAAAAGTAGTAAAAAAAAAAGATTTCATTCGAAATGTCAAGTTGCAAGAATGGCAATACCAAGATTTAGGTGTTTATTGAACATTCATTTAGATCAACAGCTATCTCAATTCATACGCTTCTATTATGTTACTGTCAAAAATATCAAATAACTATTACACGTACCAAACATTAAAAAATTGATGTTTATCAGTAAGTTCTCGTTCATTGTTGATCTAGGATGTTAACAGCTTCACTAGTTGAATAAGTGCGTCTTCAATTATCATCATACTTTGAGTGGTCAGCTTTATTGGATCCTAAAAAAGGTATTCAGTTAGATGTGCATAATAGATAGAATATAAAAACATATAAAATACCAAACTGAGACGGATGTTGAAATGAATAATACTACAGATGACTACACTAAATTAAAGGTTATTGGTAACAATCCAAATCCTAAGCAATGCTCAATCAACATAATATAGATAAAATATTCCTCTACAAATTTCAAAAGAATGTTAAGTAAAAACTAGAACGTAAACTGCAAAAAGATATGAAGTAAAACATAATAACATTTGAGAAGAAGAAATAATTGTGATAAGTCATAAAAGATAGTGAGTCCACTAGTATCATGTGATAAATGTAAAATTTTAAATAAAGAAAAAACTATTAATACAATCATAAATTTCTTCTTTTTAATATAGTAGACATTATCACTGTACATAAAATATTCTGAATCCATATTGGTAATAACAATTAACAATTATTGAATTAAAACATACATAGGTTTGAAACATTTAACATTAAGTCTACGAAAAAAACATTAAATGAAATCAGACCTTTTGAATAAATTTAATATTTGTTATGGTTAAAACTGGAAACTAATAATAAAGAAAAGTAGTAAAAAAAAAAGATTTGATTCGAAATGTCAAGTTGCAAGAATGGCAATACCAAGATTTAGGTGTTTATTGAACATTCATTTAGATCAACAGCTATCTCAATTTATACGCTTCTATTATGTTACAGTCTAAAATATCAAATAACTATTACACGTACCATACATTAAAAAATTGATGTTAATCAGTAAGTTCTCGTTCATTGTTGATCTAGGATGTTAACAGCTTCACAAGTTGAATAAGTGCGTCTTCAGTTATCATCATACTTTGAGTGGTCAGCTTTATTGCTTCCTAAAAAAGGTATTCAGTTAGATGTGCATAATAGATAGAATATAAAAACATATAAAATACCAAACTGAGACAGATGTTGAAATGAATAATACTACAGATGACTACACTAAATTAAAAGTTATTGGTAACAATCAAAAACCTAAGCAATGCTCAATCAACATAATATAGATAAAATATTCCTCTACAAATTTCAAAAGAATGTTAAGTAAAAACTAGAACGTAAACTGCAAAAAGATATGAAGTAAAACATAATAACATTTGATAAGAAGAAATAATTGTGATAAGTCATAAAAGATAGTGAGTCCACTAGTATCATTTGATAAATGTAAAATTTTAAATAAAGAAAAAACTATTAATACAATCATAAATTTCTTCTTTTTAATATAGTAGACATTATCACTGTACATAAAATATTCTGAATCCATATTGGTAATAACAATTAACAATTATTGAATTAAAACATACATAGGTTTGAAACATTTAACATTAAGTCTACGAAAAAAACATTAAATGAAATCAGACCTTTTGAATAAATTTAATATTTGTTATGGTTAAAACTGGAAACTAATAATAAAGAAAAGTAGTAAAAAAAAAAGATTTGATTCGAAATGTCAAGTTGCAAGAATGGCAATACCAAGATTTAGGTGTTTATTGAACATTCATTTAGATCAACAGCTATCTCAATTTATACGCTTCTATTATGTTACAGTCAAAAATATCAAATAACTATTACACGTACCATACATTAAAAAATTGATGTTTATCAGTAAGTTCTCGTTCATTGTTGATCTAGGATGTTAACAGCTTCACAAGTTGAATAAGTGCGTCTTCAGTTATCATCATACTTTGAGTGGTCAGCTTTATTGGATCCTAAAAAAGGTATTCAGTTAGATGTGCATAATAGATAGAATATAAAAACATATAAAATACCAAACTGAGACGGATGTTGAAATGAATAATACTACAGATGACTACACTAAATTAAAGGTTATTGGTAACAATCCAAAACCTAAGCAATGCTCAATCAACATAATATAGATAAAATATTCCTCTACAAATTTCAAAAGAATGTTAAGTAAAAACTAGAACGTAAACTGCAAAAAGATATGAAGTAAAACATAATAACATTTGATAAGAAGAAATAATTGTGATAAGTCATAAAAGATAGTGAGTCCACTAGTATCATTTGATAAATGTAAAATTTTAAATAAAGAAAAAACTATTAATACAATCATAAATTTCTTCTTTTTAATATAGTAGACATTATCACTGTACATAAAATATTCTGAATCCATATTGGTAATAACAATTAACAATTATTGAATTAAAACATACATAGGTTTGAAACATTTAACATTAAGTCTACGAAAAAAACATCAAATGAAATCAGACCTTTTGAATAAATTTAATATTTGTTATGGTTAAAACTGGAAACTAATAATAAAGAAAAGTAGTAAAAAAAAAAGATTTGATTCGAAATGTCAAGTTGCAAGAATGGCAATACCAAGATTTAGGTGTTTATTGAACATTCATTTAGATCAACAGCTATCTCAATTCATACGCTTCTATTATGTTACTGTCAAAAATATCAAATAACTATTACACGTACCATACATTAAAAAATTGATGTTTATCAGTAAGTTCTCGTTCATTGTTGATCTAGGATGTTAACAGCTTCACAAGTTGAATAAGTGCGTCTTCAGTTATCATCATACTTTGAGTGGTCAGCTTTATTGGATCCTAAAAAAGGTATTCAGTTAGATGTGCATAATAGATAGAATATAAAAACATATAAAATACCAAACTGAGACGGATGTTGAAATGAATAATACTACAGATGACTACACTAAATTAAAGGTTATTGGTAACAATCCAAAACCTAAGCAATGCTCAATCAACATAATATAGATAAAATATTCCTCTACAAATTTCAAAAGAATGTTAAGTAAAAACTAGAACGTAAACTGCAAAAAGATATGAAGTAAAACATAATAACATTTGAGAAGAAGAAATAATTGTGATAAGTCATAAAAGATAGTGAGTCCACTAGTATCATGTGATAAATGTAAAATTTTAAATAAAGAAAAAACTATTAATACAATCATAAATTTCTTCTTTTTAATATAGTAGACATTATCACTGTACATAAAATATTCTGAATCCATATTGGTAATAACAATTAACAATTATTGAATTAAAACATACATAGGTTTGAAACATTTAACATTAAGTCTACGAAAAAAACATCAAATGAAATCAGACCTTTTAAATAAATTTAATATTTGTTATGGTTAAAACTGGAAACTAATAATAAAGAAAAGAAGTAAAAAAAAAAGATTTCATTCGAAATGTCAAGTTGCAAGATGGCAATACCAAGATTTAGGTGTTTAATGAACATTCATTTAGATCAACAGCTATCTCAATTCATACGCTTCTATTATGTTACTGTCAAAAGTATCAAATAAATATTACACGTACCATACATTAAAAAATTGATGTTTATCAGTAAGTTCTAGTTCATTGTTGATCTAGGATGTTAACAGCTTCACAAGTTGAATAAGTGCGTCTTCAGTTATCATCATACTTTGAGTGGTCAGCTTTATTGGATCCTAAAAAAGGTATTCAGTTAGATGTGCATAATAGATAGAATATAAAAACATATAAAATACCAAACTGAGACGGATGTTGAAATGAATAATACTACAGATGACTACACTAAATTAAAGGTTATTGGTAACAATCCAAATCCTAAGCAATGCTCAATCAACATAATATAGATAAAATATTCCTCTACAAATTTCAAAAGAATGTTAAGTAAAAACTAGAACGTAAACTGCAAAAAGATATGAAGTAAAACATAATAACATTTGAGAAGAAGAAATAATTGTGATAAGTCATAAAAGATAGTGAGTCCACTAGTATCATGTGATAAATGTAAAATTTTAAATAAAGAAAAAACTATTAATACAATCATAAATTTCTTCTTTTTAATATAGTAGACATTATCACTGTACATAAAATATTCTGAATCCATATTGGTAATAACAATTAACAATTATTGAATTAAAACATACATAGGTTTGAAACATTTAACATTAAGTCTACGAAAAAAACATTAAATGAAATCAGACCTTTTGAATAAATTTAATATTTGTTATGGTTAAAACTGGAAACTAATAATAAAGAAAAGTAGTAAAAAAAAAAGATTTGATTCGAAATGTCAAGTTGCAAGAATGGCAATACCAAGATTTAGGTGTTTATTGAACATTCATTTAGATCAACAGCTATCTCAATTTATACGCTTCTATTATGTTACAGTCTAAAATATCAAATAACTATTACACGTACCATACATTAAAAAATTGATGTTTATCAGTAAGTTCTCGTTCATTGTTGATCTAGGATGTTAACAGCTTCACAAGTTGAATAAGTGCGTCTTCAGTTATCATCATACTTTGAGTGGTCAGCTTTATTGGATCCTAAAAAAGGTATTCAGTTAGATGTGCATAATAGATAGAATATAAAAACATATAAAATACCAAACTGAGACGGATGTTGAAATGAATAATACTACAGATGACTACACTAAATTAAAAGTTATTGGTAACAATCATAACCCTATGCAATGCTCAATCAACATAATATAGATAAAATATTCCTCTACAAATTTCAAAAGAATGTTAAGTAAAAACTAGAACGTAAACTGCAAAAAGATATGAAGTAAAACATAATAACATTTGATAAGAAGAAATAATTGTGATAAGTCATAAAAGATAGTGAGTCCACTAGTATCATTTGATAAATGTAAAATTTTAAATAAAGAAAAAACTATTAATACAATCATAAATTTCTTCTTTTTAATATAGTAGACATTATCACTGTACATAAAATATTCTGAATCCATATTGGTAATAACAATTAACAATTATTGAATTAAAACATACATAGGTTTGAAACATTTAACATTAAGTCTACGAAAAAAACATCAAATGAAATCAGACCTTTTAAATAAATTTAATATTTGTTATGGTTAAAACTGGAAACTAATAATAAAGAAAAGTAGTAAAAAAAAAAGATTTGATTCGAAATGTCAAGTTGCAAGAATGGCAATACCAAGATTTAGGTGTTTATTGAACATTCATTTAGATCAACAGCTATCTCAATTCATACGCTTCTATTATGTTACTGTCAAAAGTATCAAATAAATATTACACGTACCATACATTAAAAAATTGATGTTTATCAGTAAGTTCTAGTTCATTGTTGATCTAGGATGTTAACAGCTTCACAAGTTGAATAAGTGCGTCTTCAGTTATCATCATACTTTGAGTGGTCAGCTTTATTGGATCCTAAAAAAGGTATTCAGTTAGATGTGCATAATAGATAGAATATAAAAACATATAAAATACCAAACTGAGACGGATGTTGAAATGAATAATACTACAGATGACTACACTAAATTAAAGGTTATTGGTAACAATCGAAATCCTAAGCAATGCTCAATCAACATAATATAGATAAAATATTCCTCTACAAATTTCAAAAGAATGTTAAGTAAAAACTAGAACGTAAACTGCAAAAAGATATGAAGTAAAACATAATAACATTTGATAAGAAGAAATAATTGTGATAAGTCATAAAAGATAGTGAGTCCACTAGTATCATTTGATAAATGTAAAATTTTAAATAAAGAAAAAACTATTAATACAATCATAAATTTCTTCTTTTTAATATAGTAGACATTATCACTGTACATAAAATATTCTGAATCCATATTGGTAATAACAATTAACAATTATTGAATTAAAACATACATAGGTTTGAAACATTTAACATTAAGTCTACGAAAAAAACATCAAATGAAATCAGACCTTTTGAATAAATTTAATATTTGTTATGGTTAAAACTGGAAACTAATAATAAAGAAAAGTAGTAAAAAAAAAAGATTTGATTCGAAATGTCAAGTTGCAAGAATGGCAATACCAAGATTTAGGTGTTTATTGAACATTCATTTAGATCAACAGCTATCTCAATTCATACGCTTCTATTATGTTACTGTCAAAAATATCAAATAACTATTACACGTACCATACATTAAAAAATTGATGTTTATCAGTAAGTTCTCGTTCATTGTTGATCTAGGATGTTAACAGCTTCACAAGTTGAATAAGTGCGTCTTCAGTTATCATCATACTTTGAGTGGTCAGCTTTATTGGATCCTAAAAAAGGTATTCAGTTAGATGTGCATAATAGATAGAATATAAAAACATATAAAATACCAAACTGAGACGGATGTTGAAATGAATAATACTACAGATGACTACACTAAATTAAAGGTTATTGGTAACAATCGAAATCCTAAGCAATGCTCAATCAACATAATATAGATAAAATATTCCTCTACAAATTTCAAAAGAATGTTAAGTAAAAACTAGAACGTAAACTGCAAAAAGATATGAAGTAAAACATAATAACATTTGATAAGAAGAAATAATTGTGATAAGTCATAAAAGATAGTGAGTCCACTAGTATCATTTGATAAATGTAAAATTTTAAATAAAGAAAAAACTATTAATACAATCATAAATTTCTTCTTTTTAATATAGTAGACATTATCACTGTACATAAAATATTCTGAATCCATATTGGTAATAACAATTAACAATTATTGAATTAAAACATACATAGGTTTGAAACATTTAACATTAAGTCTACGAAAAAAACATCAAATGAAATCAGACCTTTTGAATAAATTTAATATTTGTTATGGTTAAAACTGGAAACTAATAATAAAGAAAAGTAGTAAAAAAAAAAGATTTGATTCGAAATGTCAAGTTGCAAGAATGGCAATACCAAGATTTAGGTGTTTATTGAACATTCATTTAGATCAACAGCTATCTCAATTCATACGCTTCTATTATGTTACTGTCAAAAATATCAAATAACTATTACACGTACCATACATTAAAAAATTGATGTTTATCAGTAAGTTCTCGTTCATTGTTGATCTAGGATGTTAACAGCTTCACAAGTTGAATAAGTGCGTCTTCAGTTATCATCATACTTTGAGTGGTCAGCTTTATTGGATCCTAAAAAAGGTATTCAGTTAGATGTGCATAATAGATAGAATATAAAAACATATAAAATACCAAACTGAGACGGATGTTGAAATGAATAATACTACAGATGACTACACTAAATTAAAGGTTATTGGTAACAATCCAAAACCTAAGCAATGCTCAATCAACATAATATAGATAAAATATTCCTCTACAAATTTCAAAAGAATGTTAAGTAAAAACTAGAACGTAAACTGCAAAAAGATATGAAGTAAAACATAATAACATTTGAGAAGAAGAAATAATTGTGATAAGTCATAAAAGATAGTGAGTCCACTAGTATCATGTGATAAATGTAAAATTTTAAATAAAGAAAAAACTATTAATACAATCATAAATTTCTTCTTTTTAATATAGTAGACATTATCACTGTACATAAAATATTCTGAATCCATATTGGTAATAACAATTAACAATTATTGAATTAAAACATACATAGGTTTGAAACATTTAACATTAAGTCTACGAAAAAAACATCAAATGAAATCAGACCTTTTAAATAAATTTAATATTTGTTATGGTTAAAACTGGAAACTAATAATAAAGAAAAGAAGTAAAAAAAAAAGATTTCATTCGAAATGTCAAGTTGCAAGAATGGCAATACCAAGATTTAGGTGTTTAATGAACATTCATTTAGATCAACAGCTATCTCAATTCATACGCTTCTATTATGTTACTGTCAAAAGTATCAAATAAATATTACACGTACCATACATTAAAAAATTGATGTTTATCAGTAAGTTCTCGTTCATTGTTGATCTAGGATGTTAACAGCTTCACAAGTTGAATAAGTGCGTCTTCAGTTATCATCATACTTTGAGTGGTCAGCTTTATTGCTTCCTAAAAAAGGTATTCAGTTAGATGTGCATAATAGATAGAATATAAAAACATATAAAATACCAAACTGAGACAGATGTTGAAATGAATAATACTACAGATGACTACACTAAATTAAAAGTTATTGGTAACAATCAAAAACCTAAGCAATGCTCAATCAACATAATGTAGATAAAATATTCCTCTACAAATTTCAAAAGAATGTTAAGTAAAAACTAGAACGTAAACTGCAAAAAGATATGAAGTAAAACATAATAACATTTGAGAAGAAGAAATAATTGTGATAAGTCATAAAAGATAGTGAGTCCACTAGTATCATGTGATAAATGTAAAATTTTAAATAAAGAAAAAACTATTAATACAATCATAAATTTCTTCTTTTTAATATAGTAGACATTATCACTGTACATAAAATATTCTGAATCCATATTGGTAATAACAATTAACAATTATTGAATTAAAACATACATAGGTTTGAAACATTTAACATTAAGTCTACGAAAAAAACATTAAATGAAATCAGACCTTTTGAATAAATTTAATATTTGTTATGGTTAAAACTGGAAACTAATAATAAAGAAAAGTAGTAAAAAAAAAAGATTTGATTCGAAATGTCAAGTTGCAAGAATGGCAATACCAAGATTTAGGTGTTTATTGAACATTCATTTAGATCAACAGCTATCTCAATTTATACGCTTCTATTATGTTACAGTCTAAAATATCAAATAACTATTACACGTACCATACATTAAAAAATTGATGTTTATCAGTAAGTTCTCGTTCATTGTTGATCTAGGATGTTAACAGCTTCACAAGTTGAATAAGTGCGTCTTCAGTTATCATCATACTTTGAGTGGTCAGCTTTATTGGATCCTAAAAAAGGTATTCAGTTAGATGTGCATAATAGATAGAATATAAAAACATATAAAAAACCAAACTGAGACGGATGTTGAAATGAATAATACTACAGATGACTACACTAAATTAAAGGTTATTGGTAACAATCCAAAACCTAAGCAATGCTCAATCAACATAATATAGATAAAATATTCCTCTACAAATTTCAAAAGAATGTTAAGTAAAAACTAGAACGTAAACTGCAAAAAGATATGAAGTAAAACATAATAACATTTGAGAAGAAGAAATAATTGTGATAAGTCATAAAAGATAGTGAGTCCACTAGTATCATGTGATAAATGTAAAATTTTAAATAAAGAAAAAACTATTAATACAATCATAAATTTCTTCTTTTTAATATAGTAGACATTATCACTGTACATAAAATATTCTGAATCCATATTGCTAATAACAATTAACAATTATTGAATTAAAACATACATAGGTTTGAAACATTTAACATTAAGTCTACGAAAAAAACATCAAATGAAATCAGACCTTTTGAATAAATTTAATATTTGTTATGGTTAAAACTGGAAACTAATAAAAAAGAAAAGTAGTAAAAAAAAAAGATTTCATTCGAAATGTCAAGTTGCAAGAATGGCAATACGAAGATTTAGGTGTTTATTAAACATTTATTTAGATAATTTACAATCTCAAATGATACGTTTCTATTCTTTTGTCTCGAAAAGATATAATAACTATTATATGTTACATGCATATAAACATTGATGTTTATCAGTAAGTTCTCGTTCATTGTTGATCTAGGATGTTAACAGCTTCACAAGTTGAATAATTGCGTCTTCAGTTATCATCATACTTTGAGTGGTCAGCTTTATTGGATCCTAAAAAAGGTATTCAGTTAGATGTGCATAATAGATAGAATATAAAAACATATAAAATACCAAACTGAGACAGATGTTGAAATGAATAATATTACAGATGACTACACTAAATTAAAAGTTATTGGTAACAATCAAAAACCTAAGCAATGCTCAATCAACATAATATAGATAAAATATTCCTCTACAATTTCAAATGAATGTTAAGTAAAAACTAAATGTATACTGCAAAAAGATATGAATTAAAACATAATAACATTTGAGAAGAAGAAATAATTGTGATAAGTCATAAAAGATAGTGAGTCCACTAGTATCATGTGATAAATGTAAAATTTTAAATAAAGAAAAAACTATTAATACAATCATAATTTTCTTCTTTTTAATATAGTAGACATTATCACTGTACATAAAATATTCTGAATCCATATTGCTAATAACAATTAACAATTATTGAATTAAAACATACATAGGTTTGAAACATTTAACATTAAGTCTACGAAAAAAACATCAAATGAAATCAGACCTTTTGAATAAATTTAATATTTGTTATGGTTAAAACTGGAAACTAATAATAAAGAAAAGTAGTAAAAAAAAAAGATTTCATTCGAAATGTCAAGTTGCAAGAATGGCAATACCAAGATTTAGGTGTTTATTAAACATTTATTTAGATAATTTACAATCTCAAATGATACGTTTCTATTCTTTTGTATCGAAAAGATATAATAACTATTATATGTTACATGCATATAAACATTGATGTTTATCAGTAAGTTCTCGTTCATTGTTGATCTAGGATGTTAACAGCTTCACAAGTTGAATAAGTGCGTCTTCAGTTATCATCATACTTTGAGTGGTCAGCTTTATTGCTTCCTAAAAAAGGTATTCAGTTAGATGTGCATAATAGATAGAATATAAAAACATATAAAATACCAAACTGAGACAGATGTTGAAATGAATAATATTACAGATGACTACACTAAATTAAAAGTTATTGGTAACAATCAAAAACCTAAGCAATGCTCAATCAACATAATATAGATAAAATATTCCTCTACAATTTCAAATGAATGTTAAGTAAAAACTAAATGTATACTGCAAAAAGATATGAATTAAAACATAATAACATTTGAGAAGAAGAAATAATTGTGATAAGTCATAAAAGATAGTGAGTCCACTAGTATCATGTGATAAATGTAAAATTTTAAATAAAGAAAAAACTATTAATACAATCATAATTTTCTTCTTTTTAATATAGTAGACATTATCACTGTACATAAAATATTCTGAATCCATATTGCTAATAACAATTAACAATTATTGAATTAAAACATACATAGGTTTGAAACATTTAACATTAAGTCTACGAAAAAAACATCAAATGAAATCAGACCTTTTGAATAAATTTAATATTTGTTATGGTTAAAACTGGAAACTAATAATAAAGAAAAGTAGTAAAAAAAAAAGATTTCATTCGAAATGTCAAATTGCAAGAATGGCAATACCAAGATTTAGGTGTTTATTAAACATTTATTTAGATAATTTACAATCTCAAATGATACGTTTCTATTCTTTTGTCTCGAAAAGATATAATAACTATTATATGTTACATGCATATAAACATTGATGTTTATCAGTAAGTTCTCGTTCATTGTTGATCTAGGATGTTAACAGCTTCACAAGTTGAATAATTGCGTCTTCAGTTATCATCATACTTTGAGTGGTCAGCTTTATTGGATCCTAAAAAAGGTATTCAGTTAGATGTGCATAATAGATAGAATATAAAAACATATAAAATACCAAACTGAGACAGATTTTGAAATGAATAATATTACAGATGACTACACTAAATTAAAAGTTATTGGTAACAATCAAAAACCTAAGCAATGCTCAATCAACATAATATAGATAAAATATTCCTCTACAATTTCAAATGAATGTTAAGTAAAAACTAAATGTATACTGCAAAAAGATATGAATTAAAACATAATAACATTTGAGAAGAAGAAATAATTGTGATAAGTCATAAAAGATAGTGAGTCCACTAGTATCATGTGATAAATGTAAAATTTTAAATAAAGAAAAAACTATTAATACAATCATAATTTTCTTCTTTTTAATATAGTAGACATTATCACTGTACATAAAATATTCTGAATCCATATTGCTAATAACAATTAACAATTATTGAATTAAAACATACATAGGTTTGAAACATTTAACATTAAGTCTACGAAAAAAACATCAAATGAAATCAGACCTTTTGAATAAATTTAATATTTGTTATGGTTAAAACTGGAAACTAATAATAAAGAAAAGTAGTAAAAAAAAAAGATTTCATTCGAAATGTCAAGTTGCAAGAATGGCAATACCAAGATTTAGGTGTTTATTAAACATTTATTTAGATAATTTACAATCTCAAATGATACGTTTCTATTCTTTTGTCTCGAAAAGATATAATAACTATTATATGTTACATGCATATAAACATTGATGTTTATCAGTAAGTTCTCGTTCATTGTTGATCTAGGATGTTAACAGCTTCACAAGTTGAATAATTGCGTCTTCAGTTATCATCATACTTTGAGTGGTCAGCTTTATTGGATCCTAAAAAAGGTATTCAGTTAGATGTGCATAATAGATAGAATATAAAAACATATAAAATACCAAACTGAGACGGATGTTGAAATGAATAATACTACAGATGACTACACTAAATTAAAGGTTTTTGGTAACAATCCAAAACCTAAGCAATGCTCAATCAACATAATATAGATAAAATATTCCTCTACAAATTTCAAAAGAATGTTAAGTAAAAACTAGAACGTAAACTGCAAAAAGATATGAAGTAAAACATAATAACATTTGATAAGAAGAAATAATTGTGATAAGTCATAAAAGATAGTGAGTCCACTAGTATCATTTGATAAATGTAAAATTTTAAATAAAGAAAAAACTATTAATACAATCATAAATTTCTTCTTTTTAATATAGTAGACATTATCACTGTAAATAAAATATTGTGAATCCATATTGGTAATAACAATTAACAATTATTGAATTAAAACATACATAGGTTTGAAACATTTAACATTAAGTCTACGAAAAAAACATCAAATGAAATCAGACCTTTTGAATAAATTTAATATTTGTTATGGTTAAAACTGGAAACTAATAATAAAGAAAAGTAGTAAAAAAAAAAGATTTCATTCGAATGTCAAGTTGCAAGAATGGCAATACCAAGATTTAGGTGTTTATTGAACATTCATTTAGATCAACAGCTATCTCAATTCATATGCTTCTATTATGTTACTGTCAAAAGTATCAAATAAATATTACACGTACCATACATTAAAAAATTGATGTTTATCAGTAAGTTCTAGTTCATTGTTGATCTAGGATGTTAACAGCTTCACAAGTTGAATAAGTGCGTCTTCAGTTATCATCATACTTTGAGTGGTCAGCTTTATTGGATCCTAAAAAAGCTATTCAGTTAGATGTGCATAATAGATAGAATATAAAAACATATAAAATACCAAACTGAGACGGATGTTGAAATGAATAATACTACAGATGACTACACTAAATTAAAGGTTATTGGTAACAATCCAAAACCTAAGCAATGCTCAATCAACATAATATAGATAAAATATTCCTCTACAAATTTCAAAAGAATGTTAAGTAAAAACTAGAACGTAAACTGCAAAAAGATATGAAGTAAAACATAATAACATTTGATAAGAAGAAATAATTGTGATAAGTCATAAAAGATAGTGAGTCCACTAGTATCATGTGATAAATGTAAAATTTTAAATAAAGAAAAAACTATTAATACAATCATAAATTTCTTCTTTTTAATATAGTAGACATTATCACTTTACATAAAATATTCTGAATCCATATTGCTAATAACAATTAACAATTATTGAATTAAAACATACATAGGTTTGAAACATTTAACATTAAGTCTACGAAAAAAACATCAAATGAAATCAGACCTTTTGAATAAATTTAATATTTGTTATGGTTAAAACTGGAAACTAATAAAAAAGAAAAGTAGTAAAAAAAAAAGATTTCATTCGAAATGTCAAGTTGCAAGAATGGCAATACGAAGATTTAGGTGTTTATTAAACATTTATTTAGATAATTTACAATCTCAAATGATACGTTTCTATTCTTTTGTATCGAAAAGATATAATAACTATTATATGTTACATGCATATAAACATTGATGTTTATCAGTAAGTTCTCGTTCATTGTTGATCTAGGTTGTTAACAGCTTCACAAGTTGAATAAGTGCGTCTTCAGTTATCATCATACTTTGAGTGGTCAGCTTTATTGCTTCCTAAAAAAGGTATTCAGTTAGATGTGCATAATAGATAGAATATAAAAACATATAAAATACCAAACTGAGACAGATGTTGAAATGAATAATACTACAGATGACTACACTAAATTAAAAGTTATTGGTAACAATCAAAAACCTAAGCAATGCTCAATCAACATAATATAGATAAAATATTCCTCTACAAATTTCAAAAGAATGTTAAGTAAAAACTAGAACGTAAACTGCAAAAAGATATGAAGTAAAACATAATAACATTTGATAAGAAGAAATAATTGTGATAAGTCATAAAAGATAGTGAGTCCACTAGTATCATTTGATAAATGTAAAATTTTAAATAAAGAAAAAACTATTAATACAATCATAATTTTCTTCTTTTTAATATAGTAGACATTATCACTGTACATAAAATATTCTGAATCCATATTGGTAATAACAATTAACAATTATTGAATTAAAACATACATAGGTTTGAAACATTTAACATTAAGTCTACGAAAAAAACATCAAATGAAATCAGACCTTTTGAATAAATTTAATATTTGTTATGGTTAAAACTGGAAACTAATAATAAAGAAAAGTAGTAAAAAAAAAAGATTTCATTCGAAATGTCAAGTTGCAAGAATGGCAATACCAAGATTTAGGTGTTTATTGAACATTCATTTAGATCAACAGCTATCTCAATTCATACGCTTCTATTATGTTACTGTCAAAAATATCAAATAACTATTACACGTACCATACATTAAAAAATTGATGTTTATCAGTAACTTCTCGTTCATTGTTGATCTAGGATGTTAACAGCTTCACAAGTTGAATAAGTGCGTCTTCAGTTATCATCATACTTTGAGTGGTCAGCTTTATTGGATCCTAAAAAAGGTATTCAGTTAGATGTGCATAATAGATAGAATATAAAAACATATAAAATACCAAACTGAGACGGATGTTGAAATGAATAATACTACAGATGACTACACTTAATTAAAAGTTATTGGTAACAATCATAACACTAAGCAATGCTCAATCAACATAATATAGATAAAATATTCCTCTACAATTTCAAATGAATGTTAAGTAAAAACTAAATGTATACTGCAAAAAGATATGAATTAAAACATAATAACATTTGAGAAGAAGAAATAATTGTGATAAGTCATAAAAGATAGTGAGTCCACTAGTATCATTTGATAAATGTAAAATTTTAAATAAAGAAAAAACTATTAATACAATCATAAATTTCTTCTTTTTAATATAGTAGACATTATCACTGTAAATAAAATATTCTGAATCCATATTGGTAATAACAATTAACAATTATTGAATTAAAACATACATAGGTTTGAAACATTTAACATTAAGTCTACGAAAAAAACATCAAATGAAATCAGACCTTTTGAATAAATTTAATATTTGTTATGGTTAAAACTGGAAACTAATAATAAAGAAAAGTAGTAAAAAAAAAAGATTTCATTCGAAATGTCAAGTTGCAAGAATGGCAATACCAAGATTTAGGTGTTTATTAAACATTTATTTAGATAATTTACAATCTCAAATGATACGTTTCTATTCTTTTGTATCGAAAAGATATAATAACTATTATATGTTACATGCATATAAACATTGATGTTTATCAGTAAGTTCTCGTTCATTGTTGATCTAGGATGTTAACAGCTTCACAAGTTGAATAAGTGCGTCTTCAGTTATCATCATACTTTGAGTGGTCAGCTTTATTGCTTCCTAAAAAAGGTATTCAGTTAGATGTGCATAATAGATAGAATATAAAAACATATAAAATACCAAACTGAGACAGATGTTGAAATGAATAATACTACAGATGACTACACTAAATTAAAAGTTATTGGTAACAATCAAAAACCTAAGCAATGCTCAATCAACATAATATAGATAAAATATTCCTCTACAAATTTCAAAAGAATGTTAAGTAAAAACTAAATGTATACTGCAAAAAGATATGAATTAAAACATAATAACATTTGATAAGAAGAAATAATTGTGATAAGTCATAAAAGATAGTGAGTCCACTAGTATCATTTGATAAATGTAAAATTTTAAATAAAGAAAAAACTATTAATACAATCATAAATTTCTTCTTTTTAATATAGTAGACATTATCACTGTAAATAAAATATTCTGAATCCATATTGGTAATAACAATTAACAATTATTGAATTAAAACATACATAGGTTTGAAACATTTAACATTAAGTCTACGAAAAAAACATCAAATGAAATCAGACCTTTTGAATAAATTTAATATTTGTTATGGTTAAAACTGGAAACTAATAATAAAGAAAAGTAGTAAAAAAAAAAGATTTCATTCGAAATGTCAAGTTGCAAGAATGGCAATACCAAGATTTAGGTGTTTATTGAACATTCATTTAGATCAACAGCTATCTCAATTCATACGCTTCTATTATGTTACTGTCAAAAATATCAAATAACTATTACACGTACCATACATTAAAAAATTGATGTTTATCAGTAAGTTCTCGTTCATTGTTGATCTAGGATGTTAACAGCTTCACAAGTTGAATAAGTGCGTCTTCAGTTATCATCATACTTTGAGTGGTCAGCTTTATTGGATCCTAAAAAAGGTATTCAGTTAGATGTGCATAATAGATAGAATATAAAAACATATAAAATACCAAACTGAGACGGATGTTGAAATGAATAATACTACAGATGACTACACTAAATTAAAGGTTATTGGTAACAATCCAAAACCTAAGCAATGCTCAATCAACATAATATAGATAAAATATTCCTCTACAAATTTCAAAAGAATGTTAAGTAAAAACTAGAACGTAAACTGCAAAAAGATATGAAGTAAAACATAATAACATTTGAGAAGAAGAAATAATTGTGATAAGTCATAAAAGATAGTGAGTCCACTAGTATCATGTGATAAATGTAAAATTTTAAATAAAGAAAAAACTATTAATACAATCATAAATTTCTTCTTTTTAATATAGTAGACATTATCACTTTACATAAAATATTCTGAATCCATATTGCTAATAACAATTAACAATTATTGAATTAAAACATACATAGGTTTGAAACATTTAACATTAAGTCTACGAAAAAAACATCAAATGAAATCAGACCTTTTGAATAAATTTAATATTTGTTATGGTTAAAACTGGAAACTAATAAAAAAGAAAAGTAGTAAAAAAAAAAGATTTCATTCGAAATGTCAAGTTGCAAGAATGGCAATACGAAGATTTAGGTGTTTATTAAACATTTATTTAGATAATTTACAATCTCAAATGATACGTTTCTATTCTTTTGTATCGAAAAGATATAATAACTATTATATGTTACATGCATATAAACATTGATGTTTATCAGTAAGTTCTCGTTCATTGTTGATCTAGGATGTTAACAGCTTCACAAGTTGAATAAGTGCGTCTTCAGTTATCATCATACTTTGAGTGGTCAGCTTTATTGGATCCTAAAAAAGGTATTCAGTTAGATGTGCATAATAGATAGAATATAAAAACATATAAAATACCAAACTGAGACAGATGTTGAAATGAATAATACTACAGATGACTACACTTATTTAAAAGTTATTGGTAACAATCATAACCCTAAGCAATGCTCAATCAACATAATATAGATAAAATATTCCTCTACAATTTCAAATGAATGTTAAGTAAAAACTAAATGTATACTGCAAAAAGATATGAATTAAAACATAATAACATTTGAGAAGAAGAAATAATTGTGATAAGTCATAAAAGATAGTGAGTCCACTAGTATCATGTGATAAATGTAAAATTTTAAATAAAGAAAAAACTATTAATACAATCATAATTTTCTTCTTTTTAATATAGTAGACATTATCACTGTACATAAAATATTCTGAATCCATATTGCTAATAACAATTAACAATTATTGAATTAAAACATACATAGGTTTGAAACATTTAACATTAAGTCTACGAAAAAAACATCAAATGAAATCAGACCTTTTGAATAAATTTAATATTTGTTATAGTTAAAACTGGAAACTAATAATAAAGAAAAGTAGTAAAAAAAAAAGATTTCATTCGAAATGTCAAGTTGCAAGAATGGCAATACCAAGATTTAGGTGTTTATTTAACATTTATTTAGATAATTTACAATCTCAAATGATACGTTTATATTCTTTTGTATCGAAAAGATATAATAACTATTATATGTTACATGCATATAAACATTGATGTTTATCAGTAAGTTCTAGTTCATTGTTGATCTAGGATGTTAACAGCTTTACAAGTTGAATAAGTGCGTCTTCAGTTATCATCATACTTTGAGTGGTCAGCTTTATTGGATCCTAAAAAAGGTATTCAGTTAGATGTGCATAATAGATAGAATATAAAAACATATAAAATACCAAACTGAGACAGATGTTGAAATGAATAATACTACAGATGACTACACTTAATTAAAAGTTATTGGTAACAATCCAAAACCTAAGCAATGCTCAATCAACATAATAAAGATAAAATATTCCTCTACAATTTCAAATGAATGTTAAGTAAAAACTAAATGTATACTGCAAAAAGATATGAATTAAAACATAATAACATTTGAGAAGAAGAAATAATTGTGATAAGTCATAAAAGATAGTGAGTCCACTAGTATCATGTGATAAATGTAAAATTTTAAATAAAGAAAAAACTATTAATACAATCACAATTTTCTTCTTTTTAATATAGTAGACATTATCACTGTACATAAAATATTCTGAATCCATATTGCTAATAACAATTAACAATTATTGAATTAAAACATACATAGGTTTGAAACATTTAACATTAAGTCTACGAAAAAAACATCAAATGAAATCAGACCTTTTGAATAAATTTAATATTTGTTATAGTTAAAACTGGAAACTAATAATAAAGAAAAGTAGTAAAAAAAAAAGATTTCATTCGAAATGTCAGGTTGCAAGAATGGCAATACCAAGATTTAGGTGTTTATTAAACATTTATTTAGATAATTTACAATCTCAAATGATACGTTTATATTCTTTTGTATCGAAAAGATATAATAACTATTTTATGTTACATGCATATAAACATTGATGTTTATCAGTAAGTTCTCGTTCATTGTTGATCTAGGATGTTTACAGCTTCACAAGTTGTATAATTGCGTCTTCAGTTATCATCATACTTTGAGTGGTAAGCTTTATTGCTTCCTAAAAAAGGTATTCAGTTAGATGTGCATAATCGATAAATTATAAAATATTAAAAAATACCAAACTGAGACAGATGTTGAAATGAATAATACTACAGATGACTACACTTAATTAAAAGTTATTGGTAACAATCATAACCCTAAGCAATGCTCAATCAACATAATATAGATAAAATATTCCTCTACAATTTCAAATGAATTTTAAGTAAAAACTAAAATGTAAACTGCAAAAAGATATGAAGTAAAACATAATAACATTTGATAAGAAGAAATAATTGTGATAAGTCATAAAAGATAGTGAGTCCACTAGTATCATGTGATAAATGTAAAATTTTAAATAAAGAAAAAACTATTAAAATAATTATAAATTTCTTCTTTTTAATATAGTAGACATTATCGCTGTACATAAAATATTCTGAATCCATATTGCTAATAACAATTAACAATTATTGCATTAAAACATACATAGGTTTGAAACATTTAACATTAAGTCTACGAAAAATACATCAAATGAAATCAGACCTTTTGAATAAATTTAGTATTTGTTAAGGTTAAAACTGGAAACTAATTATAAAGAAAAGTAGTAAAAAAAAAAAAAGATTTCATTTGAAATGTCAAGTTGCAAGAATGGCAATACGAAGATTTAGGTGTTTATTGAACATTCATTTAGATCAACAGCTATCTCAATTCATACGCTTCTATTATGTTACTGTCAAAAATATCAAATAACTATTACACGTACCATACATTAAAAAATTGATGTTTATCAGTAAGTTCTCGTTCATTGTTGATCTAGGATGTTAACAGCTTCACAAGTTGAATAATTGCGTCTTCAGTTATCATCATACTTTGAGTGGTCAGCTTTATTGCTTCCTAAAAAAGGTATTCAGTTAGATGTGCATAATCGATAAATTATAAAATATTAAAAAATACCAAACTGAGACAGACGTTGAAATGAATAATACTACAGATGACTACACTAAATTAAAAGTTATTGGTAACAATCAAAAACCTAAGCAATGCTCAATCAACATAATGTAGATAAAATATTCCTCTACAATTTCAAATGAATGTTAAGTAAAAACTAAAATGTAAACTGCAAAAAGATATGAAGTAAAACATAATAACATTTGATAAGAAGAAATAATTGTGATAAGTCATAAAAGATAGTGAGTCCACTAGTATCATGTGATAAATGTAAAATTTTAAATGAAGAAAAAACTATTAATACAATCATAAATTTCTTCTTTTTAATATAGTAGACATTATCACTGTACATTAAATATTCTGAATCCATATTGCTAATAACAATTAACAATTATTGATTTAAAACATACATAGGTTTGAGACATTTAACATTAAGTCTACGAAAAAAACATCAAATGAAATCAGACCTTTTGAATAAATTTATTATTTGTTATGGTTAAAACTGGAAACTAATAATAAAGAAAAGAAGTAAAAAAAAAAGATTTCATTTAAAATGTCAAGTTGCAAGAATGGCAATACGTAGATTTAGGTGTTTATTGAACATTCATTTAGATCAACAGCTATCTCAATTCATACGCTTCTATTATGTTACTGTCAAAAATATCAAATAACTATTACACGTACCATACATTAAAAAATTGATGTTTATCAGTAAGTTCTCGTTCATTGTTGATCTAGGATGTTAACAGCTTCACAAGTTGAATAATTGCGTCTTCAGTTATCATCATACTTTGAGTGGTAAGCTTTATTGCTTCCTAAAAAAGGTATTCAGTTAGATGTGCATAATCGATAAATTATAAAATATTAAAAAATACCAAACTGAGACAGATGTTGAAATGAATAATACTACAGATGACTACACTTAATTAAAAGTTATTGGTAACAATCATAACCCTAAGCAATGCTCAATCAACATAATATAGATAAAATATTCCTCTACAATTTCAAATGAATTTTAAGTAAAAACTAAAATGTAAACTGCAAAAAGATATGAAGTAAAACATAATAACATTTGATAAGAAGAAATAATTGTGATAAGTCATAAAAGATAGTGAGTCCACTAGTATCATGTGATAAATGTAAAATTTTAAATAAAGAAAAAACTATTAAAATAATTATAAATTTCTTCTTTTTAATATAGTAGACATTATCGCTGTACATAAAATATTCTGAATCCATATTGCTAATAACAATTAACAATTATTGCATTAAAACATACATAGGTTTGAAACATTTAACATTAAGTCTACGAAAAATACATCAAATGAAATCAGACCTTTTGAATAAATTTAGTATTTGTTAAGGTTAAAACTGGAAACTAATTATAAAGAAAAGTAGTAAAAAAAAAAAAAGATTTCATTTGAAATGTCAAGTTGCAAGAATGGCAATACGAAGATTTAGGTGTTTATTGAACATTCATTTAGATCAACAGCTATCTCAATTCATACGCTTCTATTATGTTACTGTCAAAAATATCAAATAACTATTACACGTACCATACATTAAAAAATTGATGTTTATCAGTAAGTTCTCGTTCATTGTTGATCTAGGATGTTAACAGCTTCACAAGTTGAATAATTGCGTCTTCAGTTATCATCATACTTTGAGTGGTAAGCTTTATTGCTTCCTAAAAAAGGTATTCAGTTAGATGTGCATAATCGATAAATTATAAAATATTAAAAAATACCAAACTGAGACAGACGTTGAAATGAATAATACTACAGATGACTACACTAAATTAAAAGTTATTGGTAACAATCCAAAACCTAAGCAATGCTCAATCAACATAATTAAGATAAAATATTCCTCTACAATTTCAAATGAATGTTAAGTAAAAACTAAAATGTAAACTGCAAAAAGATATGAAGTAAAACATAATAACATTTGATAAGAAGAAATAATTGTGATAAGTCATAAAAGATAGTGAGTCCACTAGTATCATGTGATAAATGTAAAATTTTAAATGAAGAAAAAACTATTAATACAATCATAAATTTCTTCTTTTTAATATAGTAGACATTATCACTGTACATTAAATATTCTGAATCCATATTGCTAATAACAATTAACAATTATTGATTTAAAACATACATAGGTTTGAGACATTTAACATTAAGTCTACGAAAAAAACATCAAATGAAATCAGACCTTTTGAATAAATTTATTATTTGTTATGGTTAAAACTGGAAACTAATAATAAAGAAAAGAAGTAAAAAAAAAAGATTTCATTTAAAATGTCAAGTTGCAAGAATGGCAATACGTAGATTTAGGTGTTTATTGAACATTCATTTAGATCAACAGCTATCTCAATTCATACGCTTCTATTATGTTACTGTCAAAAATATCAAATAACTATTACACGTACCATACATTAAAAAATTGATGTTTATCAGTAAGTTCTCGTTCATTGTTGATCTAGGATGTTAACAGCTTCACAAGTTGAATAATTGCGTCTTCAGTTATCATCATACTTTGAGTGGTAAGCTTTATTGCTTCCTAAAAAAGGTATTCAGTTAGATGTGCATAATCGATAAATTATAAAATATTAAAAAATACCAAACTGAGACAGACGTTGAAATGAATAATACTACAGATGACTACACTAAATTAAAAGTTATTGGTAACAATCCAAAACCTAAGCAATGCTCAATCAACATAATAAAGATAAAATATTCCTCTACAATTTCAAATGAATGTTAAGTAAAAACTAAAATGTAAACTGCAAAAAGGTATGAAGTAAAACATAATAACATTTGATAAGAAGAAATAATTGTGATAAGTCATAAAAGATAGTGAGTCCACCAGTATCATGTGATAAATGAAAAACTTTTAATAAAGAAAAAACTATTAATACAATCATAAATTTCTTCTATTTAATATAGTAGACATTATCACTGTACATAAAATATTCTGAATCCAAATTGCTTATAACAATTAACAATTATTGAATTAAAACATACATAGGTTTGAAACATTTAACATTAAGTCTACGAAAAAAACATCAAATGAAATCAGACCTTTTGAATAAATTTAATATTTGTTATGGTTAAAACTGGAAACTAATAATAAAGAAAAGAAGTAAAAAAAAAAGATTTCATTTGAAATGTCAAGTTGCAAGAATGGCAACACCAAGATTTAGGTGTTTATTGAACATTCATATAGATCAACAGCTATCTCAATTCATACGCTTCTATTATGTTACTGTCAAAAATATCAAATAATTATTACACGTACCATACATTAAAAAATTGATGTTTATCAGTAAGTTCTCGTTCATTGTTGATCTAGGATGTTAACAGCTTCACAAGTTGAATAATTGCGTCTTCAGTTATCATCATACTTTGAGTGGTAAGCTTTATTGCTTCCTAAAAAAGGTATTCAGTTAGATGTGCATAATCGATAAATTATAAAATATTAAAAAATACCAAACTGAGACAGACGTTGAAATGAATAATACTACAGATGACTACACTAAATTAAAAGTTATTGGTAACAATCCAAAACCTAAGCAATGCTCAATCAACATAATAAAGATAAAATATTCCTCTACAATTTCAAATGAATGTTAAGTAAAAACTAAAATGTAAACTGCAAAAAGATATGAAGTAAAACATAATAACATTTGATAAGAAGAAATAATTGTGATAAGTCATAAAAGATAGTGAGTCCACTAGTATCATGTGATAAATGTAAAATTTTAAATGAAGAAAAAACTATTAATACAATCATAAATTTCTTCTTTTTAATATAGTAGACATTATCACTGTACATTAAATATTCTGAATCCATATTGCTAATAACAATTAACAATTATTGATTTAAAACATACATAGGTTTGAGACATTTAACATTAAGTCTACGAAAAAAACATCAAATGAAATCAGACCTTTTGAATAAATTTAATATTTGTTATGGTTAAAACTGGAAACTAATAATAAAGAAAAGAAGTAAAAAAAAAAGATTTCATTTAAAATGTCAAGTTGCAAGAATGGCAATACGTAGATTTAGGTGTTTATTGAACATTCATTTAGATCAACAGCTATCTCAATTCATACGCTTCTATTATGTTACTGTCAAAAATATCAAATAACTATTACACGTACCATACATTAAAAAATTGATGTTTATCAGTAAGTTCTCGTTCATTGTTGATCTAGGATGTTAACAGCTTCACAAGTTGAATAATTGCGTCTTCAGTTATCATCATACTTTGAGTGGTCAGCTTTATTGGATCCTAAAAAAGGTATTCAGTTAGATGTGCATAATAGATAGAATATAAAAACATATAAAATACCAAACTGAGACGGATGTTGAAATGAATAATACTACAGATGACTACACTTAATTAAAAGTTATTGGTAACAATCCAAAACCTAAGCAATGCTCAATCAACATAATATAGATAAAATATTCCTCTACAAATTTCAAAAGAATGTTAAGTAAAAACTAGAACGTAAACTGCAAAAAGATATGAAGTAAAACATAATAACATTTGAGAAGAAGAAATAATTGTGATAAGTCATAAAAGATAGTGAGTCCACTAGTATCATGTGATAAATGTAAAATTTTAAATAAAGAAAAAACTATTAATACAATCATAAATTTCTTCTTTTTAATATAGTAGACATTATCACTTTACATAAAATATTCTGAATCCATATTGCTAATAACAATTAACAATTATTGAATTAAAACATACATAGGTTTGAAACATTTAACATTAAGTCTACGAAAAAAACATCAAATGAAATCAGACCTTTTGAATAAATTTAATATTTGTTATGGTTAAAACTGGAAACTAATAAAAAAGAAAAGTAGTAAAAAAAAAAGATTTCATTCGAAATGTCAAGTTGCAAGAATGGCAATACGAAGATTTAGGTGTTTATTAAACATTTATTTAGATAATTTACAATCTCAAATGATACGTTTCTATTCTTTTGTATCGAAAAGATATAATAACTATTATATGTTACATGCATATAAACATTGATGTTTATCAGTAAGTTCTCGTTCATTGTTGATCTAGGATGTTAACAGCTTCACAAGTTGAATAAGTGCGTCTTCAGTTATCATCATACTTTGAGTGGTCAGCTTTATTGCTTCCTAAAAAAGGTATTCAGTTAGATGTGCATAATAGATAGAATATAAAAACATATAAAATACCAAACTGAGACAGATGTTGAAATGAATAATACTACAGATGACTACACTTAATTAAAAGTTATTGGTAACAATCATAACCCTAAGCAATGCTCAATCAACATAATATAGATAAAATATTCCTCTACAATTTCAAATGAATGTTAAGTAAAAACTAAATGTATACTGCAAAAAGATATGAATTAAAACATAATAACATTTGAGAAGAAGAAATAATTGTGATAAGTCATAAAAGATAGTGAGTCCACTAGTATCATGTGATAAATGTAAAATTTTAAATAAAGAAAAAACTATTAATACAATCATAATTTTCTTCTTTTTAATATAGTAGACATTATCACTGTACATAAAATATTCTGAATCCATATTGCTAATAACAATTAACAATTATTGAATTAAAACATACATAGGTTTGAAACATTTAACATTAAGTCTACGAAAAAAACATCAAATGAAATCAGACCTTTTGAATAAATTTAATATTTGTTATAGTTAAAACTGGAAACTAATAATAAAGAAAAGTAGTAAAAAAAAAAGATTTCATTCGAAATGTCAAGTTGCAAGAATGGCAATACCAAGATTTAGGTGTTTATTAAACATTTATTTAGATAATTTACAATCTCAAATGATACGTTTATATTCTTTTGTATCGAAAAGATATAATAACTATTATATGTTACATGCATATAAACATTGATGTTTATCAGTAAGTTCTAGTTCATTGTTGATCTAGGATGTTAACAGCTTTACAAGTTGAATAAGTGCGTCTTCAGTTATCATCATACTTTGAGTGGTCAGCTTTATTGGATCCTAAAAAAGGTATTCAGTTAGATGTGCATAATAGATAGAATATAAAAACATATAAAATACCAAACTGAGACAGATGTTGAAATGAATAATACTACAGATGACTACACTTAATTAAAAGTTATTGGTAACAATCCAAAACCTAAGCAATGCTCAATCAACATAATAAAGATAAAATATTCCTCTACAATTTCAAATGAATGTTAAGTAAAAACTAAATGTATACTGCAAAAAGATATGAATTAAAACATAATAACATTTGAGAAGAAGAAATAATTGTGATAAGTCATAAAAGATAGTGAGTCCACTAGTATCATGTGATAAATGTAAAATTTTAAATAAAGAAAAAACTATTAATACAATCACAATTTTCTTCTTTTTAATATAGTAGACATTATCACTGTACATAAAATATTCTGAATCCATATTGCTAATAACAATTAACAATTATTGAATTAAAACATACATAGGTTTGAAACATTTAACATTAAGTCTACGAAAAAAACATCAAATGAAATCAGACCTTTTGAATAAATTTAATATTTGTTATAGTTAAAACTGGAAACTAATAATAAAGAAAAGTAGTAAAAAAAAAAGATTTCATTCGAAATGTCAGGTTGCAAGAATGGCAATACCAAGATTTAGGTGTTTATTAAACATTTATTTAGATAATTTACAATCTCAAATGATACGTTTATATTCTTTTGTATCGAAAAGATATAATAACTATTTTATGTTACATGCATATAAACATTGATGTTTATCAGTAAGTTCTCGTTCATTGTTGATCTAGGATGTTTACAGCTTCACAAGTTGTATAATTGCGTCTTCAGTTATCATCATACTTTGAGTGGTAAGCTTTATTGCTTCCTAAAAAAGGTATTCAGTTAGATGTGCATAATCGATAAATTATAAAATATTAAAAAATACCAAACTGAGACAGATGTTGAAATGAATAATACTACAGATGACTACACTTAATTAAAAGTTATTGGTAACAATCATAACCCTAAGCAATGCTCAATCAACATAATATAGATAAAATATTCCTCTACAATTTCAAATGAATTTTAAGTAAAAACTAAAATGTAAACTGCAAAAAGATATGAAGTAAAACATAATAACATTTGATAAGAAGAAATAATTGTGATAAGTCATAAAAGATAGTGAGTCCACTAGTATCATGTGATAAATGTAAAATTTTAAATAAAGAAAAAACTATTAAAATAATTATAAATTTCTTCTTTTTAATATAGTAGACATTATCGCTGTACATAAAATATTCTGAATCCATATTGCTAATAACAATTAACAATTATTGCATTAAAACATACATAGGTTTGAAACATTTAACATTAAGTCTACGAAAAATACATCAAATGAAATCAGACCTTTTGAATAAATTTAGTATTTGTTAAGGTTAAAACTGGAAACTAATTATAAAGAAAAGTAGTAAAAAAAAAAAAAGATTTCATTTGAAATGTCAAGTTGCAAGAATGGCAATACGAAGATTTAGGTGTTTATTGAACATTCATTTAGATCAACAGCTATCTCAATTCATACGCTTCTATTATGTTACTGTCAAAAATATCAAATAACTATTACACGTACCATACATTAAAAAATTGATGTTTATCAGTAAGTTCTCGTTCATTGTTGATCTAGGATGTTAACAGCTTCACAAGTTGAATAATTGCGTCTTCAGTTATCATCATACTTTGAGTGGTAAGCTTTATTGCTTCCTAAAAAAGGTATTCAGTTAGATGTGCATAATCGATAAATTATAAAATATTAAAAAATACCAAACTGAGACAGACGTTGAAATGAATAATACTACAGATGACTACACTAAATTAAAAGTTATTGGTAACAATCCAAAACCTAAGCAATGCTCAATCAACATAATTAAGATAAAATATTCCTCTACAATTTCAAATGAATGTTAAGTAAAAACTAAAATGTAAACTGCAAAAAGATATGAAGTAAAACATAATAACATTTGATAAGAAGAAATAATTGTGATAAGTCATAAAAGATAGTGAGTCCACTAGTATCATGTGATAAATGTAAAATTTTAAATGAAGAAAAAACTATTAATACAATCATAAATTTCTTCTTTTTAATATAGTAGACATTATCACTGTACATTAAATATTCTGAATCCATATTGCTAATAACAATTAACAATTATTGATTTAAAACATACATAGGTTTGAGACATTTAACATTAAGTCTACGAAAAAAACATCAAATGAAATCAGACCTTTTGAATAAATTTAATATTTGTTATGGTTAAAACTGGAAACTAATAATAAAGAAAAGAAGTAAAAAAAAAAGATTTCATTTAAAATGTCAAGTTGCAAGAATGGCAATACGTAGATTTAGGTGTTTATTGAACATTCATTTAGATCAACAGCTATCTCAATTCATACGCTTCTATTATGTTACTGTCAAAAATATCAAATAACTATTACACGTACCATACATTAAAAAATTGATGTTTATCAGTAAGTTCTCGTTCATTGTTGATCTAGGATGTTAACAGCTTCACAAGTTGAATAAGTGCGTCTTCAGTTATCATCATACTTTGAGTGGTCAGCTTTATTGCTTCCTAAAAAAGGTATTCAGTTAGATGTGCATAATAGATAGAATATAAAAACATATAAAATACCAAACTGAGACAGATGTTGAAATGAATAATACTACAGATGACTACACTTAATTAAAAGTTATTGGTAACAATCATAACCCTAAGCAATGCTCAATCAACATAATATAGATAAAATATTCCTCTACAATTTCAAATGAATGTTAAGTAAAAACTAAATGTATACTGCAAAAAGATATGAATTAAAACATAATAACATTTGAGAAGAAGAAATAATTGTGATAAGTCATAAAAGATAGTGAGTCCACTAGTATCATGTGATAAATGTAAAATTTTAAATAAAGAAAAAACTATTAATACAATCATAATTTTCTTCTTTTTAATATAGTAGACATTATCACTGTACATAAAATATTCTGAATCCATATTGCTAATAACAATTAACAATTATTGAATTAAAACATACATAGGTTTGAAACATTTAACATTAAGTCTACGAAAAAAACATCAAATGAAATCAGACCTTTTGAATAAATTTAATATTTGTTATAGTTAAAACTGGAAACTAATAATAAAGAAAAGTAGTAAAAAAAAAAGATTTCATTCGAAATGTCAAGTTGCAAGAATGGCAATACCAAGATTTAGGTGTTTATTAAACATTTATTTAGATAATTTACAATCTCAAATGATACGTTTATATTCTTTTGTATCGAAAAGATATAATAACTATTATATGTTACATGCATATAAACATTGATGTTTATCAGTAAGTTCTAGTTCATTGTTGATCTAGGATGTTAACAGCTTTACAAGTTGAATAAGTGCGTCTTCAGTTATCATCATACTTTGAGTGGTCAGCTTTATTGGATCCTAAAAAAGGTATTCAGTTAGATGTGCATAATAGATAGAATATAAAAACATATAAAATACCAAACTGAGACAGATGTTGAAATGAATAATACTACAGATGACTACACTTAATTAAAAGTTATTGGTAACAATCCAAAACCTAAGCAATGCTCAATCAACATAATAAAGATAAAATATTCCTCTACAATTTCAAATGAATGTTAAGTAAAAACTAAATGTATACTGCAAAAAGATATGAATTAAAACATAATAACATTTGAGAAGAAGAAATAATTGTGATAAGTCATAAAAGATAGTGAGTCCACTAGTATCATGTGATAAATGTAAAATTTTAAATAAAGAAAAAACTATTAATACAATCACAATTTTCTTCTTTTTAATATAGTAGACATTATCACTGTACATAAAATATTCTGAATCCATATTGCTAATAACAATTAACAATTATTGAATTAAAACATACATAGGTTTGAAACATTTAACATTAAGTCTACGAAAAAAACATCAAATGAAATCAGACCTTTTGAATAAATTTAATATTTGTTATAGTTAAAACTGGAAACTAATAATAAAGAAAAGTAGTAAAAAAAAAAGATTTCATTCGAAATGTCAGGTTGCAAGAATGGCAATACCAAGATTTAGGTGTTTATTAAACATTTATTTAGATAATTTACAATCTCAAATGATACGTTTATATTCTTTTGTATCGAAAAGATATAATAACTATTTTATGTTACATGCATATAAACATTGATGTTTATCAGTAAGTTCTCGTTCATTGTTGATCTAGGATGTTTACAGCTTCACAAGTTGTATAATTGCGTCTTCAGTTATCATCATACTTTGAGTGGTAAGCTTTATTGCTTCCTAAAAAAGGTATTCAGTTAGATGTGCATAATCGATAAATTATAAAATATTAAAAAATACCAAACTGAGACAGATGTTGAAATGAATAATACTACAGATGACTACACTTAATTAAAAGTTATTGGTAACAATCATAACCCTAAGCAATGCTCAATCAACATAATATAGATAAAATATTCCTCTACAATTTCAAATGAATTTTAAGTAAAAACTAAAATGTAAACTGCAAAAAGATATGAAGTAAAACATAATAACATTTGATAAGAAGAAATAATTGTGATAAGTCATAAAAGATAGTGAGTCCACTAGTATCATGTGATAAATGTAAAATTTTAAATAAAGAAAAAACTATTAAAATAATTATAAATTTCTTCTTTTTAATATAGTAGACATTATCGCTGTACATAAAATATTCTGAATCCATATTGCTAATAACAATTAACAATTATTGCATTAAAACATACATAGGTTTGAAACATTTAACATTAAGTCTACGAAAAATACATCAAATGAAATCAGACCTTTTGAATAAATTTAGTATTTGTTAAGGTTAAAACTGGAAACTAATTATAAAGAAAAGTAGTAAAAAAAAAAAAAGATTTCATTTGAAATGTCAAGTTGCAAGAATGGCAATACGAAGATTTAGGTGTTTATTGAACATTCATTTAGATCAACAGCTATCTCAATTCATACGCTTCTATTATGTTACTGTCAAAAATATCAAATAACTATTACACGTACCATACATTAAAAAATTGATGTTTATCAGTAAGTTCTCGTTCATTGTTGATCTAGGATGTTAACAGCTTCACAAGTTGAATAATTGCGTCTTCAGTTATCATCATACTTTGAGTGGTAAGCTTTATTGCTTCCTAAAAAAGGTATTCAGTTAGATGTGCATAATCGATAAATTATAAAATATTAAAAAATACCAAACTGAGACAGACGTTGAAATGAATAATACTACAGATGACTACACTAAATTAAAAGTTATTGGTAACAATCCAAAACCTAAGCAATGCTCAATCAACATAATAAAGATAAAATATTCCTCTACAATTTCAAATGAATGTTAAGTAAAAACTAAAATGTAAACTGCAAAAAGGTATGAAGTAAAACATAATAACATTTGATAAGAAGAAATAATTGTGATAAGTCATAAAAGATAGTGAGTCCACCAGTATCATGTGATAAATGAAAAACTTTTAATAAAGAAAAAACTATTAATACAATCATAAATTTCTTCTATTTAATATAGTAGACATTATCACTGTACATAAAATATTCTGAATCCAAATTGCTTATAACAATTAACAATTATTGAATTAAAACATACATAGGTTTGAAACATTTAACATTAAGTCTACGAAAAAAACATCAAATGAAATCAGACCTTTTGAATAAATTTAATATTTGTTATGGTTAAAACTGGAAACTAATAATAAAGAAAAGAAGTAAAAAAAAAAGATTTCATTTGAAATGTCAAGTTGCAAGAATGGCAACACCAAGATTTAGGTGTTTATTGAACATTCATATAGATCAACAGCTATCTCAATTCATACGCTTCTATTATGTTACTGTCAAAAATATCAAATAATTATTACACGTACCATACATTAAAAAATTGATGTTTATCAGTAAGTTCTCGTTCATTGTTGATCTAGGATGTTAACAGCTTCACAAGTTGAATAATTGCGTCTTCAGTTATCATCATACTTTGAGTGGTAAGCTTTATTGCTTCCTAAAAAAGGTATTCAGTTAGATGTGCATAATCGATAAATTATAAAATATTAAAAAATACCAAACTGAGACAGACGTTGAAATGAATAATACTACAGATGACTACACTAAATTAAAAGTTATTGGTAACAATCCAAAACCTAAGCAATGCTCAATCAACATAATAAAGATAAAATATTCCTCTACAATTTCAAATGAATGTTAAGTAAAAACTAAAATGTAAACTGCAAAAAGATATGAAGTAAAACATAATAACATTTGATAAGAAGAAATAATTGTGATAAGTCATAAAAGATAGTGAGTCCACTAGTATCATGTGATAAATGTAAAATTTTAAATGAAGAAAAAACTATTAATACAATCATAAATTTCTTCTTTTTAATATAGTAGACATTATCACTGTACATTAAATATTCTGAATCCATATTGCTAATAACAATTAACAATTATTGATTTAAAACATACATAGGTTTGAGACATTTAACATTAAGTCTACGAAAAAAACATCAAATGAAATCAGACCTTTTGAATAAATTTAATATTTGTTATGGTTAAAACTGGAAACTAATAATAAAGAAAAGAAGTAAAAAAAAAAGATTTCATTTAAAATGTCAAGTTGCAAGAATGGCAATACGTAGATTTAGGTGTTTATTGAACATTCATTTAGATCAACAGCTATCTCAATTCATACGCTTCTATTATGTTACTGTCAAAAATATCAAATAACTATTACACGTACCATACATTAAAAAATTGATGTTTATCAGTAAGTTCTCGTTCATTGTTGATCTAGGATGTTAACAGCTTCACAAGTTGAATAATTGCGTCTTCAGTTATCATCATACTTTGAGTGGTAAGCTTTATTGCTTCCTAAAAAAGGTATTCAGTTAGATGTGCATAATCGATAAATTATAAAATATTAAAAAATACCAAACTGAGACAGACGTTGAAATGAATAATACTACAGATGACTACACTAAATTAAAAGTTATTGGTAACAATCCAAAACCTAAGCAATGCTCAATCAACATAATAAAGATAAAATATTCCTCTACAATTTCAAATGAATGTTAAGTAAAAACTAAAATGTAAACTGCAAAAAGATATGAAGTAAAACATAATAACATTTGATAAGAAGAAATAATTGTGATAAGTCATAAAAGATAGTGAGTCCACCAGTATCATGTGATAAATGAAAAACTTTTAATAAAGAAAAAACTATTAATACAATCATAAATTTCTTCTATTTAATATAGTAGACATTATCACTGTACATAAAATATTCTGAATCCAAATTGCTTATAACAATTAACAATTATTGAATTAAAACATACATAGGTTTGAAACATTTAACATTAAGTCTAAGAAAAAAACATCAAATGAAATCAGACCTTTTGAATAAATTTAATATTTGTTATGGTTAAAACTGGAAACTAATAATAAAGAAAAGTAGTAAAAAAAAAAGGTTACATTCGAAATGTCAAGTTGCAAGAATGGCAATACGAAGATTTAAGTGTTTATTAAACATTTATTTAGATAATTTACAATCTCAAATGATACGTTTCTATTCTTTTGTATCGAAAAGATATAATTACTATTATATGTTACATGCATATAAACATTGATGTTTATCAGTAAGTTCTAGTTCATTGTTGATCTAGGATGTTAACAGCTTCACAAGTTGAATAAGTGCGTCTTCAGTTATCATCATACTTTGAGTGGTCAGCTTTATTGGATCCTAAAAAAGGTATTCAGTTAGATGTGCATAATAGATAGAATATAAAAACATATAAAATACCAAACTGAGACAGATGTTGAAATGAATAATACTACAGATGACTACACTAAATTAAAGGTTATTGGTAACAATCCAAAACCTAAGCAATGCTCAATCAACATAATAAAGATAAAATATTCCACTACAATTTCAAATGAATGTTAAGTAAAAACTAAAATGTAAACTGCAAAAAGATATGAAGTAAAACATAATAACATTTGATAAGAAGAAATAATTGTGATAAGTCATAAAAGATAGTGAGTCCACTAGTATCATGTGATAAATGTAAAATTTTAAATAAAGAAAAAACTATTAATACAATCATAAATTTCTTCTTTTTAATATAGTAGACATTATCACTGTACATAAAATATTCTGAATCCATATTGCTAATAACAATTAACAATTATTGATTTAAAACATACATAGGTTTGAGACATTTAACATTAAGTCTACGAAAAAAACATCAAATGAAATCAGACCTTTTGAATAAATTTAATATTTGTTATGGTTAAAACTGGAAACTAATAATAAAGAAAAGAAGTAAAAAAAAAAGATTTCATTTAAAATGTCAAGTTGCAAGAATGGCAATACGAAGATTTAGGTGTTTATTGAACATTCATTTAGATCAACAGCTATCTCAATTCATACGCTTCTATTATGTTACTGTCAAAAATATCAAATAACTATTACACGTACCATACATTAAAAAATTGATGTTTATCAGTAAGTTCTCGTTCATTGTTGATCTAGGATGTTAACAGCTTCACAAGATGAATAATTGCGTCTTCAGTTATCATCATACTTTGAGTGGTAAGCTTTATTGCTTCCTAAAAAAGGTATTCAGTTAGATGTGCATAATCGATAAATTATAAAATATTAAAAAATACCAAACTGAGACAGATGTTGAAATGAATAATACTACAGATGACTACACTAAATTAAAAGTTATTGGTAACAATCAAAAACCTAAGCAATGCTCAATCAACATAATATAGATAAAATATTCCTCTACAATTTCAAATGAATGTTAAGTAAAAACTAAAATGTATACTGCAAAAAGATATGAAGTAAAACATAATAACATTTGAGAAGAAGAAATAATTGTGATAAGTCATAAAAGATAGTGAGTCCACTAGTATCATATGATAAATGTAAAATTTTAAATAAAGATAAAACTATTAATACAATCATAAATTTCTTCTTTTTAATATAGTAGACATTATCAATGTACATAAAATATTCTGAATCCATATTGCTAATAACAATTAACAATTATTGAATTAAAACATACATAGGTTTGAAACATTTAACATTAAGTCTACGAAAAAAACATCAAATGAAATCAGACCTTTTGAATAAATTTAATATTTGTTATGGTTAAAACTGGAAACTAATAATAAAGAAAAGAAGTAAAAAAAAAAGATTTCATTTGAAATGTCAAGTTGCAAGAATGGCAACACCAAGATTTAGGTGTTTATTGAACATTCATATAGATCAACAGCTATCTCAATTCATACGCTTCTATTATGTTACTGTCAAAAATATCAAATAATTATTACACGTACCATACATTAAAAAATTGATGTTTATCAGTAAGTTCTCGTTCATTGTTGATCTAGGATGTTAACAGCTTCACAAGTTGAATAATTGCGTCTTCAGTTATCATCATACTTTGAGTGGTAAGCTTTATTGCTTTCTAAAAAAGGTATTCAGTTAGATGTGCATAATCGATAAATTATAAAATATTAAAAAAATACCAAACTGAGACAGATGTTGAAATGAATAATACTACAGATGACTACACTAAATTAAAAGTTATTGGTAACAATCAAAAACCTAAGCAATGCTCAATCAACATAATATAGATAAAATATTCCTCTACAAATTTCAAAAGAATGTTAAGTAAAAACTAGAACATAAACTGCAAAAAGATATGAAGTAAAACATAATAACATTTGAGAAGAAGAAATAATTGTGATAAGTCATAAAAGATAGTGAGTCCACTAGTATCATGTGATAAATGTAAAATTTTAAATAAAGAAAAAACTATTAATACAATCATAAATTTCTACTTTTTAATATAGTAGACATTATCACTGTACATAAAATATTCTGAATCCATATTGCTAATAACAGTTAACAATTATTGAATTAAAACATACATAGGTTTGAAACATTTAACATTAAGTCTACGAAAAAAACATCAAATGAAATCAGACCTTTTAAATAAATTTAATATTTGTTATGGTTAAAACTGGAAACTAATAATAAAGAAAAGTAGTAAAAAAAAAAGATTTCATTCGAAATGTCAAGTTGCAAGAATGGCAATACCAAGATTTAGGTGTTTATTGAACATTCATTTAGATCAACAGCTATCTCAATTCATACGCTTCTATTATGTTACTGTCAAAAATATCAAATAACTATTACACGTACCATACATTAAAAAATTGATGTTTATCAGTAAGTTCTCGTTCATTGTTGATCTAGGATGTTAACAGCTTCACAAGTTGAATAAGTGCGTCTTCAATTATCATCATACTTTGAGTGGTCAGCTTTATTGGATCCTAAAAAAGGTATTCAGTTAGATGTGCATAATAGATAGAATATAAAAACATATAAAATACCAAACTGAGACGGATGTTGAAATGAATAATACTACAGATGACTACACTAAATTAAAGGTTATTGGTAACAATCGAAATCCTAAGCAATGCTCAATCAACATAATATAGATAAAATATTCCTCTACAAATTTCAAAAGAATGTTAAGTAAAAACTAGAACGTAAACTGCAAAAAGATATGAAGTAAAACATAATAACATTTGAGAAGAAGAAATAATTGTGATAAGTCATAAAAGATAGTGAGTCCACTAGTATCATGTGATAAATGTAAAATTTTAAATAAAGAAAAAACTATTAATACAATCATAAATTTCTTCTTTTTAATATAGTAGACATTATCACTGTACATAAAATATTCTGAATCCATATTGGTAATAACAATTAACAATTATTGAATTAAAACATACATAGGTTTGAAACATTTAACATTAAGTCTACGAAAAAAACATTAAATGAAATCAGACCTTTTGAATAAATTTAATATTTGTTATGGTTAAAACTGGAAACTAATAATAAAGAAAAGTAGTAAAAAAAAAAGATTTGATTCGAAATGTCAAGTTGCAAGAATGGCAATACCAAGATTTAGGTGTTTATTGAACATTCATTTAGATCAACAGCTATCTCAATTTATACGCTTCTATTATGTTACAGTCTAAAATATCAAATAACTATTACACGTACCATACATTAAAAAATTGATGTTTATCAGTAAGTTCTCGTTCATTGTTGATCTAGGATGTTAACAGCTTCACAAGTTGAATAAGTGCGTCTTCAGTTATCATCATACTTTGAGTGGTCAGCTTTATTGCTTCCTAAAAAAGGTATTCAGTTAGATGTGCATAATAGATAGAATATAAAAACATATAAAATACCAAACTGAGACAGATGTTGAAATGAATAATACTACAGATGACTACACTAAATTAAAAGTTATTGGTAACAATCAAAAACCTAAGCAATGCTCAATCAACATAATATAGATAAAATATTCCTCTACAAATTTCAAAAGAATGTTAAGTAAAAACTAGAACGTAAACTGCAAAAAGATATGAAGTAAAACATAATAACATTTGATAAGAAGAAATAATTGTGATAAGTCATAAAAGATAGTGAGTCCACTAGTATCATTTGATAAATGTAAAATTTTAAATAAAGAAAAAACTATTAATACAATCATAAATTTCTTCTTTTTAATATAGTAGACATTATCACTGTACATAAAATATTCTGAATCCATATTGGTAATAACAATTAACAATTATTGAATTAAAACATACATAGGTTTGAAACATTTAACATTAAGTCTACGAAAAAAACATCAAATGAAATCAGACCTTTTAAATAAATTTAATATTTGTTATGGTTAAAACTGGAAACTAATAATAAAGAAAAGAAGTAAAAAAAAAAGATTTCATTCGAAATGTCAAGTTGCAAGAATGGCAATACCAAGATTTAGGTGTTTAATGAACATTCATTTAGATCAACAGCTATCTCAATTCATACGCTTCTATTATGTTACTGTCAAAAGTATCAAATAAATATTACACTTACCATACATTAAAAAATTGATGTTTATCAGTAAGTTCTAGTTCATTGTTGATCTAGGATGTTAACAGCTTCACAAGTTGAATAAGTGCGTCTTCAGTTATCATCATACTTTGAGTGGTCAGCTTTATTGGATCCTAAAAAAGGTATTCAGTTAGATGTGCATAATAGATAGAATATAAAAACATATAAAATACCAAACTGAGACGGATGTTGAAATGAATAATACTACAGATGACTACACTAAATTAAAGGTTATTGGTAACAATCCAAATCCTAAGCAATGCTCAATCAACATAATATAGATAAAATATTCCTCTACAAATTTCAAAAGAATGTTAAGTAAAAACTAGAACGTAAACTGCAAAAAGATATGAAGTAAAACATAATAACATTTGAGAAGAAGAAATAATTGTGATAAGTCATAAAAGATAGTGAGTCCACTAGTATCATGTGATAAATGTAAAATTTTAAATAAAGAAAAAACTATTAATACAATCATAAATTTCTTCTTTTTAATATAGTAGACATTATCACTGTACATAAAATATTCTGAATCCATATTGGTAATAACAATTAACAATTATTGAATTAAAACATACATAGGTTTGAAACATTTAACATTAAGTCTACGAAAAAAACATTAAATGAAATCAGACCTTTTGAATAAATTTAATATTTGTTATGGTTAAAACTGGAAACTAATAATAAAGAAAAGTAGTAAAAAAAAAAGATTTGATTCGAAATGTCAAGTTGCAAGAATGGCAATACCAAGATTTAGGTGTTTATTGAACATTCATTTAGATCAACAGCTATCTCAATTTATACGCTTCTATTATGTTACAGTCTAAAATATCAAATAACTATTACACGTACCATACATTAAAAAATTGATGTTTATCAGTAAGTTCTCGTTCATTGTTGATCTAGGATGTTAACAGCTTCACAAGTTGAATAAGTGCGTCTTCAGTTATCATCATACTTTGAGTGGTCAGCTTTATTGCTTCCTAAAAAAGGTATTCAGTTAGATGTGCATAATAGATAGAATATAAAAACATATAAAATACCAAACTGAGACAGATGTTGAAATGAATAATACTACAGATGACTACACTAAATTAAAAGTTATTGGTAACAATCAAAAACCTAAGCAATGCTCAATCAACATAATATAGATAAAATATTCCTCTACAAATTTCAAAAGAATGTTAAGTAAAAACTAGAACGTAAACTGCAAAAAGATATGAAGTAAAACATAATAACATTTGAGAAGAAGAAATAATTGTGATAAGTCATAAAAGATAGTGAGTCCACTAGTATCATGTGATAAATGTAAAATTTTAAATAAAGAAAAAACTATTAATACAATCATAAATTTCTTCTTTTTAATATAGTAGACATTATCACTGTACATAAAATATTCTGAATCCATATTGGTAATAACAATTAACAATTATTGAATTAAAACATACATAGGTTTGAAACATTTAACATTAAGTCTACGAAAAAAACATCAAATGAAATCAGACCATTTGAATAAATTTAATATTTTTTATGGTTAAAACTGGAAACTAATAATAAAGAAAAGTAGTAAAAAAAAAAGATTTCATTCGAAATGTCAAGTTGCAAGAATGGCAATACGAAGATTTAGATGTTTATTAAACATTTATTTAGATAATTTACAATCTCAAATGATACGTTTCTATTCTTTTGTATCGAAAAGATATAATAACTATTATATGTTACATGCATATAAACATTGATGTTTATCAGTAAGTTCTCGTTCATTGTTGATCTAGGATGTTAACAGCTTCACAAGTTGAATAATTGCGTCTTCAGTTATCATCATACTTTGAGTGGTAAGCTTTATTGCTTCCTAAAAAAGGTATTCAGTTAGATGTGCATAATCGATAAATTATAAAATATTAAAAAATACCAAACTGAGACAGACGTTGAAATGAATAATACTACAGATGACTACACTAAATTAAAAGTTATTGGTAACAATCCAAAACCTAAGCAATGCTCAATCAACATAATAAAGATAAAATATTCCTCTACAATTTCAAATGAATGTTAAGTAAAAACTAAAATGTAAACTGCAAAAAGATATGAAGTAAAACATAATAACATTTGATAAGAAGAAATAATTGTGATAAGTCATAAAAGATAGTGAGTCCACTAGTATCATGTGATAAATGTAAAATTTTAAATGAAGAAAAAACTATTAATACAATCATAAATTTCTTCTTTTTAATATAGTAGACATTATCACTGTACATTAAATATTCTGAATCCATATTGCTAATAACAATTAACAATTATTGATTTAAAACATACATAGGTTTGAGACATTTAACATTAAGTCTACGAAAAAAACATCAAATGAAATCAGACCTTTTGAATAAATTTAATATTTGTTATGGTTAAAACTGGAAACTAATAATAAAGAAAAGAAGTAAAAAAAAAAGATTTCATTCGAAATGTCAAGTTGCAAGAATGGCAATACCAAGATTTAGGTGTTTATTGAACATTCATTTAGATCAACAGCTATCTCAATTCATACGCTTCTATTATGTTACTGTCAAAAGTATCAAATAAATATTACACGTACCATACATTAAAAAATAGATGTTTATCAGTAAGTTCTAGTTCGTTGTTGATCTAGGATGTTAACAGCTTCACAAGTTGAATAAGTGCGTCTTCAGTTATCATCATACTTTGAGTGGTCAGCTTTATTGGATCCTAAAAAAGGTATTCAGTTAGATGTGCATAATAGATAGAATATAAAAACATATAAAATACCAAACTGAGACAGATGTTGAAATGAATAATACTACAGATGACTACACTTAATTAAAAGTTATTGGTAACAATCATAACCCTAAGCAATGCTCAATCAACATAATATAGATAAAATATTCCTCTACAATTTCAAATGAATGTTAAGTAAAAACTAAATGTATACTGCAAAAAGATATGAATTAAAACATAATAACATTTGAGAAGAAGAAATAATTGTGATAAGTCATAAAAGATAGTGAGTCCACTAGTATCATGTGATAAATGTAAAATTTTAAATAAAGAAAAAACTATTAATACAATCATAATTTTCTTCTTTTTAATATAGTAGACATTATCACTGTACATAAAATATTCTGAATCCATATTGCTAATAACAATTAACAATTATTGAATTAAAACATACATAGGTTTGAAACATTTAACATTAAGTCTACGAAAAAAACATCAAATGAAATCAGACCTTTTGAATAAATTTAATATTTGTTATAGTTAAAACTGGAAACTAATAATAAAGAAAAGTAGTAAAAAAAAAAGATTTCATTCGAAATGTCAAGTTGCAAGAATGGCAATACCAAGATTTAGGTGTTTATTAAACATTTATTTAGATAATTTACAATCTCAAATGATACGTTTATATTCTTTTGTATCGAAAAGATATAATAACTATTATATGTTACATGCATATAAACATTGATGTTTATCAGTAAGTTCTAGTTCATTGTTGATCTAGGATGTTAACAGCTTTACAAGTTGAATAAGTGCGTCTTCAGTTATCATCATACTTTGAGTGGTCAGCTTTATTGGATCCTAAAAAAGGTATTCAGTTAGATGTGCATAATAGATAGAATATAAAAACATATAAAATACCAAACTGAGACAGATGTTGAAATGAATAATACTACAGATGACTACACTTAATTAAAAGTTATTGGTAACAATCCAAAACCTAAGCAATGCTCAATCAACATAATAAAGATAAAATATTCCTCTACAATTTCAAATGAATGTTAAGTAAAAACTAAATGTATACTGCAAAAAGATATGAATTAAAACATAATAACATTTGAGAAGAAGAAATAATTGTGATAAGTCATAAAAGATAGTGAGTCCACTAGTATCATGTGATAAATGTAAAATTTTAAATAAAGAAAAAACTATTAATACAATCATAATTTTCTTCTTTTTAATATAGTAGACATTATCACTGTACATAAAATATTCTGAATCCATATTGCTAATAACAATTAACAATTATTGAATTAAAACATACATAGGTTTGAAACATTTAACATTAAGTCTACGAAAAAAACATCAAATGAAATCAGACCTTTTGAATAAATTTAATATTTGTTATAGTTAAAACTGGAAACTAATAATAAAGAAAAGTAGTAAAAAAAAAAGATTTCATTCGAAATGTCAAGTTGCAAGAATGGCAATACCAAGATTTAGGTGTTTATTAAACATTTATTTAGATAATTTACAATCTCAAATGATACGTTTCTATTCTTTTGTATCGAAAAGATATAATAACTATTATATGTTACATGCATATAAACATTGATGTTTATCAGTAAGTTCTCGTTCATTGTTGATCTAGGATGTTAACAGCTTCACAAGTTGAATAATTGCGTCTTCAGTTATCATCATACTTTGAGTGGTAAGCTTTATTGCTTCCTAAAAAAGGTATTCAGTTAGATGTGCATAATCGATAAATTATAAAATATTAAAAAATACCAAACTGAGACAGACGTTGAAATGAATAATACTACAGATGACTACACTAAATTAAAAGTTATTGGTAACAATCCAAAACCTAAGCAATGCTCAATCAACATAATAAAGATAAAATATTCCTCTACAATTTCAAATGAATGTTAAGTAAAAACTAAAATGTAAACTGCAAAAAGATATGAAGTAAAACATAATAACATTTGATAAGAAGAAATAATTGTGATAAGTCATAAAAGATAGTGAGTCCACTAGTATCATGTGATAAATGTAAAATTTTAAATGAAGAAAAAACTATTAATACAATCATAAATTTCTTCTTTTTAATATAGTAGACATTATCACTGTACATTAAATATTCTGAATCCATATTGCTAATAACAATTAACAATTATTGATTTAAAACATACATAGGTTTGAGACATTTAACATTAAGTCTACGAAAAAAACATCAAATGAAATCAGACCTTTTGAATAAATTTAATATTTGTTATGGTTAAAACTGGAAACTAATAATAAAGAAAAGAAGTAAAAAAAAAAGATTTCATTCGAAATGTCAAGTTGCAAGAATGGCAATACCAAGATTTAGGTGTTTATTGAACATTCATTTAGATCAACAGCTATCTCAATTCATACGCTTCTATTATGTTACTGTCAAAAGTATCAAATAAATATTACACGTACCATACATTAAAAAATAGATGTTTATCAGTAAGTTCTAGTTCGTTGTTGATCTAGGATGTTAACAGCTTCACAAGTTGAATAAGTGCGTCTTCAGTTATCATCATACTTTGAGTGGTCAGCTTTATTGGATCCTAAAAAAGGTATTCAGTTAGATGTGCATAATAGATAGAATATAAAAACATATAAAATACCAAACTGAGACAGATGTTGAAATGAATAATACTACAGATGACTACACTTAATTAAAAGTTATTGGTAACAATCATAACCCTAAGCAATGCTCAATCAACATAATATAGATAAAATATTCCTCTACAATTTCAAATGAATGTTAAGTAAAAACTAAATGTATACTGCAAAAAGATATGAATTAAAACATAATAACATTTGAGAAGAAGAAATAATTGTGATAAGTCATAAAAGATAGTGAGTCCACTAGTATCATGTGATAAATGTAAAATTTTAAATAAAGAAAAAACTATTAATACAATCATAATTTTCTTCTTTTTAATATAGTAGACATTATCACTGTACATAAAATATTCTGAATCCATATTGCTAATAACAATTAACAATTATTGAATTAAAACATACATAGGTTTGAAACATTTAACATTAAGTCTACGAAAAAAACATCAAATGAAATCAGACCTTTTGAATAAATTTAATATTTGTTATAGTTAAAACTGGAAACTAATAATAAAGAAAAGTAGTAAAAAAAAAAGATTTCATTCGAAATGTCAAGTTGCAAGAATGGCAATACCAAGATTTAGGTGTTTATTAAACATTTATTTAGATAATTTACAATCTCAAATGATACGTTTATATTCTTTTGTATCGAAAAGATATAATAACTATTATATGTTACATGCATATAAACATTGATGTTTATCAGTAAGTTCTAGTTCATTGTTGATCTAGGATGTTAACAGCTTTACAAGTTGAATAAGTGCGTCTTCAGTTATCATCATACTTTGAGTGGTCAGCTTTATTGGATCCTAAAAAAGGTATTCAGTTAGATGTGCATAATAGATAGAATATAAAAACATATAAAATACCAAACTGAGACAGATGTTGAAATGAATAATACTACAGATGACTACACTTAATTAAAAGTTATTGGTAACAATCCAAAACCTAAGCAATGCTCAATCAACATAATAAAGATAAAATATTCCTCTACAATTTCAAATGAATGTTAAGTAAAAACTAAATGTATACTGCAAAAAGATATGAATTAAAACATAATAACATTTGAGAAGAAGAAATAATTGTGATAAGTCATAAAAGATAGTGAGTCCACTAGTATCATGTGATAAATGTAAAATTTTAAATAAAGAAAAAACTATTAATACAATCATAATTTTCTTCTTTTTAATATAGTAGACATTATCACTGTACATAAAATATTCTGAATCCATATTGCTAATAACAATTAACAATTATTGAATTAAAACATACATAGGTTTGAAACATTTAACATTAAGTCTACGAAAAAAACATCAAATGAAATCAGACCTTTTGAATAAATTTAATATTTGTTATAGTTAAAACTGGAAACTAATAATAAAGAAAAGTAGTAAAAAAAAAAGATTTCATTCGAAATGTCAAGTTGCAAGAATGGCAATACCAAGATTTAGGTGTTTATTAAACATTTATTTAGATAATTTACAATCTCAAATGATACGTTTATATTCTTTTGTATCGAAAAGATATAATAACTATTATATGTTACATGCATATAAACATTGATGTTTATCAGTAAGTTCTAGTTCATTGTTGATCTAGGATGTTAACAGCTTTACAAGTTGAATAAGTGCGTCTTCAGTTATCATCATACTTTGAGTGGTCAGCTTTATTGGATCCTAAAAAAGGTATTCAGTTAGATGTGCATAATAGATAGAATATAAAAACATATAAAATACCAAACTGAGACAGATGTTGAAATGAATAATACTACAGATGACTACACTTAATTAAAAGTTATTGGTAACAATCCAAAACCTAAGCAATGCTCAATCAACATAATAAAGATAAAATATTCCTCTACAATTTCAAATGAATGTTAAGTAAAAACTAAATGTATACTGCAAAAAGATATGAATTAAAACATAATAACATTTGAGAAGAAGAAATAATTGTGATAAGTCATAAAAGATAGTGAGTCCACTAGTATCATGTGATAAATGTAAAATTTTAAATAAAGAAAAAACTATTAATACAATCATAATTTTCTTCTTTTTAATATAGTAGACATTATCACTGTACATAAAATATTCTGAATCCATATTGCTAATAACAATTAACAATTATTGAATTAAAACATACATAGGTTTGAAACATTTAACATTAAGTCTACGAAAAAAACATCAAATGAAATCAGACCTTTTGAATAAATTTAATATTTGTTATAGTTAAAACTGGAAACTAATAATAAAGAAAAGTAGTAAAAAAAAAAGATTTCATTCGAAATGTCAAGTTGCAAGAATGGCAATACCAAGATTTAGGTGTTTATTAAACATTTATTTAGATAATTTACAATCTCAAATGATACGTTTATATTCTTTTGTATCGAAAAGATATAATAACTATTATATGTTACATGCATATAAACATTGATGTTTATCAGTAAGTTCTCGTTCATTGTTGATCTAGGATGTTTACAGCTTCACAAGTTGTATAATTGCGTCTTCAGTTATCATCATACTTTGAGTGGTAAGCTTTATTGCTTCCTAAAAAAGGTATTCAGTTAGATGTGCATAATCGATAAATTATAAAATATTAAAAAATACCAAACTGAGACAGATGTTGAAATGAATAATACTACAGATGACTACACTTAATTAAAAGTTATTGGTAACAATCATAACCCTAAGCAATGCTCAATCAACATAATATAGATAAAATATTCCTCTACAATTTCAAATGAATTTTAAGTAAAAACTAAAATGTAAACTGCAAAAAGATATGAAGTAAAACATAATAACATTTGATAAGAAGAAATAATTGTGATAAGTCATAAAAGATAGTGAGTCCACTAGTATCATGTGATAAATGTAAAATTTTAAATAAAGAAAAAACTATTAAAATAATTATAAATTTCTTCTTTTTAATATAGTAGACATTATCGCTGTACATAAAATATTCTGAATCCATATTGCTAATAACAATTAATAATTATTGCATTAAAACATACATAGGTTTGAAACATTTAACATTAAGTCTACGAAAAATACATCAAATGAAATCAGACCTTTTGAATAAATTTAGTATTTGTTAAGGTTAAAACTGGAAACTAATTATAAAGAAAAGTAGTAAAAAAAAAAAAAGATTTCATTTGAAATGTCAAGTTGCAAGAATGGCAATACGAAGATTTAGGTGTTTATTGAACATTCATTTAGATCAACAGCTATCTCAATTCATACGCTTCTATTATGTTACTGTCAAAAATATCAAATAACTATTACACGTACCATACATTAAAAAATTGATGTTTATCAGTAAGTTCTCGTTCATTGTTGATCTAGGATGTTAACAGCTTCACAAGTTGAATAATTGCGTCTTCAGTTATCATCATACTTTGAGTGGTAAGCTTTATTGCTTCCTAAAAAAGGTATTCAGTTAGATGTGCATAATCGATAAATTATAAAATATTAAAAAATACCAAACTGAGACAGACGTTGAAATGAATAATACTACAGATGACTACACTAAATTAAAAGTTATTGGTAACAATCCAAAACCTAAGCAATGCTCAATCAACATAATAAAGATAAAATATTCCTCTACAATTTCAAATGAATGTTAAGTAAAAACTAAAATGTAAACTGCAAAAAGATATGAAGTAAAACATAATAACATTTGATAAGAAGAAATAATTGTGATAAGTCATAAAAGATAGTGAGTCCACTAGTATCATGTGATAAATGTAAAATTTTAAATGAAGAAAAAACTATTAATACAATCATAAATTTCTTCTTTTTAATATAGTAGACATTATCACTGTACATTAAATATTCTGAATCCATATTGCTAATAACAATTAACAATTATTGATTTAAAACATACATAGGTTTGAGACATTTAACATTAAGTCTACGAAAAAAACATCAAATGAAATCAGACCTTTTGAATAAATTTAATATTTGTTATGGTTAAAACTGGAAACTAATAATAAAGAAAAGAAGTAAAAAAAAAAGATTTCATTTAAAATGTCAAGTTGCAAGAATGGCAATACGTAGATTTAGGTGTTTATTGAACATTCATTTAGATCAACAGCTATCTCAATTCATACGCTTCTATTATGTTACTGTCAAAAATATCAAATAACTATTACACGTACCATACATTAAAAAATTGATGTTTATCAGTAAGTTCTCGTTCATTGTTGATCTAGGATGTTAACAGCTTCACAAGTTGAATAATTGCGTCTTCAGTTATCATCATACTTTGAGTGGTAAGCTTTATTGCTTCCTAAAAAAGGTATTCAGTTAGATGTGCATAATCGATAAATTATAAAATATTAAAAAATACCAAACTGAGACAGACGTTGAAATGAATAATACTACAGATGACTACACTAAATTAAAAGTTATTGGTAACAATCCAAAACCTAAGCAATGCTCAATCAACATAATAAAGATAAAATATTCCTCTACAATTTCAAATGAATGTTAAGTAAAAACTAAAATGTAAACTGCAAAAAGATATGAAGTAAAACATAATAACATTTGATAAGAAGAAATAATTGTGATAAGTCATAAAAGATAGTGAGTCCACCAGTATCATGTGATAAATGAAAAACTTTTAATAAAGAAAAAACTATTAATACAATCATAAATTTCTTCTATTTAATATAGTAGACATTATCACTGTACATAAAATATTCTGAATCCAAATTGCTTATAACAATTAACAATTATTGAATTAAAACATACATAGGTTTGAAACATTTAACATTAAGTCTAAGAAAAAAAACATCAAATGAAATCAGACCTTTTGAATAAATTTAATATTTGTTATGGTTAAAACTGGAAACTAATAATAAAGAAAAGTAGTAAAAAAAAAAGGTTACATTCGAAATGTCAAGTTGCAAGAATAGCAATACGAAGATTTAAGTGTTTATTAAACATTTATTTAGATAATTTACAATCTCAAATGATACGTTTCTATTCTTTTGTATCGAAAAGATATAATTACTATTATATGTTACATGCATATAAACATTGATGTTTATCAGTAAGTTCTAGTTCATTGTTGATCTAGGATGTTAACAGCTTCATAAGTTGAATAAGTGCGTCTTCAGTTATCATCATACTTTGAGTGGTCAGCTTTATTGGATCCTAAAAAAGGTATTCAGTTAGATGTGCATAATAGATAGAATATAAAAACATATAAAATACCAAACTGAGACAGATGTTGAAATGAATAATACTACAGATGACTACACTAAATTAAAGGTTATTGGTAACAATCCAAAACCTAAGCAATGCTCAATCAACATAATAAAGATAAAATATTCCACTACAATTTCAAATGAATGTTAAGTAAAAACTAAAATGTAAACTGCAAAAAGATATGAAGTAAAACATAATAACATTTGATAAGAAGAAATAATTGTGATAAGTCATAAAAGATAGTGAGTCCACTAGTATCATGTGATAAATGTAAAATTTTAAATAAAGAAAAAACTATTAATACAATCATAAATTTCTTCTTTTTAATATAGTAGACATTATCACTGTACATAAAATATTCTGAATCCATATTGCTAATAACAATTAACAATTATTGATTTAAAACATACATAGGTTTGAGACATTTAACATTAAGTCTACGAAAAAAACATCAAATGAAATCAGACCTTTTGAATAAATTTAATATTTGTTATGGTTAAAACTGGAAACTAATAATAAAGAAAAGAAGTAAAAAAAAAAGATTTCATTTAAAATGTCAAGTTGCAAGAATGGCAATACGAAGATTTAGGTGTTTATTGAACATTCATTTAGATCAACAGCTATCTCAATTCATACGCTTCTATTGTGTTACTGTCAAAAATATCAAATAACTATTACACGTACCATACATTAAAAAATTGATGTTTATCAGTAAGTTCTCGTTCATTGTTGATCTAGGATGTTAACAGCTTCACAAGTTGAATAAGTGCGTCTTCAGTTATCATCATACTTTGAGTGGTCAGCTTTATTGGATCCTAAAAAAGGTATTCAGTTAGATGTGCATAATAGATAGAATATAAAAACATATAAAATACCAAACTGAGACGGATGTTGAAATGAATAATACTACAGATGACTACACTAAATTAAAGGTTATTGGTAACAATCCAAAACCTAAGCAATGCTCAATCAACATAATATAGATAAAATATTCCTCTACAAATTTCAAAAGAATGTTAAGTAAAAACTAGAACGTAAACTGCAAAAAGATATGAAGTAAAACATAATAACATTTGAGAAGAAGAAATAATTGTGATAAGTCATAAAAGATAGTGAGTCCACTAGTATCATGTGATAAATGTAAAATTTTAAATAAAGAAAAAACTATTAATACAATCATAAATTTCTTCTTTTTAATATAGTAGACATTATCACTGTACATAAAATATTCTGAATCCATATTGGTAATAACAATTAACAATTATTGAATTAAAACATACATAGGTTTGAAACATTTAACATTAAGTCTACGAAAAAAACATCAAATGAAATCAGACCTTTTAAATAAATTTAATATTTGTTATGGTTAAAACTGGAAACTAATAATAAAGAAAAGAAGTAAAAAAAAAAGATTTCATTCGAAATGTCAAGTTGCAAGAATGGCAATACCAAGATTTAGGTGTTTAATGAACATTCATTTAGATCAACAGCTATCTCAATTCATACGCTTCTATTATGTTACTGTCAAAAGTATCAAATAAATATTACACGTACCATACATTAAAAAATTGATGTTTATCAGTAAGTTCTAGTTCATTGTTGATCTAGGATGTTAACAGCTTCACAAGTTGAATAAGTGCGTCTTCAGTTATCATCATACTTTGAGTGGTCAGCTTTATTGGATCCTAAAAAAGGTATTCAGTTAGATGTGCATAATAGATAGAATATAAAAACATATAAAATACCAAACTGAGACGGATGTTGAAATGAATAATACTACAGATGACTACACTAAATTAAAGGTTATTGGTAACAATCCAAATCCTAAGCAATGCTCAATCAACATAATATAGATAAAATATTCCTCTACAAATTTCAAAAGAATGTTAAGTAAAAACTAGAACGTAAACTGCAAAAAGATATGAAGTAAAACATAATAACATTTGAGAAGAAGAAATAATTGTGATAAGTCATAAAAGATAGTGAGTCCACTAGTATCATGTGATAAATGTAAAATTTTAAATAAAGAAAAAACTATTAATACAATCATAAATTTCTTCTTTTTAATATAGTAGACATTATCACTGTACATAAAATATTCTGAATCCATATTGGTAATAACAATTAACAATTATTGAATTAAAACATACATAGGTTTGAAACATTTAACATTAAGTCTACGAAAAAAACATTAAATGAAATCAGACCTTTTGAATAAATTTAATATTTGTTATGGTTAAAACTGGAAACTAATAATAAAGAAAAGTAGTAAAAAAAAAAGATTTGATTCGAAATGTCAAGTTGCAAGAATGGCAATACCAAGATTTAGGTGTTTATTGAACATTCATTTAGATCAACAGCTATCTCAATTTATACGCTTCTATTATGTTACAGTCTAAAATATCAAATAACTATTACACGTACCATACATTAAAAAATTGATGTTTATCAGTAAGTTCTCGTTCATTGTTGATCTAGGATGTTAACAGCTTCACAAGTTGAATAAGTGCGTCTTCAGTTATCATCATACTTTGAGTGGTCAGCTTTATTGCTTCCTAAAAAAGGTATTCAGTTAGATGTGCATAATAGATAGAATATAAAAACATATAAAATACCAAACTGAGACAGATGTTGAAATGAATAATACTACAGATGACTACACTAAATTAAAAGTTATTGGTAACAATCAAAAACCTAAGCAATGCTCAATCAACATAATAAAGATAAAATATTCCTCTACAATTTCAAATGAATGTTAAGTAAAAACTAAATGTATACTGCAAAAAGATATGAATTAAAACATAATAACATTTGAGAAGAAGAAATAATTGTGATAAGTCATAAAAGATAGTGAGTCCACTAGTATCATGTGATAAATGTAAAATTTTAAATAAAGAAAAAACTATTAATACAATCATAATTTTCTTCTTTTTAATATAGTAGACATTATCACTGTACATAAAATATTCTGAATCCATATTGCTAATAACAATTAACAATTATTGAATTAAAACATACATAGGTTTGAAACATTTAACATTAAGTCTACGAAAAAAACATCAAATGAAATCAGACCTTTTGAATAAATTTAATATTTGTTATAGTTAAAACTGGAAACTAATAATAAAGAAAAGTAGTAAAAAAAAAAGATTTCATTCGAAATGTCAAGTTGCAAGAATGGCAATACCAAGATTTAGGTGTTTATTAAACATTTATTTAGATAATTTACAATCTCAAATGATACGTTTATATTCTTTTGTATCGAAAAGATATAATAACTATTATATGTTACATGCATATAAACATTGATGTTTATCAGTAAGTTCTCGTTCATTGTTGATCTAGGATGTTTACAGCTTCACAAGTTGTATAATTGCGTCTTCAGTTATCATCATACTTTGAGTGGTAAGCTTTATTGCTTCCTAAAAAAGGTATTCAGTTAGATGTGCATAATCGATAAATTATAAAATATTAAAAAATACCAAACTGAGACAGATGTTGAAATGAATAATACTACAGATGACTACACTTAATTAAAAGTTATTGGTAACAATCATAACCCTAAGCAATGCTCAATCAACATAATATAGATAAAATATTCCTCTACAATTTCAAATGAATTTTAAGTAAAAACTAAAATGTAAACTGCAAAAAGATATGAAGTAAAACATAATAACATTTGATAAGAAGAAATAATTGTGATAAGTCATAAAAGATAGTGAGTCCACTAGTATCATGTGATAAATGTAAAATTTTAAATAAAGAAAAAACTATTAAAATAATTATAAATTTCTTCTTTTTAATATAGTAGACATTATCGCTGTACATAAAATATTCTGAATCCATATTGCTAATAACAATTAATAATTATTGCATTAAAACATACATAGGTTTGAAACATTTAACATTAAGTCTACGAAAAATACATCAAATGAAATCAGACCTTTTGAATAAATTTAGTATTTGTTAAGGTTAAAACTGGAAACTAATTATAAAGAAAAGTAGTAAAAAAAAAAAAAGATTTCATTTGAAATGTCAAGTTGCAAGAATGGCAATACGAAGATTTAGGTGTTTATTGAACATTCATTTAGATCAACAGCTATCTCAATTCATACGCTTCTATTATGTTACTGTCAAAAATATCAAATAACTATTACACGTACCATACATTAAAAAATTGATGTTTATCAGTAAGTTCTCGTTCATTGTTGATCTAGGATGTTAACAGCTTCACAAGTTGAATAATTGCGTCTTCAGTTATCATCATACTTTGAGTGGTAAGCTTTATTGCTTCCTAAAAAAGGTATTCAGTTAGATGTGCATAATCGATAAATTATAAAATATTAAAAAATACCAAACTGAGACAGACGTTGAAATGAATAATACTACAGATGACTACACTAAATTAAAAGTTATTGGTAACAATCCAAAACCTAAGCAATGCTCAATCAACATAATAAAGATAAAATATTCCTCTACAATTTCAAATGAATGTTAAGTAAAAACTAAAATGTAAACTGCAAAAAGATATGAAGTAAAACATAATAACATTTGATAAGAAGAAATAATTGTGATAAGTCATAAAAGATAGTGAGTCCACTAGTATCATGTGATAAATGTAAAATTTTAAATGAAGAAAAAACTATTAATACAATCATAAATTTCTTCTTTTTAATATAGTAGACATTATCACTGTACATTAAATATTCTGAATCCATATTGCTAATAACAATTAACAATTATTGATTTAAAACATACATAGGTTTGAGACATTTAACATTAAGTCTACGAAAAAAACATCAAATGAAATCAGACCTTTTGAATAAATTTAATATTTGTTATGGTTAAAACTGGAAACTAATAATAAAGAAAAGAAGTAAAAAAAAAAGATTTCATTTAAAATGTCAAGTTGCAAGAATGGCAATACGTAGATTTAGGTGTTTATTGAACATTCATTTAGATCAACAGCTATCTCAATTCATACGCTTCTATTATGTTACTGTCAAAAATATCAAATAACTATTACACGTACCATACATTAAAAAATTGATGTTTATCAGTAAGTTCTCGTTCATTGTTGATCTAGGATGTTAACAGCTTCACAAGTTGAATAATTGCGTCTTCAGTTATCATCATACTTTGAGTGGTAAGCTTTATTGCTTCCTAAAAAAGGTATTCAGTTAGATGTGCATAATCGATAAATTATAAAATATTAAAAAATACCAAACTGAGACAGACGTTGAAATGAATAATACTACAGATGACTACACTAAATTAAAAGTTATTGGTAACAATCCAAAACCTAAGCAATGCTCAATCAACATAATAAAGATAAAATATTCCTCTACAATTTCAAATGAATGTTAAGTAAAAACTAAAATGTAAACTGCAAAAAGATATGAAGTAAAACATAATAACATTTGATAAGAAGAAATAATTGTGATAAGTCATAAAAGATAGTGAGTCCACCAGTATCATGTGATAAATGAAAAACTTTTAATAAAGAAAAAACTATTAATACAATCATAAATTTCTTCTATTTAATATAGTAGACATTATCACTGTACATAAAATATTCTGAATCCAAATTGCTTATAACAATTAACAATTATTGAATTAAAACATACATAGGTTTGAAACATTTAACATTAAGTCTAAGAAAAAAACATCAAATGAAATCAGACCTTTTGAATAAATTTAATATTTGTTATGGTTAAAACTGGAAACTAATAATAAAGAAAAGTAGTAAAAAAAAAAGGTTACATTCGAAATGTCAAGTTGCAAGAATAGCAATACGAAGATTTAAGTGTTTATTAAACATTTATTTAGATAATTTACAATCTCAAATGATACGTTTCTATTCTTTTGTATCGAAAAGATATAATTACTATTATATGTTACATGCATATAAACATTGATGTTTATCAGTAAGTTCTAGTTCATTGTTGATCTAGGATGTTAACAGCTTCATAAGTTGAATAAGTGCGTCTTCAGTTATCATCATACTTTGAGTGGTCAGCTTTATTGGATCCTAAAAAAGGTATTCAGTTAGATGTGCATAATAGATAGAATATAAAAACATATAAAATACCAAACTGAGACAGATGTTGAAATGAATAATACTACAGATGACTACACTAAATTAAAGGTTATTGGTAACAATCCAAAACCTAAGCAATGCTCAATCAACATAATAAAGATAAAATATTCCACTACAATTTCAAATGAATGTTAAGTAAAAACTAAAATGTAAACTGCAAAAAGATATGAAGTAAAACATAATAACATTTGATAAGAAGAAATAATTGTGATAAGTCATAAAAGATAGTGAGTCCACTAGTATCATGTGATAAATGTAAAATTTTAAATAAAGAAAAAACTATTAATACAATCATAAATTTCTTCTTTTTAATATAGTAGACATTATCACTGTACATAAAATATTCTGAATCCATATTGCTAATAACAATTAACAATTATTGATTTAAAACATACATAGGTTTGAGACATTTAACATTAAGTCTACGAAAAAAACATCAAATGAAATCAGACCTTTTGAATAAATTTAATATTTGTTATGGTTAAAACTGGAAACTAATAATAAAGAAAAGAAGTAAAAAAAAAAGATTTCATTTAAAATGTCAAGTTGCAAGAATGGCAATACGAAGATTTAGGTGTTTATTGAACATTCATTTAGATCAACAGCTATCTCAATTCATACGCTTCTATTATGTTACTGTCAAAAATATCAAATAACTATTACACGTACCATACATTAAAAAATTGATGTTTATCAGTAAGTTCTCGTTCATTGTTGATCTAGGATGTTAACAGCTTCACAAGTTGAATAAGTGCGTCTTCAGTTATCATCATACTTTGAGTGGTCAGCTTTATTGGATCCTAAAAAAGGTATTCAGTTAGATGTGCATAATAGATAGAATATAAAAACATATAAAATACCAAACTGAGACGGATGTTGAAATGAATAATACTACAGATGACTACACTAAATTAAAGGTTATTGGTAACAATCCAAAACCTAAGCAATGCTCAATCAACATAATATAGATAAAATATTCCTCTACAAATTTCAAAAGAATGTTAAGTAAAAACTAGAACGTAAACTGCAAAAAGATATGAAGTAAAACATAATAACATTTGAGAAGAAGAAATAATTGTGATAAGTCATAAAAGATAGTGAGTCCACTAGTATCATGTGATAAATGTAAAATTTTAAATAAAGAAAAAACTATTAATACAATCATAAATTTCTTCTTTTTAATATAGTAGACATTATCACTGTACATAAAATATTCTGAATCCATATTGGTAATAACAATTAACAATTATTGAATTAAAACATACATAGGTTTGAAACATTTAACATTAAGTCTACGAAAAAAACATCAAATGAAATCAGACCTTTTAAATAAATTTAATATTTGTTATGGTTAAAACTGGAAACTAATAATAAAGAAAAGAAGTAAAAAAAAAAGATTTCATTCGAAATGTCAAGTTGCAAGAATGGCAATACCAAGATTTAGGTGTTTAATGAACATTCATTTAGATCAACAGCTATCTCAATTCATACGCTTCTATTATGTTACTGTCAAAAGTATCAAATAAATATTACACGTACCATACATTAAAAAATTGATGTTTATCAGTAAGTTCTAGTTCATTGTTGATCTAGGATGTTAACAGCTTCACAAGTTGAATAAGTGCGTCTTCAGTTATCATCATACTTTGAGTGGTCAGCTTTATTGGATCCTAAAAAAGGTATTCAGTTAGATGTGCATAATAGATAGAATATAAAAACATATAAAATACCAAACTGAGACGGATGTTGAAATGAATAATACTACAGATGACTACACTAAATTAAAGGTTATTGGTAACAATCCAAATCCTAAGCAATGCTCAATCAACATAATATAGATAAAATATTCCTCTACAAATTTCAAAAGAATGTTAAGTAAAAACTAGAACGTAAACTGCAAAAAGATATGAAGTAAAACATAATAACATTTGAGAAGAAGAAATAATTGTGATAAGTCATAAAAGATAGTGAGTCCACTAGTATCATGTGATAAATGTAAAATTTTAAATAAAGAAAAAACTATTAATACAATCATAAATTTCTTCTTTTTAATATAGTAGACATTATCACTGTACATAAAATATTCTGAATCCATATTGGTAATAACAATTAACAATTATTGAATTAAAACATACATAGGTTTGAAACATTTAACATTAAGTCTACGAAAAAAACATCAAATGAAATCAGACCTTTTAAATAAATTTAATATTTGTTATGGTTAAAACTGGAAACTAATAATAAAGAAAAGAAGTAAAAAAAAAAGATTTCATTCGAAATGTCAAGTTGCAAGAATGGCAATACCAAGATTTAGGTGTTTAATGAACATTCATTTAGATCAACAGCTATCTCAATTCATACGCTTCTATTATGTTACTGTCAAAAGTATCAAATAAATATTACACGTACCATACATTAAAAAATTGATGTTTATCAGTAAGTTCTAGTTCATTGTTGATCTAGGATGTTAACAGCTTCACAAGTTGAATAAGTGCGTCTTCAGTTATCATCATACTTTGAGTGGTCAGCTTTATTGGATCCTAAAAAAGGTATTCAGTTAGATGTGCATAATAGATAGAATATAAAAACATATAAAATACCAAACTGAGACGGATGTTGAAATGAATAATACTACAGATGACTACACTAAATTAAAGGTTATTGGTAACAATCCAAATCCTAAGCAATGCTCAATCAACATAATATAGATAAAATATTCCTCTACAAATTTCAAAAGAATGTTAAGTAAAAACTAGAACGTAAACTGCAAAAAGATATGAAGTAAAACATAATAACATTTGAGAAGAAGAAATAATTGTGATAAGTCATAAAAGATAGTGAGTCCACTAGTATCATGTGATAAATGTAAAATTTTAAATAAAGAAAAAACTATTAATACAATCATAAATTTCTTCTTTTTAATATAGTAGACATTATCACTGTACATAAAATATTCTGAATCCATATTGGTAATAACAATTAACAATTATTGAATTAAAACATACATAGGTTTGAAACATTTAACATTAAGTCTACGAAAAAAACATTAAATGAAATCAGACCTTTTGAATAAATTTAATATTTGTTATGGTTAAAACTGGAAACTAATAATAAAGAAAAGTAGTAAAAAAAAAAGATTTGATTCGAAATGTCAAGTTGCAAGAATGGCAATACCAAGATTTAGGTGTTTATTGAACATTCATTTAGATCAACAGCTATCTCAATTTATACGCTTCTATTATGTTACAGTCTAAAATATCAAATAACTATTACACGTACCATACATTAAAAAATTGATGTTTATCAGTAAGTTCTCGTTCATTGTTGATCTAGGATGTTAACAGCTTCACAAGTTGAATAAGTGCGTCTTCAGTTATCATCATACTTTGAGTGGTCAGCTTTATTGCTTCCTAAAAAAGGTATTCAGTTAGATGTGCATAATAGATAGAATATAAAAACATATAAAATACCAAACTGAGACAGATGTTGAAATGAATAATACTACAGATGACTACACTAAATTAAAAGTTATTGGTAACAATCAAAAACCTAAGCAATGCTCAATCAACATAATACAGATAAAATATTCCTCTACAAATTTCAAAAGAATGTTAAGTAAAAACTAGAACGTAAACTGCAAAAAGATATGAAGTAAAACATAATAACATTTGATAAGAAGAAATAATTGTGATAAGTCATAAAAGATAGTGAGTCCACTAGTATCATTTGATAAATGTAAAATTTTAAATAAAGAAAAAACTATTAATACAATCATAAATTTCTTCTTTTTAATATAGTAGACATTATCACTGTACATAAAATATTCTGAATCCATATTGGTAATAACAATTAACAATTATTGAATTAAAACATACATAGGTTTGAAACATTTAACATTAAGTCTACGAAAAAAACATCAAATGACATCAGACCTTTTGAATAAATTTAATATTTGTTATGGTTAAAACTGGAAACTAATAATAAAGAAAAGTAGTAAAAAAAAAAGATTTCATTCGAAATGTCAAGTTGCAAGAATGGCAATACCAAGATTTAGGTGTTTATTGAACATTCATTTAGATCAACAGCTATCTCAATTCATATGCTTCTATTATGTTACTGTCAAAAGTATCAAGTAAATATTACACGTACCATACATTAAAAAATTGATGTTTATCAGTAAGTTCTAGTTCATTGTTGATCTAGGATGTTAACAGCTTCACAAGTTGAATAAGTGCGTCTTCAGTTATCATCATACTTTGAGTGGTCAGCTTTATTGGATCCTAAAAAAGGTATTCAGTTAGATGTGCATAATAGATAAAATATAAAAACATATAAAATACCAAACTGAGACGGATGTTGAAATGAATAATACTACAGATGACTACACTAAATTAAAGGTTATTGGTAACAATCCAAAACCTAAGCAATGCTCAATCAACATAATATAGATAAAATATTCCTCTACAAATTTCAAAAGAATGTTAAGTAAAAACTAGAACGTAAACTGCAAAAAGATATGAAGTAAAACATAATAACATTTGAGAAGAAGAAATAATTGTGATAAGTCATAAAAGATAGTGAGTCCACTAGTATCATTTGATAAATGTAAAATTTTAAATAAAGAAAAAACTATTAATACAATCATAAATTTCTTCTTTTTAATATAGTAGACATTATCACTGTACATAAAATATTCTGAATCCATATTGGTAATAACAATTAACAATTATTGAATTAAAACATACATAGGTTTGAAACATTTAACATTAAGTCTACGAAAAAAACATCAAATGAAATCAGACCTTTTAAATAAATTTAATATTTGTTATGGTTAAAACTGGAAACTAATAATAAAGAAAAGAAGTAAAAAAAAAAGATTTCATTCGAAATGTCAAGTTGCAAGAATGGCAATACCAAGATTTAGGTGTTTAATGAACATTCATTTAGATCAACAGCTATCTCAATTCATACGCTTCTATTATGTTACTGTCAAAAGTATCAAATAAATATTACACGTACCATACATTAAAAAATTGATGTTTATCAGTAAGTTCTAGTTCATTGTTGATCTAGGATGTTAACAGCTTCACAAGTTGAATAAGTGCGTCTTCAGTTATCATCATACTTTGAGTGGTCAGCTTTATTGGATCCTAAAAAAGGTATTCAGTTAGATGTGCATAATAGATAGAATATAAAAACATATAAAATACCAAACTGAGACGGATGTTGAAATGAATAATACTACAGATGACTACACTAAATTAAAGGTTATTGGTAACAATCGAAATCCTAAGCAATGCTCAATCAACATAATATAGATAAAATATTCCTCTACAAATTTCAAAAGAATGTTAAGTAAAAACTAGAACGTAAACTGCAAAAAGATATGAAGTAAAACATAATAACATTTGATAAGAAGAAATAATTGTGATAAGTCATAAAAGATAGTGAGTCCACTAGTATCATTTGATAAATGTAAAATTTTAAATAAAGAAAAAACTATTAATACAATCATAAATTTCTTCTTTTTAATATAGTAGACATTATCACTGTACATAAAATATTCTGAATCCATATTGGTAATAACAATTAACAATTATTGAATTAAAACATACATAGGTTTGAAACATTTAACATTAAGTCTACGAAAAAAACATCAAATGAAATCAGACCTTTTGAATAAATTTAATATTTGTTATGGTTAAAACTGGAAACTAATAATAAAGAAAAGTAGTAAAAAAAAAAGATTTGATTCGAAATGTCAAGTTGCAAGAATGGCAATACCAAGATTTAGGTGTTTATTGAACATTCATTTAGATCAACAGCTATCTCAATTCATACGCTTCTATTATGTTACTGTCAAAAATATCAAATAACTATTACACGTACCATACATTAAAAAATTGATGTTTATCAGTAAGTTCTCGTTCATTGTTGATCTAGGATGTTAACAGCTTCACAAGTTGAATAAGTGCGTCTTCAGTTATCATCATACTTTGAGTGGTCAGCTTTATTGGATCCTAAAAAAGGTATTCAGTTAGATGTGCATAATAGATAGAATATAAAAACATATAAAATACCAAACTGAGACGGATGTTGAAATGAATAATACTACAGATGACTACACTAAATTAAAGGTTATTGGTAACAATCCAAAACCTAAGCAATGCTCAATCAACATAATATAGATAAAATATTCCTCTACAAATTTCAAAAGAATGTTAAGTAAAAACTAGAACGTAAACTGCAAAAAGATATGAAGTAAAACATAATAACATTTGAGAAGAAGAAATAATTGTGATAAGTCATAAAAGATAGTGAGTCCACTAGTATCATGTGATAAATGTAAAATTTTAAATAAAGAAAAAACTATTAATACAATCATAAATTTCTTCTTTTTAATATAGTAGACATTATCACTGTACATAAAATATTCTGAATCCATATTGGTAATAACAATTAACAATTATTGAATTAAAACATACATAGGTTTGAAACATTTAACATTAAGTCTACGAAAAAAACATCAAATGACATCAGACCTTTTGAATAAATTTAATATTTGTTATGGTTAAAACTGGAAACTAATAATAAAGAAAAGTAGTAAAAAAAAAAGATTTCATTCGAAATGTCAAGTTGCAAGAATGGCAATACCAAGATTTAGGTGTTTATTGAACATTCATTTAGATCAACAGCTATCTCAATTCATATGCTTCTATTATGTTACTGTCAAAAGTATCAAATAAATATTACACGTACCATACATTAAAAAATTGATGTTTATCAGTAAGTTCTAGTTCATTGTTGATCTAGGATGTTAACAGCTTCACAAGTTGAATAAGTGCGTCTTCAGTTATCATCATACTTTGAGTGGTCAGCTTTATTGGATCCTAAAAAAGGTATTCAGTTAGATGTGCATAATAGATAGAATATAAAAACATATAAAATACCAAACTGAGACGGATGTTGAAATGAATAATACTACAGATGACTACACTAAATTAAAGGTTATTGGTAACAATCCAAAACCTAAGCAATGCTCAATCAACATAATATAGATAAAATATTCCTCTACAAATTTCAAAAGAATGTTAAGTAAAAACTAGAACGTAAACTGCAAAAAGATATGAAGTAAAACATAATAACATTTGAGAAGAAGAAATAATTGTGATAAGTCATAAAAGATAGTGAGTCCACTAGTATCATGTGATAAATGTAAAATTTTAAATAAAGAAAAAACTATTAATACAATCATAAATTTCTTCTTTTTAATATAGTAGACATTATCACTGTACATAAAATATTCTGAATCCATATTGCTAATAACAATTAACAATTATTGAATTAAAACATACATAGGTTTGAAACATTTAACATTAAGTCTACGAAAAAAACATCAAATGAAATCAGACCTTTTGAATAAATTTAATATTTGTTATGGTTAAAACTGGAAACTAATAAAAAAGAAAAGTAGTAAAAAAAAAAGATTTCATTCGAAATGTCAAGTTGCAAGAATGGCAATACGAAGATTTAGGTGTTTATTAAACATTTATTTAGATAATTTACAATCTCAAATGATACGTTTCTATTCTTTTGTATCGAAAAGATATAATAACTATTATATGTTACATGCATATAAACATTGATGTTTATCAGTTAATTCTCGTTCATTGTTGATCTAGGATGTTAACAGCTTCACAAGTTGAATAAGTGCGTCTTCAGTTATCATCATACTTTGAGTGGTCAGCTTTATTGCTTCCTAAAAAAGGTATTCAGTTAGATGTGCATAATAGATAGAATATAAAAACATATAAAATACCAAACTGAGACAGATGTTGAAATGAATAATACTACAGATGACTACACTTAATTAAAAGTTATTGGTAACAATCATAACCCTAAGCAATGCTCAATCAACATAATATAGATAAAATATTCCTCTACAATTTCAAATGAATGTTAAGTAAAAACTAAATGTATACTGCAAAAAGATATGAATTAAAACATAATAACATTTGAGAAGAAGAAATAATTGTGATAAGTCATAAAAGATAGTGAGTCCACTAGTATCATTTGATAAATGTAAAATTTTAAATAAAGAAAAAACTATTAATACAATCATAAATTTCTTCTTTTTAATATAGTAGACATTATCACTGTAAATAAAATATTCTGAATCCATATTGGTAATAACAATTAACAATTATTGAATTAAAACATACATAGGTTTGAAACATTTAACATTAAGTCTACGAAAAAAACATCAAATGAAATCAGACCTTTTGAATAAATTTAATATTTGTTATGGTTAAAACTGGAAACTAATAATAAAGAAAAGTAGTAAAAAAAAAAGATTTCATTCGAAATGTCAAGTTGCAAGAATGGCAATACCAAGATTTAGGTGTTTATTGAACATTCATTTAGATCAACAGCTATCTCAATTCATATGCTTCTATTATGTTACTGTCAAAAGTATCAAATAAATATTACACGTACCATACATTAAAAAATTGATGTTTATCAGTAAGTTCTCGTTCATTGTTGATCTAGGATGTAAACAGCTTCACAAGTTGAATAATTGCGTCTTCAGTTATCATCATACTTTGAGTGGTAAGCTTTATTGCTTCCTAAAAAAGGTATTCAGTTAGCTGTGCATAATCGATAAATTATAAAATATTAAAAAATACCAAACTGAGACAGATGTTGAAATGAATAATACTACAGATGACTACACTAAATTAATAGTTATTGGTAACAATCACAAACCTAAGCAATGCTCAATCAACATAATATAGATAAAATATTCCTCTACAAATTTCAAAAGAATGTTAAGTAAAAACTAGAACGTAAACTGCAAAAAGATATGAAGTAAAACATAATAACATTTGAGAAGAAGAAATAATTGTGATAAGTCATAAAAGATAGTGAGTCCACTAGTATCATGTGATAAATGTAAAATTTTAAATAAAGAAAAAACTATTAATACAATCATAAATTTCTTCTTTTTAATATAGTAGACATTATCACTGTACATAAAATATTCTGAATCCATATTGCTAATAACAATTAACAATTATTGAATTAAAACATACATAGGTTTGAAACATTTAACATTAAGTCTACGAAAAAAACATCAAATGAAATCAGACCTTTTGAATAAATTTAATATTTGTTATGGTTAAAACTGGAAACTAATAAAAAAGAAAAGTAGTAAAAAAAAAAGATTTCATTCGAAATGTCAAGTTGCAAGAATGGCAATACGAAGATTTAGGTGTTTATTAAACATTTATTTAGATAATTTACAATCTCAAATGATACGTTTCTATTCTTTTGTATCGAAAAGATATAATAACTATTATATGTTACATGCATATAAACATTGATGTTTATCAGTAAGTTCTCGTTCATTGTTGATCTAGGATGTTAACAGCTTCACAAGTTGAATAATTGCGTCTTCAGTTATCATCATACTTTGAGTGGTAAGCTTTATTGCTTCCTAAAAAAGGTATTCAGTTAGCTGTGCATAATCGATAAATTATAAAATATTAAAAAATACCAAACTGAGACAGATGTTGAAATGAATAATACTACAGATGACTACACTAAATTAATAGTTATTGGTAACAATCACAAACCTAAGCAATGCTCAATCAACATAATATAGATAAAATATTCCTCTACAAATTTCAAAAGAATGTTAAGTAAAAACTAGAACGTAAACTGCAAAAAGATATGAAGTAAAACATAATAACATTTGATAAGAAGAAATAATTGTGATAAGTCATAAAAGATAGTGAGTCCACTAGTATCATTTGATAAATGTAAAATTTTAAATAAAGAAAAAACTATTAATACAATCATAAATTTCTTCTTTTTAATATAGTAGACATTATCACTGTACATAAAATATTCTGAATCCATATTGGTAATAACAATTAACAATTATTGAATTAAAACATACATAGGTTTGAAACATTTAACATTAAGTCTACGAAAAAAACATCAAATGAAATCAGACCTTTTAAATAAATTTAATATTTGTTATGGTTAAAACTGGAAACTAATAATAAAGAAAAGTAGTAAAAAAAAAAGATTTCATTCGAAATGTCAAGTTGCAAGAATGGCAATACCAAGATTTAGGTGTTTATTGAACATTCATTTAGATCAACAGCTATCTCAATTCATAAGCTTCTATTATGTTACTGTCAAAAGTATCAAATAAATATTACACGTACCATACATTAAAAAATTGATGTTTATCAGTAAGTTCTAGTTCATTGTTGATCTAGGTTGTTAACAGCTTAACAAGTTGAATAAGTGCGTCTTCAGTTATCATCATACTTTGAGTGGTCAGCTTTATTGCTTCCTAAAAAAGGTATTCAGTTAGATGTGCATAATAGATAGAATATAAAAACATATAAAATACCAAACTGAGACAGATGTTGAAATGAATAATACTACAGATGACTACACTAAATTAAAAGTTATTGGTAACAATCAAAAACCTAAGCAATGCTCAATCAACATAATATAGATAAAATATTACTCTACAAATTTCAAAAGAATGTTAAGTAAAAACTAGAACGTAAACTGCAAAAAGATATGAAGTAAAACATAATAACATTTGATAAGAAGAAATAATTGTGATAAGTCATAAAAGATAGTGAGTCCACTAGTATCATTTGATAAATGTAAAATTTTAAATAAAGAAAAAACTATTAATACAATCATAAATTTCTTCTTTTTAATATAGTAGACATTATCACTGTACATAAAATATTCTGAATCCATATTGCTAATAACAATTAACAATTATTGAATTAAAACATACATAGGTTTGAAACATTTAACATTAAGTCTACGAAAAAAACATCAAATGAAATCAGACCTTTTAAATAAATTGAATATTTGTTATGGTTAAAACTGGAAACTAATAATAAAGAAAAGAAGTAAAAAAAAAGATTTCATTCGAAATGTCAAGTTGCAAGAATGGCAATACCAAGATTTAGGTGTTTATTGAACATTCATTTAGATCAACAGCTATCTCAATTCATACGCTTCTATTATGTTACTGTCAAAAGTATCAAATAAATATTACACGTACCATACATTAAAAAATTGATGTTTATCAGTAAGTTCTAGTTCGTTGTTGATCTAGGATGTTAACAGCTTCACAAGTTGAATAAGTGCGTCTTCAGTTATCATCATACTTTGAGTGGTCAGCTTTATTGGATCCTAAAAAAGGTATTCAGTTAGATGTGCATAATAGATAGAATATAAAAACATATAAAATACCAAACTGAGACAGATGTTGAAATGAATAATACTACAGATGACTACACTTAATTAAAAGTTATTGGTAACAATCATAACCCTAAGCAATGCTCAATCAACATAATATAGATAAAATATTCCTCTACAATTTCAAATGAATGTTAAGTAAAAACTAAATGTATACTGTAAAAAGATATGAATTAAAACATAATAACATTTGAGAAGAAGAAATAATTGTGATAAGTCATAAAAGATAGTGAGTCCACTAGTATCATGTGATAAATGTAAAATTTTAAATAAAGAAAAAACTATTAATACAATCATAATTTTCTTCTTTTTAATATAGTAGACATTATCACTGTACATAAAATATTCTGAATCCATATTGCTAATAACAATTAACAATTATTGAATTAAAACATACATAGGTTTGAAACATTTAACATTAAGTCTACGAAAAAAACATCAAATGAAATCAGACCTTTTGAATAAATTTAATATTTGTTATAGTTAAAACTGGAAACTAATAATAAAGAAAAGTAGTAAAAAAAAAAGATTTCATTCGAAATGTCAAGTTGCAAGAATGGCAATACCAAGATTTAGGTGTTTATTAAACATTTATTTAGATAATTTACAATCTCAAATGATACGTTTATATTCTTTTGTATCGAAAAGATATAATAACTATTATATGTTACATGCATATAAACATTGATGTTTCTCAGTAAGTTCTCGTTCATTGTTGATCTAGGATGTTAACAGCTTCACAAGTTGAATAATTGCGTCTTCAGTTATCATCATACTTTGAGTGGTAAGCTTTATTGCTTCCTAAAACAGGTATTCAGTTAGATGTGCATAATCGATAAATTATAAAATATTAAAAAATACCAAACTGAGACAGATGTTGAAATGAATAATACTACAGATGACTACACTAAATTAATAGTTATTGGTAACAATCAAAAACCTAAGCAATGCTCAATCAACATAATATAGATAAAATATTCCTCTACAAATTTCAAAAGAATGTTAAGTAAAAACTAGAACGTAAACTGCAAAAAGATATGAAGTACAACATAATAAAATTTGAGAAGAAGAAATAATTGTGATAAGTCATAAAAGATAGTGAGTCCACTAGTATCATGTGATAAATGTAAAATTTTAAATAAAGAAAAAACTATTAATACAATCATAAATTTCTTCTTTTTAATATAGTAGACATTATCACTGTACATAAAATATTCTGAATCCATATTGGTAATAACAATTAACAATTATTGAATTAAAACATACATAGGTTTGAAACATTTAACATTAAGTCTACGAAAAAAACATCAAATGAAATCAGACCTTTTAAATAAATTTAATATTTGTTATGGTTAAAACTGGAAACTAATAATAAAGAAAAGAAGTAAAAAAAAAAGATTTCATTCGAAATGTCAAGTTGCAAGAATGGCAATACCAAGATTTAGGTGTTTATTGAACATTCATTTAGATCAACAGCTATCTCAATTCATACGCTTCTATTATGTTACTGTCAAAAGTATCAAATAAATATTACACGTACCATACATTAAAAAATTGATGTTTATCAGTAAGTTCTAGTTCATTGTTGATCTAGGATGTTAACAGCTTTACAAGTTGAATAAGTGCGTCTTCAGTTATCATCATACTTTGAGTGGTAAGCTTTATTGCTTCCTAAAAAAGGTATTCAGTTAGATGTGCATAATAGATAGAATATAAAATTATATAAAATACCAAACTGAGACAGATGTTGAAATGAATAATACTACAGATGACTACAATTAATTAAAAGTTATTGGTAACAATCATAACCCTAAGCAATGCTCAATCAACATAATATAGATAAAATATTCCTCTACAATTTCAAATGAATGTTAAGTAAAAACTAAATGTATACTGCAAAAACATATGAAGTAAAACATAATAACATTTGAGAAGAAGAAATAATTGTGATAAGGCATAAAAGAAAGTGAGTCCACTAGTATCATGTGATAAATGTAAAATTTTAAATAAAGAAAAAACTATTAATACAATCATTAATTTCATCTTTTTAATATAATAGACATTATCACTGTACATAAAATATTCTGAATCCATATTGGTAATAACAATTAACAATTATTGAATTAAAACATACATAGGTTTGAAACATTTAAAATTAAGTCTACGAAAAAAACATCAAATGAAATCAGACCATTTCAATAAATTTAATATTTTTTATGGTTAAAACTGGAAACTAATAATAAAGAAAAGTAGTAAAAAAAAAAGATTTCATTCGAAATGTCAAGTTGCAAGAATGGCAATACGAAGATTTAGATGTTTATTAAACATTTATTTAGATAATTTACAATCTCAAATGATACGTTTCTATTCTTTTGTATCGAAAAGATATAATAACTATTATATGTTACATGCATATAAACATTGATGTTTATCAGTAAGTTCTCGTTCATTGTTGATCTAGGATGTTTACAGCTTCACAAGTTGTATAATTGCGTCTTCAGTTATCATCATACTTTGAGTGGTAAGCTTTATTGCTTCCTAAAAAAGGTATTCAGTTAGATGTGCATAATCGATAAATTATAAAATATTAAAAAATACCAAACTGAGACAGATGTTGAAATGAATAATACTACAGATGACTACACTTAATTAAAAGTTATTGGTAACAATCATAACCCTAAGCAATGCTCAATCAACATAATATAGATAAAATATTCCTCTACAATTTCAAATGAATTTTAAGTAAAAACTAAAATGTAAACTGCAAAAAGATATGAAGTAAAACATAATAACATTTGATAAGAAGAAATAATTGTGATAAGTCATAAAAGATAGTGAGTCCACTAGTATCATGTGATAAATGTAAAATTTTAAATAAAGAAAAAACTATTAAAATAATTATAAATTTCTTCTTTTTAATATAGTAGACATTATCGCTGTACATAAAATATTCTGAATCCATATTGCTAATAACAATTAACAATTATTGCATTAAAACATACATAGGTTTGAAACATTTAACATTAAGTCTACGAAAAATACATCAAATGAAATCAGACCTTTTGAATAAATTTAGTATTTGTTAAGGTTAAAACTGGAAACTAATTATAAAGAAAAGTAGTAAAAAAAAAAAAAGATTTCATTTGAAATGTCAAGTTGCAAGAATGGCAATACGAAGATTTAGGTGTTTATTGAACATTCATTTAGATCAACAGCTATCTCAATTCATACGCTTCTATTATGTTACTGTCAAAAATATCAAATAACTATTACACGTACCATACATTAAAAAATTGATGTTTATCAGTAAGTTCTCGTTCATTGTTGATCTAGGATGTTAACAGCTTCACAAGTTGAATAATTGCGTCTTCAGTTATCATCATACTTTGAGTGGTAAGCTTTATTGCTTTCTAAAAAAGGTATTCAGTTAGATGTGCATAATCGATAAATTATAAAATATTAAAAAAATACCAAACTGAGACAGATGTTGAAATGAATAATACTACAGATGACTACACTAAATTAAAAGTTATTGGTAACAATCAAAAACCTAAGCAATGCTCAATCAACATAATATAGATAAAATATTCCTCTACAATTTCAAATGAATGTTAAGTAAAAACTAAAATGTATACTGCAAAAAGATATGAAGTAAAACATAATAACATTTGAGAAGAAGAAATAATTGTGATAAGTCATAATAGATAGTGAGTCCACTAGTATCATGTGATAAATGTAAAATTTTAAATAAAGAAAAAAACTATTAATACAATCATAAATTTCTTCTTTTTAATATAGTAGACATTATCACTGTACATAAAATATTCTGAATCCATATTGCTAATAACAATTAACAATTATTGAATTAAAACATACATAGGTTTGAGACAATTAACATTAAGTCTAAGAAAAAAACATCAAATGAAATCAGACCTTTTGAATAAATTTAATATTTGTTATGGTTAAAACTGGAAACTAATAATAAAGAAAAGTAGTAAAAAAAAAAGGTTACATTCGAAATGTCAAGTTGCAAGAATAGCAATACGAAGATTTAAGTGTTTATTAAACATTTATTTAGATAATTTACAATCTCAAATGATACGTTTCTATTCTTTTGTATCGAAAAGATATAATTACTATTATATGTTACATGCATATAAACATTGATGTTTATCAGTAAGTTCTAGTTCATTGTTGATCTAGGATGTTAACAGCTTCATAAGTTGAATAAGTGCGTCTTCAGTTATCATCATACTTTGAGTGGTCAGCTTTATTGGATCCTAAAAAAGGTATTCAGTTAGATGTGCATAATAGATAGAATATAAAAACATATAAAATACCAAACTGAGACAGATGTTGAAATGAATAATACTACAGATGACTACACTAAATTAAAGGTTATTGGTAACAATCAAAAACCTAAGCAATGCTCAATCAACATAATATAGATAAAATATTCCTCTACAATTTCAAATGAATGTTAAGTAAAAACTAAAATGTATACTGCAAAAAGATATGAAGTAAAACATAATAACATTTGATAAGAAGAAATAATTGTGATAAGTCATAAAAGATAGTGAGTCCACCAGTATCATGTGATAAATGAAAAATTTTTAATAAAGAAAAAACTATTAATACAATCATAAATTTCTTCTATTTAATATAGTAGACATTATCACTGTACATAAAATATTCTGAATCCAAATTGCTTATAACAATTAACAATTATTGAATTAAAACATACATAGGTTTGAAACATTTAACATTAAGTCTAAGAAAAAAACATCAAATGAAATCAGACCTTTTGAATAAATTTAATATTTGTTATGGTTAAAACTGGAAACTAATAATAAAGAAAAGTAGTAAAAAAAAAAGGTTACATTCGAAATGTCAAGTTGCAAGAATGGCAATACGAAGATTTAAGTGTTTATTAAACATTTATTTAGATAATTTACAATCTCAAATGATACGTTTCTATTCTTTTGTATCGAAAAGATATAATTACTATTATATGTTACATGCATATAAACATTGATGTTTATCAGTAAGTTCTAGTTCATTGTTGATCTAGGATGTTAACAGCTTCATAAGTTGAATAAGTGCGTCTTCAGTTATCATCATACTTTGAGTGGTCAGCTTTATTGCTTCCTAAAAAAGGTATTCAGTTAGATGTGCATAATAGATAGAATATAAAAACATATAAAATACCAAACTGAGACAGATGTTGAAATGAATAATACTACAGATGACTACACTAAATTAAAAGTTATTGGTAACAATCAAAAACCTAAGCAATGCTCAATCAACATAATAAAGATAAAATATTCCTCTACAATTTCAAATGAATGTTAAGTAAAAACTAAAATGTAAACTGCAAAAAGATATGAAGTAAAACATAATAACATTTGATAAGAAGAAATAATTGTGATAAGTCATAAAAGATAGTGAGTCCACTAGTATCATGTGATAAATGTAAAATTTTAAATAAAGAAAAAACTATTAATACAATCATAAATTTCTTCTTTTTAATATAGTAGACATTATCACTGTACATAAAATATTCTGAATCCATATTGCTAATAACAATTAACAATTATTGATTTAAAACATACATAGGTTTGAGACATTTAACATTAAGTCTACGAAAAAAACATCAAATGAAATCAGACCTTTTGAATAAATTTAATATTTGTTATGGTTAAAACTGGAAACTAATAATAAAGAAAAGAAGTAAAAAAAAAAGATTTCATTTGAAATGTCAAGTTGCAAGAATGGCAATACCAAGATTTAGGTGTTTATTGAACATTCATTTAGATCAACAGCTATCTCAATTCATACGCTTCTATTATGTTACTGTCAAAAATATCAAATAATTATTACACGTACCATACATTAAAAAATTGATGTTTATCAGTAAGTTCTCGTTCATTGTTGATCTAGGATGTTAACAGCTTCACAAGTTGAATAAGTGCGTCTTCAGTTATCATCATACTTTGAGTGGTAAGCTTTATTGCTTCCTAAAAAAGGTATTCAGTTAGATGTGCATAATCGATAAATTATAAAATATTAAAAAATACCAAACTGAGACAGATGTTGAAATGAATAATACTAAAGATGACTACACTAAATTAAAAGTTATTGGTAACAATCCAAAACCTAAGCAATGCTCAATCAACATAATAAAGATAAAATATTCCTCTACAATTTCAAATGAATGTTAAGTAAAAACTAAAATGTAAACTGCAAAAAGATATGAAGTAAAACATAATAACATTTGATAAGAAGAAATAATTGTGATAAGTCATAAAAGATAGTGAGTCCACTAGTATCATGTGATAAATGTAAAATTTTAAATGAAGAAAAAACTATTAATACAATCATAAATTTCTTCTTTTTAATATAGTAGACATTATCACTGTACATAAAATATTCTGAATCCATATTGCTAATAACAATTAACAATTATTGAATTAAAACATACATAGGTTTGAAACATTTAACATTAAGTCTACGAAAAAAACATCAAATGAAATCAGACCTTTTGAATAAATTTAATATTTGTTAAGGTTAAAACTGGAAACTAATAATAAAGAAAAGTAGTAAAAAAAAAAAAAGATTTCATTCGAAATGTCAAGTTGCAAGAATGGCAATACGAAGATTTAGGTGTTTATTGAACATTCATTTAGATCAACAGCTATCTCAATTCATACGCTTCTATTATGTTACTGTCAAAAATATCAAATAATTATTACACGTACCATACATTAAAAAATTGATGTTTATCAGTAAGTTCTCGTTCATTGTTGATCTAGGATGTTAACAGCTTCACAAGTTGAATAATTGCGTCTTCAGTTATCATCATACTTTGAGTGGTAAGCTTTATTGCTTCCTAAAAAAGGTATTCAGTTAGCTGTGCATAATCGATAAATTATAAAATATTAAAAAATACCAAACTGAGACAGATGTTGAAATGAATAATACTACAGATGACTACACTAAATTAATAGTTATTGGTAACAATCACAAACCTAAGCAATGCTCAATCAACATAATATAGATAAAATATTCCTCTACAAATTTCAAAAGAATGTTAAGTAAAAACTAGAACGTAAACTGCAAAAAGATATGAAGTAAAACATAATAACATTTGATAAGAAGAAATAATTGTGATAAGTCATAAAAGATAGTGAGTCCACTAGTATCATTTGATAAATGTAAAATTTTAAATAAAGAAAAAACTATTAATACAATCATAAATTTCTTCTTTTTAATATAGTAGACATTATCACTGTACATAAAATATTCTGAATCCATATTGGTAATAACAATTAACAATTATTGAATTAAAACATACATAGGTTTGAAACATTTAACATTAAGTCTACGAAAAAAACATCAAATGAAATCAGACCTTTTAAATAAATTTAATATTTGTTATGGTTAAAACTGGAAACTAATAATAAAGAAAAGTAGTAAAAAAAAAAGATTTCATTCGAAATGTCAAGTTGCAAGAATGGCAATACCAAGATTTAGGTGTTTATTGAACATTCATTTAGATCAACAGCTATCTCAATTCATAAGCTTCTATTATGTTACTGTCAAAAGTATCAAATAAATATTACACGTACCATACATTAAAAAATTGATGTTTATCAGTAAGTTCTAGTTCATTGTTGATCTAGGTTGTTAACAGCTTAACAAGTTGAATAAGTGCGTCTTCAGTTATCATCATACTTTGAGTGGTCAGCTTTATTGCTTCCTAAAAAAGGTATTCAGTTAGATGTGCATAATAGATAGAATATAAAAACATATAAAATACCAAACTGAGACAGATGTTGAAATGAATAATACTACAGATGACTACACTAAATTAAAAGTTATTGGTAACAATCAAAAACCTAAGCAATGCTCAATCAACATAATATAGATAAAATATTACTCTACAAATTTCAAAAGAATGTTAAGTAAAAACTAGAACGTAAACTGCAAAAAGATATGAAGTAAAACATAATAACATTTGATAAGAAGAAATAATTGTGATAAGTCATAAAAGATAGTGAGTCCACTAGTATCATTTGATAAATGTAAAATTTTAAATAAAGAAAAAACTATTAATACAATCATAAATTTCTTCTTTTTAATATAGTAGACATTATCACTGTACATAAAATATTCTGAATCCATATTGCTAATAACAATTAACAATTATTGAATTAAAACATACATAGGTTTGAAACATTTAACATTAAGTCTACGAAAAAAACATCAAATGAAATCAGACCTTTTAAATAAATTGAATATTTGTTATGGTTAAAACTGGAAACTAATAATAAAGAAAAGAAGTAAAAAAAAAGATTTCATTCGAAATGTCAAGTTGCAAGAATGGCAATACCAAGATTTAGGTGTTTATTGAACATTCATTTAGATCAACAGCTATCTCAATTCATACGCTTCTATTATGTTACTGTCAAAAGTATCAAATAAATATTACACGTACCATACATTAAAAAATTGATGTTTATCAGTAAGTTCTAGTTCGTTGTTGATCTAGGATGTTAACAGCTTCACAAGTTGAATAAGTGCGTCTTCAGTTATCATCATACTTTGAGTGGTCAGCTTTATTGGATCCTAAAAAAGGTATTCAGTTAGATGTGCATAATAGATAGAATATAAAAACATATAAAATACCAAACTGAGACAGATGTTGAAATGAATAATACTACAGATGACTACACTTAATTAAAAGTTATTGGTAACAATCATAACCCTAAGCAATGCTCAATCAACATAATATAGATAAAATATTCCTCTACAATTTCAAATGAATGTTAAGTAAAAACTAAATGTATACTGTAAAAAGATATGAATTAAAACATAATAACATTTGAGAAGAAGAAATAATTGTGATAAGTCATAAAAGATAGTGAGTCCACTAGTATCATGTGATAAATGTAAAATTTTAAATAAAGAAAAAACTATTAATACAATCATAATTTTCTTCTTTTTAATATAGTAGACATTATCACTGTACATAAAATATTCTGAATCCATATTGCTAATAACAATTAACAATTATTGAATTAAAACATACATAGGTTTGAAACATTTAACATTAAGTCTACGAAAAAAACATCAAATGAAATCAGACCTTTTGAATAAATTTAATATTTGTTATAGTTAAAACTGGAAACTAATAATAAAGAAAAGTAGTAAAAAAAAAAGATTTCATTCGAAATGTCAAGTTGCAAGAATGGCAATACCAAGATTTAGGTGTTTATTAAACATTTATTTAGATAATTTACAATCTCAAATGATACGTTTATATTCTTTTGTATCGAAAAGATATAATAACTATTATATGTTACATGCATATAAACATTGATGTTTATCAGTAAGTTCTCGTTCATTGTTGATCTAGGATGTTTACAGCTTCACAAGTTGTATAATTGCGTCTTCAGTTATCATCATACTTTGAGTGGTAAGCTTTATTGCTTCCTAAAAAAGGTATTCAGTTAGATGTGCATAATCGATAAATTATAAAATATTAAAAAATACCAAACTGAGACAGATGTTGAAATGAATAATACTACAGATGACTACACTTAATTAAAAGTTATTGGTAACAATCATAACCCTAAGCAATGCTCAATCAACATAATATAGATAAAATATTCCTCTACAATTTCAAATGAATTTTAAGTAAAAACTAAAATGTAAACTGCAAAAAGATATGAAGTAAAACATAATAACATTTGATAAGAAGAAATAATTGTGATAAGTCATAAAAGATAGTGAGTCCACTAGTATCATGTGATAAATGTAAAATTTTAAATAAAGAAAAAACTATTAAAATAATTATAAATTTCTTCTTTTTAATATAGTAGACATTATCGCTGTACATAAAATATTCTGAATCCATATTGCTAATAACAATTAACAATTATTGCATTAAAACATACATAGGTTTGAAACATTTAACATTAAGTCTACGAAAAAAACATCAAATGAAATCAGACCTTTTAAATAAATTTAATATTTGTTATGGTTAAAACTGGAAACTAATAATAAAGAAAAGAAGTAAAAAAAAAAGATTTCATTCGAAATGTCAAGTTGCAAGAATGGCAATACCAAGATTTAGGTGTTTATTGAACATTCATTTAGATCAACAGCTATCTCAATTCATACGCTTCTATTATGTTACTGTCAAAAATATCAAATAATTATTACACGTACCATACATTAAAAAATTGATGTTTATCAGTAAGTTCTCGTTCATTGTTGATCTAGGATGTTAACAGCTTCACAAGTTGAATAATTGCGTCTTCAGTTATCATCATACTTTGAGTGGTAAGCTTTATTGCTTCCTAAAAAAGGTATTCAGTTAGCTGTGCATAATCGATAAATTATAAAATATTAAAAAATACCAAACTGAGACAGATGTTGAAATGAATAATACTACAGATGACTACACTAAATTAATAGTTATTGGTAACAATCACAAACCTAAGCAATGCTCAATCAACATAATATAGATAAAATATTCCTCTACAAATTTCAAAAGAATGTTAAGTAAAAACTAGAACGTAAACTGCAAAAAGATATGAAGTAAAACATAATAACATTTGATAAGAAGAAATAATTGTGATAAGTCATAAAAGATAGTGAGTCCACTAGTATCATTTGATAAATGTAAAATTTTAAATAAAGAAAAAACTATTAATACAATCATAAATTTCTTCTTTTTAATATAGTAGACATTATCACTGTACATAAAATATTCTGAATCCATATTGGTAATAACAATTAACAATTATTGAATTAAAACATACATAGGTTTGAAACATTTAACATTAAGTCTACGAAAAAAACATCAAATGAAATCAGACCTTTTAAATAAATTTAATATTTGTTATGGTTAAAACTGGAAACTAATAATAAAGAAAAGTAGTAAAAAAAAAAGATTTCATTCGAAATGTCAAGTTGCAAGAATGGCAATACCAAGATTTAGGTGTTTATTGAACATTCATTTAGATCAACAGCTATCTCAATTCATAAGCTTCTATTATGTTACTGTCAAAAGTATCAAATAAATATTACACGTACCATACATTAAAAAATTGATGTTTATCAGTAAGTTCTAGTTCATTGTTGATCTAGGTTGTTAACAGCTTAACAAGTTGAATAAGTGCGTCTTCAGTTATCATCATACTTTGAGTGGTCAGCTTTATTGCTTCCTAAAAAAGGTATTCAGTTAGATGTGCATAATAGATAGAATATAAAAACATATAAAATACCAAACTGAGACAGATGTTGAAATGAATAATACTACAGATGACTACACTAAATTAAAAGTTATTGGTAACAATCAAAAACCTAAGCAATGCTCAATCAACATAATATAGATAAAATATTACTCTACAAATTTCAAAAGAATGTTAAGTAAAAACTAGAACGTAAACTGCAAAAAGATATGAAGTAAAACATAATAACATTTGATAAGAAGAAATAATTGTGATAAGTCATAAAAGATAGTGAGTCCACTAGTATCATTTGATAAATGTAAAATTTTAAATAAAGAAAAAACTATTAATACAATCATAAATTTCTTCTTTTTAATATAGTAGACATTATCACTGTACATAAAATATTCTGAATCCATATTGCTAATAACAATTAACAATTATTGAATTAAAACATACATAGGTTTGAAACATTTAACATTAAGTCTACGAAAAAAACATCAAATGAAATCAGACCTTTTAAATAAATTGAATATTTGTTATGGTTAAAACTGGAAACTAATAATAAAGAAAAGAAGTAAAAAAAAAGATTTCATTCGAAATGTCAAGTTGCAAGAATGGCAATACCAAGATTTAGGTGTTTATTGAACATTCATTTAGATCAACAGCTATCTCAATTCATACGCTTCTATTATGTTACTGTCAAAAGTATCAAATAAATATTACACGTACCATACATTAAAAAATTGATGTTTATCAGTAAGTTCTAGTTCGTTGTTGATCTAGGATGTTAACAGCTTCACAAGTTGAATAAGTGCGTCTTCAGTTATCATCATACTTTGAGTGGTCAGCTTTATTGGATCCTAAAAAAGGTATTCAGTTAGATGTGCATAATAGATAGAATATAAAAACATATAAAATACCAAACTGAGACAGATGTTGAAATGAATAATACTACAGATGACTACACTTAATTAAAAGTTATTGGTAACAATCATAACCCTAAGCAATGCTCAATCAACATAATATAGATAAAATATTCCTCTACAATTTCAAATGAATGTTAAGTAAAAACTAAATGTATACTGTAAAAAGATATGAATTAAAACATAATAACATTTGAGAAGAAGAAATAATTGTGATAAGTCATAAAAGATAGTGAGTCCACTAGTATCATGTGATAAATGTAAAATTTTAAATAAAGAAAAAACTATTAATACAATCATAATTTTCTTCTTTTTAATATAGTAGACATTATCACTGTACATAAAATATTCTGAATCCATATTGCTAATAACAATTAACAATTATTGAATTAAAACATACATAGGTTTGAAACATTTAACATTAAGTCTACGAAAAAAACATCAAATGAAATCAGACCTTTTGAATAAATTTAATATTTGTTATAGTTAAAACTGGAAACTAATAATAAAGAAAAGTAGTAAAAAAAAAAGATTTCATTCGAAATGTCAAGTTGCAAGAATGGCAATACCAAGATTTAGGTGTTTATTAAACATTTATTTAGATAATTTACAATCTCAAATGATACGTTTATATTCTTTTGTATCGAAAAGATATAATAACTATTATATGTTACATGCATATAAACATTGATGTTTATCAGTAAGTTCTCGTTCATTGTTGATCTAGGATGTTTACAGCTTCACAAGTTGTATAATTGCGTCTTCAGTTATCATCATACTTTGAGTGGTAAGCTTTATTGCTTCCTAAAAAAGGTATTCAGTTAGATGTGCATAATCGATAAATTATAAAATATTAAAAAATACCAAACTGAGACAGATGTTGAAATGAATAATACTACAGATGACTACACTTAATTAAAAGTTATTGGTAACAATCATAACCCTAAGCAATGCTCAATCAACATAATATAGATAAAATATTCCTCTACAATTTCAAATGAATTTTAAGTAAAAACTAAAATGTAAACTGCAAAAAGATATGAAGTAAAACATAATAACATTTGATAAGAAGAAATAATTGTGATAAGTCATAAAAGATAGTGAGTCCACTAGTATCATGTGATAAATGTAAAATTTTAAATAAAGAAAAAACTATTAAAATAATTATAAATTTCTTCTTTTTAATATAGTAGACATTATCGCTGTACATAAAATATTCTGAATCCATATTGCTAATAACAATTAACAATTATTGCATTAAAACATACATAGGTTTGAAACATTTAACATTAAGTCTACGAAAAAAACATCAAATGAAATCAGACCTTTTAAATAAATTTAATATTTGTTATGGTTAAAACTGGAAACTAATAATAAAGAAAAGAAGTAAAAAAAAAAGATTTCATTCGAAATGTCAAGTTGCAAGAATGGCAATACCAAGATTTAGGTGTTTATTGAACATTCATTTAGATCAACAGCTATCTCAATTCATACGCTTCTATTATGTTACTGTCAAAAATATCAAATAATTATTACACGTACCATACATTAAAAAATTGATGTTTATCAGTAAGTTCTCGTTCATTGTTGATCTAGGATGTTAACAGCTTCACAAGTTGAATAATTGCGTCTTCAGTTATCATCATACTTTGAGTGGTAAGCTTTATTGCTTCCTAAAAAAGGTATTCAGTTAGCTGTGCATAATCGATAAATTATAAAATATTAAAAAATACCAAACTGAGACAGATGTTGAAATGAATAATACTACAGATGACTACACTAAATTAATAGTTATTGGTAACAATCACAAACCTAAGCAATGCTCAATCAACATAATATAGATAAAATATTCCTCTACAAATTTCAAAAGAATGTTAAGTAAAAACTAGAACGTAAACTGCAAAAAGATATGAAGTAAAACATAATAACATTTGATAAGAAGAAATAATTGTGATAAGTCATAAAAGATAGTGAGTCCACTAGTATCATTTGATAAATGTAAAATTTTAAATAAAGAAAAAACTATTAATACAATCATAAATTTCTTCTTTTTAATATAGTAGACATTATCACTGTACATAAAATATTCTGAATCCATATTGGTAATAACAATTAACAATTATTGAATTAAAACATACATAGGTTTGAAACATTTAACATTAAGTCTACGAAAAAAACATCAAATGAAATCAGACCTTTTAAATAAATTTAATATTTGTTATGGTTAAAACTGGAAACTAATAATAAAGAAAAGTAGTAAAAAAAAAAGATTTCATTCGAAATGTCAAGTTGCAAGAATGGCAATACCAAGATTTAGGTGTTTATTGAACATTCATTTAGATCAACAGCTATCTCAATTCATAAGCTTCTATTATGTTACTGTCAAAAGTATCAAATAAATATTACACGTACCATACATTAAAAAATTGATGTTTATCAGTAAGTTCTAGTTCATTGTTGATCTAGGTTGTTAACAGCTTAACAAGTTGAATAAGTGCGTCTTCAGTTATCATCATACTTTGAGTGGTCAGCTTTATTGCTTCCTAAAAAAGGTATTCAGTTAGATGTGCATAATAGATAGAATATAAAAACATATAAAATACCAAACTGAGACAGATGTTGAAATGAATAATACTACAGATGACTACACTAAATTAAAAGTTATTGGTAACAATCAAAAACCTAAGCAATGCTCAATCAACATAATATAGATAAAATATTACTCTACAAATTTCAAAAGAATGTTAAGTAAAAACTAGAACGTAAACTGCAAAAAGATATGAAGTAAAACATAATAACATTTGATAAGAAGAAATAATTGTGATAAGTCATAAAAGATAGTGAGTCCACTAGTATCATTTGATAAATGTAAAATTTTAAATAAAGAAAAAACTATTAATACAATCATAAATTTCTTCTTTTTAATATAGTAGACATTATCACTGTACATAAAATATTCTGAATCCATATTGCTAATAACAATTAACAATTATTGAATTAAAACATACATAGGTTTGAAACATTTAACATTAAGTCTACGAAAAAAACATCAAATGAAATCAGACCTTTTAAATAAATTGAATATTTGTTATGGTTAAAACTGGAAACTAATAATAAAGAAAAGAAGTAAAAAAAAAGATTTCATTCGAAATGTCAAGTTGCAAGAATGGCAATACCAAGATTTAGGTGTTTATTGAACATTCATTTAGATCAACAGCTATCTCAATTCATACGCTTCTATTATGTTACTGTCAAAAGTATCAAATAAATATTACACGTACCATACATTAAAAAATTGATGTTTATCAGTAAGTTCTAGTTCGTTGTTGATCTAGGATGTTAACAGCTTCACAAGTTGAATAAGTGCGTCTTCAGTTATCATCATACTTTGAGTGGTCAGCTTTATTGGATCCTAAAAAAGGTATTCAGTTAGATGTGCATAATAGATAGAATATAAAAACATATAAAATACCAAACTGAGACAGATGTTGAAATGAATAATACTACAGATGACTACACTTAATTAAAAGTTATTGGTAACAATCATAACCCTAAGCAATGCTCAATCAACATAATATAGATAAAATATTCCTCTACAATTTCAAATGAATGTTAAGTAAAAACTAAATGTATACTGTAAAAAGATATGAATTAAAACATAATAACATTTGAGAAGAAGAAATAATTGTGATAAGTCATAAAAGATAGTGAGTCCACTAGTATCATGTGATAAATGTAAAATTTTAAATAAAGAAAAAACTATTAATACAATCATAATTTTCTTCTTTTTAATATAGTAGACATTATCACTGTACATAAAATATTCTGAATCCATATTGCTAATAACAATTAACAATTATTGAATTAAAACATACATAGGTTTGAAACATTTAACATTAAGTCTACGAAAAAAACATCAAATGAAATCAGACCTTTTGAATAAATTTAATATTTGTTATAGTTAAAACTGGAAACTAATAATAAAGAAAAGTAGTAAAAAAAAAAGATTTCATTCGAAATGTCAAGTTGCAAGAATGGCAATACCAAGATTTAGGTGTTTATTAAACATTTATTTAGATAATTTACAATCTCAAATGATACGTTTATATTCTTTTGTATCGAAAAGATATAATAACTATTATATGTTACATGCATATAAACATTGATGTTTATCAGTAAGTTCTCGTTCATTGTTGATCTAGGATGTTTACAGCTTCACAAGTTGTATAATTGCGTCTTCAGTTATCATCATACTTTGAGTGGTAAGCTTTATTGCTTCCTAAAAAAGGTATTCAGTTAGATGTGCATAATCGATAAATTATAAAATATTAAAAAATACCAAACTGAGACAGATGTTGAAATGAATAATACTACAGATGACTACACTTAATTAAAAGTTATTGGTAACAATCATAACCCTAAGCAATGCTCAATCAACATAATATAGATAAAATATTCCTCTACAATTTCAAATGAATTTTAAGTAAAAACTAAAATGTAAACTGCAAAAAGATATGAAGTAAAACATAATAACATTTGATAAGAAGAAATAATTGTGATAAGTCATAAAAGATAGTGAGTCCACTAGTATCATGTGATAAATGTAAAATTTTAAATAAAGAAAAAACTATTAAAATAATTATAAATTTCTTCTTTTTAATATAGTAGACATTATCGCTGTACATAAAATATTCTGAATCCATATTGCTAATAACAATTAACAATTATTGCATTAAAACATACATAGGTTTGAAACATTTAACATTAAGTCTACGAAAAATACATCAAATGAAATCAGACCTTTTGAATAAATTTAGTATTTGTTAAGGTTAAAACTGGAAACTAATTATAAAGAAAAGTAGTAAAAAAAAAAAAAGATTTCATTTGAAATGTCAAGTTGCAAGAATGGCAATACGAAGATTTAGGTGTTTATTGAACATTCATTTAGATCAACAGCTATCTCAATTCATACGCTTCTATTATGTTACTGTCAAAAATATCAAATAACTATTACACGTACCATACATTAAAAAATTGATGTTTATCAGTAAGTTCTCGTTCATTGTTGATCTAGGATGTTAACAGCTTCACAAGTTGAATAATTGCGTCTTCAGTTATCATCATACTTTGAGTGGTAAGCTTTATTGCTTTCTAAAAAAGGTATTCAGTTAGATGTGCATAATCGATAAATTATAAAATATTAAAAAAATACCAAACTGAGACAGATGTTGAAATGAATAATACTACAGATGACTACACTAAATTAAAAGTTATTGGTAACAATCAAAAACCTAAGCAATGCTCAATCAACATAATATAGATAAAATATTCCTCTACAATTTCAAATGAATGTTAAGTAAAAACTAAAATGTATACTGCAAAAAGATATGAAGTAAAACATAATAACATTTGAGAAGAAGAAATAATTGTGATAAGTCATAATAGATAGTGAGTCCACTAGTATCATGTGATAAATGTAAAATTTTAAATAAAGAAAAAAACTATTAATACAATCATAAATTTCTTCTTTTTAATATAGTAGACATTATCACTGTACATAAAATATTCTGAATCCATATTGCTAATAACAATTAACAATTATTGAATTAAAACATACATAGGTTTGAGACAATTAACATTAAGTCTAAGAAAAAAACATCAAATGAAATCAGACCTTTTGAATAAATTTAATATTTGTTATGGTTAAAACTGGAAACTAATAATAAAGAAAAGTAGTAAAAAAAAAAGGTTACATTCGAAATGTCAAGTTGCAAGAATAGCAATACGAAGATTTAAGTGTTTATTAAACATTTATTTAGATAATTTACAATCTCAAATGATACGTTTCTATTCTTTTGTATCGAAAAGATATAATTACTATTATATGTTACATGCATATAAACATTGATGTTTATCAGTAAGTTCTAGTTCATTGTTGATCTAGGATGTTAACAGCTTCATAAGTTGAATAAGTGCGTCTTCAGTTATCATCATACTTTGAGTGGTCAGCTTTATTGGATCCTAAAAAAGGTATTCAGTTAGATGTGCATAATAGATAGAATATAAAAACATATAAAATACCAAACTGAGACAGATGTTGAAATGAATAATACTACAGATGACTACACTAAATTAAAGGTTATTGGTAACAATCAAAAACCTAAGCAATGCTCAATCAACATAATATAGATAAAATATTCCTCTACAATTTCAAATGAATGTTAAGTAAAAACTAAAATGTATACTGCAAAAAGATATGAAGTAAAACATAATAACATTTGATAAGAAGAAATAATTGTGATAAGTCATAAAAGATAGTGAGTCCACCAGTATCATGTGATAAATGAAAAATTTTTAATAAAGAAAAAACTATTAATACAATCATAAATTTCTTCTATTTAATATAGTAGACATTATCACTGTACATAAAATATTCTGAATCCAAATTGCTTATAACAATTAACAATTATTGAATTAAAACATACATAGGTTTGAAACATTTAACATTAAGTCTAAGAAAAAAACATCAAATGAAATCAGACCTTTTGAATAAATTTAATATTTGTTATGGTTAAAACTGGAAACTAATAATAAAGAAAAGTAGTAAAAAAAAAAGGTTACATTCGAAATGTCAAGTTGCAAGAATGGCAATACGAAGATTTAAGTGTTTATTAAACATTTATTTAGATAATTTACAATCTCAAATGATACGTTTCTATTCTTTTGTATCGAAAAGATATAATTACTATTATATGTTACATGCATATAAACATTGATGTTTATCAGTAAGTTCTAGTTCATTGTTGATCTAGGATGTTAACAGCTTCATAAGTTGAATAAGTGCGTCTTCAGTTATCATCATACTTTGAGTGGTCAGCTTTATTGCTTCCTAAAAAAGGTATTCAGTTAGATGTGCATAATAGATAGAATATAAAAACATATAAAATACCAAACTGAGACAGATGTTGAAATGAATAATACTACAGATGACTACACTAAATTAAAAGTTATTGGTAACAATCAAAAACCTAAGCAATGCTCAATCAACATAATAAAGATAAAATATTCCTCTACAATTTCAAATGAATGTTAAGTAAAAACTAAAATGTAAACTGCAAAAAGATATGAAGTAAAACATAATAACATTTGATAAGAAGAAATAATTGTGATAAGTCATAAAAGATAGTGAGTCCACTAGTATCATGTGATAAATGTAAAATTTTAAATAAAGAAAAAACTATTAATACAATCATAAATTTCTTCTTTTTAATATAGTAGACATTATCACTGTACATAAAATATTCTGAATCCATATTGCTAATAACAATTAACAATTATTGATTTAAAACATACATAGGTTTGAGACATTTAACATTAAGTCTACGAAAAAAACATCAAATGAAATCAGACCTTTTGAATAAATTTAATATTTGTTATGGTTAAAACTGGAAACTAATAATAAAGAAAAGAAGTAAAAAAAAAAGATTTCATTTGAAATGTCAAGTTGCAAGAATGGCAATACCAAGATTTAGGTGTTTATTGAACATTCATTTAGATCAACAGCTATCTCAATTCATACGCTTCTATTATGTTACTGTCAAAAATATCAAATAATTATTACACGTACCATACATTAAAAAATTGATGTTTATCAGTAAGTTCTCGTTCATTGTTGATCTAGGATGTTAACAGCTTCACAAGTTGAATAAGTGCGTCTTCAGTTATCATCATACTTTGAGTGGTAAGCTTTATTGCTTCCTAAAAAAGGTATTCAGTTAGATGTGCATAATCGATAAATTATAAAATATTAAAAAATACCAAACTGAGACAGATGTTGAAATGAATAATACTAAAGATGACTACACTAAATTAAAAGTTATTGGTAACAATCCAAAACCTAAGCAATGCTCAATCAACATAATAAAGATAAAATATTCCTCTACAATTTCAAATGAATGTTAAGTAAAAACTAAAATGTAAACTGCAAAAAGATATGAAGTAAAACATAATAACATTTGATAAGAAGAAATAATTGTGATAAGTCATAAAAGATAGTGAGTCCACTAGTATCATGTGATAAATGTAAAATTTTAAATGAAGAAAAAACTATTAATACAATCATAAATTTCTTCTTTTTAATATAGTAGACATTATCACTGTACATAAAATATTCTGAATCCATATTGCTAATAACAATTAACAATTATTGAATTAAAACATACATAGGTTTGAAACATTTAACATTAAGTCTACGAAAAAAACATCAAATGAAATCAGACCTTTTGAATAAATTTAATATTTGTTAAGGTTAAAACTGGAAACTAATAATAAAGAAAAGTAGTAAAAAAAAAAAAAGATTTCATTCGAAATGTCAAGTTGCAAGAATGGCAATACGAAGATTTAGGTGTTTATTGAACATTCATTTAGATCAACAGCTATCTCAATTCATACGCTTCTATTATGTTACTGTCAAAAATATCAAATAATTATTACACGTACCATACATTAAAAAATTGATGTTTATCAGTAAGTTCTCGTTCATTGTTGATCTAGGATGTTAACAGCTTCACAAGTTGAATAATTGCGTCTTCAGTTATCATCATACTTTGAGTGGTAAGCTTTATTGCTTCCTAAAAAAGGTATTCAGTTAGCTGTGCATAATCGATAAATTATAAAATATTAAAAAATACCAAACTGAGACAGATGTTGAAATGAATAATACTACAGATGACTACACTAAATTAATAGTTATTGGTAACAATCACAAACCTAAGCAATGCTCAATCAACATAATATAGATAAAATATTCCTCTACAAATTTCAAAAGAATGTTAAGTAAAAACTAGAACGTAAACTGCAAAAAGATATGAAGTAAAACATAATAACATTTGATAAGAAGAAATAATTGTGATAAGTCATAAAAGATAGTGAGTCCACTAGTATCATTTGATAAATGTAAAATTTTAAATAAAGAAAAAACTATTAATACAATCATAAATTTCTTCTTTTTAATATAGTAGACATTATCACTGTACATAAAATATTCTGAATCCATATTGGTAATAACAATTAACAATTATTGAATTAAAACATACATAGGTTTGAAACATTTAACATTAAGTCTACGAAAAAAACATCAAATGAAATCAGACCTTTTAAATAAATTTAATATTTGTTATGGTTAAAACTGGAAACTAATAATAAAGAAAAGTAGTAAAAAAAAAAGATTTCATTCGAAATGTCAAGTTGCAAGAATGGCAATACCAAGATTTAGGTGTTTATTGAACATTCATTTAGATCAACAGCTATCTCAATTCATAAGCTTCTATTATGTTACTGTCAAAAGTATCAAATAAATATTACACGTACCATACATTAAAAAATTGATGTTTATCAGTAAGTTCTAGTTCATTGTTGATCTAGGTTGTTAACAGCTTAACAAGTTGAATAAGTGCGTCTTCAGTTATCATCATACTTTGAGTGGTCAGCTTTATTGCTTCCTAAAAAAGGTATTCAGTTAGATGTGCATAATAGATAGAATATAAAAACATATAAAATACCAAACTGAGACAGATGTTGAAATGAATAATACTACAGATGACTACACTAAATTAATAGTTATTGGTAACAATCAAAAACCTAAGCAATGCTCAATCAACATAATATAGATAAAATATTCCTCTACAAATTTCAAAAGAATGTTAAGTAAAAACTAGAACGTAAACTGCAAAAAGATATGAAGTACAACATAATAAAATTTGAGAAGAAGAAATAATTGTGATAAGTCATAAAAGATAGTGAGTCCACTAGTATCATGTGATAAATGTAAAATTTTAAATAAAGAAAAAACTATTAATACAATCATAAATTTCTTCTTTTTAATATAGTAGACATTATCACTGTACATAAAATATTCTGAATCCATATTGGTAATAACAATTAACAATTATTGAATTAAAACATACATAGGTTTGAAACATTTAACATTAAGTCTACGAAAAAAACATCAAATGAAATCAGACCTTTTAAATAAATTTAATATTTGTTATGGTTAAAACTGGAAACTAATAATAAAGAAAAGAAGTAAAAAAAAAAGATTTCATTCGAAATGTCAAGTTGCAAGAATGGCAATACCAAGATTTAGGTGTTTATTGAACATTCATTTAGATCAACAGCTATCTCAATTCATACGCTTCTATTATGTTACTGTCAAAAGTATCAAATAAATATTACACGTACCATACATTAAAAAATTGATGTTTATCAGTAAGTTCTAGTTCATTGTTGATCTAGGATGTTAACAGCTTTACAAGTTGAATAAGTGCGTCTTCAGTTATCATCATACTTTGAGTGGTAAGCTTTATTGCTTCCTAAAAAAGGTATTCAGTTAGATGTGCATAATAGATAGAATATAAAATTATATAAAATACCAAACTGAGACAGATGTTGAAATGAATAATACTACAGATGACTACAATTAATTAAAAGTTATTGGTAACAATCATAACCCTAAGCAATGCTCAATCAACATAATATAGATAAAATATTCCTCTACAATTTCAAATGAATGTTAAGTAAAAACTAAATGTATACTGCAAAAACATATGAAGTAAAACATAATAACATTTGAGAAGAAGAAATAATTGTGATAAGGCATAAAAGAAAGTGAGTCCACTAGTATCATGTGATAAATGTAAAATTTTAAATAAAGAAAAAACTATTAATACAATCATTAATTTCATCTTTTTAATATAATAGACATTATCACTGTACATAAAATATTCTGAATCCATATTGGTAATAACAATTAACAATTATTGAATTAAAACATACATAGGTTTGAAACATTTAAAATTAAGTCTACGAAAAAAACATCAAATGAAATCAGACCATTTCAATAAATTTAATATTTTTTATGGTTAAAACTGGAAACTAATAATAAAGAAAAGTAGTAAAAAAAAAAGATTTCATTCGAAATGTCAAGTTGCAAGAATGGCAATACGAAGATTTAGATGTTTATTAAACATTTATTTAGATAATTTACAATCTCAAATGATACGTTTCTATTCTTTTGTATCGAAAAGATATAATAACTATTATATGTTACATGCATATAAACATTGATGTTTATCAGTAAGTTCTCGTTCATTGTTGATCTAGGATGTTTACAGCTTCACAAGTTGTATAATTGCGTCTTCAGTTATCATCATACTTTGAGTGGTAAGCTTTATTGCTTCCTAAAAAAGGTATTCAGTTAGATGTGCATAATCGATAAATTATAAAATATTAAAAAATACCAAACTGAGACAGATGTTGAAATGAATAATACTACAGATGACTACACTTAATTAAAAGTTATTGGTAACAATCATAACCCTAAGCAATGCTCAATCAACATAATATAGATAAAATATTCCTCTACAATTTCAAATGAATGTTAAGTAAAAACTAAAATGTATACTGCAAAAAGATATGAAGTAAAACATAATAACATTTGATAAGAAGAAATAATTGTGATAAGTCATAAAAGATAGTGAGTCCACCAGTATCATGTGATAAATGAAAAATTTTTAATAAAGAAAAAACTATTAATACAATCATAAATTTCTTCTATTTAATATAGTAGACATTATCACTGTACATAAAATATTCTGAATCCAAATTGCTTATAACAATTAACAATTATTGAATTAAAACATACATAGGTTTGAAACATTTAACATTAAGTCTAAGAAAAAAACATCAAATGAAATCAGACCTTTTGAATAAATTTAATATTTGTTATGGTTAAAACTGGAAACTAATAATAAAGAAAAGTAGTAAAAAAAAAAGGTTACATTCGAAATGTCAAGTTGCAAGAATGGCAATACGAAGATTTAAGTGTTTATTAAACATTTATTTAGATAATTTACAATCTCAAATGATACGTTTCTATTCTTTTGTATCGAAAAGATATAATTACTATTATATGTTACATGCATATAAACATTGATGTTTATCAGTAAGTTCTAGTTCATTGTTGATCTAGGATGTTAACAGCTTCATAAGTTGAATAAGTGCGTCTTCAGTTATCATCATACTTTGAGTGGTCAGCTTTATTGCTTCCTAAAAAAGGTATTCAGTTAGATGTGCATAATAGATAGAATATAAAAACATATAAAATACCAAACTGAGACAGATGTTGAAATGAATAATACTACAGATGACTACACTAAATTAAAAGTTATTGGTAACAATCAAAAACCTAAGCAATGCTCAATCAACATAATAAAGATAAAATATTCCTCTACAATTTCAAATGAATGTTAAGTAAAAACTAAAATGTAAACTGCAAAAAGATATGAAGTAAAACATAATAACATTTGATAAGAAGAAATAATTGTGATAAGTCATAAAAGATAGTGAGTCCACTAGTATCATGTGATAAATGTAAAATTTTAAATAAAGAAAAAACTATTAATACAATCATAAATTTCTTCTTTTTAATATAGTAGACATTATCACTGTACATAAAATATTCTGAATCCATATTGCTAATAACAATTAACAATTATTGATTTAAAACATACATAGGTTTGAGACATTTAACATTAAGTCTACGAAAAAAACATCAAATGAAATCAGACCTTTTGAATAAATTTAATATTTGTTATGGTTAAAACTGGAAACTAATAATAAAGAAAAGAAGTAAAAAAAAAAGATTTCATTTGAAATGTCAAGTTGCAAGAATGGCAATACCAAGATTTAGGTGTTTATTGAACATTCATTTAGATCAACAGCTATCTCAATTCATACGCTTCTATTATGTTACTGTCAAAAATATCAAATAATTATTACACGTACCATACATTAAAAAATTGATGTTTATCAGTAAGTTCTCGTTCATTGTTGATCTAGGATGTTAACAGCTTCACAAGTTGAATAAGTGCGTCTTCAGTTATCATCATACTTTGAGTGGTAAGCTTTATTGCTTCCTAAAAAAGGTATTCAGTTAGATGTGCATAATCGATAAATTATAAAATATTAAAAAATACCAAACTGAGACAGATGTTGAAATGAATAATACTAAAGATGACTACACTAAATTAAAAGTTATTGGTAACAATCCAAAACCTAAGCAATGCTCAATCAACATAATAAAGATAAAATATTCCTCTACAATTTCAAATGAATGTTAAGTAAAAACTAAAATGTAAACTGCAAAAAGATATGAAGTAAAACATAATAACATTTGATAAGAAGAAATAATTGTGATAAGTCATAAAAGATAGTGAGTCCACTAGTATCATGTGATAAATGTAAAATTTTAAATGAAGAAAAAACTATTAATACAATCATAAATTTCTTCTTTTTAATATAGTAGACATTATCACTGTACATAAAATATTCTGAATCCATATTGCTAATAACAATTAACAATTATTGAATTAAAACATACATAGGTTTGAAACATTTAACATTAAGTCTACGAAAAAAACATCAAATGAAATCAGACCTTTTGAATAAATTTAATATTTGTTAAGGTTAAAACTGGAAACTAATAATAAAGAAAAGTAGTAAAAAAAAAAAAAGATTTCATTCGAAATGTCAAGTTGCAAGAATGGCAATACGAAGATTTAGGTGTTTATTGAACATTCATTTAGATCAACAGCTATCTCAATTCATACGCTTCTATTATGTTACTGTCAAAAATATCAAATAATTATTACACGTACCATACATTAAAAAATTGATGTTTATCAGTAAGTTCTCGTTCATTGTTGATCTAGGATGTTAACAGCTTCACAAGTTGAATAATTGCGTCTTCAGTTATCATCATACTTTGAGTGGTAAGCTTTATTGCTTCCTAAAAAAGGTATTCAGTTAGATGTGCATAATCGATAAATTATAAAATATTAAAAAATACCAAACTGAGACAGATGTTGAAATGAATAATACTACAGATGACTACACTAAATTAAAAGTTATTGGTAACAATCCAAAACCTAAGCAATGCTCAATCAACATAATAAAGATAAAATATTCCTCTACAATTTCAAATGAATGTTAAGTAAAAACTAAAATGTAAACTGCAAAAAGATATGAAGTAAAACATAATAACATTTGATAAGAAGAAATAATTGTGATAAGTCATAAAAGATAATGAGTCCACCAGTATCATGTGATAAATGAAAAATTTTTAATAAAGAAAAAACTATTAATACAATCATAAATTTCTTCTATTTAATATAGTAGACATCATCACTGTACATAAAATATTCTGAATCCATATTGCTTATAACAATTAACAATTATTGAATTAAAACATACATAGGTTTGAAACATTTAACATTAAGTCTAAGAAAAAAACATCAAATGAAATCAGACCTTTTGAATAAATTTAATATTTGTTATGGTTAAAACTGGAAACTAATAAAAAGAAAAGTAGTAAAAAAAAAAAGATTTCATTCGAAATGTCAAGTTGCTAGAATGGCAATACCAAGATTTAGGTGTTTATTGAACATTCATTTAGATCAACAGCTATCTCAATTCATACGCTTCTATTATGTTACTGCCAAAAATATCAAATAACCATTACACGTACCATACATTAAAAAATTGATGTTTATCAGTAAGTTCTTGTTCATTGTTGATCTAGGATGTTAACAGCTTCACAAGTTGAATAAGTGCGTCTTCAGTTATCATCATACTTTGAGTGGTCAGCTTTATTGGATCCTAAAAAAGGTATTCAGTTAGATGTGCATAATAGACAGAATATAAAAACATATAAAATACTAAACTGAGACAGAAGTTGAAATGAATAATACTACAGATGACTACACTAAATTAAAGGTTATTGGTAACAATCCAAAACCTAAGCAATGCTCAATCAACATAATAAAGATAAAATATTCCTCTACAATTTCAAATGAATGTTAAGTAAAAACTAAAATGTAAACTGCAAAAAGATATGAAGTAAAACATAATAACATTTGATAAGAAGAAATAATTGTGATAAGTCATAAAAGATAGTGAGTCCACTAGTATCATGTGATAAATGTAAAATTTTAAATAAAGAAAAAACTATTAATACAATCATAAATTTCTTCTTTTTAATATAGTAGACATTATCACTGTACATAAAATATTCTGAATCCATATTGCTAATAACAATTAACAATTATTGATTTAAAACATACATAGGTTTGAGACATTTAACATTAAGTCTACGAAAAAAACATCAAATGAAATCAGACCTTTTGAATAAATTTAATATTTGTTATGGTTAAAACTGGAAACTAATAATAAAGAAAAGTAGTAAAAAAAAAAAAAGATTTCATTCGAAATGTCAAGTTGCAAGAATGGCAATACGAAGATTTAGGTGTTTATTGAACATTCATTTAGATCAACAGCTATCTCAATTCATACGCTTCTATTATGTAACTGTCAATAATATATAATAACTATTACTTGTAACATGCATTAAAACATTGATGTTTATCAGTAAGCTCTCGTTCATTGTTGATCTAGGATGTTAACAGCTTCACAAGTTGAATAATTGCGTCTTCAGTTTTCATCATACTTTGAGTGGTCAGCTTTATTGGATCCTAAAAAAGGTATTCAGTTAGATGTGCATAATAGACAGAATATAAAAACATATAAAATACTAAACTGAGACAGAAGTTGAAATGAATAATACTACAGATGACTACACTAAATTAAAGGTTATTGGTAACAATCCAAAACCTAAGCAATGCTCAATCAACATAATAAAGATAAAATATTCCTCTACAATTTCAAATGAATGTTAAGTAAAAACTAAAATGTAAACTGCAAAAAGATATGAAGTAAAACATAATAACATTTGATAAGAAGAAATAATTGTGATAAGTCATAAAAGATAGTGAGTCCACTAGTATCATGTGATAAATGTAAAATTTTAAATAAAGAAAAAACTATTAATACAATCATAAATTTCTTCTTTTTAATATAGTAGACATTATCACTGTACATAAAATATTCTGAATCCATATTGCTAATAACAATTAACAATTATTGATTTAAAACATACATAGGTTTGAGACATTTAACATTAAGTCTACGAAAAAAACATCAAATGAAATCAGACCTTTTGAATAAATTTAATATTTGTTATGGTTAAAACTGGAAACTAATAATAAAGAAAAGTAGTAAAAAAAAAAAAAGATTTCATTCGAAATGTCAAGTTGCAAGAATGGCAATACGAAGATTTAGGTGTTTATTGAACATTCATTTAGATCAACAGCTATCTCAATTCATACGCTTCTATTATGTAACTGTCAATAATATATAATAACTATTACTTGTAACATGCATTAAAACATTGATGTTTATCAGTAAGCTCTCGTTCATTGTTGATCTAGGATGTTAACAGCTTCACAAGTTGAATAATTGCGTCTTCAGTTTTCATCATACTTTGAGTGGTCAGCTTTATTGCTTCCTAAAAAAGGTATTCAGTTAGATGTGCATAATAGATAGAATATAAAAACATATAAAATACCAAACTGAGACAGATGTTGAAATGAATATTACTACAGATGACTACACTAAATTAAAAGTAATTGGTAACAATCAAAAACCTAAGCAATGATCAATCAACATAATAAAGATAAAATATTCCTCTACAATTTCAAATGAATGTTAAGTAAAAACTAGAATATAAATTGCAAAAAGATATGAAGTAAAACATAATAACATTTGATAAGAAGAAATAATTGTGATAAGTCATAAAAGATAGTGAGTCCACTAGGATCATGTGATAAATGTAAAATTTTAAATAAAGAAAAAACTATTAATACAATCATAAATTTCTTCTATTTAATATAGTAGACATTATCAGTGTACATAAAATATTCTGAATCCATATTGCTAATAACAATTAACAATTATTGAATTAAAACATACATAGGTTTGAAACATTTAACATTAAGTCTACGAAAAAAACATCAAATGAAATCAGACCTTTTGAATAAATTTAATATTTGTTATGGTTAAAACTGGAAACTAATAATAAAGAAAAGTAGTAAAAAAAAAAAAGATTTCATTCGAAAAGTCAAGTTGCAAGAATGGCAATACCAAGATTTAGGTGTTTATTGAACATTCATTTAGATCAACAGCTATCTCAATTCATACGCTTCTATTATGTAACTGTCAATAATATATAATAACTATTACTTGTAACATGCATTAAAACATTGATGTTTATCAGTAAGCTCTCGTTCATTGTTGATCTAGGATGTTAACAGCTTCACAAGTTGAATAATTGCGTCTCCAGTTTTCATCATACTTTGAGTGGTCAGCTTTATTGCTTCCTAAAAAAGGTATTCAGTTAGATGTGCATAATAGATAGAATATAAAAACATATAAAATACCAAACTGAGACAGATGTTGAAATGAATATTACTACAGATGACTACACTAAATTAAAAGTTATTGGTAACAATCCAAAACCTAAGCAATGCTCAATCAACATAATAAAGATAAAATATTCCTCTACAATTTCAAATGAATGTTAAGTAAAAACTAAAATGTAAACTGCAAAAAGATATGAAGTAAAACATAATAACATTTGATAAGAAGAAATAATTGTCATAAGTCATAAAAGATAGTGAGTCCACTAGTATCATGTGATAAATGTAAAATTTTAAATAAAGAAAAAACTATTAATACAATCATAAATTTCTTCTATTTAATATAGTAGACATTATCAGTGTACATAAAATATTCTGAATCCATATTGCTAATAACAATTAACAATTATTGAATTAAAACATACATAGGTTTGAAACATTTAACATTAAGTCTACGAAAAAAACATCAAATGAAATCAGACCTTTTGAATAAATTTAATATTTGTTATGGTTAAAACTGGAAACTAATAATAAAGAAAAGTAGTAAAAAAAAAATAGATTTCATTCGAAAAGTCAAGTTGCAAGAATGGCAATACCAAGATTTAGGTGTTTATTGAACATTCATTTAGATCAACAGCTATCTCAATTCATACGCTTCTATTATGTAACTGTCAATAATATATAATAACTATTACTTGTAACATGCATTAAAACATTGATGTTTATCAGTAAGCTCTCGTTCATTGTTGATCTAGGATGTTAACAGCTTCACAAGTTGAATAATTGCGTCTTCAGTTTTCATCATACTTTGAGTGGTCAGCTTTATTGCTTCCTAAAAAAGGTATTCAGTTAGATGTGCATAATAGATAGAATATAAAAACATATAAAACACCAAACTGAGACAGATGTTGAAATGAATATTACTACAGATGACTACACTAAATTAAAAGTAATTGGTAACAATCAAAAACCTAAGCAATGATCAATCAACATAATAAAGATAAAATATTCCTCTACAATTTCAAATGAATGTTAAGTAAAAACTAGAATATAAATTGCAAAAAGATATGAAGTAAAACATAATAACATTTGATAAGAAGAAATAATTGTGATAAGTCATAAAAGATAGTGAGTCCACTAGGATCATGTGATAAATGTAAAATTTTAAATAAAGAAAAAACTATTAATACAATCATAAATTTCTTCTATTTAATATAGTAGACATTATCAGTGTACATAAAATATTCTGAATCCATATTGCTAATAACAATTAACAATTATTGAATTAAAACATACATAGGTTTGAAACATTTAACATTAAGTCTACGAAAAAAACATCAAATGAAATCAGACCTTTTGAATAAATTTAATATTTGTTATGGTTAAAACTGGAAACTAATAATAAAGAAAAGTAGTAAAAAAAAAAAAGATTTCATTCGAAAAGTCAAGTTGCAAGAATGGCAATACCAAGATTTAGGTGTTTATTGAACATTCATTTAGATCAACAGCTATCTCAATTCATACGCTTCTATTATGTAACTGTCAATAATATATAATAACTATTACTTGTAACATGCATTAAAACATTGATGTTTATCAGTAAGCTCTCGTTCATTGTTGATCTAGGATGTTAACAGCTTCACAAGTTGAATAATTGCGTCTTCAGTTTTCATCATACTTTGAGTGGTCAGCTTTATTGCTTCCTAAAAAAGGTATTCAGTTAGATGTGCATAATAGATAGAATATAAAAACATATAAAATACCAAACTGAGACAGATGTTGAAATGAATATTACTACAGATGACTACACTAAATTAAAAGTTATTGGTAACAATCCAAAACCTAAGCAATGCTCAATCAACATAATAAAGATAAAATATTCCTCTACAATTTCAAATGAATGTTAAGTAAAAACTAAAATGTAAACTGCAAAAAGATATGAAGTAAAACATAATAACATTTGATAAGAAGAAATAATTGTCATAAGTCATAAAAGATAGTGAGTCTTCCACTATCATGTGATAAATGTAAAATTTTAAATAAAGAAAAAACTATTAATGCAATCATAAATTTCTTCTTTTTAATATAGTAGACATTATCACTGTACATAAAATATTCTGAATCCATATTGCTAATAACAACTAACAATTATTGAATTAAAACATACATAGGTTTGAAACATTTAACATTAAGTCTACGAAAAAAACATCAAATGAAATCAGACCTTTTGAATAAATTTAATATTTGTTATGGTTAAAACTGGAAACTAATAATAAAGAAAAGTAGTAAAAAAAAAATAGATTTCATTCGAAAAGTCAAGTTGCAAGAATGGCAATACCAAGATTTAGGTGTTTATTGAACATTCATTTAGATCAACAGCTATCTCAATTCATACGCTTCTATTATGTAACTGTCAATAATATATAATAACTATTACTTGTAACATGCATTAAAACATTGATGTTTATCAGTAAGCTCTCGTTCATTGTTGATCTAGGATGTTAACAGCTTCACAAGTTGAATAAGTGCGTCTTCAGTTATCATCATACTTTGGGTGGTCAGCTTTATTGCTTCCTAAAAAAGGTATTCAGTTAGATGTGCATAATAGATAGAATATAAAAACATATAAAATACCAAACTGAGACAGATGTTGAAATGAATATTACTACAGATGACTACACTAAATTAAAAGTAATTGGTAACAATCAAAAACCTAAGCAATGATCAATAAACATAATTAAGATAAAATATTCCTCTACAATTTCAAATGAATGTTAAGTAAAAACTAGAATATAAATTGCAAAAAGATATGAAGTAAAACATAATAACATTTGATAAGAAGAAATAATTGTGATAAGTCATAAAAGATAGTGAGTCCACTAGGATCATGTGATCAATGTAAAATTTTAAATAAAGAAAAAACTATTAATACAATCATAAATTTCTTCTATTTAATATAGTAGACATTATCAGTGTACATAAAATATTCTGAATCCATATTGCTAATAACAACTAACAATTTTTGAATTAAAACATACATAGGTTTGAAACATTTAACATTAAGTCTACGAAAAAAACATCAAATGAAATCAGACCTTTTGAATAAATTTAATATTTGTTATGGTTAAAACTGGAAACTAATAATAAAGAAAAGTAGTAAAAAAAAAATAGATTTCATTCGAAAAGTCAAGTTGCAAGAATGGCAATACCAAGATTTAGGTGTTTATTGAACATTCATTTAGATCAACAGCTATCTCAATTCATACGCTTCTATTATGTAACTGTCAATAATATATAATAACTATTACTTGTAACATGCATTAAAACATTGATGTTTATCAGTAAGCTCTCGTTCATTGTTGATCTAGGATGTTAACAGCTTCACAAGTTGAATAATTGCGTCTTCAGTTTTCATCATACTTTGAGTGGTCAGCTTTATTGCTTCCTAAAAAAGGTATTCAGTTAGATGTGCATAATAGATAGAATATAAAAACATATAAAATACCAAACTGAGACAGATGTTGAAATGAATATTACTACAGATGACTACACTAAATTAAAAGTAATTGGTAACAATCAAAAACCTAAGCAATGATCAATCAACATAATAAAGATAAAATATTCCTCTACAATTTCAAATGAATGTTAAGTAAAAACTAGAATATAAATTGCAAAAAGATATGAAGTAAAACATAATAACATTTGATAAGAAGAAATAATTGTGATAAGTCATAAAAGATAGTGAGTCCACTAGGATCATGTGATAAATGTAAAATTTTAAATAAAGAAAAAACTATTAATACAATCATAAATTTCTTCTATTTAATATAGTAGACATTATCAGTGTACATAAAATATTCTGAATCCATATTGCTAATAACAATTAACAATTATTGAATTAAAACATACATAGGTTTGAAACATTTAACATTAAGTCTACGAAAAAAACATCAAATGAAATCAGACCTTTTGAATAAATTTAATATTTGTTATGGTTAAAACTGGAAACTAATAATAAAGAAAAGTAGTAAAAAAAAAAAAGATTTCATTCGAAAAGTCAAGTTGCAAGAATGGCAATACCAAGATTTAGGTGTTTATTGAACATTCATTTAGATCAACAGCTATCTCAATTCATACGCTTCTATTATGTAACTGTCAATAATATATAATAACTATTACTTGTAACATGCATTAAAACATTGATGTTTATCAGTAAGCTCTCGTTCATTGTTGATCTAGGATGTTAACAGCTTCACAAGTTGAATAATTGCGTCTTCAGTTTTCATCATACTTTGAGTGGTCAGCTTTATGGCTTCCTAAAAAAGGTATTCAGTTAGATGTGCATAATAGATAGAATATAAAAACATATAAAATACCAAACTGAGACAGATGTTGAAATGAATATTACTACAGATGACTACACTAAATTAAAAGTTATTGGTAACAATCCAAAACCTAAGCAATGCTCAATCAACATAATAAAGATAAAATATTCCTCTACAATTTCAAATGAATGTTAAGTAAAAACTAAAATGTAAACTGCAAAAAGATATGAAGTAAAACATAATAACATTTGATAAGAAGAAATAATTGTCATAAGTCATAAAAGATAGTGAGTCCACTAGTATCATGTGATAAATGTAAAATTTTAAATAAAGAAAAAACTATTAATACAATCATAAATTTCTTCTATTTAATATAGTAGACATTATCAGTGTACATAAAATATTCTGAATCCATATTGCTAATAACAATTAACAATTATTGAATTAAAACATACATAGGTTTGAAACATTTAACATTAAGTCTACGAAAAAAACATCAAATGAAATCAGACCTTTTGAATAAATTTAATATTTGTTATGGTTAAAACTGGAAACTAATAATAAAGAAAAGTAGTAAAAAAAAAATAGATTTCATTCGAAAAGTCAAGTTGCAAGAATGGCAATACCAAGATTTAGGTGTTTATTGAACATTCATTTAGATCAACAGCTATCTCAATTCATACGCTTCTATTATGTAACTGTCAATAATATATAATAACTATTACTTGTAACATGCATTAAAACATTGATGTTTATCAGTAAGCTCTCGTTCATTGTTGATCTAGGATGTTAACAGCTTCACAAGTTGAATAATTGCGTCTTCAGTTTTCATCATACTTTGAGTGGTCAGCTTTATTGCTTCCTAAAAAAGGTATTCAGTTAGATGTGCATAATAGATAGAATATAAAAACATATAAAATACCAAACTGAGACAGATGTTGAAATGAATATTACTACAGATGACTACACTAAATTAAAAGTAATTGGTAACAATCAAAAACCTAAGCAATGATCAATCAACATAATAAAGATAAAATATTCCTCTACAATTTCAAATGAATGTTAAGTAAAAACTAGAATATAAATTGCAAAAAGATATGAAGTAAAACATAATAACATTTGATAAGAAGAAATAATTGTGATAAGTCATAAAAGATAGTGAGTCCACTAGGATCATGTGATAAATGTAAAATTTTAAATAAAGAAAAAACTATTAATACAATCATAAATTTCTTCTATTTAATATAGTAGACATTATCAGTGTACATAAAATATTCTGAATCCATATTGCTAATAACAATTAACAATTATTGAATTAAAACATACATAGGTTTGAAACATTTAACATTAAGTCTACGAAAAAAACATCAAATGAAATCAGACCTTTTGAATAAATTTAATATTTGTTATGGTTAAAACTGGAAACTAATAATAAAGAAAAGTAGTAAAAAAAAAAAAGATTTCATTCGAAAAGTCAAGTTGCAAGAATGGCAATACCAAGATTTAGGTGTTTATTGAACATTCATTTAGATCAAGAGCTATCTCAATTCATACGCTTCTATTATGTAACTGTCAATAATATATAATAACTATTACTTGTAACATGCATTAAAACATTGATGTTTATCAGTAAGCTCTCTTTCATTGTTGATCTAGGATGTTAACAGCTTCACAAGTTGAATAATTGCGTCTTCAGTTTTCATCATACTTTGAGTGGTCAGCTTTATTGCTTCCTAAAAAAGGTATTCAGTTAGATGTGCATAATAGATAGAATATAAAAACATATAAAATACCAAACTGAGACAGATGTTGAAATGAATATTACTACAGATGACTACACTAAATTAAAAGTTATTGGTAACAATCCAAAACCTAAGCAATGCTCAATCAACATAATAAAGATAAAATATTCCTCTACAATTTCAAATGAATGTTAAGTAAAAACTAAAATGTAAACTGCAAAAAGATATGAAGTAAAACATAATAACATTTGATAAGAAGAAATAATTGTCATAAGTCATAAAAGATAGTGAGTCCACTAGTATCATGTGATAAATGTAAAATTTTAAATAAAGAAAAAACTATTAATACAATCATAAATTTCTTCTATTTAATATAGTAGACATTATCAGTGTACATAAAATATTCTGAATCCATATTGCTAATAACAATTAACAATTATTGAATTAAAACATACATAGGTTTGAAACATTTAACATTAAGTCTACGAAAAAAACATCAAATGAAATCAGACCTTTTGAATAAATTTAATATTTGTTATGGTTAAAACTGGAAACTAATAATAAAGAAAAGTAGTAAAAAAAAAATAGATTTCATTCGAAAAGTCAAGTTGCAAGAATGGCAATACCAAGATTTAGGTGTTTATTGAACATTCATTTAGATCAACAGCTATCTCAATTCATACGCTTCTATTATGTAACTGTCAATAATATATAATAACTATTACTTGTAACATGCATTAAAACATTGATGTTTATCAGTAAGCTCTCGTTCATTGTTGATCTAGGATGTTAACAGCTTCACAAGTTGAATAATTGCGTCTTCAGTTTTCATCATACTTTGAGTGGTCAGCTTTATTGCTTCCTAAAAAAGGTATTCAGTTAGATGTGCATAATAGATAGAATATAAAAACATATAAAATACCAAACTGAGACAGATGTTGAAATGAATATTACTACAGATGACTACACTAAATTAAAAGTAATTGGTAACAATCAAAAACCTAAGCAATGATCAATCAACATAATAAAGATAAAATATTCCTCTACAATTTCAAATGAATGTTAAGTAAAAACTAGAATATAAATTGCAAAAAGATATGAAGTAAAACATAATAACATTTGATAAGAAGAAATAATTGTGATAAGTCATAAAAGATAGTGAGTCTTCCACTATCATGTGATAAATGTAAAATTTTAAATAAAGAAAAAACTATTAATACAATCATAAATTTCTTCTTTTTAATATAGTAGACATTATCACTGTACATAAAATATTCTGAATCCATATTGCTAATAACAACTAACAATTTTTGAATTAAAACATTCATAGATTTGAAACATTTAACATTAAGTCTACGAAAAAAACATCAAATGAAATCAGACCTTTTGAATAAATTTAATATTTTTATGGTTAAAACTGGAAACTAAAAATAAAGAAAAGTAGTAAAAAAAAAAAAGATTTCATTCGAAAAGTCAAGTTGCAAGAATGGCAATACCAAGATTTAGGTGTTTATTGAACATTCATTTAGATCAACAGCTATCTCAATTCATACGCTTCTATTATGTAACTGTCAATAATATATAATAACTATTACTTGTAACATGCATTAAAACATTGATGTTTATCAGTAAGCTCTCGTTCATTGTTGATCTAGGATGTTAACAGCTTCACAAGTTGAATAAGTGCGTCTTCAGTTATCATCATACTTTGGGTGGTCAGCTTTATTGCTTCCTAAAAAAGGTATTCAGTTAGATGTGCATAATAGATAGAATATAAAAACATATAAAATACCAAACTGAGACAGATGTTGAAATGAATATTACTACAGATGACTACACTAAATTAAAAGTAATTGGTAACAATCAAAAACCTAAGCAATGATCAATAAACATAATTAAGATAAAATATTCCTCTACAATTTCAAATGAATGTTAAGTAAAAACTAGAATATAAATTGCAAAAAGATATGAAGTAAAACATAATAACATTTGATAAGAAGAAATAATTGTGATAAGTCATAAAAGATAGTGAGTCCACTAGGATCATGTGATCAATGTAAAATTTTAAATAAAGAAAAAACTATTAATACAATCATAAATTTCTTCTATTTAATATAGTAGACATTATCAGTGTACATAAAATATTCTGAATCCATATTGCTAATAACAATTAACAATTATTGAATTAAAACATACATAGGTTTGAAACATTTAACATTAAGTCTACGAAAAAAACATCAAATGAAATCAGACCTTTTGAATAAATTTAATATTTGTTATGGTTAAAACTGGAAACTAATAATAAAGAAAAGTAGTAAAAAAAAAAAAGATTTCAGTCAAAATGTCAAGTTGCAAGAATGGCAATACCAAGATTTAGGTGTTTATTGAACATTCATTTAGATCAACAGCTATCTCAATTCAAACGCTTCTATTATGTTACTGTCAAAAATATCAAATAACTATTACACGTAGCATACATTAAAAAATTGATGTTAATCAGTCTCTCGTTCATTGTTGATCTAGGATGTTAACAGCTGCACAAGTTGAATAAGTGCGTCTTCAGTTATCATCATACATTGAGTGTTTAGCTTTATTGCTTCCTAAAAAAGGTATTCAGTTAGATGTGCATAATAGATAGAATATAAAAACATATAAAATACCAAACTGAGACAGATGTTGAAATGAATATTACTACAGATGACTACACTAAATTAAAAGTAATTGGTAACAATCAAAAACCTAAGCAATGATCAATAAACATAATTAACATAAAATATTCCTCTACAATTTCAAATGAATGTTAAGTAAAAACTAGAATATAAATTGCAAAAAGATATGAAGTAAAACATAATAACATTTGATAAGAAGAAATAATTGTGATAAGTCATAAAAGATAGTGAGTCCACTAGGATCATGTGATAAATGTAAAATTTTAAATAAAGAAAAAACTATTAATACAATCATAAATTTCTTCTATTTAATATAGTAGACATTATCAGTGTACATAAAATATTCTGAATCCATATTGCTAATAACAATTAACAATTATTGAATTAAAACATACATAGGTTTGAAACATTTAACATTAAGTCTACGAAAAAAACATCAAATGAAATCAGACCTTTTGAATAAATTTAATATTTGTTATGGTTAAAACTGGAAACTAATAATAAAGAAAAGTAGTAAAAAAAAAAAAGATTTCAGTCAAAATGTCAAGTTGCAAGAATGGCAATACCAAGATTTAGGTGTTTATTGAACATTCATTTAGATCAACAGCTATCTCAATTCAAACGCTTCTATTATGTTACTGTCAAAAATATCAAATAACTATTACACGTAGCATACATTAAAAAATTGATGTTAATCAGTCTCTCGTTCATTGTTGATCTAGGATGTTAACAGCTGCACAAGTTGAATAAGTGCGTCTTCAGTTATCATCATACATTGAGTGTTTAGCTTTATTGCTTCCTAAAAAAGGTATTCAGTTAGATGTGCATAATAGATAGAATATAAAAACATATAAAATACCAAACTGAGACAGATGTTGAAATGAATATTACTACAGATGACTACACTAAATTAAAAGTAATTGGTAACAATCAAAAACCTAAGCAATGATCAATAAACATAATTAACATAAAATATTCCTCTACAATTTCAAATGAATGTTAAGTAAAAACTAGAATATAAATTGCAAAAAGATATGAAGTAAAACATAACAACATTTGATAAGAAGAAATAATTGTGATAAGTCATAAAAGATAGTGAGTCCACTAGGATCATGTGATAAATGTAAAATTTTAAATAAAGAAAAAACTATTAATACAATCATAAATTTCTTCTATTTAATATAGTAGACATTATCAGTGTACATAAAATATTCTGAATCCATATTGCTAATAACAATTAACAATTATTGAATTAAAACATACATAGGTTTGAAACATTTAACATTAAGTCTACGAAAAAAACATCAAATGAAATCAGACCTTTTGAATAAATTTAATATTTGTTATGGTTAAAACTGGAAACTAATAATAAAGAAAAGTAGTAAAAAAAAAAAAGATTTCAGTCAAAATGTCAAGTTGCAAGAATGGCAATACCAAGATTTAGGTGTTTATTGAACATTCATTTAGATCAACAGCTATCTCAATTCAAACGCTTCTATTATGTTACTGTCAAAAATATCAAATAACTATTACACGTAGCATACATTAAAAAATTGATGTTAATCAGTCTCTCGTTCATTGTTGATCTAGGATGTTAACAGCTGCACAAGTTGAATAAGTGCGTCTTCAGTTATCATCATACATTGAGTGTTTAGCTTTATTGCTTCCTAAAAAAGGTATTCAGTTAGATGTGCATAATAGATAGAATATAAAAACATATAAAATACCAAACTGAGACAGATGTTGAAATGAATATTACTACAGATGACTACACTAAATTAAAAGTAATTGGTAACAATCAAAAACCTAAGCAATGATCAATAAACATAATTAACATAAAATATTCCTCTACAATTTCAAATGAATGTTAAGTAAAAACTAGAATATAAATTGCAAAAAGATATGAAGTAAAACATAATAACATTTGATAAGAAGAAATAATTGTGATAAGTCATAAAAGATAGTGAGTCCACTAGGATCATGTGATCAATGTAAAATTTTAAATAAAGAAAAAACTATTAATACAATCATAAATTTCTTCTATTTAATATAGTAGACATTATCAGTGTACATAAAATATTCTGAATCCATATTGCTAATAACAATTAACAATTATTGAATTAAAACATACATAGGTTTGAAACATTTAACATTAAGTCTACGAAAAAAACATCAAATGAAATCAGACCTTTTGAATAAATTTAATATTTGTTATGGTTAAAACTGGAAACTAATAATAAAGAAAAGTAGTAAAAAAAAAAAAGATTTCAGTCAAAATGTCAAGTTGCAAGAATGGCAATACCAAGATTTAGGTGTTTATTGAACATTCATTTAGATCAACAGCTATCTCAATTCAAACGCTTCTATTATGTTACTGTCAAAAATATCAAATAACTATTACACGTAGCATACATTAAAAAATTGATGTTAATCAGTCTCTCGTTCATTGTTGATCTAGGATGTTAACAGCTGCACAAGTTGAATAAGTGCGTCTTCAGTTATCATCATACATTGAGTGTTTAGCTTTATTGCTTCCTAAAAAAGGTATTCAGTTAGATGTGCATAATAGATAGAATATAAAAACATATAAAATACCAAACTGAGACAGATGTTGAAATGAATATTACTACAGATGACTACACTAAATTAAAAGTAATTGGTAACAATCAAAAACCTAAGCAATGATCAATAAACATAATTAACATAAAATATTCCTCTACAATTTCAAATGAATGTTAAGTAAAAACTAGAATATAAATTGCAAAAAGATATGAAGTAAAACATAATAACATTTGATAAGAAGAAATAATTGTGATAAGTCATAAAAGATAGTGAGTATTCCACTATCATGTGATAAATGTAAAATTTTAAATAAAGAAAAAACTATTAATACAATCATAAATTTCTTCTATTTAATATAGTAGACATTATCAGTGTACATAAAATATTCTGAATCCATATTGCTAATAACAATTAACAATTATTGAATTAAAACATACATAGGTTTGAAACATTTAACATTAAGTCTACGAAAAAAACATCAAATGAAATCAGACCTTTTGAATAAATTTAATATTTGTTATGGTTAAAACTGGAAACTAATAATAAAGAAAAGTAGTAAAAAAAAAAAAGATTTCAGTCAAAATGTCAAGTTGCAAGAATGGCAATACCAAGATTTAGGTGTTTATTGAACATTCATTTAGATCAACAGCTATCTCAATTCAAACGCTTCTATTATGTTACTGTCAAAAATATCAAATAACTATTACACGTAGCATACATTAAAAAATTGATGTTAATCAGTCTCTCGTTCATTGTTGATCTAGGATGTTAACAGCTGCACAAGTTGAATAAGTGCGTCTTCAGTTATCATCATACTTTGGGTGGTCAGCTTTATTGCTTCCTAAAAAAGGTATTCAGTTAGATGTGCATAATCGATAAATTATAAAATATTAAAAAATACCAAACTGAGACAGATGTTGAAATGAATAATACTACAGATGACTACACTAAATTAAAGGTTATTGGTAACAATCAAAAACCTAAGCAATGCTCAACCAACATAATTAAGATAAATTATTCCTTTACAAATTTCAAATGAATGTTAAGTAAAAACTAGAATATAAACTGCAAAAAGATATGAAATAAAACATAATAACATTTGAGAAGAAGAAATAATTGTGATAAGTCATAAAAGATAGTGAGTCTTCCACTATCATGTGATAAATGTAAAATTTTAAATAAAGAAAAAACTATTAATGCAATCATAAATTTCTTCTATTTAATATAGTAGACATTATCAGTGTACATAAAATATTCTGAATCCATATTGCTAATAACAATTAACAATTATTGAATTAAAACATACATAGGTTTGAAACATTTAACATTAAGTCTACGAAAAAAACATCAAATGAAATCAGACCTTTTGAATAAATTTAATATTTGTTATGGTTAAAACTGGAAACTAATAATAAAGAAAAGTAGTAAAAAAAAAAAAGATTTCAGTCAAAATGTCAAGTTGCAAGAATGGCAATACCAAGATTTAGGTGTTTATTGAACATTCATTTAGATCAACAGCTATCTCAATTCAAACGCTTCTATTATGTTACTGTCAAAAATATCAAATAACTATTACACGTAGCATACATTAAAAAATTGATGTTAATCAGTCTCTCGTTCATTGTTGATCTAGGATGTTAACAGCTGCACAAGTTGAATAAGTGCGTCTTCAGTTATCATCATACATTGAGTGTTTAGCTTTATTGCTTCCTAAAAAAGGTATTCAGTTAGATGTGCATAATAGATAGAATATAAAAACATATAAAATACCAAACTGAGACAGATGTTGAAATGAATATTACTACAGATGACTACACTAAATTAAAAGTAATTGGTAACAATCAAAAACCTAAGCAATGATCAATAAACATAATTAACATAAAATATTCCTCTACAATTTCAAATGAATGTTAAGTAAAAACTAGAATATAAATTGCAAAAAGATATGAAGTAAAACATAACAACATTTGATAAGAAGAAATAATTGTGATAAGTCATAAAAGATAGTGAGTCCACTAGGATCATGTGATAAATGTAAAATTTTAAATAAAGAAAAAACTATTAATACAATCATAAATTTCTTCTATTTAATATAGTAGACATTATCAGTGTACATAAAATATTCTGAATCCATATTGCTAATAACAATTAACAATTATTGAATTAAAACATACATAGGTTTGAAACATTTAACATTAAGTCTACGAAAAAAACATCAAATGAAATCAGACCTTTTGAATAAATTTAATATTTGTTATGGTTAAAACTGGAAACTAATAATAAAGAAAAGTAGTAAAAAAAAAAAAGATTTCAGTCAAAATGTCAAGTTGCAAGAATGGCAATACCAAGATTTAGGTGTTTATTGAACATTCATTTAGATCAACAGCTATCTCAATTCAAACGCTTCTATTATGTTACTGTCAAAAATATCAAATAACTATTACACGTAGCATACATTAAAAAATTGATGTTAATCAGTCTCTCGTTCATTGTTGATCTAGGATGTTAACAGCTGCACAAGTTGAATAAGTGCGTCTTCAGTTATCATCATACATTGAGTGTTTAGCTTTATTGCTTCCTAAAAAAGGTATTCAGTTAGATGTGCATAATAGATAGAATATAAAAACATATAAAATACCAAACTGAGACAGATGTTGAAATGAATATTACTACAGATGACTACACTAAATTAAAAGTAATTGGTAACAATCAAAAACCTAAGCAATGATCAATAAACATAATTAACATAAAATATTCCTCTACAATTTCAAATGAATGTTAAGTAAAAACTAGAATATAAATTGCAAAAAGATATGAAGTAAAACATAATAACATTTGATAAGAAGAAATAATTGTGATAAGTCATAAAAGATAGTGAGTATTCCACTATCATGTGATAAATGTAAAATTTTAAATAAAGAAAAAACTATTAATACAATCATAAATTTCTTCTATTTAATATAGTAGACATTATCAGTGTACATAAAATATTCTGAATCCATATTGCTAATAACAATTAACAATTATTGAATTAAAACATACATAGGTTTGAAACATTTAACATTAAGTCTACGAAAAAAACATCAAATGAAATCAGACCTTTTGAATAAATTTAATATTTGTTATGGTTAAAACTGGAAACTAATAATAAAGAAAAGTAGTAAAAAAAAAAAAGATTTCAGTCAAAATGTCAAGTTGCAAGAATGGCAATACCAAGATTTAGGTGTTTATTGAACATTCATTTAGATCAACAGCTATCTCAATTCAAACGCTTCTATTATGTTACTGTCAAAAATATCAAATAACTATTACACGTAGCATACATTAAAAAATTGATGTTAATCAGTCTCTCGTTCATTGTTGATCTAGGATGTTAACAGCTGCACAAGTTGAATAAGTGCGTCTTCAGTTATCATCATACTTTGGGTGGTCAGCTTTATTGCTTCCTAAAAAAGGTATTCAGTTAGATGTGCATAATCGATAAATTATAAAATATTAAAAAATACCAAACTGAGACAGATGTTGAAATGAATAATACTACAGATGACTACACTAAATTAAAGGTTATTGGTAACAATCAAAAACCTAAGCAATGCTCAACCAACATAATTAAGATAAATTATTCCTTTACAAATTTCAAATGAATGTTAAGTAAAAACTAGAATATAAACTGCAAAAAGATATGAAATAAAACATAATAACATTTGAGAAGAAGAAATAATTGTGATAAGTCATAAAAGATAGTGAGTCTTCCACTATCATGTGATAAATGTAAAATTTTAAATAAAGAAAAAACTATTAATGCAATCATAAATTTCTTCTTTTTAATATAGTAGACATTATCACTGTACATAAAATATTCTGAATCCTTATTGCTAATAACAACTAACAATTTTTGAATTAAAACATTCATAGATTTGAAACATTTAACATTAAGTCTACGAAAAAAACATCAAATGAAATCAGACCTTTTGAATAAATTTAATATTTTTTATGGTTAAAACTGGAAACTAATAATAAAGAAAAGTAGTAAAAAAAAAAAAGATTTCATTCGAAAAGTCAAGTTGCAAGAATGGCAATACCAAGATTTAGGTGTTTATTGAACATTCATTTAGATCAACAGCTATCTCAATTCAAACGCTTCTATTATGTTACTGTCAAAAATATCAAATAACTATTACACGTAGCATACATTAAAAAATTGATGTTAATCAGTCTCTCGTTCATTGTTGATCTAGGATGTTAACAGCTGCACAAGTTGAATAAGTGCGTCTTCAGTTATCATCATACTTTGGGTGGTCAGCTTTATTGCTTCCTAAAAAAGGTATTCAGTTAGATGTGCATAATCGATAAATTATAAAATATTAAAAAATACCAAACTGAGACAGATGTTGAAATGAATAATACTACAGATGACTACACTAAATTAAAGGTTATTGGTAACAATCAAAAACCTAAGCAATGCTCAACCAACATAATTAAGATAAATTATTCCTTTACAAATTTCAAATGAATGTTAAGTAAAAACTAGAATATAAACTGCAAAAAGATATGAAATAAAACATAATAACATTTGAGAAGAAGAAATAATTGTGATAAGTCATAAAAGATAGTGAGTCTTCCACTATCATGTGATAAATGTAAAATTTTAAATAAAGAAAAAACTATTAATGCAATCATAAATTTCTTCTTTTTAATATAGTAGACATTATCACTGTACATAAAATATTCTGAATCCTTATTGCTAATAACAACTAACAATTTTTGAATTAAAACATTCATAGATTTGAAACATTTAACATTAAGTCTACGAAAAAAACATCAAATGAAATCAGACCTTTTGAATAAATTTAATATTTTTTATGGTTAAAACTGGAAACTAATAATAAAGAAAAGTAGTAAAAAAAAAAAAGATTTCATTCGAAAAGTCAAGTTGCAAGAATGGCAATACCAAGATTTAGGTGTTTATTGAACATTCATTTAGATCAACAGCTATCTCAATTCAAACGCTTCTATTATGTTACTGTCAAAAATATCAAATAACTATTACACGTAGCATACATTAAAAAATTGATGTTAATCAGTCTCTCGTTCATTGTTGATCTAGGATGTTAACAGCTGCACAAGTTGAATAAGTGCGTCTTCAGTTATCATCATACTTTGAGTGGTCAGCTTTATTGCTTCCTAAAAAAGGTATTCAGTTAGATGTGCATAATAGATAGAATATAAAAACATATAAAATACCAAACTGAGACAGATGTTGAAATGAATATTATTACAGATGACTACACTAAATTAAAAGTAATTGGTAACAATCAAAAACCTAAGCAATGATCAATAAACATAATTAAGATAAAATATTCCTCTACAATTTCAAATGAATGTTAAGTAAAAACTAAAATATAAATTGCAAAAAGATATGAAGTAAAACATAATAACATTTGAGAAGAAGAAATAATTGTGATAAGTCATAAAAGATAGTGAGTCCACTAGGATCATGTGATAAATGTAAAATTTTAAATAAAGAAAAAACTATTAATACAATCATAAATTTCTTCTATTTAATATAGTAGACATTATCAGTGTACATAAAATATTCTGAATCCATATTGCTAATAACAATTAACAATTATTGAATTAAAACATACATAGGTTTGAAACATTTAACATTAAGTCTACGAAAAAAACATCAAATGAAATCAGACCTTTTGAATAAATTTAATATTTGTTATGGTTAAAACTGGAAACTAATAATAAAGAAAAGTAGTAAAAAAAAAAAAGATTTCAGTCAAAATGTCAAGTTGCAAGAATGGCAATACCAAGATTTAGGTGTTTATTGAACATTCATTTAGATCAACAGCTATCTCAATTCAAACGCTTCTATTATGTTACTGTCAAAAATATCAAATAACTATTACACGTAGCATACATTAAAAAATTGATGTTAATCAGTCTCTCGTTCATTGTTGATCTAGGATGTTAACAGCTGCACAAGTTGAATAAGTGCGTCTTCAGTTATCATCATACTTTGGGTGGTCAGCTTTATTGCTTCCTAAAAAAGGTATTCAGTTAGATGTGCATAATCGATAAATTATAAAATATTAAAAAATACCAAACTGAGACAGATGTTGAAATGAATAATACTACAGATGACTACACTAAATTAAAGGTTATTGGTAACAATCAAAAACCTAAGCAATGCTCAACCAACATAATTAAGATAAATTATTCCTTTACAAATTTCAAATGAATGTTAAGTAAAAACTAGAATATAAACTGCAAAAAGATATGAAATAAAACATAATAACATTTGAGAAGAAGAAATAATTGTGATAAGTCATAAAAGATAGTGAGTCTTCCACTATCATGTGATAAATGTAAAATTTTAAATAAAGAAAAAACTATTAATGCAATCATAAATTTCTTCTTTTTAATATAGTAGACATTATCACTGTACATAAAATATTCTGAATCCTTATTGCTAATAACAACTAACAATTTTTGAATTAAAACATTCATAGATTTGAAACATTTAACATTAAGTCTACGAAAAAAACATCAAATGAAATCAGACCTTTTGAATAAATTTAATATTTTTTATGGTTAAAACTGGAAACTAATAATAAAGAAAAGTAGTAAAAAAAAAAAAGATTTCATTCGAAAAGTCAAGTTGCAAGAATGGCAATACCAAGATTTAGGTGTTTATTGAACATTCATTTAGATCAACAGCTATCTCAATTCAAACGCTTCTATTATGTTACTGTCAAAAATATCAAATAACTATTACACGTAGCATACATTAAAAAATTGATGTTAATCAGTCTCTCGTTCATTGTTGATCTAGGATGTTAACAGCTGCACAAGTTGAATAAGTGCGTCTTCAGTTATCATCATACTTTGGGTGGTCAGCTTTATTGCTTCCTAAAAAAGGTATTCAGTTAGATGTGCATAATCGATAAATTATAAAATATTAAAAAATACCAAACTGAGACAGATGTTGAAATGAATAATACTACAGATGACTACACTAAATTAAAGGTTATTGGTAACAATCAAAAACCTAAGCAATGCTCAACCAACATAATTAAGATAAATTATTCCTTTACAAATTTCAAATGAATGTTAAGTAAAAACTAGAATATAAACTGCAAAAAGATATGAAATAAAACATAATAACATTTGAGAAGAAGAAATAATTGTGATAAGTCATAAAAGATAGTGAGTCTTCCACTATCATGTGATAAATGTAAAATTTTAAATAAAGAAAAAACTATTAATGCAATCATAAATTTCTTCTTTTTAATATAGTAGACATTATCACTGTACATAAAATATTCTGAATCCTTATTGCTAATAACAACTAACAATTTTTGAATTAAAACATTCATAGATTTGAAACATTTAACATTAAGTCTACGAAAAAAACATCAAATGAAATCAGACCTTTTGAATAAATTTAATATTTTTTATGGTTAAAACTGGAAACTAATAATAAAGAAAAGTAGTAAAAAAAAAAAAGATTTCATTCGAAAAGTCAAGTTGCAAGAATGGCAATACCAAGATTTAGGTGTTTATTGAACATTCATTTAGATCAACAGCTATCTCAATTCAAACGCTTCTATTATGTTACTGTCAAAAATATCAAATAACTATTACACGTAGCATACATTAAAAAATTGATGTTAATCAGTCTCTCGTTCATTGTTGATCTAGGATGTTAACAGCTGCACAAGTTGAATAAGTGCGTCTTCAGTTATCATCATACTTTGAGTGGTCAGCTTTATTGCTTCCTAAAAAAGGTATTCAGTTAGATGTGCATAATAGATAGAATATAAAAACATATAAAATACCAAACTGAGACAGATGTTGAAATGAATATTATTACAGATGACTACACTAAATTAAAAGTAATTGGTAACAATCAAAAACCTAAGCAATGATCAATAAACATAATTAAGATAAAATATTCCTCTACAATTTCAAATGAATGTTAAGTAAAAACTAAAATATAAATTGCAAAAAGATATGAAGTAAAACATAATAACATTTGAGAAGAAGAAATAATTGTGATAAGTCATAAAAGATAGTGAGTCCACTAGGATCATGTGATAAATGTAAAATTTTAAATAAAGAAAAAACTATTAATACAATCATAAATTTCTTCTATTTAATATAGTAGACATTATCAGTGTACATAAAATATTCTGAATCCATATTGCTAATAACAATTAACAATTATTGAATTAAAACATACATAGGTTTGAAACATTTAACATTAAGTCTACGAAAAAAACATCAAATGAAATCAGACCTTTTGAATAAATTTAATATTTGTTATGGTTAAAACTGGAAACTAATAATAAAGAAAAGTAGTAAAAAAAAAAAAGATTTCAGTCAAAATGTCAAGTTGCAAGAATGGCAATACCAAGATTTAGGTGTTTATTGAACATTCATTTAGATCAACAGCTATCTCAATTCAAACGCTTCTATTATGTTACTGTCAAAAATATCAAATAACTATTACACGTAGCATACATTAAAAAATTGATGTTAATCAGTCTCTCGTTCATTGTTGATCTAGGATGTTAACAGCTGCACAAGTTGAATAAGTGCGTCTTCAGTTATCATCATACTTTGGGTGGTCAGCTTTATTGCTTCCTAAAAAAGGTATTCAGTTAGATGTGCATAATCGATAAATTATAAAATATTAAAAAATACCAAACTGAGACAGATGTTGAAATGAATAATACTACAGATGACTACACTAAATTAAAGGTTATTGGTAACAATCAAAAACCTAAGCAATGCTCAACCAACATAATTAAGATAAATTATTCCTTTACAAATTTCAAATGAATGTTAAGTAAAAACTAGAATATAAACTGCAAAAAGATATGAAATAAAACATAATAACATTTGAGAAGAAGAAATAATTGTGATAAGTCATAAAAGATAGTGAGTCTTCCACTATCATGTGATAAATGTAAAATTTTAAATAAAGAAAAAACTATTAATGCAATCATAAATTTCTTCTTTTTAATATAGTAGACATTATCACTGTACATAAAATATTCTGAATCCTTATTGCTAATAACAACTAACAATTTTTGAATTAAAACATTCATAGATTTGAAACATTTAACATTAAGTCTACGAAAAAAACATCAAATGAAATCAGACCTTTTGAATAAATTTAATATTTTTTATGGTTAAAACTGGAAACTAATAATAAAGAAAAGTAGTAAAAAAAAAATAGATTTCATTCAAAATGTCAAGTTGCAAGAATGGCAATACCAAGATTTAGGTGTTTATTGAACATTCATTTAGATCAACAGCTATCTCAATTCAAACGCTTCTATTATGTTACTGTCAAAAATATCAAATAACTATTACACGTAGCATACATTAAAAAATTGATGTTAATCAGTCTCTCGTTCATTGTTGATCTAGGATGTTAACAGCTGCACAAGTTGAATAAGTGCGTCTTCAGTTATCATCATACTTTGGGTGGTCAGCTTTATTGCTTCCTAAAAAAGGTATTCAGTTAGATGTGCATAATCGATAAATTATAAAATATTAAAAAATACCAAACTGAGACAGATGTTGAAATGAATAATACTACAGATGACTACACTAAATTAAAGGTTATTGGTAACAATCAAAAACCTAAGCAATGCTCAACCAACATAATTAAGATAAATTATTCCTTTACAAATTTCAAATGAATGTTAAGTAAAAACTAGAATATAAACTGCAAAAAGATATGAAATAAAACATAATAACATTTGAGAAGAAGAAATAATTGTGATAAGTCATAAAAGATAGTGAGTATTCCACTATCATGTGATAAATGTAAAATTTTAAATAAAGAAAAAACTATTAATGCAATCATAAATTTCTTCTTTTTAATATAGTAGACATTATCACTGTACATAAAATATTCTGAATCCATATTGCTAATAACAACTAACAATTTTTGAATTAAAACATTCATAGATTTGAAACATTTAACATTAAGTCTACGAAAAAAACATCAAATGAAATCAGACCTTTTGAATAAATTTAATATTTGTTATGGTTAAAACTGGAAACTAATAATAAAGAAAAGTAGTAAAAAAAAAAAAGATTTCATTCGAAAAGTCAAGTTGCAAGAATGGCAATACCAAGATTTAGGTGTTTATTGAACATTCATTTAGATCAACAGCTATCTCAATTCAAACGCTTCTATTATGTTACTGTCAAAAATATCAAATAACTATTACTTGTAACATGCATTAAAAAATTGATGTTTATCAGTAAGCTCTCGTTCATTGTTGATCTAGGATGTTAACAGCTTCACAAGTTGAATAATTGCGTCTTCAGTTTTCATCATACTTTGAGTGGTCAGCTTTATTGCTTCCTAAAAAAGGTATTCAGTTAGATGTGCATAATAGATAGAATATAAAAACATATAAAATACCAAACTGAGACAGATGTTGAAATGAATATTACTACAGATGACTACACTAAATTAAAAGTAATTGGTAACAATCAAAAACCTAAGCAATGATCAATAAACATAATTAACATAAAATATTCCTCTACAATTTCAAATGAATGTTAACTAAAAACTAGAATATAAACTGCAAAAAGATATGAAATAAAACATAATAACATTTGAGAAGAAGAAATAATTGTGATAAGTCATAAAAGATAGTGAGTCCACTAGATCATGTGATCAATGTAAAATTTTAAATAAAGAAAAAACTATTAATACAATCATAAATTTCTTCTATTTAATATAGTAGACATTATCAGTGTACATAAAATATTCTGAATCCATATTGCTAATAACAATTAACAATTATTGAATTAAAACATACATAGGTTTGAAACATTTAACATTAAGTCTACGAAAAAAACATCAAATGAAATCAGACCTTTTGAATAAATTTAATATTTGTTATGGTTAAAACTGGAAACTAATAATAAAGAAAAGTAGTAAAAAAAAAAAAGATTTCAGTCAAAATGTCAAGTTGCAAGAATGGCAATACCAAGATTTAGGTGTTTATTGAACATTCATTTAGATCAACAGCTATCTCAATTCAAACGCTTCTATTATGTTACTGTCAAAAATATCAAATAACTATTACACGTAGCATACATTAAAAAATTGATGTTAATCAGTCTCTCGTTCATTGTTGATCTAGGATGTTAACAGCTGCACAAGTTGAATAAGTGCGTCTTCAGTTATCATCATACATTGAGTGTTTAGCTTTATTGCTTCCTAAAAAAGGTATTCAGTTAGATGTGCATAATAGATAGAATATAAAAACATATAAAATACCAAACTGAGACAGATGTTGAAATGAATATTACTACAGATGACTACACTAAATTAAAAGTAATTGGTAACAATCAAAAACCTAAGCAATGATCAATAAACATAATTAACATAAAATATTCCTCTACAATTTCAAATGAATGTTAAGTAAAAACTAGAATATAAATTGCAAAAAGATATGAAGTAAAACATAATAACATTTGATAAGAAGAAATAATTGTGATAAGTCATAAAAGATAGTGAGTATTCCACTATCATGTGATAAATGTAAAATTTTAAATAAAGAAAAAACTATTAATACAATCATAAATTTCTTCTATTTAATATAGTAGACATTATCAGTGTACATAAAATATTCTGAATCCATATTGCTAATAACAATTAACAATTATTGAATTAAAACATACATAGGTTTGAAACATTTAACATTAAGTCTACGAAAAAAACATCAAATGAAATCAGACCTTTTGAATAAATTTAATATTTGTTATGGTTAAAACTGGAAACTAATAATAAAGAAAAGTAGTAAAAAAAAAAAAGATTTCAGTCAAAATGTCAAGTTGCAAGAATGGCAATACCAAGATTTAGGTGTTTATTGAACATTCATTTAGATCAACAGCTATCTCAATTCAAACGCTTCTATTATGTTACTGTCAAAAATATCAAATAACTATTACACGTAGCATACATTAAAAAATTGATGTTAATCAGTCTCTCGTTCATTGTTGATCTAGGATGTTAACAGCTGCACAAGTTGAATAAGTGCGTCTTCAGTTATCATCATACTTTGGGTGGTCAGCTTTATTGCTTCCTAAAAAAGGTATTCAGTTAGATGTGCATAATCGATAAATTATAAAATATTAAAAAATACCAAACTGAGACAGATGTTGAAATGAATAATACTACAGATGACTACACTAAATTAAAGGTTATTGGTAACAATCAAAAACCTAAGCAATGCTCAACCAACATAATTAAGATAAATTATTCCTTTACAAATTTCAAATGAATGTTAAGTAAAAACTAGAATATAAACTGCAAAAAGATATGAAATAAAACATAATAACATTTGAGAAGAAGAAATAATTGTGATAAGTCATAAAAGATAGTGAGTCTTCCACTATCATGTGATAAATGTAAAATTTTAAATAAAGAAAAAACTATTAATGCAATCATAAATTTCTTCTATTTAATATAGTAGACATTATCAGTGTACATAAAATATTCTGAATCCATATTGCTAATAACAATTAACAATTATTGAATTAAAACATACATAGGTTTGAAACATTTAACATTAAGTCTACGAAAAAAACATCAAATGAAATCAGACCTTTTGAATAAATTTAATATTTGTTATGGTTAAAACTGGAAACTAATAATAAAGAAAAGTAGTAAAAAAAAAAAAGATTTCAGTCAAAATGTCAAGTTGCAAGAATGGCAATACCAAGATTTAGGTGTTTATTGAACATTCATTTAGATCAACAGCTATCTCAATTCAAACGCTTCTATTATGTTACTGTCAAAAATATCAAATAACTATTACACGTAGCATACATTAAAAAATTGATGTTAATCAGTCTCTCGTTCATTGTTGATCTAGGATGTTAACAGCTGCACAAGTTGAATAAGTGCGTCTTCAGTTATCATCATACATTGAGTGTTTAGCTTTATTGCTTCCTAAAAAAGGTATTCAGTTAGATGTGCATAATAGATAGAATATAAAAACATATAAAATACCAAACTGAGACAGATGTTGAAATGAATATTACTACAGATGACTACACTAAATTAAAAGTAATTGGTAACAATCAAAAACCTAAGCAATGATCAATAAACATAATTAACATAAAATATTCCTCTACAATTTCAAATGAATGTTAAGTAAAAACTAGAATATAAATTGCAAAAAGATATGAAGTAAAACATAATAACATTTGATAAGAAGAAATAATTGTGATAAGTCATAAAAGATAGTGAGTATTCCACTATCATGTGATAAATGTAAAATTTTAAATAAAGAAAAAACTATTAATACAATCATAAATTTCTTCTATTTAATATAGTAGACATTATCAGTGTACATAAAATATTCTGAATCCATATTGCTAATAACAATTAACAATTATTGAATTAAAACATACATAGGTTTGAAACATTTAACATTAAGTCTACGAAAAAAACATCAAATGAAATCAGACCTTTTGAATAAATTTAATATTTGTTATGGTTAAAACTGGAAACTAATAATAAAGAAAAGTAGTAAAAAAAAAAAAGATTTCAGTCAAAATGTCAAGTTGCAAGAATGGCAATACCAAGATTTAGGTGTTTATTGAACATTCATTTAGATCAACAGCTATCTCAATTCAAACGCTTCTATTATGTTACTGTCAAAAATATCAAATAACTATTACACGTAGCATACATTAAAAAATTGATGTTAATCAGTCTCTCGTTCATTGTTGATCTAGGATGTTAACAGCTGCACAAGTTGAATAAGTGCGTCTTCAGTTATCATCATACTTTGGGTGGTCAGCTTTATTGCTTCCTAAAAAAGGTATTCAGTTAGATGTGCATAATCGATAAATTATAAAATATTAAAAAATACCAAACTGAGACAGATGTTGAAATGAATAATACTACAGATGACTACACTAAATTAAAGGTTATTGGTAACAATCAAAAACCTAAGCAATGCTCAACCAACATAATTAAGATAAATTATTCCTTTACAAATTTCAAATGAATGTTAAGTAAAAACTAGAATATAAACTGCAAAAAGATATGAAATAAAACATAATAACATTTGAGAAGAAGAAATAATTGTGATAAGTCATAAAAGATAGTGAGTCTTCCACTATCATGTGATAAATGTAAAATTTTAAATAAAGAAAAAACTATTAATGCAATCATAAATTTCTTCTTTTTAATATAGTAGACATTATCACTGTACATAAAATATTCTGAATCCTTATTGCTAATAACAACTAACAATTTTTGAATTAAAACATTCATAGATTTGAAACATTTAACATTAAGTCTACGAAAAAAACATCAAATGAAATCAGACCTTTTGAATAAATTTAATATTTTTTATGGTTAAAACTGGAAACTAATAATAAAGAAAAGTAGTAAAAAAAAAAAAGATTTCATTCGAAAAGTCAAGTTGCAAGAATGGCAATACCAAGATTTAGGTGTTTATTGAACATTCATTTAGATCAACAGCTATCTCAATTCAAACGCTTCTATTATGTTACTGTCAAAAATATCAAATAACTATTACACGTAGCATACATTAAAAAATTGATGTTAATCAGTCTCTCGTTCATTGTTGATCTAGGATGTTAACAGCTGCACAAGTTGAATAAGTGCGTCTTCAGTTATCATCATACTTTGGGTGGTCAGCTTTATTGCTTCCTAAAAAAGGTATTCAGTTAGATGTGCATAATCGATAAATTATAAAATATTAAAAAATACCAAACTGAGACAGATGTTGAAATGAATAATACTACAGATGACTACACTAAATTAAAGGTTATTGGTAACAATCAAAAACCTAAGCAATGCTCAACCAACATAATTAAGATAAATTATTCCTTTACAAATTTCAAATGAATGTTAAGTAAAAACTAGAATATAAACTGCAAAAAGATATGAAATAAAACATAATAACATTTGAGAAGAAGAAATAATTGTGATAAGTCATAAAAGATAGTGAGTCTTCCACTATCATGTGATAAATGTAAAATTTTAAATAAAGAAAAAACTATTAATGCAATCATAAATTTCTTCTTTTTAATATAGTAGACATTATCACTGTACATAAAATATTCTGAATCCTTATTGCTAATAACAACTAACAATTTTTGAATTAAAACATTCATAGATTTGAAACATTTAACATTAAGTCTACGAAAAAAACATCAAATGAAATCAGACCTTTTGAATAAATTTAATATTTTTTATGGTTAAAACTGGAAACTAATAATAAAGAAAAGTAGTAAAAAAAAAAAAGATTTCATTCGAAAAGTCAAGTTGCAAGAATGGCAATACCAAGATTTAGGTGTTTATTGAACATTCATTTAGATCAACAGCTATCTCAATTCAAACGCTTCTATTATGTTACTGTCAAAAATATCAAATAACTATTACACGTAGCATACATTAAAAAATTGATGTTAATCAGTCTCTCGTTCATTGTTGATCTAGGATGTTAACAGCTGCACAAGTTGAATAAGTGCGTCTTCAGTTATCATCATACTTTGAGTGGTCAGCTTTATTGCTTCCTAAAAAAGGTATTCAGTTAGATGTGCATAATAGATAGAATATAAAAACATATAAAATACCAAACTGAGACAGATGTTGAAATGAATATTATTACAGATGACTACACTAAATTAAAAGTAATTGGTAACAATCAAAAACCTAAGCAATGATCAATAAACATAATTAAGATAAAATATTCCTCTACAATTTCAAATGAATGTTAAGTAAAAACTAAAATATAAATTGCAAAAAGATATGAAGTAAAACATAATAACATTTGAGAAGAAGAAATAATTGTGATAAGTCATAAAAGATAGTGAGTCCACTAGGATCATGTGATAAATGTAAAATTTTAAATAAAGAAAAAACTATTAATACAATCATAAATTTCTTCTATTTAATATAGTAGACATTATCAGTGTACATAAAATATTCTGAATCCATATTGCTAATAACAATTAACAATTATTGAATTAAAACATACATAGGTTTGAAACATTTAACATTAAGTCTACGAAAAAAACATCAAATGAAATCAGACCTTTTGAATAAATTTAATATTTGTTATGGTTAAAACTGGAAACTAATAATAAAGAAAAGTAGTAAAAAAAAAAAAGATTTCAGTCAAAATGTCAAGTTGCAAGAATGGCAATACCAAGATTTAGGTGTTTATTGAACATTCATTTAGATCAACAGCTATCTCAATTCAAACGCTTCTATTATGTTACTGTCAAAAATATCAAATAACTATTACACGTAGCATACATTAAAAAATTGATGTTAATCAGTCTCTCGTTCATTGTTGATCTAGGATGTTAACAGCTGCACAAGTTGAATAAGTGCGTCTTCAGTTATCATCATACTTTGGGTGGTCAGCTTTATTGCTTCCTAAAAAAGGTATTCAGTTAGATGTGCATAATCGATAAATTATAAAATATTAAAAAATACCAAACTGAGACAGATGTTGAAATGAATAATACTACAGATGACTACACTAAATTAAAGGTTATTGGTAACAATCAAAAACCTAAGCAATGCTCAACCAACATAATTAAGATAAATTATTCCTTTACAAATTTCAAATGAATGTTAAGTAAAAACTAGAATATAAACTGCAAAAAGATATGAAATAAAACATAATAACATTTGAGAAGAAGAAATAATTGTGATAAGTCATAAAAGATAGTGAGTCTTCCACTATCATGTGATAAATGTAAAATTTTAAATAAAGAAAAAACTATTAATGCAATCATAAATTTCTTCTTTTTAATATAGTAGACATTATCACTGTACATAAAATATTCTGAATCCTTATTGCTAATAACAACTAACAATTTTTGAATTAAAACATTCATAGATTTGAAACATTTAACATTAAGTCTACGAAAAAAACATCAAATGAAATCAGACCTTTTGAATAAATTTAATATTTTTTATGGTTAAAACTGGAAACTAATAATAAAGAAAAGTAGTAAAAAAAAAATAGATTTCATTCAAAATGTCAAGTTGCAAGAATGGCAATACCAAGATTTAGGTGTTTATTGAACATTCATTTAGATCAACAGCTATCTCAATTCAAACGCTTCTATTATGTTACTGTCAAAAATATCAAATAACTATTACACGTAGCATACATTAAAAAATTGATGTTAATCAGTCTCTCGTTCATTGTTGATCTAGGATGTTAACAGCTGCACAAGTTGAATAAGTGCGTCTTCAGTTATCATCATACTTTGGGTGGTCAGCTTTATTGCTTCCTAAAAAAGGTATTCAGTTAGATGTGCATAATCGATAAATTATAAAATATTAAAAAATACCAAACTGAGACAGATGTTGAAATGAATAATACTACAGATGACTACACTAAATTAAAGGTTATTGGTAACAATCAAAAACCTAAGCAATGCTCAACCAACATAATTAAGATAAATTATTCCTTTACAAATTTCAAATGAATGTTAAGTAAAAACTAGAATATAAACTGCAAAAAGATATGAAATAAAACATAATAACATTTGAGAAGAAGAAATAATTGTGATAAGTCATAAAAGATAGTGAGTATTCCACTATCATGTGATAAATGTAAAATTTTAAATAAAGAAAAAACTATTAATGCAATCATAAATTTCTTCTTTTTAATATAGTAGACATTATCACTGTACATAAAATATTCTGAATCCATATTGCTAATAACAACTAACAATTTTTGAATTAAAACATTCATAGATTTGAAACATTTAACATTAAGTCTACGAAAAAAACATCAAATGAAATCAGACCTTTTGAATAAATTTAATATTTGTTATGGTTAAAACTGGAAACTAATAATAAAGAAAAGTAGTAAAAAAAAAAAAGATTTCATTCGAAAAGTCAAGTTGCAAGAATGGCAATACCAAGATTTAGGTGTTTATTGAACATTCATTTAGATCAACAGCTATCTCAATTCAAACGCTTCTATTATGTTACTGTCAAAAATATCAAATAACTATTACTTGTAACATGCATTAAAAAATTGATGTTTATCAGTAAGCTCTCGTTCATTGTTGATCTAGGATGTTAACAGCTTCACAAGTTGAATAATTGCGTCTTCAGTTTTCATCATACTTTGAGTGGTCAGCTTTATTGCTTCCTAAAAAAGGTATTCAGTTAGATGTGCATAATAGATAGAATATAAAAACATATAAAATACCAAACTGAGACAGATGTTGAAATGAATATTACTACAGATGACTACACTAAATTAAAAGTAATTGGTAACAATCAAAAACCTAAGCAATGATCAATAAACATAATTAACATAAAATATTCCTCTACAATTTCAAATGAATGTTAACTAAAAACTAGAATATAAACTGCAAAAAGATATGAAATAAAACATAATAACATTTGAGAAGAAGAAATAATTGTGATAAGTCATAAAAGATAGTGAGTCCACTAGATCATGTGATAAATGTAAAATTTTAAATAAAGAAAAAACTATTAATGCAATCATAAATTTCTTCTATTTAATATAGTAGACATTATCAGTGTACATAAAATATTCTGAATCCATATTGCTAATAACAATTAACAATTATTGAATTAAAACATACATAGGTTTGAAACATTTAACATTAAGTCTACGAAAAAAACATCAAATGAAATCAGACCTTTTGAATAAATTTAATATTTGTTATGGTTAAAACTGGAAACTAATAATAAAGAAAAGTAGTAAAAAAAAAAAAGATTTCAGTCAAAATGTCAAGTTGCAAGAATGGCAATACCAAGATTTAGGTGTTTATTGAACATTCATTTAGATCAACAGCTATCTCAATTCAAACGCTTCTATTATGTTACTGTCAAAAATATCAAATAACTATTACTTGTAACATGCATTAAAAAATTGATGTTAATCAGTCTTTCATTGTTGATCTAGGATGTTAACAGCTGCACAAGTTGAATAAGTGCGTCTTCAGTTATCATCATACTTTGAGTGGTCAGCTTTATTGCTTCCTAAAAAAGGTATTCAGTTAGATGTGCATAATAGATAGAATATAAAAACATATAAAATACCAAACTGAGACAGATGTTGAAATGAATAATACTACAGATGACTACACTAAATTAAAAGCTATTGGTAACAATCAAAAACCTAAGCAATGCCAAATCAACATGATAAAGATAAAATATTCCTCTACAATTTCAAATGAATATTAAGTAAAAACTAGAATGTAAACTGCAAAAAGATATGAAGTAAAACATAATAACATTTGAGAAGAAGAAATAATTGTGATAAGTCATAACAGATAGTGAGTCTTCCACTATCATGTGATAAATGTAAAATTTTAAATAAAGAAAAAACTATTAATACAATCATAAATTTCTTCTTTTAATATAGTAGACATTATCACTGTACATAAAATATTCTGAATCCATATTGCTAATAACAACTAACAATTTTTGAATTAAAACATTCATAGATTTGAAACATTTAACATTAAGTCTATGAAAAAAACATCAAATGAAATCCGACCTTTTGAATAAATTTAATATTTTTTATGGTTTTAACTGGAAACTAATAATAAAGAAAAGTAGTATAAAAAAAAGATTTCATTCGAAATGTCAAGTTGCAAGAATGGCAATACCAAGATTTAGGTGTTTATTAAACATTTATTTAGATAATTTACAATCTCAAATGATACGTTTCTATTCTTTTGAATCAAAAAGATATAATAACTATTATATGTTACATGCATATAAACATTGATGTTTATCAGTAAGTTCTCTTTCATTGTTGATCTAGGATGTTATCAGCTTCACAAGTTGAATAATTGCGTCTTCAGTTATCATTATACTTTAAGTGGTCAGCTTTATAGCTTCCTAAAAAAGGTATTCAGTTAGATGTGCATAATCGATAAATTATAAAATATTAAAAAATACCAAACTGAGACACATGTTGAAATGAATAATACTACAGATGACTACACTAAATTAAAAGTTATTGGTAACAATCAAAAACCTAAGCAATGCTCAATCAACATAATATAGATAAAATATTCCTCTACAAATTTAAAATGAATGTTAAGTAAAAACTAGAACGTAAACTGCAAAAAGATATGAAGTAAATATAATAACATTTGAGAAGAAGAAATAATTGTGATAAGTCATAAAAGAAAGTGAGTCCACCAGTATAATGTGATAAATGTAAAATTTTAAATAAAGAAAAAACTATTAATACAATCATAAATTTCTTCTTTTTAATATAGTAGACATTATCACTGTACATAAAATATTCTGAATCCATATTGCTAATAACAACTAACAATTATTGAATTAAAACATTCATAGATTTGAAACATTTAACATTAAGTCTATGAAAAAAACATCAAATGAAATCAGACCTTTTGAATAAATTTAATATTTGTTATGGTTAAAACTGGAAACTAATAATAAAGAAAAGTAGTAAAAAAAAAAAAGATTTCATTTAAAATGTCAAGTTGCAAGAATGGCAATACCAAGATTTAGGTGTTTATTGAACATTCATTTAGATCAACAGCTATCTCAATTCAAACGCTTCTATTATGTTACTGTCAAAAATATCAAATAACTATTACACGTAGCATACATTAAAAAATTGATGTTAATCAGTCTCTCGTTCATTGTTGATCTAGGATGTTAACAGCTGCACAAGTTGAATAAGTGCGTCTTCAGTTATCATCAGACTTTGAGTGGTCAGCTTTATTGCTTCCTAAAAAAGGTATTCAGTTAGATGTGCATAATAGATAGAATATAAAAACATATAAAATACCAAACTGAGACAGATGTTGAAATGAATATTACTACAGATGACTACACCAAATTAAAAGTAATTGGTAACAATCAAAAACCTAAACAATGATCAATAAACATAATTAAGATAAAATATTCCTCTACAATTTCAAATGAATGTTAAGTAAAAACTAGAATATAAATTGCAAAAAGATATGAAGTAAAACATAATAACATTTGATAAGAAGAAATAATTGTGATAAGTCATAAAAGATAGTGAGTCCACTAGGATCATGTGATAAATGTAAAATTTTAAATAAAGAAAAAACTATTAATACAATCATAAATTTCTTCTATTTAATATAGTAGACATTATCAGTGTACATAAAATATTCTGAATCCATATTGCTAATAACAATTAACAATTATTGAATTAAAACATACATAGGTTTGAAACATTTAACATTAAGTCTACGAAAAAAACATCAAATGAAATCAGACCTTTTGAATAAATTTAATATTTGTTATGGTTAAAACTGGAAACTAATAATAAAGAAAAGTAGTAAAAAAAAAAAAGATTTCATTCGAAAAGTCAAGTTGCAAGAATGGCAATACCAAGATTTAGATGTTTATTGAACATTCATTTAGATCAACAGCTATCTCAATTCAAACGCTTCTATTATGTTACTGTCAAAAATATCAAATAACTATTACACGTAGCATACATTAAAAAATTGATGTTAATCAGTCTCTCGTTCATTGTTGATCTAGGATGTTAACAGCTGCACAAGTTGAATAAGTGCGTCTTCAGTTATCATCATACTTTGAGTGGTCAGCTTTATTGCTTCCTAAAAAAGGTATTCAGTTAGATGTGCATAATAGATAGAATATAAAAACATATAAAATACCAAACTGAGACAGATGTTGAAATGAATATTACTACAGATGACTACACCAAATTAAAAGTAATTGGTAACAATCAAAAACCTAAACAATGATCAATAAACATAATTAAGATAAAATATTCCTCTACAATTTCAAATGAATGTTAAGTAAAAACTAGAATATAAATTGCAAAAAGATATGAAATAAAACATAATAACATTTGATAAGAAGAAATAATTGTGATAAGTCATAAAAGATAGTGAGTCCACTAGGATCATGTGATAAATGTAAAATTTTAAATAAAGAAAAAACTATTAATACAATCATAAATTTCTTCTATTTAATATAGTAGACATTATCAGTGTACATAAAATATTCTGAATCCATATTGCTAATAACAATTAACAATTATTGAATTAAAACATACATAGGTTTGAAACATTTAACATTAAGTCTACGAAAAAAACATCAAATGAAATCAGACCTTTTGAATAAATTTAATATTTGTTATGGTTAAAACTGGAAACTAATAATAAAGAAAAGTAGTAAAAAAAAAAAAGATTTCATTCGAAAAGTCAAGTTGCAAGAATGGCAATACCAAGATTTAGATGTTTATTGAACATTCATTTAGATCAACAGCTATCTCAGTTCATAAGCTTCTATTATGTAACTGTCAATAATATATAATAACTATTACTTGTAACATGCATTAAAACATTGATGTTTAACAGTAAGCTCTCGTTCATTGTTGATCTAGGATGTTAACAGCTTCACAAGTTGAATAATTGCGTCTTCAGTTTTCATCATACTTTGAGTGGTCAGCTTTATTGCTTCCTAAAAAAGGTATTCAGTTAGATGTGCATAATCGATAAATAATAAAATATTAAAAAATACCAAACTGAGACAGATGTTGAAATGAATAATACTACAGATGACTACACTAAATTAAAGGTTATTGGTAACAATCAAAAACCTAAGCAATGCTCAACCAACATAATTAAGATAAATTATTCCTTTACAAATTTCAAATGAATGTTAAGTAAAAACTAGAATATAAACTGCAAAAAGATATGAAATAAAACATAATAACATTTGATAAGAAGAAATAATTGTGATAAGTCATAAAAGATAGTGAGTCCACTAGGATCATGTGATCAATGTAAAATTTTAAATAAAGAAAAAACTATTAATACAATCATAAATTTCTTCTATTTAATATAGTAGACATTATCAGTGTACATAAAATATTCTGAATCCATATTGCTAATAACAATTAACAATTATTGAATTAAAACATACATAGGTTTGAAACATTTAACATTAAGTCTACGAAAAAAACATCATATGAAATCAGACCTTTTGAATAAATTTAATATTTGTTATGGTTAAAACTGGAAACTAATAACAAAGAAAAGTAGTAAAAAAAAAAGGTTACATTCGAAATGTCAAGTTGCAAGAATGGCAATACCAAGATTTAGGTGTTTATTGAACATTCATTTAGATCAACAGCTATCTCAATTCATACGCTTCTATTATGTTACTGTCAAAAGTATCAAATAAATATTACACGTACCATATATTAAAAAATTGATGTTTATCAGTAAGTTCTCGTTCATTGTTGATCTAGGATGTTAACAGCTTCACAAGTTGAATAAGTGCGTCTTCAGTTATCATCATACTTTGAGTGGTCAGCTTTATTGGTTCCTAAAAAAGGTATTCAGTTAGATGTGCATAATAGATAGAATATAAAAACATATAAAATACCAAACTGAGACAGATGTTGAAATGAATATTACTACAGATGACTACACTAAATTAAAAGTTATTGGTAACAATCAAATACCTAAGAAATGCTCAATCAACATAATATAGATAAAATATTCCTCTACAAATTTCAAAAGAATGTTAAGTAAAAACTAGAACGTAAACTGCAAAAAGATATGATGTAAAACATAATAACATTTGAGAAGAAGAAATAATTGTGATAAGTCATAAAAGATAGTGAGTCCACTAGTATCATGTGATAAATGTAAAATTTTAAATGTAGAAAAAACTATTAATACAATCATAAATTTCTTCTTTTTAATATAGTAGACATTATCACTGTACATAAAATATTCTGAATCCATATTTGTAATAACAATTAACAATTATTGAATTAAAACATACATAGGTTTGAAACATTTAACATTAAGTCTACGAAAAAAACATCAAATGAAATCAGACCTTTTGAATAAATTTAATATTTGTTATGGTTAAAACTGGAAACTAATAATAAAGAAAAGAAGTAAAAAAAAAAGATTTCATTTGAAATGTCAAGTTGCAAGAATGGCAATACCAAGATTTAGGTGTTTATTAAACATTTATTTAGATAGTTTACAATCTCAAATGATACGTTTCTATTCTTTTGTATCGAAAAGATATAATAACTATTATATGTTACATGCATATAAACATTGATGTTAATCAGTAAGTTCTCGTTCATTGTTGATCTAGGATGTTAACAGCTGCACAAGTTGAATAAGTGCCTCTTCAGTTATCATCATACTTTGAGTGGTATGCTTTATAGCTTCCTAAAAAAGGTATTCAGTTAGATGTGCATAATCGATAAATTATAAAATATTAAAAAATACCAAACTGAGACAGATGTTGAAATGAATAATACTACAGATGACTACACTAAATTAAAAGTTATTGGTAACAATCAAAAACCTAAGCAATGCCAAATCAACATGATAAAGATAAAATATTCCTCTACAATTTCAAATAAATATTAAGTAAAAACTAGAATGTAAACTGCAAAAAGATATGAAGTAAAACATAATAACATTTGAGAAGAAGAAATAATTGTGATAAGTCATAAAAGATAGTGAGTCTTCCACTATCATGTGATAAATGTAAAATTTTAAATAAAGAAAAAACTATTAATACAATCATAAATTTCTTCTTTTTAATATAGTAGACATTATCACTGTACATAAAATATTCTGAATCCATATTGCTAATAACAACTAACAATTTTTGAATTAAAACATTCATAGATTTGAAACATTTAACATTAAGTCTACGAAAAAGTCATCAAATGAAATCAGACCTTTTGAATAAATTTAATATTTGTTATGGTTTAAACTGGAAACTAATAATAAAGAAAAGTAGTAAAAAAAAAAAAGATTTCATTAAAAATGTCAAGTTGCAAGAATGGCAATACCAAGATTTAGGTGTTTATTAAACATTTATTTAGATCAACAGCTATCTCAATTCATACGCTTCTATTATGTTACTGTCAAAAATATCAAATAACTATTACACGTACTATACATTAAAAAATAGATGTTTATCAGTAAGATCTCGTTCATTGTTGATCTAGGATGTTAACAGCTGCACAAGTTGAATAAGTGCGTCTTCAGTTATCATCATACTTTGAGTGGTCAGCTTTATTGCTTCCTAAAAAAGGTATTTAGTTAATGTGCATAATAGATAAAATATAAAAACATATAAAATACCAAACTGAGACAGATGTTGAAATGAATATTACTACAGATGACTACACTAAATTAAAAGTTATTGGTAACAATCAAAAACCTAAGCAATGCTCAATCAACATAATATAGATAAAGTATTCCTCTACAAACTTAAAATGAATGTTAAGTAAAAACTAGAACGTAAACTGCAAAAAGATATGAAGTAAATATAATAACATTTGAGAAGAAGAAATAATTGTGATAAGTCATAAAAGAAAGTGAGTCCACCAGTATAATGTGATAAATGTAAAATTTTAAATAAAGAAAAAACTATTAAGACAATCATAAATTTCTTCTATTTAATATAGTAGACATTAACAGTGTACATAAAATATTCTGAATCCATATTGCTAATAACAATTAACAATTATTGAATTAAAACATACATAGGTTTGAAACATTTAACATTAAGTCTACGAAAAAAACATCAAATGAAATCAGACCTTTTGAATAAATTTAATATTTTTTATGGTTTTAAGTGGAAACTAATAATAAAGAAAAGTAGTATAAAAAAAAGATTTCATTCGAAATGTCAAGTTGCAAGAATGGCAATACCAAGATTTAGGTGTTTATTAAACATTTATTTACATAATTTACAATCTCAAATGATATGTTTCTATTCTTTTGTCTCGAAAAGATATAATAACTATTATATGTTACATGCATATAAACATTGATGTTTATCAGTAAGTTCTCGTTCATTGTTGATCTAGGATGTTAACAGCTTCACAAGTTGAATAATTGCGTCTTCAGTTATCATCATACTTTGAGTGGTCAGCTTTATTGGATCCTAAAAAAGGTATTCAGTTAGATGTGCATAATAGATAGAATATAAAAACATATAAAATACCAAACTGAGACAGATGTTGAAATGAATAATATTACAGATGACTACACTAAATTAAAAGTTATTGGTAACAATCAAAAACCTAAGCAATGCTCAATCAACATAATATAGATAAAATATTCCTCTACAATTTCAAATGAATGTTAAGTAAAAACTAAATGTATACTGCAAAAAGATATGAATTAAAACATAATAACATTTGAGAAGAAGAAATAATTGTGATAAGTCATAAAAGATAGTGAGTCCACTAGTATCATGTGATAAATGTAAAATTTTAAATAAAGAAAAAACTATTAATACAATCATAATTTTCTTCTTTTTAATATAGTAGACATTATCACTGTACATAAAATATTCTGAATCCATATTGCTAATAACAATTAACAATTATTGAATTAAAACATACATAGGTTTGAAACATTTAACATTAAGTCTACGAAAAAAACATCAAATGAAATCAGACCTTTTGAATAAATTTAATATTTTTTATGGTTTAAACTGGAAACTAATAATAAAGAAAAGTAGTAAAAAAAAAAGATTTCATTCGAAATGTCAAGCTGCAAGAATGACAATACCAAGATTTAGGTGTTTATTGAACATTCATTTAGATCAACAGCTATCTCAATTCAACGCTTCTATTATGTTACTGTCAAAAATATCAAATAACTATTACACGTACCATACATTAAAAAATTGATGTTTATCAGTAAGTTCTCATTCATTGTTGATCTAGGATGTTATCAGCTTCACAAGTTGAATAATTGCGTCTTCAGTTATCATCATACTTTGAGTGGTCAGCTTTATTGCTTCCTAAAAAAGATATTCAGTTAGATGTGCAGAATAGATAGAATATAAAAACATATAAAATACCAAACTGAGACAGATGTTGAAATGAATAATACTACAGATGACTACACTAAATTAAAAGTTATTGGTAACAATCAAAAACCTAAGCAATGCTCAATCAACATAATATAGATAAAATATTCCTCTACAAATTTAAAAAGAATGTTAAGTAAAAACTAGAACGTAAACTGCAAAAAGATATGAAGTAAAACATAATAACATTTGAGAAGAAGAAATAATTGTGATAAGTCATAAAAGATAGTGAGTCCACTAGATCATGTGATAAATGTAAAATTTTAAATAAAGAAAAAACTATTAATACAATCATAAATTTCTTCTTTTTAATATACTAGGCATTCTCACTGTACATAAAATATTCTAAATCCATATTGCTAATAACAATTAACAATTATAGAATTAAAACATACATAGGTTTGAATCATTTAACATTAAGTCTACGAAAAAAACATCAAATGAAATCAGACCTTTTGAATAAATTTAATATTTGTTAAGGTTAAAACTGGAAACTAATAATAAAGAAAAGTAGTAAAAAAAAAAAAGATTTCATTCGAAATGTCAAGTTGCAAGAATGGCAATACCAAGATTTAGGTGTTTATTAAACATTTATTTAGATAATTTACAATCTCAAATGATACGTTTCTATTCTTTTGTATCGAAAAGATATAATAACTATTATATGTTACATGTATATAAACATTGATGTTAATCAGTAAGTTCTCGTTCATTGTTGATCTAGGATGTTAACAGCTGCACAAGTTGAATAAGTGCGTCTTCAGTTATCATCATACTTTGAGTGGTAAGCTTTATAGCTTCCTAAAAAAGGTATTCAGTTAGATGTGCATAATCGATAAATTATAAAATATTAAAAAATACCAAACTGAGACAGATGTTGAAATGAATAATACTACAGATGACTACACTAAATTAAAAGTTATTGGTAACAATCAAAAACCTAATTAATGCCAAATCAACATGATAAAGATAAAATATTCCTCTACAATTTCAAATGAATATTAAGTAAAAACTAGAACGTAAACTGCAAAAAGATATGAAGTAAAACATAATAACATTTGAGAAGAAGAAATAATTGTGATAAGTCATAAAAGAAAGTGAGTCCACTAGTATCATGTGATAAATGTAAAATTTTAAATAAAGAAAAAACTATTAAGACAATCATAAATTTCTTCTTTTTAATAATGTAGACATTATTACTGTACATAAAATATTCTGAATCCATATTGCTAATAACAATTAACAATTATTGAATTAAAACATACATAGGTTAGAAACATTTAACATTAAGTCTACGAAAAAAACATCAAATGAAATCAGACCTTTTGAATAAATTTAATATTTGTTATGGTTTAAACTGGAAACTAATAATAAAGAAAAGTAGTAAAAAAAAAAAAAGATTTCATTCGAAATGTCAAGTTGCAAGAATGGCAATACCAAGATTTAGGTGTTTATTAAACATTTATTTAGATAATTTACAATCTCAAATGATACGTTTCTATTCTTTTGAATCAAAAAGATATAATAACTATTATATGTTACATGCATAAAACATTGATGTTTATCAGTAAGTTCTCGTTCATTGTTGATCTAGGATGTTAACAGCTGCACAAGTTGAATAAGTGCGTCTTCAGTTATCATCATACTTTGAGTGGTAAGCTTTATAGCTTCCTAAAAAAGGTATTCAGTTAGATGTGCAAAATCGATAAATTATAAAATATTAAAAAATACCAAACTGAGACAGATGTTGAAATGAATAATACTACAGATGACTACACTAAATTAAAAGTTATTGGTAACAATCAAAAACCTAAGCAATGCCAAATCAACATGATAAAGATAAAATATTCCTCTACAATTTCAAATGAATATTAAGTAAAAACTAGAATGTAAACTGCAAAAAGATATGAAGTAAAACATAATAACATTTGAGAAGAAGAAATAATTGTGATAAGTCATAAAAGATAGTGAGTCTTCCACTATCATGTGATAAATGTAAAATTTTAATTAAAGAAAAAACTATTAATACAATCATAAATTTCTTCTTTTTAATATAGTAGACATTATCACTGTACATAAAATATTCTGAATCCATATTGCTAATAACAACTAACAATTTTTGAATTAAAACATTCATAGATTTGAAACATTTAACATTAAGTCTACGAAAAAGTCATCAAATGAAATCAGACCTTTTGAATAAATTTAATATTTGTTATGGTTAAAACTGGAAACTAATAATAAAGAAAAGTAGTAAAAAAAAAAAAGATTTCATTCGAAAAGTCAAGTTGCAAGAATGGCAATACCAAGATTTAGGTGTTTATTGAACATTCATTTAGATCAACAGCTATCTCAATTCATACGCTTCTATTATGTAACTGTCAATAATATATAATAACTATTACTTGTAACATGCATTAAAACATTGTTGTTTATCTGTAAGCTCTCGTTCATTGTTGATCTAGGATGTTAACAGCTTCACAAGTTGAATAATTGCGTCTTCAGTTTTCATCATACTTTGAGTGGTCAGCTTTATTGCTTCCTAAAAAAGGTATTCAGTTAGATGTGCATAATAGATAGAATATAAAAACATATAAAATACCAAACTGAGACAGATGTTGAAATGAATATTACTACAGATGACTACACTAAATTAAAAGTTATTGGTAACAATCCAAAACCTAAGCAATGCTCAATCAACATAATAAAGATAAAATATTCCTCTACAATTTCAAATGAATGTTAAGTAAAAACTAAAATGTAAACTGCAAAAAGATATGAAGTAAAACATAATAACATTTGATAAGAAGAAATAATTGTCATAAGTCATAAAAGATAGTGAGTCCACTAGTATCATGTGATAAATGTAAAATTTTAAATAAAGAAAAAACTATTAATACAATCATCAATTTCTTCTTTTTAATATAGTAGACATTATCACTGTACATAAAATATTCTGAATCCATATTGCTAATAACAACTAACAATTTTTGAATTAAAACATTCATAGATTTGAAACATTTAACATTAAGTCTACGAAAAAAACATCAAATGAAATCAGACCTTTTGAATAAATTTAATATTTGTTATGGTTAAAACTGGAAACTAATAATAAAGAAAAGTAGTAAAAAAAAAAAAGATTTCAGTCAAAATGTCAAGTTGCAAGAATGGCAATACCAAGATTTAGGTGTTTATTGAACATTCATTTAGATCAACAGCTATCTCAATTCAAACGCTTCTATTATGTTACTGTCAAAAATATCAAATAACTATTACACGTAGCATACATTAAAAAATTGATGTTAATCAGTCTCTCGTTCATTGTTGATCTAGGATGTTAACAGCTGCACAAGTTGAATAAGTGCGTCTTCAGTTATCATCATACATTGAGTGTTTAGCTTTATTGCTTCCTAAAAAAGGTATTTAGTTAATGTGCATAATAGATAGAATATAAAAACATATAAAATACCAAACTGAGACAGATGTTGAAATGAATATTACTACAGATGACTACACTAAATTAAAAGTTATTGGTAACAATCAAAAACCTAAGCAATGCTCAATCAACATAATATAGATAAAGTATTCCTCTACAAACTTAAAATGAATGTTAAGTAAAAACTAGAACGTAAACTGCAAAAAGATATGAAGTAAATATAATAACATTTGAGAAGAAGAAATAATTGTGATAAGTCATAAAAGAAAGTGAGTCCACCAGTATAATGTGATAAATGTAAAATTTTAAATAAAGAAAAAACTATTAAGACAATCATAAATTTCTTCTATTTAATATAGTAGACATTAACAGTGTACATAAAATATTCTGAATCCATATTGCTAATAACAATTAACAATTATTGAATTAAAACATACATAGGTTTGAAACATTTAACATTAAGTCTACGAAAAAAACATCAAATGAAATCAGACCTTTTGAATAAATTTAATATTTGTTATGGTTAAAACTGGAAACTAATAATAAAGAAAAGTAGTAAAAAAAAAAAAGATTTCAGTCAAAATGTCAAGTTGCAAGAATGGCAATACCAAGATTTAGGTGTTTATTGAACATTCATTTAGATCAACAGCTATCTCAATTCAAACGCTTCTATTATGTTACTGTCAAAAATATCAAATAACTATTACTTGTAACATGCATTAAAAAATTGATGTTAATCAGTCTTTCATTGTTGATCTAGGATGTTAACAGCTGCACAAGTTGAATAAGTGCGTCTTCAGTTATCATCATACTTTGAGTGGTCAGCTTTATTGCTTCCTAAAAAAGGTATTCAGTTAGATGTGCATAATAGATAGAATATAAAAACATATAAAATACCAAACTGAGACAGATGTTGAAATGAATAATATTACAGATGACTACACTAAATTAAAAGTTATTGGTAACAATCAAAAACCTAAGCAATGCTCAATCAACATAATATAGATAAAATATTCCTCTACAATTTCAAATGAATGTTAAGTAAAAACTAAATGTATACTGCAAAAAGATATGAATTAAAACATAATAACATTTGAGAAGAAGAAATAATTGTGATAAGTCATAAAAGATAGTGAGTCCACTAGTATCATGTGATAAATGTAAAATTTTAAATAAAGAAAAAACTATTAATACAATCATAATTTTCTTCTTTTTAATATAGTAGACATTATCACTGTACATAAAATATTCTGAATCCATATTGCTAATAACAATTAACAATTATTGAATTAAAACATACATAGGTTTGAAACATTTAACATTAAGTCTACGAAAAAAACATCAAATGAAATCAGACCTTTTGAATAAATTTAATATTTTTTATGGTTTAAACTGGAAACTAATAATAAAGAAAAGTAGTAAAAAAAAAAGATTTCATTCGAAATGTCAAGCTGCAAGAATGACAATACCAAGATTTAGGTGTTTATTGAACATTCATTTAGATCAACAGCTATCTCAATTCAACGCTTCTATTATGTTACTGTCAAAAATATCAAATAACTATTACACGTACCATACATTAAAAAATTGATGTTTATCAGTAAGTTCTCATTCATTGTTGATCTAGGATGTTATCAGCTTCACAAGTTGAATAATTGCGTCTTCAGTTATCATCATACTTTGAGTGGTCAGCTTTATTGCTTCCTAAAAAAGATATTCAGTTAGATGTGCAGAATAGATAGAATATAAAAACATATAAAATACCAAACTGAGACAGATGTTGAAATGAATAATACTACAGATGACTACACTAAATTAAAAGTTATTGGTAACAATCAAAAACCTAAGCAATGCTCAATCAACATAATATAGATAAAATATTCCTCTACAAATTTAAAAAGAATGTTAAGTAAAAACTAGAACGTAAACTGCAAAAAGATATGAAGTAAAACATAATAACATTTGAGAAGAAGAAATAATTGTGATAAGTCATAAAAGATAGTGAGTCCACTAGATCATGTGATAAATGTAAAATTTTAAATAAAGAAAAAACTATTAATACAATCATAAATTTCTTCTTTTTAATATACTAGGCATTCTCACTGTACATAAAATATTCTAAATCCATATTGCTAATAACAATTAACAATTATAGAATTAAAACATACATAGGTTTGAATCATTTAACATTAAGTCTACGAAAAAAACATCAAATGAAATCAGACCTTTTGAATAAATTTAATATTTGTTAAGGTTAAAACTGGAAACTAATAATAAAGAAAAGTAGTAAAAAAAAAAAAGATTTCATTCGAAATGTCAAGTTGCAAGAATGGCAATACCAAGATTTAGGTGTTTATTAAACATTTATTTAGATAATTTACAATCTCAAATGATACGTTTCTATTCTTTTGTATCGAAAAGATATAATAACTATTATATGTTACATGTATATAAACATTGATGTTAATCAGTAAGTTCTCGTTCATTGTTGATCTAGGATGTTAACAGCTGCACAAGTTGAATAAGTGCGTCTTCAGTTATCATCATACTTTGAGTGGTAAGCTTTATAGCTTCCTAAAAAAGGTATTCAGTTAGATGTGCATAATCGATAAATTATAAAATATTAAAAAATACCAAACTGAGACAGATGTTGAAATGAATAATACTACAGATGACTACACTAAATTAAAAGTTATTGGTAACAATCAAAAACCTAATTAATGCCAAATCAACATGATAAAGATAAAATATTCCTCTACAATTTCAAATGAATATTAAGTAAAAACTAGAACGTAAACTGCAAAAAGATATGAAGTAAAACATAATAACATTTGAGAAGAAGAAATAATTGTGATAAGTCATAAAAGAAAGTGAGTCCACTAGTATCATGTGATAAATGTAAAATTTTAAATAAAGAAAAAACTATTAAGACAATCATAAATTTCTTCTTTTTAATAATGTAGACATTATTACTGTACATAAAATATTCTGAATCCATATTGCTAATAACAATTAACAATTATTGAATTAAAACATACATAGATTTGAAACATTTAACATTAAGTCTACGAAAAAAACATCAAATGAAATCAGACCTTTTGAATAAATTTAATATTTGTTATGGTTAAAACTGGAAACTAATAATAAAGAAAAGTAGTAAAAAAAAAAAAGATTTCAGTCAAAATGTCAAGTTGCAAGAATGGCAATACCAAGATTTAGGTGTTTATTGAACATTCATTTAGATCAACAGCTATCTCAATTCAAACGCTTCTATTATGTTACTGTCAAAAATATCAAATAACTATTACACGTAGCATACATTAAAAAATTGATGTTAATCAGTCTCTCGTTCATTGTTGATCTAGGATGTTAACAGCTGCACAAGTTGAATAAGTGCGTCTTCAGTTATCATCATACATTGAGTGTTTAGCTTTATTGCTTCCTAAAAAAGGTATTTAGTTAATGTGCATAATAGATAGAATATAAAAACATATAAAATACCAAACTGAGACAGATGTTGAAATGAATATTACTACAGATGACTACACTAAATTAAAAGTTATTGGTAACAATCCAAAACCTAAGCAATGCTCAATCAACATAATAAAGATAAAATATTCCTCTACAATTTCAAATGAATGTTAAGTAAAAACTAAAATGTAAACTGCAAAAAGATATGAAGTAAAACATAATAACATTTGATAAGAAGAAATAATTGTGATAAGTCATAAAAGATAGTGAGTCCACTAGTATCATGTGATAAATGTAAAATTTTAAATAAAGAAAAAACTATTAATACAATCATAAATTTCTTCTATTTAATATAGTAGACATTATCAGTGTACATAAAATATTCTGAATCCATATTGCTAATAACAATTAACAATTATTGAATTAAAACATACATAGATTTGAAACATTTAACATTAAGTCTACGAAAAAAACATCAAATGAAATCAGACCTTTTGAATAAATTTAATATTTGTTATGGTTAAAACTGGAAACTAAAAATAAAGAAAAGTAGTAAAAAAAAAAAAGATTTCATTCGAAAAGTCAAGTTGCAAGAATGGCAATACCAAGATTTAGGTGTTTATTGAACATTCATTTAGATCAACAGCTATCTCAATTCATACGCTTCTATTATGTAACTGTCGATAATATATAATAACTATTACTTGTAACATGCATTAAAACATTGAAGTTTATCTGTAAGCTCTCGTTCATTGTTGATCTAGGATGTTAACAGCTTCACAAGTTGAATAATTGCGTCTTCAGTTTTCATCATACTTTGAGTGGTCAGCTTTATTGCTTCCTAAAAAAGGTATTCAGTTAGATGTGCATAATAGATAGAATATAAAAACATATAAAATACCAAACTGAGACAGATGTTGAAATGAATATTACTACAGATGACTACACTAAATTAAAAGTAATTGGTAACAATCAAAAACCTAAGCAATGCTCAACCAACATAATTAAGATAAATTATTCCTTTACAAATTTCAAATGAATGTTAAGTAAAAACTAGAATTTAACTGCAAAAAGATATGAAATAAAACATAATAACATTTGAGAAGAAGAAATAATTGTGATAAGTCATAAAAGATAGTGAGTCTTCCACTATCATGTGATAAATGTAAAATTTTAAATAAAGAAAAAACTATTAATACAATCATAAATTTCTTCTTTTTAATATAGTAGACATTATCACTGTACATAAAATATTCTGAATCCATATTGCTAATAACAACTAACAATTTTTGAATTAAAACATTCATAGATTTGAAACATTTAACATTAAGTCTACGAAAAAATCATCAAATGAAATCAGACCTTTTGAATAAATTTAATATTTTTTATGGTTTTAACTGGAAACTAATAATAAAGAAAAGTAGTATAAAAAAAAGATTTCATTCGAAATGTCAAGTTGCAAGAATGGCAATACCAAGATTTAGGTGTTTATTAAACATTTATTTACATAATTTACAATCTCAAATGATACGTTTCTATTCTTTTGAATCAAAAAGATATAATAACTATTATATGTTACATGCATATAAACATTGATGTTTATCAGTAAGTTCTCGTTCATTGTTGATCTAGGATGTTATCAGCTTCACAAGTTGAATAATTGCGTCTTCAGTTATCATCATACTTTGAGTGGTCAGCTTTATTGCTTCCTAAAAAAGGTATTCAGTTAGATGTGCATAATAGATAGAATATAAAAACATATAAAATACCAAACTGAGACAGATGTTGAAATGAATATTACTACAGATGACTACACTAAATTAAAAGTAATTGGTAACAATCAAAAACCTAAGCAATGATCAATCAACATAATAAAGATAAAATATTCCTCTACAATTTCAAATGAATGTTAAGTAAAAACTAGAATATAAATTGCAAAAAGATATGAAGTAAAACATAATAACATTTGATAAGAAGAAATAATTGTGATAAGTCATAAAAGATAGTGAGTCCACTAGGATCATGTGATAAATGTAAAATTTTAAATAAAGAAAAAACTATTAATACAATCATAAATTTCTTCTATTTAATATAGTAGACATTATCAGTGTACATAAAATATTCTGAATCCATATTGCTAATAACAATTAACAATTATTGAATTAAAACATACATAGGTTTGAAACATTTAACATTAAGTCTACGAAAAAAACATCAAATGAAATCAGACCTTTTGAATAAATTTAATATTTGTTATGGTTAAAACTGGAAACTAATAATAAAGAAAAGTAGTAAAAAAAAAAAAGATTTCATTCGAAAAGTCAAGTTGCAAGAATGGCAATACCAAGATTTAGGTGTTTATTGAACATTCATTTAGATCAACAGCTATCTCAATTCATACGCTTCTATTATGTAACTGTCAATAATATATAATAACTATTACTTGTAACATGCATTAAAACATTGTTGTTTATCAGTAAGCTCTCGTTCATTGTTGATCTAGGATGTTAACAGCTTCACAAGTTGAATAATTGCGTCTTCAGTTTTCATCATACTTTGAGTGGTCAGCTTTATTGCTTCCTAAAAAAGGTATTCAGTTAGATGTGCATAATAGATAGAATATAAAAACATATAAAATACCAAACTGAGACAGATGTTGAAATGAATATTACTACAGATGACTACACTAAATTAAAAGTTATTGGTAACAATCCAAAACCTAAGCAATGCTCAATCAACATAATAAAGATAAAATATTCCTCTACAATTTCAAATGAATGTTAAGTAAAAACTAAAATGTAAACTGCAAAAAGATATGAAGTAAAACATAATAACATTTGATAAGAAGAAATAATTGTCATAAGTCATAAAAGATAGTGAGTCCACTAGTATCATGTGATAAATGTAAAATTTTAAATAAAGAAAAAACTATTAATACAATCATCAATTTCTTCTATTTAATATAGTAGACATTATCAGTGTACATAAAATATTCTGAATCCATATTGCTAATAACAATTAACAATTATTGAATTAAAACATACATAGGTTTGAAACATTTAACATTAAGTCTACGAAAAAAACATCAAATGAAATCAGACCTTTTGAATAAATTTAATATTTGTAATGGTTAAAACTGGAAACTAATAATAAAGAAAAGTAGTAAAAAAAAAATAGATTTCATTCAAAATGTCAAGTTGCAAGAATGGCAATACCAAGGTTTAGGTGTTGATTGAACATTCATTTAGGTCAACAGCTATCTCAATTCAAACGCTTCTATTATGTTACTGTCAAAAATATCAAATAACTATTACACGTAGCATACATTAAAAAAATGATGTTAATCAGTCTCTCGTTCATTGTTGATCTAGGATGTTAACAGCTGCACAAGTTGAATAAGTGCGTCTTCAGTTATCATCATACTTTGGGTGGTCAGCTTTATTGCTTCCTAAAAAAGGTATTCAGTTAGATGTGCATAATCGATAAATAATAAAATATTAAAAAATACCAAACTGAGACAGATGTTGAAATGAATAATACTACAGATGACTACACTAAATTAAAGGTTATTGGTAACAATCAAAAACCTAAGCAATGCTCAACCAACATAATTAAGATAAATTATTCCTTTACAAATTTCAAATGAATGTTAAGTAAAAACTAGAATATAAACTGCAAAAAGATATGAAATAAAACATAATAACATTTGAGAAGAAGAAATAATTGTGATAAGTCATAAAAGATAGTGAGTATTCCACTATCATGTGATAAATGTAAAATTTTAAATAAAGAAAAAACTATTAATACAATCATAAATTTCTTCTATTTAATATAGTAGACATTATCAGTGTACATAAAATATTCTGAATCCATATTGCTAATAACAATTAACAATTATTGAATTAAAACATACATAGGTTTGAAACATTTAACATTATGTCTACGAAAAAAACATCAAATGAAATCAGACCTTTTGAATAAATTTAATATTTGTTATGGTTAAAACTGGAAACTAATAATAAAGAAAAGTAGTAAAAAAAAAAAAGATTTCAGTCAAAATGTCAAGTTGCAAGAATGGCAATACCAAGATTTAGGTGTTTATTGAACATTCATTTAGATCAACAGCTATCTCAATTCAAACGCTTCTATTATGTTACTGTCAAAAATATCAAATAACTATTACACGTAGCATACATTAAAAAATTGATGTTAATCAGTCTCTCGTTCATTGTTGATCTAGGATGTTAACAGCTGCACAAGTTGAATAAGTGCGTCTTCAGTTATCATCATACATTGAGTGTTTAGCTTTATTGCTTCCTAAAAAAGGTATTCAGTTAGATGTGCATAATAGATAGAATATAAAAACATATAAAATACCAAACTGAGACAGATGTTGAAATGAATATTACTACAGATGACTACACTAAATTAAAAGTTATTGGTAACAATCAAAAACCTAATTAATGCCAAATCAACATAATTAAGATAAATTATTCCTTTACAAATTTCAAATGAATGTTAAGTAAAAACTAGAATATAAACTGCAAAAAGATATGAAATAAAACATAATAACATTTGATAAGAAGAAATAATTGTGATAAGTCATAAAAGATAGTGAGTCCACTAGGATCATGTGATCAATGTAAAATTTTAAATAAAGAAAAAACTATTAATACAATCATAAATTTCTTCTATTTAATATAGTAGACATTATCAGTGTACATAAAATATTCTGAATCCATATTGCTAATAACAACTAACAATTTTTGAATTAAAACATTCATAGATTTGAAACATTTAACATTAAGTCTACGAAAAAAACATCAAATGAAATCAGACCTTTTGAATAAATTTACTATTTGTTATGGTTAAAACTGGAAACTAATAATAAAGAAAAGTAGTAAAAATAAAAAAGATTTCATTCGAAAAGTCAAGTTGCAAGAATGGCAATACCAAGATTTAGGTGTTTATTGAACATTCATTTAGATCAACAGCTATCTCAATTCAAACACTTCTATTATGTTACTGTCAAAAATATCAAATAACTATTACTTGTAACATGCATTAAAAAATTGATGTTTATCAGTAAGCTCTCGTTCATTGTTGATCTAGGATGTTAACAGCTTCACAAGTTGAATAATTGCGTCTTCAGTTTTCATCATACTTTGAGTGGTCAGCTTTATTGCTTCCTAAAAAAGGTATTCAGTTAGATGTGCATAATATATAGAATATAAAAACATATAAAATACCAAACTGAGACAGATGTTGAAATGAATATTACTACAGATGACTACACTAAATTAAAAGTAATTGGTAACAATCAAAAACCTAAGCAATGATCAATAAACATAATTAACATAAAATATTCCTCTACAATTTCAAATGAATGTTAAGTAATAACTAGAATATAAATTGCAAAAGATATGAAATAAAACATAATAACATTTGATAAGAAGAAATAATTGTGATAAGTCATAAAAGATAGTGAGTCCACTAGGATGATGTGATCAATGTAAAATTTTAAATAAAGAAAAAACTATTAATACAATCATAAATTTCTTCTATTTAATATAGTAGACATTATCAGTGTACATAAAATATTCTGAATCCATATTGCTAATAACAATTAACAATTATTGAATTAAAACATACATAGGTTTGAAACATTTAACATTAAGTCTACGAAAAAAACATCAAATGAAATCAGACCTTTTGAATACATTTAATATTTGTTATGGTTAAAACTGGAAACTAATAATAAAGAAAAGTAGTAAAAAAAAAAAAGATTTCAGTCAAAATGTCAAGTTGCAAGAATGGCAATACCAAGATTTAGGTGTTTATTGAACATTCATTTAGATCAACAGCTATCTCAATTCAAACGCTTCTATTATGTTACTGTCAAAAATATCAAATAACTATTACACGTAGCATACATTAAAAAATTGATGTTAATCAGTCTCTCGTTCATTGTTGATCTAGGATGTTAACAGCTGCACAAGTTGAATAAGTGCGTCTTCAGTTATCATCATACATTGAGTGTTTAGCTTTATTGCTTCCTAAAAAAGGTATTCAGTTAGATGTGCATAATAGATAGAATATAAAAACATATAAAATACCAAACTGAGACAGATGTTGAAATGAATATTACTACAGATGACTACACTAAATTAAAAGTAATTGGTAACAATCAAAAACCTAAGCAATGATCAATAAACATAATTAAGATAAAATATTCCTCTACAATTTCAAATGAATGTTAAGTAAAAACTAAAATATAAATTGCAAAAAGATATGAAGTAAAACATAATAACATTTGAGAAGAAGAAATAATTGTGATAAGTCATAAAAGATAGTGAGTCCACTAGGATGATGTGATCAATGTAAAATTTTAAATAAAGAAAAAACTATTAATACAATCATAAATTTCTTCTATTTAATATAGTAGACATTATCAGTGTACATAAAATATTCTGAATCCATATTGCTAATAACAATTAACAATTATTGAATTAAAACATACATAGGTTTGAAACATTTAACATTAAGTCTACGAAAAAAACATCAAATGAAATCAGACCTTTTGAATAAATTTAATATTTGTTATGGTTAAAACTGGAAACTAATAATAAAGAAAAGTAGTAAAAAAAAAAAAGATTTCAGTCAAAATGTCAAGTTGCAAGAATGGCAATACCAAGATTTAGGTGTTTATTGAACATTCATTTAGATCAACAGCTATCTCAATTCAAACGCTTCTATTATGTTACTGTCAAAAATATCAAATAACTATTACACGTAGCATACATTAAAAAATTGATGTTAATCAGTCTCTCGTTCATTGTTGATCTAGGATGTTAACAGCTGCACAAGTTGAATAAGTGCGTCTTCAGTTATCATCATACATTGAGTGTTTAGCTTTATTGCTTCCTAAAAAAGGTATTCAGTTAGATGTGCATAATAGATAGAATATAAAAACATATAAAATACCAAACTGAGACAGATGTTGAAATGAATATTACTACAGATGACTACACTAAATTAAAAGTAATTGGTAACAATCAAAAACCTAAGCAATGATCAATAAACATAATTAAGATAAAATATTCCTCTACAATTTCAAATGAATGTTAAGTAAAAACTAAAATATAAATTGCAAAAAGATATGAAGTAAAACATAATAACATTTGAGAAGAAGAAATAATTGTGATAAGTCATAAAAGATAGTGAGTCCACTAGGATCATGTGATAAATGTAAAATTTTAAATAAAGAAAAAACTATTAATACAATCATAAATTTCTTCTATTTAATATAGTAGACATTAACAGTGTACATAAAATATTCTGAATCCATATTGCTAATAACAATTAACAATTATTGAATTAAAACATACATAGGTTTGAAACATTTAACATTAAGTCTACGAAAAAAACATCAAATGAAATCAGACCTTTTGAATAAATTTAATATTTGTTATGGTTAAAACTGGAAACTAATAATAAAGAAAAGTAGTAAAAAAAAAAAAGATTTCAGTCAAAATGTCAAGTTGCAAGAATGGCAATACCAAGATTTAGGTGTTTATTGAACATTCATTTAGATCAACAGCTATCTCAATTCAAACGCTTCTATTATGTTACTGTCAAAAATATCAAATAACTATTACTTGTAACATGCATTAAAAAATTGATGTTAATCAGTCTTTCATTGTTGATCTAGGATGTTAACAGCTGCACAAGTTGAATAAGTGCGTCTTCAGTTATCATCATACTTTGAGTGGTCAGCTTTATTGCTTCCTAAAAAAGGTATTCAGTTAGATGTGCATAATAGATAGAATATAAAAACATATAAAATACCAAACTGAGACAGATGTTGAAATGAATAATATTACAGATGACTACACTAAATTAAAAGTTATTGGTAACAATCAAAAACCTAAGCAATGCTCAATCAACATAATATAGATAAAATATTCCTCTACAATTTCAAATGAATGTTAAGTAAAAACTAAATGTATACTGCAAAAAGATATGAATTAAAACATAATAACATTTGAGAAGAAGAAATAATTGTGATAAGTCATAAAAGATAGTGAGTCCACTAGTATCATGTGATAAATGTAAAATTTTAAATAAAGAAAAAACTATTAATACAATCATAATTTTCTTCTTTTTAATATAGTAGACATTATCACTGTACATAAAATATTCTGAATCCATATTGCTAATAACAATTAACAATTATTGAATTAAAACATACATAGGTTTGAAACATTTAACATTAAGTCTACGAAAAAAACATCAAATGAAATCAGACCTTTTGAATAAATTTAATATTTTTTATGGTTTAAACTGGAAACTAATAATAAAGAAAAGTAGTAAAAAAAAAAGATTTCATTCGAAATGTCAAGCTGCAAGAATGACAATACCAAGATTTAGGTGTTTATTGAACATTCATTTAGATCAACAGCTATCTCAATTCAACGCTTCTATTATGTTACTGTCAAAAATATCAAATAACTATTACACGTACCATACATTAAAAAATTGATGTTTATCAGTAAGTTCTCATTCATTGTTGATCTAGGATGTTATCAGCTTCACAAGTTGAATAATTGCGTCTTCAGTTATCATCATACTTTGAGTGGTCAGCTTTATTGCTTCCTAAAAAAGATATTCAGTTAGATGTGCAGAATAGATAGAATATAAAAACATATAAAATACCAAACTGAGACAGATGTTGAAATGAATAATACTACAGATGACTACACTAAATTAAAAGTTATTGGTAACAATCAAAAACCTAAGCAATGCTCAATCAACATAATATAGATAAAATATTCCTCTACAAATTTAAAAAGAATGTTAAGTAAAAACTAGAACGTAAACTGCAAAAAGATATGAAGTAAAACATAATAACATTTGAGAAGAAGAAATAATTGTGATAAGTCATAAAAGATAGTGAGTCCACTAGATCATGTGATAAATGTAAAATTTTAAATAAAGAAAAAACTATTAATACAATCATAAATTTCTTCTTTTTAATATACTAGGCATTCTCACTGTACATAAAATATTCTAAATCCATATTGCTAATAACAATTAACAATTATAGAATTAAAACATACATAGGTTTGAATCATTTAACATTAAGTCTACGAAAAAAACATCAAATGAAATCAGACCTTTTGAATAAATTTAATATTTGTTAAGGTTAAAACTGGAAACTAATAATAAAGAAAAGTAGTAAAAAAAAAAAAGATTTCATTCGAAATGTCAAGTTGCAAGAATGGCAATACCAAGATTTAGGTGTTTATTAAACATTTATTTAGATAATTTACAATCTCAAATGATACGTTTCTATTCTTTTGTATCGAAAAGATATAATAACTATTATATGTTACATGTATATAAACATTGATGTTAATCAGTAAGTTCTCGTTCATTGTTGATCTAGGATGTTAACAGCTGCACAAGTTGAATAAGTGCGTCTTCAGTTATCATCATACTTTGAGTGGTAAGCTTTATAGCTTCCTAAAAAAGGTATTCAGTTAGATGTGCATAATCGATAAATTATAAAATATTAAAAAATACCAAACTGAGACAGATGTTGAAATGAATAATACTACAGATGACTACACTAAATTAAAAGTTATTGGTAACAATCAAAAACCTAATTAATGCCAAATCAACATGATAAAGATAAAATATTCCTCTACAATTTCAAATGAATATTAAGTAAAAACTAGAACGTAAACTGCAAAAAGATATGAAGTAAAACATAATAACATTTGAGAAGAAGAAATAATTGTGATAAGTCATAAAAGAAAGTGAGTCCACTAGTATCATGTGATAAATGTAAAATTTTAAATAAAGAAAAAACTATTAAGACAATCATAAATTTCTTCTTTTTAATAATGTAGACATTATTACTGTACATAAAATATTCTGAATCCATATTGCTAATAACAATTAACAATTATTGAATTAAAACATACATAGATTTGAAACATTTAACATTAAGTCTACGAAAAAAACATCAAATGAAATCAGACCTTTTGAATAAATTTAATATTTGTTATGGTTAAAACTGGAAACTAATAATAAAGAAAAGTAGTAAAAAAAAAAAAGATTTCAGTCAAAATGTCAAGTTGCAAGAATGGCAATACCAAGATTTAGGTGTTTATTGAACATTCATTTAGATCAACAGCTATCTCAATTCAAACGCTTCTATTATGTTACTGTCAAAAATATCAAATAACTATTACACGTAGCATACATTAAAAAATTGAAGTTTATCTGTAAGCTCTCGTTCATTGTTGATCTAGGATGTTAACAGCTTCACAAGTTGAATAATTGCGTCTTCAGTTTTCATCATACTTTGAGTGGTCAGCTTTATTGCTTCCTAAAAAAGGTATTCAGTTAGATGTGCATAATAGATAGAATATAAAAACATATAAAATACCAAACTGAGACAGATGTTGAAATGAATATTACTACAGATGACTACACTAAATTAAAAGTAATTGGTAACAATCAAAAACCTAAGCAATGCTCAACCAACATAATTAAGATAAATTATTCCTTTACAAATTTCAAATGAATGTTAAGTAAAAACTAGAATTTAACTGCAAAAAGATATGAAATAAAACATAATAACATTTGAGAAGAAGAAATAATTGTGATAAGTCATAAAAGATAGTGAGTCTTCCACTATCATGTGATAAATGTAAAATTTTAAATAAAGAAAAAACTATTAATACAATCATAAATTTCTTCTTTTTAATATAGTAGACATTATCACTGTACATAAAATATTCTGAATCCATATTGCTAATAACAACTAACAATTTTTGAATTAAAACATTCATAGATTTGAAACATTTAACATTAAGTCTACGAAAAAATCATCAAATGAAATCAGACCTTTTGAATAAATTTAATATTTTTTATGGTTTTAACTGGAAACTAATAATAAAGAAAAGTAGTATAAAAAAAAGATTTCATTCGAAATGTCAAGTTGCAAGAATGGCAATACCAAGATTTAGGTGTTTATTAAACATTTATTTACATAATTTACAATCTCAAATGATACGTTTCTATTCTTTTGAATCAAAAAGATATAATAACTATTATATGTTACATGCATATAAACATTGATGTTTATCAGTAAGTTCTCGTTCATTGTTGATCTAGGATGTTATCAGCTTCACAAGTTGAATAATTGCGTCTTCAGTTATCATCATACTTTGAGTGGTCAGCTTTATTGCTTCCTAAAAAAGGTATTCAGTTAGATGTGCATAATAGATAGAATATAAAAACATATAAAATACCAAACTGAGACAGATGTTGAAATGAATATTACTACAGATGACTACACTAAATTAAAAGTAATTGGTAACAATCAAAAACCTAAGCAATGATCAATCAACATAATAAAGATAAAATATTCCTCTACAATTTCAAATGAATGTTAAGTAAAAACTAGAATATAAATTGCAAAAAGATATGAAGTAAAACATAATAACATTTGATAAGAAGAAATAATTGTGATAAGTCATAAAAGATAGTGAGTCCACTAGGATCATGTGATAAATGTAAAATTTTAAATAAAGAAAAAACTATTAATACAATCATAAATTTCTTCTATTTAATATAGTAGACATTATCAGTGTACATAAAATATTCTGAATCCATATTGCTAATAACAATTAACAATTATTGAATTAAAACATACATAGGTTTGAAACATTTAACATTAAGTCTACGAAAAAAACATCAAATGAAATCAGACCTTTTGAATAAATTTAATATTTGTTATGGTTAAAACTGGAAACTAATAATAAAGAAAAGTAGTAAAAAAAAAAAAGATTTCATTCGAAAAGTCAAGTTGCAAGAATGGCAATACCAAGATTTAGGTGTTTATTGAACATTCATTTAGATCAACAGCTATCTCAATTCATACGCTTCTATTATGTAACTGTCAATAATATATAATAACTATTACTTGTAACATGCATTAAAACATTGTTGTTTATCAGTAAGCTCTCGTTCATTGTTGATCTAGGATGTTAACAGCTTCACAAGTTGAATAATTGCGTCTTCAGTTTTCATCATACTTTGAGTGGTCAGCTTTATTGCTTCCTAAAAAAGGTATTCAGTTAGATGTGCATAATAGATAGAATATAAAAACATATAAAATACCAAACTGAGACAGATGTTGAAATGAATATTACTACAGATGACTACACTAAATTAAAAGTTATTGGTAACAATCCAAAACCTAAGCAATGCTCAATCAACATAATAAAGATAAAATATTCCTCTACAATTTCAAATGAATGTTAAGTAAAAACTAAAATGTAAACTGCAAAAAGATATGAAGTAAAACATAATAACATTTGATAAGAAGAAATAATTGTCATAAGTCATAAAAGATAGTGAGTCCACTAGTATCATGTGATAAATGTAAAATTTTAAATAAAGAAAAAACTATTAATACAATCATCAATTTCTTCTATTTAATATAGTAGACATTATCAGTGTACATAAAATATTCTGAATCCATATTGCTAATAACAATTAACAATTATTGAATTAAAACATACATAGGTTTGAAACATTTAACATTAAGTCTACGAAAAAAACATCAAATGAAATCAGACCTTTTGAATAAATTTAATATTTGTAATGGTTAAAACTGGAAACTAATAATAAAGAAAAGTAGTAAAAAAAAAATAGATTTCATTCAAAATGTCAAGTTGCAAGAATGGCAATACCAAGGTTTAGGTGTTGATTGAACATTCATTTAGGTCAACAGCTATCTCAATTCAAACGCTTCTATTATGTTACTGTCAAAAATATCAAATAACTATTACACGTAGCATACATTAAAAAAATGATGTTAATCAGTCTCTCGTTCATTGTTGATCTAGGATGTTAACAGCTGCACAAGTTGAATAAGTGCGTCTTCAGTTATCATCATACTTTGGGTGGTCAGCTTTATTGCTTCCTAAAAAAGGTATTCAGTTAGATGTGCATAATCGATAAATAATAAAATATTAAAAAATACCAAACTGAGACAGATGTTGAAATGAATAATACTACAGATGACTACACTAAATTAAAGGTTATTGGTAACAATCAAAAACCTAAGCAATGCTCAACCAACATAATTAAGATAAATTATTCCTTTACAAATTTCAAATGAATGTTAAGTAAAAACTAGAATATAAACTGCAAAAAGATATGAAATAAAACATAATAACATTTGAGAAGAAGAAATAATTGTGATAAGTCATAAAAGATAGTGAGTATTCCACTATCATGTGATAAATGTAAAATTTTAAATAAAGAAAAAACTATTAATACAATCATAAATTTCTTCTATTTAATATAGTAGACATTATCAGTGTACATAAAATATTCTGAATCCATATTGCTAATAACAATTAACAATTATTGAATTAAAACATACATAGGTTTGAAACATTTAACATTATGTCTACGAAAAAAACATCAAATGAAATCAGACCTTTTGAATAAATTTAATATTTGTTATGGTTAAAACTGGAAACTAATAATAAAGAAAAGTAGTAAAAAAAAAAAAGATTTCAGTCAAAATGTCAAGTTGCAAGAATGGCAATACCAAGATTTAGGTGTTTATTGAACATTCATTTAGATCAACAGCTATCTCAATTCAAACGCTTCTATTATGTTACTGTCAAAAATATCAAATAACTATTACACGTAGCATACATTAAAAAATTGATGTTAATCAGTCTCTCGTTCATTGTTGATCTAGGATGTTAACAGCTGCACAAGTTGAATAAGTGCGTCTTCAGTTATCATCATACATTGAGTGTTTAGCTTTATTGCTTCCTAAAAAAGGTATTCAGTTAGATGTGCATAATAGATAGAATATAAAAACATATAAAATACCAAACTGAGACAGATGTTGAAATGAATATTACTACAGATGACTACACTAAATTAAAAGTTATTGGTAACAATCAAAAACCTAATTAATGCCAAATCAACATAATTAAGATAAATTATTCCTTTACAAATTTCAAATGAATGTTAAGTAAAAACTAGAATATAAACTGCAAAAAGATATGAAATAAAACATAATAACATTTGATAAGAAGAAATAATTGTGATAAGTCATAAAAGATAGTGAGTCCACTAGGATCATGTGATCAATGTAAAATTTTAAATAAAGAAAAAACTATTAATACAATCATAAATTTCTTCTATTTAATATAGTAGACATTATCAGTGTACATAAAATATTCTGAATCCATATTGCTAATAACAACTAACAATTTTTGAATTAAAACATTCATAGATTTGAAACATTTAACATTAAGTCTACGAAAAAAACATCAAATGAAATCAGACCTTTTGAATAAATTTACTATTTGTTATGGTTAAAACTGGAAACTAATAATAAAGAAAAGTAGTAAAAATAAAAAAGATTTCATTCGAAAAGTCAAGTTGCAAGAATGGCAATACCAAGATTTAGGTGTTTATTGAACATTCATTTAGATCAACAGCTATCTCAATTCAAACACTTCTATTATGTTACTGTCAAAAATATCAAATAACTATTACTTGTAACATGCATTAAAAAATTGATGTTTATCAGTAAGCTCTCGTTCATTGTTGATCTAGGATGTTAACAGCTTCACAAGTTGAATAATTGCGTCTTCAGTTTTCATCATACTTTGAGTGGTCAGCTTTATTGCTTCCTAAAAAAGGTATTCAGTTAGATGTGCATAATATATAGAATATAAAAACATATAAAATACCAAACTGAGACAGATGTTGAAATGAATATTACTACAGATGACTACACTAAATTAAAAGTAATTGGTAACAATCAAAAACCTAAGCAATGATCAATAAACATAATTAACATAAAATATTCCTCTACAATTTCAAATGAATGTTAAGTAATAACTAGAATATAAATTGCAAAAGATATGAAATAAAACATAATAACATTTGATAAGAAGAAATAATTGTGATAAGTCATAAAAGATAGTGAGTCCACTAGGATGATGTGATCAATGTAAAATTTTAAATAAAGAAAAAACTATTAATACAATCATAAATTTCTTCTATTTAATATAGTAGACATTATCAGTGTACATAAAATATTCTGAATCCATATTGCTAATAACAATTAACAATTATTGAATTAAAACATACATAGGTTTGAAACATTTAACATTAAGTCTACGAAAAAAACATCAAATGAAATCAGACCTTTTGAATACATTTAATATTTGTTATGGTTAAAACTGGAAACTAATAATAAAGAAAAGTAGTAAAAAAAAAAAAGATTTCAGTCAAAATGTCAAGTTGCAAGAATGGCAATACCAAGATTTAGGTGTTTATTGAACATTCATTTAGATCAACAGCTATCTCAATTCAAACGCTTCTATTATGTTACTGTCAAAAATATCAAATAACTATTACACGTAGCATACATTAAAAAATTGATGTTAATCAGTCTCTCGTTCATTGTTGATCTAGGATGTTAACAGCTGCACAAGTTGAATAAGTGCGTCTTCAGTTATCATCATACATTGAGTGTTTAGCTTTATTGCTTCCTAAAAAAGGTATTCAGTTAGATGTGCATAATAGATAGAATATAAAAACATATAAAATACCAAACTGAGACAGATGTTGAAATGAATATTACTACAGATGACTACACTAAATTAAAAGTAATTGGTAACAATCAAAAACCTAAGCAATGATCAATAAACATAATTAAGATAAAATATTCCTCTACAATTTCAAATGAATGTTAAGTAAAAACTAAAATATAAATTGCAAAAAGATATGAAGTAAAACATAATAACATTTGAGAAGAAGAAATAATTGTGATAAGTCATAAAAGATAGTGAGTCCACTAGGATGATGTGATCAATGTAAAATTTTAAATAAAGAAAAAACTATTAATACAATCATAAATTTCTTCTATTTAATATAGTAGACATTATCAGTGTACATAAAATATTCTGAATCCATATTGCTAATAACAATTAACAATTATTGAATTAAAACATACATAGGTTTGAAACATTTAACATTAAGTCTACGAAAAAAACATCAAATGAAATCAGACCTTTTGAATAAATTTAATATTTGTTATGGTTAAAACTGGAAACTAATAATAAAGAAAAGTAGTAAAAAAAAAAAAGATTTCAGTCAAAATGTCAAGTTGCAAGAATGGCAATACCAAGATTTAGGTGTTTATTGAACATTCATTTAGATCAACAGCTATCTCAATTCAAACGCTTCTATTATGTTACTGTCAAAAATATCAAATAACTATTACACGTAGCATACATTAAAAAATTGATGTTAATCAGTCTCTCGTTCATTGTTGATCTAGGATGTTAACAGCTGCACAAGTTGAATAAGTGCGTCTTCAGTTATCATCATACATTGAGTGTTTAGCTTTATTGCTTCCTAAAAAAGGTATTCAGTTAGATGTGCATAATAGATAGAATATAAAAACATATAAAATACCAAACTGAGACAGATGTTGAAATGAATATTACTACAGATGACTACACTAAATTAAAAGTAATTGGTAACAATCAAAAACCTAAGCAATGATCAATAAACATAATTAAGATAAAATATTCCTCTACAATTTCAAATGAATGTTAAGTAAAAACTAGAATATAAACTGCAAAAAGATATGAAATAAAACATAATAACATTTGAGAAGAAGAAATAATTGTGATAAGTCATAAAAGATAGTGAGTATTCCACTATCATGTGATAAATGTAAAATTTTAAATAAAGAAAAAACTATTAATACAATCATAAATTTCTTCTATTTAATATAGTAGACATTATCAGTGTACATAAAATATTCTGAATCCATATTGCTAATAACAATTAACAATTATTGAATTAAAACATACATAGGTTTGAAACATTTAACATTATGTCTACGAAAAAAACATCAAATGAAATCAGACCTTTTGAATAAATTTAATATTTGTTATGGTTAAAACTGGAAACTAATAATAAAGAAAAGTAGTAAAAAAAAAAAAGATTTCAGTCAAAATGTCAAGTTGCAAGAATGGCAATACCAAGATTTAGGTGTTTATTGAACATTCATTTAGATCAACAGCTATCTCAATTCAAACGCTTCTATTATGTTACTGTCAAAAATATCAAATAACTATTACACGTAGCATACATTAAAAAATTGATGTTAATCAGTCTCTCGTTCATTGTTGATCTAGGATGTTAACAGCTGCACAAGTTGAATAAGTGCGTCTTCAGTTATCATCATACATTGAGTGTTTAGCTTTATTGCTTCCTAAAAAAGGTATTCAGTTAGATGTGCATAATAGATAGAATATAAAAACATATAAAATACCAAACTGAGACAGATGTTGAAATGAATATTACTACAGATGACTACACTAAATTAAAAGTTATTGGTAACAATCAAAAACCTAATTAATGCCAAATCAACATAATTAAGATAAATTATTCCTTTACAAATTTCAAATGAATGTTAAGTAAAAACTAGAATATAAACTGCAAAAAGATATGAAATAAAACATAATAACATTTGATAAGAAGAAATAATTGTGATAAGTCATAAAAGATAGTGAGTCCACTAGGATCATGTGATCAATGTAAAATTTTAAATAAAGAAAAAACTATTAATACAATCATAAATTTCTTCTATTTAATATAGTAGACATTATCAGTGTACATAAAATATTCTGAATCCATATTGCTAATAACAACTAACAATTTTTGAATTAAAACATTCATAGATTTGAAACATTTAACATTAAGTCTACGAAAAAAACATCAAATGAAATCAGACCTTTTGAATAAATTTACTATTTGTTATGGTTAAAACTGGAAACTAATAATAAAGAAAAGTAGTAAAAATAAAAAAGATTTCATTCGAAAAGTCAAGTTGCAAGAATGGCAATACCAAGATTTAGGTGTTTATTGAACATTCATTTAGATCAACAGCTATCTCAATTCAAACACTTCTATTATGTTACTGTCAAAAATATCAAATAACTATTACTTGTAACATGCATTAAAAAATTGATGTTTATCAGTAAGCTCTCGTTCATTGTTGATCTAGGATGTTAACAGCTTCACAAGTTGAATAATTGCGTCTTCAGTTTTCATCATACTTTGAGTGGTCAGCTTTATTGCTTCCTAAAAAAGGTATTCAGTTAGATGTGCATAATATATAGAATATAAAAACATATAAAATACCAAACTGAGACAGATGTTGAAATGAATATTACTACAGATGACTACACTAAATTAAAAGTAATTGGTAACAATCAAAAACCTAAGCAATGATCAATAAACATAATTAACATAAAATATTCCTCTACAATTTCAAATGAATGTTAAGTAATAACTAGAATATAAATTGCAAAAGATATGAAATAAAACATAATAACATTTGATAAGAAGAAATAATTGTGATAAGTCATAAAAGATAGTGAGTCCACTAGGATGATGTGATCAATGTAAAATTTTAAATAAAGAAAAAACTATTAATACAATCATAAATTTCTTCTATTTAATATAGTAGACATTATCAGTGTACATAAAATATTCTGAATCCATATTGCTAATAACAATTAACAATTATTGAATTAAAACATACATAGGTTTGAAACATTTAACATTAAGTCTACGAAAAAAACATCAAATGAAATCAGACCTTTTGAATACATTTAATATTTGTTATGGTTAAAACTGGAAACTAATAATAAAGAAAAGTAGTAAAAAAAAAAAAGATTTCAGTCAAAATGTCAAGTTGCAAGAATGGCAATACCAAGATTTAGGTGTTTATTGAACATTCATTTAGATCAACAGCTATCTCAATTCAAACGCTTCTATTATGTTACTGTCAAAAATATCAAATAACTATTACACGTAGCATACATTAAAAAATTGATGTTAATCAGTCTCTCGTTCATTGTTGATCTAGGATGTTAACAGCTGCACAAGTTGAATAAGTGCGTCTTCAGTTATCATCATACATTGAGTGTTTAGCTTTATTGCTTCCTAAAAAAGGTATTCAGTTAGATGTGCATAATAGATAGAATATAAAAACATATAAAATACCAAACTGAGACAGATGTTGAAATGAATATTACTACAGATGACTACACTAAATTAAAAGTAATTGGTAACAATCAAAAACCTAAGCAATGATCAATAAACATAATTAAGATAAAATATTCCTCTACAATTTCAAATGAATGTTAAGTAAAAACTAAAATATAAATTGCAAAAAGATATGAAGTAAAACATAATAACATTTGAGAAGAAGAAATAATTGTGATAAGTCATAAAAGATAGTGAGTCCACTAGGATGATGTGATCAATGTAAAATTTTAAATAAAGAAAAAACTATTAATACAATCATAAATTTCTTCTATTTAATATAGTAGACATTATCAGTGTACATAAAATATTCTGAATCCATATTGCTAATAACAATTAACAATTATTGAATTAAAACATACATAGGTTTGAAACATTTAACATTAAGTCTACGAAAAAAACATCAAATGAAATCAGACCTTTTGAATAAATTTAATATTTGTTATGGTTAAAACTGGAAACTAATAATAAAGAAAAGTAGTAAAAAAAAAAAAGATTTCAGTCAAAATGTCAAGTTGCAAGAATGGCAATACCAAGATTTAGGTGTTTATTGAACATTCATTTAGATCAACAGCTATCTCAATTCAAACGCTTCTATTATGTTACTGTCAAAAATATCAAATAACTATTACACGTAGCATACATTAAAAAATTGATGTTAATCAGTCTCTCGTTCATTGTTGATCTAGGATGTTAACAGCTGCACAAGTTGAATAAGTGCGTCTTCAGTTATCATCATACATTGAGTGTTTAGCTTTATTGCTTCCTAAAAAAGGTATTCAGTTAGATGTGCATAATAGATAGAATATAAAAACATATAAAATACCAAACTGAGACAGATGTTGAAATGAATATTACTACAGATGACTACACTAAATTAAAAGTAATTGGTAACAATCAAAAACCTAAGCAATGATCAATAAACATAATTAAGATAAAATATTCCTCTACAATTTCAAATGAATGTTAAGTAAAAACTAAAATATAAATTGCAAAAAGATATGAAGTAAAACATAATAACATTTGAGAAGAAGAAATAATTGTGATAAGTCATAAAAGATAGTGAGTCCACTAGGATCATGTGATAAATGTAAAATTTTAAATAAAGAAAAAACTATTAATACAATCATAAATTTCTTCTATTTAATATAGTAGACATTATCAGTGTACATAAAATATTCTGAATCCATATTGCTAATAACAATTAACAATTATTGAATTAAAACATACATAGGTTTGAAACATTTAACATTAAGTCTACGAAAAAAACATCAAATGAAATCAGACCTTTTGAATAAATTTAATATTTGTTATGGTTAAAATTGGAAACTAATAATAAAGAAAAGTAGTAAAAAAAAAATAGATTTCATTCAAAATGTCAAGTTGCAAGAATGGCAATACCAAGATTTAGATGTTTATTGAACATTCATTTAGATCAACAGCTATCTCAATTCAAACGCTTCTATTATGTTACTGTCAAAAATATCAAATAATTATTACACGTAGCATACATTAAAAAATTGATGTTAATCAGTCTCTCGTTCATTGTTGATCTAGGATGTTAACAGCTGCACAAGTTGAATAAGTGCGTCTTCAGTTATCATCATACTTTGGGTGGTCAGCTTTATTGCTTCCTAAAAAAGGTATTCAGTTAGATGTGCATAATCGATAAATTATAAAATATTAAAAAATACCAAACTGAGACAGATGTTGAAATGAATAATACTACAGATGACTACACTAAATTAAAGGTTATTGGTAACAATCAAAAACCTAAGCAATGCTCAACCAACATAATTAAGATAAATTATTCCTTTACAAATTTCAAATGAATGTTAAGTAAAAACTAGAATATAAACTGCAAAAAGATATGAAATAAAACATAATAACATTTGAGAAGAAGAAATAATTGTGATAAGTCATAAAAGATAGTGAGTCTTCCACTATCATGTGATAAATGTAAAATTTTAAATAAAGAAAAAACTATTAATGCAATCATAAATTTCTTCTTTTTAATATAGTAGACATTATCACTGTACATAAAATATTCTGAATCCATATTGCTAATAACAACTAACAATTTTTGAATTAAAACATTCATAGATTTGAAACATTTAACATTAAGTCTACGAAAAAAACATCAAATGAAATCAGACCTTTTGAATAAATTTAATATTTGTTATGGTTAAAACTGGAAACTAATAATAAAGAAAAGTAGTAAAAAAAAAAAAGATTTCATTCGAAAAGTCAAGTTGCAAGAATGGCAATACCAAGATTTAGATGTTTATTGAACATTCATTTAGATCAACAGCTATCTCAATTCATACGCTTCTATTATGTAACTGTCAATAATATATAATAACTATTACTTGTAACATGCATTAAAACATTGATGTTTATCAGTAAGCTCTCGTTCATTGTTGATCTAGGATGTTAACAGCTTCACAAGTTGAATAATTGCGTCTTCAGTTTTCATCATACTTTGAGTGGTCAGCTTTATTGCTTCCTAAAAAAGGTATTCAGTTAGATGTGCATAATAGATAGAATATAAAAACATATAAAATACCAAACTGAGACAGATGTTGAAATGAATATTACTACAGATGACTACACTAAATTAAAAGTAATTGGTAACAATCAAAAACCTAAGCAATGATCAATAAACATAATTAACATAAAATATTCCTCTACAATTTCAAATGAATGTTAAGTAAAAACTAGAATATAAATTGCAAAAAGATATGAAGTAAAACATAATAACATTTGATAAGAAGAAATAATTGTGATAAGTCATAAAAGATAGTGAGTCCACTAGGATCATGTGATAAATGTAAAATTTTAAATAAAGAAAAAACTATTAATACAATCATAAATTTCTTCTATTTAATATAGTAGACATTATCAGTGTACATAAAATATTCTGAATCCATATTGCTAATAACAATTAACAATTATTGAATTAAAACATACATAGGTTTGAAACATTTAACATTAAGTCTACGAAAAAAACATCAAATGAAATCAGACCTTTTGAATAAATTTAATATTTGTTATGGTTAAAACTGGAAACTAATAATAAAGAAAAGTAGTAAAAAAAAAATAGATTTCATTCAAAATGTCAAGTTGCAAGAATGGCAATACCAAGATTTAGGTGTTTATTGAACATTCATTTAGATCAACAGCTATCTCAATTCAAACGCTTCTATTATGTTACTGTCAAAAATATCAAATAACTATTACACGTAGCATACATTAAAAAAATGATGTTAATCAGTCTCTCGTTCATTGTTGATCTAGGATGTTAACAGCTGCACAAGTTGAATAAGTGCGTCTTCAGTTATCATCATACTTTGGGTGGTCAGCTTTATTGCTTCCTAAAAAAGGTATTCAGTTAGATGTGCATAATCGATAAATAATAAAATATTAAAAAATACCAAACTGAGACAGATGTTGAAATGAATAATACTACAGATGACTACACTAAATTAAAGGTTATTGGTAACAATCAAAAACCTAAGCAATGCTCAACCAACATAATTAAGATAAATTATTCCTTTACAAATTTCAAATGAATGTTAAGTAAAAACTAGAATATAAACTGCAAAAAGATATGAAATAAAACATAATAACATTTGAGAAGAAGAAATAATTGTGATAAGTCATAAAAGATAGTGAGTCTTCCACTATCATGTGATAAATGTAAAATTTTAAATAAAGAAAAAACTATTAATGCAATCATAAATTTCTTCTTTTTAATATAGTAGACATTATCACTGTACATAAAATATTCTGAATCCATATTGCTAATAACAACTAACAATTATTGAATTAAAACATACATAGGTTTGAAACATTTAACATTAAGTCTACGAAAAAAACATCAAATGAAATCAGACCTTTTGAATAAATTTAATATTTGTTATGGTTAAAACTGGAAACAAATAATAAAGAAAAGTAGTAAAAAAAAAAAAGATTTCATTTGAAAAGTCAAGTTGCAAGAATGGCAATACCAAGATTTAGATGTTTATTGAACATTCATTTAGATCAACAGCTATCTCAATTCATACGCTTCTATTATGGAACTGTCAATAATATATAATAACTATTACTTGTAACATGCATTAAAACATTGATGTTTATCAGTAAGCTCTCGTTCATTGTTGATCTAGGATGTTAACAGCTGCACAAGTTGAATAAGTGCGTCTTCAGTTATCATCATACATTGAGTGTTTAGCTTTATTGCTTCCTAAAAAAGGTATTCAGTTAGATGTGCATAATAGATAGAATATAAAAACATATAAAATACCAAACTGAGACAGATGTTGAAATGAATATTACTACAGATGACTACACTAAATTAAAAGTAATTGGTAACAATCAAAAACCTAAGCAATGATCAATAAACATAATTAAGATAAAATATTCCTCTACAATTTCAAATGAATGTTAAGTAAAAACTAGAATATAAATTGCAAAAAGATATGAAGTAAAACATAATAACATTTGATAAGAAGAAATAATTGTGATAAGTCATAAAAGATAGTGAGTCCACTAGGATCATGTGATAAATGTAAAATTTTAAATAAAGAAAAAACTATTAATACAATCATAAATTTCTTCTATTTAATATAGTAGACATTATCAGTGTACATAAAATATTCTGAATCCATATTGCTAATTACAATTAACAATTATTGAATTAAAACATACATAGGTTTGAAACATTTAACATTAAGTCTACGAAAAAAACATCAAATGAAATCAGACCTTTTGAATAAATTTAATATTTGTTATGGTTAAAACTGGAAACTAATAATAAAGAAAAGTAGTAAAAAAAAAAAAGATTTCAGTCAAAATGTCAAGTTGCAAGAATGGCAATACCAAGATTTAGGTGTTTATTGAACATTCATTTAGATCAACAGCTATCTCAATTCAAACGCTTCTATTATGTTACTGTCAAAAATATCAAATAACTATTACTTGTAACATGCATTAAAAAATTGATGTTTATCAGTAAGCTCTCGTTCATTGTTGATCTAGGATGTTAACAGCTTCACAAGTTGAATAATTGCGTCTTCAGTTTTCATCATACTTTGAGTGGTCAGCTTTATTGCTTCCTAAAAAAGGTATTCAGTTAGATGTGCATAATATATAGAATATAAAAACATATAAAATACCAAACTGAGACAGATGTTGAAATGAATATTACTACAGATGACTACACTAAATTAAAAGTAATTGGTAACAATCAAAAACCTAAGCAATGATCAATAAACATAATTAACATAAAATATTCCTCTACAATTTCAAATGAATGTTAAGTAAAAACTAGAATATAAATTGCAAAAAGATATGAAATAAAACATAATAACATTTGATAAGAAGAAATGATTGTGATAAGTCATAAAAGATAGTGAGTCCACTAGGATCATGTGATCAATGTAAAATTTTAAATAAAGAAAAAACTATTAATACAATCATAAATTTCTTCTATTTAATATAGTAGACATTATCAGTGTACATAAAATATTCTGAATCCATATTGCTAATAACAATTAACAATTATTGAATTAAAACATACATAGGTTTGAAACATTTAACATTAAGTCTACGAAAAAAACATCAAATGAAATCAGACCTTTTGAATAAATTTAATATTTGTTATGGTTAAAACTGGAAACTAATAATAAAGAAAAGTAGTAAAAAAAAAATAGATTTCATTCAAAATGTCAAGTTGCAAGAATGGCAATACCAAGATTTAGGTGTTTATTGAACATTCATTTAGATCAACAGCTATCTCAATTCAAACGCTTCTATTATGTTACTGTCAAAAATATCAAATAACTATTACACGTAGCATACATTAAAAAAATGATGTTAATCAGTCTCTCGTTCATTGTTGATCTAGGATGTTAACAGCTGCACAAGTTGAATAAGTGCGTCTTCAGTTATCATCATACTTTGGGTGGTCAGCTTTATTGCTTCCTAAAAAAGGTATTCAGTTAGATGTGCATAATCGATAAATAATAAAATATTAAAAAATACCAAACTGAGACAGATGTTGAAATGAATAATACTACAGATGACTACACTAAATTAAAGGTTATTGGTAACAATCAAAAACCTAAGCAATGCTCAACCAACATAATTAAGATAAATTATTCCTTTACAAATTTCAAATGAATGTTAAGTAAAAACTAGAATATAAACTGCAAAAAGATATGAAATAAAACATAATAACATTTGAGAAGAAGAAATAATTGTGATAAGTCATAAAAGATAGTGAGTATTCCACTATCATGTGATAAATGTAAAATTTTAAATAAAGAAAAAACTATTAATACAATCATAAATTTCTTCTATTTAATATAGTAGACATTATCAGTGTACATAAAATATTCTGAATCCATATTGCTAATAACAATTAACAATTATTGAATTAAAACATACATAGGTTTGAAACATTTAACATTAAGTCTACGAAAAAAACATCAAATGAAATCAGACCTTTTGAATAAATTTAATATTTGTTATGGTTAAAACTGGAAACTAATAATAAAGAAAAGTAGTAAAAAAAAAAAAGATTTCAGTCAAAATGTCAAGTTGCAAGAATGGCAATACCAAGATTTAGGTGTTTATTGAACATTCATTTAGATCAACAGCTATCTCAATTCAAACGCTTCTATTATGTTACTGTCAAAAATATCAAATAACTATTACACGTAGCATACATTAAAAAATTGATGTTAATCAGTCTCTCGTTCATTGTTGATCTAGGATGTTAACAGCTGCACAAGTTGAATAAGTGCGTCTTCAGTTATCATCATACATTGAGTGTTTAGCTTTATTGCTTCCTAAAAAAGGTATTCAGTTAGATGTGCATAATAGATAGAATATAAAAACATATAAAATACCAAACTGAGACAGATGTTGAAATGAATATTACTACAGATGACTACACTAAATTAAAAGTAATTGGTAACAATCAAAAACCTAAGCAATGATCAATAAACATAATTAAGATAAAATATTCCTCTACAATTTCAAATGAATGTTAAGTAAAAACTAAAATATAAATTGCAAAAAGATATGAAGTAAAACATAATAACATTTGAGAAGAAGAAATAATTGTGATAAGTCATAAAAGATAGTGAGTCCACTAGGATCATGTGATAAATGTAAAATTTTAAATAAAGAAAAAACTATAAATACAATCATAAATTTCTTCTATTTAATATAGTAGACATTATCAGTGTACATAAAATATTCTGAATCCATATTGCTAATAACAATTAACAATTATTGAATTAAAACATACATAGGTTTGAAACATTTAACATTAAGTCTACGAAAAAAACATCAAATGAAATCAGACCTTTTGAATAAATTTAATATTTGTTATGGTTAAAACTGGAAACTAATAATAAAGAAAAGTAGTAAAAAAAAAATAGATTTCATTCAAAATGTCAAGTTGCAAGAATGGCAATACCAAGATTTAGGTGTTTATTGAACATTCATTTAGATCAACAGCTATCTCAATTCAAACGCTTCTATTATGTTACTGTCAAAAATATCAAATAACTATTACACGAAGCATACATTAAAAAATTGATGTTAATCAGTCTCTCGTTCATTGTTGATCTAGGATGTTAACAGCTGCACAAGTTGAATAAGTGCGTCTTCAGTTATCATCATACTTTGGGTGGTCAGCTTTATTGCTTCCTAAAAAAGGTATTCAGTTAGATGTGCATAATCAATAAATAATAAAATATTAAAAAATACCAAACTGAGACAGATGTTGAAATGAATAATACTACAGATGACTACACTAAATTAAAGGTTATTGGTAACAATCAAAAACCTAAGCAATGCTCAACCAACATAATTAAGATAAATTATTCCTTTACAAATTTCAAATGAATGTTAAGTAAAAACTAGAATATAAACTGCAAAAAGATATGAAATAAAACATAATAACATTTGAGAAGAAGAAATAATTGTGATAAGTCATAAAAGATAGTGAGTATTCCACTATCATGTGATAAATGTAAAATTTTAAATAAAGAAAAAACTATTAATACAATCATAAATTTCTTCTATTTAATATAGTAGACATTATCAGTGTACATAAAATATTCTGAATCCATATTGCTAATAACAATTAACAATTATTGAATTAAAACATACATAGGTTTGAAACATTTAACATTAAGTCTACGAAAAAAACATCAAATGAAATCAGACCTTTTGAATAAATTTAATATTTGTTATGGTTAAAACTGGAAACTAATAATAAAGAAAAGTAGTAAAAAAAAAAAAGATTTCAGTCAAAATGTCAAGTTGCAAGAATGGCAATACCAAGATTTAGGTGTTTATTGAACATTCATTTAGATCAACAGCTATCTCAATTCAAACGCTTCTATTATGTTACTGTCAAAAATATCAAATAACTATTACACGTAGCATACATTAAAAAATTGATGTTAATCAGTCTCTCGTTCATTGTTGATCTAGGATGTTAACAGCTGCACAAGTTGAATAAGTGCGTCTTCAGTTATCATCATACATTGAGTGTTTAGCTTTATTGCTTCCTAAAAAAGGTATTCAGTTAGATGTGCATAATAGATAGAATATAAAAACATATAAAATACCAAACTGAGACAGATGTTGAAATGAATATTACTACAGATGACTACACTAAATTAAAAGTAATTGGTAACAATCAAAAACCTAAGCAATGATCAATAAACATAATTAAGATAAAATATTCCTCTACAATTTCAAATGAATGTTAAGTAAAAACTAAAATATAAATTGCAAAAAGATATGAAGTAAAACATAATAACATTTGAGAAGAAGAAATAATTGTGATAAGTCATAAAAGATAGTGAGTCCACTAGGATCATGTGATAAATGTAAAATTTTAAATAAAGAAAAAACTATAAATACAATCATAAATTTCTTCTATTTAATATAGTAGACATTATCAGTGTACATAAAATATTCTGAATCCATATTGCTAATAACAATTAACAATTATTGAATTAAAACATACATAGGTTTGAAACATTTAACATTAAGTCTACGAAAAAAACATCAAATGAAATCAGACCTTTTGAATAAATTTAATATTTGTTATGGTTAAAACTGGAAACTAATAATAAAGAAAAGTAGTAAAAAAAAAATAGATTTCATTCAAAATGTCAAGTTGCAAGAATGGCAATACCAAGATTTAGGTGTTTATTGAACATTCATTTAGATCAACAGCTATCTCAATTCAAACGCTTCTATTATGTTACTGTCAAAAATATCAAATAACTATTACACGAAGCATACATTAAAAAATTGATGTTAATCAGTCTCTCGTTCATTGTTGATCTAGGATGTTAACAGCTGCACAAGTTGAATAAGTGCGTCTTCAGTTATCATCATACTTTGGGTGGTCAGCTTTATTGCTTCCTAAAAAAGGTATTCAGTTAGATGTGCATAATCAATAAATAATAAAATATTAAAAAATACCAAACTGAGACAGATGTTGAAATGAATAATACTACAGATGACTACACTAAATTAAAGGTTATTGGTAACAATCAAAAACCTAAGCAATGCTCAACCAACATAATTAAGATAAATTATTCCTTTACAAATTTCAAATGAATGTTAAGTAAAAACTAGAATATAAACTGCAAAAAGATATGAAATAAAACATAATAACATTTGATAAGAAGAAATAATTGTGATAAGTCATAAAAGATAGTGAGTCCACTAGGATCATGTGATCAATGTAAAATTTTAAATAAAGAAAAAACTATTAATACAATCATAAATTTCTTCTATTTAATATAGTAGACATTATCAGTGTACATAAAATATTCTGAATCCATATTGCTAATAACAATTAACAATTATTGAATTAAAACATACATAGGTTTGAAACATTTAACATTAAGTCTACGAAAAAAACATCATATGAAATCAGACCTTTGGAATAAATTTAATATTTGTTATGGTTAAAACTGGAAACTAATAATAAAGAAAAGTAGTAAAAAAAAAAAAGATTTCATTCAAAATGTCAAGTTGCAAGAATGGCAATACCAAGATTTAGGTGTTTATTGAACATTCATTTAGATCAACAGCTATCTCAATTCAAACGCTTCTATTATGTTACTGTCAAAAATATCAAATAACTATTACACGTAGCATACATTAAAAAATTGATGTTAATCAGTCTCTCGTTCATTGTTGATCTAGGATGTTAACAGCTGCACAAGTTGAATAAGTGCGTCTTCAGTTATCATCATACTTTGGGTGGTCAGCTTTATTGCTTCCTAAAAAAGGTATTCTGTTAGATGTGCATAATCGATAAATAATAAAATATTAAAAAATACCAAACTGAGAGAGATGTTGAAATGAATAATACTACAGATGACTACACTAAATTAAAGGTTATTGGTAACAATCAAAAACCTAAGCAATGCTCAACCAACATAATAAAGATAAATTATTCCTTTACAAATTTCAAATGAATGTTAAGTAAAAACTAGAATATAAACTGCAAAAAGATATGAAATAAAACATAATAACATTTGATAAGAAGAATTAATTGTGATAAGTCATAAAAGATAGTGAGTCCACTAGGATCATGTGATCAATGTAAAATTTTAAATAAAGAAAAAACTATTAATACAATCATAAATTTCTTCTTTTTAATATAGTAGACATTATCACTGTACATAAAATATTCTGAATCCATATTGCTAATAACAACTAACAATTTTTGAATTAAAACATTCATAGATTTGAAACATTTAACATTAAGTCTACGAAAAAAACATCAAATGAAATCAGACCTTTTGAATAAATTTAATATTTGTTATGGTTAAAACTGGAAACTAATAATAAAGAAAAGTAGTAAAAAAAAAAAAGATTTCATTCGAAAAGTCAAGTTGCAAGAATGGCAATACCAAGATTTAGATGTTTATTGAACATTCATTTAGATCAACAGCTATCTCAATTCATACGCTTCTATTATGTAACTGTCAATAATATATAATAACTATTACTTGTAACATGCATTAAAACATTGATGTTTATCAGTAAGCTCTCGTTCATTGTTGATCTAGGATGTTAACAGCTTCACAAGTTGAATAAGTGCGTCTTCAGTTATCATCATACTTTGGGTGGTCAGCTTTATTGCTTCCTAAAAAAGGTATTCAGTTAGATGTGCATAATCGATAAATAATAAAATATTAAAAAATACCAAACTGAGACAGATGTTGAAATGAATAATACTACAGATGACTACACTAAATTAAAGGTTATTGGTAACAATCAAAAACCTAAGCAATGCTCAACCAACATAATTAAGATAAATTATTCCTTTACAAATTTCAAATGAATGTTAAGTAAAAACTAGAATATAAACTGCAAAAAGATATGAAATAAAACATAATAACATTTGATAAGAAGAAATAATTGTGATAAGTCATAAAAGATAGTGAGTCCACTAGGATCATGTGATCAATGTAAAATTTTAAATAAAGAAAAAACTATTAATACAATCATAAATTTCTTCTATTTAATATAGTAGACATTATCAGTGTACATAAAATATTCTGAATCCATATTGCTAATAACAATTAACAATTATTGAATTAAAACATACATAGGTTTGAAACATTTAACATTATGTCTACGAAAAAAACATCAAATGAAATCAGACCTTTTGAATAAATTTAATATTTGTTATGGTTAAAACTGGAAACTAATAATAAAGAAAAGTAGTAAAAAAAAAAAAGATTTCAGTCAAAATGTCAAGTTGCAAGAATGGCAATACCAAGATTTAGGTGTTTATTGAACATTCATTTAGATCAACAGCTATCTCAATTCAAACGCTTCTATTATGTTACTGTCAAAAATATCAAATAACTATTACACGTAGCATACATTAAAAAATTGATGTTAATCAGTCTCTCGTTCATTGTTGATCTAGGATGTTAACAGCTGCACAAGTTGAATAAGTGCGTCTTCAGTTATCATCATACATTGAGTGTTTAGCTTTATTGCTTCCTAAAAAAGGTATTCAGTTAGATGTGCATAATAGATAGAATATAAAAACATATAAAATACCAAACTGAGACAGATGTTGAAATGAATATTACTACAGATGACTACACTAAATTAAAAGTAATTGGTAACAATCAAAAACCTAAGCAATGATCAATAAACATAATTAAGATAAAATATTCCTCTACAATTTCAAATGAATGTTAAGTAAAAACTAAAATATAAATTGCAAAAAGATATGAAGTAAAACATAATAACATTTGAGAAGAAGAAATAATTGTGATAAGTCATAAAAGATAGTGAGTCCACTAGGATCATGTGATCAATGTAAAATTTTAAATAAAGAAAAAACTATTAATACAATCATAAATTTCTTCTATTTAATATAGTAGACATTATCAGTGTACATAAAATATTCTGAATCCATATTGCTAATAACAATTAACAATTATTGAATTAAAACATACATAGGTTTGAAACATTTAACATTATGTCTACGAAAAAAACATCAAATGAAATCAGACCTTTTGAATAAATTTAATATTTGTTATGGTTAAAACTGGAAACTAATAATAAAGAAAAGTAGTAAAAAAAAAAAAGATTTCAGTCAAAATGTCAAGTTGCAAGAATGGCAATACCAAGATTTAGGTGTTTATTGAACATTCATTTAGATCAACAGCTATCTCAATTCAAACGCTTCTATTATGTTACTGTCAAAAATATCAAATAACTATTACACGTAGCATACATTAAAAAATTGATGTTAATCAGTCTCTCGTTCATTGTTGATCTAGGATGTTAACAGCTGCACAAGTTGAATAAGTGCGTCTTCAGTTATCATCATACATTGAGTGTTTAGCTTTATTGCTTCCTAAAAAAGGTATTCAGTTAGATGTGCATAATAGATAGAATATAAAAACATATAAAATACCAAACTGAGACAGATGTTGAAATGAATATTACTACAGATGACTACACTAAATTAAAAGTAATTGGTAACAATCAAAAACCTAAGCAATGATCAATAAACATAATTAAGATAAAATATTCCTCTACAATTTCAAATGAATGTTAAGTAAAAACTAAAATATAAATTGCAAAAAGATATGAAGTAAAACATAATAACATTTGAGAAGAAGAAATAATTGTGATAAGTCATAAAAGATAGTGAGTCCACTAGGATCATGTGATAAATGTAAAATTTTAAATAAAGAAAAAACTATTAATACAATCATAAATTTCTTCTATTTAATATAGTAGACATTATCAGTGTACATAAAATATTCTGAATCCATATTGCTAATAACAATTAACAATTATTGAATTAAAACATACATAGGTTTGAAACATTTAACATTAAGTCTACGAAAAAAACATCAAATGAAATCAGACCTTTTGAATAAATTTAATATTTGTTATGGTTAAAACTGGAAACTAATAATAAAGAAAAGTAGTAAAAAAAAAATAGATTTCATTCAAAATGTCAAGTTGCAAGAATGGCAATACCAAGATTTAGATGTTTATTGAACATTCATTTAGATCAACAGCTATCTCAATTCAAACGCTTCTATTATGTTACTGTCAAAAATATCAAATAATTATTACACGTAGCATATATTAAAAAATTGATGTTAATCAGTCTCTCGTTCATTGTTGATCTAGGATGTTAACAGCTGCACAAGTTGAATAAGTGCGTCTTCAGTTATCATCATACTTTGGGTGGTCAGCTTTATTGCTTCCTAAAAAAGGTATTCAGTTAGATGTGCATAATCGATAAATTATAAAATATTAAAAAATACCAAACTGAGACAGATGTTGAAATGAATAATACTACAGATGACTACACTAAATTAAAGGTTATTGGTAACAATCAAAAACCTAAGCAATGCTCAACCAACATAATTAAGATAAATTATTCCTTTACAAATTTCAAATGAATGTTAAGTAAAAACTAGAATATAAACTGCAAAAAGATATGAAATAAAACATAATAACATTTGAGAAGAAGAAATAATTGTGATAAGTCATAAAAGATAGTGAGTCTTCCACTATCATGTGATAAATGTAAAATTTTAAATAAAGAAAAAACTATTAATACAATCATAAATTTCTTCTATTTAATATAGTAGACATTATCAGTGTACATAAAATATTCTGAATCCATATTGCTAATAACAATTAACAATTATTGAATTAAAACATACATAGGTTTGAAACATTTAACATTAAGTCTACGAAAAAAACATCAAATGAAATCAGACCTTTTGAATAAATTTAATATTTGTTATGGTTAAAACTGGAAACTAATAATAAAGAAAAGTAGTAAAAAAAAAAAAGATTTCAGTCAAAATGTCAAGTTGCAAGAATGGCAATACCAAGATTTAGGTGTTTATTGAACATTCATTTAGATCAACAGCTATCTCAATTCAAACGCTTCTATTATGTTACTGTCAAAAATATCAAATAACTATTACTTGTAACATGCATTAAAAAATTGATGTTTATCAGTAAGCTCTCGTTCATTGTTGATCTAGGATGTTAACAGCTTCACAAGTTGAATAATTGCGTCTTCAGTTTTCATCATACTTTGAGTGGTCAGCTTTATTGCTTCCTAAAAAAGGTATTCAGTTAGATGTGCATAATATATAGAATATAAAAACATATAAAATACCAAACTGAGACAGATGTTGAAATGAATATTACTACAGATGACTACACTAAATTAAAAGTAATTGGTAACAATCAAAAACCTAAGCAATGATCAATAAACATAATTAACATAAAATATTCCTCTACAATTTCAAATGAATGTTAAGTAAAAACTAGAATATAAATTGCAAAAAGATATGAAATAAAACATAATAACATTTGATAAGAAGAAATAATTGTGATAAGTCATAAAAGATAGTGAGTCCACTAGGATCATGTGATCAATGTAAAATTTTAAATAAAGAAAAAACTATTAATACAATCATAAATTTCTTCTATTTAATATAGTAGACATTATCAGTGTACATAAAATATTCTGAATCCATATTGCTAATAACAATTAACAATTATTGAATTAAAACATACATAGGTTTGAAACATTTAACATTAAGTCTACGAAAAAAACATCAAATGAAATCAGACCTTTTGAATAAATTTAATATTTGTTATGGTTAAAACTGGAAACTAATAATAAAGAAAAGTAGTAAAAAAAAAATAGATTTCATTCAAAATGTCAAGTTGCAAGAATGGCAATACCAAGATTTAGGTGTTTATTGAACATTCATTTAGATCAACAGCTATCTCAATTCAAACGCTTCTATTATGTTACTGTCAAAAATATCAAATAACTATTACACGTAGCATACATTAAAAAAATGATGTTAATCAGTCTCTCGTTCATTGTTGATCTAGGATGTTAACAGCTTCACAAGTTGAATAAGTGCGTCTTCAGTTATCATCATACTTTGGGTGGTCAGCTTTATTGCTTCCTAAAAAAGGTATTCAGTTAGATGTGCATAATCGATAAATAATAAAATATTAAAAAATACCAAACTGAGACAGATGTTGAAATGAATAATACTACAGATGACTACACTAAATTAAAGGTTATTGGTAACAATCAAAAACCTAAGCAATGCTCAACCAACATAATTAAGATAAATTATTCCTTTACAAATTTCAAATGAATGTTAAGTAAAAACTAGAATATAAACTGCAAAAAGATATGAAATAAAACATAATAACATTTGATAAGAAGAAATAATTGTGATAAGTCATAAAAGATAGTGAGTCCACTAGGATCATGTGATCAATGTAAAATTTTAAATAAAGAAAAAACTATTAATACAATCATAAATTTCTTCTATTTAATATAGTAGACATTATCAGTGTACATAAAATATTCTGAATCCATATTGCTAATAACAATTAACAATTATTGAATTAAAACATACATAGGTTTGAAACATTTAACATTATGTCTACGAAAAAAACATCAAATGAAATCAGACCTTTTGAATAAATTTAATATTTGTTATGGTTAAAACTGGAAACTAATAATAAAGAAAAGTAGTAAAAAAAAAAAAGATTTCAGTCAAAATGTCAAGTTGCAAGAATGGCAATACCAAGATTTAGGTGTTTATTGAACATTCATTTAGATCAACAGCTATCTCAATTCAAACGCTTCTATTATGTTACTGTCAAAAATATCAAATAACTATTACACGTAGCATACATTAAAAAATTGATGTTAATCAGTCTCTCGTTCATTGTTGATCTAGGATGTTAACAGCTGCACAAGTTGAATAAGTGCGTCTTCAGTTATCATCATACATTGAGTGTTTAGCTTTATTGCTTCCTAAAAAAGGTATTCAGTTAGATGTGCATAATAGATAGAATATAAAAACATATAAAATACCAAACTGAGACAGATGTTGAAATGAATATTACTACAGATGACTACACTAAATTAAAAGTAATTGGTAACAATCAAAAACCTAAGCAATGATCAATAAACATAATTAAGATAAAATATTCCTCTACAATTTCAAATGAATGTTAAGTAAAAACTAAAATATAAATTGCAAAAAGATATGAAGTAAAACATAATAACATTTGAGAAGAAGAAATAATTGTGATAAGTCATAAAAGATAGTGAGTCCACTAGGATCATGTGATCAATGTAAAATTTTAAATAAAGAAAAAACTATTAATACAATCATAAATTTCTTCTATTTAATATAGTAGACATTATCAGTGTACATAAAATATTCTGAATCCATATTGCTAATAACAATTAACAATTATTGAATTAAAACATACATAGGTTTGAAACATTTAACATTATGTCTACGAAAAAAACATCAAATGAAATCAGACCTTTTGAATAAATTTAATATTTGTTATGGTTAAAACTGGAAACTAATAATAAAGAAAAGTAGTAAAAAAAAAAAAGATTTCAGTCAAAATGTCAAGTTGCAAGAATGGCAATACCAAGATTTAGGTGTTTATTGAACATTCATTTAGATCAACAGCTATCTCAATTCAAACGCTTCTATTATGTTACTGTCAAAAATATCAAATAACTATTACACGTAGCATACATTAAAAAATTGATGTTAATCAGTCTCTCGTTCATTGTTGATCTAGGATGTTAACAGCTGCACAAGTTGAATAAGTGCGTCTTCAGTTATCATCATACATTGAGTGTTTAGCTTTATTGCTTCCTAAAAAAGGTATTCAGTTAGATGTGCATAATAGATAGAATATAAAAACATATAAAATACCAAACTGAGACAGATGTTGAAATGAATATTACTACAGATGACTACACTAAATTAAAAGTAATTGGTAACAATCAAAAACCTAAGCAATGATCAATAAACATAATTAAGATAAAATATTCCTCTACAATTTCAAATGAATGTTAAGTAAAAACTAAAATATAAATTGCAAAAAGATATGAAGTAAAACATAATAACATTTGAGAAGAAGAAATAATTGTGATAAGTCATAAAAGATAGTGAGTCCACTAGGATCATGTGATAAATGTAAAATTTTAAATAAAGAAAAAACTATTAATACAATCATAAATTTCTTCTATTTAATATAGTAGACATTATCAGTGTACATAAAATATTCTGAATCCATATTGCTAATAACAATTAACAATTATTGAATTAAAACATACATAGGTTTGAAACATTTAACATTAAGTCTACGAAAAAAACATCAAATGAAATCAGACCTTTTGAATAAATTTAATATTTGTTATGGTTAAAACTGGAAACTAATAATAAAGAAAAGTAGTAAAAAAAAAATAGATTTCATTCAAAATGTCAAGTTGCAAGAATGGCAATACCAAGATTTAGATGTTTATTGAACATTCATTTAGATCAACAGCTATCTCAATTCAAACGCTTCTATTATGTTACTGTCAAAAATATCAAATAATTATTACACGTAGCATATATTAAAAAATTGATGTTAATCAGTCTCTCGTTCATTGTTGATCTAGGATGTTAACAGCTGCACAAGTTGAATAAGTGCGTCTTCAGTTATCATCATACTTTGGGTGGTCAGCTTTATTGCTTCCTAAAAAAGGTATTCAGTTAGATGTGCATAATCGATAAATTATAAAATATTAAAAAATACCAAACTGAGACAGATGTTGAAATGAATAATACTACAGATGACTACACTAAATTAAAGGTTATTGGTAACAATCAAAAACCTAAGCAATGCTCAACCAACATAATTAAGATAAATTATTCCTTTACAAATTTCAAATGAATGTTAAGTAAAAACTAGAATATAAACTGCAAAAAGATATGAAATAAAACATAATAACATTTGATAAGAAGAAATAATTGTGATAAGTCATAAAAGATAGTGAGTCCACTAGGATCATGTGATCAATGTAAAATTTTAAATAAAGAAAAAACTATTAATACAATCATAAATTTCTTCTATTTAATATAGTAGACATTATCAGTGTACATAAAATATTCTGAATCCATATTGCTAATAACAATTAACAATTATTGAATTAAAACATACATAGGTTTGAAACATTTAACATTAAGTCTACGAAAAAAACATCAAATGAAATCAGACCTTTTGAATAAATTTAATATTTGTTATGGTTAAAACTGGAAACTAATAATAAAGAAAAGTAGTAAAAAAAAAAAAGATTTCAGTCAAAATGTCAAGTTGCAAGAATGGCAATACCAAGATTTAGGTGTTTATTGAACATTCATTTAGATCAACAGCTATCTCAATTCAAACGCTTCTATTATGTTACTGTCAAAAATATCAAATAACTATTACACGTAGCATACATTAAAAAATTGATGTTAATCAGTCTCTCGTTCATTGTTGATCTAGGATGTTAACAGCTGCACAAGTTGAATAAGTGCGTCTTCAGTTATCATCATACATTGAGTGTTTAGCTTTATTGCTTCCTAAAAAAGGTATTCAGTTAGATGTGCATAATAGATAGAATATAAAAACATATAAAATACCAAACTGAGACAGATGTTGAAATGAATATTACTACAGATGACTACACTAAATTAAAAGTAATTGGTAACAATCAAAAACCTAAGCAATGATCAATAAACATAATTAAGATAAAATATTCCTCTACAATTTCAAATGAATGTTAAGTAAAAACTAAAATATAAATTGCAGAAAGATATGAAGTAAAACATAATAACATTTGAGAAGAAGAAATAATTGTGATAAGTCATAAAAGATTGTGAGTCCACTAGGATCATGTGATAAATGTAAAATTTTAAATAAAGAAAAAACTATTAATACAATCATAAATTTCTTCTATTTAATATAGTAGACATTATCAGTGTACATAAAATATTCTGAATCCATATTGCTAATAACAATTAACAATTATTGAATTAAAACATACATAGGTTTGAAACATTTAACATTAAGTCTACGAAAAAAACATCAAATGAAATCAGACCTTTTGAATAAATTTAATATTTGTTATGGTTAAAACTGGAAACTAATAATAAAGAAAAGTAGTAAAAAAAAAATAGATTTCATTCAAAATGTCAAGTTGCAAGAATGGCAATACCAAGATTTAGGTGTTTATTGAACATTCATTTAGATCAACAGCTATCTCAATTCAAACGCTTCTATTATGTAACTGTCAATAATATATAATAACTATTACTTGTAACATGCATTAAAACATTGATGTTTATCAGTAAGCTCTCGTTCATTGTTGATCTAGGATGTTAACAGCTTCACAAGTTGAATAATTGCGTCTTCAGTTTTCATCATACTTTGAGTGGTCAGCTTTATTGCTTCCTAAAAAAGGTATTCAGTTAGATGTGCATAATAGATAGAATATAAAAACATATAAAATACCAAACTGAGACAGATGTTGAAATGAATATTACTACAGATGACTACACTAAATTAAAAGTAATTGGTAACAATCAAAAACCTAAGCAATGATCAATAAACATAATTAACATAAAATATTCCTTTACAAATTTCAAATGAATGTTAAGTAAAAAGTAGAATATAAACTGCAAAAAGATATGAAATAAAACATAATAACATTTGATAAGAAGAAATAATTGTGATAAGTCATAAAAGATAGTGAGTCCACTAGGATCATGTGATCAATGTAAAATTTTAAATAAAGAAAAAACTATTAATACAATCATAAATTTCTTCTATTTAATATAGTAGACATTATCAGTGTACATAAAATATTCTGAATCCATATTGCTAATAACAATTAACAATTATTGAATTAAAACATACATAGGTTTGAAACATTTAACATTAAGTCTACGAAAAAAACATCATATGAAATCAGACCTTTGGAATAAATTTAATATTTGTTATGGTTAAAACTGGAAACTAATAATAAAGAAAAGTAGTAAAAAAAAAAAAGATTTCATTCAAAATGTCAAGTTGCAAGAATGGCAATACCAAGATTTAGGTGTTTATTGAACATTCATTTAGATCAACAGCTATCTCAATTCAAACGCTTCTATTATGTTACTGTCAAAAATATCAAATAACTATTACACGTAGCATACATTAAAAAATTGATGTTAATCAGTCTCTCGTTCATTGTTGATCTAGGATGTTAACAGCTGCACAAGTTGAATAAGTGCGTCTTCAGTTATCATCATACATTGAGTGTTTAGCTTTATTGCTTCCTAAAAAAGGTATTCAGTTAGATGTGCATAATAGATAGAATATAAAAACATATAAAATACCAAACTGAGACAGATGTTGAAATGAATATTACTACAGATGACTACACTAAATTAAAAGTAATTGGTAACAATCAAAAACCTAAGCAATGATCAATAAACATAATTAAGATAAAATATTCCTCTACAATTTCAAATGAATGTTAAGTAAAAACTAAAATATAAATTGCAAAAAGATATGAAGTAAAACATAATAACATTTGAGAAGAAGAAATAATTGTGATAAGTCATAAAAGATAGTGAGTCCACTAGGATCATGTGATCAATGTAAAATTTTAAATAAAGAAAAAACTATTAATACAATCATAAATTTCTTCTATTTAATATAGTAGACATTATCAGTGTACATAAAATATTCTGAATCCATATTGCTAATAACAATTAACAATTATTGAATTAAAACATACATAGGTTTGAAACATTTAACATTATGTCTACGAAAAAAACATCAAATGAAATCAGACCTTTTGAATAAATTTAATATTTGTTATGGTTAAAACTGGAAACTAATAATAAAGAAAAGTAGTAAAAAAAAAAAAGATTTCAGTCAAAATGTCAAGTTGCAAGAATGGCAATACCAAGATTTAGGTGTTTATTGAACATTCATTTAGATCAACAGCTATCTCAATTCAAACGCTTCTATTATGTTACTGTCAAAAATATCAAATAACTATTACACGTAGCATACATTAAAAAATTGATGTTAATCAGTCTCTCGTTCATTGTTGATCTAGGATGTTAACAGCTGCACAAGTTGAATAAGTGCGTCTTCAGTTATCATCATACATTGAGTGTTTAGCTTTATTGCTTCCTAAAAAAGGTATTCAGTTAGATGTGCATAATAGATAGAATATAAAAACATATAAAATACCAAACTGAGACAGATGTTGAAATGAATATTACTACAGATGACTACACTAAATTAAAAGTAATTGGTAACAATCAAAAACCTAAGCAATGATCAATAAACATAATTAAGATAAAATATTCCTCTACAATTTCAAATGAATGTTAAGTAAAAACTAAAATATAAATTGCAAAAAGATATGAAGTAAAACATAATAACATTTGAGAAGAAGAAATAATTGTGATAAGTCATAAAAGATAGTGAGTCCACTAGGATCATGTGATAAATGTAAAATTTTAAATAAAGAAAAAACTATTAATACAATCATAAATTTCTTCTATTTAATATAGTAGACATTATCAGTGTACATAAAATATTCTGAATCCATATTGCTAATAACAATTAACAATTATTGAATTAAAACATACATAGGTTTGAAACATTTAACATTAAGTCTACGAAAAAAACATCAAATGAAATCAGACCTTTTGAATAAATTTAATATTTGTTATGGTTAAAACTGGAAACTAATAATAAAGAAAAGTAGTAAAAAAAAAATAGATTTCATTCAAAATGTCAAGTTGCAAGAATGGCAATACCAAGATTTAGATGTTTATTGAACATTCATTTAGATCAACAGCTATCTCAATTCAAACGCTTCTATTATGTTACTGTCAAAAATATCAAATAATTATTACACGTAGCATATATTAAAAAATTGATGTTAATCAGACTCTCGTTCATTGTTGATCTAGGATGTTAACAGCTGCACAAGTTGAATAAGTGCGTCTTCAGTTATCATCATACTTTGGGTGGTCAGCTTTATTGCTTCCTAAAAAAGGTATTCAGTTAGATGTGCATAATCGATAAATTATAAAATATTAAAAAATACCAAACTGAGACAGATGTTGAAATGAATAATACTACAGATGACTACACTAAATTAAAGGTTATTGGTAACAATCAAAAACCTAAGCAATGCTCAACCAACATAATTAAGATAAATTATTCCTTTACAAATTTCAAATGAATGTTAAGTAAAAACTAGAATATAAACTGCAAAAAGATATGAAATAAAACATAATAACATTTGAGAAGAAGAAATAATTGTGATAAGTCATAAAAGATAGTGAGTCTTCCACTATCATGTGATAAATGTAAAATTTTAAATAAAGAAAAAACTATTAATGCAATCATAAATTTCTTCTTTTTAATATAGTAGACATTATCACTGTACATAAAATATTCTGAATCCATATTGCTAATAACAACTAACAATTTTTGAATTAAAACATTCATAGATTTGAAACATTTAACATTAAGTCTACGAAAAAAACATCAAATGAAATCAGACCTTTTGAATAAATTTAATATTTGTTATGGTTAAAACTGGAAACTAATAATAAAGAAAAGTAGTAAAAAAAAAAAAGATTTCATTCGAAAAGTCAAGTTGCAAGAATGGCAATACCAAGATTTAGATGTTTATTGAACATTCATTTAGATCAACAGCTATCTCAATTCATACGCTTCTATTATGTAACTGTCAATAATATATAATAACTATTACTTGTAACATGCATTAAAACATTGATGTTTATCAGTAAGCTCTCGTTCATTGTTGATCTAGGATGTTAACAGCTTCACAAGTTGAATAATTGCGTCTTCAGTTTTCATCATACTTTGAGTGGTCAGCTTTATTGCTTCCTAAAAAAGGTATTCAGTTAGATGTGCATAATAGATAGAATATAAAAACATATAAAATACCAAACTGAGACAGATGTTGAAATGAATATTACTACAGATGACTACACTAAATTAAAAGTAATTGGTAACAATCAAAAACCTAAGCAATGATCAATAAACATAATTAAGATAAAATATTCCTCTACAATTTCAAATGAATGTTAAGTAAAAACTAGAATATAAATTGCAAAAAGATATGAAGTAAAACATAATAACATTTGATAAGAAGAAATAATTGTGATAAGTCATAAAAGATAGTGAGTCCACTAGGATCATGTGATAAATGTAAAATTTTAAATAAAGAAAAAACTATTAATACAATCATAAATTTCTTCTATTTAATATAGTAGACATTATCAGTGTACATAAAATATTCTGAATCCATATTGCTAATAACAATTAACAATTATTGAATTAAAACATACATAGGTTTGAAACATTTAACATTAAGTCTACGAAAAAAACATCAAATGAAATCAGACCTTTTGAATAAATTTAATATTTGTTATGGTTAAAACTGGAAACTAATAATAAAGAAAAGTAGTAAAAAAAAAAAAGATTTCAGTCAAAATGTCAAGTTGCAAGAATGGCAATACCAAGATTTAGGTGTTTATTGAACATTCATTTAGATCAACAGCTATCTCAATTCAAACGCTTCTATTATGTTACTGTCAAAAATATCAAATAACTATTACTTGTAACATGCATTAAAAAATTGATGTTTATCAGTAAGCTCTCGTTCATTGTTGATCTAGGATGTTAACAGCTTCACAAGTTGAATAATTGCGTCTTCAGTTTTCATCATACTTTGAGTGGTCAGCTTTATTGCTTCCTAAAAAAGGTATTCAGTTAGATGTGCATAATATATAGAATATAAAAACATATAAAATACCAAACTGAGACAGATGTTGAAATGAATATTACTACAGATGACTACACTAAATTAAAAGTAATTGGTAACAATCAAAAACCTAAGCAATGATCAATAAACATAATTAACATAAAATATTCCTCTACAATTTCAAATGAATGTTAAGTAAAAACTAGAATATAAATTGCAAAAAGATATGAAATAAAACATAATAACATTTGATAAGAAGAAATAATTGTGATAAGTCATAAAAGATAGTGAGTCCACTAGGATCATGTGATCAATGTAAAATTTTAAATAAAGAAAAAACTATTAATACAATCATAAATTTCTTCTATTTAATATAGTAGACATTATCAGTGTACATAAAATATTCTGAATCCATATTGCTAATAACAATTAACAATTATTGAATTAAAACATACATAGGTTTGAAACATTTAACATTAAGTCTACGAAAAAAACATCAAATGAAATCAGACCTTTTGAATAAATTTAATATTTGTTATGGTTAAAACTGGAAACTAATAATAAAGAAAAGTAGTAAAAAAAAAATAGATTTCATTCAAAATGTCAAGTTGCAAGAATGGCAATACCAAGATTTAGGTGTTTATTGAACATTCATTTAGATCAACAGCTATCTCAATTGAAACGCTTCTATTATGTTACTGTCAAAAATATCAAATAACTATTACACGTAGCATACATTAAAAAAATGATGTTAATCAGTCTCTCGTTCATTGTTGATCTAGGATGTTAACAGCTTCACAAGTTGAATAAGTGCGTCTTCAGTTATCATCATACTTTGGGTGGTCAGCTTTATTGCTTCCTAAAAAAGGTATTCAGTTAGATGTGCATAATCGATAAATAATAAAATATTAAAAAATACCAAACTGAGACAGATGTTGAAATGAATAATACTACAGATGACTACACTAAATTAAAGGTTATTGGTAACAATCAAAAACCTAAGCAATGCTCAACCAACATAATTAAGATAAATTATTCCTTTACAAATTTCAAATGAATGTTAAGTAAAAACTAGAATATAAACTGCAAAAAGATATGAAATAAAACATAATAACATTTGATAAGAAGAAATAATTGTGATAAGTCATAAAAGATAGTGAGTCCACTAGGATCATGTGATCAATGTAAAATTTTAAATAAAGAAAAAACTATTAATACAATCATAAATTTCTTCTATTTAATATAGTAGACATTATCAGTGTACATAAAATATTCTGAATCCATATTGCTAATAACAATTAACAATTATTGAATTAAAACATACATAGGTTTGAAACATTTAACATTATGTCTACGAAAAAAACATCAAATGAAATCAGACCTTTTGAATAAATTTAATATTTGTTATGGTTAAAACTGGAAACTAATAATAAAGAAAAGTAGTAAAAAAAAAAAAGATTTCAGTCAAAATGTCAAGTTGCAAGAATGGCAATACCAAGATTTAGGTGTTTATTGAACATTCATTTAGATCAACAGCTATCTCAATTCAAACGCTTCTATTATGTTACTGTCAAAAATATCAAATAACTATTACACGTAGCATACATTAAAAAATTGATGTTAATCAGTCTCTCGTTCATTGTTGATCTAGGATGTTAACAGCTGCACAAGTTGAATAAGTGCGTCTTCAGTTATCATCATACATTGAGTGTTTAGCTTTATTGCTTCCTAAAAAAGGTATTCAGTTAGATGTGCATAATAGATAGAATATAAAAACATATAAAATACCAAACTGAGACAGATGTTGAAATGAATATTACTACAGATGACTACACTAAATTAAAAGTAATTGGTAACAATCAAAAACCTAAGCAATGATCAATAAACATAATTAAGATAAAATATTCCTCTACAATTTCAAATGAATGTTAAGTAAAAACTAAAATATAAATTGCAAAAAGATATGAAGTAAAACATAATAACATTTGAGAAGAAGAAATAATTGTGATAAGTCATAAAAGATAGTGAGTCCACTAGGATCATGTGATCAATGTAAAATTTTAAATAAAGAAAAAACTATTAATACAATCATAAATTTCTTCTATTTAATATAGTAGACATTATCAGTGTACATAAAATATTCTGAATCCATATTGCTAATAACAATTAACAATTATTGAATTAAAACATACATAGGTTTGAAACATTTAACATTATGTCTACGAAAAAAACATCAAATGAAATCAGACCTTTTGAATAAATTTAATATTTGTTATGGTTAAAACTGGAAACTAATAATAAAGAAAAGTAGTAAAAAAAAAAAAGATTTCAGTCAAAATGTCAAGTTGCAAGAATGGCAATACCAAGATTTAGGTGTTTATTGAACATTCATTTAGATCAACAGCTATCTCAATTCAAACGCTTCTATTATGTTACTGTCAAAAATATCAAATAACTATTACACGTACCATACATTAAAAAATTGATGTTTATCAGTAAGTTCTCGTTCATTGTTGATCTAGGATGTTAACAGCTTCACAAGTTGAATAAGTGCGTCTTCAGTTATCATCATACTTTGAGTGGTCAGCTTTATTGGATCCTAAAAAAGGTATTCAGTTAGATGTGCATAATAGATAGAATACAAAAACATATAAAATACCAAACTGAGACGGATGTTGAAATGAATAATACTACAGATGACTACACTAAATTAAAGGTTATTGGTAACAATCCAAATCCTAAGCAATGCTCAATCAACATAATATAGATAAAATATTCCTCTACAAATTTCAAAAGAATGTTAAGTAAAAACTAGAACGTAAACTGCAAAAAGATATGAAGTAAAACATAATAACATTTGATAAGAAGAAATAATTGTGATAAGTCATAAAAGATAGTGAGTCCACTAGTATCATTTGATAAATGTAAAATTTTAAATAAAGAAAAAACTATTAATACAATCATAAATTTCTTCTTTTTAATATAGTAGTCATTATCACTGTACATAAAATATTCTGAATCCATATTCCTAATAACAATTAACAATTATTGAATTAAAACATTCATAGATTTGAAACATTTAACATTAAGTCTACGAAAAAAACATCAAATGAAATCAGACCTTTTGAATAAATTTAATATTTGTTATGGTTAAAACTGGAAACTAATAATAAAGAAAAGTAGTAAAAAAAAAAAAGATTTCATTCGAAAAGTCAAGTTGCAAGAATGGCAATACCAAGATTTAGATGTTTATTGAACATTCATTTAGATCAACAGCTATCTCAATTCATACGCTTCTATTATGTAACTGTCAATAATATATAATAACTATTACTTGTAACATGCATTAAAACATTGATGTTTATCAGTAAGCTCTCGTTCATTGTTGATCTAGGATGTTAACAGCTTCACAAGTTGAATAATTGCGTCTTCAGTTTTCATCATACTTTGAGTGGTCAGCTTTATTGCTTCCTAAAAAAGGTATTCAGTTAGATGTGCATAATAGATAGAATATAAAAACATATAAAATACCAAACTGAGACAGATGTTGAAATGAATATTACTACAGATGACTACACTAAATTAAAAGTAATTGGTAACAATCAAAAACCTAAGCAATGATCAATAAACATAATTAAGATAAAATATTCCTCTACAATTTCAAATGAATGTTAAGTAAAAACTAGAATATAAATTGCAAAAAGATATGAAGTAAAACATAATAACATTTGATAAGAAGAAATAATTGTGATAAGTCATAAAAGATAGTGAGTCCACTAGGATCATGTGATAAATGTAAAATTTTAAATAAAGAAAAAACTATTAATACAATCATAAATTTCTTCTATTTAATATAGTAGACATTATCAGTGTACATAAAATATTCTGAATCCATATTGCTAATAACAATTAACAATTATTGAATTAAAACATACATAGGTTTGAAACATTTAACATTAAGTCTACGAAAAAAACATCAAATGAAATCAGACCTTTTGAATAAATTTAATATTTGTTATGGTTAAAACTGGAAACTAATAATAAAGAAAAGTAGTAAAAAAAAAAAAGATTTCAGTCAAAATGTCAAGTTGCAAGAATGGCAATACCAAGATTTAGGTGTTTATTGAACATTCATTTAGATCAACAGCTATCTCAATTCAAACGCTTCTATTATGTAACTGTCAATAATATATAATAACTATTACTTGTAACATGCATTAAAACATTGATGTTTATCAGTAAGCTCTCGTTCATTGTTGATCTAGGATGTTAACAGCTTCACAAGTTGAATAAGTGCGTCTTCAGTTATCATCATACTTTGGGTGGTCAGCTTTATTGCTTCCTAAAAAAGGTATTCAGTTAGATGTGCATAATCGATAAATTATAAAATATTAAAAAATACCAAACTGAGACAGATGTTGAAATGAATAATACTACAGATGACTACACTAAATTAAAGGTTATTGGTAACAATCAAAAACCTAAGCAATGCTCAACCAACATAATTAAGATAAATTATTCCTTTACAAATTTCAAATGAATGTTAAGTAAAAACTAGAATATAAACTGCAAAAAGATATGAAATAAAACATAATAACATTTGAGAAGAAGAAATAATTGTGATAAGTCATAAAAGATAGTGAGTCTTCCACTATCATGTGATAAATGTAAAATTTTAAATAAAGAAAAAACTATTAATGCAATCATAAATTTCTTCTTTTTAATATAGTAGACATTATCACTGTACATAAAATATTCTGAATCCATATTGCTAATAACAACTAACAATTTTTGAATTAAAACATTCATAGATTTGAAACATTTAACATTAAGTCTACGAAAAAAACATCAAATGAAATCAGACCTTTTGAATAAATTTAATATTTGTTATGGTTAAAACTGGAAACTAATAATAAAGAAAAGTAGTAAAAAAAAAAAAGATTTCATTCGAAAAGTCAAGTTGCAAGAATGGCAATACCAAGATTTAGATGTTTATTGAACATTCATTTAGATCAACAGCTATCTCAATTCATACGCTTCTATTATGTAACTGTCAATAATATATAATAACTATTACTTGTAACATGCATTAAAACATTGATGTTTATCAGTAAGCTCTCGTTCATTGTTGATCTAGGATGTTAACAGCTTCACAAGTTGAATAATTGCGTCTTCAGTTTTCATCATACTTTGAGTGGTCAGCTTTATTGCTTCCTAAAAAAGGTATTCAGTTAGATGTGCATAATAGATAGAATATAAAAACATATAAAATACCAAACTGAGACAGATGTTGAAATGAATATTACTACAGATGACTACACTAAATTAAAAGTAATTGGTAACAATCAAAAACCTAAGCAATGATCAATAAACATAATTAAGATAAAATATTCCTCTACAATTTCAAATGAATGTTAAGTAAAAACTAGAATATAAATTGCAAAAAGATATGAAGTAAAACATAATAACATTTGATAAGAAGAAATAATTGTGATAAGTCATAAAAGATAGTGAGTCCACTAGGATCATGTGATAAATGTAAAATTTTAAATAAAGAAAAAACTATTAATACAATCATAAATTTCTTCTATTTAATATAGTAGACATTATCAGTGTACATAAAATATTCTGAATCCATATTGCTAATAACAATTAACAATTATTGAATTAAAACATACATAGGTTTGAAACATTTAACATTAAGTCTACGAAAAAAACATCAAATGAAATCAGACCTTTTGAATAAATTTAATATTTGTTATGGTTAAAACTGGAAACTAATAATAAAGAAAAGTAGTAAAAAAAAAAAAGATTTCAGTCAAAATGTCAAGTTGCAAGAATGGCAATACCAAGATTTAGGTGTTTATTGAACATTCATTTAGATCAACAGCTATCTCAATTCAAACGCTTCTATTATGTTACTGTCAAAAATATCAAATAACTATTACTTGTAACATGCATTAAAAAATTGATGTTTATCAGTAAGCTCTCGTTCATTGTTGATCTAGGATGTTAACAGCTTCACAAGTTGAATAATTGCGTCTTCAGTTTTCATCATACTTTGAGTGGTCAGCTTTATTGCTTCCTAAAAAAGGTATTCAGTTAGATGTGCATAATATATAGAATATAAAAACATATAAAATACCAAACTGAGACAGATGTTGAAATGAATATTACTACAGATGACTACACTAAATTAAAAGTAATTGGTAACAATCAAAAACCTAAGCAATGATCAATAAACATAATTAACATAAAATATTCCTCTACAATTTCAAATGAATGTTAAGTAAAAACTAGAATATAAATTGCAAAAAGATATGAAATAAAACATAATAACATTTGATAAGAAGAAATAATTGTGATAAGTCATAAAAGATAGTGAGTCCACTAGGATCATGTGATCAATGTAAAATTTTAAATAAAGAAAAAACTATTAATACAATCATAAATTTCTTCTATTTAATATAGTAGACATTATCAGTGTACATAAAATATTCTGAATCCATATTGCTAATAACAATTAACAATTATTGAATTAAAACATACATAGGTTTGAAACATTTAACATTAAGTCTACGAAAAAAACATCAAATGAAATCAGACCTTTTGAATAAATTTAATATTTGTTATGGTTAAAACTGGAAACTAATAATAAAGAAAAGTAGTAAAAAAAAAATAGATTTCATTCAAAATGTCAAGTTGCAAGAATGGCAATACCAAGATTTAGGTGTTTATTGAACATTCATTTAGATCAACAGCTATCTCAATTCAAACGCTTCTATTATGTTACTGTCAAAAATATCAAATAACTATTACACGTAGCATACATTAAAAAAATGATGTTAATCAGTCTCTCGTTCATTGTTGATCTAGGATGTTAACAGCTTCACAAGTTGAATAAGTGCGTCTTCAGTTATCATCATACTTTGGGTGGTCAGCTTTATTGCTTCCTAAAAAAGGTATTCAGTTAGATGTGCATAATCGATAAATAATAAAATATTAAAAAATACCAAACTGAGACAGATGTTGAAATGAATAATACTACAGATGACTACACTAAATTAAAGGTTATTGGTAACAATCAAAAACCTAAGCAATGCTCAACCAACATAATTAAGATAAATTATTCCTTTACAAATTTCAAATGAATGTTAAGTAAAAACTAGAATATAAACTGCAAAAAGATATGAAATAAAACATAATAACATTTGATAAGAAGAAATAATTGTGATAAGTCATAAAAGATAGTGAGTCCACTAGGATCATGTGATCAATGTAAAATTTTAAATAAAGAAAAAACTATTAATACAATCATAAATTTCTTCTATTTAATATAGTAGACATTATCAGTGTACATAAAATATTCTGAATCCATATTGCTAATAACAATTAACAATTATTGAATTAAAACATACATAGGTTTGAAACATTTAACATTATGTCTACGAAAAAAACATCAAATGAAATCAGACCTTTTGAATAAATTTAATATTTGTTATGGTTAAAACTGGAAACTAATAATAAAGAAAAGTAGTAAAAAAAAAAAAGATTTCAGTCAAAATGTCAAGTTGCAAGAATGGCAATACCAAGATTTAGGTGTTTATTGAACATTCATTTAGATCAACAGCTATCTCAATTCAAACGCTTCTATTATGTTACTGTCAAAAATATCAAATAACTATTACACGTAGCATACATTAAAAAATTGATGTTAATCAGTCTCTCGTTCATTGTTGATCTAGGATGTTAACAGCTGCACAAGTTGAATAAGTGCGTCTTCAGTTATCATCATACATTGAGTGTTTAGCTTTATTGCTTCCTAAAAAAGGTATTCAGTTAGATGTGCATAATAGATAGAATATAAAAACATATAAAATACCAAACTGAGACAGATGTTGAAATGAATATTACTACAGATGACTACACTAAATTAAAAGTAATTGGTAACAATCAAAAACCTAAGCAATGATCAATAAACATAATTAAGATAAAATATTCCTCTACAATTTCAAATGAATGTTAAGTAAAAACTAAAATATAAATTGCAAAAAGATATGAAGTAAAACATAATAACATTTGAGAAGAAGAAATAATTGTGATAAGTCATAAAAGATAGTGAGTCCACTAGGATCATGTGATCAATGTAAAATTTTAAATAAAGAAAAAACTATTAATACAATCATAAATTTCTTCTATTTAATATAGTAGACATTATCAGTGTACATAAAATATTCTGAATCCATATTGCTAATAACAATTAACAATTATTGAATTAAAACATACATAGGTTTGAAACATTTAACATTATGTCTACGAAAAAAACATCAAATGAAATCAGACCTTTTGAATAAATTTAATATTTGTTATGGTTAAAACTGGAAACTAATAATAAAGAAAAGTAGTAAAAAAAAAAAAGATTTCAGTCAAAATGTCAAGTTGCAAGAATGGCAATACCAAGATTTAGGTGTTTATTGAACATTCATTTAGATCAACAGCTATCTCAATTCAAACGCTTCTATTATGTTACTGTCAAAAATATCAAATAACTATTACACGTAGCATACATTAAAAAATTGATGTTAATCAGTCTCTCGTTCATTGTTGATCTAGGATGTTAACAGCTGCACAAGTTGAATAAGTGCGTCTTCAGTTATCATCATACATTGAGTGTTTAGCTTTATTGCTTCCTAAAAAAGGTATTCAGTTAGATGTGCATAATAGATAGAATATAAAAACATATAAAATACCAAACTGAGACAGATGTTGAAATGAATATTACTACAGATGACTACACTAAATTAAAAGTAATTGGTAACAATCAAAAACCTAAGCAATGATCAATAAACATAATTAAGATAAAATATTCCTCTACAATTTCAAATGAATGTTAAGTAAAAACTAAAATATAAATTGCAAAAAGATATGAAGTAAAACATAATAACATTTGAGAAGAAGAAATAATTGTGATAAGTCATAAAAGATAGTGAGTCCACTAGGATCATGTGATAAATGTAAAATTTTAAATAAAGAAAAAACTATTAATACAATCATAAATTTCTTCTATTTAATATAGTAGACATTATCAGTGTACATAAAATATTCTGAATCCATATTGCTAATAACAATTAACAATTATTGAATTAAAACATACATAGGTTTGAAACATTTAACATTAAGTCTACGAAAAAAACATCAAATGAAATCAGACCTTTTGAATAAATTTAATATTTGTTATGGTTAAAACTGGAAACTAATAATAAAGAAAAGTAGTAAAAAAAAAATAGATTTCATTCAAAATGTCAAGTTGCAAGAATGGCAATACCAAGATTTAGATGTTTATTGAACATTCATTTAGATCAACAGCTATCTCAATTCAAACGCTTCTATTATGTTACTGTCAAAAATATCAAATAATTATTACACGTAGCATATATTAAAAAATTGATGTTAATCAGTCTCTCGTTCATTGTTGATCTAGGATGTTAACAGCTGCACAAGTTGAATAAGTGCGTCTTCAGTTATCATCATACTTTGGGTGGTCAGCTTTATTGCTTCCTAAAAAAGGTATTCAGTTAGATGTGCATAATCGATAAATTATAAAATATTAAAAAATACCAAACTGAGACAGATGTTGAAATGAATAATACTACAGATGACTACACTAAATTAAAGGTTATTGGTAACAATCAAAAACCTAAGCAATGCTCAACCAACATAATTAAGATAAATTATTCCTTTACAAATTTCAAATGAATGTTAAGTAAAAACTAGAATATAAACTGCAAAAAGATATGAAATAAAACATAATAACATTTGATAAGAAGAAATAATTGTGATAAGTCATAAAAGATAGTGAGTCCACTAGGATCATGTGATCAATGTAAAATTTTAAATAAAGAAAAAACTATTAATACAATCATAAATTTCTTCTATTTAATATAGTAGACATTATCAGTGTACATAAAATATTCTGAATCCATATTGCTAATAACAATTAACAATTATTGAATTAAAACATACATAGGTTTGAAACATTTAACATTAAGTCTACGAAAAAAACATCAAATGAAATCAGACCTTTTGAATAAATTTAATATTTGTTATGGTTAAAACTGGAAACTAATAATAAAGAAAAGTAGTAAAAAAAAAAAAGATTTCAGTCAAAATGTCAAGTTGCAAGAATGGCAATACCAAGATTTAGGTGTTTATTGAACATTCATTTAGATCAACAGCTATCTCAATTCAAACGCTTCTATTATGTTACTGTCAAAAATATCAAATAACTATTACACGTAGCATACATTAAAAAATTGATGTTAATCAGTCTCTCGTTCATTGTTGATCTAGGATGTTAACAGCTGCACAAGTTGAATAAGTGCGTCTTCAGTTATCATCATACATTGAGTGTTTAGCTTTATTGCTTCCTAAAAAAGGTATTCAGTTAGATGTGCATAATAGATAGAATATAAAAACATATAAAATACCAAACTGAGACAGATGTTGAAATGAATATTACTACAGATGACTACACTAAATTAAAAGTAATTGGTAACAATCAAAAACCTAAGCAATGATCAATAAACATAATTAAGATAAAATATTCCTCTACAATTTCAAATGAATGTTAAGTAAAAACTAAAATATAAATTGCAGAAAGATATGAAGTAAAACATAATAACATTTGAGAAGAAGAAATAATTGTGATAAGTCATAAAAGATTGTGAGTCCACTAGGATCATGTGATAAATGTAAAATTTTAAATAAAGAAAAAACTATTAATACAATCATAAATTTCTTCTATTTAATATAGTAGACATTATCAGTGTACATAAAATATTCTGAATCCATATTGCTAATAACAATTAACAATTATTGAATTAAAACATACATAGGTTTGAAACATTTAACATTAAGTCTACGAAAAAAACATCAAATGAAATCAGACCTTTTGAATAAATTTAATATTTGTTATGGTTAAAACTGGAAACTAATAATAAAGAAAAGTAGTAAAAAAAAAATAGATTTCATTCAAAATGTCAAGTTGCAAGAATGGCAATACCAAGATTTAGGTGTTTATTGAACATTCATTTAGATCAACAGCTATCTCAATTCAAACGCTTCTATTATGTAACTGTCAATAATATATAATAACTATTACTTGTAACATGCATTAAAACATTGATGTTTATCAGTAAGCTCTCGTTCATTGTTGATCTAGGATGTTAACAGCTTCACAAGTTGAATAATTGCGTCTTCAGTTTTCATCATACTTTGAGTGGTCAGCTTTATTGCTTCCTAAAAAAGGTATTCAGTTAGATGTGCATAATAGATAGAATATAAAAACATATAAAATACCAAACTGAGACAGATGTTGAAATGAATATTACTACAGATGACTACACTAAATTAAAAGTAATTGGTAACAATCAAAAACCTAAGCAATGATCAATAAACATAATTAACATAAAATATTCCTTTACAAATTTCAAATGAATGTTAAGTAAAAAGTAGAATATAAACTGCAAAAAGATATGAAATAAAACATAATAACATTTGATAAGAAGAAATAATTGTGATAAGTCATAAAAGATAGTGAGTCCACTAGGATCATGTGATCAATGTAAAATTTTAAATAAAGAAAAAACTATTAATACAATCATAAATTTCTTCTATTTAATATAGTAGACATTATCAGTGTACATAAAATATTCTGAATCCATATTGCTAATAACAATTAACAATTATTGAATTAAAACATACATAGGTTTGAAACATTTAACATTAAGTCTACGAAAAAAACATCATATGAAATCAGACCTTTGGAATAAATTTAATATTTGTTATGGTTAAAACTGGAAACTAATAATAAAGAAAAGTAGTAAAAAAAAAAAAGATTTCATTCAAAATGTCAAGTTGCAAGAATGGCAATACCAAGATTTAGGTGTTTATTGAACATTCATTTAGATCAACAGCTATCTCAATTCAAACGCTTCTATTATGTTACTGTCAAAAATATCAAATAACTATTACACGTAGCATACATTAAAAAATTGATGTTAATCAGTCTCTCGTTCATTGTTGATCTAGGATGTTAACAGCTGCACAAGTTGAATAAGTGCGTCTTCAGTTATCATCATACATTGAGTGTTTAGCTTTATTGCTTCCTAAAAAAGGTATTCAGTTAGATGTGCATAATAGATAGAATATAAAAACATATAAAATACCAAACTGAGACAGATGTTGAAATGAATATTACTACAGATGACTACACTAAATTAAAAGTAATTGGTAACAATCAAAAACCTAAGCAATGATCAATAAACATAATTAAGATAAAATATTCCTCTACAATTTCAAATGAATGTTAAGTAAAAACTAAAATATAAATTGCAAAAAGATATGAAGTAAAACATAATAACATTTGAGAAGAAGAAATAATTGTGATAAGTCATAAAAGATAGTGAGTCCACTAGGATCATGTGATCAATGTAAAATTTTAAATAAAGAAAAAACTATTAATACAATCATAAATTTCTTCTATTTAATATAGTAGACATTATCAGTGTACATAAAATATTCTGAATCCATATTGCTAATAACAATTAACAATTATTGAATTAAAACATACATAGGTTTGAAACATTTAACATTATGTCTACGAAAAAAACATCAAATGAAATCAGACCTTTTGAATAAATTTAATATTTGTTATGGTTAAAACTGGAAACTAATAATAAAGAAAAGTAGTAAAAAAAAAAAAGATTTCAGTCAAAATGTCAAGTTGCAAGAATGGCAATACCAAGATTTAGGTGTTTATTGAACATTCATTTAGATCAACAGCTATCTCAATTCAAACGCTTCTATTATGTTACTGTCAAAAATATCAAATAACTATTACACGTAGCATACATTAAAAAATTGATGTTAATCAGTCTCTCGTTCATTGTTGATCTAGGATGTTAACAGCTGCACAAGTTGAATAAGTGCGTCTTCAGTTATCATCATACATTGAGTGTTTAGCTTTATTGCTTCCTAAAAAAGGTATTCAGTTAGATGTGCATAATAGATAGAATATAAAAACATATAAAATACCAAACTGAGACAGATGTTGAAATGAATATTACTACAGATGACTACACTAAATTAAAAGTAATTGGTAACAATCAAAAACCTAAGCAATGATCAATAAACATAATTAAGATAAAATATTCCTCTACAATTTCAAATGAATGTTAAGTAAAAACTAAAATATAAATTGCAAAAAGATATGAAGTAAAACATAATAACATTTGAGAAGAAGAAATAATTGTGATAAGTCATAAAAGATAGTGAGTCCACTAGGATCATGTGATAAATGTAAAATTTTAAATAAAGAAAAAACTATTAATACAATCATAAATTTCTTCTATTTAATATAGTAGACATTATCAGTGTACATAAAATATTCTGAATCCATATTGCTAATAACAATTAACAATTATTGAATTAAAACATACATAGGTTTGAAACATTTAACATTAAGTCTACGAAAAAAACATCAAATGAAATCAGACCTTTTGAATAAATTTAATATTTGTTATGGTTAAAACTGGAAACTAATAATAAAGAAAAGTAGTAAAAAAAAAATAGATTTCATTCAAAATGTCAAGTTGCAAGAATGGCAATACCAAGATTTAGATGTTTATTGAACATTCATTTAGATCAACAGCTATCTCAATTCAAACGCTTCTATTATGTTACTGTCAAAAATATCAAATAATTATTACACGTAGCATATATTAAAAAATTGATGTTAATCAGTCTCTCGTTCATTGTTGATCTAGGATGTTAACAGCTGCACAAGTTGAATAAGTGCGTCTTCAGTTATCATCATACTTTGGGTGGTCAGCTTTATTGCTTCCTAAAAAAGGTATTCAGTTAGATGTGCATAATCGATAAATTATAAAATATTAAAAAATACCAAACTGAGACAGATGTTGAAATGAATAATACTACAGATGACTACACTAAATTAAAGGTTATTGGTAACAATCAAAAACCTAAGCAATGCTCAACCAACATAATTAAGATAAATTATTCCTTTACAAATTTCAAATGAATGTTAAGTAAAAACTAGAATATAAACTGCAAAAAGATATGAAATAAAACATAATAACATTTGAGAAGAAGAAATAATTGTGATAAGTCATAAAAGATAGTGAGTCTTCCACTATCATGTGATAAATGTAAAATTTTAAATAAAGAAAAAACTATTAATGCAATCATAAATTTCTTCTTTTTAATATAGTAGACATTATCACTGTACATAAAATATTCTGAATCCATATTGCTAATAACAACTAACAATTTTTGAATTAAAACATTCATAGATTTGAAACATTTAACATTAAGTCTACGAAAAAAACATCAAATGAAATCAGACCTTTTGAATAAATTTAATATTTGTTATGGTTAAAACTGGAAACTAATAATAAAGAAAAGTAGTAAAAAAAAAAAAGATTTCATTCGAAAAGTCAAGTTGCAAGAATGGCAATACCAAGATTTAGATGTTTATTGAACATTCATTTAGATCAACAGCTATCTCAATTCATACGCTTCTATTATGTAACTGTCAATAATATATAATAACTATTACTTGTAACATGCATTAAAACATTGATGTTTATCAGTAAGCTCTCGTTCATTGTTGATCTAGGATGTTAACAGCTTCACAAGTTGAATAATTGCGTCTTCAGTTTTCATCATACTTTGAGTGGTCAGCTTTATTGCTTCCTAAAAAAGGTATTCAGTTAGATGTGCATAATAGATAGAATATAAAAACATATAAAATACCAAACTGAGACAGATGTTGAAATGAATATTACTACAGATGACTACACTAAATTAAAAGTAATTGGTAACAATCAAAAACCTAAGCAATGATCAATAAACATAATTAAGATAAAATATTCCTCTACAATTTCAAATGAATGTTAAGTAAAAACTAGAATATAAATTGCAAAAAGATATGAAGTAAAACATAATAACATTTGATAAGAAGAAATAATTGTGATAAGTCATAAAAGATAGTGAGTCCACTAGGATCATGTGATAAATGTAAAATTTTAAATAAAGAAAAAACTATTAATACAATCATAAATTTCTTCTATTTAATATAGTAGACATTATCAGTGTACATAAAATATTCTGAATCCATATTGCTAATAACAATTAACAATTATTGAATTAAAACATACATAGGTTTGAAACATTTAACATTAAGTCTACGAAAAAAACATCAAATGAAATCAGACCTTTTGAATAAATTTAATATTTGTTATGGTTAAAACTGGAAACTAATAATAAAGAAAAGTAGTAAAAAAAAAAAAGATTTCAGTCAAAATGTCAAGTTGCAAGAATGGCAATACCAAGATTTAGGTGTTTATTGAACATTCATTTAGATCAACAGCTATCTCAATTCAAACGCTTCTATTATGTTACTGTCAAAAATATCAAATAACTATTACTTGTAACATGCATTAAAAAATTGATGTTTATCAGTAAGCTCTCGTTCATTGTTGATCTAGGATGTTAACAGCTTCACAAGTTGAATAATTGCGTCTTCAGTTTTCATCATACTTTGAGTGGTCAGCTTTATTGCTTCCTAAAAAAGGTATTCAGTTAGATGTGCATAATATATAGAATATAAAAACATATAAAATACCAAACTGAGACAGATGTTGAAATGAATATTACTACAGATGACTACACTAAATTAAAAGTAATTGGTAACAATCAAAAACCTAAGCAATGATCAATAAACATAATTAACATAAAATATTCCTCTACAATTTCAAATGAATGTTAAGTAAAAACTAGAATATAAATTGCAAAAAGATATGAAATAAAACATAATAACATTTGATAAGAAGAAATAATTGTGATAAGTCATAAAAGATAGTGAGTCCACTAGGATCATGTGATCAATGTAAAATTTTAAATAAAGAAAAAACTATTAATACAATCATAAATTTCTTCTATTTAATATAGTAGACATTATCAGTGTACATAAAATATTCTGAATCCATATTGCTAATAACAATTAACAATTATTGAATTAAAACATACATAGGTTTGAAACATTTAACATTAAGTCTACGAAAAAAACATCAAATGAAATCAGACCTTTTGAATAAATTTAATATTTGTTATGGTTAAAACTGGAAACTAATAATAAAGAAAAGTAGTAAAAAAAAAATAGATTTCATTCAAAATGTCAAGTTGCAAGAATGGCAATACCAAGATTTAGGTGTTTATTGAACATTCATTTAGATCAACAGCTATCTCAATTCAAACGCTTCTATTATGTTACTGTCAAAAATATCAAATAACTATTACACGTAGCATACATTAAAAAAATGATGTTAATCAGTCTCTCGTTCATTGTTGATCTAGGATGTTAACAGCTTCACAAGTTGAATAAGTGCGTCTTCAGTTATCATCATACTTTGGGTGGTCAGCTTTATTGCTTCCTAAAAAAGGTATTCAGTTAGATGTGCATAATCGATAAATAATAAAATATTAAAAAATACCAAACTGAGACAGATGTTGAAATGAATAATACTACAGATGACTACACTAAATTAAAGGTTATTGGTAACAATCAAAAACCTAAGCAATGCTCAACCAACATAATTAAGATAAATTATTCCTTTACAAATTTCAAATGAATGTTAAGTAAAAACTAGAATATAAACTGCAAAAAGATATGAAATAAAACATAATAACATTTGATAAGAAGAAATAATTGTGATAAGTCATAAAAGATAGTGAGTCCACTAGGATCATGTGATCAATGTAAAATTTTAAATAAAGAAAAAACTATTAATACAATCATAAATTTCTTCTATTTAATATAGTAGACATTATCAGTGTACATAAAATATTCTGAATCCATATTGCTAATAACAATTAACAATTATTGAATTAAAACATACATAGGTTTGAAACATTTAACATTATGTCTACGAAAAAAACATCAAATGAAATCAGACCTTTTGAATAAATTTAATATTTGTTATGGTTAAAACTGGAAACTAATAATAAAGAAAAGTAGTAAAAAAAAAAAAGATTTCAGTCAAAATGTCAAGTTGCAAGAATGGCAATACCAAGATTTAGGTGTTTATTGAACATTCATTTAGATCAACAGCTATCTCAATTCAAACGCTTCTATTATGTTACTGTCAAAAATATCAAATAACTATTACACGTAGCATACATTAAAAAATTGATGTTAATCAGTCTCTCGTTCATTGTTGATCTAGGATGTTAACAGCTGCACAAGTTGAATAAGTGCGTCTTCAGTTATCATCATACATTGAGTGTTTAGCTTTATTGCTTCCTAAAAAAGGTATTCAGTTAGATGTGCATAATAGATAGAATATAAAAACATATAAAATACCAAACTGAGACAGATGTTGAAATGAATATTACTACAGATGACTACACTAAATTAAAAGTAATTGGTAACAATCAAAAACCTAAGCAATGATCAATAAACATAATTAAGATAAAATATTCCTCTACAATTTCAAATGAATGTTAAGTAAAAACTAAAATATAAATTGCAAAAAGATATGAAGTAAAACATAATAACATTTGAGAAGAAGAAATAATTGTGATAAGTCATAAAAGATAGTGAGTCCACTAGGATCATGTGATCAATGTAAAATTTTAAATAAAGAAAAAACTATTAATACAATCATAAATTTCTTCTATTTAATATAGTAGACATTATCAGTGTACATAAAATATTCTGAATCCATATTGCTAATAACAATTAACAATTATTGAATTAAAACATACATAGGTTTGAAACATTTAACATTATGTCTACGAAAAAAACATCAAATGAAATCAGACCTTTTGAATAAATTTAATATTTGTTATGGTTAAAACTGGAAACTAATAATAAAGAAAAGTAGTAAAAAAAAAAAAGATTTCAGTCAAAATGTCAAGTTGCAAGAATGGCAATACCAAGATTTAGGTGTTTATTGAACATTCATTTAGATCAACAGCTATCTCAATTCAAACGCTTCTATTATGTTACTGTCAAAAATATCAAATAACTATTACACGTAGCATACATTAAAAAATTGATGTTAATCAGTCTCTCGTTCATTGTTGATCTAGGATGTTAACAGCTGCACAAGTTGAATAAGTGCGTCTTCAGTTATCATCATACATTGAGTGTTTAGCTTTATTGCTTCCTAAAAAAGGTATTCAGTTAGATGTGCATAATAGATAGAATATAAAAACATATAAAATACCAAACTGAGACAGATGTTGAAATGAATATTACTACAGATGACTACACTAAATTAAAAGTAATTGGTAACAATCAAAAACCTAAGCAATGATCAATAAACATAATTAAGATAAAATATTCCTCTACAATTTCAAATGAATGTTAAGTAAAAACTAAAATATAAATTGCAAAAAGATATGAAGTAAAACATAATAACATTTGAGAAGAAGAAATAATTGTGATAAGTCATAAAAGATAGTGAGTCCACTAGGATCATGTGATAAATGTAAAATTTTAAATAAAGAAAAAACTATTAATACAATCATAAATTTCTTCTATTTAATATAGTAGACATTATCAGTGTACATAAAATATTCTGAATCCATATTGCTAATAACAATTAACAATTATTGAATTAAAACATACATAGGTTTGAAACATTTAACATTAAGTCTACGAAAAAAACATCAAATGAAATCAGACCTTTTGAATAAATTTAATATTTGTTATGGTTAAAACTGGAAACTAATAATAAAGAAAAGTAGTAAAAAAAAAATAGATTTCATTCAAAATGTCAAGTTGCAAGAATGGCAATACCAAGATTTAGATGTTTATTGAACATTCATTTAGATCAACAGCTATCTCAATTCAAACGCTTCTATTATGTTACTGTCAAAAATATCAAATAATTATTACACGTAGCATATATTAAAAAATTGATGTTAATCAGTCTCTCGTTCATTGTTGATCTAGGATGTTAACAGCTGCACAAGTTGAATAAGTGCGTCTTCAGTTATCATCATACTTTGGGTGGTCAGCTTTATTGCTTCCTAAAAAAGGTATTCAGTTAGATGTGCATAATCGATAAATTATAAAATATTAAAAAATACCAAACTGAGACAGATGTTGAAATGAATAATACTACAGATGACTACACTAAATTAAAGGTTATTGGTAACAATCAAAAACCTAAGCAATGCTCAACCAACATAATTAAGATAAATTATTCCTTTACAAATTTCAAATGAATGTTAAGTAAAAACTAGAATATAAACTGCAAAAAGATATGAAATAAAACATAATAACATTTGATAAGAAGAAATAATTGTGATAAGTCATAAAAGATAGTGAGTCCACTAGGATCATGTGATCAATGTAAAATTTTAAATAAAGAAAAAACTATTAATACAATCATAAATTTCTTCTATTTAATATAGTAGACATTATCAGTGTACATAAAATATTCTGAATCCATATTGCTAATAACAATTAACAATTATTGAATTAAAACATACATAGGTTTGAAACATTTAACATTAAGTCTACGAAAAAAACATCAAATGAAATCAGACCTTTTGAATAAATTTAATATTTGTTATGGTTAAAACTGGAAACTAATAATAAAGAAAAGTAGTAAAAAAAAAAAAGATTTCAGTCAAAATGTCAAGTTGCAAGAATGGCAATACCAAGATTTAGGTGTTTATTGAACATTCATTTAGATCAACAGCTATCTCAATTCAAACGCTTCTATTATGTTACTGTCAAAAATATCAAATAACTATTACACGTAGCATACATTAAAAAATTGATGTTAATCAGTCTCTCGTTCATTGTTGATCTAGGATGTTAACAGCTGCACAAGTTGAATAAGTGCGTCTTCAGTTATCATCATACATTGAGTGTTTAGCTTTATTGCTTCCTAAAAAAGGTATTCAGTTAGATGTGCATAATAGATAGAATATAAAAACATATAAAATACCAAACTGAGACAGATGTTGAAATGAATATTACTACAGATGACTACACTAAATTAAAAGTAATTGGTAACAATCAAAAACCTAAGCAATGATCAATAAACATAATTAAGATAAAATATTCCTCTACAATTTCAAATGAATGTTAAGTAAAAACTAAAATATAAATTGCAAAAAGATATGAAGTAAAACATAATAACATTTGAGAAGAAGAAATAATTGTGATAAGTCATAAAAGATTGTGAGTCCACTAGGATCATGTGATAAATGTAAAATTTTAAATAAAGAAAAAACTATTAATACAATCATAAATTTCTTCTATTTAATATAGTAGACATTATCAGTGTACATAAAATATTCTGAATCCATATTGCTAATAACAATTAACAATTATTGAATTAAAACATACATAGGTTTGAAACATTTAACATTAAGTCTACGAAAAAAACATCAAATGAAATCAGACCTTTTGAATAAATTTAATATTTGTTATGGTTAAAACTGGAAACTAATAATAAAGAAAAGTAGTAAAAAAAAAATAGATTTCATTCAAAATGTCAAGTTGCAAGAATGGCAATACCAAGATTTAGGTGTTTATTGAACATTCATTTAGATCAACAGCTATCTCAATTCAAACGCTTCTATTATGTTACTGTCAAAAATATCAAATAACTATTACACGTAGCATACATTAAAAAATTGATGTTAATCAGTCTCTCGTTCATTGTTGATCTAGGATGTTAACAGCTGCACAAGTTGAATAAGTGCGTCTTCAGTTATCATCATACTTTGAGTGGTCAGCTTTATTGCTTCCTAAAAAAGGTATTCAGTTAGATGTGCATAATAGATAGAATATAAAAACATATAAAATACCAAACTGAGACAGATGTTGAAATGAATATTACTACAGATGACTACACTAAATTAAAAGTAATTGGTAACAATCAAAAACCTAAGCAATGATCAATAAACATAATTAACATAAAATATTCCTTTACAAATTTCAAATGAATGTTAAGTAAAAACTAGAATATAAACTGCAAAAAGATATGAAATAAAACATAATAACATTTGATAAGAAGAAATAATTGTGATAAGTCATAAAAGATAGTGAGTCCACTAGGATCATGTGATCAATGTAAAATTTTAAATAAAGAAAAAACTATTAATACAATCATAAATTTCTTCTATTTAATATAGTAGACATTATCAGTGTACATAAAATATTCTGAATCCATATTGCTAATAACAATTAACAATTATTGAATTAAAACATACATAGGTTTGAAACATTTAACATTAAGTCTACGAAAAAAACATCATATGAAATCAGACCTTTGGAATAAATTTAATATTTGTTATGGTTAAAACTGGAAACTAATAATAAAGAAAAGTAGTAAAAAAAAAAAAGATTTCATTCAAAATGTCAAGTTGCAAGAATGGCAATACCAAGATTTAGGTGTTTATTGAACATTCATTTAGATCAACAGCTATCTCAATTCAAACGCTTCTATTATGTTACTGTCAAAAATATCAAATAACTATTACACGTAGCATACATTAAAAAATTGATGTTAATCAGTCTCTCGTTCATTGTTGATCTAGGATGTTAACAGCTGCACAAGTTGAATAAGTGCGTCTTCAGTTATCATCATACTTTGAGTGGTCAGCTTTATTGCTTCCTAAAAAAGGTATTCAGTTAGATGTGCATAATCGATAAATAATAAAATATTAAAAAATACCAAACTGAGACAGATGTTGAAATGAATAATACTACAGATGACTACACTAAATTAAAGGTTATTGGTAACAATCAAAAACCTAAGCAATGCTCAACCAACATAATTAAGATAAATTATTCCTTAACAAATTTCAAATGAATGTTAAGTAAAAACTAGAATATAAACTGCAAAAAGATATGAAATAAAACATAATAACATTTGATAAGAAGAAATAATTGTGATAAGTCATAAAAGATAGTGAGTCCACTAGGATCATGTGATCAATGTAAAATTTTAAATAAAGAAAAAACTATTAATACAATCATAAATTTCTTCTATTTAATATAGTAGACATTATCAGTGTACATAAAATATTCTGAATCCATATTGCTAATAACAATTAACAATTATTGAATTAAAACATACATAGGTTTGAAACATTTAACATTAAGTCTACGAAAAAAACATCATATGAAATCAGACCTTTGGAATAAATTTAATATTTGTTATGGTTAAAACTGGAAACTAATAATAAAGAAAAGTAGTAAAAAAAAAAAAGATTTCATTCAAAATGTCAAGTTGCAAGAATAGCAATACCAAGATTTAGGTGTTTATTGAACATTCATTTAGATCAACAGCTATCTCAATTCAAACGCTTCTATTATGTTACTGTCAAAAATATCAAATAACTATTACACGTAGCATACATTAAAAAATTGATGTTAATCAGTCTCTCGTTCATTGTTGATCTAGGATGTTAACAGCTGCACAAGTTGAATAAGTGCGTCTTCAGTTATCATCACACTTTGAGTGGTCAGCTTTATTGCTTCCTAAAAAAGGTATTCAGTTAGATGTGCATAATAGATAGAATATAAAAACATATAAAATACCAAACTGAGACAGATGTTGAAATGAATATTACTACAGATGACTACACTAAATTAAAAGTAATTGGTAACAATCAAAAACCTAAACAATGATCAATAAACATAATTAAGATAAAATATTCCTCTACAATTTCAAATGAATGTTAAGTAAAAACTAGAATATAAATTGCAAAAAGATATGAAGTAAAACATAATAACATTTGATAAGAAGAAATAATTGTGATAAGTCATAAAAGATAGTGAGTCCACTAGGATCATGTGATAAATGTAAAATTTTAAATAAAGAAAAAACTATTAATACAATCATAAATTTCTTCTATTTAATATAGTAGACATTATCAGTGTACATAAAATATTCTGAATCCATATTGCTAATAACAACTAACAATTTTTGAATTAAAACATTCATAGATTTGAAACATTTAACATTAAGTCTACGAAAAAAACATCAAATGAAATCAGACCTATTGAATAAATTTAATATTTGTTATGGTTAAAACTGGAAACTAATAATAAAGAAAAGTAGTAAAAAAAAAAAAGATTTCATTCGAAAAGTCAAGTTGCAAGAATGGCAATACCAAGATTTAGATGTTTATTGAACATTCATTTAGATCAACAGCTATCTCAATTCATACGCTTCTATTATGTAACTGTCAATAATATATAATAACTATTACTTGTAACATGCATTAAAACATTGATGTTTATCAGTAAGCTCTCGTTCATTGTTGATCTAGGATGTTAACAGCTGCACAAGTTGAATAAGTGCGTCTTCAGTTATCATCATACTTTGGGTGGTCAGCTTTATTGCTTCCTAAAAAAGGTATTCAGTTAGATGTGCATAATCGATAAATTATAAAATATTAAAAAATACCAAACTGAGACACATGTTGAAATGAATAATACTACAGATGACTACACTAAATGAAAGGTTATTGGTAACAATCAAAAACCTAAACAATGATCAATAAACATAATTAAGATAAAATATTCCTTTACAAATTTCAAATGAATGTTAAGTAAAAACTAGAATATAAACTGCAAAAAGATATGAAATAAAACATAATAACATTTGATAAGAAGAAATAATTGTGATAAGTCATAAAAGATAGTGAGTCCACTAGGATCATGTGATCAATGTAAAATTTTAAATAAAGAAAAAACTATTAATACAATCATAAATTTCTTCTATTTAATATAGTAGACATTATCAGTGTACATAAAATATTCTGAATCCATATTGCTAATAACAATTAACAATTATTGAATTAAAACATACATAGGTTTGAAACATTTAACATTAAGTCTACGAAAAAAACATCATATGAAATCAGACCTTTGGAATAAATTTAATATTTGTTATGGTTAAAACTGGAAACTAATAATAAAGAAAAGTAGTAAAAAAAAAAAAGATTTCATTCAAAATGTCAAGTTGCAAGAATGGCAATACCAAGATTTAGGTGTTTATTGAACATTCATTTAGATCAACAGCTATCTCAATTCAAACGCTTCTATTATGTTACTGTCAAAAATATCAAATAACTATTACACGTAGCATACATTAAAAAATTGATGTTAATCAGTCTCTCGTTCATTGTTGATCTAGGATGTTAACAGCTGCACAAGTTGAATAAGTGCGTCTTCAGTTATCATCATACTTTGGGTGGTCAGCTTTATTGCTTCCTAAAAAAGGTATTCAGTTAGATGTGCATAATAGATAGAATATAAAAACATATAAAATACCAAACTGAGACAGATGTTGAAATGAATATTACTACAGATGACTACACTAAATTAAAAGTAATTGGTAACAATCAAAAACCTAAACAATGATCAATAAACATAATTAACATAAAATATTCCTTTACAAATTTCAAATGAATGTTAAGTAAAAAGTAGAATATAAACTGCAAAAAGATATGAAATAAAACATAATAACATTTGATAAGAAGAAATAATTGTGATAAGTCATAAAAGATAGTGAGTCCACTAGGATCATGTGATCAATGTAAAATTTTAAATAAAGAAAAAACTATTAATACAATCATAAATTTCTTCTATTTAATATAGTAGACATTATCAGTGTACATAAAATATTCTGAATCCATATTGCTAATAACAATTAACAATTATTGAATTAAAACATACATAGGTTTGAAACATTTAACATTAAGTCTACGAAAAAAACATCATATGAAATCAGACCTTTGGAATAAATTTAATATTTGTTATGGTTAAAACTGGAAACTAATAATAAAGAAAAGTAGTAAAAAAAAAAAAGATTTCATTCAAAATGTCAAGTTGCAAGAATGGCAATACCAAGATTTAGGTGTTTATTGAACATTCATTTAGATCAACAGCTATCTCAATTCAAACGCTTCTATTATGTTACTGTCAAAAATATCAAATAACTATTACACGTAGCATACATTAAAAAATTGATGTTAATCAGTCTCTCGTTCATTGTTGATCTAGGATGTTAACAGCTGCACAAGTTGAATAAGTGCGTCTTCAGTTATCATCATACTTTGAGTGGTCAGCTTTATTGCTTCCTAAAAAAGGTATTCAGTTAGATGTGCATAATCGATAAATAATAAAATATTAAAAAATACCAAACTGAGACAGATGTTGAAATGAATAATACTACAGATGACTACACTAAATTAAAGGTTATTGGTAACAATCAAAAACCTAAGCAATGCTCAACCAACATAATTAAGATAAATTATTCCTTAACAAATTTCAAATGAATGTTAAGTAAAAACTAGAATATAAACTGCAAAAAGATATGAAATAAAACATAATAACATTTGATAAGAAGAAATAATTGTGATAAGTCATAAAAGATAGTGAGTCCACTAGGATCATGTGATCAATGTAAAATTTTAAATAAAGAAAAAACTATTAATACAATCATAAATTTCTTCTATTTAATATAGTAGACATTATCAGTGTACATAAAATATTCTGAATCCATATTGCTAATAACAATTAACAATTATTGAATTAAAACATACATAGGTTTGAAACATTTAACATTAAGTCTACGAAAAAAACATCATATGAAATCAGACCTTTGGAATAAATTTAATATTTGTTATGGTTAAAACTGGAAACTAATAATAAAGAAAAGTAGTAAAAAAAAAAAAGATTTCATTCAAAATGTCAAGTTGCAAGAATAGCAATACCAAGATTTAGGTGTTTATTGAACATTCATTTAGATCAACAGCTATCTCAATTCAAACGCTTCTATTATGTTACTGTCAAAAATATCAAATAACTATTACACGTAGCATACATTAAAAAATTGATGTTAATCAGTCTCTCGTTCATTGTTGATCTAGGATGTTAACAGCTGCACAAGTTGAATAAGTGCGTCTTCAGTTATCATCACACTTTGAGTGGTCAGCTTTATTGCTTCCTAAAAAAGGTATTCAGTTAGATGTGCATAATAGATAGAATATAAAAACATATAAAATACCAAACTGAGACAGATGTTGAAATGAATATTACTACAGATGACTACACTAAATTAAAAGTAATTGGTAACAATCAAAAACCTAAACAATGATCAATAAACATAATTAAGATAAAATATTCCTCTACAATTTCAAATGAATGTTAAGTAAAAACTAGAATATAAATTGCAAAAAGATATGAAGTAAAACATAATAACATTTGATAAGAAGAAATAATTGTGATAAGTCATAAAAGATAGTGAGTCCACTAGGATCATGTGATAAATGTAAAATTTTAAATAAAGAAAAAACTATTAATACAATCATAAATTTCTTCTATTTAATATAGTAGACATTATCAGTGTACATAAAATATTCTGAATCCATATTGCTAATAACAACTAACAATTTTTGAATTAAAACATTCATAGATTTGAAACATTTAACATTAAGTCTACGAAAAAAACATCAAATGAAATCAGACCTATTGAATAAATTTAATATTTGTTATGGTTAAAACTGGAAACTAATAATAAAGAAAAGTAGTAAAAAAAAAAAAGATTTCATTCGAAAAGTCAAGTTGCAAGAATGGCAATACCAAGATTTAGATGTTTATTGAACATTCATTTAGATCAACAGCTATCTCAATTCATACGCTTCTATTATGTAACTGTCAATAATATATAATAACTATTACTTGTAACATGCATTAAAACATTGATGTTTATCAGTAAGCTCTCGTTCATTGTTGATCTAGGATGTTAACAGCTGCACAAGTTGAATAAGTGCGTCTTCAGTTATCATCATACTTTGGGTGGTCAGCTTTATTGCTTCCTAAAAAAGGTATTCAGTTAGATGTGCATAATCGATAAATTATAAAATATTAAAAAATACCAAACTGAGACACATGTTGAAATGAATAATACTACAGATGACTACACTAAATGAAAGGTTATTGGTAACAATCAAAAACCTAAACAATGATCAATAAACATAATTAAGATAAAATATTCCTTTACAAATTTCAAATGAATGTTAAGTAAAAACTAGAATATAAACTGCAAAAAGATATGAAATAAAACATAATAACATTTGATAAGAAGAAATAATTGTGATAAGTCATAAAAGATAGTGAGTCCACTAGGATCATGTGATCAATGTAAAATTTTAAATAAAGAAAAAACTATTAATACAATCATAAATTTCTTCTATTTAATATAGTAGACATTATCAGTGTACATAAAATATTCTGAATCCATATTGCTAATAACAATTAACAATTATTGAATTAAAACATACATAGGTTTGAAACATTTAACATTAAGTCTACGAAAAAAACATCATATGAAATCAGACCTTTGGAATAAATTTAATATTTGTTATGGTTAAAACTGGAAACTAATAATAAAGAAAAGTAGTAAAAAAAAAAAAGATTTCATTCAAAATGTCAAGTTGCAAGAATGGCAATACCAAGATTTAGGTGTTTATTGAACATTCATTTAGATCAACAGCTATCTCAATTCAAACGCTTCTATTATGTTACTGTCAAAAATATCAAATAACTATTACACGTAGCATACATTAAAAAATTGATGTTAATCAGTCTCTCGTTCATTGTTGATCTAGGATGTTAACAGCTGCACAAGTTGAATAAGTGCGTCTTCAGTTATCATCATACTTTGGGTGGTCAGCTTTATTGCTTCCTAAAAAAGGTATTCAGTTAGATGTGCATAATAGATAGAATATAAAAACATATAAAATACCAAACTGAGACAGATGTTGAAATGAATATTACTACAGATGACTACACTAAATTAAAAGTAATTGGTAACAATCAAAAACCTAAACAATGATCAATAAACATAATTAAGATAAAATATTCCTCTACAATTTCAAATGAATGTTAAGTAAAAACTAGAATATAAATTACAAAAAGATATGAAGTAAAACATAATAACATTTGATAAGAAGAAATAATTGTGATAAGTCATAAAAGATAGTCCACTAGGATCATGTGATAAATGTAAAATTTTAAATAAAGAAAAAACTATTAATACAATCATAAATTTCTTCTATTTAATATAGTAGACATTATCAGTGTACATAAAATATTCTGAATCCATATTGCTAATAACAATTAACAATTATTGAATTAAAACATACATAGGTTTGAAACATTTAACATTAAGTCTACGAAAAAAACATCAAATGAAATCAGACCTTTGGAATAAATTTAATATTTGTTATGGTTAAAACTGGAAACTAATAATAAAGAAAAGTAGTAAAAAAAAAAAAAGATTTCATTCAAAATGTCAAGTTGCAAGAATGGCAATACCAAGATTTAGGTGTTTATTGAACATTCATTTAGATCAACAGCTATCTCAATTCAAACGCTTCTATTATGTTACTGTCAAAAATATCAAATAACTATTACACGTAGCATACATTAAAAAATTGATGTTAATCAGTAAGCTCTCGTTCATTGTTGATCTAGGATGTTAACAGCTGCACAAGTTGAATAAGTGCGTCTTCAGTTATCATCACACTTTGAGTGGTCAGCTTTATTGCTTCCTAAAAAAGGTATTCAGTTAGATGTGCATAATAGATAGAATATAAAAACATATAAAATACCAAACTGAGACAGATGTTGAAATGAATAATACTACAGATGACTACACTAAATTAAAGGTTATTGGTAACAATCAAAAACCTAAGCAATGCTCGACCAACATAATTAAGATAAATTATTCCTTTACAAATTTCAAATGAATGTTAAGTAAAAACTAGAATATAAACTGCAAAAAGATATGAAATAAAACATAATAACATTTGATAAGAAGAAATAATTGTGATAAGTCATAAAAGATAGTGAGTCCACTAGGATCATGTGATCAATGTAAAATTTTAAATAAAGAAAAAACTATTAATACAATCATAAATTTCTTCTATTTAATATAGTAGACATTATCAGTGTACATAAAATATTCTGAATCCATATTGCTAATAACAATTAACAATTATTGAATTAAAACATACATAGGTTTGAAACATTTAACATTAAGTCTACGAAAAAAACATCATATGAAATCAGACCTTTGGAATAAATTTAATATTTGTTATGGTTAAAACTGGAAACTAATAATAAAGAAAAGTAGTAAAAAAAAAAAAGATTTCATTCAAAATGTCAAGTTGCAAGAATGGCAATACCAAGATTTAGGTGTTTATTGAACATTCATTTAGATCAACAGCTATCTCAATTCAAACGCTTCTATTATGTTACTGTCAAAAATATCAAATAACTATTACACGTAGCATACATTAAAAAATTGATGTTAATCAGTCTCTCGTTCATTGTTGATCTAGGATGTTAACAGCTGCACAAGTTGAATAAGTGCGTCTTCAGTTATCATCACACTTTGAGTGGTCAGCTTTATTGCTTCCTAAAAAAGGTATTCAGTTAGATGTGCATAATAGATAGAATATAAAAACATATAAAATACCAAACTGAGACAGATGTTGAAATGAATATTACTACAGATGACTACACTAAATTAAAAGTAATTGGTAACAATCAAAAACCTAAACAATGATCAATAAACATAATTAAGATAAAATATTCCTCTACAATTTCAAATGAATGTTAAGTAAAAACTAGAATATAAATTGCAAAAAGATATGAAGTAAAACATAATAACATTTGATAAGAAGAAATAATTGTGATAAGTCATAAAAGATAGTGAGTCCACTAGGATCATGTGATAAATGTAAAATTTTAAATAAAGAAAAAACTATTAATACAATCATAAATTTCTTCTATTTAATATAGTAGACATTATCAGTGTACATAAAATATTCTGAATCCATATTGCTAATAACAATTAACAATTATTGAATTAAAACATACATAGGTTTGAAACATTTAACATTAAGTCTACGAAAAAAACATCAAATGAAATCAGACCTTTGGAATAAATTTAATATTTGTTATGGTTAAAACTGGAAACTAATAATAAAGAAAAGTAGTAAAAAAAAAAAAGATTTCATTCAAAATGTCAAGTTGCAAGAATGGCAATACCAAGATTTAGGTGTTTATTGAACATTCATTTAGATCAACAGCTATCTCAATTCAAACGCTTCTATTATGTTACTGTCAAAAATATCAAATAACTATTACACGTAGCATACATTAAAAAATTGATGTTAATCAGTAAGCTCTCGTTCATTGTTGATCTAGGATGTTAACAGCTGCACAAGTTGAATAAGTGCGTCTTCAGTTATCATCATACTTTGAGTGGTCAGCATTATTGCTTCCTAAAAAAGGTATTCAGTTAGATGTGCATAATCGATAAATAATAAAATATTAAAAAATACCAAACTGAGACAGATGTTGAAATGAATAATACTACAGATGACTACACTAAATTAAAGGTTATTGGTAACAATCAAAAACCTAAGCAATGCTCGACCAACATAATTAAGATAAATTATTCCTTTACAAATTTCAAATGAATGTTAAGTAAAAACTAGAATATAAACTGCAAAAAGATATGAAATAAAACATAATAACATTTGATAAGAAGAAATAATTGTGATAAGTCATAAAAGATAGTGAGTCCACTAGGATCATGTGATCAATGTAAAATTTTAAATAAAGAAAAAACTATTAATACAATCATAAATTTCTTCTATTTAATATAGTAGACATTATCAGTGTACATAAAATATTCTGAATCCATATTGCTAATAACAATTAACAATTATTGAATTAAAACATACATAGGTTTGAAACATTTAACATTAAGTCTACGAAAAAAACATCATATGAAATCAGACCTTTGGAATAAATTTAATATTTGTTATGGTTAAAACTGGAAACTAATAATAAAGAAAAGTAGTAAAAAAAAAAAAGATTTCATTCAAAATGTCAAGTTGCAAGAATGGCAATACCAAGATTTAGGTGTTTATTGAACATTCATTTAGATCAACAGCTATCTCAATTCAAACGCTTCTATTATGTTACTGTCAAAAATATCAAATAACTATTACACGTAGCATACATTAAAAAATTGATGTTAATCAGTCTCTCGTTCATTGTTGATCTAGGATGTTAACAGCTGCACAAGTTGAATAAGTGCGTCTTCAGTTATCATCACACTTTGAGTGGTCAGCTTTATTGCTTCCTAAAAAAGGTATTCAGTTAGATGTGCATAATAGATAGAATATAAAAACATATAAAATACCAAACTGAGACAGATGTTGAAATGAATATTACTACAGATGACTACACTAAATTAAAAGTAATTGGTAACAATCAAAAACCTAAACAATGATCAATAAACATAATTAAGATAAAATATTCCTCTACAATTTCAAATGAATGTTAAGTAAAAACTAGAATATAAATTGCAAAAAGATATGAAGTAAAACATAATAACATTTGATAAGAAGAAATAATTGTGATAAGTCATAAAAGATAGTGAGTCCACTAGGATCATGTGATAAATGTAAAATTTTAAATAAAGAAAAAACTATTAATACAATCATAAATTTCTTCTATTTAATATAGTAGACATTATCAGTGTACATAAAATATTCTGAATCCATATTGCTAATAACAATTAACAATTATTGAATTAAAACATACATAGGTTTGAAACATTTAACATTAAGTCTACGAAAAAAACATCATATGAAATCAGACCTTTGGAATAAATTTAATATTTGTTATGGTTAAAACTGGAAACTAATAATAAAGAAAAGTAGTAAAAAAAAAAAAGATTTCATTCAAAATGTCAAGTTGCAAGAATGGCAATACCAAGATTTAGGTGTTTATTGAACATTCATTTAGATCAACAGCTATCTCAATTCAAACGCTTCTATTATGTTACTGTCAAAAATATCAAATAACTATTACACGTAGCATACATTAAAAAATTGATGTTAATCAGTCTCTCGTTCATTGTTGATCTAGGATGTTAACAGCTGCACAAGTTGAATAAGTGCGTCTTCAGTTATCATCACACTTTGAGTGGTCAGCTTTATTGCTTCCTAAAAAAGGTATTCAGTTAGATGTGCATAATAGATAGAATATAAAAACATATAAAATACCAAACTGAGACAGATGTTGAAATGAATATTACTACAGATGACTACACTAAATTAAAAGTAATTGGTAACAATCAAAAACCTAAACAATGATCAATAAACATAATTAAGATAAAATATTCCTCTACAATTTCAAATGAATGTTAAGTAAAAACTAGAATATAAATTGCAAAAAGATATGAAGTAAAACATAATAACATTTGATAAGAAGAAATAATTGTGATAAGTCATAAAAGATAGTGAGTCCACTAGGATCATGTGATAAATGTAAAATTTTAAATAAAGAAAAAACTATTAATACAATCATAAATTTCTTCTATTTAATATAGTAGACATTATCAGTGTACATAAAATATTCTGAATCCATATTGCTAATAACAATTAACAATTATTGAATTAAAACATACATAGGTTTGAAACATTTAACATTAAGTCTACGAAAAAAACATCAAATGAAATCAGACCTTTGGAATAAATTTAATATTTGTTATGGTTAAAACTGGAAACTAATAATAAAGAAAAGTAGTAAAAAAAAAAAAGATTTCATTCAAAATGTCAAGTTGCAAGAATGGCAATACCAAGATTTAGGTGTTTATTGAACATTCATTTAGATCAACAGCTATCTCAATTCAAACGCTTCTATTATGTTACTGTCAAAAATATCAAATAACTATTACACGTAGCATACATTAAAAAATTGATGTTAATCAGTAAGCTCTCGTTCATTGTTGATCTAGGATGTTAACAGCTGCACAAGTTGAATAAGTGCGTCTTCAGTTATCATCATACTTTGAGTGGTCAGCATTATTGCTTCCTAAAAAAGGTATTCAGTTAGATGTGCATAATCGATAAATAATAAAATATTAAAAAATACCAAACTGAGACAGATGTTGAAATGAATAATACTACAGATGACTACACTAAATTAAAGGTTATTGGTAACAATCAAAAACCTAAGCAATGCTCGACCAACATAATTAAGATAAATTATTCCTTTACAAATTTCAAATGAATGTTAAGTAAAAACTAGAATATAAACTGCAAAAAGATATGAAATAAAACATAATAACATTTGATAAGAAGAAATAATTGTGATAAGTCATAAAAGATAGTGAGTCCACTAGGATCATGTGATCAATGTAAAATTTTAAATAAAGAAAAAACTATTAATACAATCATAAATTTCTTCTATTTAATATAGTAGACATTATCAGTGTACATAAAATATTCTGAATCCATATTGCTAATAACAATTAACAATTATTGAATTAAAACATACATAGGTTTGAAACATTTAACATTAAGTCTACGAAAAAAACATCATATGAAATCAGACCTTTGGAATAAATTTAATATTTGTTATGGTTAAAACTGGAAACTAATAATAAAGAAAAGTAGTAAAAAAAAAAAAGATTTCATTCAAAATGTCAAGTTGCAAGAATGGCAATACCAAGATTTAGGTGTTTATTGAACATTCATTTAGATCAACAGCTATCTCAATTCAAACGCTTCTATTATGTTACTGTCAAAAATATCAAATAACTATTACACGTAGCATACATTAAAAAATTGATGTTAATCAGTCTCTCGTTCATTGTTGATCTAGGATGTTAACAGCTGCACAAGTTGAATAAGTGCGTCTTCAGTTATCATCACACTTTGAGTGGTCAGCTTTATTGCTTCCTAAAAAAGGTATTCAGTTAGATGTGCATAATAGATAGAATATAAAAACATATAAAATACCAAACTGAGACAGATGTTGAAATGAATATTACTACAGATGACTACACTAAATTAAAAGTAATTGGTAACAATCAAAAACCTAAACAATGATCAATAAACATAATTAAGATAAAATATTCCTCTACAATTTCAAATGAATGTTAAGTAAAAACTAGAATATAAATTGCAAAAAGATATGAAGTAAAACATAATAACATTTGATAAGAAGAAATAATTGTGATAAGTCATAAAAGATAGTGAGTCCACTAGGATCATGTGATAAATGTAAAATTTTAAATAAAGAAAAAACTATTAATACAATCATAAATTTCTTCTATTTAATATAGTAGACATTATCAGTGTACATAAAATATTCTGAATCCATATTGCTAATAACAATTAACAATTATTGAATTAAAACATACATAGGTTTGAAACATTTAACATTAAGTCTACGAAAAAAACATCAAATGAAATCAGACCTTTGGAATAAATTTAATATTTGTTATGGTTAAAACTGGAAACTAATAATAAAGAAAAGTAGTAAAAAAAAAAAAGATTTCATTCAAAATGTCAAGTTGCAAGAATGGCAATACCAAGATTTAGGTGTTTATTGAACATTCATTTAGATCAACAGCTATCTCAATTCAAACGCTTCTATTATGTTACTGTCAAAAATATCAAATAACTATTACACGTAGCATACATTAAAAAATTGATGTTAATCAGTAAGCTCTCGTTCATTGTTGATCTAGGATGTTAACAGCTGCACAAGTTGAATAAGTGCGTCTTCAGTTATCATCATACTTTGAGTGGTCAGCTTTATTGCTTCCTAAAAAAGGTATTCAGTTAGATGTGCATAATCGATAAATAATAAAATATTAAAAAATACCAAACTGAGACAGATGTTGAAATGAATAATACTACAGATGACTACACTAAATTAAAGGTTATTGGTAACAATCAAAAACCTAAGCAATGCTCAACCAACATAATTAAGATAAATTATTCCTTTACAAATTTCAAATGAATATTAAGTAAAAACTAGAATATAAACTGCAAAAAGATATGAAATAAAACATAATAACATTTGATAAGAAGAAATAATTGTGATAAGTCATAAAAGATAGTGAGTCCACTAGGATCATGTGATCAATGTAAAATTTTAAATAAAGAAAAAACTATTAATACAATCATAAATTTCTTCTATTTAATATAGTAGACATTATCAGTGTACATAAAATATTCTGAATCCATATTGCTAATAACAATTAACAATTATTGAATTAAAACATACATAGGTTTGAAACATTTAACATTAAGTCTACGAAAAAAACATCATATGAAATCAGACCTTTGGAATAAATTTAATATTTGTTATGGTTAAAACTGGAAACTAATAATAAAGAAAAGTAGTAAAAAAAAAAAAGATTTCATTCAAAATGTCAAGTTGCAAGAATGGCAATACCAAGATTTAGGTGTTTATTGAACATTCATTTAGATCAACAGCTATCTCAATTCAAACGCTTCTATTATGTTACTGTCAAAAATATCAAATAACTATTGCACGTGGCATACATTAAAAAATTGATGTTAATCAGTCTCTCGTTCATTGTTGATCTAGGATGTTAACAGCTGCACAAGTTGAATAAGTGCGTCTTCAGTTATCATCATACTTTGGGTGGTCAGCTTTATTGCTTCCTAAAAAAGGTATTCAGTTAGATGTGCATAATCGATAAATTATAAAATATTAAAAAATACCAAACTGAGACAGATGTTGAAATGAATAATACTACAGATGACTACACTAAATTAAAGGTTATTGGTAACAATCAAAAAACTAAGCAATGCTCAACCAACATAATTAAGATAAATTATTCCTTTACAAATTTCAAATGAATGTTAAGTAAAAACTAGAATATAAACTGCAAAAAGATATGAAATAAAACATAATAACATTTGAGAAGAAGAAATAATTGTGATAAGTCATAAAAGATAGTGAGTCCACTAGGATCATGTGATAAATGTAAAATTTTAAATAAAGAAAAAACTATTAATACAATCATAAATTTCTTCTATTTAATATAGTAGACATTATCAGTGTACATAAAATATTCTGAATCCATATTGCTAATAACAATTAACAATTATTGAATTAAAACATACATAGGTTTGAAACATTTAACATTAAGTCTACGAAAAAAACATCATATGAAATCAGACCTTTGGAATAAATTTAATATTTGTTATGGTTAAAACTGGAAACTAATAATAAAGAAAAGTAGTAAAAAAAAAAAAGATTTCATTCAAAATGTCAAGTTGCAAGAATGGCAATACCAAGATTTAGGTGTTTATTGAACATTCATTTAGATCAACAGCTATCTCAATTCAAACGCTTCTATTATGTTACTGTCAAAAATATCAAATAACTATTACACGTAGCATACATTAAAAAATTGATGTTAATCAGTCTCTCGTTCATTGTTGATCTAGGATGTTAACAGCTGCACAAGTTGAATAAGTGCGTCTTCAGTTATCATCACACTTTGAGTGGTCAGCTTTATTGCTTCCTAAAAAAGGTATTCAGTTAGATGTGCATAATAGATAGAATATAAAAACATATAAAATACCAAACTGAGACAGATGTTGAAATGAATATTACTACAGATGACTACACTAAATTAAAAGTAATTGGTAACAATCAAAAACCTAAACAATGATCAATAAACATAATTAAGATAAAATATTCCTCTACAATTTCAAATGAATGTTAAGTAAAAACTAGAATATAAATTGCAAAAAGATATGAAGTAAAACATAATAACATTTGATAAGAAGAAATAATTGTGATAAGTCATAAAAGATAGTGAGTCCACTAGGATCATGTGATAAATGTAAAATTTTAAATAAAGAAAAAACTATTAATACAATCATAAATTTCTTCTATTTAATATAGTAGACATTATCAGTGTACATAAAATATTCTGAATCCATATTGCTAATAACAATTAACAATTATTGAATTAAAACATACATAGGTTTGAAACATTTAACATTAAGTCTACGAAAAAAACATCAAATGAAATCAGACCTTTGGAATAAATTTAATATTTGTTATGGTTAAAACTGGAAACTAATAATAAAGAAAAGTAGTAAAAAAAAAAAAGATTTCATTCAAAATGTCAAGTTGCAAGAATGGCAATACCAAGATTTAGGTGTTTATTGAACATTCATTTAGATCAACAGCTATCTCAATTCAAACGCTTCTATTATGTTACTGTCAAAAATATCAAATAACTATTACACGTAGCATACATTAAAAAATTGATGTTAATCAGTAAGCTCTCGTTCATTGTTGATCTAGGATGTTAACAGCTGCACAAGTTGAATAAGTGCGTCTTCAGTTATCATCATACTTTGAGTGGTCAGCTTTATTGCTTCCTAAAAAAGGTATTCAGTTAGATGTGCATAATCGATAAATAATAAAATATTAAAAAATACCAAACTGAGACAGATGTTGAAATGAATAATACTACAGATGACTACACTAAATTAAAGGTTATTGGTAACAATCAAAAACCTAAGCAATGCTCAACCAACATAATTAAGATAAATTATTCCTTTACAAATTTCAAATGAATGTTAAGTAAAAACTAGAATATAAACTGCAAAAAGATATGAAATAAAACATAATAACATTTGAGAAGAAGAAATAATTGTGATAAGTCATAAAAGATAGTGAGTCTTCCACTATCATGTGATAAATGTAAAATTTTAAATAAAGAAAAAACTATTAATACAATCATAAATTTCTTCTATTTAATATAGTAGACATTATCAGTGTACATAAAATATTCTGAATCCATATTGCTAATAACAACTAACAATTTTTGAATTAAAACATTCATAGATTTGAAACATTTAACATTAAGTCTACGAAAAAAACATCAAATGAAATCAGACCTTTTGAATAAATTTAATATTTGTTATGGTTAAAACTGGAAACTAATAATAAAGAAAAGTAGTAAAAAAAAAAAAGATTTCATTCGAAAAGTCAAGTTGCAAGAATGGCAATACCAAGATTTAGATGTTTATTGAACATTCATTTAGATCAACAGCTATCTCAATTCAAACGCTTCTATTATGTTACTGTCAAAAATATCAAATAACTATTGCACGTGGCATACATTAAAAAATTGATGTTAATCAGTCTCTCGTTCATTGTTGATCTAGGATGTTAACAGCTGCACAAGTTGAATAAGTGCGTCTTCAGTTATCATCATACTTTGGGTGGTCAGCTTTATTGCTTCCTAAAAAAGGTATTCAGTTAGATGTGCATAATCGATAAATTATAAAATATTAAAAAATACCAAACTGAGACAGATGTTGAAATGAATAATACTACAGATGACTACACTAAATTAAAGGTTATTGGTAACAATCAAAAACCTAAGCAATGCTCAACCAACATAATTAAGATAAATTATTCCTTTACAAATTTCAAATGAATGTTAAGTAAAAACTAGAATATAAACTGCAAAAAGATATGAAATAAAACATAATAACATTTGATAAGAAGAAATAATTGTGATAAGTCATAAAAGATAGTGAGTCCACTAGGATCATGTGATAAATGTAAAATTTTAAATAAAGAAAAAACTATTAATACAATCATAAATTTCTTCTATTTAATATAGTAGACATTATCAGTGTACATAAAATATTCTGAATCCATATTGCTAATAACAATTAACAATTATTGAATTAAAACATACATAGGTTTGAAACATTTAACATTAAGTCTACGAAAAAAACATCAAATGAAATCAGACCTTTTGAATAAATTTAATATTTGTTATGGTTAAAACTGGAAACTAATAATAAAGAAAAGTAGTAAAAAAAAAAAAGATTTCATTCGAAAAGTCAAGTTGCAAGAATGGCAATACCAAGATTTAGATGTTTATTGAACATTCATTTAGATCAACAGCTATCTCAATTCATACGCTTCTATTATGTAACTGTCAATAATATATAATAACTATTACTTGTAACATGCATTAAAACATTGATGTTTATCAGTAAGCTCTCGTTCATTGTTGATCTAGGATGTTAACAGCTTCACAAGTTGAATAATTGCGTCTTCAGTTTTCATCATACTTTGAGTGGTCAGCTTTATTGCTTCCTAAAAAAGGTATTCAGTTAGATGTGCATAATAGATAGAATATAAAAACATATAAAATACCAAACTGAGACAGATGTTGAAATGAATAATACTACAGATGACTACACTAAATTAAAGGTTATTGGTAACAATCAAAAACCTAAGCAATGCTCAACCAACATAATTAAGATAAATTATTCCTTTACAAATTTCAAATGAATGTTAAGTAAAAACTAGAATATAAACTGCAAAAAGATATGAAATAAAACATAATAACATTTGATAAGAAGAAATAATTGTGATAAGTCATAAAAGATAGTGAGTCTTCCACTATCATGTGATAAATGTAAAATTTTAAATAAAGAAAAAACTATTAATACAATCATAAATTTCTTCTTTTTAATATAGTAGACATTATCACTGTACATAAAATATTCTGAATCCATATTGCTAATAACAACTAACAAATTTTGAATTAAAACATTCATAGATTTGAAACATTTAACATTAAGTCTACGAAAAAAACATCAAATGAAATCAGACCTTTTGAATAAATTTAATATTTGTTATGGTTAAAACTGGAAACTAATAATAAAGAAAAGTAGTAAAAAAAAAAAAAGATTTCATTCGAAAAGTCAAGTTGCAAGAATGGCAATACCAAGATTTAGATGTTTATTGAACATTCATTTAGATCAACAGCTATCTCAATTCATACGCTTCTATTATGTAACTGTCAATAATATATAATAACTATTACTTGTAACATGCATTAAAACATTGATGTTTATCAGTAAGCTCTCGTTCATTGTTGATCTAGGATGTTAACAGCTTCACAAGTTGAATAATTGCGTCTTCAGTTTTCATCATACTTTGAGTGGTCAGCTTTATTGCTTCCTAAAAAAGGTATTCAGTTAGATGTGCATAATAGATAGAATATAAAAACATATAAAATACCAAACTGAGACAGATGTTGAAATGAATATTACTACAGATGACTACACTAAATTAAAAGTAATTGGTAACAATCAAAAACCTAAGCAATGATCAATAAACATAATTAACATAAAATATTCCTCTACAATTTCAAATGAATGTTAAGTAAAAACTAGAATATAAATTGCAAAAAGATATGAAGTAAAACATAATAACATTTGATAAGAAGAAATAATTGTGATAAGTCATAAAAGATAGTGAGTCCACTAGGATCATGTGATAAATGTAAAATTTTAAATAAAGAAAAAACTATTAATACAATCATAAATTTCTTCTATTTAATATAGTAGACATTATCAGTGTACATAAAATATTCTGAATCCATATTGCTAATAACAATTAACAATTATTGAATTAAAACATACATAGGTTTGAAACATTTAACATTAAGTCTACGAAAAAAACATCAAATGAAATCAGACCTTTGGAATAAATTTAATATTTGTTATGGTTAAAACTGGAAACTAATAATAAAGAAAAGTAGTAAAAAAAAAAAAGATTTCATTCAAAATGTCAAGTTGCAAGAATGGCAATACCAAGATTTAGGTGTTTATGAACATTCATTTAGATCAACAGCTATCTCAATTCAAACGCTTCTATTATGTTACTGTCAAAAATATCAAATAACTATTACACGTAGCATACATTAAAAAATTGATGTTAATCAGTAAGCTCTCGTTCATTGTTGATCTAGGATGTTAACAGCTGCACAAGTTGAATAAGTGCGTCTTCAGTTATCATCATACTTTGAGTGGTCAGCTTTATTGCTTCCTAAAAAAAGTATTCAGTTAGATGTGCATAATCGATAAATAATAAAATATTAAAAAATACCAAACTGAGACAGATGTTGAAATGAATAATACTACAGATGACTACACTAAATTAAAGGTTATTGGTAACAATCAAAAACCTAAGCAATGCTCAACCAACATAATTAAGATAAATTATTCCTTTACAAATTTCAAATGAATGTTAAGTAAAAACTAGAATATAAACTGCAAAAAGATATGAAATAAAACATAATAACATTTGATAAGAAGAAATAATTGTGATAAGTCATAAAAGATAGTGAGTCTTCCACTATCATGTGATAAATGTAAAATTTTAAATAAAGAAAAAACTATTAATACAATCATAAATTTCTTCTTTTTAATATAGTAGACATTATCACTGTACATAAAATATTCTGAATCCATATTGCTAATAACAACTAACAATTTTTGAATTAAAACATTCATAGATTTGAAACATTTAACATTAAGTCTACGAAAAAAACATCAAATGAAATCAGACCTTTGGAATAAATTTAATATTTGTTATGGTTAAAACTGGAAACTAATAATAAAGAAAAGTAGTAAAAAAAAAAAAGATTTCATTCGAAAAGTCAAGTTGCAAGATTGGCAATACCAAGATTTAGATGTTTATTGAACATTCATTTAGATCAACAGCTATCTCAATTCATACGCTTCTATTATGTAAATGTCAATAATATATAATAACTATTACTTGTAACATGCATTAAAACATTGATGTTTATCAGTAAGCTCTCGTTCATTGTTGATCTAGGATGTTAACAGCTTCACAAGTTGAATAATTGCGTCTTCAGTTTTCATCATACTTTGAGTGGTCAGCTTTATTGCTTCCTAAAAAAGGTATTCAGTTAGATGTGCATAATAGATAGAATATAAAAACATATAAAATACCAAACTGAGACAGATGTTGAAATGAATATTACTACAGATGACTACACTAAATTAAAAGTAATTGGTAACAATCAAAAACCTAAGCAATGATCAATAAACATAATTAACATAAAATATTCCTCTACAATTTCAAATGAATGTTAAGTAAAAACTAGAATATAAATTGCAAAAAGATATGAAGTAAAACATAATAACATTTGATAAGAAGAAATAATTGTGATAAGTCATAAAAGATAGTGAGTCCACTAGGATCATGTGATAAATGTAAAATTTTAAATAAAGAAAAAACTATTAATACAATCATAAATTTCTTCTATTTAATATAGTAGACATTATCAGTGTACATAAAATATTCTGAATCCATATTGCTAATAACAATTAACAATTATTGAATTAAAACATACATAGGTTTGAAACATTTAACATTAAGTCTACGAAAAAAACATCAAATGAAATCAGACCTTTGGAATAAATTTAATATTTGTTATGGTTAAAACTGGAAACTAATAATAAAGAAAAGTAGTAAAAAAAAAAAAGATTTCATTCAAAATGTCAAGTTGCAAGAATGGCAATACCAAGATTTAGGTGTTTATTGAACATTCATTTAGATCAACAGCTATCTCAATTCAAACGCTTCTATTATGTTACTGTCAAAAATATCAAATAACTATTACACGTAGCATACATTAAAAAATTGATGTTAATCAGTAAGCTCTCGTTCATTGTTGATCTAGGATGTTAACAGCTGCACAAGTTGAATAAGTGCGTCTTCAGTTATCATCATACTTTGAGTGGTCAGCTTTATTGCTTCCTAAAAAAAGTATTCAGTTAGATGTGCATAATCGATAAATAATAAAATATTAAAAAATACCAAACTGAGACAGATGTTGAAATGAATAATACTACAGATGACTACACTAAATTAAAGGTTATTGGTAACAATCAAAAACCTAAGCAATGCTCAACCAACATAATTAAGATAAATTATTCCTTTACAAATTTCAAATGAATGTTAAGTAAAAACTAGAATATAAACTGCAAAAAGATATGAAATAAAACATAATAACATTTGATAAGAAGAAATAATTGTGATAAGTCATAAAAGATAGTGAGTCTTCCACTATCATGTGATAAATGTAAAATTTTAAATAAAGAAAAAACTATTAATACAATCATAAATTTCTTCTTTTTAATATAGTAGACATTATCACTGTACATAAAATATTCTGAATCCATATTGCTAATAACAACTAACAATTTTTGAATTAAAACATTCATAGATTTGAAACATTTAACATTAAGTCTACGAAAAAAACATCAAATGAAATCAGACCTTTTGAATAAATTTAATATTTGTTATGGTTAAAACTGGAAACTAATAATAAAGAAAAGTAGTAAAAAAAAAAAAGATTTCATTCGAAAAGTCAAGTTGCAAGAATGGCAATACCAAGATTTAGGTGTTTATTGAACATTCATTTAGATCAACAGCTATCTCAATTCAAACGCTTCTATTATGTAACTGTCAATAATATATAATAACTATTACTTGTAACATGCATTAAAACATTGATGTTTATCAGTAAGCTCTCGTTCATTGTTGATCTAGGATGTTAACAGCTTCACAAGTTGAATAATTGCGTCTTCAGTTATCATCATACTTTGAGTGGTCAGCTTTATTGCTTCCTAAAAAAGGTATTCAGTTAGATGTGCATAATCGATAAATAATAAAATATTAAAAAATACCAAACTGAGACAGATGTTGAAATGAATAATACTACAGATGACTACACTAAATTAAAAGTAATTGGTAACAATCAAAAACCTAAGCAATGATCAATAAACATAATTAACATAAAATATTCCTCTACAATTTCAAATGAATGTTAAGTAAAAACTAGAATATAAATTGCAAAAAGATATGAAGTAAAACATAATAACATTTGATAAGAAGAAATAATTGTGATAAGTCATAAAAGATAGTGAGTCCACTAGGATCATGTGATAAATGTAAAATTTTAAATAAAGAAAAAACTATTAATACAATCATAAATTTCTTCTATTTAATATAGTAGACATTATCAGTGTACATAAAATATTCTGAATCCATATTGCTAATAACAATTAACAATTATTGAATTAAAACATACATAGGTTTGAAACATTTAACATTAAGTCTACGAAAAAAACATCAAATGAAATCAGACCTTTGGAATAAATTTAATATTTGTTATGGTTAAAACTGGAAACTAATAATAAAGAAAAGTAGTAAAAAAAAAAAAGATTTCATTCAAAATGTCAAGTTGCAAGAATGGCAATACCAAGATTTAGGTGTTTATTGAACATTCATTTAGATCAACAGCTATCTCAATTCAAACGCTTCTATTATGTTACTGTCAAAAATATCAAATAACTATTACACGTAGCATACATTAAAAAATTGATGTTAATCAGTAAGCTCTCGTTCATTGTTGATCTAGGATGTTAACAGCTGCACAAGTTGAATAAGTGCGTCTTCAGTTATCATCATACTTTGAGTGGTCAGCTTTATTGCTTCCTAAAAAAAGTATTCAGTTAGATGTGCATAATCGATAAATAATAAAATATTAAAAAATACCAAACTGAGACAGATGTTGAAATGAATAATACTACAGATGACTACACTAAATTAAAGGTTATTGGTAACAATCAAAAACCTAAGCAATGCTCAACCAACATAATTAAGATAAATTATTCCTTTACAAATTTCAAATGAATGTTAAGTAAAAACTAGAATATAAACTGCAAAAAGATATGAAATAAAACATAATAACATTTGATAAGAAGAAATAATTGTGATAAGTCATAAAAGATAGTGAGTCTTCCACTATCATGTGATAAATGTAAAATTTTAAATAAAGAAAAAACTATTAATACAATCATAAATTTCTTCTTTTTAATATAGTAGACATTATCACTGTACATAAAATATTCTGAATCCATATTGCTAATAACAACTAACAATTTTTGAATTAAAACATTCATAGATTTGAAACATTTAACATTAAGTCTACGAAAAAAACATCAAATGAAATCAGACCTTTTGAATAAATTTAATATTTGTTATGGTTAAAACTGGAAACTAATAATAAAGAAAAGTAGTAAAAAAAAAAAAGATTTCATTCGAAAAGTCAAGTTGCAAGAATGGCAATACCAAGATTTAGGTGTTTATTGAACATTCATTTAGATCAACAGCTATCTCAATTCAAACGCTTCTATTATGTTACTGTCAAAAATATCAAATAACTATTACACGTAGCATACATTAAAACATTGATGTTTATCAGTAAGCTCTCGTTCATTGTTGATCTAGGATGTTAACAGCTTCACAAGTTGAATAATTGCGTCTTCAGTTTTCATCATACTTTGAGTGGTCAGCTTTATTGCTTCCTAAAAAAGGTATTCAGTTAGATGTGCATAATAGATAGAATATAAAAACATATAAAATACCAAACTGAGACAGATGTTGAAATGAATATTACTACAGATGACTACACTAAATTAAAAGTAATTGGTAACAATCAAAAACCTAAGCAATGATCAATAAACATAATTAACATAAAATATTCCTCTACAATTTCAAATGAATGTTAAGTAAAAACTAGAATATAAATTGCAAAAAGATATGAAGTAAAACATAATAACATTTGATAAGAAGAAATAATTGTGATAAGTCATAAAAGATAGTGAGTCCACTAGGATCATGTGATAAATGTAAAATTTTAAATAAAGAAAAAACTATTAATACAATCATAAATTTCTTCTATTTAATATAGTAGACATTATCAGTGTACATAAAATATTCTGAATCCATATTGCTAATAACAATTAACAATTATTGAATTAAAACATACATAGGTTTGAAACATTTAACATTAAGTCTACGAAAAAAACATCAAATGAAATCAGACCTTTGGAATAAATTTAATATTTGTTATGGTTAAAACTGGAAACTAATAATAAAGAAAAGTAGTAAAAAAAAAAAAGATTTCATTCAAAATGTCAAGTTGCAAGAATGGCAATACCAAGATTTAGGTGTTTATTGAACATTCATTTAGATCAACAGCTATCTCAATTCAAACGCTTCTATTATGTTACTGTCAAAAATATCAAATAACTATTACACGTAGCATACATTAAAAAATTGATGTTAATCAGTAAGCTCTCGTTCATTGTTGATCTAGGATGTTAACAGCTGCACAAGTTGAATAAGTGCGTCTTCAGTTATCATCATACTTTGAGTGGTCAGCTTTATTGCTTCCTAAAAAAAGTATTCAGTTAGATGTGCATAATCGATAAATAATAAAATATTAAAAAATACCAAACTGAGACAGATGTTGAAATGAATAATACTACAGATGACTACACTAAATTAAAGGTTATTGGTAACAATCAAAAACCTAAGCAATGCTCAACCAACATAATTAAGATAAATTATTCCTTTACAAATTTCAAATGAATGTTAAGTAAAAACTAGAATATAAACTGCAAAAAGATATGAAATAAAACATAATAACATTTGATAAGAAGAAATAATTGTGATAAGTCATAAAAGATAGTGAGTCTTCCACTATCATGTGATAAATGTAAAATTTTAAATAAAGAAAAAACTATTAATACAATCATAAATTTCTTCTTTTTAATATAGTAGACATTATCACTGTACATAAAATATTCTGAATCCATATTGCTAATAACAACTAACAATTTTTGAATTAAAACATTCATAGATTTGAAACATTTAACATTAAGTCTACGAAAAAAACATCAAATGAAATCAGACCTTTTGAATAAATTTAATATTTGTTATGGTTAAAACTGGAAACTAATAATAAAGAAAAGTAGTAAAAAAAAAAAAGATTTCATTCGAAAAGTCAAGTTGCAAGAATGGCAATACCAAGATTTAGGTGTTTATTGAACATTCATTTAGATCAACAGCTATCTCAATTCAAACGCTTCTATTATGTTACTGTCAAAAATATCAAATAACTATTACACAAAGCATACATTAAAAAATTGATGTTAATCAGTCTCTCGTTCATTGTTGATCTAGGATGTTAACAGCTGCACAAGTTGAATAAGTGCGTCTTCAGTTATCATCACACTTTGAGTGGTCAGCTTTATTGCTTCCTAAAAAAGGTATTCAGTTAGATGTGCATAATAGATAGAATATAAAAACATATAAAATACCAAACTGAGACACATGTTGAAATGAATAATACTACAGATGACTACACTAAATTAAAGGTTATTGGTAACAATCAAAAACCTAAGCAATGCTCAACCAACATAATTAAGATAAATTATTCCTTTACAAATTTCAAATGAATGTTAAGTAAAAACTAGAATATAAACTGCAAAAAGATATGAAATAAAACATAATAACATTTGAGAAGAAGAAATAATTGTGATAAGTCATAAAAGATAGTGAGTCTTCCACTATCATGTGATAAATGTAAAATTTTAAATAAAGAAAAAACTATTAATACAATCATAAATTTCTTCTTTTTAATATAGTAGACATTATCACTGTACATAAAATATTCTGAATCCATATTGCTAATAACAACTAACAATTTTTGAATTAAAACATTCATAGATTTGAAACATTTAACATTAAGTCTACGAAAAAAACATCAAATGAAATCAGACCTTTTGAATAAATTTAATATTTGTTATGGTTAAAACTGGAAACTAATAATAAAGAAAAGTAGTAAAAAAAAAAAAGATTTCATTCGAAAAGTCAAGTTGCAAGAATGGCAATACCAAGATTTAGGTGTTTATTGAACATTCATTTAGATCAACAGCTATCTCAATTCAAACGCTTCTATTATGTTACTGTCAAAAATATCAAATAACTATTACACGTAGCATACATTAAAAAATTGATGTTAATCAGTCTCTCGTTCATTGTTGATCTAGGATGTTAACAGCTGCACAAGTTGAATAAGTGCGTCTTCAGTTATCATCACACTTTGAGTGGTCAGCTTTATTGCTTCCTAAAAAAGGTATTCAGTTAGATGTGCATAATAGATAGAATATAAAAACATATAAAATACCAAACTGAGACAGATGTTGAAATGAATATTACTACAGATGACTACACTAAATTAAAAGTAATTGGTAACAATCAAAAACCTAAGCAATGATCAATAAACATAATTAACATAAAATATTCCTCTACAATTTCAAATGAATGTTAAGTAAAAACTAGAATATAAATTGCAAAAAGATATGAAGTAAAACATAATAACATTTGATAAGAAGAAATAATTGTGATAAGTCATAAAAGATAGTGAGTCCACTAGGATCATGTGATAAATGTAAAATTTTAAATAAAGAAAAAACTATTAATACAATCATAAATTTCTTCTATTTAATATAGTAGACATTATCAGTGTACATAAAATATTCTGAATCCATATTGCTAATAACAATTAACAATTATTGAATTAAAACATACATAGGTTTGAAACATTTAACATTAAGTCTACGAAAAAAACATCAAATGAAATCAGACCTTTGGAATAAATTTAATATTTGTTATGGTTAAAACTGGAAACTAATAATAAAGAAAAGTAGTAAAAAAAAAAAAGATTTCAGTCAAAATGTCAAGTTGCAAGAATGGCAATACCAAGATTTAGGTGTTTATTGAACATTCATTTAGATCAACAGCTATCTCAATTCAAACGCTTCTATTATGTTACTGTCAAAAATATCAAATAACTATTACACGTAGCATACATTAAAAAATTGATGTTAATCAGTAAGCTCTCGTTCATTGTTGATCTAGGATGTTAACAGCTGCACAAGTTGAATAAGTGCGTCTTCAGTTATCATCATACTTTGAGTGGTCAGCTTTATTGCTTCCTAAAAAAGGTATTCAGTTAGATGTGCATAATCGATAAATAATAAAATATTAAAAAATACCAAACTGAGACAGATGTTGAAATGAATAATACTACAGATGACTACACTAAATTAAAGGTTATTGGTAACAATCAAAAACCTAAGCAATGCTCAACCAACATAATTAAGATAAATTATTCCTTTACAAATTTCAAATGAATGTTAAGTAAAAACTAGAATATAAACTGCAAAAAGATATGAAATAAAACATAATAACATTTGAGAAGAAGAAATAATTGTGATAAGTCATAAAAGATAGTGAGTCTTCCACTATCATGTGATAAATGTAAAATTTTAAATAAAGAAAAAACTATTAATACAATCATAAATTTCTTCTATTTAATATAGTAGACATTATCAGTGTACATAAAATATTCTGAATCCATATTGCTAATAACAATTAACAATTATTGAATTAAAACATACATAGGTTTGAAACATTTAACATTAAGTCTACGAAAAAAACATCATATGAAATCAGACCTTTGGAATAAATTTAATATTTGTTATGGTTAAAACTGGAAACTAATAATAAAGAAAAGTAGTAAAAAAAAAAAAGATTTCATTCAAAATGTCAAGTTGCAAGAATGGCAATACCAAGATTTAGGTGTTTATTGAACATTCATTTAGATCAACAGCTATCTCAATTCAAACGCTTCTATTATGTTACTGTCAAAAATATCAAATAACTATTACACGTAGCATACATTAAAAAATTGATGTTAATCAGTCTCTCGTTCATTGTTGATCTAGGATGTTAACAGCTGCACAAGTTGAATAAGTGCGTCTTCAGTTATCATCACACTTTGAGTGGTCAGCTTTATTGCTTCCTAAAAAAGGTATTCAGTTAGATGTGCATAATAGATAGAATATAAAAACATATAAAATACCAAACTGAGACAGATGTTGAAATGAATATTACTACAGATGACTACACTAAATTAAAAGTAATTGGTAACAATCAAAAACCTAAACAATGATCAATAAACATAATTAAGATAAAATATTCCTCTACAATTTCAAATGAATGTTAAGTAAAAACTAGAATATAAATTGCAAAAAGATATGAAGTAAAACATAATAACATTTGATAAGAAGAAATAATTGTGATAAGTCATAAAAGATAGTGAGTCCACTAGGATCATGTGATAAATGTAAAATTTTAAATAAAGAAAAAACTATTAATACAATCATAAATTTCTTCTATTTAATATAGTAGACATTATCAGTGTACATAAAATATTCTGAATCCATATTGCTAATAACAACTAACAATTTTTGAATTAAAACATTCATAGATTTGAAACATTTAACATTAAGTCTACGAAAAAAACATCAAATGAAATCAGACCTTTTGAATAAATTTAATATTTGTTATGGTTAAAACTGGAAACTAATAATAAAGAAAAGTAGTAAAAAAAAAAAAGATTTCAGTCAAAATGTCGAGTTGCAAGAATGGCAATACCAAGATTTAGGTGTTTATTGAACATTCATTTAGATCAACAGCTATCTCAATTCAAACGCTTCTATTATGTTACTGTCAAAAATATCAAATAACTATTACACGTAGCATACATTAAAAAATTGATGTTAATCAGTAAGCTCTCGTTCATTGTTGATCTAGGATGTTAACAGCTGCACAAGTTGAATAAGTGCGTCTTCAGTTATCATCATACTTTGGGTGGTCAGCTTTATTGCTTCCTAAAAAAGGTATTCAGTTAGATGTGCATAATCGATAAATTATAAAATATTAAAAAATACCAAACTGAGACAGATGTTGAAATGAATAATACTACAGATGACTACACTAAATTAAAGGTTATTGGTAACAATCAAAAACCTAAGCCATGCTCAACCAACATAATTAAGATAAATTATTCCTTTACAAATTTCAAATGAATGTTAAGTAAAAACTAGAATATAAACTGCAAAAAGATATGAAATAAAACATAATAACATTTGAGAAGAAGAAATAATTGTGATAAGTCATAAAAGATAGTGAGTCTTCCACTATCATGTGATAAATGTAAAATTTTAAATAAAGAAAAAACTATTAATACAATCATAAATTTCTTCTTTTTAATATAGTAGACATTATCACTGTACATAAAATATTCTGAATCCATATTGCTAATAACAACTAACAATTTTTGAATTAAAACATTCATAGATTTGAAACATTTAACATTAAGTCTACGAAAAAAACATAAAATGAAATCAGACCTTTTGAATAAATTTAATATTTGTTATGGTTAAAACTGGAAACTAATAATAAAGAAAAGTAGTAAAAAAAAAAAAGATTTCATTCGAAAAGTCAAGTTGCAAGAATGGCAATACCAAGATTTAGATGTTTATTGAACATTCATTTAGATCAACAGCTATCTCAATTCAAACGCTTCTATTATGTTACTGTCAAAAATATCAAATAACTATTACACGTAGCATACATTAAAAAATTGATGTTAATCAGTCTCTCGTTCATTGTTGATCTAGGATGTTAACAGCTGCACAAGTTGAATAAGTGCGTCTTCAGTTATCATCACACTTTGAGTGGTCAGCTTTATTGCTTCCTAAAAAAGGTATTCAGTTAGATGTGCATAATAGATAGAATATAAAAACATATAAAATACCAAACTGAGACAGATGTTGAAATGAATATTACTACAGATGACTACACTAAATTAAAAGTAATTGGTAACAATCAAAAACCTAAGCAATGCTCGACCAACATAATTAAGATAAATTATTCCTTTACAAATTTCAAATGAATGTTAAGTAAAAACTAGAATATAAACTGCAAAAAGATATGAAATAAAACATAATAACATTTGATAAGAAGAAATAATTGTGATAAGTCATAAAAGATAGTGAGTCCACTAGGATCATGTGATCAATGTAAAATTTTAAATAAAGAAAAAACTATTAATACAATCATAAATTTCTTCTATTTAATATAGTAGACATTATCAGTGTACATAAAATATTCTGAATCCATATTGCTAATAACAATTAACAATTATTGAATTAAAACATACATAGGTTTGAAACATTTAACATTAAGTCTACGAAAAAAACATCATATGAAATCAGACCTTTGGAATAAATTTAATATTTGTTATGGTTAAAACTGGAAACTAATAATAAAGAAAAGTAGTAAAAAAAAAAAAGATTTCATTCAAAATGTCAAGTTGCAAGAATGGCAATACCAAGATTTAGGTGTTTATTGAACATTCATTTAGATCAACAGCTATCTCAATTCAAACGCTTTTATTATGTTACTGTCAAAAATATCAAATAACTATTACACGTAGCATACATTAAAAAATTGATGTTAATCAGTCTCTCGTTCATTGTTGATCTAGGATGTTAACAGCTGCACAAGTTGAATAAGTGCGTCTTCAGTTATCATCACACTTTGAGTGGTCAGCTTTATTGCTTCCTAAAAAAGGTATTCAGTTAGATGTGCATAATAGATAGAATATAAAAACATATAAAATACCAAACTGAGACAGATGTTGAAATGAATATTACTACAGATGACTACACTAAATTAAAAGTAATTGGTAACAATCAAAAACCTAAACAATGATCAATAAACATAATTAAGATAAAATATTCCTCTACAATTTCAAATGAATGTTAAGTAAAAACTAGAATATAAATTGCAAAAAGATATGAAGTAAAACATAATAACATTTGATAAGAAGAAATAATTGTGATAAGTCATAAAAGATAGTGAGTCCACTAGGATCATGTGATAAATGTAAAATTTTAAATAAAGAAAAAACTATTAATACAATCATAAATTTCTTCTATTTAATATAGTAGACATTATCAGTGTACATAAAATATTCTGAATCCATATTGCTAATAACAATTAACAATTATTGAATTAAAACATACATAGGTTTGAAACATTTAACATTAAGTCTACGAAAAAAACATCAAATGAAATCAGACCTTTGGAATAAATTTAATATTTGTTATGGTTAAAACTGGAAACTAATAATAAAGAAAAGTAGTAAAAAAAAAAAAGATTTCATTCAAAATGTCAAGTTGCAAGAATGGCAATACCAAGATTTAGGTGTTTATTGAACATTCATTTAGATCAACAGCTATCTCAATTCAAACGCTTCTATTATGTTACTGTCAAAAATATCAAATAACTATTACACGTAGCATACATTAAAAAATTGATGTTAATCAGTAAGCTCTCGTTCATTGTTGATCTAGGATGTTAACAGCTGCACAAGTTGAATAAGTGCGTCTTCAGTTATCATCATACTTTGAGTGGTCAGCTTTATTGCTTCCTAAAAAAGGTATTCAGTTAGATGTGCATAATCGATAAATAATAAAATATTAAAAAATACCAAACTGAGACAGATGTTGAAATGAATAATACTACAGATGACTACACTAAATTAAAGGTTATTGGTAACAATCAAAAACCTAAGCAATGCTCAACCAACATAATTAAGATAAATTATTCCTTTACAAATTTCAAATGAATGTTAAGTAAAAACTAGAATATAAACTGCAAAAAGATATGAAATAAAACATAATAACATTTGAGAAGAAGAAATAATTGTGATAAGTCATAAAAGATAGTGAGTCTTCCACTATCATGTGATAAATGTAAAATTTTAAATAAAGAAAAAACTATTAATACAATCATAAATTTCTTCTTTTTAATATAGTAGACATTATCACTGTACATAAAATATTCTGAATCCATATTGTTAATAACAACTAACAATTTTTGAATTAAAACATTCATAGATTTGAAACATTTAACATTAAGTCTACGAAAAAAACATCAAATGAAATCAGACCTTTTGAATAAATTTAATATTTGTTATGGTTAAAACTGGAAACTAATAATAAAGAAAAGTAGTAAAAAAAAAAAAGATTTCATTCGAAAAGTCAAGTTGCAAGAATGGCAATACCAAGATTTAGATGTTTATTGAACATTCATTTAGATCAACAGCTATCTCGATTCATACGCTTCTATTATGTAACTGTCAATAATATATAATAACTATTACTTGTAACATGCATTAAAACATTGATGTTTATCAGTAAGCTCTCGTTCATTGTTGATCTAGGATGTTAACAGCTGCACAAGTTGAATAAGTGCGTCTTCAGTTATCATCACACTTTGAGTGGTCAGCTTTATTGCTTCCTAAAAAAGGTATTCAGTTAGATGTGCATAATAGATAGAATATAAAAACATATAAAATACCAAACTGAGACAGATGTTGAAATGAATATTACTACAGATGACTACACTAAATTAAAAGTAATTGGTAACAATCAAAAACCTAAACAATGATCAATAAACATAATTAAGATAAAATATTCCTCTACAATTTCAAATGAATGTTAAGTAAAAACTAGAATATAAATTGCAAAAAGATATGAAGTAAAACATAATAACATTTGATAAGAAGAAATAATTGTGATAAGTCATAAAAGATAGTGAGTCCACTAGGATCATGTGATAAATGTAAAATTTTAAATAAAGAAAAAACTATTAATACAATCATAAATTTCTTCTATTTAATATAGTAGACATTATCAGTGTACATAAAATATTCTGAATCCATATTGCTAATAACAATTAACAATTATTGAAATAAAACATACATAGGTTTGAAACATTTAACATTAAGTCTACGAAAAAAACATCATATGAAATCAGACCTTTGGAATAAATTTAATATTTGTTATGGTTAAAACTGGAAACTAATAATAAAGAAAAGTAGTAAAAAAAAAAAAGATTTCATTCAAAATGTCAAGTTGCAAGAATGGCAATACCAAGATTTAGGTGTTTATTGAACATTCATTTAGATCAACAGCTATCTCAATTCAAACGCTTCTATTATGTTACTGTCAAAAATATCAAATAACTATTACACGTAGCATACATTAAAAAATTGATGTTAATCAGTAAGCTCTCGTTCATTGTTGATCTAGGATGTTAACAGCTGCACAAGTTGAATAAGTGCGTCTTCAGTTATCATCATACTTTGAGTGGTCAGCTTTATTGCTTCCTAAAAAAGGTATTCAGTTAGATGTGCATAATCGATAAATAATAAAATATTAAAAAATACCAAACTGAGACAGATGTTGAAATGAATAATACTACAGATGACTACACTAAATTAAAGGTTATTGGTAACAATCAAAAACCTAAACAATGATCAATAAACATAATTAAGATAAAATATTCCTCTACAATTTCAAATGAATGTTAAGTAAAAACTAGAATATAAATTGCAAAAAGATATGAAGTAAAACATAATAACATTTGAGAAGAAGAAATAATTGTGATAAGTCATAAAAGATAGTGAGTCTTCCACTATCATGTGATAAATGTAAAATTTTAAATAAAGAAAAAACTATTAATACAATCATAAATTTCTTCTTTTTAATATAGTAGACATTATCACTGTACATAAAATATTCTGAATCCATATTGCTAATAACAACTAACAATTTTTGAATTAAAACATTCATAGATTTGAAACATTTAACATTAAGTCTACGAAAAAAACATAAAATGAAATCAGACCTTTTGAATAAATTTAATATTTGTTATGGTTAAAACTGGAAACTAATAATAAAGAAAAGTAGTAAAAAAAAAAAAGATTTCATTCGAAAAGTCAAGTTGCAAGAATGGCAATACCAAGATTTAGATGTTTATTGAACATTCATTTAGATCAACAGCTATCTCAATTCAAACGCTTCTATTATGTTACTGTCAAAAATATCAAATAACTATTACACGTAGCATACATTAAAAAATTGATGTTAATCAGTCTCTCGTTCATTGTTGATCTAGGATGTTAACAGCTGCACAAGTTGAATAAGTGCGTCTTCAGTTATCATCACACTTTGAGTGGTCAGCTTTATTGCTTCCTAAAAAAGGTATTCAGTTAGATGTGCATAATAGATAGAATATAAAAACATATAAAATACCAAACTGAGACAGATGTTGAAATGAATATTACTACAGATGACTACACTAAATTAAAAGTAATTGGTAACAATCAAAAACCTAAGCAATGCTCGACCAACATAATTAAGATAAATTATTCCTTTACAAATTTCAAATAAATGTTAAGTAAAAACTAGAATATAAACTGCAAAAAGATATGAAATAAAACATAATAACATTTGATAAGAAGAAATAATTGTGATAAGTCATAAAAGATAGTGAGTCCACTAGGATCATGTGATCAATGTAAAATTTTAAATAAAGAAAAAACTATTAATACAATCATAAATTTCTTCTATTTAATATAGTAGACATTATCAGTGTACATAAAATATTCTGAATCCATATTGCTAATAACAATTAACAATTATTGAATTAAAACATACATAGGTTTGAAACATTTAATATTAAGTCTACGAAAAAAACATCATATGAAATCAGACCTTTGGAATAAATTTAATATTTGTTATGGTTAAAACTGGAAACTAATAATAAAGAAAAGTAGTAAAAAAAAAAAAGATTTCATTCAAAATGTCAAGTTGCAAGAATGGCAATACCAAGATTTAGGTGTTTATTGAACATTCATTTAGATCAACAGCTATCTCAATTCAAACGCTTCTATTATGTTACTGTCAAAAATATCAAATAACTATTACACGTAGCATACATTAAAAAATTGATGTTAATCAGTCTCTCGTTCATTGTTGATCTAGGATGTTAACAGCTGCACAAGTTGAATAAGTGCGTCTTCAGTTATCATCACACTTTGAGTGGTCAGCTTTATTGCTTCCTAAAAAAGGTATTCAGTTAGATGTGCATAATAGATAGAATATAAAAACATATAAAATACCAAACTGAGACAGATGTTGAAATGAATATTACTACAGATGACTACACTAAATTAAAAGTAATTGGTAACAATCAAAAACCTAAACAATGATCAATAAACATAATTAAGATAAAATATTCCTCTACAATTTCAAATGAATGTTAAGTAAAAACTAGAATATAAATTGCAAAAAGATATGAAGTAAAACATAATAACATTTGATAAGAAGAAATAATTGTGATAAGTCATAAAAGATAGTGAGTCCACTAGGATCATGTGATAAATGTAAAATTTTAAATAAAGAAAAAACTATTAATACAATCATAAATTTCTTCTATTTAATATAGTAGACATTATCAGTGTACATAAAATATTCTGAATCCATATTGCTAATAACAATTAACAATTATTGAATTAAAACATACATAGGTTTGAAACATTTAACATTAAGTCTACGAAAAAAACATCAAATGAAATCAGACCTTTGGAATAAATTTAATATTTGTTATGGTTAAAACTGGAAACTAATAATAAAGAAAAGTAGTAAAAAAAAAAAAGATTTCATTCAAAATGTCAAGTTGCAAGAATGGCAATACCAAGATTTAGGTGTTTATTGAACATTCATTTAGATCAACAGCTATCTCAATTCAAACGCTTCTATTATGTTACTGTCAAAAATATCAAATAACTATTACACGTAGCATACATTAAAAAATTGATGTTAATCAGTAAGCTCTCGTTCATTGTTGATCTAGGATGTTAACAGCTGCACAAGTTGAATAAGTGCGTCTTCAGTTATCATCATACTTTGAGTGGTCAGCTTTATTGCTTCCTAAAAAAGGTATTCAGTTAGATGTGCATAATCGATAAATAATAAAATATTAAAAAATACCAAACTGAGACAGATGTTGAAATGAATAATACTACAGATGACTACACTAAATTAAAGGTTATTGGTAACAATCAAAAACCTAAGCAATGCTCAACCAACATAATTAAGATAAATTATTCCTTTACAAATTTCAAATGAATGTTAAGTAAAAACTAGAATATAAACTGCAAAAAGATATGAAATAAAACATAATAACATTTGAGAAGAAGAAATAATTGTGATAAGTCATAAAAGATAGTGAGTCTTCCACTATCATGTGATAAATGTAAAATTTTAAATAAAGAAAAAACTATTAATACAATCATAAATTTCTTCTTTTTAATATAGTAGACATTATCACTGTACATAAAATATTCTGAATCCATATTGTTAATAACAACTAACAATTTTTGAATTAAAACATTCATAGATTTGAAACATTTAACATTAAGTCTACGAAAAAAACATCAAATGAAATCAGACCTTTTGAATAAATTTAATATTTGTTATGGTTAAAACTGGAAACTAATAATAAAGAAAAGTAGTAAAAAAAAAAAAGATTTCATTCGAAAAGTCAAGTTGCAAGAATGGCAATACCAAGATTTAGATGTTTATTGAACATTCATTTAGATCAACAGCTATCTCGATTCATACGCTTCTATTATGTAACTGTCAATAATATATAATAACTATTACTTGTAACATGCATTAAAACATTGATGTTTATCAGTAAGCTCTCGTTCATTGTTGATCTAGGATGTTAACAGCTGCACAAGTTGAATAAGTGCGTCTTCAGTTATCATCACACTTTGAGTGGTCAGCTTTATTGCTTCCTAAAAAAGGTATTCAGTTAGATGTGCATAATAGATAGAATATAAAAACATATAAAATACCAAACTGAGACAGATGTTGAAATGAATATTACTACAGATGACTACACTAAATTAAAAGTAATTGGTAACAATCAAAAACCTAAACAATGATCAATAAACATAATTAAGATAAATTATTCCTTTACAAATTTCAAATGAATATTAAGTAAAAACTAGAATATAAACTGCAAAAAGATATGAAATAAAACATAATAACATTTGAGAAGAAGAAATAATTGTGATAAGTCATAAAAGATAGTGAGTCTTCCACTATCATGTGATAAATGTAAAATTTTAAATAAAGAAAAAACTATTAATACAATCATAAATTTCTTCTTTTTAATATAGTAGACATTATCACTGTACATAAAATATTCTGAATCCATATTGTTAATAACAACTAACAATTTTTGAATTAAAACATTCATAGATTTGAAACATTTAACATTAAGTCTACGAAAAAAACATCAAATGAAATCAGACCTTTTGAATAAATTTAATATTTGTTATGGTTAAAACTGGAAACTAATAATAAAGAAAAGTAGTAAAAAAAAAAAAGATTTCATTCGAAAAGTCAAGTTGCAAGAATGGCAATACCAAGATTTAGATGTTTATTGAACATTCATTTAGATCAACAGCTATCTCGATTCATACGCTTCTATTATGTAACTGTCAATAATATATAATAACTATTACTTGTAACATGCATTAAAACATTGATGTTTATCAGTAAGCTCTCGTTCATTGTTGATCTAGGATGTTAACAGCTGCACAAGTTGAATAAGTGCGTCTTCAGTTATCATCACACTTTGAGTGGTCAGCTTTATTGCTTCCTAAAAAAGGTATTCAGTTAGATGTGCATAATAGATAGAATATAAAAACATATAAAATACCAAACTGAGACAGATGTTGAAATGAATATTACTACAGATGACTACACTAAATTAAAAGTAATTGGTAACAATCAAAAACCTAAGCAATGCTCGACCAACATAATTAAGATAAATTATTCCTTTACAAATTTCAAATGAATGTTAAGTAAAAACTAGAATATAAACTGCAAAAAGATATGAAATAAAACATAATAACATTTGATAAGAAGAAATAATTGTGATAAGTCATAAAAGATAGTGAGTCCACTAGGATCATGTGATCAATGTAAAATTTTAAATAAAGAAAAAACTATTAATACAATCATAAATTTCTTCTATTTAATATAGTAGACATTATCAGTGTACATAAAATATTCTGAATCCATATTGCTAATAACAATTAACAATTATTGAATTAAAACATACATAGGTTTGAAACATTTAACATTAAGTCTACGAAAAAAACATCATATGAAATCAGACCTTTGGAATAAATTTAATATTTGTTATGGTTAAAACTGGAAACTAATAATAAAGAAAAGTAGTAAAAAAAAAAAAGATTTCATTCAAAATGTCAAGTTGCAAGAATGGCAATACCAAGATTTAGGTGTTTATTGAACATTCATTTAGATCAACAGCTATCTCAATTCAAACGCTTTTATTATGTTACTGTCAAAAATATCAAATAACTATTACACGTAGCATACATTAAAAAATTGATGTTAATCAGTCTCTCGTTCATTGTTGATCTAGGATGTTAACAGCTGCACAAGTTGAATAAGTGCGTCTTCAGTTATCATCACACTTTGAGTGGTCAGCTTTATTGCTTCCTAAAAAAGGTATTCAGTTAGATGTGCATAATAGATAGAATATAAAAACATATAAAATACCAAACTGAGACAGATGTTGAAATGAATATTACTACAGATGACTACACTAAATTAAAAGTAATTGGTAACAATCAAAAACCTAAACAATGATCAATAAACATAATTAAGATAAAATATTCCTCTACAATTTCAAATGAATGTTAAGTAAAAACTAGAATATAAATTGCAAAAAGATATGAAGTAAAACATAATAACATTTGATAAGAAGAAATAATTGTGATAAGTCATAAAAGATAGTGAGTCCACTAGGATCATGTGATAAATGTAAAATTTTAAATAAAGAAAAAACTATTAATACAATCATAAATTTCTTCTATTTAATATAGTAGACATTATCAGTGTACATAAAATATTCTGAATCCATATTGCTAATAACAATTAACAATTATTGAATTAAAACATACATAGGTTTGAAACATTTAACATTAAGTCTACGAAAAAAACATCAAATGAAATCAGACCTTTGGAATAAATTTAATATTTGTTATGGTTAAAACTGGAAACTAATAATAAAGAAAAGTAGTAAAAAAAAAAAAGATTTCATTCAAAATGTCAAGTTGCAAGAATGGCAATACCAAGATTTAGGTGTTTATTGAACATTCATTTAGATCAACAGCTATCTCAATTCAAACGCTTCTATTATGTTACTGTCAAAAATATCAAATAACTATTACACGTAGCATACATTAAAAAATTGATGTTAATCAGTAAGCTCTCGTTCATTGTTGATCTAGGATGTTAACAGCTGCACAAGTTGAATAAGTGCGTCTTCAGTTATCATCATACTTTGAGTGGTCAGCTTTATTGCTTCCTAAAAAAGGTATTCAGTTAGATGTGCATAATCGATAAATAATAAAATATTAAAAAATACCAAACTGAGACAGATGTTGAAATGAATAATACTACAGATGACTACACTAAATTAAAGGTTATTGGTAACAATCAAAAACCTAAGCAATGCTCAACCAACATAATTAAGATAAATTATTCCTTTACAAATTTCAAATGAATGTTAAGTAAAAACTAGAATATAAACTGCAAAAAGATATGAAATAAAACATAATAACATTTGAGAAGAAGAAATAATTGTGATAAGTCATAAAAGATAGTGAGTCTTCCACTATCATGTGATAAATGTAAAATTTTAAATAAAGAAAAAACTATTAATACAATCATAAATTTCTTCTTTTTAATATAGTAGACATTATCACTGTACATAAAATATTCTGAATCCATATTGTTAATAACAACTAACAATTTTTGAATTAAAACATTCATAGATTTGAAACATTTAACATTAAGTCTACGAAAAAAACATCAAATGAAATCAGACCTTTTGAATAAATTTAATATTTGTTATGGTTAAAACTGGAAACTAATAATAAAGAAAAGTAGTAAAAAAAAAAAAGATTTCATTCGAAAAGTCAAGTTGCAAGAATGGCAATACCAAGATTTAGATGTTTATTGAACATTCATTTAGATCAACAGCTATCTCGATTCATACGCTTCTATTATGTAACTGTCAATAATATATAATAACTATTACTTGTAACATGCATTAAAACATTGATGTTTATCAGTAAGCTCTCGTTCATTGTTGATCTAGGATGTTAACAGCTGCACAAGTTGAATAAGTGCGTCTTCAGTTATCATCACACTTTGAGTGGTCAGCTTTATTGCTTCCTAAAAAAGGTATTCAGTTAGATGTGCATAATAGATAGAATATAAAAACATATAAAATACCAAACTGAGACAGATGTTGAAATGAATATTACTACAGATGACTACACTAAATTAAAAGTAATTGGTAACAATCAAAAACCTAAACAATGATCAATAAACATAATTAAGATAAAATATTCCTCTACAATTTCAAATGAATGTTAAGTAAAAACTAGAATATAAATTGCAAAAAGATATGAAGTAAAACATAATAACATTTGATAAGAAGAAATAATTGTGATAAGTCATAAAAGATAGTGAGTCCACTAGGATCATGTGATAAATGTAAAATTTTAAATAAAGAAAAAACTATTAATACAATCATAAATTTCTTCTATTTAATATAGTAGACATTATCAGTGTACATAAAATATTCTGAATCCATATTGCTAATAACAATTAACAATTATTGAAATAAAACATACATAGGTTTGAAACATTTAACATTAAGTCTACGAAAAAAACATCATATGAAATCAGACCTTTGGAATAAATTTAATATTTGTTATGGTTAAAACTGGAAACTAATAATAAAGAAAAGTAGTAAAAAAAAAAAAGATTTCATTCAAAATGTCAAGTTGCAAGAATGGCAATACCAAGATTTAGGTGTTTATTGAACATTCATTTAGATCAACAGCTATCTCAATTCAAACGCTTCTATTATGTTACTGTCAAAAATATCAAATAACTATTACACGTAGCATACATTAAAAAATTGATGTTAATCAGTAAGCTCTCGTTCATTGTTGATCTAGGATGTTAACAGCTGCACAAGTTGAATAAGTGCGTCTTCAGTTATCATCATACTTTGAGTGGTCAGCTTTATTGCTTCCTAAAAAAGGTATTCAGTTAGATGTGCATAATCGATAAATAATAAAATATTAAAAAATACCAAACTGAGACAGATGTTGAAATGAATAATACTACAGATGACTACACTAAATTAAAGGTTATTGGTAACAATCAAAAACCTAAACAATGATCAATAAACATAATTAAGATAAAATATTCCTCTACAATTTCAAATGAATGTTAAGTAAAAACTAGAATATAAATTGCAAAAAGATATGAAGTAAAACATAATAACATTTGAGAAGAAGAAATAATTGTGATAAGTCATAAAAGATAGTGAGTCTTCCACTATCATGTGATAAATGTAAAATTTTAAATAAAGAAAAAACTATTAATACAATCATAAATTTCTTCTTTTTAATATAGTAGACATTATCACTGTACATAAAATATTCTGAATCCATATTGCTAATAACAACTAACAATTTTTGAATTAAAACATTCATAGATTTGAAACATTTAACATTAAGTCTACGAAAAAAACATAAAATGAAATCAGACCTTTTGAATAAATTTAATATTTGTTATGGTTAAAACTGGAAACTAATAATAAAGAAAAGTAGTAAAAAAAAAAAAGATTTCATTCGAAAAGTCAAGTTGCAAGAATGGCAATACCAAGATTTAGATGTTTATTGAACATTCATTTAGATCAACAGCTATCTCAATTCAAACGCTTCTATTATGTTACTGTCAAAAATATCAAATAACTATTACACGTAGCATACATTAAAAAATTGATGTTAATCAGTCTCTCGTTCATTGTTGATCTAGGATGTTAACAGCTGCACAAGTTGAATAAGTGCGTCTTCAGTTATCATCACACTTTGAGTGGTCAGCTTTATTGCTTCCTAAAAAAGGTATTCAGTTAGATGTGCATAATAGATAGAATATAAAAACATATAAAATACCAAACTGAGACAGATGTTGAAATGAATATTACTACAGATGACTACACTAAATTAAAAGTAATTGGTAACAATCAAAAACCTAAGCAATGCTCGACCAACATAATTAAGATAAATTATTCCTTTACAAATTTCAAATAAATGTTAAGTAAAAACTAGAATATAAACTGCAAAAAGATATGAAATAAAACATAATAACATTTGATAAGAAGAAATAATTGTGATAAGTCATAAAAGATAGTGAGTCCACTAGGATCATGTGATCAATGTAAAATTTTAAATAAAGAAAAAACTATTAATACAATCATAAATTTCTTCTATTTAATATAGTAGACATTATCAGTGTACATAAAATATTCTGAATCCATATTGCTAATAACAATTAACAATTATTGAATTAAAACATACATAGGTTTGAAACATTTAATATTAAGTCTACGAAAAAAACATCATATGAAATCAGACCTTTGGAATAAATTTAATATTTGTTATGGTTAAAACTGGAAACTAATAATAAAGAAAAGTAGTAAAAAAAAAAAAGATTTCATTCAAAATGTCAAGTTGCAAGAATGGCAATACCAAGATTTAGGTGTTTATTGAACATTCATTTAGATCAACAGCTATCTCAATTCAAACGCTTCTATTATGTTACTGTCAAAAATATCAAATAACTATTACACGTAGCATACATTAAAAAATTGATGTTAATCAGTCTCTCGTTCATTGTTGATCTAGGATGTTAACAGCTGCACAAGTTGAATAAGTGCGTCTTCAGTTATCATCACACTTTGAGTGGTCAGCTTTATTGCTTCCTAAAAAAGGTATTCAGTTAGATGTGCATAATAGATAGAATATAAAAACATATAAAATACCAAACTGAGACAGATGTTGAAATGAATATTACTACAGATGACTACACTAAATTAAAAGTAATTGGTAACAATCAAAAACCTAAACAATGATCAATAAACATAATTAAGATAAAATATTCCTCTACAATTTCAAATGAATGTTAAGTAAAAACTAGAATATAAATTGCAAAAAGATATGAAGTAAAACATAATAACATTTGATAAGAAGAAATAATTGTGATAAGTCATAAAAGATAGTGAGTCCACTAGGATCATGTGATAAATGTAAAATTTTAAATAAAGAAAAAACTATTAATACAATCATAAATTTCTTCTATTTAATATAGTAGACATTATCAGTGTACATAAAATATTCTGAATCCATATTGCTAATAACAATTAACAATTATTGAATTAAAACATACATAGGTTTGAAACATTTAACATTAAGTCTACGAAAAAAACATCAAATGAAATCAGACCTTTGGAATAAATTTAATATTTGTTATGGTTAAAACTGGAAACTAATAATAAAGAAAAGTAGTAAAAAAAAAAAAGATTTCATTCAAAATGTCAAGTTGCAAGAATGGCAATACCAAGATTTAGGTGTTTATTGAACATTCATTTAGATCAACAGCTATCTCAATTCAAACGCTTCTATTATGTTACTGTCAAAAATATCAAATAACTATTACACGTAGCATACATTAAAAAATTGATGTTAATCAGTAAGCTCTCGTTCATTGTTGATCTAGGATGTTAACAGCTGCACAAGTTGAATAAGTGCGTCTTCAGTTATCATCATACTTTGAGTGGTCAGCTTTATTGCTTCCTAAAAAAGGTATTCAGTTAGATGTGCATAATCGATAAATAATAAAATATTAAAAAATACCAAACTGAGACAGATGTTGAAATGAATAATACTACAGATGACTACACTAAATTAAAGGTTATTGGTAACAATCAAAAACCTAAGCAATGCTCAACCAACATAATTAAGATAAATTATTCCTTTACAAATTTCAAATGAATATTAAGTAAAAACTAGAATATAAACTGCAAAAAGATATGAAATAAAACATAATAACATTTGATAAGAAGAAATAATTGTGATAAGTCATAAAAGATAGTGAGTCCACTAGGATCATGTGATCAATGTAAAATTTTAAATAAAGAAAAAACTATTAATACAATCATAAATTTCTTCTATTTAATATAGTAGACATTATCAGTGTACATAAAATATTCTGAATCCATATTGCTAATAACAATTAACAATTATTGAATTAAAACATACATAGGTTTGAAACATTTAACATTAAGTCTACGAAAAAAACATCATATGAAATCAGACCTTTTGAATAAATTTAATATTTGTTATGGTTAAAACTGGAAACTAATAATAAAGAAAAGTAGTAAAAAAAAAATAGATTTCATTCAAAATGTCAAGTTGCAAGAATGGCAATACCAAGATTTAGGTGTTTATTGAACATTCATTTAGATCAACAGCTATCTCAATTCAAACGCTTCTATTATGTTACTGTCAAAAATATCAAATAACTATTGCACGTGGCATACATTAAAAAATTGATGTTAATCAGTCTCTCGTTCATTGTTGATCTAGGATGTTAACAGCTGCACAAGTTCAATAAGTGCGTCTTCAGTTATCATCATACTTTGGGTGGTCAGCTTTATTGCTTCCTAAAAAAGGTATTCAGTTAGATGTGCATAATCGATAAATTATAAAATATTAAAAAATACCAAACTGAGACAGATGTTGAAATGAATAATACTACAGATGACTACACTAAATTAAAGGTTATTGGTAACAATCAAAAAACTAAGCAATGCTCAACCAACATAATTAAGATAAATTATTCCTTTACAAATTTCAAATGAATGTTAAGTAAAAACTAGAATATAAACTGCAAAAAGATATGAAATAAAACATAATAACATTTGAGAAGAAGAAATAATTGTGATAAGTCATAAAAGATAGTGAGTCCACTAGGATCATGTGATAAATGTAAAATTTTAAATAAAGAAAAAACTATTAATACAATCATAAATTTCTTCTATTTAATATAGTAGACATTATCAGTGTACATAAAATATTCTGAATCCATATTGCTAATAACAATTAACAATTATTGAATTAAAACATACATAGGTTTGAAACATTTAACATTAAGTCTACGAAAAAAACATCATATGAAATCAGACCTTTGGAATAAATTTAATATTTGTTATGGTTAAAACTGGAAACTAATAATAAAGAAAAGTAGTAAAAAAAAAAAAGATTTCATTCAAAATGTCAAGTTGCAAGAATGGCAATACCAAGATTTAGGTGTTTATTGAACATTCATTTAGATCAACAGCTATCTCAATTCAAACGCTTCTATTATGTTACTGTCAAAAATATCAAATAACTATTGCACGTGGCATACATTAAAAAATTGATGTTAATCAGTCTCTCGTTCATTGTTGATCTAGGATGTTAACAGCTGCACAAGTTGAATAAGTGCGTCTTCAGTTATCATCATACTTTGGGTGGTCAGCTTTATTGCTTCCTAAAAAAGGTATTCAGTTAGATGTGCATAATCGATAAATTATAAAATATTAAAAAATACCAAACTGAGACAGATGTTGAAATGAATAATACTACAGATGACTACACTAAATTAAAGGTTATTGGTAACAATCAAAAAACTAAGCAATGCTCAACCAACATAATTAAGATAAATTATTCCTTTACAAATTTCAAATGAATGTTAAGTAAAAACTAGAATATAAACTGCAAAAAGATATGAAATAAAACATAATAACATTTGAGAAGAAGAAATAATTGTGATAAGTCATAAAAGATAGTGAGTCCACTAGGATCATGTGATAAATGTAAAATTTTAAATAAAGAAAAAACTATTAATACAATCATAAATTTCTTCTATTTAATATAGTAGACATTATCAGTGTACATAAAATATTCTGAATCCATATTGCTAATAACAATTAACAATTATTGAATTAAAACATACATAGGTTTGAAACATTTAACATTAAGTCTACGAAAAAAACATCATATGAAATCAGACCTTTGGAATAAATTTAATATTTGTTATGGTTAAAACTGGAAACTAATAATAAAGAAAAGTAGTAAAAAAAAAAAAGATTTCATTCAAAATGTCAAGTTGCAAGAATGGCAATACCAAGATTTAGGTGTTTATTGAATATTCATTTAGATCAACAGCTATCTCAATTCAAACGCTTCTATTATGTTACTGTCAAAAATATCAAATAACTATTACACGTAGCATACATTAAAAAATTGATGTTAATCAGTAAGCTCTCGTTCATTGTTGATCTAGGATGTTAACAGCTGCACAAGTTGAATAAGTGCGTCTTCAGTTATCATCATACTTTGAGTGGTCAGCTTTATTGCTTCCTAAAAAAGGTATTCAGTTAGATGTGCATAATCGATAAATAATAAAATATTAAAAAATACCAAACTGAGACAGATGTTGAAATGAATAATACTACAGATGACTACACTAAATTAAAGGTTATTGGTAACAATCAAAAACCTAAGCAATGCTCAACCAACATAATTAAGATAAATTATTCCTTTACAAATTTCAAATGAATGTTAAGTAAAAACTAGAATATAAACTGCAAAAAGATATGAAATAAAACATAATAACATTTGATAAAGAAGAAATAATTGTGATAAGTCATAAAAGATAGTGAGTCCACTAGGATCATGTGATCAATGTAAAATTTTAAATAAAGAAAAAACTATTAATACAATCATAAATTTCTTCTATTTAATATAGTAGACATTATCAGTGTACATAAAATATTCTGAATCCATATTGCTAATAACAACTAACAATTTTTGAATTAAAACATTCATAGATTTGAAACATTTAACATTAAGTCTACGAAAAAAACATCAAATGAAATCAGACCTTTTGAATAAATTTAATATTTGTTATGGTTAAAACTGGAAACTAATAATAAAGAAAAGTAGTAAAAAAAAAAAAGATTTCATTCAAAATGTCAAGTTGCAAGAATGGCAATACCAAGATTTAGGTGTTTATTGAACATTCATTTAGATCAACAGCTATCTCAATTCAAACGCTTCTATTATGTTACTGTCAAAAATATCAAATAACTATTACACGTAGCATACATTAAAAAATTGATGTTAATCAGTAAGCTCTCGTTCATTGTTGATCTAGGATGTTAACAGCTGCACAAGTTGAATAAGTGCGTCTTCAGTTATCATCATACTTTGGGTGGTCAGCTTTATTGCTTCCTAAAAAAGGTATTCAGTTAGATGTGCATAATCGATAAATTATAAAATATTAAAAAATACCAAACTGAGACAGATGTTGAAATGAATAATACTACAGATGACTACACTGAATTAAAGGTTATTGGTAACAATCAAAAACCTAAGCAATGCTCAACCAACATAATTAAGATAAATTATTCCTTTACAAATTTCAAATGAATGTTAAGTAAAAACTAGAATATAAACTGCAAAAAGATATGAAATAAAACATAATAACATTTGAGAAGAAGAAATAATTGTGATAAGTCATAAAAGATAGTGAGTCTTCCACTATCATGTGATAAATGTAAAATTTTAAATAAAGAAAAAACTATTAATACAATCATAAATTTCTTCTTTTTAATATAGTAGACATTATCACTGTACATAAAATATTCTGAATCCATATTGTTAATAACAACTAACAATTTTTGAATTAAAACATTCATAGATTTGAAACATTTAACATTAAGTCTACGAAAAAAACATCAAATGAAATCAGACCTTTTGAATAAATTTAATATTTGTTATGGTTAAAACTGGAAACTAATAATAAAGAAAAGTAGTAAAAAAAAAAAAGATTTCATTCGAAAAGTCAAGTTGCAAGAATGGCAATACCAAGATTTAGATGTTTATTGAACATTCATTTAGATCAACAGCTATCTCGATTCATACGCTTCTATTATGTAACTGTCAATAATATATAATAACTATTACTTGTAACATGCATTAAAACATTGATGTTTATCAGTAAGCTCTCGTTCATTGTTGATCTAGGATGTTAACAGCTTCACAAGTTGAATAATTGCGTCTTCAGTTTTCATCATACTTTGAGTGGTCAGCTTTATTGCTTCCTAAAAAAGGTATTCAGTTAGATGTGCATAATAGATAGAATATAAAAACATATAAAATACCAAACTGAGACAGATGTTGAAATGAATATTACTACAGATGACTACACTAAATTAAAAGTAATTGGTAACAATCAAAAACCTAAGCAATGATCAATAAACATAATTAACATAAAATATTCCTCTACAATTTCAAATGAATGTTAAGTAAAAACTAGAATATAAATTGCAAAAAGATATGAAGTAAAACATAATAACATTTGATAAGAAGAAATAATTGTGATAAGTCATAAAAGATAGTGAGTCCACTAGGATCATGTGATAAATGTAACATTTTAAATAAAGAAAAAACTATTAATACAATCATAAATTTCTTCTATTTAATATAGTAGACATTATCAGTGTACATAAAATATTCTGAATCCATATTGCTAATAACAATTAACAATTATTGAATTAAAACATACATAGGTTTGAAACATTTAACATTAAGTCTACGAAAAAAACATCAAATGAAATCAGACCTTTGGAATAAATTTAATATTTGTTATGGTTAAAACTGGAAACTAATAATAAAGAAAAGTAGTAAAAAAAAAAAAGATTTCATTCAAAATGTCAAGTTGCAAGAATGGCAATACCAAGATTTAGGTGTTTATTGAACATTCATTTAGATCAACAGCTATCTCAATTCAAACGCTTCTATTATGTTACTGTCAAAAATATCAAATAACTATTACACGTAGCATACATTAAAAAATTGATGTTAATCAGTAAGCTCTCGTTCATTGTTGATCTAGGATGTTAACAGCTGCACAAGTTGAATAAGTGCGTCTTCAGTTATCATCATACTTTGAGTGGTCAGCTTTATTGCTTCCTAAAAAAAGTATTCAGTTAGATGTGCATAATCGATAAATAATAAAATATTAAAAAATACCAAACTGAGACAGATGTTGAAATGAATAATACTACAGATGACTACACTAAATTAAAGGTTATTGGTAACAATCAAAAACCTAAGCAATGCTCAACCAACATAATTAAGATAAATTATTCCTTTACAAATTTCAAATGAATGTTAAGTAAAAACTAGAATATAAACTGCAAAAAGATATGAAATAAAACATAATAACATTTGAGAAGAAGAAATAATTGTGATAAGTCATAAAAGATAGTGAGTCTTCCACTATCATGTGATAAATGTAAAATTTTAAATAAAGAAAAAACTATTAATACAATCATAAATTTCTTCTTTTTAATATAGTAGACATTATCAGTGTACATAAAATATTCTGAATCCATATTGCTAATAACAATTAACAATTATTGAATTAAAACATACATAGGTTTGAAACATTTAACATTAAGTCTACGAAAAAAACATCAAATGAAATCAGACCTTTTGAATAAATTTAATATTTGTTATGGTTAAAACTGGAAACTAATAATAAAGAAAAGTAGTAAAAAAAAAAAAGATTTCATTCGAAAAGTCAAGTTGCAAGAATGGCAATACCAAGATTTAGATGTTTATTGAACATTCATTTAGATCAACAGCTATCTCGATTCATACGCTTCTATTATGTAACTGTCAATAATATATAATAACTATTACTTGTAACATGCATTAAAACATTGATGTTTATCAGTAAGCTCTCGTTCATTGTTGATCTAGGATGTTAACAGCTTCACAAGTTGAATAATTGCGTCTTCAGTTTTCATCATACTTTGAGTGGTCAGCTTTATTGCTTCCTAAAAAAGGTATTCAGTTAGATGTGCATAATAGATAGAATATAAAAACATATAAAATACCAAACTGAGACAGATGTTGAAATGAATATTACTACAGATGACTACACTAAATTAAAAGTAATTGGTAACAATCAAAAACCTAAGCAATGATCAATAAACATAATTAACATAAAATATTCCTCTACAATTTCAAATGAATGTTAAGTAAAAACTAGAATATAAATTGCAAAAAGATATGAAGTAAAACATAATAACATTTGATAAGAAGAAATAATTGTGATAAGTCATAAAAGATAGTGAGTCCACTAGGATCATGTGATAAATGTAAAATTTTAAATAAAGAAAAAACTATTAATACAATCATAAATTTCTTCTATTTAATATAGTAGACATTATCAGTGTACATAAAATATTCTGAATCCATATTGCTAATAACAATTAACAATTATTGAATTAAAACATACATAGGTTTGAAACATTTAACATTAAGTCTACGAAAAAAACATCAAATGAAATCAGACCTTTGGAATAAATTTAATATTTGTTATGGTTAAAACTGGAAACTAATAATAAAGAAAAGTAGTAAAAAAAAAAAAGATTTCATTCAAAATGTCAAGTTGCAAGAATGGCAATACCAAGATTTAGGTGTTTATTGAACATTCATTTAGATCAACAGCTATCTCAATTCAAACGCTTCTATTATGTTACTGTCAAAAATATCAAATAACTATTACACGTAGCATACATTAAAAAATTGATGTTAATCAGTAAGCTCTCGTTCATTGTTGATCTAGGATGTTAACAGCTGCACAAGTTGAATAAGTGCGTCTTCAGTTATCATCATACTTTGAGTGGTCAGCTTTATTGCTTCCTAAAAAAGGTATTCAGTTAGATGTGCATAATCGATAAATAATAAAATATTAAAAAATACCAAACTGAGACAGATGTTGAAATGAATAATACTACAGATGACTACACTAAATTAAAGGTTATTGGTAACAATCAAAAACCTAAGCAATGCTCAACCAACATAATTAAGATAAATTATTCCTTTACAAATTTCAAATGAATGTTAAGTAAAAACTAGAATATAAACTGCAAAAAGATATGAAATAAAACATAATAACATTTGATAAGAAGAAATAATTGTGATAAGTCATAAAAGATAGTGAGTCCACTAGGATCATGTGATCAATGTAAAATTTTAAATAAAGAAAAAACTATTAATACAATCATAAATTTCTTCTATTTAATATAGTAGACATTATCAGTGTACATAAAATATTCTGAATCCATATTGCTAATAACAACTAACAATTTTTGAATTAAAACATTCATAGATTTGAAACATTTAACATTAAGTCTACGAAAAAAACATCAAATGAAATCAGACCTTTTGAATAAATTTAATATTTGTTATGGTTAAAACTGGAAACTAATAATAAAGAAAAGTAGTAAAAAAAAAAAAGATTTCATTCGAAAAGTCAAGTTGCAAGAATGGCAATACCAAGATTTAGATGTTTATTGAACATTCATTTAGATCAACAGCTATCTCAATTCATACGCTTCTATTATGTAACTGTCAATAATATATAATAACTATTACTTGTAACATGCATTAAAACATTGATGTTTATCAGTAAGCTCTCGTTCATTGTTGATCTAGGATGTTAACAGCTTCACAAGTTGAATAATTGCGTCTTCAGTTTTCATCATACTTTGAGTGGTCAGCTTTATTGCTTCCTAAAAAAGGTATTCAGTTAGATGTGCATAATAGATAGAATATAAAAACATATAAAATACCAAACTGAGACAGATGTTGAAATGAATATTACTACAGATGACTACACTAAATTAAAAGTAATTGGTAACAATCAAAAACCTAAGCAATGATCAATAAACATAATTAAGATAAAATATTCCTCTACAATTTCAAATGAATGTTAAGTAAAAACTAGAATATAAATTGCAAAAAGATATGAAGTAAAACATAATAACATTTGATAAGAAGAAATAATTGTGATAAGTCATAAAAGATAGTGAGTCCACTAGGATCATGTGATAAATGTAAAATTTTAAATAAAGAAAAAACTATTAATACAATCATAAATTTCTTCTATTTAATATAGTAGACATTATCAGTGTACATAAAATATTCTGAATCCATATTGCTAATAACAATTAACAATTATTGAATTAAAACATACATAGGTTTGAAACATTTAACATTAAGTCTACGAAAAAAACATCAAATGAAATCAGACCTTTGGAATAAATTTAATATTTGTTATGGTTAAAACTGGAAACTAATAATAAAGAAAAGTAGTAAAAAAAAAAAAGATTTCATTCAAAATGTCAAGTTGCAAGAATGGCAATACCAAGATTTAGGTGTTTATTGAACATTCATTTAGATCAACAGCTATCTCAATTCAAACGCTTCTATTATGTTACTGTCAAAAATATCAAATAACTATTACACGTAGCATACATTAAAAAATTGATGTTAATCAGTAAGCTCTCGTTCATTGTTGATCTAGGATGTTAACAGCTGCACAAGTTGAATAAGTGCGTCTTCAGTTATCATCATACTTTGAGTGGTCAGCTTTATTGCTTCCTAAAAAAGGTATTCAGTTAGATGTGCATAATCGATAAATAATAAAATATTAAAAAATACCAAACTGAGACAGATGTTGAAATGAATAATACTACAGATGACTACACTAAATTAAAGGTTATTGGTAACAATCAAAAACCTAAGCAATGCTCAACCAACATAATTAAGATAAATTATTCCTTTACAAATTTCAAATGAATGTTAAGTAAAAACTAGAATATAAACTGCAAAAAGATATGAAATAAAACATAATAACATTTGAGAAGAAGAAATAATTGTGATAAGTCATAAAAGATAGTGAGTCCACTAGGATCATGTGATCAATGTAAAATTTTAAATAAAGAAAAAACTATTAATACAATCATAAATTTCTTCTATTTAATATAGTAGACATTATCAGTGTACATAAAATATTCTGAATCCATATTGCTAATAACAATTAACAATTATTGAATTAAAACATACATAGGTTTGAAACATTTAACATTAAGTCTACGAAAAAAACATCATATGAAATCAGACCTTTGGAATAAATTTAATATTTGTTATGGTTAAAACTGGAAACTAATAATAAAGAAAAGTAGTAAAAAAAAAAAAGATTTCATTCAAAATGTCAAGTTGCAAGAATGGCAATACCAAGATTTAGGTGTTTATTGAACATTCATTTAGATCAACAGCTATCTCAATTCAAACGCTTCTATTATGTTACTGTCAAAAATATCAAATAACTATTACACGTAGCATACATTAAAAAATTGATGTTAATCAGTCTCTCGTTCATTGTTGATCTAGGATGTTAACAGCTGCACAAGTTGAATAAGTGCGTCTTCAGTTATCATCACACTTTGAGTGGTCAGCTTTATTGCTTCCTAAAAAAGGTATTCAGTTAGATGTGCATAATAGATAGAATATAAAAACATATAAAATACCAAACTGAGACAGATGTTGAAATGAATATTACTACAGATGACTACACTAAATTAAAAGTAATTGGTAACAATCAAAAACCTAAACAATGATCAATAAACATAATTAAGATAAAATATTCCTCTACAATTTCAAATGAATGTTAAGTAAAAACTAGAATATAAATTGCAAAAAGATATGAAGTAAAACATAATAACATTTGATAAGAAGAAATAATTGTGATAAGTCATAAAAGATAGTGAGTCCACTAGGATCATGTGATAAATGTAAAATTTTAAATAAAGAAAAAACTATTAATACAATCATAAATTTCTTCTATTTAATATAGTAGACATTATCAGTGTACATAAAATATTCTGAATCCATATTGCTAATAACAATTAACAATTATTGAATTAAAACATACATAGGTTTGAAACATTTAACATTAAGTCTACGAAAAAAACATCAAATGAAATCAGACCTTTGGAATAAATTTAATATTTGTTATGGTTAAAACTGGAAACTAATAATAAAGAAAAGTAGTAAAAAAAAAAAAGATTTCATTCAAAATGTCAAGTTGCAAGAATGGCAATACCAAGATTTAGGTGTTTATTGAACATTCATTTAGATCAACAGCTATCTCAATTCAAACGCTTCTATTATGTTACTGTCAAAAATATCAAATAACTATTACACGTAGCATACATTAAAAAATTGATGTTAATCAGTAAGCTCTCGTTCATTGTTGATCTAGGATGTTAACAGCTGCACAAGTTGAATAAGTGCGTCTTCAGTTATCATCATACTTTGGGTGGTCAGCTTTATTGCTTCCTAAAAAAGGTATTCAGTTAGATGTGCATAATCGATAAATTATAAAATATTAAAAAATACCAAACTGAGACAGATGTTGAAATGAATAATACTACAGATGACTACACTAAATTAAAGGTTATTGGTAACAATCAAAAACCTAAGCAATGCTCAACCAACATAATTAAGATAAATTATTCCTTTACAAATTTCAAATGAATGTTAAGTAAAAACTAGAATATAAACTGCAAAAAGATATGAAATAAAACATAATAACATTTGATAAGAAGAAATAATTGTGATAAGTCATAAAAGATAGTGAGTCTTCCACTATCATGTGATAAATGTAAAATTTTAAATAAAGAAAAAACTATTAATACAATCATAAATTTCTTCTTTTTAATATAGTAGACATTATCACTGTACATAAAATATTCTGAATCCATATTGCTAATAACAACTAACAATTTTTGAATTAAAACATTCATAGATTTGAAACATTTAACATTAAGTCTACGAAAAAAACATCAAATGAAATCAGACCTTTTGAATAAATTTAATATTTGTTATGGTTAAAACTGGAAACTAATAATAAAGAAAAGTAGTAAAAAAAAAAAAGATTTCATTCGAAAAGTCAAGTTGCAAGAATGGCAATACCAAGATTTAGATGTTTATTGAACATTCATTTAGATCAACAGCTATCTCAATTCATACGCTTCTATTATGTAACTGTCAATAATATATAATAACTATTACTTGTAACATGCATTAAAACATTGATGTTTATCAGTAAGCTCTCGTTCATTGTTGATCTAGGATGTTAACAGCTTCACAAGTTGAATAATTGCGTCTTCAGTTTTCATCATACTTTGAGTGGTCAGCTTTATTGCTTCCTAAAAAAGGTATTCAGTTAGATGTGCATAATAGATAGAATATAAAAACATATAAAATACCAAACTGAGACAGATGTTGAAATGAATATTACTACAGATGACTACACTAAATTAAAAGTAATTGGTAACAATCAAAAACCTAAGCAATGATCAATAAACATAATTAAGATAAAATATTCCTCTACAATTTCAAATGAATGTTAAGTAAAAACTAGAATATAAATTGCAAAAAGATATGAAGTAAAACATAATAACATTTGATAAGAAGAAATAATTGTGATAAGTCATAAAAGATAGTGAGTCCACTAGGATCATGTGATAAATGTAAAATTTTAAATAAAGAAAAAACTATTAATACAATCATAAATTTCTTCTTTTTAATATAGTAGACATTATCACTGTACATAAAATATTCTGAATCCATATTGCTAATAACAACTAACAATTTTTGAATTAAAACATTCATAGATTTGAAACATTTAACATTAAGTCTACGAAAAAAACATCAAATGAAATCAGACCTTTTGAATAAATTTAATATTTGTTATGGTTAAAACTGGAAACTAATAATAAAGAAAAGTAGTAAAAAAAAAAAAGATTTCATTCGAAAAGTCAAGTTGCAAGAATGGCAATACCAAGATTTAGATGTTTATTGAACATTCATTTAGATCAACAGCTATCTCAATTCATACGCTTCTATTATGTAACTGTCAATAATATATAATAACTATTACTTGTAACATGCATTAAAACATTGATGTTTATCAGTAAGCTCTCGTTCATTGTTGATCTAGGATGTTAACAGCTTCACAAGTTGAATAATTGCGTCTTCAGTTTTCATCATACTTTGAGTGGTCAGCTTTATTGCTTCCTAAAAAAGGTATTCAGTTAGATGTGCATAATAGATAGAATATAAAAACATATAAAATACCAAACTGAGACAGATGTTGAAATGAATATTACTACAGATGACTACACTAAATTAAAAGTAATTGGTAACAATCAAAAACCTAAACAATGATCAATAAACATAATTAAGATAAAATATTCCTCTACAATTTCAAATGAATGTTAAGTAAAAACTAGAATATAAATTGCAAAAAGATATGAAGTAAAACATAATAACATTTGATAAGAAGAAATAATTGTGATAAGTCATAAAAGATAGTGAGTCCACTAGGATCATGTGATAAATGTAAAATTTTAAATAAAGAAAAAACTATTAATACAATCATAAATTTCTTCTATTTAATATAGTAGACATTATCAGTGTACATAAAATATTCTGAATCCATATTGCTAATAACAATTAACAATTATTGAATTAAAACATACATAGGTTTGAAACATTTAACATTAAGTCTACGAAAAAAACATCAAATGAAATCAGACCTTTGGAATAAATTTAATATTTGTTATGGTTAAAACTGGAAACTAATAATAAAGAAAAGTAGTAAAAAAAAAAAAGATTTCATTCAAAATGTCAAGTTGCAAGAATGGCAATACCAAGATTTAGGTGTTTATTGAACATTCATTTAGATCAACAGCTATCTCAATTCAAACGCTTCTATTATGTTACTGTCAAAAATATCAAATAACTATTACACGTAGCATACATTAAAAAATTGATGTTAATCAGTAAGCTCTCGTTCATTGTTGATCTAGGATGTTAACAGCTGCACAAGTTGAATAAGTGCGTCTTCAGTTATCATCATACTTTGGGTGGTCAGCTTTATTGCTTCCTAAAAAAGGTATTCAGTTAGATGTGCATAATCGATAAATTATAAAATATTAAAAAATACCAAACTGAGACAGATGTTGAAATGAATAATACTACAGATGACTACACTAAATTAAAGGTTATTGGTAACAATCAAAAACCTAAGCAATGCTCAACCAACATAATTAAGATAAATTATTCCTTTACAAATTTCAAATGAATGTTAAGTAAAAACTAGAATATAAACTGCAAAAAGATATGAAATAAAACATAATAACATTTGATAAGAAGAAATAATTGTGATAAGTCATAAAAGATAGTGAGTCTTCCACTATCATGTGATAAATGTAAAATTTTAAATAAAGAAAAAACTATTAATACAATCATAAATTTCTTCTTTTTAATATAGTAGACATTATCACTGTACATAAAATATTCTGAATCCATATTGCTAATAACAACTAACAATTTTTGAATTAAAACATTCATAGATTTGAAACATTTAACATTAAGTCTACGAAAAAAACATCAAATGAAATCAGACCTTTTGAATAAATTTAATATTTGTTATGGTTAAAACTGGAAACTAATAATAAAGAAAAGTAGTAAAAAAAAAAAAGATTTCATTCGAAAAGTCAAGTTGCAAGAATGGCAATACCAAGATTTAGATGTTTATTGAACATTCATTTAGATCAACAGCTATCTCAATTCATACGCTTCTATTATGTAACTGTCAATAATATATAATAACTATTACTTGTAACATGCATTAAAACATTGATGTTTATCAGTAAGCTCTCGTTCATTGTTGATCTAGGATGTTAACAGCTTCACAAGTTGAATAATTGCGTCTTCAGTTTTCATCATACTTTGAGTGGTCAGCTTTATTGCTTCCTAAAAAAGGTATTCAGTTAGATGTGCATAATAGATAGAATATAAAAACATATAAAATACCAAACTGAGACAGATGTTGAAATGAATATTACTACAGATGACTACACTAAATTAAAAGTAATTGGTAACAATCAAAAACCTAAGCAATGATCAATAAACATAATTAAGATAAAATATTCCTCTACAATTTCAAATGAATGTTAAGTAAAAACTAGAATATAAATTGCAAAAAGATATGAAGTAAAACATAATAACATTTGATAAGAAGAAATAATTGTGATAAGTCATAAAAGATAGTGAGTCCACTAGGATCATGTGATAAATGTAAAATTTTAAATAAAGAAAAAACTATTAATACAATCATAAATTTCTTCTATTTAATATAGTAGACATTATCAGTGTACATAAAATATTCTGAATCCATATTGCTAATAACAATTAACAATTATTGAATTAAAACATACATAGGTTTGAAACATTTAACATTAAGTCTACGAAAAAAACATCAAATGAAATCAGACCTTTGGAATAAATTTAATATTTGTTATGGTTAAAACTGGAAACTAATAATAAAGAAAAGTAGTAAAAAAAAAAAAGATTTCATTCAAAATGTCAAGTTGCAAGAATGGCAATACCAAGATTTAGGTGTTTATTGAACATTCATTTAGATCAACAGCTATCTCAATTCAAACGCTTCTATTATGTTACTGTCAAAAATATCAAATAACTATTACACGTAGCATACATTAAAAAATTGATGTTAATCAGTAAGCTCTCGTTCATTGTTGATCTAGGATGTTAACAGCTGCACAAGTTGAATAAGTGCGTCTTCAGTTATCATCATACTTTGAGTGGTCAGCTTTATTGCTTCCTAAAAAAGGTATTCAGTTAGATGTGCATAATCGATAAATAATAAAATATTAAAAAATACCAAACTGAGACAGATGTTGAAATGAATAATACTACAGATGACTACACTAAATTAAAGGTTATTGGTAACAATCAAAAACCTAAGCAATGCTCAACCAACATAATTAAGATAAATTATTCCTTTACAAATTTCAAATGAATGTTAAGTAAAAACTAGAATATAAACTGCAAAAAGATATGAAATAAAACATAATAACATTTGAGAAGAAGAAATAATTGTGATAAGTCATAAAAGATAGTGAGTCCACTAGGATCATGTGATCAATGTAAAATTTTAAATAAAGAAAAAACTATTAATACAATCATAAATTTCTTCTATTTAATATAGTAGACATTATCAGTGTACATAAAATATTCTGAATCCATATTGCTAATAACAATTAACAATTATTGAATTAAAACATACATAGGTTTGAAACATTTAACATTAAGTCTACGAAAAAAACATCATATGAAATCAGACCTTTGGAATAAATTTAATATTTGTTATGGTTAAAACTGGAAACTAATAATAAAGAAAAGTAGTAAAAAAAAAAAAGATTTCATTCAAAATGTCAAGTTGCAAGAATGGCAATACCAAGATTTAGGTGTTTATTGAACATTCATTTAGATCAACAGCTATCTCAATTCAAACGCTTCTATTATGTTACTGTCAAAAATATCAAATAACTATTACACGTAGCATACATTAAAAAATTGATGTTAATCAGTAAGCTCTCGTTCATTGTTGATCTAGGATGTTAACAGCTGCACAAGTTGAATAAGTGCGTCTTCAGTTATCATCATACTTTGGGTGGTCAGCTTTATTGCTTCCTAAAAAAGGTATTCAGTTAGATGTGCATAATCGATAAATTATAAAATATTAAAAAATACCAAACTGAGACAGATGTTGAAATGAATAATACTACAGATGACTACACTAAATTAAAGGTTATTGGTAACAATCAAAAACCTAAGCAATGCTCAACCAACATAATTAAGATAAATTATTCCTTTACAAATTTCAAATGAATGTTAAGTAAAAACTAGAATATAAACTGCAAAAAGATATGAAATAAAACATAATAACATTTGAGAAGAAGAAATAATTGTGATAAGTCATAAAAGATAGTGAGTCTTCCACTATCATGTGATAAATGTAAAATTTTAAATAAAGAAAAAACTATTAATACAATCATAAATTTCTTCTTTTTAATATAGTAGACATTATCACTGTACATAAAATATTCTGAATCCATATTGCTAATAACAACTAACAATTTTTGAATTAAAACATTCATAGATTTGAAACATTTAACATTAAGTCTACGAAAAAAACATCAAATGAAATCAGACCTTTTGAATAAATTTAATATTTGTTATGGTTAAAACTGGAAACTAATAATAAAGAAAAGTAGTAAAAAAAAAAAAGATTTCATTCGAAAAGTCAAGTTGCAAGAATGGCAATACCAAGATTTAGATGTTTATTGAACATTCATTTAGATCAACAGCTATCTCAATTCATACGCTTCTATTATGTAACTGTCAATAATATATAATAACTATTACTTGTAACATGCATTAAAACATTGATGTTTATCAGTAAGCTCTCGTTCATTGTTGATCTAGGATGTTAACAGCTTCACAAGTTGAATAATTGCGTCTTCAGTTTTCATCATACTTTGAGTGGTCAGCTTTATTGCTTCCTAAAAAAGGTATTCAGTTAGATGTGCATAATAGATAGAATATAAAAACATATAAAATACCAAACTGAGACAGATGTTGAAATGAATATTACTACAGATGACTACACTAAATTAAAAGTAATTGGTAACAATCAAAAACCTAAGCAATGATCAATAAACATAATTAAGATAAAATATTCCTCTACAATTTCAAATGAATGTTAAGTAAAAACTAGAATATAAATTGCAAAAAGATATGAAGTAAAACATAATAACATTTGATAAGAAGAAATAATTGTGATAAGTCATAAAAGATAGTGAGTCCACTAGGATCATGTGATAAATGTAAAATTTTAAATAAAGAAAAAACTATTAATACAATCATAAATTTCTTCTATTTAATATAGTAGACATTATCAGTGTACATAAAATATTCTGAATCCATATTGCTAATAACAATTAACAATTATTGAATTAAAACATACATAGGTTTGAAACATTTAACATTAAGTCTACGAAAAAAACATCATATGAAATCAGACCTTTTGAATAAATTTAATATTTGTTATGGTTAAAACTGGAAACTAATAATAAAGAAAAGTAGTAAAAAAAGAATAGATTTCATTCAAAATGTCAAGTTGCAAGAATGGCAATACCAAGATTTAGGTGTTTATTGAACATTCATTTAGATCAACAGCTATCTCAATTCAAACGCTTCTATTATGTTACTGTCAAAAATATCAAATAACTATTACACGTAGCATACATTAAAAAATTGATGTTAATCAGTAAGCTCTCGTTCATTGTTGATCTAGGATGTTAACAGCTGCACAAGTTGAATAAGTGCGTCTTCAGTTATCATCATACTTTGGGTGGTCAGCTTTATTGCTTCCTAAAAAAGGTATTCAGTTAGATGTGCATAATCGATAAATTATAAAATATTAAAAAATACCAAACTGAGACAGATGTTGAAATGAAGAATACTACAGATGACTACACTAAATTAAAGGTTATTGGTAACAATCAAAAACCTAAGCAATGCTCAACCAACATAATTAAGATAAATTATTCCTTTACAAATTTCAAATGAATGTTAAGTAAAAACTAGAATATAAACTGCAAAAAGATATGAAATAAAACATAATAACATTTGAGAAGAAGAAATAATTGTGATAAGTCATAAAAGATAGTGAGTCTTCCACTATCATGTGATAAATGTAAAATTTTAAATAAAGAAAAAACTATTAATACAATCATAAATTTCTTCTATTTAATATAGTAGACATTATCAGTGTACATAAAATATTCTGAATCCATATTGCTAATAACAATTAACAATTATTGAATTAAAACATACATAGGTTTGAAACATTTAACATTAAGTCTACGAAAAAAACATCATATGAAATCAGACCTTTGGAATAAATTTAATATTTGTTATGGTTAAAACTGGAAACTAATAATAAAGAAAAGTAGTAAAAAAAAAAAAGATTTCATTCAAAATGTCAAGTTGCAAGAATGGCAATACCAAGATTTAGGTGTTTATTGAACATTCATTTAGATCAACAGCTATCTCAATTCAAACGCTTCTATTATGTTACTGTCAAAAATATCAAATAACTATTACACGTAGCATACATTAAAAAATTGATGTTAATCAGTCTCTCGTTCATTGTTGATCTAGGATGTTAACAGCTGCACAAGTTGAATAAGTGCGTCTTCAGTTATCATCACACTTTGAGTGGTCAGCTTTATTGCTTCCTAAAAAAGGTATTCAGTTAGATGTGCATAATAGATAGAATATAAAAACATATAAAATACCAAACTGAGACAGATGTTGAAATGAATATTACTACAGATGACTACACTAAATTAAAAGTAATTGGTAACAATCAAAAACCTAAACAATGATCAATAAACATAATTAAGATAAAATATTCCTCTACAATTTCAAATGAATGTTAAGTAAAAACTAGAATATAAATTGCAAAAAGATATGAAGTAAAACATAATAACATTTGAGAAGAAGAAATAATTGTGATAAGTCATAAAAGATAGTGAGTCCACTAGGATCATGTGATAAATGTAAAATTTTAAATAAAGAAAAAACTATTAATACAATCATAAATTTCTTCTATTTAATATAGTAGACATTATCAGTGTACATAAAATATTCTGAATCCATATTGCTAATAACAATTAACAATTATTGAATTAAAACATACATAGGTTTGAAACATTTAACATTAAGTCTACGAAAAAAACATCAAATGAAATCAGACCTTTGGAATAAATTTAATATTTGTTATGGTTAAAACTGGAAACTAATAATAAAGAAAAGTAGTAAAAAAAAAAAAGATTTCATTCAAAATGTCAAGTTGCAAGAATGGCAATACCAAGATTTAGGTGTTTATTGAACATTCATTTAGATCAACAGCTATCTCAATTCAAACGCTTCTATTATGTTACTGTCAAAAATATCAAATAACTATTACACGTAGCATACATTAAAAAATTGATGTTAATCAGTAAGCTCTCGTTCATTGTTGATCTAGGATGTTAACAGCTGCACAAGTTGAATAAGTGCGTCTTCAGTTATCATCATACTTTGAGTGGTCAGCTTTATTGCTTCCTAAAAAAGGTATTCAGTTAGATGTGCATAATCGATAAATAATAAAATATTAAAAAATACCAAACTGAGACAGATGTTGAAATGAATAATACTACAGATGACTACACTAAATTAAAGGTTATTGGTAACAATCAAAAACCTAAGCAATGCTCAACCAACATAATTAAGATAAATTATTCCTTTACAAATTTCAAATGAATGTTAAGTAAAAACTAGAATATAAACTGCAAAAAGATATGAAATAAAACATAATAACATTTGAGAAGAAGAAATAATTGTGATAAGTCATAAAAGATAGTGAGTCCACTAGAATCATGTGATCAATGTAAAATTTTAAATAAAGAAAAAACTATTAATACAATCATAAATTTCTTCTATTTAATATAGTAGACATTATCAGTGTACATAAAATATTCTGAATCCATATTGCTAATAACAATTAACAATTATTGAATTAAAACATACATAGGTTTGAAACATTTAACATTAAGTCTACGAAAAAAACATCATATGAAATCAGACCTTTGGAATAAATTTAATATTTGTTATGGTTAAAACTGGAAACTAATAATAAAGAAAAGTAGTAAAAAAAAAAAAGATTTCATTCAAAATGTCAAGTTGCAAGAATGGCAATACCAAGATTTAGGTGTTTATTGAACATTCATTTAGATCAACAGCTATCTCAATTCAAACGCTTCTATTATGTTACTGTCAAAAATATCAAATAACTATTACACGTAGCATACATTAAAAAATTGATGTTAATCAGTCTCTCGTTCATTGTTGATCTAGGATGTTAACAGCTGCACAAGTTGAATAAGTGCGTCTTCAGTTATCATCACACTTTGAGTGGTCAGCTTTATTGCTTCCTAAAAAAGGTATTCAGTTAGATGTGCATAATAGATAGAATATAAAAACATATAAAATACCAAACTGAGACAGATGTTGAAATGAATATTACTACAGATGACTACACTAAATTAAAAGTAATTGGTAACAATCAAAAACCTAAACAATGATCAATAAACATAATTAAGATAAAATATTCCTCTACAATTTCAAATGAATGTTAAGTAAAAACTAGAATATAAATTGCAAAAAGATATGAAGTAAAACATAATAACATTTGATAAGAAGAAATAATTGTGATAAGTCATAAAAGATAGTGAGTCCACTAGGATCATGTGATAAATGTAAAATTTTAAATAAAGAAAAAACTATTAATACAATCATAAATTTCTTCTATTTAATATAGTAGACATTATCAGTGTACATAAAATATTCTGAATCCATATTGCTAATAACAATTAACAATTATTGAATTAAAACATACATAGGTTTGAAACATTTAACATTAAGTCTACGAAAAAAACATCAAATGAAATCAGACCTTTGGAATAAATTTAATATTTGTTATGGTTAAAACTGGAAACTAATAATAAAGAAAAGTAGTAAAAAAAAAAAAGATTTCATTCAAAATGTCAAGTTGCAAGAATGGCAATACCAAGATTTAGGTGTTTATTGAACATTCATTTAGATCAACAGCTATCTCAATTCAAACGCTTCTATTATGTTACTGTCAAAAATATCAAATAACTATTACACGTAGCATACATTAAAAAATTGATGTTAATCAGTAAGCTCTCGTTCATTGTTGATCTAGGATGTTAACAGCTGCACAAGTTGAATAAGTGCGTCTTCAGTTATCATCATACTTTGGGTGGTCAGCTTTATTGCTTCCTAAAAAAGGTATTCAGTTAGATGTGCATAATCGATAAATTATAAAATATTAAAAAATACCAAACTGAGACAGATGTTGAAATGAATAATACTACAGATGACTACACTAAATTAAAGGTTATTGGTAACAATCAAAAACCTAAGCAATGCTCAACCAACATAATTAAGATAAATTATTCCTTTACAAATTTCAAATGAATGTTAAGTAAAAACTAGAATATAAACTGCAAAAAGATATGAAATAAAACATAATAACATTTGAGAAGAAGAAATAATTGTGATAAGTCATAAAAGATAGTGAGTCTTCCACTATCATGTGATAAATGTAAAATTTTAAATAAAGAAAAAACTATTAATACAATCATAAATTTCTTCTTTTTAATATAGTAGACATTATCACTGTACATAAAATATTCTGAATCCATATTGCTAATAACAACTAACAATTTTTGAATTAAAACATTCATAGATTTGAAACATTTAACATTAAGTCTACGAAAAAAACATCAAATGAAATCAGACCTTTTGAATAAATTTAATATTTGTTATGGTTAAAACTGGAAACTAATAATAAAGAAAAGTAGTAAAAAAAAAAAAGATTTCATTCGAAAAGTCAAGTTGCAAGAATGGCAATACCAAGATTTAGATGTTTATTGAACATTCATTTAGATCAACAGCTATCTCAATTCATACGCTTCTATTATGTAACTGTCAATAATATATAATAACTATTACTTGTAACATGCATTAAAACATTGATGTTTATCAGTAAGCTCTCGTTCATTGTTGATCTAGGATGTTAACAGCTTCACAAGTTGAATAATTGCGTCTTCAGTTTTCATCATACTTTGAGTGGTCAGCTTTATTGCTTCCTAAAAAAGGTATTCAGTTAGATGTGCATAATAGATAGAATATAAAAACATATAAAATACCAAACTGAGACAGATGTTGAAATGAATATTACTACAGATGACTACACTAAATTAAAAGTAATTGGTAACAATCAAAAACCTAAGCAATGATCAATAAACATAATTAAGATAAAATATTCCTCTACAATTTCAAATGAATGTTAAGTAAAAACTAGAATATAAATTGCAAAAAGATATGAAGTAAAACATAATAACATTTGATAAGAAGAAATAATTGTGATAAGTCATAAAAGATAGTGAGTCCACTAGGATCATGTGATAAATGTAAAATTTTAAATAAAGAAAAAACTATTAATACAATCATAAATTTCTTCTATTTAATATAGTAGACATTATCAGTGTACATAAAATATTCTGAATCCATATTGCTAATAACAATTAACAATTATTGAATTAAAACATACATAGGTTTGAAACATTTAACATTAAGTCTACGAAAAAAACATCAAATGAAATCAGACCTTTGGAATAAATTTAATATTTGTTATGGTTAAAACTGGAAACTAATAATAAAGAAAAGTAGTAAAAAAAAAAAAGATTTCATTCAAAATGTCAAGTTGCAAGAATGGCAATACCAAGATTTAGGTGTTTATTGAACATTCATTTAGATCAACAGCTATCTCAATTCAAACGCTTCTATTATGTTACTGTCAAAAATATCAAATAACTATTACACGTAGCATACATTAAAAAATTGATGTTAATCAGTAAGCTCTCGTTCATTGTTGATCTAGGATGTTAACAGCTGCACAAGTTGAATAAGTGCGTCTTCAGTTATCATCATACTTTGAGTGGTCAGCTTTATTGCTTCCTAAAAAAGGTATTCAGTTAGATGTGCATAATCGATAAATAATAAAATATTAAAAAATACCAAACTGAGACAGATGTTGAAATGAATAATACTACAGATGACTACACTAAATTAAAGGTTATTGGTAACAATCAAAAACCTAAGCAATGCTCAACCAACATAATTAAGATAAATTATTCCTTTACAAATTTCAAATGAATGTTAAGTAAAAACTAGAATATAAACTGCAAAAAGATATGAAATAAAACATAATAACATTTGAGAAGAAGAAATAATTGTGATAAGTCATAAAAGATAGTGAGTCCACTAGGATCATGTGATCAATGTAAAATTTTAAATAAAGAAAAAACTATTAATACAATCATAAATTTCTTCTATTTAATATAGTAGACATTATCAGTGTACATAAAATATTCTGAACCCATATTGCTAATAACAATTAACAATTATTGAATTAAAACATACATAGGTTTGAAACATTTAACATTAAGTCTACGAAAAAAACATCATATGAAATCAGACCTTTGGAATAAATTTAATATTTGTTATGGTTAAAACTGGAAACTAATAATAAAGAAAAGTAGTAAAAAAAAAAAAGATTTCATTCAAAATGTCAAGTTGCAAGAATGGCAATACCAAGATTTAGGTGTTTATTGAACATTCATTTAGATCAACAGCTATCTCAATTCAAACGCTTCTATTATGTTACTGTCAAAAATATCAAATAACTATTACACGTAGCATACATTAAAAAATTGATGTTAATCAGTCTCTCGTTCATTGTTGATCTAGGATGTTAACAGCTGCACAAGTTGAATAAGTGCGTCTTCAATTATCATCACACTTTGAGTGGTCAGCTTTATTGCTTCCTAAAAAAGGTATTCAGTTAGATGTGCATAATAGATAGAATATAAAAACATATAAAATACCAAACTGAGACAGATGTTGAAATGAATATTACTACAGATGACTACACTAAATTAAAAGTAATTGGTAACAATCAAAAACCTAAACAATGATCAATAAACATAATTAAGATAAAATATTCCTCTACAATTTCAAATGAATGTTAAGTAAAAACTAGAATATAAATTGCAAAAAGATATGAAGTAAAACATAATAACATTTGATAAGAAGAAATAATTGTGATAAGTCATAAAAGATAGTGAGTCCACTAGGATCATGTGATAAATGTAAAATTTTAAATAAAGAAAAAACTATTAATACAATCATAAATTTCTTCTATTTAATATAGTAGACATTATCAGTGTACATAAAATATTCTGAATCCATATTGCTAATAACAATTAACAATTATTGAATTAAAACATACATAGGTTTGAAACATTTAACATTAAGTCTACGAAAAAAACATCAAATGAAATCAGACCTTTGGAATAAATTTAATATTTGTTATGGTTAAAACTGGAAACTAATAATAAAGAAAAGTAGTAAAAAAAAAAAAGATTTCATTCAAAATGTCAAGTTGCAAGAATGGCAATACCAAGATTTAGGTGTTTATTGAACATTCATTTAGATCAACAGCTATCTCAATTCAAACGCTTCTATTATGTTACTGTCAAAAATATCAAATAACTATTACACGTAGCATACATTAAAAAATTGATGTTAATCAGTAAGCTCTCGTTCATTGTTGATCTAGGATGTTAACAGCTGCACAAGTTGAATAAGTGCGTCTTCAGTTATCATCATACTTTGGGTGGTCAGCTTTATTGCTTCCTAAAAAAGGTATTCAGTTAGATGTGCATAATCGATAAATTATAAAATATTAAAAAATACCAAACTGAGACAGATGTTGAAATGAATAATACTACAGATGACTACACTAAATTAAAGGTTATTGGTAACAATCAAAAACCTAAGCAATGCTCAACCAACATAATTAAGATAAATTATTCCTTTACAAATTTCAAATGAATGTTAAGTAAAAACTAGAATATAAACTGCAAAAAGATATGAAATAAAACATAATAACATTTGAGAAGAAGAAATAATTGTGATAAGTCATAAAAGATAGTGAGTCTTCCACTATCATGTGATAAATGTAAAATTTTAAATAAAGAAAAAACTATTAATACAATCATAAATTTCTTCTTTTTAATATAGTAGACATTATCACTGTACATAAAATATTCTGAATCCATATTGCTAATAACAACTAACAATTTTTGAATTAAAACATTCATAGATTTGAAACATTTAACATTAAGTCTACGAAAAAAACATCAAATGAAATCAGACCTTTTGAATAAATTTAATATTTGTTATGGTTAAAACTGGAAACTAATAATAAAGAAAAGTAGTAAAAAAAAAAAAGATTTCATTCGAAAAGTCAAGTTGCAAGAATGGCAATACCAAGATTTAGATGTTTATTGAACATTCATTTAGATCAACAGCTATCTCAATTCATACGCTTCTATTATGTAACTGTCAATAATATATAATAACTATTACTTGTAACATGCATTAAAACATTGATGTTTATCAGTAAGCTCTCGTTCATTGTTGATCTAGGATGTTAACAGCTTCACAAGTTGAATAATTGCGTCTTCAGTTTTCATCATACTTTGAGTGGTCAGCTTTATTGCTTCCTAAAAAAGGTATTCAGTTAGATGTGCATAATAGATAGAATATAAAAACATATAAAATACCAAACTGAGACAGATGTTGAAATGAATATTACTACAGATGACTACACTAAATTAAAAGTAATTGGTAACAATCAAAAACCTAAGCAATGATCAATAAACATAATTAAGATAAAATATTCCTCTACAATTTCAAATGAATGTTAAGTAAAAACTAGAATATAAATTGCAAAAAGATATGAAGTAAAACATAATAACATTTGATAAGAAGAAATAATTGTGATAAGTCATAAAAGATAGTGAGTCCACTAGGATCATGTGATAAATGTAAAATTTTAAATAAAGAAAAAACTATTAATACAATCATAAATTTCTTCTATTTAATATAGTAGACATTATCAGTGTACATAAAATATTCTGAATCCATATTGCTAATAACAATTAACAATTATTGAATTAAAACATACATAGGTTTGAAACATTTAACATTAAGTCTACGAAAAAAACATCAAATGAAATCAGACCTTTGGAATAAATTTAATATTTGTTATGGTTAAAACTGGAAACTAATAATAAAGAAAAGTAGTAAAAAAAAAAAAGATTTCATTCAAAATGTCAAGTTGCAAGAATGGCAATACCAAGATTTAGGTGTTTATTGAACATTCATTTAGATCAACAGCTATCTCAATTCAAACGCTTCTATTATGTTACTGTCAAAAATATCAAATAACTATTACACGTAGCATACATTAAAAAATTGATGTTAATCAGTAAGCTCTCGTTCATTGTTGATCTAGGATGTTAACAGCTGCACAAGTTGAATAAGTGCGTCTTCAGTTATCATCATACTTTGGGTGGTCAGCTTTATTGCTTCCTAAAAAAGGTATTCAGTTAGATGTGCATAATCGATAAATTATAAAATATTAAAAAATACCAAACTGAGACAGATGTTGAAATGAATAATACTACAGATGACTACACTAAATTAAAGGTTATTGGTAACAATCAAAAACCTAAGCAATGCTCAACCAACATAATTAAGATAAATTATTCCTTTACAAATTTCAAATGAATGTTAAGTAAAAACTAGAATATAAATTGCAAAAAGATATGAAGTAAAACATAATAACATTTGATAAGAAGAAATAATTGTGATAAGTCATAAAAGATAGTGAGTCCACTAGGATCATGTGATAAATGTAAAATTTTAAATAAAGAAAAAACTATTAATACAATCATAAATTTCTTCTATTTAATATAGTAGACATTATCAGTGTACATAAAATATTCTGAATCCATATTGCTAATAACAATTAACAATTATTGAATTAAAACATACATAGGTTTGAAACATTTAACATTAAGTCTACGAAAAAAACATCAAATGAAATCAGACCTTTGGAATAAATTTAATATTTGTTATGGTTAAAACTGGAAACTAATAATAAAGAAAAGTAGTAAAAAAAAAAAAGATTTCAGTCAAAATGTCAAGTTGCAAGAATGGCAATACCAAGATTTAGGTGTTTATTGAACATTCATTTAGATCAACAGCTATCTCAATTCAAACGCTTCTATTATGTTACTGTCAAAAATATCAAATAACTATTACACGTAGCATACATTAAAAAATTGATGTTAATCAGTAAGCTCTCGTTCATTGTTGATCTAGGATGTTAACAGCTGCACAAGTTGAATAAGTGCGTCTTCAGTTATCATCATACTTTGGGTGGTCAGCTTTATTGCTTCCTAAAAAAGGTATTCAGTTAGATGTGCATAATCGATAAATTATAAAATATTAAAAAATACCAAACTGAGACAGATGTTGAAATGAAGAATACTACAGATGACTACACTAAATTAAAGGTTATTGGTAACAATCAAAAACCTAAGCAATGCTCAACCAACATAATTAAGATAAATTATTCCTTTACAAATTTCAAATGAATGTTAAGTAAAAACTAGAATATAAACTGCAAAAAGATATGAAATAAAACATAATAACATTTGAGAAGAAGAAATAATTGTGATAAGTCATAAAAGATAGTGAGTCTTCCACTATCATGTGATAAATGTAAAATTTTAAATAAAGAAAAAACTATTAATACAATCATAAATTTCTTCTATTTAATATAGTAGACATTATCAGTGTACATAAAATATTCTGAATCCATATTGCTAATAACAATTAACAATTATTGAATTAAAACATACATAGGTTTGAAACATTTAACATTAAGTCTACGAAAAAAACATCATATGAAATCAGACCTTTGGAATAAATTTAATATTTGTTATGGTTAAAACTGGAAACTAATAATAAAGAAAAGTAGTAAAAAAAAAAAAGATTTCATTCAAAATGTCAAGTTGCAAGAATGGCAATACCAAGATTTAGGTGTTTATTGAACATTCATTTAGATCAACAGCTATCTCAATTCAAACGCTTCTATTATGTTACTGTCAAAAATATCAAATAACTATTACACGTAGCATACATTAAAAAATTGATGTTAATCAGTCTCTCGTTCATTGTTGATCTAGGATGTTAACAGCTGCACAAGTTGAATAAGTGCGTCTTCAGTTATCATCATACTTTGGGTGGTCAGCTTTATTGCTTCCTAAAAAAGGTATTCAGTTAGATGTGCATAATCGATAAATAATAAAATATTAAAAAATACCAAACTGAGACAGATGTTGAAATGAATAATACTACAGATGACTACACTAAATTAAAGGTTATTGGTAACAATCAAAAACCTAAGCAATGCTCAACCAACATAATTAAGATAAATTATTCCTTTACAAATTTCAAATGAATGTTAAGTAAAAACTAGAATATAAACTGCAAAAAGATATGAAATAAAACATAATAACATTTGAGAAGAAGAAATAATTGTGATAAGTCATAAAAGATAGTGAGTCCACTAGGATCATGTGATCAATGTAAAATTTTAAATAAAGAAAAAACTATTAATACAATCATAAATTTCTTCTATTTAATATAGTAGACATTATCAGTGTACATAAAATATTCTGAATCCATATTGCTAATAACAATTAACAATTATTGAATTAAAACATACATAGGTTTGAAACATTTAACATTAAGTCTACGAAAAAAACATCATATGAAATCAGACCTTTGGAATAAATTTAATATTTGTTATGGTTAAAACTGGAAACTAATAATAAAGAAAAGTAGTAAAAAAAAAAAAGATTTCATTCAAAATGTCAAGTTGCAAGAATGGCAATACCAAGATTTAGGTGTTTATTGAACATTCATTTAGATCAACAGCTATCTCAATTCAAACGCTTCTATTATGTTACTGTCAAAAATATCAAATAACTATTACACGTAGCATACATTAAAAAATTGATGTTAATCAGTCTCTCGTTCATTGTTGATCTAGGATGTTAACAGCTGCACAAGTTGAATAAGTGCGTCTTCAGTTATCATCACACTTTGAGTGGTCAGCTTTATTGCTTCCTAAAAAAGGTATTCAGTTAGATGTGCATAATAGATAGAATATAAAAACATATAAAATACCAAACTGAGACAGATGTTGAAATGAATATTACTACAGATGACTACACTAAATTAAAAGTAATTGGTAACAATCAAAAACCTAAACAATGATCAATAAACATAATTAAGATAAAATATTCCTCTACAATTTCAAATGAATGTTAAGTAAAAACTAGAATATAAATTGCAAAAAGATATGAAGTAAAACATAATAACATTTGATAAGAAGAAATAATTGTGATAAGTCATAAAAGATAGTGAGTCCACTAGGATCATGTGATAAATGTAAAATTTTAAATAAAGAAAAAACTATTAATACAATCATAAATTTCTTCTATTTAATATAGTAGACATTATCAGTGTACATAAAATATTCTGAATCCATATTGCTAATAACAATTAACAATTATTGAATTAAAACATACATAGGTTTGAAACATTTAACATTAAGTCTACGAAAAAAACATCAAATGAAATCAGACCTTTGGAATAAATTTAATATTTGTTATGGTTAAAACTGGAAACTAATAATAAAGAAAAGTAGTAAAAAAAAAAAAGATTTCATTCAAAATGTCAAGTTGCAAGAATGGCAATACCAAGATTTAGGTGTTTATTGAACATTCATTTAGATCAACAGCTATCTCAATTCAAACGCTTCTATTATGTTACTGTCAAAAATATCAAATAACTATTACACGTAGCATACATTAAAAAATTGATGTTAATCAGTAAGCTCTCGTTCATTGTTGATCTAGGATGTTAACAGCTGCACAAGTTGAATAAGTGCGTCTTCAGTTATCATCATACTTTGAGTGGTCAGCTTTATTGCTTCCTAAAAAAGGTATTCAGTTAGATGTGCATAATCGATAAATAATAAAATATTAAAAAATACCAAACTGAGACAGATGTTGAAATGAATAATACTACAGATGACTACACTAAATTAAAGGTTATTGGTAACAATCAAAAACCTAAGCAATGATCAACCAACATAATTAAGATAAATTATTCTTTACAAATTTCAAATGAATGTTAAGTAAAAACTAGAATATAAACTGCAAAAAGATATGAAGTAAAACATAATAACATTTGATAAGAAGAAATAATTGTGATAAGTCATAAAAGATAGTGAGTCCACTAGGATCATGTGATAAATGTAAAATTTTAAATAAAGAAAAAACTATTAATACAATCATAAATTTCTTCTATTTTATATAGTAGACATTATCAGTGTACATAAAATATTCTGAATCCATATTGCTAATAACAATTAAAAATTATTGAATTAAAACATACATAGGTTTGAAACATTTAACATTAAGTCTACGAAAAAAACATCAAATGAAATCAGACCTTTGGAATAAATTTAATATTTGTTATGGTTAAAACTGGAAACTAATAATAAAGAAAAGTAGTAAAAAAAAAAAAGATTTCAGTCAAAATGTCAAGTTGCAAGAATGGCAATACCAAGATTTAGGTGTTTATTGAACATTCATTTAGATCAACAGCTATCTCAATTCAAACGCTTCTATTATGTTACTGTCAAAAATATCAAATAACTATTACACGTAGCATACATTAAAAAATTGATGTTAATCAGTCTCTCGTTCATTGTTGATCTAGGATGTTAACAGCTGCACAAGTTGAATAAGTGCGTCTTCAGTTATCATCATACTTTGGGTGGTCAGCTTTATTGCTTCCTAAAAAAGGTATTCAGTTAGATGTGCATAATCGATAAATAATAAAATATTAAAAAATAACAAACTGAGACAGATGTTGAAATGAATAATACTACAGATGACTACACTAAATTAAAGGTTATTGGTAACAATCAAAAACCTAAGCAATGCTCAACCAACATAATCAAGATAAATTATTCCTTTACAAATTTCAAATGAATGTTAAGTAAAAACTAGAATATAAACTGCAAAAAGATATGAAATAAAACATAATAACATTTGAGAAGAAGAAATAATTGTGATAAGTCATAAAAGATAGTGAGTCTTCCACTATCATGTGATAAATGTAAAATTTTAAATAAAGAAAAAACTATTAATACAATCATAAATTTCTTCTTTTTAATATAGTAGACATTATCACTGTTCATAAAATATTCTGAATCCATATTGCTAATAACAATTAACAATTTTTGAATTAAAACATTCATAGATTTGAAACATTTAACATTAAGTCTACGAAAAAAACATCAAATGAAATCAGACCTTTTGAATAAATTTAATATTTGTTATGGTTAAAACTGGAAACTAATAATAAAGAAAAGTAGTAAAAAAAAAAAAGATTTCAGTCAAAATGTCAAGTTGCAAGAATGGCAATACCAAGATTTAGGTGTTTATTGAACATTCATTTAGATCAACAGCTATCTCAATTCAAACGCTTCTATTATGTTACTGTCAAAAATATCAAATAACTATTACACGTAGCATACATTAAAAAATTGATGTTAATCAGTCTCTCGTTCATTGTTGATCTAGGATGTTAACAGCTGCACAAGTTGAATAAGTGCGTCTTCAGTTATCATCATACTTTGGGTGGTCAGCTTTATTGCTTCCTAAAAAAGGTATTCAGTTAGATGTGCATAATCGATAAATAATAAAATATTAAAAAATACCAAACTGAGACAGATGTTGAAATGAATAATACTACAGATGACTACACTAAATTAAAGGTTATTGGTAACAATCAAAAACCTAAGCAATGCTCAACCAACATAATTAAGATAAATTATTCCTTTACAAATTTCAAATGAATGTTAAGTAAAAACTAGAATATAAACTGCAAAAAGATATGAAATAAAACATAATAACATTTGATAAGAAGAAATAATTGTGATAAGTCATAAAAGATAGTGAGTCCAATAGGATCATGTGATAAATGTAAAATTTTAAATAAAGAAAAAACTATTAATACAATCATAAATTTCTTCTATTTTATATAGTAGACATTATCAGTGTACATAAAATATTCTGAATCCATATTGCTAATAACAATTAACAATTATTGAATTAAAACATACATAGGTTTGAAACATTTAACATTAAGTCTACGAAAAAAACATCAAATGAAATCAGACCTTTTGAATAAATTTAATATTTGTTATGGTTAAAACTGGAAACTAATAATAAAGAAAAGTAGTAAAAAAAAAATAGATTTCATTCAAAATGTCAAGTTGCATGAATGGCAATACCAAGATTTTTGGTGTTTATTGAACATTCATTTAGATCAACAGCTATCTCAATTCAAACGCTTCTATTATGTTACTGTCAAAAATATCAAATAACTATTGCACGTGGCATACATTAAAAAATTGATGTTAATCAGTCTCTCGTTCATTGTTGATCTAGGATGTTAACAGCTGCACAAGTTGAATAAGTGCGTCTTCAGTTATCATCATACTTTGGGTGGTCAGCTTTATTGCTTCCTAAAAAAGGTATTCAGTTAGATGTGCATAATCGATAAATTATAAAATATTAAAAAATACCAAACTGAGACAGATGTTGAAATGAATAATACTACAGATGACAACACTAAATTAAAGGTTATTGGTAACAATCAAAAACCTAAGCAATGCTCAACCAACATAATTAAGATAAATTATTCCTTTACAAATTTCAAATGAATGTTAAGTAAAAACTAGAATATAAACTGCAAAAAGATATGAAATAAAACATAATAACATTTGAGAAGAAGAAATAATTGTGATAAGTCATAAAAGATAGTGAGTCTTCCACTATCATGTGATAAATGTAAAATTTTAAATAAAGAAAAAACTATTAATACAATCATAAATTTCTTCTATTTTATATAGTAGACATTATCAGTGTACATAAAATATTCTGAATCCATATTGCTAATAACAATTAACAATTATTGAATTAAAACATACATAGGTTTGAAACATTTAACATTAAGTCTACGAAAAAAACATCAAATGAAATCAGACCTTTTGAATAAATTTAATATTTGTTATGGTTAAAACTGGAAACTAATAATAAAGAAAAGTAGTAAAAAAAAAAAAGATTTCAGTCAAAATGTCAAGTTGCAAGAATGGCAATACCAAGATTTAGGTGTTTATTGAACATTCATTTAGATCAACAGCTATCTCAATTCAAACGCTTCTATTATGTTACTGTCAAAAATATCAAATAACTATTACACGTAGCATACATTAAAAAATTGATGTTAATCAGTCTCTCGTTCATTGTTGATCTAGGATGTTAACAGCTGCACAAGTTGAATAAGTGCGTCTTCAGTTATCATCATACTTTGAGTGGTCAGCTTTATTGCTTCCTAAAAAAGGTATTCAGTTAGATGTGCATAATAGATAGAATATAAAAACATATAAAATACCAAACTGAGACAGATGTTGAAATGAATATTACTACAGATGACTACACTAAATTAAAAGTAATTGGTAACAATCAAAAACCTAAACAATGATCTATAAACATAATTAACATAAAATATTCCTCTACAATTTCAAATGAATGTTAAGTAAAAACTAGAATATAAATTGCAAAAAGATATGAAGTAAAACATAATAACATTTGATAAGAAGAAATAATTGTGATAAGTCATAAAAGATAGTGAGTCCACTAGGATCATGTGATCAATGTAAAATTTTAAATAAAGAAAAAACTATTAATACAATCATAAATTTCTTCTATTTAATATAGTAGACATTATCAGTGTACATAAAATATTCTGAATCCATATTGCTAATAACAATTAACAATTATTGAATTAAAACATACATAGGTTTGAAACATTTAACATTAAGTCTACGAAAAAAACATCAAATGAAATCAGACCTTTTGAATAAATTTAATATTTGTTATGGTTAAAACTGGAAACTAATAATAAAGAAAAGTAGTAAAAAAAAAAAAGATTTCATTCAAAATGTCAAGTTGCAAGAATGGCAATACCAAGATTTAGGTGTTTATTAAACATTTATTTAGATAATTTACAATCTCAAATGATACGTTTCTATTCTTTTGAATCAAAAAGATATAATAACTATTATATGTTACATGCATATAAACATTGATGTTTATCAGTAAGTTCTCGTTCATTGTTGATCTAGGATGTTATCAGCTTCACAAGTTGAATAATTGCGTTTTCAGTTATCATTATACTTTAAGTGGTCAGCTTTATAGCTTCCTAAAAAAGGTATTCAGTTAGATGTGCATAATCGATAAATTATAAAATATTAAAAAATACCAAACTGAGACACATGTTGAAATGAATAATACTACAGATGACTACACTAAATTAAAAGTTATTGGTAACAATCAAAAACCTAAGCAATGCTCAATCAACATAATATAGATAAAATATTCCTCTACAAATTTAAAATGAATGTTAAGTAAAAACTAGAACGTAAACTGCAAAAAGATATGAAGTAAATATAATAACATTTGAGAAGAAGAAATAATTGTGATAAGTCATAAAAGAAAGTGAGTCCACCAGTATAATGTGATAAATGTAAAATTTTAAATAAAGAAAAAACTATTAATACAATCATAAATTTCTTCTTTTTAATATAGTAGACATTATCAGTGTACATAAAATATTCTGAATCCATATTGCTAATAACAATTAACAATTATTGAATTAAAACATACATAGGTTTGAAACATTTAACATTAAGTCTACGAAAAAAACATCAAATGAAATCAGACCTTTTGAATAAATTTAATATTTGTTATGGTTAAAACTGGAAACTAATAATAAAGAAAAGTAGTAAAAAAAAAATAGATTTCATTCAAAATGTCAAGTTGCAAGAATGGCAATACCAAGATTTAGGTGTTTATTGAACATTCATTTAGATCAACAGCTATCTCAATTCAAACGCTTCTATTATGTTACTGTCAAAAATATCAAATAACTATTACACGTAGCATACATTAAAAAATTGATGTTAATCAGTCTCTCGTTCATTGTTGATCTAGGATGTTAACAGCTGCACAAGTTGAATAAGTGCGTCTTCAGTTATCATCATACTTTGGGTGGTCAGCTTTATTGCTTCCTAAAAAAGGTATTCAGTTAGATGTGCATAATCGATAAATAATAAAATATTAAAAAATACCAAACTGAGACAGATGTTGAAATGAATATTACTACAGATGACTACACTAAATTAAAAGTAATTGATAACAATCAAAAACCTAAGCAATGATCAACCAACATAATTAAGATAAATTATTCCTTTACAAATTTCAAATGAATGTTAAGTAAAAACTAGAATATAAACTGCAAAAAGATATGAAATAAAACATAATAACATTTGAGAAGAAGAAATAATTGTGATAAGTCATAAAAGATAGTGAGTATTCCACTATCATGTGATAAATGTAAAATTTTAAATAAAGAAAAAACTATTAATACAATCATAAATTTCTTCTTTTTAATATAGTAGACATTATCACTGTACATAAAATATTCTGAATCCATATTGCTAATAACAACTAACAATTTTTGAATTAAAACTTTCAAAGATTTGAAACATTTAACATTAAGTCTACGAAAAAAACATCAAATGAAATCAGACCTTTTGAATAAATTTAATATTTGTTATGGTTAAAACTGGAAACTAATTATAAAGAAAAGTAGTAAAAAAAAAATAGATTTCATTCAAAATGTCAAGTTGCAAGAATGGCAATACCAAGATTTAGGTGTTTATTGAACATTCATTTAGATCAACAGCTATCTCAATTCAAACGCTTCTATTATGTTACTGTCAAAAATATCAAATAACTATTACACGTAGCATACATTAAAAAATTGATGTTAATCAGTAAGCTCTCGTTCATTGTTGATCTAGGATGTTAACAGCTGCACAAGTTGAATAAGTGCGTCTTCAGTTATCATCATACTTTGGGTGGTCAGCTTTATTGCTTCCTAAAAAAGGTATTCAGTTAGATGTGCATAATCGATAAATAATAAAATATTAAAAAATACCAAACTGAGACAGATGTTGAAATGAATATTACTACAGATGACTACACTAAATTAAAAGTAATTGATAACAATCAAAAACCTAAGCAATGATCAACCAACATAATTAAGATAAATTATTCCTTTACAAATTTCAAATGAATGTTAAGTAAAAACTAGAATATAAACTGCAAAAAGATATGAAATAAAACATAATAACATTTGAGAAGAAGAAATAATTGTGATAAGTCATAAAAGATAGTGAGTATTCCACTATCATGTGATAAATGTAAAATTTTAAATAAAGAAAAAACTATTAATACAATCATAAATTTCTTCTTTTTAATATAGTAGACATTATCACTGTACATAAAATATTCTGAATCCATATTGCTAATAACAACTAACAATTTTTGAATTAAAACTTTCAAAGATTTGAAACATTTAACATTAAGTCTACGAAAAAAACATCAAATGAAATCAGACCTTTTGAATAAATTTAATATTTGTTATGGTTAAAACTGGAAACTAATAATAAAGAAAAGTAGTAAAAAAAAAATAGATTTCATTCAAAATGTCAAGTTGCAAGAATGGCAATACCAAGATTTAGGTGTTTATTGAACATTCATTTAGATCAACAGCTATCTCAATTCAAACGCTTCTATTATGTTACTGTCAAAAATATCAAATAACTATTACACGTAGCATACATTAAAAAATTGATGTTAATCAGTCTCTCGTTCATTGTTGATCTAGGATGTTAACAGCTGCACAAGTTGAATAAGTGCGTCTTCAGTTATCATCATACTTTGGGTGGTCAGCTTTATTGCTTCCTAAAAAAGGTATTCAGTTAGATGTGCATAATCGATAAATAATAAAATATTAAAAAATACCAAACTGAGACAGATGTTGAAATGAATATTACTACAGATGACTACACTAAATTAAAAGTAATTGATAACAATCAAAAACCTAAGCAATGATCAACCAACATAATTAAGATAAATTATTCCTTTACAAATTTCAAATGAATGTTAAGTAAAAACTAGAATATAAACTGCAAAAAGATATGAAATAAAACATAATAACATTTGAGAAGAAGAAATAATTGTGATAAGTCATAAAAGATAGTGAGTATTCCACTATCATGTGATAAATGTAAAATTTTAAATAAAGAAAAAACTATTAATACAATCATAAATTTCTTCTTTTTAATATAGTAGACATTATCACTGTACATAAAATATTCTGAATCCATATTGCTAATAACAACTAACAATTTTTGAATTAAAACTTTCAAAGATTTGAAACATTTAACATTAAGTCTACGAAAAAAACATCAAATGAAATCAGACCTTTTGAATAAATTTAATATTTGTTATGGTTAAAACTGGAAACTAATTATAAAGAAAAGTAGTAAAAAAAAAAAAGATTTCATTCGAAAAGTCAAGTTGCAAGAATGGCAATACCAAGATTTAGGTGTTTATTGAACATTCATTTAGATCAACAGCTATCTCAATTCAAACGCTTCTATTATGTTACTGTCAAAAATATCAAATAACTATTACACGTAGCATACATTAAAAAATTGATGTTAAACAGTCTCTCGTTCATTGTTGATCTAGGATGTTAACAGCTGCACAAGTTGAATAAGTGCGTCTTCAGTTATCATCATACTTTGAGTGGTCAGCTTTATTGCTTCCTAAAAAAGGTATTCAGTTAGATGTGCATAATAGATAGAATATAAAAACATATAAAATACCAAACTGAGACAGATGTTGAAATGAATATTACTACAGATGACTACACTAAATTAAAAGTAATTGGTAACAATCAAAAACCTAAACAATGATCAATAAACATAATTAAGATAAAATATTCCTCTACAATTTCAAATGAATGTTAAGTAAAAACTAGAATATAAATTGCAAAAAGATATGAAGTAAAACATAATAACATTTGATAAGAAGAAATAATTGTGATAAGTCATAAAAGATAGTGAGTCTTCCACTATCATGTGATAAATGTAAAATTTTAAATAAAGAAAAAACTATTAATACAATCATAAATTTCTTCTTTTTAATATAGTAGACATTATCACTGTACATAAAATATTCTGAATCCATATTGCTAATAACAACTAACAATTTTTGAATTAAAACATTCATAGATTTGAAACATTTAACATTAAGTCTACGAAAAAAACATCAAATGAAATCAGACCTTTTGAATAAATTTAATATTTGTTATGGTTAAAACTGGAAACTAATAATAAAGAAAAGTAGTAAAAAAAAAAAAGATTTCATTCGAAAAGTCAAGTTGCAAGAATGGCAATACCAAGATTTAGATATTTATTGAACATTCATTTAGATCAACAGCTATCTCAATTCATACGCTTCTATTATGTAACTGTCAATAATATATAATAACTATTACTTGTAACATGCATTAAAACATTGATGTTTATCAGTAAGCTCTCGTTCATTGTTGATCTAGGATGTTAACAGCTTCACAAGTTGAATAATTGCGTCTTCAGTTTTCATCATACTTTGAGTGGTCAGCTTTATTGCTTCCTAAAAAAGGTATTCAGTTAGATGTGCATAATAGATAGAATATAAAAACATATAAAATACCAAACTGAGACAGATGTTGAAATGAATATTACTACAGATGACTACACCAAATTAAAAGTAATTGGTAACAATCAAAAACCTAAGCAATGATCAATAAACATAATTAAGATAAAATATTCCTCTACAATTTCAAATGAATGTTAAGTAGAAACTAGAATATAAATTGCAAAAAGATATGAAGTAAAACATAATAACATTTGATAAGAAGAAATAATTGTGATAAGTCATAAAAGATAGTGAGTCCACTAGGATCATGTGATAAATGTAAAATTTTAAATAAAGAAAAAACTATTAATACAATCATAAATTTCTTCTATTTAATATAGTAGACATTATCAGTGTACATAAAATATTCTGAATCCATATTGCTAATTACAATTAACAATTATTGAATTAAAACATACATAGGTTTGAAACATTTAACATTAAGTCTACGAAAAAAACATCAAATGAAATCAGACCTTTTGAATAAATTTAATATTTGTTATGGTTAAAACTGGAAACTAATAATAAAGAAAAGTAGTAAAAAAAAAAAAGATTTCATTCAAAATGTCAAGTTGCAAGAATGGCAATACCAAGATTTAGGTGTTTATTAAACATTTATTTAGATAATTTACAATCTCAAATGATACGTTTCTATTCTTTTGAATCAAAAAGATATAATAACTATTATATGTTACATGCATATAAACATTGATGTTTATCAGTAAGTTCTCGTTCATTGTTGATCTAGGATGTTATCAGCTTCACAAGTTGAATAATTGCGTCTTCAGTTATCATTATACTTTAAGTGGTCAGCTTTATAGCTTCCTAAAAAAGGTATTCAGTTAGATGTGCATAATCGATAAATTATAAAATATTAAAAAATACCAAACTGAGACACATGTTGAAATGAATAATACTACAGATGACTACACTAAATTAAAAGTTATTGGTAACAATCAAAAACCTAAGCAATGCTCAATCAACATAATATAGATAAAATATTCCTCTACAAATTTAAAATGAATGTTAAGTAAAAACTAGAACGTAAACTGCAAAAAGATATGAAGTAAATATAATAACATTTGAGAAGAAGAAATAATTGTGATAAGTCATAAAAGAAAGTGAGTCCACCAGTATAATGTGATAAATGTAAAATTTTAAATAAAGAAAAAACTATTAATACAATCATAAATTTCTTCTTTTTAATATAGTAGACATTATCAGTGTACATAAAATATTCTGAATCCATATTGCTAATAACAATTAACAATTATTGAATTAAAACATACATAGGTTTGAAACATTTAACATTAAGTCTACGAAAAAAACATCAAATGAAATCAGACCTTTTGAATAAATTTAATATTTGTTATGGTTAAAACTGGAAACTAATAATAAAGAAAAGTAGTAAAAAAAAAATAGATTTCATTCAAAATGTCAAGTTGCAAGAATGGCAATACCAAGATTTAGGTGTTTATTGAACATTCATTTAGATCAACAGCTATCTCAATTCAAACGCTTCTATTATGTTACTGTCAAAAATATCAAATAACTATTACACGTAGCATACATTAAAAAATTGATGTTAATCAGTCTCTCGTTCATTGTTGATCTAGGATGTTAACAGCTGCACAAGTTGAATAAGTGCGTCTTCAGTTATCATCATACTTTGGGTGGTCAGCTTTATTGCTTCCTAAAAAAGGTATTCAGTTAGATGTGCATAATCGATAAATAATAAAATATTAAAAAATACCAAACTGAGACAGATGTTGAAATGAATAATACTACAGATGACTACACTAAATTAAAGGTTATTGGTAACAAACAAAAACCTAAGCAATGCTCAACCAACATAATTAAGATAAATTATTCCTTTACAAATTTCAAATGAATGTTAAGTAAAAACTAGAATATAAACTGCAAAAAGATATGAAATAAAACATAATAACATTTGAGAAGAAGAAATAATTGTGATACGTCATAAAAGATAGTGAGTATTCCACTATCATGTGATAAATGTAAAGTTTTAAATAAAGAAAAAACTATTAATACAATCATAAATTTCTTCTTTTTAATATAGTAGACATTATCACTGTACATAAAATATTCTGAATCCATATTGCTAATAACAACTAACAAATTTTGAATTAAAACTTTCATAGATTTGAAACATTTAACATTAAGTCTACGAAAAAAACATCAAATGAAATCAGACCTTTTGAATAAATTTAATATTTGTTATGGTTAAAACTGGAAACTAATAATAAAGAAAAGTAGTAAAAAAAAAAAAGATTTCATTCGAAAAGTCAAGTTGCAAGAATGGCAATACCAAGATTTAGGTGTTTATTGAACATTCATTTAGATCAACAGCTATCTCAATTCATACGCTTCTATTATGTAACTGTCAATAACATATAATAACTATTACTTGTAACATGCATTAAAACATTGATGTTAATCAGTCTCTCGTTCATTGTTGATCTAGGATGTTAACAGCTGCACAAGTTGAATAAGTGCGTCTTCAGTTATCATCATACTTTGGGTGGTCAGCTTTATTGCTTCCTAAAAAAGGTATTCAGTTAGATGTGCATAATCGATAAATAATAAAATATTAAAAAATACCAAACTGAGACAGATGTTGAAATGAATATTACTACAGATGACTACACTAAATTAAAAGTAATTGATAACAATCAAAAACCTAAGCAATGATCAACCAACATAATTAAGATAAATTATTCCTTTACAAATTTCAAATGAATGTTAAGTAAAAACTAGAATATAAACTGCAAAAAGATATGAAGTAAAACATAATAACATTTGATAAGAAGAAATAATTGTGATAAGTCATAAAAGATAGTGAGTCCACTAGGATCATGTGATCAATGTAAAATTTTAAATAAAGAAAAAACTATTAATACAATCATAAATTTCTTCTATTTAATATAGTAGACATTATCAGTGTACATAAAATATTCTGAATCCATATTGCTAATAACAATTAACAATTATTGAATTAAAACATACATAGGTTTGAAACATTTAACATTAAGTCTACGAAAAAAACATCAAATGAAATCAGACCTTTTGAATAAATTTAATATTTGTTATGGTTAAAACTGGAAACTAATAATAAAGAAAAGTAGTAAAAAAAAAATAGATTTCATTCAAAATGTCAAGTTGCAAGAATGGCAATACCAAGATTTAGGTGTTTATTGAACATTCATTTAGATCAACAGCTATCTCAATTCAAACGCTTCTATTATGTTACTGTCAAAAATATCAAATAACTATTACACGTAGCATACATTAAAAAATTGATGTTAATCAGTCTCTCGTTCATTGTTGATCTAGGATGTTAACAGCTGCACAAGTTGAATAAGTGCGTCTTCAGTTATCATCATACTTTGGGTGGTCAGCTTTATTGCTTCCTAAAAAAGGTATTCAGTTAGATGTGCATAATCGATAAATAATAAAATATTAAAAAATACCAAACTGAGACAGATGTTGAAATGAATATTACTACAGATGACTACACTAAATTAAAAGTAATTGATAACAATCAAAAACCTAAGCAATGATCAACCAACATAATTAAGATAAATTATTCCTTTACAAATTTCAAATGAATGTTAAGTAAAAACTAGAATATAAACTGCAAAAAGATATGAAATAAAACATAATAACATTTGAGAAGAAGAAATAATTGTGATAAGTCATAAAAGATAGTGAGTATTCCACTATCATGTGATAAATGTAAAATTTTAAATAAAGAAAAAACTATTAATACAATCATAAATTTCTTCTTTTTAATATAGTAGACATTATCACTGTACATAAAATATTCTGAATCCATATTGCTAATAACAACTAACAATTTTTGAATTAAAACTTTCAAAGATTTGAAACATTTAACATTAAGTCTACGAAAAAAACATCAAATGAAATCAGACCTTTTGAATAAATTTAATATTTGTTATGGTTAAAACTGGAAACTAATAATAAAGAAAAGTAGTAAAAAAAAAATAGATTTCATTCAAAATGTCAAGTTGCAAGAATGGCAATACCAAGATTTAGGTGTTTATTGAACATTCATTTAGATCAACAGCTATCTCAATTCAAACGCTTCTATTATGTTACTGTCAAAAATATCAAATAACTATTACACGTAGCATACATTAAAAAATTGATGTTAATCAGTCTCTCGTTCATTGTTGATCTAGGATGTTAACAGCTGCACAAGTTGAATAAGTGCGTCTTCAGTTATCATCATACTTTGGGTGGTCAGCTTTATTGCTTCCTAAAAAAGGTATTCAGTTAGATGTGCATAATCGATAAATAATAAAATATTAAAAAATACCAAACTGAGACAGATGTTGAAATGAATATTACTACAGATGACTACACTAAATTAAAAGTAATTGATAACAATCAAAAACCTAAGCAATGATCAACCAACATAATTAAGATAAATTATTCCTTTACAAATTTCAAATGAATGTTAAGTAAAAACTAGAATATAAACTGCAAAAAGATATGAAATAAAACATAATAACATTTGAGAAGAAGAAATAATTGTGATAAGTCATAAAAGATAGTGAGTATTCCACTATCATGTGATAAATGTAAAATTTTAAATAAAGAAAAAACTATTAATACAATCATAAATTTCTTCTTTTTAATATAGTAGACATTATCACTGTACATAAAATATTCTGAATCCATATTGCTAATAACAACTAACAATTTTTGAATTAAAACTTTCAAAGATTTGAAACATTTAACATTAAGTCTACGAAAAAAACATCAAATGAAATCAGACCTTTTGAATAAATTTAATATTTGTTATGGTTAAAACTGGAAACTAATTATAAAGAAAAGTAGTAAAAAAAAAAAAGATTTCATTCGAAAAGTCAAGTTGCAAGAATGGCAATACCGAGATTTAGGTGTTTATTGAACATTCATTTAGATCAACAGCTATCTCAATTCAAACGCTTCTATTATGTTACTGTCAAAAATATCAAATAACTATTACACGTAGCATACATTAAAAAATTGATGTTAAACAGTCTCTCGTTCATTGTTGATCTAGGATGTTAACAGCTGCACAAGTTGAATAAGTGCGTCTTCAGTTATCATCATACTTTGAGTGGTCAGCTTTATTGCTTCCTAAAAAAGGTATTCAGTTAGATGTGCATAATAGATAGAATATAAAAACATATAAAATACCAAACTGAGACAGATGTTGAAATGAATATTACTACAGATGACTACACTAAATTAAAAGTAATTGGTAACAATCAAAAACCTAAACAATGATCAATAAACATAATTAAGATAAAATATTCCTCTAGAATTTCAAATGAATGTTAAGTAAAAACTAGAATATAAATTGCAAAAAGATATGAAGTAAAACATAATAACATTTGATAAGAAGAAATAATTGTGATAAGTCATAAAAGATAGTGAGTCCACTAGGATCATGTGATAAATGTAAAATTTTAAATAAAGAAAAAACTATTAATACAATCATAAATTTCTTCTATTTAATATAGTAGACATTATCAGTGTACATAAAATATTCTGAATCCATATTGCTAATAACAATTAACAATTATTGAATTAAAACATACATAGGTTTGAAACATTTAACATTAAGTCTACGAAAAAAACATCAAATGAAATCAGACCTTTTGAATAAATTTAATATTTGTTATGGTTAAAACTGGAAACTAATAATAAAGAAAAGTAGTAAAAAAAAAAATAGATTTCATTCAAAATGTCAAGTTGCAAGAATGGCAATACCAAGATTTAGGTGTTTATTGAACATTCATTTAGATCAACAGCTATCTCAATTCAAACGCTTCTATTATGTTACTGTCAAAAATATCAAATAACTATTACACGTAGCATACATTAAAAAATTGATGTTAATCAGTCTCTCGTTCATTGTTGATCTAGGATGTTAACAGCTGCACAAGTTGAATAAGTGCGTCTTCAGTTATCATCATACTTTGGGTGGTCAGCTTTATTGCTTCCTAAAAAAGGTATTCAGTTAGATGTGCATAATCGATAAATAATAAAATATTAAAAAATACCAAACTGAGACAGATGTTGAAATGAATAATACTACAGATGACTACACTAAATTAAAGGTTATTGGTAACAATCAAAAACCTAAGCAATGCTCAACCAACATAATTAAGATAAATTATTCGTTTACAAATTTCAAATGAATGTTAAGTAAAAACTAGAATATAATCTGCAAAAAGATATGAAATAAAACATAATAACATTTGAGAAGAAGAAATAATTGTGATAAGTCATAAAAGATAGTGAGTCTTCCACTATCATGTGATAAATGTAAAATTTTAAATAAAGAAAAAACTATTAATACAATCATAAATTTCTTCTTTTTAATATAGTAGACATTATCACTGTACATAAAATATTCTGAATCCATATTGCTAATAACAACTAACAATTTTTGAATTAAAACATTCATAGATTTGAAACATTTAACATTAAGTCTACGAAAAAAACATCAAATGAAATCAGACCTTTTGAATAAATTTAATATTTGTTATGGTTAAAACTGGAAACTAATAATAAAGAAAAGTAGTAAAAAAAAAAAAGATTTCATTCGAAAAGTCAAGTTGCAAGAATGGCAATACCAAGATTTAGATGTTTATTGAACATTCATTTAGATCAACAGCTATCTCAATTCATACGCTTCTATTATGTAACTGTCAATAATATATAATAACTATTACTTGTAACATGCATTAAAACATTGATGTTTATCAGTAAGTTCTCGTTCATTGTTGATCTAGGATGTTATCAGCTTCACAAGTTGAATAAGTGCGTCTTCAGTTATCATCATACTTTGGGTGGTCAGCTTTATTGCTTCCTAAAAAAGGTATTCAGTTAGATGTGCATAATCGATAAATAATAAAATATTAAAAAATACCAAACTGAGACAGATGTTGAAATGAATATTACTACAGATGACTACACTAAATTAAAAGTAATTGATAACAATCAAAAACCTAAGCAATGATCAACCAACATAATTAAGATAAATTATTCCTTTACAAATTTCAAATGAATGTTAAGTAAAAACTAGAATATAAACTGCAAAAAGATATGAAATAAAACATAATAACATTTGAGAAGAAGAAATAATTGTGATAAGTCATAAAAGATAGTGAGTCTTCCACTATCATGTGATAAATGTAAAATTTTAAATAAAGAAAAAACTATTAATACAATCATAAATTTCTTCTTTTTAATATAGTAGACATTATCACTGTACATAAAATATTCTGAATCCATATTGCTAATAACAACTAACAATTTTTGAATTAAAACATTCATAGATTTGAAACATTTAACATTAAGTCTACGAAAAAAACATCAAATGAAATCAGACCTTTTGAATAAATTTAATATTTGTTATGGTTAAAACTGGAAACTAATAATAAAGAAAAGTAGTAAAAAAAAAAAAGATTTCATTCGAAAAGTCAAGTTGCAAGAATGGCAATACCAAGATTTAGATGTTTATTGAACATTCATTTAGATCAACAGCTATCTCAATTCATACGCTTCTATTATGTAACTGTCAATAATATATAATAACTATTACTTGTAACATGCATTAAAACATTGATGTTTATCAGTAAGTTCTCGTTCATTGTTGATCTAGGATGTTATCAGCTTCACAAGTTGAATAAGTGCGTCTTCAGTTATCATCATACTTTGGGTGGTCAGCTTTATTGCTTCCTAAAAAAGGTATTCAGTTAGATGTGCATAATCGATAAATAATAAAATATTAAAAAATACCAAACTGAGACAGATGTTGAAATGAATATTACTACAGATGACTACACTAAATTAAAAGTAATTGATAACAATCAAAAACCTAAGCAATGATCAACCAACATAATTAAGATAAATTATTCCTTTACAAATTTCAAATGAATGTTAAGTAAAAACTAGAATATAAACTGCAAAAAGATATGAAATAAAACATAATAACATTTGAGAAGAAGAAATAATTGTGATAAGTCATAAAAGATAGTGAGTATTCCACTATCATGTGATAAATGTAAAATTTTAAATAAAGAAAAAACTATTAATACAATCATAAATTTCTTCTTTTTAATATAGTAGACATTATCACTGTACATAAAATATTCTGAATCCATATTGCTAATAACAACTAACAATTTTTGAATTAAAACTTTCAAAGATTTGAAACATTTAACATTAAGTCTACGAAAAAAACATCAAATGAAATCAGACCTTTTGAATAAATTTTATATTTGTTATGGTTAAAACTGGAAACTAATAATAAAGAAAAGTAGTAAAAAAAAAATAGATTTCATTCAAAATGTCAAGTTGCAAGAATGGCAATACCAAGATTTAGGTGTTTATTGAACATTCATTTAGATCAACAGCTATCTCAATTCAAACGCTTCTATTATGTTACTGTCAAAAATATCAAATAACTATTACACGTAGCATACATTAAAAAATTGATGTTAATCAGTCTCTCGTTCATTGTTGATCTAGGATGTTAACAGCTGCACAAGTTGAATAAGTGCGTCTTCAGTTATCATCATACTTTGGGTGGTCAGCTTTATTGCTTCCTAAAAAAGGTATTCAGTTAGATGTGCATAATCGATAAATAATAAAATATTAAAAAATACCAAACTGAGACACATGTTGAAATGAATAATACTACAGATGACTACACTAAATTAAAGGTTATTGGTAACAATCAAAAACATAAGCAATGCTCAACCAACATAATTAAGATAAATTATTCCTTTACAAATTTCAAATGAATGTTAAGTAAAAACTAGAATATAAACTGCAAAAAGATATGAAATAAAACATAATAACATTTGAGAAGAAGAAATAATTGTGATAAGTCATAAAAGATAGTGAGTCTTCCACTATCATGTGATAAATGTAAAATTTTAAATAAAGAAAAAACTATTAATACAATTATAAATTTCTTCTATTTAATATAGTAGACATTATCAGTGTACATAAAATAGTCTGAATCCATATTGCTAATAACAATTAACAATTATTGAATTAAAACTTTCATAGATTTGAAACATTTAACAATAAGTCTACGAAAAAAACATCAAATGAAATCAGACCTTTTGAATAAATTTAATATTTGTTATGGTTAAAACTGGAAACTAATAATAAAGAAAAGTAGTAAAAAAAAAAAAGATTTCATTCGAAAAGTCAAGTTGCAAGAATGGCAATACCAAGATTTAGGTGTTTATTGAACATTCATTTAGATCACCAGATATCTCAATTCATACGCTTCTATTATGTAACTGTCAATAATATATAATAACTATTACTTGTAACATGCATTAAAACATTGATGTTTATCAGTAAGCTCTCGTTCGTTGTTGATCTAGGATGTTAACAGCTTCACAAGTTGAATAATTGCGTCTTCAGTTTTCATCATACTTTGAGTGGTCAGCTTTAATGCTTCCTAAAAAAGGTATTCAGTTAGATGTGCATAATAGATAGAATATAAAAACATATAAAATACCAAACTGAGACAGATGTTGAAATGAATATTACTACAGATGACTACACTAAATTAAAAGTAATTGGTAACAATCAAAAACCTAAGCAATGATCAATAAACATAATTAAGATAAAATATTCCTCTACAATTTCAAATGAATGTTAAGTAAAAACTAGAATATAAATTGCAAAAAGATATGAAGTAAAACATAATAACATTTGATAAGAAGAAATAATTGTGATAAGTCATAAAAGAAAGTGAGTCCACTAGGATCATGTGATAAATGTAAAATTTTAAATAAAGAAAAAACTATTAATACAATCATAAATTTCTTCTATTTAATATAGTAGACATTATCAGTGTACATAAAATATTCTGAATCCATATTGCTAATAACAATTAACAATTATTGAATTAAAACATACATAGGTTTGAAACATTTAACATTAAGTCTACGAAAAAAACATCAAATGAAATCAGACCTTTTGAATAAATTTAATATTTGTTATGGTTAAAACTGGAAACTAATAATAAAGAAAAGTAGTAAAAAAAAAAAAAGATTTCATTCGAAAAGTCAAGTTGCAAGAATGGCAATACCAAGATTTAGGTGTTTATTGAACATTCATTTAGATCAACAGCTATCTCAATTCAAACGCTTCTATTATGTAACTGTCAATAACATATAATAACTATTACTTGTAACATGCATTAAAACATTGATGTTAATCAGTCTCTCGTTCATTGTTGATCTAGGATGTTAACAGCTGCACAAGTTGAATAAGTGCGTCTTCAGTTATCATCATACTTTGGGTGGTCAGCTTTATTGCTTCCTAAAAAAGGTATTCAGTTAGATGTGCATAATCGATAAATAATAAAATATTAAAAAATACCAAACTGAGACAGATGTTGAAATGAATAATACTACAGATGACTACACTAAATTAAAGGTTATTGGTAACAAACAAAAACCTAAGCAATGCTCAACCAACATAATTAAGATAAATTATTCCTTTACAAATTTCAAATGAATGTTAAGTAAAAACTAGAATATAAACTGCAAAAAGATATGAAATAAAACATAATAACATTTGAGAAGAAGAAATAATTGTGATAAGTCATAAAAGATAGTGAGTCTTCCACTATCATGTGATAAATGTAAAATTTTAAATAAAGAAAAAACTATTAATACAATTATAAATTTCTTCTATTTAATATAGTAGACATTATCAGTGTACATAAAATAGTCTGAATCCATATTGCTAATAACAATTAACAATTATTGAATTAAAACTTTCATAGATTTGAAACATTTAACAATAAGTCTACGAAAAAAACTTCAAATGAAATCAGACCTTTTGAATAAATTTAATATTTGTTATGGTTAAAACTGGAAACTAATAATAAAGAAAAGTAGTAAAAAAAAAAAAGATTTCATTCGAAAAGTCAAGTTGCAAGAATGGCAATACCAAGATTTAGGTGTTTATTGAACATTCATTTAGATCAACAGCTATCTCAATTCATACGCTTCTATTATGTAACTGTCAATAACATATAATAACTATTACTTGTAACATGCATTAAAACATTGATGTTAATCAGTCTCTCGTTCATTGTTGATCTAGGATGTTAACAGCTGCACAAGTTGAATAAGTGCGTCTTCAGTTATCATCATACTTTGGGTGGTCAGCTTTATTGCTTCCTAAAAAAGGTATTCAGTTAGATGTGCATAATCGATAAATAATAAAATATTAAAAAATACCAAACTGAGACAGATGTTGAAATGAATAATACTACAGATGACTACACTAAATTAAAGGTTATTGGTAACAATCAAAAACCTAAGCAATGCTCAACCAACATAATTAAGATAAATAATTCCTTTACAAATTTCAAATGAATGTTAAGTAAAAACTAGAATATAAACTGCAAAAAGATATGAAATAAAACATAATAACATTTGAGAAGAAGAAATAATTGTGATAAGTCATAAAAGATAGTGAGTCTTCCACTATCATGTGATAAATGTAAAATTTTAAATAAAGAAAAAACTATTAATACAATCATAAATTTCTTCTTTTTAATATAGTAGACATTATCACTGTACATAAAATATTCTGAATCCATATTGCTAATAACAACTAACAATTTTTGAATTAAAACATTCATAGATTTGAAACATTTAACATTAAGTCTACGAAAAAAACATCAAATGAAATCAGACCTTTTGAATAAATTTAATATTTGTTATGGTTAAAACTGGAAACTAATAATAAAGAAAAGTAGTAAAAAAAAAATAGATTTCATTCAAAATGTCAAGTTGCAAGAATGGCAATACCAAGATTTAGGTGTTTATTGAACATTCATTTAGATCAACAGCTATCTCAATTCATACGCTTCTATTATGTAACTGTCAATAACATATAATAACTATTACTTGTAACATGCATTAAAACATTGATGTTTATCAGTAAGCTCTCGTTCATTGTTGATCTAGGATGTTAACAGCTTCACAAGTTGAATAATTGCGTCTTCAGTTTTCATCATACTTTGAGTGGTCAGCTTTATTGCTTCCTAAAAAAGGTATTCAGTTAGATGTGCATAATAGATAGAATATAAAAACATATAAAATACCAAACTGAGACAGATGTTGAAATGAATATTACTACAGATGACTACACTAAATTAAAAGTAATTGGTAACAATCAAAAACCTAAGCAATGATCAAAGCTATCTCAATTCAAACGCTTCTATTATGTTACTGTCAAAAATATCAAATAACTATTACACGTAGCATACATTAAAAAATTGATGTTAATCAGTCTCTCGTTCATTGTTGATCTAGGATGTTAACAGCTGCACAAGTTGAATAAGTGCGTCTTCAGTTATCATCATACTTTGGGTGGTCAGCTTTATTGCTTCCTAAAAAAGGTATTCAGTTAGATGTGCATAATCGATAAATAATAAAATATTAAAAAATACCAAACTGAGACAGATGTTGAAATGAATAATACTACAGATGACTACACTAAATTAAAGGTTATTGGTAACAATCAAAAACCTAAGCAATGCTCAACCAACATAATTAAGATAAATTATTCGTTTACAAATTTCAAATGAATGTTAAGTAAAAACTAGAATATAATCTGCAAAAAGATATGAAATAAAACATAATAACATTTGAGAAGAAGAAATAATTGTGATAAGTCATAAAAGATAGTGAGTCTTCCACTATCATGTGATAAATGTAAAATTTTAAATAAAGAAAAAACTATTAATACAATCATAAATTTCTTCTTTTTAATATAGTAGACATTATCACTGTACATAAAATATTCTGAATCCATATTGCTAATAACAACTAACAATTTTTGAATTAAAACATTCATAGATTTGAAACATTTAACATTAAGTCTACGAAAAAAACATCAAATGAAATCAGACCTTTTGAATAAATTTAATATTTGTTATGGTTAAAACTGGAAACTAATAATAAAGAAAAGTAGTAAAAAAAAAAAAGATTTCATTCGAAAAGTCAAGTTGCAAGAATGGCAATACCAAGATTTAGATGTTTATTGAACATTCATTTAGATCAACAGCTATCTCAATTCATACGCTTCTATTATGTAACTGTCAATAATATATAATAACTATTACTTGTAACATGCATTAAAACATTGATGTTTATCAGTAAGTTCTCGTTCATTGTTGATCTAGGATGTTATCAGCTTCACAAGTTGAATAAGTGCGTCTTCAGTTATCATCATACTTTGGGTGGTCAGCTTTATTGCTTCCTAAAAAAGGTATTCAGTTAGATGTGCATAATCGATAAATAATAAAATATTAAAAAATACCAAACTGAGACAGATGTTGAAATGAATATTACTACAGATGACTACACTAAATTAAAAGTAATTGATAACAATCAAAAACCTAAGCAATGATCAACCAACATAATTAAGATAAATTATTCCTTTACAAATTTCAAATGAATGTTAAGTAAAAACTAGAATATAAACTGCAAAAAGATATGAAATAAAACATAATAACATTTGAGAAGAAGAAATAATTGTGATAAGTCATAAAAGATAGTGAGTCTTCCACTATCATGTGATAAATGTAAAATTTTAAATAAAGAAAAAACTATTAATACAATCATAAATTTCTTCTTTTTAATATAGTAGACATTATCACTGTACATAAAATATTCTGAATCCATATTGCTAATAACAACTAACAATTTTTGAATTAAAACATTCATAGATTTGAAACATTTAACATTAAGTCTACGAAAAAAACATCAAATGAAATCAGACCTTTTGAATAAATTTTATATTTGTTATGGTTAAAACTGGAAACTAATAATAAAGAAAAGTAGTAAAAAAAAAATAGATTTCATTCAAAATGTCAAGTTGCAAGAATGGCAATACCAAGATTTAGGTGTTTATTGAACATTCATTTAGATCAACAGCTATCTCAATTCAAACGCTTCTATTATGTTACTGTCAAAAATATCAAATAACTATTACACGTAGCATACATTAAAAAATTGATGTTAATCAGTCTCTCGTTCATTGTTGATCTAGGATGTTAACAGCTGCACAAGTTGAATAAGTGCGTCTTCAGTTATCATCATACTTTGGGTGGTCAGCTTTATTGCTTCCTAAAAAAGGTATTCAGTTAGATGTGCATAATCGATAAATAATAAAATATTAAAAAATACCAAACTGAGACACATGTTGAAATGAATAATACTACAGATGACTACACTAAATTAAAGGTTATTGGTAACAATCAAAAACATAAGCAATGCTCAACCAACATAATTAAGATAAATTATTCCTTTACAAATTTCAAATGAATGTTAAGTAAAAACTAGAATATAAACTGCAAAAAGATATGAAATAAAACATAATAACATTTGAGAAGAAGAAATAATTGTGATAAGTCATAAAAGATAGTGAGTCTTCCACTATCATGTGATAAATGTAAAATTTTAAATAAAGAAAAAACTATTAATACAATTATAAATTTCTTCTATTTAATATAGTAGACATTATCAGTGTACATAAAATAGTCTGAATCCATATTGCTAATAACAATTAACAATTATTGAATTAAAACTTTCATAGATTTGAAACATTTAACAATAAGTCTACGAAAAAAACATCAAATGAAATCAGACCTTTTGAATAAATTTAATATTTGTTATGGTTAAAACTGGAAACTAATAATAAAGAAAAGTAGTAAAAAAAAAAAAGATTTCATTCGAAAAGTCAAGTTGCAAGAATGGCAATACCAAGATTTAGGTGTTTATTGAACATTCATTTAGATCACCAGATATCTCAATTCATACGCTTCTATTATGTAACTGTCAATAATATATAATAACTATTACTTGTAACATGCATTAAAACATTGATGTTTATCAGTAAGCTCTCGTTCGTTGTTGATCTAGGATGTTAACAGCTTCACAAGTTGAATAATTGCGTCTTCAGTTTTCATCATACTTTGAGTGGTCAGCTTTAATGCTTCCTAAAAAAGGTATTCAGTTAGATGTGCATAATAGATAGAATATAAAAACATATAAAATACCAAACTGAGACAGATGTTGAAATGAATATTACTACAGATGACTACACTAAATTAAAAGTAATTGGTAACAATCAAAAACCTAAGCAATGATCAATAAACATAATTAAGATAAAATATTCCTCTACAATTTCAAATGAATGTTAAGTAAAAACTAGAATATAAATTGCAAAAAGATATGAAGTAAAACATAATAACATTTGATAAGAAGAAATAATTGTGATAAGTCATAAAAGAAAGTGAGTCCACTAGGATCATGTGATAAATGTAAAATTTTAAATAAAGAAAAAACTATTAATACAATCATAAATTTCTTCTATTTAATATAGTAGACATTATCAGTGTACATAAAATATTCTGAATCCATATTGCTAATAACAATTAACAATTATTGAATTAAAACATACATAGGTTTGAAACATTTAACATTAAGTCTACGAAAAAAACATCAAATGAAATCAGACCTTTTGAATAAATTTAATATTTGTTATGGTTAAAACTGGAAACTAATAATAAAGAAAAGTAGTAAAAAAAAAAAAAGATTTCATTCGAAAAGTCAAGTTGCAAGAATGGCAATACCAAGATTTAGGTGTTTATTGAACATTCATTTAGATCAACAGCTATCTCAATTCAAACGCTTCTATTATGTAACTGTCAATAACATATAATAACTATTACTTGTAACATGCATTAAAACATTGATGTTAATCAGTCTCTCGTTCATTGTTGATCTAGGATGTTAACAGCTGCACAAGTTGAATAAGTGCGTCTTCAGTTATCATCATACTTTGGGTGGTCAGCTTTATTGCTTCCTAAAAAAGGTATTCAGTTAGATGTGCATAATCGATAAATAATAAAATATTAAAAAATACCAAACTGAGACAGATGTTGAAATGAATATTACTACAGATGACTACACTAAATTAAAAGTAATTGATAACAATCAAAAACCTAAGCAATGATCAACCAACATAATTAAGATAAATTATTCCTTTACAAATTTCAAATGAATGTTAAGTAAAAACTAGAATATAAACTGCAAAAAGATATGAAATAAAACATAATAACATTTGAGAAGAAGAAATAATTGTGATAAGTCATAAAAGATAGTGAGTATTCCACTATCATGTGATAAATGTAAAATTTTAAATAAAGAAAAAACTATTAATACAATCATAAATTTCTTCTTTTTAATATAGTAGACATTATCACTGTACATAAAATATTCTGAATCCATATTGCTAATAACAACTAACAATTTTTGAATTAAAACTTTCATAGATTTGAAACATTTAACAATAAGTCTACGAAAAAAACTTCAAATGAAATCAGACCTTTTGAATAAATTTAATATTTGTTATGGTTAAAACTGGAAACTAATAATAAAGAAAAGTAGTAAAAAAAAAAAAGATTTCATTCGAAAAGTCAAGTTGCAAGAATGGCAATACCAAGATTTAGGTGTTTATTGAACATTCATTTAGATCAACAGCTATCTCAATTCATACGCTTCTATTATGTAACTGTCAATAACATATAATAACTATTACTTGTAACATGCATTAAAACATTGATGTTAATCAGTCTCTCGTTCATTGTTGATCTAGGATGTTAACAGCTGCACAAGTTGAATAAGTGCGTCTTCAGTTATCATCATACTTTGGGTGGTCAGCTTTATTGCTTCCTAAAAAAGGTATTCAGTTAGATGTGCATAATCGATAAATAATAAAATATTAAAAAATACCAAACTGAGACAGATGTTGAAATGAATAATACTACAGATGACTACACTAAATTAAAGGTTATTGGTAACAATCAAAAACCTAAGCAATGCTCAACCAACATAATTAAGATAAATAATTCCTTTACAAATTTCAAATGAATGTTAAGTAAAAACTAGAATATAAACTGCAAAAAGATATGAAATAAAACATAATAACATTTGAGAAGAAGAAATAATTGTGATAAGTCATAAAAGATAGTGAGTCTTCCACTATCATGTGATAAATGTAAAATTTTAAATAAAGAAAAAACTATTAATACAATCATAAATTTCTTCTTTTTAATATAGTAGACATTATCACTGTACATAAAATATTCTGAATCCATATTGCTAATAACAACTAACAATTTTTGAATTAAAACATTCATAGATTTGAAACATTTAACATTAAGTCTACGAAAAAAACATCAAATGAAATCAGACCTTTTGAATAAATTTAATATTTGTTATGGTTAAAACTGGAAACTAATAATAAAGAAAAGTAGTAAAAAAAAAATAGATTTCATTCAAAATGTCAAGTTGCAAGAATGGCAATACCAAGATTTAGGTGTTTATTGAACATTCATTTAGATCAACAGCTATCTCAATTCATACGCTTCTATTATGTAACTGTCAATAACATATAATAACTATTACTTGTAACATGCATTAAAACATTGATGTTTATCAGTAAGCTCTCGTTCATTGTTGATCTAGGATGTTAACAGCTTCACAAGTTGAATAATTGCGTCTTCAGTTTTCATCATACTTTGAGTGGTCAGCTTTATTGCTTCCTAAAAAAGGTATTCAGTTAGATGTGCATAATAGATAGAATATAAAAACATATAAAATACCAAACTGAGACAGATGTTGAAATGAATATTACTACAGATGACTACACTAAATTAAAAGTAATTGGTAACAATCAAAAACCTAAGCAATGATCAAAGCTATCTCAATTCAAACGCTTCTATTATGTTACTGTCAAAAATATCAAATAACTATTACACGTAGCATACATTAAAAAATTGATGTTAATCAGTCTCTCGTTCATTGTTGATCTAGGATGTTAACAGCTGCACAAGTTGAATAAGTGCGTCTTCAGTTATCATCATACTTTGGGTGGTCAGCTTTATTGCTTCCTAAAAAAGGTATTCAGTTAGATGTGCATAATCGATAAATAATAAAATATTAAAAAATACCAAACTGAGACAGATGTTGAAATGAATAATACTACAGATGACTACACTAAATTAAAGGTTATTGGTAACAATCAAAAACCTAAGCAATGCTCAACCAACATAATTAAGATAAATAATTCCTTTACAAATTTCAAATGAATGTTAAGTAAAAACTAGAATATAAACTGCAAAAAGATATGAAATAAAACATAATAACATTTGAGAAGAAGAAATAATTGTGATAAGTCATAAAAGATAGTGAGTCTTCCACTATCATGTGATAAATGTAAAATTTTAAATAAAGAAAAAACTATTAATACAATCATAAATTTCTTCTTTTTAATATAGTAGACATTATCACTGTACATAAAATATTCTGAATCCATATTGCTAATAACAACTAACAATTTTTGAATTAAAACATTCATAGATTTGAAACATTTAACATTAAGTCTACGAAAAAAACATCAAATGAAATCAGACCTTTTGAATAAATTTAATATTTGTTATGGTTAAAACTGGAAACTAATAATAAAGAAAAGTAGTAAAAAAAAAAAAGATTTCATTCGAAAAGTCAAGTTGCAAGAATGGCAATACCAAGATTTAGGTGTTTATTGAACATTCATTTAGATCACCAGATATCTCAATTCATACGCTTCTATTATGTAACTGTCAATAATATATAATAACTATTACTTGTAACATGCATTAAAACATTGATGTTTATCAGTAAGCTCTCGTTCGTTGTTGATCTAGGATGTTAACAGCTTCACAAGTTGAATAATTGCGTCTTCAGTTTTCATCATACTTTGAGTGGTCAGCTTTAATGCTTCCTAAAAAAGGTATTCAGTTAGATGTGCATAATAGATAGAATATAAAAACATATAAAATACCAAACTGAGACAGATGTTGAAATGAATATTACTACAGATGACTACACTAAATTAAAAGTAATTGGTAACAATCAAAAACCTAAGCAATGATCAATAAACATAATTAAGATAAAATATTCCTCTACAATTTCAAATGAATGTTAAGTAAAAACTAGAATATAAATTGCAAAAAGATATGAAGTAAAACATAATAACATTTGATAAGAAGAAATAATTGTGATAAGTCATAAAAGAAAGTGAGTCCACTAGGATCATGTGATAAATGTAAAATTTTAAATAAAGAAAAAACTATTAATACAATCATAAATTTCTTCTATTTAATATAGTAGACATTATCAGTGTACATAAAATATTCTGAATCCATATTGCTAATAACAATTAACAATTATTGAATTAAAACATACATAGGTTTGAAACATTTAACATTAAGTCTACGAAAAAAACATCAAATGAAATCAGACCTTTTGAATAAATTTAATATTTGTTATGGTTAAAACTGGAAACTAATAATAAAGAAAAGTAGTAAAAAAAAAAAAAGATTTCATTCGAAAAGTCAAGTTGCAAGAATGGCAATACCAAGATTTAGGTGTTTATTGAACATTCATTTAGATCAACAGCTATCTCAATTCAAACGCTTCTATTATGTAACTGTCAATAACATATAATAACTATTACTTGTAACATGCATTAAAACATTGATGTTAATCAGTCTCTCGTTCATTGTTGATCTAGGATGTTAACAGCTGCACAAGTTGAATAAGTGCGTCTTCAGTTATCATCATACTTTGGGTGGTCAGCTTTATTGCTTCCTAAAAAAGGTATTCAGTTAGATGTGCATAATCGATAAATAATAAAATATTAAAAAATACCAAACTGAGACAGATGTTGAAATGAATAATACTACAGATGACTACACTAAATTAAAGGTTATTGGTAACAAACAAAAACCTAAGCAATGCTCAACCAACATAATTAAGATAAATTATTCCTTTACAAATTTCAAATGAATGTTAAGTAAAAACTAGAATATAAACTGCAAAAAGATATGAAATAAAACATAATAACATTTGAGAAGAAGAAATAATTGTGATAAGTCATAAAAGATAGTGAGTCTTCCACTATCATGTGATAAATGTAAAATTTTAAATAAAGAAAAAACTATTAATACAATTATAAATTTCTTCTATTTAATATAGTAGACATTATCAGTGTACATAAAATAGTCTGAATCCATATTGCTAATAACAATTAACAATTATTGAATTAAAACTTTCATAGATTTGAAACATTTAACAATAAGTCTACGAAAAAAACTTCAAATGAAATCAGACCTTTTGAATAAATTTAATATTTGTTATGGTTAAAACTGGAAACTAATAATAAAGAAAAGTAGTAAAAAAAAAAAAGATTTCATTCGAAAAGTCAAGTTGCAAGAATGGCAATACCAAGATTTAGGTGTTTATTGAACATTCATTTAGATCAACAGCTATCTCAATTCATACGCTTCTATTATGTAACTGTCAATAACATATAATAACTATTACTTGTAACATGCATTAAAACATTGATGTTTATCAGTAAGCTCTCGTTCATTGTTGATCTAGGATGTTAACAGCTTCACAAGTTGAATAATTGCGTCTTCAGTTTTCATCATACTTTGAGTGGTCAGCTTTATTGCTTCCTAAAAAAGGTATTCAGTTAGATGTGCATAATAGATAGAATATAAAAACATATAAAATACCAAACTGAGACAGATGTTGAAATGAATATTACTACAGATGACTACACTAAATTAAAAGTAATTGGTAACAATCAAAAACCTAAGCAATGATCAAAGCTATCTCAATTCAAACGCTTCTATTATGTTACTGTCAAAAATATCAAATAACTATTACACGTAGCATACATTAAAAAATTGATGTTAATCAGTCTCTCGTTCATTGTTGATCTAGGATGTTAACAGCTGCACAAGTTGAATAAGTGCGTCTTCAGTTATCATCACACTTTGAGTGGTCAGCTTTATTGCTTCCTAAAAAAGGTATTCAGTTAGATGTGCATAATAGATAGAATATAAAAACATATAAAATACCAAACTGAGACAGATGTTGAAATGAATATTACTACAGATGACTACACTAAATTAAAAGTAATTGGTAACAATCAAAAACCTAAACAATGATCAATAAACATAATTAAGATAAAATATTCCTCTACAATTTCAAATGAATGTTAAGTAAAAACTAGAATATAAATTGCAAAAAGATATGAAGTAAAACATAATAACATTTGAGAAGAAGAAATAATTGTGATAAGTCATAAAAGATAGTGAGTCTTCCACTATCATGTGATAAATGTAAAATTTTAAATAAAGAAAAAACTATTAATACAATCATAAATTTCTTCTATTTAATATAGTAGACATTATCAGTGTACATAAAATATTCTGAATCCATATTGCTAATAACAATTAACAATTATTGAATTAAAACATACATAGGTTTGAAACATTTAACATTAAGTCTACGAAAAAAACATCAAATGAAATCAGACCTTTTGAATAAATTTAATATTTGTTATGGTTAAAACTGGAAACTAATAATAAAGAAAAGTAGTAAAAAAAAAAAAGATTTCATTCAAAATGTCAAGTTGCAATAATGGCAATACCAAGATTTAGGTGTTTATTGAACATTCATTTAGATCAACAGCTATCTCAATTCAAACGCTTCTATTATGTTACTGTCAAAAATATCAAATAACTATTACACGTAGCATACATTAAAAAATTGATGTTAATCAGTCTCTCGTTCATTGTTGATCTAGGATGTTAACAGCTGCACAAGTTGAATAAGTGCGTCTTCAGTTATCATCATACTTTGGGTGGTCAGCTTTATTGCTTCCTAAAAAAGGTATTCAGTTAGATGTGCATAATCGATAAATAATAAAATATTAAAAAATACCAAACTGAGACAGATGTTGAAATGAATAATACTACAGATGACTACACTAAATTAAAGGTTATTGGTAACAATCAAAAACCTAAGCAATGCTCAACCAACATAATTAAGATATATTATTCCTTTACAAATTTCAAATGAATGTTAAGTAAAAACTAGAATATAAACTGCAAAAAAAATATGAAATAAAACATAATAACATTTGAGAAGAAGAAATAATTGTGATAAGTCATAAAAGATAGTGAGTCTTCCACTATCATGTGATAAATGTAAAATTTTAAATAAAGAAAAAACTATTAATACAATCATAAATTTCTTCTTTTTAATATAGTAGACATTATCACTGTACATAAAATATTCTGAATCCATATTGCTAATAACAACTAACAATTTTTGAATTAAAACATTCATAGATTTGAAACATTTAACATTAAGTCTACGAAAAAAACATCAAATGAAATCAGACCTTTTGAATAAATTTAATATTTGTTATGGTTAAAACTGGAAACTAATAATAAAGAAAAGTAGTAAAAAAAAAATAGATTTCATTCAAAATGTCAAGTTGCAAGAATGGCAATACCAAGATTTAGGTGTTTATTGAACATTCATTTAGATCAACAGCTATCTCAATTCAAACGCTTATATTATGTTACTGTCAAAAATATCAAATAACTATTACACGTAGCATACATTAAAAAATTGATGTTAATCAGTCTCTCGTTCATTGTTGATCTAGGATGTTAACAGCTGCACAAGTTGAATAAGTGCGTCTTCAGTTATCATCATACTTTGGGTGGTCAGCTTTATTGCTTCCTAAAAAAGGTATTCAGTTAGATGTGCATAATCGATAAATAATAAAATATTAAAAAATACCAAACTGAGACAGATGTTGAAATGAATAATACTACAGATGACTACACTAAATTAAAGGTTATTGGTAACAATCAAAAACCTAAGCAATGCTCAACCAACATAATTAAGATAAATTATTCCTCTACAAATTTCAAATGAATGTTAAGTAAAAACTAGAATATAAATTGCAAAAAGATATGAAGTAAAACATAATAACATTTGATAAGAAGAAATAATTGTGATAAGTCATAAAAGATATTGAGTCCACCAGTATCATGTGATAAATGTAAAATTTTAAATAAAGAAAAAACTATTAATACAATCATAAATTTCTTCTTTTTAATATAGTAGACATTATCACTGTACATAAAATATTCTGAATCCATATTGATAATAACAACTAACAATTTTTGAATTAAAAAATTCATAGGTTTGAAACATTTAACATTAAGTCCACAAAAAAAACATCAAATGAAATCAGACCGTATGTATAACTTTATGATATGTTATGGTGAAAACTAGAAACTAATAATAAAGAAAAGTATAAAAAAAAAAAGATTTCATTCGAAAAGTCAAGTTGCAAGAATGACAATACCAAGATTTAGGTGATTATTGAACATTGATTTAGATCAACAGCTATCTCAATTCATACGCTTCTATTATGTAACTGTCAATAATATATAATAACTATTATTTGTAACATGCATTAAAACATTGATGTTTATCAGTAAGCTCTCGTTCATTGTTGATCCAGGATGTTAACAGCTTCACAAGTTGAATAATTGCGTCTTCAGTTTTCATCATACTTTGGGTGGTCAGCTTTATTGCTTCCTAAAAAAGGTATTCAGTTAGATGTGCATAATCGATAAATAATAAAATATTAAAAAATACCAAACTGAGACAGATGTTGAAATGAATAATACTACAGATGACTACACTAAATTAAAGGTTATTGGTAACAATCAAAAACCTAAGCAATGCTCAACCAACATAATTAAGATAAATTATTCCTCTACAAATTTCAAATGAATGTTAAATAAAAACTAGAATATAAACTGCAAAAATATATGAAGTAAAACATAATAACATTTGAGAAGAAGAAATAATTGTGATAAGTCATAAAAGATAGTGAGTCTTCCACTATCATGTGATAAATGTAAAATTTTAAATAAAGAAAAAACTATTAATACAATCATAAATTTCTTCTTTTTAATATAGTAGACATTATCACTGTACATAAAATATTCTGAATCCATATTGCTAATAACAACTAACAATTTTTGAATTAAAACATTCATAGATTTGAAACATTTAACATTAAGTCTACGAAAAAAACATCAAATGAAATCAGACCTTTTGAATAAATTTAATATTTGTTATGGTTAAAACTGGAAACTAATAATAAAGAAAAGTAGTAAAAAAAAAATAGATTTCATTCAAAATGTCAAGTTGCAAGAATGGCAATACCAAGATTTAGGTGTTTATTGAACATTCATTTAGATCAACAGCTATCTCAATTCAAACGCTTATATTATGTTACTGTCAAAAATATCAAATAACTATTACACGTAGCATACATTAAAAAATTGATGTTAATCAGTCTCTCGTTCATTGTTGATCTAGGATGTTAACAGCTGCACAAGTTGAATAAGTGCGTCTTCAGTTATCATCATACTTTGGGTGGTCAGCTTTATTGCTTCCTAAAAAAGGTATTCAGTTAGATGTGCATAATCGATAAATAATAAAATATTAAAAAATACCAAACTGAGACAGATGTTGAAATGAATAATACTACAGATGACTACACTAAATTAAAGGTTATTGGTAACAATCAAAAACCTAAGCAATGCTCAACCAACATAATTAAGATAAATTATTCCTCTACAAATTTCAAATGAATGTTAAGTAAAAACTAGAATATAAATTGCAAAAAGATATGAAGTAAAACATAATAACATTTGATAAGAAGAAATAATTGTGATAAGTCATAAAAGATATTGAGTCCACCAGTATCATGTGATAAATGTAAAATTTTAAATAAAGAAAAAACTATTAATACAATCATAAATTTCTTCTTTTTAATATAGTAGACATTATCACTGTACATAAAATATTCTGAATCCATATTGATAATAACAACTAACAATTTTTGAATTAAAAAATTCATAGGTTTGAAACATTTAACATTAAGTCCACAAAAAAAACATCAAATGAAATCAGACCGTATGTATAACTTTATGATATGTTATGGTGAAAACTAGAAACTAATAATAAAGAAAAGTATAAAAAAAAAAAGATTTCATTCGAAAAGTCAAGTTGCAAGAATGACAATACCAAGATTTAGGTGATTATTGAACATTGATTTAGATCAACAGCTATCTCAATTCATACGCTTCTATTATGTAACTGTCAATAATATATAATAACTATTATTTGTAACATGCATTAAAACATTGATGTTTATCAGTAAGCTCTCGTTCATTGTTGATCCAGGATGTTAACAGCTTCACAAGTTGAATAATTGCGTCTTCAGTTTTCATCATACTTTGGGTGGTCAGCTTTATTGCTTCCTAAAAAAGGTATTCAGTTAGATGTGCATAATCGATAAATAATAAAATATTAAAAAATACCAAACTGAGACAGATGTTGAAATGAATAATACTACAGATGACTACACTAAATTAAAGGTTATTGGTAACAATCAAAAACCTAAGCAATGCTCAACCAACATAATTAAGATAAATTATTCCTCTACAAATTTCAAATGAATGTTAAATAAAAACTAGAATATAAACTGCAAAAATATATGAAGTAAAACATAATAACATTTGAGAAGAAGAAATAATTGTGATAAGTCATAAAAGATAGTGAGTCTTCCACTATCATGTGATAAATGTAAAATTTTAAATAAAGAAAAAACTATTAATACAATCATAAATTTCTTCTTTTTAATATAGTAGACATTATCACTGTACATAAAATATTCTGAATCCATATTGCTAATAACAACTAACAATTTTTGAATTAAAACATTCATAGATTTGAAACATTTAACATTAAGTCTACGAAAAAAACATCAAATGAAATCAGACCTTTTGAATAAATTTAATATTTGTTATGGTTAAAACTGGAAACTAATAATAAAGAAAAGTAGTAAAAAAAAAATAGATTTCATTCAAAATGTCAAGTTGCAAGAATGGCAATACCAAGATTTAGGTGTTTATTGAACATTCATTTAGATCAACAGCTATCTCAATTCAAACGCTTATATTATGTTACTGTCAAAAATATCAAATAACTATTACACGTAGCATACATTAAAAAATTGATGTTAATCAGTCTCTCGTTCATTGTTGATCTAGGATGTTAACAGCTGCACAAGTTGAATAAGTGCGTCTTCAGTTATCATCATACTTTGGGTGGTCAGCTTTATTGCTTCCTAAAAAAGGTATTCAGTTAGATGTGCATAATCGATAAATAATAAAATATTAAAAAATACCAAACTGAGACAGATGTTGAAATGAATAATACTACAGATGACTACACTAAATTAAAGGTTATTGGTAACAATCAAAAACCTAAGCAATGCTCAACCAACATAATTAAGATAAATTATTCCTCTACAAATTTCAAATGAATGTTAAGTAAAAACTAGAATATAAATTGCAAAAAGATATGAAGTAAAACATAATAACATTTGATAAGAAGAAATAATTGTGATAAGTCATAAAAGATATTGAGTCCACCAGTATCATGTGATAAATGTAAAATTTTAAATAAAGAAAAAACTATTAATACAATCATAAATTTCTTCTTTTTAATATAGTAGACATTATCACTGTACATAAAATATTCTGAATCCATATTGATAATAACAACTAACAATTTTTGAATTAAAAAATTCATAGGTTTGAAACATTTAACATTAAGTCCACAAAAAAAACATCAAATGAAATCAGACCGTATGTATAACTTTATGATATGTTATGGTGAAAACTAGAAACTAATAATAAAGAAAAGTATAAAAAAAAAAAGATTTCATTCGAAAAGTCAAGTTGCAAGAATGACAATACCAAGATTTAGGTGATTATTGAACATTGATTTAGATCAACAGCTATCTCAATTCATACGCTTCTATTATGTAACTGTCAATAATATATAATAACTATTATTTGTAACATGCATTAAAACATTGATGTTTATCAGTAAGCTCTCGTTCATTGTTGATCCAGGATGTTAACAGCTTCACAAGTTGAATAATTGCGTCTTCAGTTTTCATCATACTTTGGGTGGTCAGCTTTATTGCTTCCTAAAAAAGGTATTCAGTTAGATGTGCATAATCGATAAATAATAAAATATTAAAAAATACCAAACTGAGACAGATGTTGAAATGAATAATACTACAGATGACTACACTAAATTAAAGGTTATTGGTAACAATCAAAAACCTAAGCAATGCTCAACCAACATAATTAAGATAAATTATTCCTCTACAAATTTCAAATGAATGTTAAATAAAAACTAGAATATAAACTGCAAAAATATATGAAGTAAAACATAATAACATTTGAGAAGAAGAAATAATTGTGATAAGTCATAAAAGATAGTGAGTCCACTAGTATCATGTGATAAATGTAAAATTTTAAATAAAGAAAAAACTATTAATACAATCATAAATTTCTTCTTTTTAATATAGTAGACATTATCACTGTACATAAAATATTCTGAATCCATATTGCTAATAACAACTAACAATTTTTGAATTAAAACATTCATAGATTTGAAACATTTAACATTAAGTCTATGAAAAAAACATCAAATGAAATCAGACCTTTTGAATAAATTTAATATTTGTTATGGTTAAAACTGGAAACTAATAATAAAGAATAGTAGTAAAAAAAAAAAAGATTTTATTCCAAATGTCAAGTTGCAAGAATGGCGATACCAAGATTTAGGTGATTATTGAAAATTGATTTAGATCAACAGCTATCTCAATTCATACGCTTCTATTATGTAACTGTCAATAATATATAATAACAATTACTCGTAACATGCATTAAAAAATTGATGTTAATCAGTCTCTCGTTCATTGTTGATCTAGGATGTTAACAGCTGCACAAGTTGAATAATTGCGTCTTCAGTTTTCATCCTACTTTGAGTGGTCAGCGTTATTGCTTCCTAAAAAAGGTATTCAGTTAGATGTGCATAATCGATAAATAATAAAATATTAAAAAATACCAAACTGAGACAGATGTTGAAATGAATAATACTACAGATGACTACACTAAATTAAAGGTTATTGGTAACAATCAAAAACCTAAGCAATGCTCAACCAACATAATTAAGATAAATTATTCCTCTACAAATTTCAAATGAATGTTAAGTAAAAACTAGAATATAAATTGCAAAAAGATATGAAGTAAAACATAATAACATTTGATAAGAAGAAATAATTGTGATAAGTCATAAAAGATATTGAGTCCACCAGTATCATGTGATAAATGTAAAATTTTAAATAAAGAAAAAACTATTAATACAATCATAAATTTCTTCTTTTTAATATAGTAGACATTATCACTGTACATAAAATATTCTGAATCCATATTGATAATAACAACTAACAATTTTTGAATTAAAAAATTCATAGGTTTGAAACATTTAACATTAAGTCCACAAAAAAAACATCAAATGAAATCAGACCGTATGTATAACTTTATGATATGTTATGGTGAAAACTAGAAACTAATAATAAAGAAAAGTATAAAAAAAAAAAGATTTCATTCGAAAAGTCAAGTTACAAGAATGACAATACCAAGATTTAGGTGATTATTGAACATTGATTTAGATCAACAGCTATCTCAATTCATACGCTTCTATTATGTAACTGTCAATAATATATAATAACTATTATTTGTAACATGCATTAAAACATTGATGTTTATCAGTAAGCTCTCGTTCATTGTTGATCCAGGATGTTAACAGCTTCACAAGTTGAATAATTGCGTCTTCAGTTTTCATCATACTTTGGGTGGTCAGCTTTATTGCTTCCTAAAAAAGGTATTCAGTTAGATGTGCATAATCGATAAATAATAAAATATTAAAAAATACCAAACTGAGACAGATGTTGAAATGAATAATACTACAGATGACTACACTAAATTAAAGGTTATTGGTAACAATCAAAAACCTGAGCAATGCTCAACCAACATAATTAAGATAAATTATTCCTCTACAAATTTCAAATGAATGTTAAATAAAAACTAGAATATAAACTGCAAAAATATATGAAGTAAAACATAATAACATTTGAGAAGAAGAAATAATTGTGATAAGTCATAAAAGATAGTGAGTCCACTAGTATCATGTGATAAATGTAAAATTTTAAATAAAGAAAAAACTATTAATACAATCATAAATTTCTTCTTTTTAATATAGTAGACATTATCACTGTACATAAAATATTCTGAATCCATATTGCTAATAACAACTAACAATTTTTGAATTAAAACATTCATAGATTTGAAACATTTAACATTAAGTCTATGAAAAAAACATCAAATGAAATCAGAACTTTTGAATAAATTTAATATTTGTTATGGTTAAAACTGGAAACTAATAATAAAGAATAGTAGTAAAAAAAAAAAAGATTTTATTCCAAATGTCAAGTTGCAAGAATGGCGATACCAAGATTTAGGTGATTATTGAAAATTGATTTAGATCAACAGCTATCTCAATTCATACGCTTCTATTATGTAACAGTCAATAATATATAATAACAATTACTCGTAACATGCATTAAAAAATTGATGTTAATCAGTCTCTCGTTCATTGTTGATCTAGGATGTTAACAGCTGCACAAGTTGAATAATTTCGTCTTCAGTTTTCATCCTACTTTGGGTGGTCAGCTTTATTGCTTCCTAAAAAAGGTATTCAGTTAGATGTGCATAATCGATAAATAATAAAATATTAAAAAATACCAAACTGAGACAGATGTTGAAATGAATAATACTACAGATGACTACACTAAATTAAAGGTTATTGGTAACAATCAAAAACCTAAGCAATGCTCAACCAACATAATTAAGATAAATTATTCCTCTACAAATTTCAAATGAATGTTAAGTAAAAACTAGAATATAAATTGCAAAAAGATATGAAGTAAAACATAATAACATTTGATAAGAAGAAATAATTGTGATAAGTCATAAAAGATATTGAGTCCACCAGTATCATGTGATAAATGTAAAATTTTAAATAAAGAAAAAACTATTAATACAATCATAAATTTCTTCTTTTTAATATAGTAGACATTATCACTGTACATAAAATATTCTGAATCCATATTGATAATAACAACTAACAATTTTTGAATTAAAAAATTCATAGGTTTGAAACATTTAACATTAAGTCCACAAAAAAAACATCAAATGAAATCAGACCGTATGTATAACTTTATGATATGTTATGGTGAAAACTAGAAACTAATAATAAAGAAAAGTATAAAAAAAAAAAGATTTCATTCGAAAAGTCAAGTTGCAAGAATGACAATACCAAGATTTAGGTGATTATTGAACATTGATTTAGATCAACAGCTATCTCAATTCATACGCTTCTATTATGTAACTGTCAATAATATATAATAACTATTATTTGTAACATGCATTAAAACATTGATGTTTATCAGTAAGCTCTCGTTCATTGTTGATCCAGGATGTTAACAGCTTCACAAGTTGAATAATTGCGTCTTCAGTTTTCATCATACTTTGGGTGGTCAGCTTTATTGCTTCCTAAAAAAGGTATTCAGTTAGATGTGCATAATCGATAAATAATAAAATATTAAAAAATACCAAACTGAGACAGATGTTGAAATGAATAATACTACAGATGACTACACTAAATTAAAGGTTATTGGTAACAATCAAAAACCTAAGCAATGCTCAACCAACATAATTAAGATAAATTATTCCTCTACAAATTTCAAATGAATGTTAAGTAAAAACTAGAATATAAATTGCAAAAAGATATGAAGTAAAACATAATAACATTTGATAAGAAGAAATAATTGTGATAAGTCATAAAAGATATTGAGTCCACCAGTATCATGTGATAAATGTAAAATTTTAAATAAAGAAAAAACTATTAATACAATCATAAATTTCTTCTTTTTAATATAGTAGACATTATCACTGTACATAAAATATTCTGAATCCATATTGATAATAACAACTAACAATTTTTGAATTAAAAAATTCATAGGTTTGAAACATTTAACATTAAGTCCACAAAAAAAACATCAAATGAAATCAGACCGTATGTATAACTTTATGATATGTTATGGTGAAAACTAGAAACTAATAATAAAGAAAAGTATAAAAAAAAAAAGATTTCATTCGAAAAGTCAAGTTACAAGAATGACAATACCAAGATTTAGGTGATTATTGAACATTGATTTAGATCAACAGCTATCTCAATTCATACGCTTCTATTATGTAATTGTCAATAATATATAATAACTATTATTTGTAACATGCATTAAAACATTGATGTTTATCAGTAAGCTCTCGTTCATTGTTGATCCAGGATGTTAACAGCTTCACAAGTTGAATAATTGCGTCTTCAGTTTTCATCATACTTTGGGTGGTCAGCTTTATTGCTTCCTAAAAAAGGTATTCAGTTAGATGTGCATAATCGATAAATAATAAAATATTAAAAAATACCAAACTGAGACAGATGTTGAAATGAATAATACTACAGATGACTACACTAAATTAAAGGTTATTGGTAACAATCAAAAACCTAAGCAATGCTCAACCAACATAATTAAGATAAATTATTCCTCTACAAATTTCAAATGAATGTTAAATAAAAACTAGAATATAAACTGCAAAAATATATGAAGTAAAACATAATAACATTTGAGAAGAAGAAATAATTGTGATAAGTCATAAAAGATAGTGAGTCCACTAGTATCATGTGATAAATGTAAAATTTTAAATAAAGAAAAAACTATTAATACAATCATAAATTTCTTCTTTTTAATATAGTAGACATTATCACTGTACATAAAATATTCTGAATCCATATTGCTAATAACAACTAACAATTTTTGAATTAAAACATTCATAGATTTGAAACATTTAACATTAAGTCTATGAAAAAAACATCAAATGAAATCAGACCTTTTGAATAAATTTAATATTTGTTATGGTTAAAACTGGAAACTAATAATAAAGAATAGTAGTAAAAAAAAAAAAGATTTTATTCCAAATGTCAAGTTGCAAGAATGGCGATACCAAGATTTAGGTGATTATTGAAAATTGATTTAGATCAACAGCTATCTCAATTCATACGCTTCTATTATGTAACAGTCAATAATATATAATAACAATTACTCGTAACATGCATTAAAAAATTGATGTTAATCAGTCTCTCGTTCATTGTTGATCTAGGATGTTAACAGCTGCACAAGTTGAATAATTTCGTCTTCAGTTTTCATCCTACTTTGGGTGGTCAGCTTTATTGCTTCCTAAAAAAGGTATTCAGTTAGATGTGCATAATCGATAAATAATAAAATATTAAAAAATACCAAACTGAGACAGATGTTGAAATGAATAATACTACAGATGACTACACTAAATTAAAGGTTATTGGTAACAATCAAAAACCTAAGCAATGCTCAACCAACATAATTAAGATAAATTATTCCTCTACAAATTTCAAATGAATGTTAAGTAAAAACTAGAATATAAATTGCAAAAAGATATGAAGTAAAACATAATAACATTTGATAAGAAGAAATAATTGTGATAAGTCATAAAAGATATTGAGTCCACCAGTATCATGTGATAAATGTAAAATTTTAAATAAAGAAAAAACTATTAATACAATCATAAATTTCTTCTTTTTAATATAGTAGACATTATCACTGTACATAAAATATTCTGAATCCATATTGATAATAACAACTAACAATTTTTGAATTAAAAAATTCATAGGTTTGAAACATTTAACATTAAGTCCACAAAAAAAACATCAAATGAAATCAGACCGTATGTATAACTTTATTATATGTTATGGTGAAAACTGGAAACTAATAATAAAGAATAGTAGTAAAAAAAAAAAAGATTTCATTCGAAAAGTCAAGTTTCAAGAATGGCGATACCAAGATTTAGGTGATTATTGAAAATTGATTTAGATCAACAGCTATCTCAATTCATACGCTTCTATTATGTAACTGTCAATAATATATAATAACAATTACTCGTAACATGCATTAAAAAATTGATGTTTATCAGTAAGCTCTCGTTCATTGTTGATCTAGGATGTTAACAGCTGCACAAGTTGAATAATTGCGTCTTCAGTTTTCATCCTACTTTGGGTGGTCAGCTTTATTGCTTCCTAATAAAGGTATTCAGTTAGATGTGCATAATCGATAAATAATAAAATATTAAAAAATACCAAACTGAGACAGATGTTGAAATGAATAATACTACAGATGACTACACTAAATTAAAGGTTATTGGTAACAATCAAAAACCTAAGCAATGCTCAACCAACATAATTAAGATAAATTATTCCTCTACAAATTTCAAATGAATGTTAAGTAAAAACTAGAATATAAATTGCAAAAAGATATGAAGTAAAACATAATAACATTTGATAAGAAGAAATAATTGTGATAAGTCATAAAAGATATTGAGTCCACCAGTATCATGTGATAAATGTAAAATTTTAAATAAAGAAAAAACTATTAATACAATCATAAATTTCTTCTTTTTAATATAGTAGACATTATCACTGTACATAAAATATTCTGAATCCATATTGATAATAACAACTAACAATTTTTGAATTAAAAAATTCATAGGTTTGAAACATTTAACATTAAGTCCACAAAAAAAACATCAAATGAAATCAGACCGTATGTATAACTTTATGATATGTTATGGTGAAAACTAGAAACTAATAATAAAGAAAAGTATAAAAAAAAAAAGATTTCATTCGAAAAGTCAAGTTTCAAGAATGACAATACCAAGATTTAGGTGATTATTGAACATTGATTTAGATCAACAGCTATCTCAATTCATACGCTTCTATTATGTAACTGTCAATAATATATAATAACTATTATTTGTAACATGCATTAAAACATTGATGTTTATCAGTAAGCTCTCGTTCATTGTTGATCTAGGATGTTAACAGCTTCACAAGTTGAATAATTGCGTCTTCAGTTTTCATCATACTTTGGGTGGTCAGCTTTATTGCTTCCTAATAAAGGTATTCAGTTAGATGTGCATAATCGATAAATAATAAAATATTAAAAAATACCAAACTGAGACAGATGTTGAAATGAATAATACTACAGATGACTACACTAAATTAAAGGTTATTGGTAACAATCAAAAACCTAAGCAATGCTCAACCAACATAATTAAGATAAATTATTCCTCTACAAATTTCAAATGAATGTTAAGTAAAAACTAGAATATAAACTGCAAAAAGATATGAAGTAAAACATAATAACATTTGAGAAGAAGAAATAATTGTGATAAGTCATAAAAGATAGTGAGTCTTCCACTATCATATGATAAATGTAAAATTTTAAATAAAGAAAAAACAATTAATACAATCATAAATTTCTTCTTTTTAATATAGTAGACATTATCACTGTACATAAAATATTCTGAATCCATATTGCTAATAACAACTAACAATTTTTGAATTAAAACATTCATAGATTTGAAACATTTAACATTAAGTCTACGAAAAAAACATCAAATGAAATCAGACCTTTTGAATAAATTTAATATTTGTTATGGTTAAAACTGGAAACTAATAATAAAGAAAAGTAGTAAAAAAAAAAAAGATTTCATTCCAATGTCAAGTTGCAAGAATGGCAATACCAAGATTTAGGAGTTTATTGAACATTCATTTAGATCAACAGCTATCTCAATTCATACGCTTCTATTATGTAACTGTCAATAATATATAATAACTATTACTTGTAACATGCATTAAAACATTGATGTTTATCAGTAAGCTCTCGTTCATTGTTGATCTAGGATGTTAACAGCTTCACAAGTTGAATAATTGCGTCTTCAGTTTTCATCATACTTTGGGTGGTCAGCTTTATTGCTTCCTAATAAAGGTATTCAGTTAGATGTGCATAATCGATAAATAATAAAATATTAAAAAATACCAAACTGAGACAGATGTTGAAATGAATAATACTACAGATGACTACACTAAATTAAAGGTTATTGGTAACAATCAAAAACCTAAGCAATGCTCAACCAACATAATTAAGATAAATTATTCCTCTACAAATTTCAAATGAATGTTAAGTAAAAACTAGAATATAAACTGCAAACAGATATGAAGTAAAACATAATAACATTTGAGAAGAAGAAATAATTGTGATAAGTCATAAAAGATAGTGAGTCCACTAGGATCATGTGATAAATGTAAAATTTTAAATAAAGAAAAAACTATTAAGACAATCATAAATTTCTTCTTTTTAATATAGTAGACATTATCACTGTACATAAAATATTCTGAATCCATATTGCTAATAACAACTAACAATTTTTGAATTAAAACATTCATAGCTTTGAAACATTTAACATTAAGTCTACGAAAAAAACATCAAATGAAATCAGACCTTTTGAATAAATTTAATATTTGTTATGGTTAAAACTGGAAACTAATAATAAAGAAAAGTAGTAAAAAAAAAAAAGATTTCATTCGAAAAGTCAAGTTGCAAGAATGGCAATACCAAGATTTAGGTGTTTATTGAACATTCATTTAGATCAACAGCTATCTCAATTCATACGCTTCTATTATGTAACTGTCAATAATATATAATAACTATTACTTGTAACATGCATTAAAACATTGATGTTTATCAGTAAGCTCTCGTTCATTGTTGATCTAGGATGTTAACAGCTTCACAAGTTGAATAATTGCGTCTTCAGTTTTCATCATACTTTGAGTGGTCAGCTTTATTGCTTCCTAAAAAAGGTATTCAGTTAGATGTGCATAATAGATAGAATATAAAAACATATAAAATACCAAACTGAGACAGATGTTGAAATGAATATTACTACAGATGACTACACTAAATTAAAAGTAATTGGTAACAATCAAAAACCTAAGCAATGATCAATAAACATAATTAACATAAAATATTCCTCTACAATTTCAAATGAATGTTAAGTAAAAACTAGAATATAAATTGCAAAAAGATATGAAGTAAAACATAATAACATTTGATAAGAAGAAATAATTGTGATAAGTCATAAAAGATAGTGAGTCCACTAGGATCATGTGATAAATGTAAAATTTTAAATAAAGAAAAAACTATTAAGACAATCATAAATTTCTTCTTTTTAATATAGTAGACATAATCACTGTACATAAAATATTCTGAATCCATATTAGTAATAACAATTAACAATTTTTGAATTAAAACATTCATAGATTTGAAACATTTAACATTAAGTCTACGAAAAAAACATCAAATGAAATCAGACCTTTTGAATAAATTTAATATTTGTTATGGTTAAAACTGGAAACTAATAATAAAGAATAGTAGTAAAAAAAAAAAAGATTTTATTCCAAATGTCAAGTTGCAAGAATGGCGATACCAAGATTTAGGTGATTATTGAAAATTGATTTAGATCAACAGCTATCTCAATTCATACGCTTCTATTATGTAACAGTCAATAATATATAATAACAATTACTCGTAACATGCATTAAAAAATTGATGTTAATCAGTCTCTCGTTCATTGTTGATCTAGGATGTTAACAGCTGCACAAGTTGAATAATTTCGTCTTCAGTTTTCATCCTACTTTGGGTGGTCAGCTTTATTGCTTCCTAATAAAGGTATTCAGTTAGATGTGCATAATCGATAAATAATAAAATATTAAAAAATACCAAACTGAGACAGATGTTGAAATGAATAATACTACAGATGACTACACTAAATTAAAGGTTATTGGTAACAATCAAAAACCTAAGCAATGCTCAACCAACATAATAAAGATAAAATATTCCTCTACAATTTCAAATGAATGTTAAGTAAAAACTAGAATATGAATTGCAAAAAGATATGAAGTAAAATATAATAACATTTGATAAGAAGAAATAATTGTAATATGTCATAAAAGATATTGAGTCCACCAGTATCATGTGATAAATGTAAAATTTTAAATAAAGAAAAAACTATTAATACAATCATAAATTTCTTCTATTTAATATAGTAGACATTATCATTGTACATAAAATATTCTGAATCCATATTGCTAATAACAATTAACAATTATTGAATTAAAACATACATAGGTTTGAAACATTTAACATTAAGTCTACGAAAAAAACATCAAATGAAATCAGACCTTTTGAATAAATTTAATATTTGTTATGGTTAAAACTGGAAACTATTAATAAAGAAAAGTAGTAAAAAAAAAAAAAGATTTCATTTGAAATGTCAAGTTGCAAGAATGGCAATACCAAGATTTAGGTGTTTATTAAACATTTATTTAGATATTTTACAATCTCAAATGATACGTTTCTATTCTTTTGAATCAAAAAGATATAATAACTATTATATGTTACATGCATATAAACATTGATGTTTATCAGTAAGTTCTCGTTCATTGTTGATCTAGGATGTTAACAGCTTCACAAGTTGAATAATTGCGTCTTCAGTTTTCATCATACTTTGGGTGGTCAGCTTTATTGCTTCCTAAAAAAGGTATTCAGTTAGATGTGCATAATCGATAAATAATAAAATATTAAAAAATACCAAACTGAGACAGATGTTGAAATGAATAATACTACAGATGACTACACTAAATTAAAGGTTATTGGTAACAATCAAAAACCTAAGCAATGCTCAACCAACATAATTAAGATAAATTATTCCTCTACAAATTTCAAATGAATGTTAAGTAAAAACTAGAATATAAATTGCAAAAAGATATGAAGTAAAACATAATAACATTTGATAAGAAGAAATAATTGTGATAAGTCATAAAAGATATTGTGTCCACCAGTATCATGTGATAAATGTAAAATTTTAAATAAAGAAAAAACTATTAATACAATCATAAATTTCTTCTTTTTAATATAGTAGACATTATCACTGTACATAAAATATTCTGAATCCATAATGATAATAACAACTAACAATTTTTGAATTAAAAAATTCATAGGTTTGAAACATTTAACATTAAGTCCACAAAAAAAACATCAAATGAAATCAGACCGTATGTATAACTTTATGATATGTTATGGTGAAAACTAGAAACTAATAATAAAGAAAAGTATAAAAAAAAAAAGATTTCATTCGAAAAGTCAAGTTGCAAGAATGACAATACCAAGATTTAGGTGATTATTGAACATTGATTTAGATCAACAGCTATCTCAATTCATACGCTTCTATTATGTAACTGTCAATAATATATAATAACTATTATTTGTAACATGCATTAAAACATTGATGTTTATCAGTAAGCTCTCGTTCATTGTTGATCCAGGATGTTAACAGCTTCACAAGTTGAATAATTGCGTCTTCAGTTTTCATCATACTTTGGGTGGTCAGCTTTATTGCTTCCTAAAAAAGGTATTCAGTTAGATGTGCATAATCGATAAATAATAAAATATTAAAAAATACCAAACTGAGACAGATGTTGAAATGAATAATACTACAGATGACTACACTAAATTAAAGGTTATTGGTAACAATCAAAAACCTAAGCAATGCTCAACCAACATAATTAAGATAAATTATTCCTCTACAAATTTCAAATGAATGTTAAATAAAAACTAGAATATAAACTGCAAAAATATATGAAGTAAAACATAATAACATTTGAGAAGAAGAAATAATTGTGATAAGTCATAAAAGATAGTGAGTCCACTAGTATCATGTGATAAATGTAAAATTTTAAATAAAGAAAAAACTATTAATACAATCATAAATTTCTTCTTTTTAATATAGTAGACATTATCACTGTACATAAAATATTCTGAATCCATATTGCTAATAACAACTAACAATTTTTGAATTAAAACATTCATAGATTTGAAACATTTAACATTAAGTCTATGAAAAAAACATCAAATGAAATCAGACCTTTTGAATAAATTTAATATTTGTTATGGTTAAAACTGGAAACTAATAATAAAGAATAGTAGTAAAAAAAAAAAAGATTTTATTCCAAATGTCAAGTTGCAAGAATGGCGATACCAAGATTTAGGTGATTATTGAAAATTGATTTAGATCAACAGCTATCTCAATTCATACGCTTCTATTATGTAACTGTCAATAATATATAATAACAATTACTCGTAACATGCATTAAAAAATTGATGTTAATCAGTCTCTCGTTCATTGTTGATCTAGGATGTTAACAGCTGCACAAGTTGAATAATTGCGTCTTCAGTTTTCATCCTACTTTGGGTGGTCAGCGTTATTGCTTCCTAAAAAAGGTATTCAGTTAGATGTGCATAATCGATAAATAATAAAATATTAAAAAATACCAAACTGAGACAGATGTTGAAATGAATAATACTACAGATGACTACACTAAATAAAAGGTTATTGGTAACAATCAAAAACCTAAGCAATGCTCAACCAACATAATTAAGATAAATTATTCCTCTACAAATTTCAAATGAATGTTAAGTAAAAACTAGAATATAAATTGCAAAAAGATATGAAGTAAAACATAATAACATTTGATAAGAAGAAATAATTGTGATAAGTCATAAAAGATATTGAGTCCACCAGTATCATGTGATAAATGTAAAATTTTAAATAAAGAAAAAACTATTAATACAATCATAAATTTCTTCTTTTTAATATAGTAGACATTATCACTGTACATAAAATATTCTGAATCCATATTGATAATAACAACTAACAATTTTTGAATTAAAAAATTCATAGGTTTGAAACATTTAACATTAAGTCCACAAAAAAAACATCAAATGAAATCAGACCGTATGTATAACTTTATGATATGTTATGGTGAAAACTAGAAACTAATAATAAAGAAAAGTATAAAAAAAAAAAGATTTCATTCGAAAAGTCAAGTTGCAAGAATGACAATACCAAGATTTAGGTGATTATTGAACATTGATTTAGATCAACAGCTATCTCAATTCATACGCTTCTATTATGTAACTGTCAATAATATATAATAACTATTATTTGTAACATGCATTAAAACATTGATGTTTATCAGTAAGCTCTCGTTCATTGTTGATCCAGGATGTTAACAGCTTCACAAGTTGAATAATTGCGTCTTCAGTTTTCATCATACTTTGGGTGGTCAGCTTTATTGCTTCCTAAAAAAGGTATTCAGTTAGATGTGCATAATCGATAAATAATAAAATATTAAAAAATACCAAACTGAGACAGATGTTGAAATGAATAATACTACAGATGACTACACTAAATTAAAGGTTATTGGTAACAATCAAAAACCTAAGCAATGCTCAACCAACATAATTAAGATAAATTATTCCTCTACAAATTTCAAATGAATGTTAAATAAAAACTAGAATATAAACTGCAAAAATATATGAAGTAAAACATAATAACATTTGAGAAGAAGAAATAATTGTGATAAGTCATAAAAGATAGTGAGTCCACTAGTATCATGTGATAAATGTAAAATTTTAAATAAAGAAAAAACTATTAATACAATCATAAATTTCTTCTTTTTAATATAGTATACATTATCACTGTACATAAAATATTCTGAATCCATATTGCTAATAACAACTAACAATTTTTGAATTAAAACATTCATAGATTTGAAACATTTAACATTAAGTCTATGAAAAAAACATCAAATGAAATCAGACCTTTTGAATAAATTTAATATTTGTTATGGTTAAAACTGGAAACTAATAATAAAGAATAGTAGTAAAAAAAAAAAAGATTTTATTCCAAATGTCAAGTTGCAAGAATGGCGATACCAAGATTTAGGTGATTATTGAAAATTGATTTAGATCAACAGCTATCTCAATTCATACGCTTCTATTATGTAACTGTCAATAATATATAATAACAATTACTCGTAACATGCATTAAAAAATTGATGTTAATCAGTCTCTCGTTCATTGTTGATCTAGGATGTTAACAGCTGCACAAGTTGAATAATTGCGTCTTCAGTTTTCATCCTACTTTGGGTGGTCAGCGTTATTGCTTCCTAAAAAAGGTATTCAGTTAGATGTGCATAATCGATAAATAATAAAATATTAAAAAATACCAAACTGAGACAGATGTTGAAATGAATAATACTACAGATGACTACACTAAATTAAAGGTTATTGGTAACAATCAAAAACCTAAGCAATGCTCAACCAACATAATTAAGATAAATTATTCCTCTACAAATTTCAAATGAATGTTAAGTAAAAACTAGAATATAAATTGCAAAAAGATATGAAGTAAAACATAATAACATTTGATAAGAAGAAATAATTGTGATAAGTCATAAAAGATATTGAGTCCACCAGTATCATGTGATAAATGTAAAATTTTAAATAAAGAAAAAACTATTAATACAATCATAAATTTCTTCTTTTTAATATAGTAGACATTATCACTGTACATAAAATATTCTGAATCCATATTGATAATAACAACTAACAATTTTTGAATTAAAAAATTCATAGGTTTGAAACATTTAACATTAAGTCCACAAAAAAAACATCAAATGAAATCAGACCGTATGTATAACTTTATGATATGTTATGGTGAAAACTAGAAACTAATAATAAAGAAAAGTATAAAAAAAAAAAGATTTCATTCGAAAAGTCAAGTTGCAAGAATGACAATACCAAGATTTAGGTGATTATTGAACATTGATTTAGATCAACAGCTATCTCAATTCATACGCTTCTATTATGTAACTGTCAATAATATATAATAACTATTATTTGTAACATGCATTAAAAAATTGATGTTAATCAGTCTCTCGTTCATTGTTGATCTAGGATGTTAACAGCTGCACAAGTTGAATAATTGCGTCTTCAGTTTTCATCCTACTTTGGGTGGTCAGCGTTATTGCTTCCTAAAAAAGGTATTCAGTTAGATGTGCATAATCGATAAATAATAAAATATTAAAAAATACCAAACTGAGACAGATGTTGAAATGAATAATACTACAGATGACTACACTAAATAAAAGGTTATTGGTAACAATCAAAAACCTAAGCAATGCTCAACCAACATAATTAAGATAAATTATTCCTCTACAAATTTCAAATGAATGTTAAGTAAAAACTAGAATATAAATTGCAAAAAGATATGAAGTAAAACATAATAACATTTGATAAGAAGAAATAATTGTGATAAGTCATAAAAGATATTGAGTCCACCAGTATCATGTGATAAATGTAAAATTTTAAATAAAGAAAAAACTATTAATACAATCATAAATTTCTTCTTTTTAATATAGTAGACATTATCACTGTACATAAAATATTCTGAATCCATATTGATAATAACAACTAACAATTTTTGAATTAAAAAATTCATAGGTTTGAAACATTTAACATTAAGTCCACAAAAAAAACATCAAATGAAATCAGACCGTATGTATAACTTTATGATATGTTATGGTGAAAACTAGAAACTAATAATAAAGAAAAGTATAAAAAAAAAAAGATTTCATTCGAAAAGTCAAGTTGCAAGAATGACAATACCAAGATTTAGGTGATTATTGAACATTGATTTAGATCAACAGCTATCTCAATTCATACGCTTCTATTATGTAACTGTCAATAATATATAATAACTATTATTTGTAACATGCATTAAAACATTGATGTTTATCAGTAAGCTCTCGTTCATTGTTGATCCAGGATGTTAACAGCTTCACAAGTTGAATAATTGCGTCTTCAGTTTTCATCATACTTTGGGTGGTCAGCTTTATTGCTTCCTAAAAAAGGTATTCAGTTAGATGTGCATAATCGATAAATAATAAAATATTAAAAAATACCAAACTGAGACAGATGTTGAAATGAATAATACTACAGATGACTACACTAAATTAAAGGTTATTGGTAACAATCAAAAACCTAAGCAATGCTCAACCAACATAATTAAGATAAATTATTCCTCTACAAATTTCAAATGAATGTTAAATAAAAACTAGAATATAAACTGCAAAAATATATGAAGTAAAACATAATAACATTTGAGAAGAAGAAATAATTGTGATAAGTCATAAAAGATAGTGAGTCCACTAGTATCATGTGATAAATGTAAAATTTTAAATAAAGAAAAAACTATTAATACAATCATAAATTTCTTCTTTTTAATATAGTAGACATTATCACTGTACATAAAATATTCTGAATCCATATTGCTAATAACAACTAACAATTTTTGAATTAAAACATTCATAGATTTGAAACATTTAACATTAAGTCTATGAAAAAAACATCAAATGAAATCAGACCTTTTGAATAAATTTAATATTTGTTATGGTTAAAACTGGAAACTAATAATAAAGAATAGTAGTAAAAAAAAAAAAGATTTTATTCCAAATGTCAAGTTGCAAGAATGGCGATACCAAGATTTAGGTGATTATTGAAAATTGATTTAGATCAACAGCTATCTCAATTCATACGCTTCTATTATGTAACTGTCAATAATATATAATAACAATTACTCGTAACATGCATTAAAAAATTGATGTTAATCAGTCTCTCGTTCATTGTTGATCTAGGATGTTAACAGCTGCACAAGTTGAATAATTGCGTCTTCAGTTTTCATCCTACTTTGGGTGGTCAGCGTTATTGCTTCCTAAAAAAGGTATTCAGTTAGATGTGCATAATCGATAAATAATAAAATATTAAAAAATACCAAACTGAGACAGATGTTGAAATGAATAATACTACAGATGACTACACTAAATTAAAGGTTATTGGTAACAATCAAAAACCTAAGCAATGCTCAACCAACATAATTAAGATAAATTATTCCTCTACAAATTTCAAATGAATGTTAAGTAAAAACTAGAATATAAATTGCAAAAAGATATGAAGTAAAACATAATAACATTTGATAAGAAGAAATAATTGTGATAAGTCATAAAAGATATTGAGTCCACCAGTATCATGTGATAAATGTAAAATTTTAAATAAAGAAAAAACTATTAATACAATCATAAATTTCTTCTTTTTAATAAAGTAGACATTATCACTGTACATAAAATATTCTGAATCCATATTGCTAATAACAACTAACAATTTTTGAATTAAAACATTCATAGATTTGAAACATTTAACATTAAGTCTATGAAAAAAACATCAAATGAAATCAGACCTTTTGAATAAATTTAATATTTGTTATGGTTAAAACTGGAAACTAATAATAAAGAATAGTAGTAAAAAAAAAAAAGATTTTATTCCAAATGTCAAGTTGCAAGAATGGCGATACCAAGATTTAGGTGATTATTGAAAATTGATTTAGATCAACAGCTATCTCAATTCATACGCTTCTATTATGTAACTGTCAATAATATATAATAACAATTACTCGTAACATGCATTAAAAAATTGATGTTAATCAGTCTCTCGTTCATTGTTGATCTAGGATGTTAACAGCTGCACAAGTTGAATAATTGCGTCTTCAGTTTTCATCCTACTTTGGGTGGTCATCGTTATTGCTTCCTAAAAAAGGTATTCAGTTAGATGTGCATAATCGATAAATAATAAAATATTAAAAAATACCAAACTGAGACAGATGTTGAAATGAATAATACTACAGATGACTACACTAAATTAAAGGTTATTGGTAACAATCAAAAACCTAAGCAATGCTCAACCAACATAATTAAGATAAATTATTCCTCTACAAATTTCAAATGAATGTTAAGTAAAAACTAGAATATAAATTGCAAAAAGATATGAAGTAAAACATAATAACATTTGATAAGAAGAAATAATTGTGATAAGTCATAAAAGATATTGAGTCCACCAGTATCATGTGATAAATGTAAAATTTTAAATAAAGAAAAAACTATTAATACAATCATAAATTTCTTCTTTTTAATATAGTAGACATTATCACTGTACATAAAATATTCTGAATCCATATTGATAATAACAACTAACAATTTTTGAATTAAAAAAATCATAGGTTTGAAACATTTAACATTAAGTCCACAAAAAAAACATCAAATGAAATCAGACCGTATGTATAACTTTATGATATGTTATGGTGAAAACTAGAAACTAATAATAAAGAAAAGTATAAAAAAAAAAAGATTTCATTCGAAAAGTCAAGTTGCAAGAATGACAATACCAAGATTTAGGTGATTATTGAACATTGATTTAGATCAACAGCTATCTCAATTCATACGCTTCTATTATGTAACTGTCAATAATATATAATAACTATTATTTGTAACATGCATTAAAACATTGATGTTTATCAGTAAGCTCTCGTTCATTGTTGATCCAGGATGTTAACAGCTTCACAAGTTGAATAATTGCGTCTTCAGTTTTCATCATACTTTGGGTGGTCAGCTTTATTGCTTCCTAAAAAAGGTATTCAGTTAGATGTGCATAATCGATAAATAATAAAATATTAAAAAATACCAAACTGAGACAGATGTTGAAATGAATAATACTACAGATGACTACACTAAATTAAAGGTTATTGGTAACAATCAAAAACCTAAGCAATGCTCAACCAACATAATTAAGATAAATTATTCCTCTACAAATTTCAAATGAATGTTAAATAAAAACTAGAATATAAACTGCAAAAATATATGAAGTAAAACATAATAACATTTGAGAAGAAGAAATAATTGTGATAAGTCATAAAAGATAGTGAGTCCACTAGTATCATGTGATAAATGTAAAATTTTAAATAAAGAAAAAACTATTAATACAATCATAAATTTCTTCTTTTTAATATAGTAGACATTATCACTGTACATAAAATATTCTGAATCCATATTGCTAATAACAACTAACAATTTTTGAATTAAAACATTCATAGATTTGAAACATTTAACATTAAGTCTATGAAAAAAACATCAAATGAAATCAGACCTTTTGAATAAATTTAATATTTGTTATGGTTAAAACTGGAAACTAATAATAAAGAATAGTAGTAAAAAAAAAAAAGATTTTATTCCAAATGTCAAGTTGCAAGAATGGCGATACCAAGATTTAGGTGATTATTGAAAATTGATTTAGATCAACAGCTATCTCAATTCATACGCTTCTATTATGTAACTGTCAATAATATATAATAACAATTACTCGTAACATGCATTAAAAAATTGATGTTAATCAGTCTCTCGTTCATTGTTGATCTAGGATGTTAACAGCTGCACAAGTTGAATAATTGCGTCTTCAGTTTTCATCCTACTTTGGGTGGTCAGCGTTATTGCTTCCTAAAAAAGGTATTCAGTTAGATGTGCATAATCGATAAATAATAAAATATTAAAAAATACCAAACTGAGACAGATGTTGAAATGAATAATACTACAGATGACTACACTAAATTAAAGGTTATTGGTAACAATCAAAAACCTAAGCAATGCTCAACCAACATAATTAAGATAAATTATTCCTCTACAAATTTCAAATGAATGTTAAGTAAAAACTAGAATATAAATTGCAAAAAGATATGAAGTAAAACATAATAACATTTGATAAGAAGAAATAATTGTGATAAGTCATAAAAGATATTGAGTCCACCAGTATCATGTGATAAATGTAAAATTTTAAATAAAGAAAAAACTATTAATACAATCATAAATTTCTTCTTTTTAATATAGTAGACATTATCACTGTACATAAAATATTCTGAATCCATATTGATAATAACAACTAACAATTTTTGAATTAAAAAATTCATAGGTTTGAAACATTTAACATTAAGTCCACAAAAAAAACATCAAATGAAATCAGACCGTATGTATAACTTTATGATATGTTATGGTGAAAACTAGAAACTAATAATAAAGAAAAGTATAAAAAAAAAAAGATTTCATTCGAAAAGTCAAGTTGCAAGAATGACAATACCAAGATTTAGGTGATTATTGAACATTGATTTAGATCAACAGCTATCTCAATTCATACGCTTCTATTATGTAACTGTCAATAATATATAATAACTATTATTTGTAACATGCATTAAAACATTGATGTTTATCAGTAAGCTCTCGTTCATTGTTGATCCAGGATGTTAACAGCTTCACAAGTTGAATAATTGCGTCTTCAGTTTTCATCATACTTTGGGTGGTCAGCTTTATTGCTTCCTAAAAAAGGTATTCAGTTAGATGTGCATAATCGATAAATAATAAAATATTAAAAAATACCAAACTGAGACAGATGTTGAAATGAATAATACTACAGATGACTACACTAAATTAAAGGTTATTGGTAACAATCAAAAACCTAAGCAATGCTCAACCAACATAATTAAGATAAATTATTCCTCTACAAATTTCAAATGAATGTTAAATAAAAACTAGAATATAAACTGCAAAAATATATGAAGTAAAACATAATAACATTTGAGAAGAAGAAATAATTGTGATAAGTCATAAAAGATAGTGAGTCCACTAGTATCATGTGATAAATGTAAAATTTTAAATAAAGAAAAAACTATTAATACAATCATAAATTTCTTCTTTTTAATATAGTAGACATTATCACTGTACATAAAATATTCTGAATCCATATTGCTAATAACAACTAACAATTTTTGAATTAAAACATTCATAGATTTGAAACATTTAACATTAAGTCTATGAAAAAAACATCAAATGAAATCAGACCGTATGTATAACTTTATGATATGTTATGGTGAAAACTAGAAACTAATAATAAAGAAAAGTATAAAAAAAAAAAGATTTCATTCGAAAAGTCAAGTTGCAAGAATGACAATACCAAGATTTAGGTGATTATTGAACATTGATTTAGATCAACAGCTATCTCAATTCATACGCTTCTATTATGTAACTGTCAATAATATATAATAACTATTATTTGTAACATGCATTAAAACATTGATGTTTATCAGTAAGCTCTCGTTCATTGTTGATCCAGGATGTTAACAGCTTCACAAGTTGAATAATTGCGTCTTCAGTTTTCATCATACTTTGGGTGGTCAGCTTTATTGCTTCCTAAAAAAGGTATTCAGTTAGATGTGCATAATCGATAAATAATAAAATATTAAAAAATACCAAACTGAGACAGATGTTGAAATGAATAATACTACAGATGACTACACTAAATTAAAGGTTATTGGTAACAATCAAAAACCTAAGCAATGCTCAACCAACATAATTAAGATAAATTATTCCTCTACAAATTTCAAATGAATGTTAAATAAAAACTAGAATATAAACTGCAAAAATATATGAAGTAAAACATAATAACATTTGAGAAGAAGAAATAATTGTGATAAGTCATAAAAGATAGTGAGTCCACTAGTATCATGTGATAAATGTAAAATTTTAAATAAAGAAAAAACTATTAATACAATCATAAATTTCTTCTTTTTAATATAGTAGACATTATCACTGTACATAAAATATTCTGAATCCATATTGCTAATAACAACTAACAATTTTTGAATTAAAACATTCATAGATTTGAAACATTTAACATTAAGTCTATGAAAAAAACATCAAATGAAATCAGACCGTATGTATAACTTTATGATATGTTATGGTGAAAACTAGAAACTAATAATAAAGAAAAGTATAAAAAAAAAAAGATTTCATTCGAAAAGTCAAGTTGCAAGAATGACAATACCAAGATTTAGGTGATTATTGAACATTGATTTAGATCAACAGCTATCTCAATTCATACGCTTCTATTATGTAACTGTCAATAATATATAATAACTATTATTTGTAACATGCATTAAAACATTGATGTTTATTAGTAAGCTCTCGTTCATTGTTGATCCAGGATGTTAACAGCTTCACAAGTTGAATAATTGCGTCTTCAGTTTTCATCATACTTTGGGTGGTCAGCTTTATTGCTTCCTAAAAAAGGTATTCAGTTAGATGTGCATAATCGATAAATAATAAAATATTAAAAAATACCAAACTGAGACAGATGTTGAAATGAATAATACTACAGATGACTACACTAAATTAAAGGTTATTGGTAACAATCAAAAACCTAAGCAATGCTCAACCAACATAATTAAGATAAATTATTCCTCTACAAATTTCAAATGAATGTTAAATAAAAACTAGAATATAAACTGCAAAAATATATGAAGTAAAACATAATAACATTTGAGAAGAAGAAATAATTGTGATAAGTCATAAAAGATAGTGAGTCCACTAGTATCATGTGATAAATGTAAAATTTTAAATAAAGAAAAAACTATTAATACAATCATAAATTTCTTCTTTTTAATATAGTAGACATTATCACTGTACATAAAATATTCTGAATCCATATTGCTAATAACAACTAACAATTTTTGAATTAAAACATTCATAGATTTGAAACATTTAACATTAAGTCTATGAAAAAAACATCAAATGAAATCAGACCTTTTGAATAAATTTAATATTTGTTATGGTTAAAACTGGAAACTAATAATAAAGAATAGTAGTAAAAAAAAAAAAGATTTTATTCCAAATGTCAAGTTGCAAGAATGGCGATACCAAGATTTAGGTGATTATTGAAAATTGATTTAGATCAACAGCTATCTCAATTCATACGCTTCTATTATGTAACTGTCAATAATATATAATAACAATTACTCGTAACATGCATTAAAAAATTGATGTTAATCAGTCTCTCGTTCATTGTTGATCTAGGATGTTAACAGCTGCACAAGTTGAATAATTGCGTCTTCAGTTTTCATCCTACTTTGGGTGGTCAGCGTTATTGCTTCCTAAAAAAGGTATTCAGTTAGATGTGCATAATCGATAAATAATAAAATATTAAAAAATACCAAACTGAGACAGATGTTGAAATGAATAATACTACAGATGACTACACTAAATTAAAGGTTATTGGTAACAATCAAAAACCTAAGCAATGCTCAACCAACATAATTAAGATAAATTATTCCTCTACAAATTTCAAATGAATGTTAAGTAAAAACTAGAATATAAATTGCAAAAAGATATGAAGTAAAACATAATAACATTTGATAAGAAGAAATAATTGTGATAAGTCATAAAAGATATTGAGTCCACCAGTATCATGTGATAAATGTAAAATTTTAAATAAAGAAAAAACTATTAATACAATCATAAATTTCTTCTTTTTAATATAGTAGACATTATCACTGTACATAAAATATTCTGAATCCATATTGATAATAACAACTAACAATTTTTGAATTAAAAAATTCATAGGTTTGAAACATTTAACATTAAGTCCACAAAAAAAACATCAAATGAAATCAGACCGTATGTATAACTTTATGATATGTTATGGTGAAAACTAGAAACTAATAATAAAGAAAAGTATAAAAAAAAAAAGATTTCATTCGAAAAGTCAAGTTGCAAGAATGACAATACCAAGATTTAGGTGATTATTGAACATTGATTTAGATCAACAGCTATCTCAATTCATACGCTTCTATTATGTAACTGTCAATAATATATAATAACTATTATTTGTAACATGCATTAAAACATTGATGTTTATCAGTAAGCTCTCGTTCATTGTTGATCCAGGATGTTAACAGCTTCACAAGTTGAATAATTGCGTCTTCAGTTTTCATCATACTTTGGGTGGTCAGCTTTATTGCTTCCTAAAAAAGGTATTCAGTTAGATGTGCATAATCGATAAATAATAAAATATTAAAAAATACCAAACTGAGACAGATGTTGAAATGAATAATACTACAGATGACTACACTAAATTAAAGGTTATTGGTAACAATCAAAAACCTAAGCAATGCTCAACCAACATAATTAAGATAAATTATTCCTCTACAAATTTCAAATGAATGTTAAATAAAAACTAGAATATAAACTGCAAAAATATATGAAGTAAAACATAATAACATTTGAGAAGAAGAAATAATTGTGATAAGTCATAAAAGATAGTGAGTCCACTAGTATCATGTGATAAATGTAAAATTTTAAATAAAGAAAAAACTATTAATACAATCATAAATTTCTTCTTTTTAATATAGTAGACATTATCACTGTACATAAAATATTCTGAATCCATATTGCTAATAACAACTAACAATTTTTGAATTAAAACATTCATAGATTTGAAACATTTAACATTAAGTCTATGAAAAAAACATCAAATGAAATCAGACCTTTTGAATAAATTTAATATTTGTTATGGTTAAAACTGGAAACTAATAATAAAGAATAGTAGTAAAAAAAAAAAAGATTTTATTCCAAATGTCAAGTTGCAAGAATGGCGATACCAAGATTTAGGTGATTATTGAAAATTGATTTAGATCAACAGCTATCTCAATTCATACGCTTCTATTATGTAACTGTCAATAATATATAATAACAATTACTCGTAACATGCATTAAAAAATTGATGTTAATCAGTCTCTCGTTCATTGTTGATCTAGGATGTTAACAGCTGCACAAGTTGAATAATTGCGTCTTCAGTTTTCATCCTACTTTGGGTGGTCATCGTTATTGCTTCCTAAAAAAGGTATTCAGTTAGATGTGCATAATCGATAAATAATAAAATATTAAAAAATACCAAACTGAGACAGATGTTGAAATGAATAATACTACAGATGACTACACTAAATTAAAGGTTATTGGTAACAATCAAAAACCTAAGCAATGCTCAACCAACATAATTAAGATAAATTATTCCTCTACAAATTTCAAATGAATGTTAAGTAAAAACTAGAATATAAATTGCAAAAAGATATGAAGTAAAACATAATAACATTTGATAAGAAGAAATAATTGTGATAAGTCATAAAAGATATTGAGTCCACCAGTATCATGTGATAAATGTAAAATTTTAAATAAAGAAAAAACTATTAATACAATCATAAATTTCTTCTTTTTAATATAGTAGACATTATCACTGTACATAAAATATTCTGAATCCATATTGATAATAACAACTAACAATTTTTGAATTAAAAAATTCATAGGTTTGAAACATTTAACATTAAGTCCACAAAAAAAACATCAAATGAAATCAGACCGTATGTATAACTTTATGATATGTTATGGTGAAAACTAGAAACTAATAATAAAGAAAAGTATAAAAAAAAAAAGATTTCATTCGAAAAGTCAAGTTGCAAGAATGACAATACCAAGATTTAGGTGATTATTGAACATTGATTTAGATCAACAGCTATCTCAATTCATACGCTTCTATTATGTAACTGTCAATAATATATAATAACTATTATTTGTAACATGCATTAAAACATTGATGTTTATCAGTAAGCTCTCGTTCATTGTTGATCCAGGATGTTAACAGCTTCACAAGTTGAATAATTGCGTCTTCAGTTTTCATCATACTTTGGGTGGTCAGCTTTATTGCTTCCTAAAAAAGGTATTCAGTTAGATGTGCATAATCGATAAATAATAAAATATTAAAAAATACCAAACTGAGACAGATGTTGAAATGAATAATACTACAGATGACTACACTAAATTAAAGGTTATTGGTAACAATCAAAAACCTAAGCAATGCTCAACCAACATAATTAAGATAAATTATTCCTCTACAAATTTCAAATGAATGTTAAATAAAAACTAGAATATAAACTGCAAAAATATATGAAGTAAAACATAATAACATTTGAGAAGAAGAAATAATTGTGATAAGTCATAAAAGATAGTGAGTCCACTAGTATCATGTGATAAATGTAAAATTTTAAATAAAGAAAAAACTATTAATACAATCATAAATTTCTTCTTTTTAATATAGTAGACATTATCACTGTACATAAAATATTCTGAATCCATATTGCTAATAACAACTAACAATTTTTGAATTAAAACATTCATAGATTTGAAACATTTAACATTAAGTCTATGAAAAAAACATCAAATGAAATCAGACCTTTTGAATAAATTTAATATTTGTTATGGTTAAAACTGGAAACTAATAATAAAGAATAGTAGTAAAAAAAAAAAAGATTTTATTCCAAATGTCAAGTTGCAAGAATGGCGATACCAAGATTTAGGTGATTATTGAAAATTGATTTAGATCAACAGCTATCTCAATTCATACGCTTCTATTATGTAACTGTCAATAATATATAATAACAATTACTCGTAACATGCATTAAAAAATTGATGTTAATCAGTCTCTCGTTCATTGTTGATCTAGGATGTTAACAGCTGCACAAGTTGAATAATTGCGTCTTCAGTTTTCATCCTACTTTGGGTGGTCAGCTTTATTGCTTCCTAAAAAAGGTATTCAGTTAGATGTGCATAATCGATAAATAATAAAATATTAAAAAATACCAAACTGAGACAGATGTTGAAATGAATAATACTACAGATGACTACACTAAATTAAAGGTTATTGGTAACAATCAAAAACCTAAGCAATGCTCAACCAACATAATTAAGATAAATTATTCCTCTACAAATTTCAAATGAATGTTAAGTAAAAACTAGAATATAAATTGCAAAAAGATATGAAGTAAAACATAATAACATTTGATAAGAAGAAATAATTGTGATAAGTCATAAAAGATATTGAGTCCACCAGTATCATGTGATAAATGTAAAATTTTAAATAAAGAAAAAACTATTAATACAATCATAAATTTCTTCTTTTTAATATAGTAGACATTATTACTGTACATAAAATATTCCGAATCCATATTGATAATAACAACTAACAATTTTTGAATTAAAAAATTCATAGGTTTGAAACATTTAACATTAAGTCCACAAAAAAAACATCAAATGAAATCAGACCGTATGTATAACTTTATGATATGTTATGGTGAAAACTGGAAACTAATAATAAAGAATAGTAGTAAAAAAAAAAAAGATTTCATTCGAAAAGTCAAGTTTCAAGAATGGCGATACCAAGATTTAGGTGATTATTGAAAATTGATTTAGATCAACAGCTATCTCAATTCATACGCTTCTATTATGTAACTGTCAATAATATATAATAACAATTACTCGTAACATGCATTAAAAAATTGATGTTTATCAGTAAGCTCTCGTTCATTGTTGATCTAGGATGTTAACAGCTGCACAAGTTGAATAATTGCGTCTTCAGTTTTCATCCTACTTTAGGTGGTCAGCTTTATTGCTTCCTAATAAAGGTATTCAGTTAGATGTGCATAATCGATAAATAATAAAATATTAAAAAATACCAAACTGAGACAGATGTTGAAATGAATAATACTACAGATGACTACACTAAATTAAAGGTTATTGGTAACAATCAAAAACCTAAGCAATGCTCAACCAACATAATTAAGATAAATTATTCCTCTACAAATTTCAAATGAATGTTAAGTAAAAACTAGAATATAAATTGCAAAAAGATATGAAGTAAAACATAATAACATTTGATAAGAAGAAATAATTGTGATAAGTCATAAAAGATATTGAGTCCACCAGTATCATGTGATAAATGTAAAATTTTAAATAAAGAAAAAACTATTAATACAATCATAAATTTCTTCTTTTTAATATAGTAGACATTATCACTGTACATAAAATATTCTGAATCCATATTGATAATAACAACTAACAATTTTTGAATTAAAAAATTCATAGGTTTGAAACATTTAACATTAAGTCTATGAAAAAAACATCATATGAAATCAGACCTTTTGAATAAATTTAATATTTGTTATGGTTAAAACTGGAAACTAATAATAAAGAAAAGTAGTAAAAAAAAAAAAGATTTCATTCAAAATGTCAAGTTGCAAGAATGGCAATACCAAGATTTAGGTGTTTATTGAACATTCATTTAGATCAACAGCTATCTCAATTCATACGCTTCTATTATGTAACTGTCAATAATATATAATAACTATTACTTGTAACATGCATTAAAACATTGATGTTTATCAGTAAGCTCTCGTTCATTGTTGATCTAGGATGTTAACAGCTTCACAAGTTGAATAATTGCGTCTTCAGTTTTCATCATACTTTGGGTGGTCAGCTTTATTGCTTCCTAAAAAAGGTATTCAGTTAGATGTGCATAATCGATAAATAATAAAATATTAAAAAACACCAAACTGAGACAGATGTTGAAATGAATAATACTACAGATGACTACACTAAATTAAAGGTTATTGGTAACAATCAAAAACCTAAGCAATGCTCAACCAACATAATTAAGATAAATTATTCCTCTACAAATTTCAAATGAATGTTAAGTAAAAACTAGAATATAAATTGCAAAAAGAAATGAAGTAAAACATAATAACATTTGATAAGAAGATATAATTGTGATAAGTCATAAAAGATATTGAGTCCACCAGTATCATGTGATAAATGTAAAATTTTAAATAAAGAAAAAACTATTAATACAATAATAAATTTCTTCTTTTAATTATAGTAGACATTATCACTGTACATACAATATTCTGAATCCATATTGCTAATAACAATTAACAATAATTGAATTAAAACATACATAGGTATGAAACATTTAACATTAATTTTACGAAAAAAACATCAAATGAAATCAGACCTTTTGAATAAATTTAATATTTGTTATGGTTAAAACTGGAAACTAATAATAAAGAAAAGTAGTAAAAAAAAAAAAGATTTCATTCGAAATGTCAAGTTGCAAGAATGGCAATACCAACATTTAGGTGTTTATTGTACATTCATTTACATCAACAGCTATCGCAATTCATACGCTTCTATTATGTTACTGTCAAAAGTATCAAATAACTATTACACGTACCATACATTAAAAAATTGATGTTTATCAGTAAGCTCTCGTTCATTGTTGATCTAGGATGTTAACAGCTTCACAAGTTGAATAATTGCGTCTTCAGTTTTTATCATACTTTGAGTGGTCAGCTTTATTGCTTCCTAAAAAAGGTATTCAGTTAGATGTGCATAATAGATAGAATATAAAAACATAAAATACCAAACTGAGACAGATGTTGAAATGAATATCACTACAGATGACTACACTAAATTAAAAGTTATTGGTAACAATCAAAAACCTAAGCAATGATCAATAATCGTAATTAAGATAAAATATTCCTCTACAAATCTCAAATGAATGTTAAGTAAAAACTAGAATATAAATTGCAAAAAGATATGAAGTAAAACATAATAACATTTGATAAGAAGAAATAATTGTGATAAGTCATAAAAGATATTGTGTCCACCAGTATCATGTGATAAATGTAAAATTTTAAATAAAGAAAAAACTATTAATACAATCATAAATTTCTTCTTTTTAATATAGTAGACATTATCACTGTACATAAAATATTCTGAATCCATAATGATAATAACAACTAACAATTTTTGAATTAAAAAATTCATAGGTTTGAAACATTTAACATTAAGTCCACAAAAAAAACATCAAATGAAATCAGACCGTATGTATAACTTTATGATATGTTATGGTGAAAACTAGAAACTAATAATAAAGAAAAGTATAAAAAAAAAAAGATTCCATTCGAAAAGTCAAGTTGCAAGAATGACAATACCAAGATTTAGGTGATTATTGAACATTGATTTAGATCAACAGCTATCTCAATTCATACGCTTCTATTATGTAACTGTCAATAATATATAATAACTATTACTTGTAACATGCATTAAAACATTGATGTTTATCAGTAAGCTCTCGTTCATTGTTGATCTAGGATGTTAACAGCTTCACAAGTTGAATAATTGCGTCTTCAGTTTTCATCATACTTTGGGTGGTCAGCTTTATTGCTTCCTAATAAAGGTATTCAGTTAGATGTGCATAATCGATAAATAATAAAATATTAAAAAATACCAAACTGAGACAGATGTTGAAATGAATAATACTACAGATGACTACACTAAATTAAAGGTTATTGGTAACAATCAAAAACCTAAGCAATGCTCAACCAACATAATTAAGATACATTATTCCTCTACAAATTTCAAATGAATGTTAAGTAAAAACTAGAATATAAACAGCAAAAAGATATGAAGTAAAACATAATAACATTTGAGAAGAAGAAATAATTGTGATAAGTCATAAAAGATAGAGAGTCCACTAGTATCATGTGATAAATGTAAAATTTTAAATAAAGAAAAAACTATTAAGACAATCATAAATTTCTTCTTTTTAATATAGTAGACATTATCACTGTACATAAAATATTCTGAATCCATATTAGTAATAACAATTAACAATTATTGAATTAAAACATACATAGGTTTGAAACATTTAACATTAAGTCTACGAAAAAAACATCAAATGAAATCAGACCTTTTGAATAAATTTAATATTTGTTATGGTTAAAACTGGAAACTAATAATAAAGAAAAGTAGTAAAAAAAAAAAAGATTTCATTCCAATGTCAAGTTGCAAGAATGGCAATACCAAGATTTAGGTGTTTATTGAACATTCATTTAGATCAACAGCTATCTCAATTCATATGCTTCTATTATGTAACTGTCAATAATATATAATAACTATTACTTGTAACATGCATTAAAACATTGATGTTTATCAGTAAGCTCTCGTTCATTGTTGATCTAGGATGTTAACAGCTTCACAAGTTGAATAATTGCGTCTTCAGTTTTCATCATACTTTGAGTGGTCAGCTTTATTGCTTCCTAAAAAAGGTATTCAGTTAGATGTGCATAATAGATAGAATATAAAAACATATAAAATACCAAACTGAGACAGATGTTGAAATGAATATTACTACAGATGACTACACTAAATTAAAAGTAATTGGTAACAATCAAAAACCTAAGCAATGATCAATAAACATAATTAACATAAAATATTCCTCTACAATTTCAAATGAATGTTAAGTAAAAACTAGAATATAAATTGCAAAAAGATATGAAGTAAAACATAATAACATTTGATAAGAAGAAATAATTGTGATAAGTCATAAAAGATATTGTGTCCACCAGTATCATGTGATAAATGTAAAATTTTAAATAAAGAAAAAACTATTAATACAATCATAAATTTCTTCTTTTTAATATAGTAGACATTATCACTGTACATAAAATATTCTGAATCCATAATGATAATAACAACTAACAATTTTTGAATTAAAAAATTCATAGGTTTGAAACATTTAACATTAAGTCCACAAAAAAAACATCAAATGAAATCAGACCGTATGTATAACTTTATGATATGTTATGGTGAAAACTAGAAACTAATAATAAAGAAAAGTATAAAAAAAAAAAGATTCCATTCGAAAAGTCAAGTTGCAAGAATGACAATACCAAGATTTAGGTGATTATTGAACATTGATTTAGATCAACAGCTATCTCAATTCATACGCTTCTATTATGTAACTGTCAATAATATATAATAACTATTACTTGTAACATGCATTAAAACATTGATGTTTATCAGTAAGCTCTCGTTCATTGTTGATCTAGGATGTTAACAGCTTCACAAGTTGAATAATTGCGTCTTCAGTTTTCATCATACTTTGGGTGGTCAGCTTTATTGCTTCCTAATAAAGGTATTCAGTTAGATGTGCATAATCGATAAATAATAAAATATTAAAAAATACCAAACTGAGACAGATGTTGAAATGAATAATACTACAGATGACTACACTAAATTAAAGGTTATTGGTAACAATCAAAAACCTAAGCAATGCTCAACCAACATAATTAAGATACATTATTCCTCTACAAATTTCAAATGAATGTTAAGTAAAAACTAGAATATAAACAGCAAAAAGATATGAAGTAAAACATAATAACATTTGAGAAGAAGAAATAATTGTGATAAGTCATAAAAGATAGAGAGTCCACTAGTATCATGTGATAAATGTAAAATTTTAAATAAAGAAAAAACTATTAAGACAATCATAAATTTCTTCTTTTTAATATAGTAGACATTATCACTGTACATAAAATATTCTGAATCCATATTAGTAATAACAATTAACAATTATTGAATTAAAACATACATAGGTTTGAAACATTTAACATTAAGTCTACGAAAAAAACATCAAATGAAATCAGACCTTTTGAATAAATTTAATATTTGTTATGGTTAAAACTGGAAACTAATAATAAAGAAAAGTAGTAAAAAAAAAAAAGATTTCATTCCAATGTCAAGTTGCAAGAATGGCAATACCAAGATTTAGGTGTTTATTGAACATTCATTTAGATCAACAGCTATCTCAATTCATATGCTTCTATTATGTAACTGTCAATAATATATAATAACTATTACTTGTAACATGCATTAAAACATTGATGTTTATCAGTAAGCTCTCGTTCATTGTTGATCTAGGATGTTAACAGCTTCACAAGTTGAATAATTGCGTCTTCAGTTTTCATCATACTTTGAGTGGTCAGCTTTATTGCTTCCTAAAAAAGGTATTCAGTTAGATGTGCATAATAGATAGAATATAAAAACATATAAAATACCAAACTGAGACAGATGTTGAAATGAATATTACTACAGATGACTACACTAAATTAAAAGTAATTGGTAACAATCAAAAACCTAAGCAATGATCAATAAACATAATTAACATAAAATATTCCTCTACAATTTCAAATGAATGTTAAGTAAAAACTAGAATATAAATTGCAAAAAGATATGAAGTAAAACATAATAACATTTGATAAGAAGAAATAATTGTGATAAGTCATAAAAGATAGTGAGTCCACTAGTATCATGTGATAAATGTAAAATTTTAAATAAAGAAAAACTATTAATTCAATCATAAATTTCTTCTTTTTAATATAGTAGACATTATCAGTGTACATAAAATATTCTGAATCCATATTGATAATAACAACTAACAATTTTTGAATTAAAAAATTCATAGGTTTGAAACATTTAACATTAAGTCTACGAAAAAAACATCAAATGAAATCAGACCTTTTGAATAAATTTAATATTTGTTATGGTTAAAACTGGAAACTAATAATAAAGAAAAGTAGTAAAAAAAAAAAAGATTTCATTCGAAAAGTCAAGTTGCAAGAATGGCAATACCAAGATTTAGGTGTTTATTGAACATTCATTTAGATCAACAGCTATCTCAATTAATACGCTTCTATTATGTAACTGTCAATAATATATAAAAACTATTACTCGTAACATGCAATAAAACATTGATGTTTATCAGTAAGCTCTCGTTCATTGTTGATCGAGGATGTTAACAGCTTCACAAGTTGAATAAGTGCGTCTTCAGTTATCATCGTACTTTGAGTGGTCAGCTTTATTGCTTCCCAAAAAAGGTATTCTGTTAGATGTGCATAATAGATAGAATATAAAAACATATAAAATACCAAACTGAGACAGATGTTGAAATGAATATTACTACAGATGACTACACTAAATTAAAAGTTATTGGTAACAATCCAAAACCTAAGCAATGCTCAATCAACATAATAAAGATAAAATATTCCTCTACAATTTCAAATGAATGTTAAGTAAAAACTAGAATGTAAACTGCAAAAAGATATGAAGTAAAACATAATAACATTTGATAAGAAGAAATAATTGTGATAAGTCATAAAAGAAAGTGAGTCCACTAGTATCATGTGATAAATGTAAAATTTTAAATAAAGAAAAACTATTAATTCAATCATAAATTTCTTCTTTTTAATATAGTAGACATTATCAGTGTACATAAAATATTCTGAATCCATATTGATAATAACAACTAACAATTTTTGAATTAAAAAATTCATAGGTTTGAAACATTTAACATTAAGTCTACGAAAAAAACATCAAATGAAATCAGACCTTTTGAATAAATTTAATATTTGTTATGGTTAAAACTGGAAACTAATAATAAAGAAAAGTAGTAAAAAAAAAAAAGATTTCATTCGAAAAGTCAAGTTGCAAGAATGGCAATACCAAGATTTAGGTGTTTATTGAACATTCATTTAGATCAACAGCTATCTCAATTAATACGCTTCTATTATGTAACTGTCAATAATATATAAAAACTATTACTCGTAACATGCAATAAAACATTGATGTTTATCAGTAAGCTCTCGTTCATTGTTGATCGAGGATGTTAACAGCTTCACAAGTTGAATAAGTGCGTCTTCAGTTATCATCGTACTTTGAGTGGTCAGCTTTATTGCTTCCCAAAAAAGGTATTCAGTTAGATGTGCATAATAGATAGAATATAAAAACATATAAAATACCAAACTGAGACAGATGTTGAAATGAATATTACTACAGATGACTACACTAAATTAAAAGTTATTGGTAACAATCCAAAACCTAAGCAATGCTCAATCAACATAATAAAGATAAAATATTCCTCTACAATTTCAAATGAATGTTAAGTAAAAACTAGAATGTAAACTGCAAAAAGATATGAAGTAAAACATAATAACATTTGATAAGAAGAAATAATTGTGATAAGTCATAAAAGAAAGTGAGTCCACTAGTATCATGTGATAAATGTAAAATTTTAAATAAAGAAAAACTATTAATTCAATCATAAATTTCTTCTTTTTAATATAGTAGACATTATCAGTGTACATAAAATATTCTGAATCCATATTGATAATAACAACTAACAATTTTTGAATTAAAAAATTTATAGGTTTGAAACATTTAACATTAAGTCTACGAAAAAAACATCAAATGAAATCAGACCTTTTGAATAAATTTAATATTTGTTATGGTTAAAACTGGAAACTAATAATAAAGAATAGTAGTAAAAAAAAAAAGATTTTATTCAAAATGTCAAGTTGCAAGAATGGCGATACCAAGATTTAGGTGATTATTGAACATTGATTTAGATCAACAGCTATCTCAATTCATACGCTTCTATTATGTAACTGTCAATAATATATAATAACAATTACTCGTAACATGCATTAAAAAATTGATGTTAATCAGTCTCTCGTTCATTGTTGATCTAGGATGTTAACAGCTGCACAAGTTGAATAATTTCGTCTTCAGTTTTCATCCTACTTTGGGTGGTCAGCTTTATTGCTTCCTAAAAAAGGTATTCAGTTAGATGTGCATAATCGATAAATAATAAAATATTAAAAAATACCAAACTGAGACAGATGTTGAAATGAATAATACTACAGATGACTACACTAAATTAAAGGTTATTGGTAACAATCAAAAACCTAAGCAATGCTCAACCAACATAATTAAGATAAATTATTCCTCTACAAATTTCAAATGAATGTTAAGTAAAAACTAGAATATAAACTGCAAAAATATATGAAGTAAAACATAATAACATTTGAGAAGAAGAAATAATTGTGATAAGTCATAAAAGATAGTGAGTCCACTAGTATCATGTGATAAATGTAAAATTTTAAATAAAGAAAAAACTATTAATACAATCATAAATTTCTTCTTTTTAATATAGTAGACATTATCACTGTACATAAAATATTCTGAATCCATATTGATAATAACAACTAACAATTTTTGAATTAAAAAATTCATAGGTTTGAAACATTTAACATTAAGTCCACAAAAAAAACATCAAATGAAATCAGACCGTATGTATAACTTTATGATATGTTATGGTGAAAACTAGAAACTAATAATAAAGAAAAGTATAAAAAAAAAAAGATTTCATTCGAAAAGTCAAGTTGCAAGAATGACAATACCAAGATTTAGGTGATTATTGAACATTGATTTAGATCAACAGCTATCTCAATTCATACGCTTCTATTATGTAACTGTCAATAATATATAATAACTATTATTTGTAACATGCATTAAAACATTGATGTTTATCAGTAAGCTCTCGTTCATTGTTGATCCAGGATGTTAACAGCTTCACAAGTTGAATAATTGCGTCTTCAGTTTTCATCATACTTTGGGTGGTCAGCTTTATTGCTTCCTAAAAAAGGTATTCAGTTAGATGTGCATAATCGATAAATAATAAAATATTAAAAAATACCAAACTGAGACAGATGTTGAAATGAATAATACTACAGATGACTACACTAAATTAAAGGTTATTGGTAACAATCAAAAACCTAAGCAATGCTCAACCAACATAATTAAGATAAATTATTCCTCTACAAATTTCAAATGAATGTTAAATAAAAACTAGAATATAAACTGCAAAAATATATGAAGTAAAACATAATAACATTTGAGAAGAAGAAATAATTGTGATAAGTCATAAAAGATAGTGAGTCCACTAGTATCATGTGATAAATGTAAAATTTTAAATAAAGAAAAAACTATTAATACAATCATAAATTTCTTCTTTTTAATATAGTAGACATTATCACTGTACATAAAATATTCTGAATCCATATTGCTAATAACAACTAACAATTATTGAATTAAAACATACATAGGTTTGAAACATTTAACATTAAGTCTACGAAAAAAACATCAAATGAAATCAGACCTTTTGAATAAATTTAATATTTGTTATGGTTAAAACTGGAAACTAATAATAAAGAAAAGTAGTAAAAAAAAAAAAGATTTCATTCCAATGTCAAGTTGCAAGAATGGCAATACCAAGATTTAGGTGTTTATTGAACATTCATTTAGATCAACAGCTATCTCAATTCATATGCTTCTATTATGTAACTGTCAATAATATATAATAACTATTACTTGTAACATGCATTAAAACATTGATGTTTATCAGTAAGCTCTCGTTCATTGTTGATCTAGGATGTTAACAGCTTCACAAGTTGAATAATTGCGTCTTCAGTTTTCATCATACTTTGAGTGGTCAGCTTTATTGCTTCCTAAAAAAGGTATTCAGTTAGATGTGCATAATAGATAGAATATAAAAACATATAAAATACCAAACTGAGACAGATGTTGAAATGAATATTACTACAGATGACTACACTAAATTAAAAGTAATTGGTAACAATCAAAAACCTAAGCAATGATCAATAAACATAATTAACATAAAATATTCCTCTACAATTTCAAATGAATGTTAAGTAAAAACTAGAATATAAATTGCAAAAAGATATGAAGTAAAACATAATAACATTTGATAAGAAGAAATAATTGTGATAAGTCATAAAAGATATTGTGTCCACCAGTATCATGTGATAAATGTAAAATTTTAAATAAAGAAAAAACTATTAATACAATCATAAATTTCTTCTTTTTAATATAGTAGACATTATCACTGTACATAAAATATTCTGAATCCATAATGATAATAACAACTAACAATTTTTGAATTAAAAAATTCATAGGTTTGAAACATTTAACATTAAGTCCACAAAAAAAACATCAAATGAAATCAGACCGTATGTATAACTTTATGATATGTTATGGTGAAAACTAGAAACTAATAATAAAGAAAAGTATAAAAAAAAAAAGATTCCATTCGAAAAGTCAAGTTGCAAGAATGACAATACCAAGATTTAGGTGATTATTGAACATTGATTTAGATCAACAGCTATCTCAATTCATACGCTTCTATTATGTAACTGTCAATAATATATAATAACTATTACTTGTAACATGCATTAAAACATTGATGTTTATCAGTAAGCTCTCGTTCATTGTTGATCTAGGATGTTAACAGCTTCACAAGTTGAATAATTGCGTCTTCAGTTTTCATCATACTTTGGGTGGTCAGCTTTATTGCTTCCTAATAAAGGTATTCAGTTAGATGTGCATAATCGATAAATAATAAAATATTAAAAAATACCAAACTGAGACAGATGTTGAAATGAATAATACTACAGATGACTACACTAAATTAAAGGTTATTGGTAACAATCAAAAACCTAAGCAATGCTCAACCAACATAATTAAGATACATTATTCCTCTACAAATTTCAAATGAATGTTAAGTAAAAACTAGAATATAAACAGCAAAAAGATATGAAGTAAAACATAATAACATTTGAGAAGAAGAAATAATTGTGATAAGTCATAAAAGATAGAGAGTCCACTAGTATCATGTGATAAATGTAAAATTTTAAATAAAGAAAAAACTATTAAGACAATCATAAATTTCTTCTTTTTAATATAGTAGACATTATCACTGTACATAAAATATTCTGAATCCATATTAGTAATAACAATTAACAATTATTGAATTAAAACATACATAGGTTTGAAACATTTAACATTAAGTCTACGAAAAAAACATCAAATGAAATCAGACCTTTTGAATAACTTTAATATTTGTTATGGTTAAAACTGGAAACTAATAATAAAGAAAAGTAGTAAAAAAAAAAAAGATTTCATTCCAATGTCAAGTTGCAAGAATGGCAATACCAAGATTTAGGTGTTTATTGAACATTCATTTAGATCAACAGCTATCTCAATTCATATGCTTCTATTATGTAACTGTCAATAATATATAATAACTATTACTTGTAACATGCATTAAAACATTGATGTTTATCAGTAAGCTCTCGTTCATTGTTGATCTAGGATGTTAACAGCTTCACAAGTTGAATAATTGCGTCTTCAGTTTTCATCATACTTTGAGTGGTCAGCTTTATTGCTTCCTAAAAAAGGTATTCAGTTAGATGTGCATAATCGATAAATAATAAAATATTAAAAAATACCAAACTGAGACAGATGTTGAAATGAATAATACTACAGATGACTACACTAAATTAAAGGTTATTGGTAACAATCAAAAACCTAAGCAATGCTCAACCAACATAATTAAGATAAATTATTCCTCTACAAATTTCAAATGAATGTTAAGTAAAAACTAGAATATAAACTGCAAAAATATATGAAGTAAAACATAATAACATTTGAGAAGAAGAAATAATTGTGATAAGTCATAAAAGATAGTGAGTCCACTAGTATCATGTGATAAATGTAAAATTTTAAATAAAGAAAAAACTATTAATACAATCATAAATTTCTTCTTTTTAATATAGTAGACATTATCACTGTACATAAAATATTCTGAATCCATATTGATAATAACAACTAACAATTTTTGAATTAAAAAATTCATAGGTTTGAAACATTTAACATTAAGTCCACAAAAAAAACATCAAATGAAATCAGACCGTATGTATAACTTTATGATATGTTATGGTGAAAACTAGAAACTAATAATAAAGAAAAGTATAAAAAAAAAAAGATTTCATTCGAAAAGTCAAGTTGCAAGAATGACAATACCAAGATTTAGGTGATTATTGAACATTGATTTAGATCAACAGCTATCTCAATTCATACGCTTCTATTATGTAACTGTCAATAATATATAATAACTATTATTTGTAACATGCATTAAAACATTGATGTTTATCAGTAAGCTCTCGTTCATTGTTGATCCAGGATGTTAACAGCTTCACAAGTTGAATAATTGCGTCTTCAGTTTTCATCATACTTTGGGTGGTCAGCTTTATTGCTTCCTAAAAAAGGTATTCAGTTAGATGTGCATAATCGATAAATAATAAAATATTAAAAAATACCAAACTGAGACAGATGTTGAAATGAATAATACTACAGATGACTACACTAAATTAAAGGTTATTGGTAACAATCAAAAACCTAAGCAATGCTCAACCAACATAATTAAGATAAATTATTCCTCTACAAATTTCAAATGAATGTTAAATAAAAACTAGAATATAAACTGCAAAAATATATGAAGTAAAACATAATAACATTTGAGAAGAAGAAATAATTGTGATAAGTCATAAAAGATAGTGAGTCCACTAGTATCATGTGATAAATGTAAAATTTTAAATAAAGAAAAAACTATTAATACAATCATAAATTTCTTCTTTTTAATATAGTAGACATTATCACTGTACATAAAATATTCTGAATCCATATTGCTAATAACAACTAACAATTATTGAATTAAAACATACATAGGTTTGAAACATTTAACATTAAGTCTACGAAAAAAACATCAAATGAAATCAGACCTTTTGAATAAATTTAATATTTGTTATGGTTAAAACTGGAAACTAATAATAAAGAAAAGTAGTAAAAAAAAAAAAGATTTCATTCCAATGTCAAGTTGCAAGAATGGCAATACCAAGATTTAGGTGTTTATTGAACATTCATTTAGATCAACAGCTATCTCAATTCATATGCTTCTATTATGTAACTGTCAATAATATATAATAACTATTACTTGTAACATGCATTAAAACATTGATGTTTATCAGTAAGCTCTCGTTCATTGTTGATCTAGGATGTTAACAGCTTCACAAGTTGAATAATTGCGTCTTCAGTTTTCATCATACTTTGAGTGGTCAGCTTTATTGCTTCCTAAAAAAGGTATTCAGTTAGATGTGCATAATAGATAGAATATAAAAACATATAAAATACCAAACTGAGACAGATGTTGAAATGAATATTACTACAGATGACTACACTAAATTAAAAGTAATTGGTAACAATCAAAAACCTAAGCAATGATCAATAAACATAATTAACATAAAATATTCCTCTACAATTTCAAATGAATGTTAAGTAAAAACTAGAATATAAATTGCAAAAAGATATGAAGTAAAACATAATAACATTTGATAAGAAGAAATAATTGTGATAAGTCATAAAAGATATTGTGTCCACCAGTATCATGTGATAAATGTAAAATTTTAAATAAAGAAAAAACTATTAATACAATCATAAATTTCTTCTTTTTAATATAGTAGACATTATCACTGTACATAAAATATTCTGAATCCATAATGATAATAACAACTAACAATTTTTGAATTAAAAAATTCATAGGTTTGAAACATTTAACATTAAGTCCACAAAAAAAACATCAAATGAAATCAGACCGTATGTATAACTTTATGATATGTTATGGTGAAAACTAGAAACTAATAATAAAGAAAAGTATAAAAAAAAAAAGATTCCATTCGAAAAGTCAAGTTGCAAGAATGACAATACCAAGATTTAGGTGATTATTGAACATTGATTTAGATCAACAGCTATCTCAATTCATACGCTTCTATTATGTAACTGTCAATAATATATAATAACTATTACTTGTAACATGCATTAAAACATTGATGTTTATCAGTAAGCTCTCGTTCATTGTTGATCTAGGATGTTAACAGCTTCACAAGTTGAATAATTGCGTCTTCAGTTTTCATCATACTTTGGGTGGTCAGCTTTATTGCTTCCTAATAAAGGTATTCAGTTAGATGTGCATAATCGATAAATAATAAAATATTAAAAAATACCAAACTGAGACAGATGTTGAAATGAATAATACTACAGATGACTACACTAAATTAAAGGTTATTGGTAACAATCAAAAACCTAAGCAATGCTCAACCAACATAATTAAGATACATTATTCCTCTACAAATTTCAAATGAATGTTAAGTAAAAACTAGAATATAAACAGCAAAAAGATATGAAGTAAAACATAATAACATTTGAGAAGAAGAAATAATTGTGATAAGTCATAAAAGATAGAGAGTCCACTAGTATCATGTGATAAATGTAAAATTTTAAATAAAGAAAAAACTATTAAGACAATCATAAATTTCTTCTTTTTAATATAGTAGACATTATCACTGTACATAAAATATTCTGAATCCATATTAGTAATAACAATTAACAATTATTGAATTAAAACATACATAGGTTTGAAACATTTAACATTAAGTCTACGAAAAAAACATCAAATGAAATCAGACCTTTTGAATAAATTTAATATTTGTTATGGTTAAAACTGGAAACTAATAATAAAGAAAAGTAGTAAAAAAAAAAAAGATTTCATTCCAATGTCAAGTTGCAAGAATGGCAATACCAAGATTTAGGTGTTTATTGAACATTCATTTAGATCAACAGCTATCTCAATTCATATGCTTCTATTATGTAACTGTCAATAATATATAATAACTATTACTTGTAACATGCATTAAAACATTGATGTTTATCAGTAAGCTCTCGTTCATTGTTGATCTAGGATGTTAACAGCTTCACAAGTTGAATAATTGCGTCTTCAGTTTTCATCATACTTTGAGTGGTCAGCTTTATTGCTTCCTAAAAAAGGTATTCAGTTAGATGTGCATAATAGATAGAATATAAAAACATATAAAATACCAAACTGAGACAGATGTTGAAATGAATATTACTACAGATGACTACACTAAATTAAAAGTAATTGGTAACAATCAAAAACCTAAGCAATGATCAATAAACATAATTAACATAAAATATTCCTCTACAATTTCAAATGAATGTTAAGTAAAAACTAGAATATAAATTGCAAAAAGATATGAAGTAAAACATAATAACATTTGATAAGAAGAAATAATTGTGATAAGTCATAAAAGATATTGTGTCCACCAGTATCATGTGATAAATGTAAAATTTTAAATAAAGAAAAAACTATTAATACAATCATAAATTTCTTCTTTTTAATATAGTAGACATTATCACTGTACATAAAATATTCTGAATCCATAATGATAATAACAACTAACAATTTTTGAATTAAAAAATTCATAGGTTTGAAACATTTAACATTAAGTCCACAAAAAAAACATCAAATGAAATCAGACCGTATGTATAACTTTATGATATGTTATGGTGAAAACTAGAAACTAATAATAAAGAAAAGTATAAAAAAAAAAAGATTCCATTCGAAAAGTCAAGTTGCAAGAATGACAATACCAAGATTTAGGTGATTATTGAACATTGATTTAGATCAACAGCTATCTCAATTCATACGCTTCTATTATGTAACTGTCAATAATATATAATAACTATTACTTGTAACATGCATTAAAACATTGATGTTTATCAGTAAGCTCTCGTTCATTGTTGATCTAGGATGTTAACAGCTTCACAAGTTGAATAATTGCGTCTTCAGTTTTCATCATACTTTGGGTGGTCAGCTTTATTGCTTCCTAATAAAGGTATTCAGTTAGATGTGCATAATCGATAAATAATAAAATATTAAAAAATACCAAACTGAGACAGATGTTGAAATGAATAATACTACAGATGACTACACTAAATTAAAGGTTATTGGTAACAATCAAAAACCTAAGCAATGCTCAACCAACATAATTAAGATACATTATTCCTCTACAAATTTCAAATGAATGTTAAGTAAAAACTAGAATATAAACAGCAAAAAGATATGAAGTAAAACATAATAACATTTGAGAAGAAGAAATAATTGTGATAAGTCATAAAAGATAGAGAGTCCACTAGTATCATGTGATAAATGTAAAATTTTAAATAAAGAAAAAACTATTAAGACAATCATAAATTTCTTCTTTTTAATATAGTAGACATTATCACTGTACATAAAATATTCTGAATCCATATTAGTAATAACAATTAACAATTATTGAATTAAAACATACATAGGTTTGAAACATTTAACATTAAGTCTACGAAAAAAACATCAAATGAAATCAGACCTTTTGAATAAATTTAATATTTGTTATGGTTAAAACTGGAAACTAATAATAAAGAAAAGTAGTAAAAAAAAAAAAGATTTCATTCCAATGTCAAGTTGCAAGAATGGCAATACCAAGATTTAGGTGTTTATTGAACATTCATTTAGATCAACAGCTATCTCAATTCATATGCTTCTATTATGTAACTGTCAATAATATATAATAACTATTACTTGTAACATGCATTAAAACATTGATGTTTATCAGTAAGCTCTCGTTCATTGTTGATCTAGGATGTTAACAGCTTCACAAGTTGAATAATTGCGTCTTCAGTTTTCATCATACTTTGAGTGGTCAGCTTTATTGCTTCCTAAAAAAGGTATTCAGTTAGATGTGCATAATAGATAGAATATAAAAACATATAAAATACCAAACTGAGACAGATGTTGAAATGAATATTACTACAGATGACTACACTAAATTAAAAGTAATTGGTAACAATCAAAAACCTAAGCAATGATCAATAAACATAATTAACATAAAATATTCCTCTACAATTTCAAATGAATGTTAAGTAAAAACTAGAATATAAATTGCAAAAAGATATGAAGTAAAACATAATAACATTTGATAAGAAGAAATAATTGTGATAAGTCATAAAAGATAGTGAGTCCACTAGTATCATGTGATAAATGTAAAATTTTAAATAAAGAAAAACTATTAATTCAATCATAAATTTCTTCTTTTTAATATAGTAGACATTATCAGTGTACATAAAATATTCTGAATCCATATTGTTAATAACAACTAACAATTTTTGAATTAAAAAATTCATAGGTTTGAAACATTTAACATTAAGTCTACGAAAAAAACATCAAATGAAATCAGACCTTTTGAATAAATTTAATATTTGTTATGGTTAAAACTGGAAACTAATAATAAAGAAAAGTAGTAAAAAAAAAAAAGATTTCATTCGAAAAGTCAAGTTGCAAGAATGGCAATACCAAGATTTAGGTGTTTATTGAACATTCATTTAGATCAACAGCTATCTCAATTAATACGCTTCTATTATGTAACTGTCAATAATATATAAAAACTATTACTCGTAACATGCAATAAAACATTGATGTTTATCAGTAAGCTCTCGTTCATTGTTGATCGAGGATGTTAACAGCTTCACAAGTTGAATAAGTGCGTCTTCAGTTATCATCGTACTTTGAGTGGTCAGCTTTATTGCTTCCCAAAAAAGGTATTCAGTTAGATGTGCATAATAGATAGAATATAAAAACATATAAAATACCAAACTGAGACAGATGTTGAAATGAATATTACTACAGATGACTACACTAAATTAAAAGTTATTGGTAACAATCCAAAACCTAAGCAATGCTCAATCAACATAATAAAGATAAAATATTCCTCTACAATTTCAAATGAATGTTAAGTAAAAACTAGAATGTAAACTGCAAAAAGATATGAAGTAAAACATAATAACATTTGATAAGAAGAAATAATTGTGATAAGTCATAAAAGAAAGTGAGTCCACTAGTATCATGTGATAAATGTAAAATTTTAAATAAAGAAAAACTATTAATTCAATCATAAATTTCTTCTTTTTAATATAGTAGACATTATCAGTGTACATAAAATATTCTGAATCCATATTGATAATAACAACTAACAATTTTTGAATTAAAAAATTCATAGGTTTGAAACATTTAACATTAAGTCTACGAAAAAAACATCAAATGAAATCAGACCTTTTGAATAAATTTAATATTTGTTATGGTTAAAACTGGAAACTAATAATAAAGAAAAGTAGTAAAAAAAAAAAAGATTTCATTCGAAAAGTCAAGTTGCAAGAATGGCAATACCAAGATTTAGGTGTTTATTGAACATTCATTTAGATCAACAGCTATCTCAATTAATACGCTTCTATTATGTAACTGTCAATAATATATAAAAACTATTACTCGTAACATGCAATAAAACATTGATGTTTATCAGTAAGCTCTCGTTCATTGTTGATCGAGGATGTTAACAGCTTCACAAGTTGAATAAGTGCGTCTTCAGTTATCATCGTACTTTGAGTGGTCAGCTTTATTGCTTCCCAAAAAAGGTATTCAGTTAGATGTGCATAATAGATAGAATATAAAAACATATAAAATACCAAACTGAGACAGATGTTGAAATGAATATTACTACAGATGACTACACTAAATTAAAAGTTATTGGTAACAATCCAAAACCTAAGCAATGCTCAATCAACATAATAAAGATAAAATATTCCTCTACAATTTCAAATGAATGTTAAGTAAAAACTAGAATGTAAACTGCAAAAAGATATGAAGTAAAACATAATAACATTTGATAAGAAGAAATAATTGTGATAAGTCATAAAAGAAAGTGAGTCCACTAGTATCATGTGATAAATGTAAAATTTTAAATAAAGAAAAACTATTAATTCAATCATAAATTTCTTCTTTTTAATATAGTAGACATTATCAGTGTACATAAAATATTCTGAATCCATATTGATAATAACAACTAACAATTTTTGAATTAAAAAATTTATAGGTTTGAAACATTTAACATTAAGTCTACGAAAAAAACATCAAATGAAATCAGACCTTTTGAATAAATTTAATATTTGTTATGGTTAAAACTGGAAACTAATAATAAAGAATAGTAGTAAAAAAAAAAAAGATTTTATTCAAAATGTCAAGTTGCAAGAATGGCGATACCAAGATTTAGGTGATTATTGAACATTGATTTAGATCAACAGCTATCTCAATTCATACGCTTCTATTATGTAACTGTCAATAATATATAATAACAATTACTCGTAACATGCATTAAAAAATTGATGTTAATCAGTCTCTCGTTCATTGTTGATCTAGGATGTTAACAGCTGCACAAGTTGAATAATTTCGTCTTCAGTTTTCATCCTACTTTGGGTGGTCAGCTTTATTGCTTCCTAAAAAAGGTATTCAGTTAGATGTGCATAATCGATAAATAATAAAATATTAAAAAATACCAAACTGAGACAGATGTTGAAATGAATAATACTACAGATGACTACACTAAATTAAAGGTTATTGGTAACAATCAAAAACCTAAGCAATGCTCAACCAACATAATTAAGATAAATTATTCCTCTACAAATTTCAAATGAATGTTAAGTAAAAACTAGAATATAAACTGCAAAAATATATGAAGTAAAACATAATAACATTTGAGAAGAAGAAATAATTGTGATAAGTCATAAAAGATAGTGAGTCCACTAGTATCATGTGATAAATGTAAAATTTTAAATAAAGAAAAAACTATTAATACAATCATAAATTTCTTCTTTTTAATATAGTAGACATTATCACTGTACATAAAATATTCTGAATCCATATTGATAATAACAACTAACAATTTTTGAATTAAAAAATTCATAGGTTTGAAACATTTAACATTAAGTCCACAAAAAAAACATCAAATGAAATCAGACCGTATGTATAACTTTATGATATGTTATGGTGAAAACTAGAAACTAATAATAAAGAAAAGTATAAAAAAAAAAAGATTCCATTCGAAAAGTCAAGTTGCAAGAATGACAATACCAAGATTTAGGTGATTATTGAACATTGATTTAGATCAACAGCTATCTCAATTCATACGCTTCTATTATGTAACTGTCAATAATATATAATAACTATTATTTGTAACATGCATTAAAACATTGATGTTTATCAGTAAGCTCTCGTTCATTGTTGATCTAGGATGTTAACAGCTTCACAAGTTGAATAATTGCGTCTTCAGTTTTCATCATACTTTGGGTGGTCAGCTTTATTGCTTCCTAATAAAGGTATTCAGTTAGATGTGCATAATCGATAAATAATAAAATATTAAAAAATACCAAACTGAGACAGATGTTGAAATGAATAATACTACAGATGACTACACTAAATTAAAGGTTATTGGTAACAATCAAAAACCTAAGCAATGCTCAACCAACATAATTAAGATAAATTATTCCTCTACAAATTTCAAATGAATGTTAAATAAAAACTAGAATATAAACTGCAAAAATATATGAAGTAAAACATAATAACATTTGAGAAGAAGAAATAATTGTGATAAGTCATAAAAGATAGTGAGTCCACTAGTATCATGTGATAAATGTAAAATTTTAAATAAAGAAAAAACTATTAATACAATCATAAATTTCTTCTTTTTAATATAGTAGACATTATCACTGTACATAAAATATTCTGAATCCATATTGCTAATAACAACTAACAATTTTTGAATTAAAACATTCATAGATTTGAAACATTTAACATTAAGTCTATGAAAAAAACATCAAATGAAATCAGACCTTTTGAATAAATTTAATATTTGTTATGGTTAAAACTGGAAACTAATAATAAAGAATAGTAGTAAAAAAAAAAAAGATTTTATTCCAAATGTCAAGTTGCAAGAATGGCGATACCAAGATTTAGGTGATTATTGAAAATTGATTTAGATCAACAGCTATCTCAATTCATACGCTTCTATTATGTAACTGTCAATAATATATAATAACAATTACTCGTAACATGCATTAAAAAATTGATGTTAATCAGTCTCTCGTTCATTGTTGATCTAGGATGTTAACAGCTGCACAAGTTGAATAATTGCGTCTTCAGTTTTCATCCTACTTTGGGTGGTCAGCGTTATTGCTTCCTAAAAAAGGTATTCAGTTAGATGTGCATAATCGATAAATAATAAAATATTAAAAAATACCAAACTGAGACAGATGTTGAAATGAATAATACTACAGATGACTACACTAAATTAAAGGTTATTGGTAACAATCAAAAACCTAAGCAATGCTCAACCAACATAATTAAGATAAATTATTCCTCTACAAATTTCAAATGAATGTTAAGTAAAAACTAGAATATAAACTGCAAAAATATATGAAGTAAAACATAATAACATTTGAGAAGAAGAAATAATTGTGATAAGTCATAAAAGATAGTGAGTCCACTAGTATCATGTGATAAATGTAAAATTTTAAATAAAGAAAAAACTATTAATACAATCATAAATTTCTTCTTTTTAATATAGTAGACATTATCACTGTACATAAAATATTCTGAATCCATATTGATAATAACAACTAACAATTTTTGAATTAAAAAAATTATAGGTTTGAAACATTTAACATTAAGTCCACAAAAAAAACATCAAGTGAAATCAGACCGTATGTATAACTTTATGATATGTTATGGTGAAAACTAGAAACTAATAATAAAGAAAAGTATAAAAAAAAAAAGATTTCATTCGAAAAGTCAAGTTGCAAGAATGACAATACCAAGATTTAGGTGATTATTGAACATTGATTTAGATCAACAGCTATCTCAATTCATACGCTTCTATTATGTAACTGTCAATAATATATAATAACTATTATTTGTAACATGCATTAAAACATTGATGTTTATCAGTAAGCTCTCGTTCATTGTTGATCTAGGATGTTAACAGCTTCACAAGTTGAATAATTGCGTCTTCAGTTTTCATCATACTTTGGGTGGTCAGCTTTATTGCTTCCTAATAAAGGTATTCAGTTAGATGTGCATAATCGATAAATAATAAAATATTAAAAAATACCAAACTGAGACAGATGTTGAAATGAATAATACTACAGATGACTACACTAAATTAAAGGTTATTGGTAACAATCAAATACCTAAGCAATGCTCAACCAACATAATTAAGATAAATTATTCCTCTACAAATTTCAAATGAATGTTAAGTAAAAACTAGAATATAAACTGCAAAAAGATATGAAGTAAAACATAATAACATTTGATAAGAAGAAATAATTGTGATAAGTAATAAAAGAAAGTGAGTCCACTAGTATCATGTGATAAATGAAAAATTTTAAATAAAGAAAAAACTGTTAATACAATCATAAATTTCTTCTTTTTAATATAGTAGACATTATTACTGTACATAAAATATTCTGAATCCATATTGCTAATAACAATTAATAATTATTGAATTAAAACATACATAGGTTTGAAACATTTAACAATAAGTCTATGAAAAAAACATCATATGAAATCAGACCTTTTGAATAAATTTAATATTTGTTATGGTTAAAACTGGAAACTAATAATAAAGAAAAGTAGTAAAAAAAAAAAAAGATTTCATTCAAAATGTCAAGTTGCAAGAATGGCAATACCAAGATTTAGGTGTTTATTGAACATTCATTTAGATCAACAGCTATCTCAATTCATACGCTTCTATTATGTAACTGTCAATAATATATAATAACTATTACTTGTAACATGCATTAAAACATTGATGTTTATCAGTAAGCTCTCGTTCATTGTTGATCTAGGATGTTAACAGCTTCATAAGTTGAATAATTGCGTCTTCAGTTTTCATCATACTTTGGGTGGTCAGCTTTATTGCTTCCTAATAAAGGTATTCAGTTAGATGTGCATAATCGATAAATAATAAAATATTAAAAAATACCAAACTGAGACAGATGTTGAAATGAATAATACTACAGATGACTACACTAAATTAAAGGTTATTGGTAACAATCAAAAACCTAAGCAATGCTCAACCAACATAATTAAGATAAATTATTACTCTACAAATTTCAAATGAATGTTAAGTAAAAACTAGAATATAAACTGCAAAAAGATATGAAGTAAAACATAATAACATTTGATAAGAAGAAATAATTGTGATAAGTAATAAAAGAAAGTGAGTCCACTAGTATCATGTGATAAATGTAAAATTTTAAATAAAGAAAAAACTGTTAATACAATCATAAATTTCTTCTTTTTAATATAGTAGACATTATTACTGTACATAAAATATTCTGAATCCATATTGCTAATAACAATTAATAATTATTGAATTAAAACATACATAGGTTTGAAACATTTAACATTAAGTCTATGAAAAAAACATCATATGAAATCAGACCTTTTGAATAAATTTAATATTTGTTATGGTTAAAACTGGAAACTAATAATAAAGAAAAGTAGTAAAAAAAAAAAAGATTTCATTCAAAATGTCAAGTTGCAAGAATGGCAATACCAAGATTTAGGTGTTTATTGAACATTCATTTAGATCAACAGCTATCTCAATTCATACGCTTCTATTATGTAACTGTCAATAATATATAATAACTATTACTTGTAACATGCATTAAAACATTGATGTTTATCAGTAAGCTCTCGTTCATTGTTGATCTAGGATGTTAACAGCTTCACAAGTTGAATAATTGCGTCTTCAGTTTTCATCCTACTTTGGGTGGTCAGCTTTATTGCTTCCTAAAAAAGGTATTCAGTTAGATGTGCATAATCGATAAATAATAAAATATTAAAAAATACCAAACTGAGACAGATGTTGAAATGAATAATACTACAGATGACTACACTAAATTAAAGGTTATTGGTAACAATCAAAAACCTAAGCAATGCTCAACCAACATAATTAAGATAAATTATTCCTCTACAAATTTCAAATGAATGTTAAGTAAAAACTAGAATATAAATTGCAAAAAGATATGAAGTAAAACATAATATTTGATAAGAAGAAATAATTGTGATAAGTCATAAAAGATATTGAGTCCACCAGTATCATGTGATAAATGTAAAATTTTAAATAAAGAAAAAACTATTAATACAATCATAAATTTCTTCTTTTTAATATAGTAGACATTATCACTGTACATAAAATATTCTGAATCCATATTGATAATAACAACTAACAATTTTTGAATTAAAAAATTCATAGGTTTGAAACATTTAACAATAAGTCCACAAAAAAAACATCAAATGAAATCAGACCGTATGTATAACTTTATGATATGTTATGGTGAAAACTAGAAACTAATAATAAAGAAAAGTATAAAAAAAAAAAGATTTCATTCGAAAAGTCAAGTTGCAAGAATGACAATACCAAGATTTAGGTGATTATTGAACATTGATTTAGATCAACAGCTATCTCAATTCATACGCTTCTATTATGTAACTGTCAATAATATATAATAACTATTATTTGTAACATGCATTAAAACATTGATGTTAATCAGTCTCTCGTTCATTGTTGATCTAGGATGTTAACAGCTGCACAAGTTGAATAATTGCGTCTTCAGTTTTCATCCTACTTTGGGTGGTCAGCTTTATTGCTTCCTAAAAAAGGTACTCAGTTAGATGTGCATAATCGATAAATAATAAAATATTAAAAAATACCAAACTGAGACAGATGTTGAAATGAATAATACTACAGATGACTACACTAAATTAAAGGTTATTGGTAACAATCAAAAACCTAAGCAATGCTCAACCAACATAATTAAGATAAATTATTCCTCTACAAATTTCAAATGAATGTTAAGTAAAAACTAGAATATAAATTGCAAAAAGATATGAAGTAAAACATAATAACATTTGATAAGAAGAAATAATTGTGATAAGTCATAAAAGATATTGAGTCCACCAGTATCATGTGATAAATGTAAAATTTTAAATAAAGAAAAAACTATTAATACAATCATAAATTTCTTCTTTTTAATATAGTAGACATTATCACTGTACATAAAATATTCTGAATCCATATTGATAATAACAACTAACAATTTTTGAATTAAAAAAATCATAGGTTTGAAACATTTAACATTAAGTCCACAAAAAAAACATCAAATGAAATCAGACCGTATGTATAACTTTATGATATGTTATGGTGAAAACTAGAAACTAATAATAAAGAAAAGTATAAAAAAAAAAAGATTTCATTCGAAAAGTCAAGTTGCAAGAATGACAATACCAAGATTTAGGTGATTATTGAACATTGATTTAGATCAACAGCTATCTCAATTCATACGCTTCTATTATGTAACTGTCAATAATATATAATAACTATTATTTGTAACATGCATTAAAACATTGATGTTTATCAGTAAGCTCTCGTTCATTGTTGATCTAGGATGTTAACAGCTTCACAAGTTGAATAATTGCGTCTTCAGTTTTCATCATACTTTGGGTGGTCAGCTTTATTGCTTCCTAATAAAGGTATTCAGTTAGATGTGCATAATCGATAAATAATAAAATATTAAAAAATACCAAACTGAGACAGATGTTGAAATGAATAATACTACAGATGACTACACTAAATTAAAGGTTATTGGTAACAATCAAATACCTAAGCAATGCTCAACCAACATAATTAAGATAAATTATTCCTCTACAAATTTCAAATGAATGTTAAGTAAAAACTAGAATATAAACTGCAAAAAGATATGAAGTAAAACATAATAACATTTGATAAGAAGAAATAATTGTGATAAGTAATAAAAGAAAGTGAGTCCACTAGTATCATGTGATAAATGAAAAATTTTAAATAAAGAAAAAACTGTTAATACAATCATAAATTTCTTCTTTTTAATATAGTAGACATTATTACTGTACATAAAATATTCTGAATCCATATTGCTAATAACAATTAATAATTATTGAATTAAAACATACATAGGTTTGAAACATTTAACAATAAGTCTATGAAAAAAACATCATATGAAATCAGACCTTTTGAATAAATTTAATATTTGTTATGGTTAAAACTGGAAACTAATAATAAAGAAAAGTAGTAAAAAAAAAAAAAGATTTCATTCAAAATGTCAAGTTGCAAGAATGGCAATACCAAGATTTAGGTGTTTATTGAACATTCATTTAGATCAACAGCTATCTCAATTCATACGCTTCTATTATGTAACTGTCAATAATATATAATAACTATTACTTGTAACATGCATTAAAACATTGATGTTTATCAGTAAGCTCTCGTTCATTGTTGATCTAGGATGTTAACAGCTTCACAAGTTGAATAATTGCGTCTTCAGTTTTCATCATACTTTGGGTGGTCAGCTTTATTGCTTCCTAATAAAGGTATTCAGTTAGATGTGCATAATCGATAAATAATAAAATATTAAAAAATACCAAACTGAGACAGATGTTGAAATGAATAATACTACAGATGACTACACTAAATTAAAGGTTATTGGTAACAATCAAAAACCTAAGCAATGCTCAACCAACATAATTAAGATAAATTATTCCTCTACAAATTTCAAATGAATGTTAAGTAAAAACTAGAATATAAACTGCAAAAAGATATGAAGTAAAACATAATAACATTTGATAAGAAGAAATAATTGTGATAAGTAATAAAAGAAAGTGAGTCCACTAGTATCATGTGATAAATGTAAAATTTTAAATAAAGAAAAAACTGTTAATACAATCATAAATTTCTTCTTTTTAATATAGTAGACATTATTACTGTACATAAAATATTCTGAATCCATATTGCTAATAACAATTAATAATTATTGAATTAAAACATACATAGGTTTGAAACATTTAACATTAAGTCTATGAAAAAAACATCATATGAAATCAGACCTTTTGAATAAATTTAATATTTGTTATGGTTAAAACTGGAAACTAATAATAAAGAAAAGTAGTAAAAAAAAAAAAGATTTCATTCAAAATGTCAAGTTGCAAGAATGGCAATACCAAGATTTAGGTGTTTATTGAACATTCATTTAGATCAACAGCTATCTCAATTCATACGCTTCTATTATGTAACTGTCAATAATATATAATAACTATTACTTGTAACATGCATTAAAACATTGATGTTTATCAGTAAGCTCTCGTTCATTGTTGATCTAGGATGTTAACAGCTTCACAAGTTGAATAATTGCGTCTTCAGTTTTCATCATACTTTGGGTGGTCAGCTTTATTGCTTCCTAAAAAAGGTATTCAGTTAGATGTGCATAATCGATAAATAATAAAATATTAAAAAACACCAAACTGAGACAGATGTTGAAATGAATAATACTACAGATGACTACACTAAATTAAAGGTTATTGGTAACAATCAAAAACCTAAGCAATGCTCAACCAACATAATTAAGATAAATTATTCCTCTACAAATTTCAAATGAATGTTAAGTAAAAACTAGAATATAAACTGCAAAAAGATATGAAGTAAAACATAATAACATTTGATAAGAAGAAATAATTGTGATAAGTAATAAAAGAAAGTGAGTCCACTAGTATCATGTGATAAATGTAAAATTTTAAATAAAGAAAAAACTGTTAATACAATCATAAATTTCTTCTTTTTAATATAGTAGACATTATTACTGTACATAAAATATTCTGAATCCATATTGCTAATAACAATTAATAATTATTGAATTAAAACATACATAGGTTTGAAACATTTAACATTAAGTCCACAAAAAAAACATCAAATGAAATCAGACCGTATGTATAACTTTATGATATGTTATGGTGAAAACTAGAAACTAATAATAAAGAAAAGTATAAAAAAAAAAAGATTTCATTCGAAAAGTCAAGTTGCAAGAATGACAATACCAAGATTTAGGTGATTATTGAACATTGATTTAGATCAACAGCTATCTCAATTCATACGCTTCTATTATGTAACTGTCAATAATATATAATAACTATTATTTGTAACATGCATTAAAACATTAATGTTTATCAGTAAGCTCTCGTTCATTGTTGATCCAGGATGTTAACAGCTTCACAAGTTGAATAATTGCGTCTTCAGTTTTCATCATACTTTGGGTGGTCAGCTTTATTGCTTCCTAAAAAAGGTATTCAGTTAGATGTGCATAATCGATAAATAATAAAATATTAAAAAATACCAAACTGAGACAGATGTTGAAATGAATAATACTACAGATGACTACACTAAATTAAAGGTTATTGGTAACAATCAAAAACCTAAGCAATGCTCAACCAACATAATTAAGATAAATTATTCCTCTACAAATTTCAAATGAATGTTAAATAAAAACTAGAATATAAACTGCAAAAATATATGAAGTAAAACATAATAACATTTGAGAAGAAGAAATAATTGTGATAAGTCATAAAAGATAGTGAGTCCACTAGTATCATGTGATAAATGTAAAATTTTAAATAAAGAAAAAACTATTAATACAATCATAAATTTCTTCTTTTTAATATAGTAGACATTATCACTGTACATAAAATATTCTGAATCCATATTGCTAATAACAACTAACAATTTTTGAATTAAAACATTCATAGATTTGAAACATTTAACATTAAGTCTATGAAAAAAACATCAAATGAAATCAGACCTTTTGAATAAATTTAATATTTGTTATGGTTAAAACTGGAAACTAATAATAAAGAATAGTAGTAAAAAAAAAAAAGATTTTATTCCAAATGTCAAGTTGCAAGAATGGCAATACCAAGATTTAGGTGTTTATTGAACATTCATTTAGATCAACAGCTATCTCAATTCATACGCTTCTATTATGTAACTGTCAATAATATATAATAACTATTACTTGTAACATGCATTAAAACATTGATGTTTATCAGTAAGCTCTCGTTCATTGTTGATCTAGGATGTTAACAGCTTCACAAGTTGAATAATTGCGTCTTCAGTTTTCATCATACTTTGGGTGGTCAGCTTTATTGCTTCCTAAAAAAGGTATTCAGTTAGATGTGCATAATCGATAAATAATAAAATATTAAAAAACACCAAACTGAGACAGATGTTGAAATGAATAATACTACAGATGACTACACTAAATTAAAGGTTATTGGTAACAATCAAAAACCTAAGCAATGCTCAACCAACATAATTAAGATAAATTATTCCTCTACAAATTTCAAATGAATGTTAAGTAAAAACTAGAATATAAATTGCAAAAAGAAATGAAGTAAAACATAATAACATTTGATAAGAAGATATAATTGTGATAAGTCATAAAAGATATTGAGTCCACCAGTATCATGTGATAAATGTAAAATTTTAAATAAAGAAAAAACTATTAATACAATAATAAATTTCTTCTTTTAATTATAGTAGACATTATCACTGTACATAAAATATTCTGAATCCATTTTGCTAATAACAATTAATAATTATTGAATTAAAACATACATAGGTTTGAAACATTTAACATTAAGTCTACGAAAAAAACATCAAATGAAATCAGACCTTTTGAATAAATTTAATATTTGTTATGGTTAAAACTGGAAACTATTAATAAAGAAAAGTAGTAAAAAAAAAAAAAGATTTCATTCGAAAAGTCAAGTTGCAAGAATGACAATACCAAGATTTAGGTGTTTATTGAACATTCATTTAGATCAACAGCTATCTCAATTCATACGCTTCTATTATGTAACTGTCAATAATATATAATAACTATTACTTGTAACATGCATTAAAACATTGATGTTTATCAGTAAGCTGTCGTTCATTGTTGATCTAGGATGTTAACAGCTTCACAAGTTGAATAATTGCGTCTTCAGTTTTCATCATACTTTGGGTGGTCAGCTTTATTGCTTCCTAAAAAAGGTATTCAGTTAGATGTGCATAATCGATAAATAATAAAATATTAAAAAACACCAAACTGAGACAGATGTTGAAATGAATAATACTACAGATGACTACACTAAATTAAAGGTTATTGGTAACAATCAAAAACCTAAGCAATGCTCAACCAACATAATTAAGATAAATTATTCCTCTACAAATTTCAAATGAATGTTAAGTAAAAACTAGAATATAAATTGCAAAAAGATATGAAGTAAAACATAATATTTGATAAGAAGAAATAATTGTGATAAGTCATAAAAGATATTGAGTCCACCAGTATCATGTGATAAATGTAAAATTTTAAATAAAGAAAAAACTATTAATACAATCATAAATTTCTTCTTTTTAATATAGTAGACATTATCACTGTACATAAAATATTCTGAATCCATATTGATAATAACAACTAACAATTTTTGAATTAAAAAATTCATAGGTTTGAAACATTTAACATTAAGTCCACAAAAAAAACATCAAATGAAATCAGACCGTATGTATAACTTTATGATATGTTATGGTGAAAACTAGAAACTAATAATAAAGAAAAGTATAAAAAAAAAAAGATTTCATTCGAAAAGTCAAGTTGCAAGAATGACAATACCAAGATTTAGGTGATTATTGAACATTGATTTAGATCAACAGCTATCTCAATTCATACGCTTCTATTATGTAACTGTCAATAATATATAATAACTATTATTTGTAACATGCATTAAAACATTGATGTTAATCAGTCTCTCGTTCATTGTTGATCTAGGATGTTAACAGCTGCACAAGTTGAATAATTGCGTCTTCAGTTTTCATCCTACTTTGGGTGGTCAGCTTTATTGCTTCCTAAAAAAGGTACTCAGTTAGATGTGCATAATCGATAAATAATAAAATATTAAAAAATACCAAACTGAGACAGATGTTGAAATGAATAATACTACAGATGACTACACTAAATTAAAGGTTATTGGTAACAATCAAAAACCTAAGCAATGCTCAACCAACATAATTAAGATAAATTATTCCTCTACAAATTTCAAATGAATGTTAAGTAAAAACTAGAATATAAATTGCAAAAAGATATGAAGTAAAACATAATAACATTTGATAAGAAGAAATAATTGTGATAAGTCATAAAAGATATTGAGTCCACCAGTATCATGTGATAAATGTAAAATTTTAAATAAAGAAAAAACTATTAATACAATCATAAATTTCTTCTTTTTAATATAGTAGACATTATCACTGTACATAAAATATTCTGAATCCATATTGATAATAACAACTAACAATTTTTGAATTAAAAAATTCATAGGTTTGAAACATTTAACATTAAGTCCACAAAAAAAACATCAAATGAAATCAGACCGTATGTATAACTTTATGATATGTTATGGTGAAAACTGGAAACTAATAATAAAGAATAGTAGTAAAAAAAAAAAAGATTTCATTCGAAAAGTCAAGTTGCAAGAATGACAATACCAAGATTTAGGTGTTTATTGAACATTCATTTAGATCAACAGCTATCTCAATTCATACGCTTCTATTATGTAACTGTCAATAATATATAATAACTATTACTTGTAACATGCATTAAAACATTGATGTTTATCAGTAAGCTGTCGTTCATTGTTGATCTAGGTTGTTAACAGCTTCACAAGTTGAATAAGTGCGTCTTCAGTTATCATCATTCTTTGAGGGGTCAGCTTTATTGCTTCCTAAAAAAGGTATTCAGTTAGATGTGCATAATAGATAGAATATAAAAACATATAAAATACCAAACTGAGACAGATGTTGAAATGAATATTACTACAGATGACTACACTAAATTAAAAGTAATTGGTAACAATCAAAAACCTAAGCAATGATCAATAAACGTAATTAAGATAAAATATTCCTCTACAATTTCAAATGAATGTTAAGTAAAAACTTGAATATAAATTGCAAAAAGATATGAAGTAAAACATAATAACATTTGATAAGAAGAAATAATTGTAATATGTCATAAAAGATATTGAGTCCACCAGTATCATGTGATAAATGTAAAATTTTAAATAAAGAAAAAACTATTAATACAATCATAAATTTCTTCTATTTAATATAGTAGACATTATCATTGTACATAAAATATTCTGAATCCATATTGCTAATAACAATTAACAATTATTGAATTAAAACATACATAGGTTTGAAACATTTAACATTAAGTCTACGAAAAAAACATCAAATGAAATCAGACCTTTTGAATAAATTTAATATTTGTTATGGTTAAAACTGGAAACTATTAATAAAGAAAAGTAGTAAAAAAAAAAAAAGATTTCATTTGAAATGTCAAGTTGCAAGAATGGCAATACCAAGATTTAGGTGTTTATTGAACATTCATTTAGATCAACAGCTATCTCAATTCATACGCTTCTATTATGTAACTGTCAATAATATATAATAACTATTACTTGTAACATGCATTAAAACATTGATGTTTATCAGTAAGCTCTCGTTCATTGTTGATCTAGGATGTTAACAGCTTCAAAAGTTGAATAATTGCGTCTTCAGTTTTCATCATACTTTGAGTGGTCAGCTTTATTGCTTCCTAAAAAAGGTATTCAGTTAGATGTGCATAATAGATAGAATATAAAAACATATTAAATACCAAACTGAGACAGATGTTGAAATGAATATCACTACAGATGACTACACTAAATTAAAAGTTATTGGTAACAATCAAAAACCTAAGCAATGATCAATAATCGTAATTAAGATAAAATATTCCTCTACAATTTCAAATGAATGTTAAGTAAAAACTTGAATATAAATTGCAAAAAGATATGAAGTAAAACATAATAACATTTGATTAGAAGAAATAATTGTGATAAGTCATAAAAGATAGTGAGTCCACTAGTATCATGTGATAAATGTAAAATTTTAAATAAAGAAAAAACTATAAATACAATCATAAATTTCTTCTTTTTAATATAGTAGACATTATCACTGTACATAAAATATTCTGAATCCATATTGCTAATAAGAACTAACAATTTTTGAATTAAAACATTCATAGATTTGAAACATTTAACATTAAGTCCACAAAAAAAACATCAAATGAAATCAGACCTTTTGAATAAATTTATTATTTGTTATGGTGAAAACTGGAAACTAATAATAAAGAAAAGTATAAAAAAAAAAAGATTTCATTCGAAAAGTCAAGTTGCAAGAATGGCAATACCAAGATTTAGGTGTTTATTGAACATTCATTTAGATCAACAGCTATCTCAATTCATACGCTTCTATTATGTAACTGTCAATAATATATTATAACTATTACTTGTAACATGCATTAAAACATTGATGTTTATCAGTAAGCTCTCGTTCATTGTTGATCTAGGATGTTAACAGCTTCAAAAGTTGAATAATTGCGTCTTCAGTTTTCATCATACTTTGAGTGGTCAGCTTTATTGCTTCCTAAAAAAGGTATTCAGTTAGATGTGCATAATAGATAGAATATAAAAACATATAAAATACCAAACTGAGACAGATGTTGAAATGAATATTACTACAGATGACTACACTAAATTAAAAGTTATTGGTAACAATCAAAAACCTAAGCAATGATCAATAAACGTAATTAAGATAAAATATTCCTCTACAATTTCAAATGAATGTTAAGTAAAAACTTGAATATAAATTGCAAAAAGATATGAAGTAAAACATAATAACATTTGATAAGAAGAAATAATTGTAATATGTCATAAAAGATATTGAGTCCACCAGTATCATGTGATAAATGTAAAATTTTAATTAAAGAAAAAACTATTAATACAATCATAAATTTCTTCTATTTAATATAGTAGACATTATCATTGTACATAAAATATTCTGAATCCATATTGCTAATAACAATTAACAATTATTGAATTAAAACATACATAGGTTTGAAACATTTAACATTAAGTCTACGAAAAAAACATCAAATGAAATCAGACCTTTTGAATAAATTTAATATTTGTTATTGTTAAAACTGGAAACTATTAATAAAGAAAAGTAGTAAAAAAAAAAAAAGATTTCATTCGAAATGTCAAGTTGCAAGAATGGCAATACCAAGATTTAGGTGTTTATTAAACATTTATTTAGATATTTTACAATCTCAAATGATACGTTTCTATTCTTTTGAATCAAAAAGATATAATAACTATTATATGTTACATGCATATAAACATTGATGTTTATCAGTAAGTTCTCGTTCATTGTTGATCTAGGATGTTAACAGCTTCACAAGTTGAATAAGTGCGTCTTCAGTTATCATCATTCTTTGAGGGGTCAGCTTTATTGCTTCCTAAAAAAGGTATTCAGTTAGATGTGCATAATAGATAGAATATAAAAACATATAAAATACCAAACTGAGACAGATGTTGAAATGAATATTACTACAGATGACTACACTAAATTAAAAGTAATTGGTAACAATCAAAAACCTAAGCAATGATCAATAAACGTAATTAAGATAAAATATTCCTCTACAATTTCAAATGAATGATAAGTAAAAACTAGAATATAAACTGCAAAAAGATATGAAGTAAAACATAATAACATTTGATAAGAAGAAATAATTGTGATAAGTCATAAAAGATAGTGAGTCCACTAGTATCATGTGATAAATGTAAAATTTTAAATAAAGAAAAAACTATAAATACAATCATAAATTTCTTCTTTTTAATATAGTAGACATTATCACTGTACATAAAATATTCTGAATCCATATTGCTAATAACAATTAACAATTATTGAATTAAAACATACATAGGTTTGAAACATTTAACATTAAGTCTACGAAAAAAACATCAAATGAAATCAGACCTTTTGAATAAATTTAATATTTGTTATTGTTAAAACTGGAAACTAATAATAAAGAAAAGTAGTAAAAAAAAAAAAGATTTCATTCGAAATGTCAAGTTGCAAGAATGGCAATACCAAGATTTAGGTGTTTATTGAACATTCATTTAGATCAACAGCTATCTCAATTCATACGCTTCTATTATGTAACTGTCAATAATATATAATAACTATTACTTGTAACATGCATTAAAACATTGATGTTTATCAGTAAGCTCTCGTTCATTGTTGATCTAGGATGTTAACAGCTTCAAAAGTTGAATAATTGCGTCTCCAGTTTTCATCATACTTTGAGTGGTCAGCTTTATTGCTTCCTAAAAAAGGTATTCAGTTAGATGTGCATAATAGATAGAATATAAAAACATATAAAATACCAAACTGAGACAGATGTTGAAATGAATATTACTACAGATGACTACACTAAATTAAAAGTTATTGGTAACAATCAAAAACCTAAGCAATGATCAATAAACGTAATTAAGATAAAATATTCCTCTACAATTTCAAATGAATGTTAAGTAAAAACTTGAATATAAATTGCAAAAAGATATGAAGTAAAACATAATAACATTTGATAAGAAGAAATAATTGTAATATGTCATAAAAGATATTGAGTCAACCAGTATCATGTGATAAATGTAAAATTTTAAATAAAGAAAAAACTATTAATACAATCATAAATTTCTTCTATTTAATATAGTAGACATTATCATTGTACATAAAATATTCTGAATCCATATTGCTAATAACAATTAACAATTATTGAATTAAAACATACATAGGTTTGAAACATTTAACATTAAGTCTACGAAAAAAACATCAAATGAAATCAGACCTTTTGAATAAATTTATTATTTGTTATGGTGAAAACTGGAAACTAATAATAAAGAAAAGTATAAAAAAAAAAAGATTTCATTCGAAAAGTCAAGTTGCAAGAATGGCAATACCAAGATTTAGGTGTTTATTGAACATTCATTTAGATCAACAGCTATCTCAATTCATACGCTTCTATTATGTAACTGTCAATAATATATAATAACTATTACTTGTAACATGCATTAAAACATTGATGTTTATCAGTAAGCTCTCGTTCATTGTTGATCTAGGATGTTAACAGCTTCAAAAGTTGAATAATTGCGTCTCCAGTTTTCATCATACTTTGAGTGGTCAGCTTTATTGCTTCCTAAAAAAGGTATTCAGTTAGATGTGCATAATAGATAGAATATAAAAACATATAAAATACCAAACTGAGACAGATGTTGAAATGAATATTACTACAGATGACTACACTAAATTAAAAGTTATTGGTAACAATCAAAAACCTAAGCAATGATCAATAAACGTAATTAAGATAAAATATTCCTCTACAATTTCAAATGAATGTTAAGTAAAAACTTGAATATAAATTGCAAAAAGATATGAAGTAAAACATAATAACATTTGATAAGAAGAAATAATTGTAATATGTCATAAAAGATATTGAGTCAACCAGTATCATGTGATAAATGTAAAATTTTAAATAAAGAAAAAACTATTAATACAATCATAAATTTCTTCTATTTAATATAGTAGACATTATCATTGTACATAAAATATTCTGAATCCATATTGCTAATAACAATTAACAATTATTGAATTAAAACATACATAGGTTTGAAACATTTAACATTAAGTCTACGAAAAAAACATCAAATGAAATCAGACCTTTTGAATAAATTTATTATTTGTTATGGTGAAAACTGGAAACTATTAATAAAGAAAAGTAGTAAAAAAAAAAAAAGATTTCATTTGAAATGTCAAGTTGCAAGAATGGCAATACCAAGATTTAGGTGTTTATTGAACATTCATTTAGATCAACAGCTATCTCAATTCATACGCTTCTATTATGTAACTGTCAATAATATATAATAACTATTACTTGTAACATGCATTAAAACATTGATGTTTATCAGTAAGCTCTCGTTCATTGTTGATCTAGGATGTTAACAGCTTCAAAAGTTGAATAATTGCGTCTTCAGTTTTCATCATACTTTGAGTGGTCAGCTTTATTGCTTCCTAAAAAAGGTATTCAGTTAGATGTGCATAATAGATAGAATATAAAAACATATTAAATACCAAACTGAGACAGATGTTGAAATGAATATCACTACAGATGACTACACTAAATTAAAAGTTATTGGTAACAATCAAAAACCTAAGCAATGATCAATAATCGTAATTAAGATAAAATATTCCTCTACAATTTCAAATGAATGTTAAGTAAAAACTTGAATATAAATTGCAAAAAGATATGAAGTAAAACATAATAACATTTGATTAGAAGAAATAATTGTGATAAGTCATAAAAGATAGTGAGTCCACTAGTATCATGTGATAAATGTAAAATTTTAAATAAAGAAAAAACTATAAATACAATCATAAATTTCTTCTTTTTAATATAGTAGACATTATCACTGTACATAAAATATTCTGAATCCATATTGCTAATAAGAACTAACAATTTTTGAATTAAAACATTCATAGATTTGAAACATTTAACATTAAGTCCACAAAAAAAACATCAAATGAAATCAGACCTTTTGAATAAATTTATTATTTGTTATGGTGAAAACTGGAAACTAATAATAAAGAAAAGTATAAAAAAAAAAAGATTTCATTCGAAAAGTCAAGTTGCAAGAATGGCAATACCAAGATTTAGGTGTTTATTGAACATTCATTTAGATCAACAGCTATCTCAATTCATACGCTTCTATTATGTAACTGTCAATAATATATTATAACTATTACTTGTAACATGCATTAAAACATTGATGTTTATCAGTAAGCTCTCGTTCATTGTTGATCTAGGATGTTAACAGCTTCAAAAGTTGAATAATTGCGTCTTCAGTTTTCATCATACTTTGAGTGGTCAGCTTTATTGCTTCCTAAAAAAGGTATTCAGTTAGATGTGCATAATAGATAGAATATAAAAACATATAAAATACCAAACTGAGACAGATGTTGAAATGAATATTACTACAGATGACTACACTAAATTAAAAGTTATTGGTAACAATCAAAAACCTAAGCAATGATCAATAAACGTAATTAAGATAAAATATTCCTCTACAATTTCAAATGAATGTTAAGTAAAAACTTGAATATAAATTGCAAAAAGATATGAAGTAAAACATAATAACATTTGATAAGAAGAAATAATTGTAATATGTCATAAAAGATATTGAGTCCACCAGTATCATGTGATAAATGTAAAATTTTAATTAAAGAAAAAACTATTAATACAATCATAAATTTCTTCTATTTAATATAGTAGACATTATCATTGTACATAAAATATTCTGAATCCATATTGCTAATAACAATTAACAATTATTGAATTAAAACATACATAGGTTTGAAACATTTAACATTAAGTCTACGAAAAAAACATCAAATGAAATCAGACCTTTTGAATAAATTTAATATTTGTTATTGTTAAAACTGGAAACTATTAATAAAGAAAAGTAGTAAAAAAAAAAAAAGATTTCATTCGAAATGTCAAGTTGCAAGAATGGCAATACCAAGATTTAGGTGTTTATTAAACATTTATTTAGATATTTTACAATCTCAAATGATACGTTTCTATTCTTTTGAATCAAAAAGATATAATAACTATTATATGTTACATGCATATAAACATTGATGTTTATCAGTAAGTTCTCGTTCATTGTTGATCTAGGATGTTAACAGCTTCACAAGTTGAATAAGTGCGTCTTCAGTTATCATCATTCTTTGAGGGGTCAGCTTTATTGCTTCCTAAAAAAGGTATTCAGTTAGATGTGCATAATAGATAGAATATAAAAACATATAAAATACCAAACTGAGACAGATGTTGAAATGAATATTACTACAGATGACTACACTAAATTAAAAGTAATTGGTAACAATCAAAAACCTAAGCAATGATCAATAAACGTAATTAAGATAAAATATTCCTCTACAATTTCAAATGAATGATAAGTAAAAACTAGAATATAAACTGCAAAAAGATATGAAGTAAAACATAATAACATTTGATAAGAAGAAATAATTGTGATAAGTCATAAAAGATAGTGAGTCCACTAGTATCATGTGATAAATGTAAAATTTTAAATAAAGAAAAAACTATAAATACAATCATAAATTTCTTCTTTTTAATATAGTAGACATTATCACTGTACATAAAATATTCTGAATCCATATTGCTAATAACAATTAACAATTATTGAATTAAAACATACATAGGTTTGAAACATTTAACATTAAGTCTACGAAAAAAACATCAAATGAAATCAGACCTTTTGAATAAATTTAATATTTGTTATTGTTAAAACTGGAAACTAATAATAAAGAAAAGTAGTAAAAAAAAAAAAGATTTCATTCGAAATGTCAAGTTGCAAGAATGGCAATACCAAGATTTAGGTGTTTATTGAACATTCATTTAGATCAACAGCTATCTCAATTCATACGCTTCTATTATGTAACTGTCAATAATATATAATAACTATTACTTGTAACATGCATTAAAACATTGATGTTTATCAGTAAGCTCTCGTTCATTGTTGATCTAGGATGTTAACAGCTTCAAAAGTTGAATAATTGCGTCTCCAGTTTTCATCATACTTTGAGTGGTCAGCTTTATTGCTTCCTAAAAAAGGTATTCAGTTAGATGTGCATAATAGATAGAATATAAAAACATATAAAATACCAAACTGAGACAGATGTTGAAATGAATATTACTACAGATGACTACACTAAATTAAAAGTTATTGGTAACAATCAAAAACCTAAGCAATGATCAATAAACGTAATTAAGATAAAATATTCCTCTACAATTTCAAATGAATGTTAAGTAAAAACTTGAATATAAATTGCAAAAAGATATGAAGTAAAACATAATAACATTTGATAAGAAGAAATAATTGTAATATGTCATAAAAGATATTGAGTCAACCAGTATCATGTGATAAATGTAAAATTTTAAATAAAGAAAAAACTATTAATACAATCATAAATTTCTTCTATTTAATATAGTAGACATTATCATTGTACATAAAATATTCTGAATCCATATTGCTAATAACAATTAACAATTATTGAATTAAAACATACATAGGTTTGAAACATTTAACATTAAGTCTACGAAAAAAACATCAAATGAAATCAGACCTTTTGAATAAATTTATTATTTGTTATGGTGAAAACTGGAAACTAATAATAAAGAAAAGTATAAAAAAAAAAAGATTTCATTCGAAAAGTCAAGTTGCAAGAATGGCAATACCAAGATTTAGGTGTTTATTGAACATTCATTTAGATCAACAGCTATCTCAATTCATACGCTTCTATTATGTAACTGTCAATAATATATAATAACTATTACTTGTAACATGCATTAAAACATTGATGTTTATCAGTAAGCTCTCGTTCATTGTTGATCTAGGATGTTAACAGCTTCAAAAGTTGAATAATTGCGTCTCCAGTTTTCATCATACTTTGAGTGGTCAGCTTTATTGCTTCCTAAAAAAGGTATTCAGTTAGATGTGCATAATAGATAGAATATAAAAACATATAAAATACCAAACTGAGACAGATGTTGAAATGAATATTACTACAGATGACTACACTAAATTAAAAGTTATTGGTAACAATCAAAAACCTAAGCAATGATCAATAAACGTAATTAAGATAAAATATTCCTCTACAATTTCAAATGAATGTTAAGTAAAAACTTGAATATAAATTGCAAAAAGATATGAAGTAAAACATAATAACATTTGATAAGAAGAAATAATTGTAATATGTCATAAAAGATATTGAGTCAACCAGTATCATGTGATAAATGTAAAATTTTAAATAAAGAAAAAACTATTAATACAATCATAAATTTCTTCTATTTAATATAGTAGACATTATCATTGTACATAAAATATTCTGAATCCATATTGCTAATAACAATTAACAATTATTGAATTAAAACATACATAGGTTTGAAACATTTAACATTAAGTCTACGAAAAAAACATCAAATGAAATCAGACCTTTTGAATAAATTTATTATTTGTTATGGTGAAAACTGGAAACTAATAATAAAGAAAAGTATAAAAAAAAAAAGATTTCATTCGAAAAGTCAAGTTGCAAGAATGGCAATACCAAGATTTAGGTGTTTATTGAACATTCATTTAGATCAACAGCTATCTCAATTCATACGCTTCTATTATGTAACTGTCAATAATATATAATAACTATTACTTGTAACATGCATTAAAACATTGATGTTTATCAGTAAGCTCTCGTTCATTGTTGATCTAGGATGTTAACAGCTTCAAAAGTTGAATAATTGCGTCTTCAGTTTTCATCATACTTTGAGTGGTCAGCTTTATTGCTTCCTAAAAAAGGTATTCAGTTAGATGTGCATAATAGATAGAATATAAAAACATATAAAATACCAAACTGAGACAGATGTTGAAATGAATATTACTACAGATGACTACACTAAATTAAAAGTTATTGGTAACAATCAAAAACCTAAGCAATAATCAATAAACGTAATTAAGATAAATTATTCCTCTACAAATTTCAAATGAATGTTAAATAAAAACTAGAATATAAACTGCAAAAATATATGAAGTAAAACATAATAACATTTGAGAAGAAGAAATAATTGTGATAAGTCATAAAAGATAGTGAGTCCACTAGTATCATGTGATAAATGTAAAATTTTAAATAAAGAAAAAACTATTAATACAATCATAAATTTCTTCTTTTTAATATAGTAGACATTATCACTGTACATAAAATATTCTGAATCCATATTGCTAATAACAACTAACAATTTTTGAATTAAAACATTCATAGATTTGAAACATTTAACATTAAGTCTATGAAAAAAACATCAAATGAAATCAGACCTTTTGAATAAATTTAATATTTGTTATGGTTAAAACTGGAAACTAATAATAAAGAATAGTAGTAAAAAAAAAAAAGATTTTATTCCAAATGTCAAGTTGCAAGAATGGCAATACCAAGATTTAGGTGTTTATTGAACATTCATTTAGATCAACAGCTATCTCAATTCATACGCTTCTATTATGTAACTGTCAATAATATATAATAACTATTACTTGTAACATGCATTAAAACATTGATGTTTATCAGTAAGCTCTCGTTCATTGTTGATCTAGGATGTTAACAGCTTCACAAGTTGAATAATTGCGTCTTCAGTTTTCATCATACTTTGGGTGGTCAGCTTTATTGCTTCCTAAAAAAGGTATTCAGTTAGATGTGCATAATCGATAAATAATAAAATATTAAAAAACACCAAACTGAGACAGATGTTGAAATGAATAATACTACAGATGACTACACTAAATTAAAGGTTATTGGTAACAATCAAAAACCTAAGCAATGCTCAACCAACATAATTAAGATAAATTATTCCTCTACAAATTTCAAATGAATGTTAAGTAAAAACTAGAATATAAATTGCAAAAAGAAATGAAGTAAAACATAATAACATTTGATAAGAAGATATAATTGTGATAAGTCATAAAAGATATTGAGTCCACCAGTATCATGTGATAAATGTAAAATTTTAAATAAAGAAAAAACTATTAATACAATAATAAATTTCTTCTTTTAATTATAGTAGACATTATCACTGTACATAAAATATTCTGAATCCATTTTGCTAATAACAATTAATAATTATTGAATTAAAACATACATAGGTTTGAAACATTTAACATTAAGTCTACGAAAAAAACATCAAATGAAATCAGACCTTTTGAATAAATTTAATATTTGTTATGGTTAAAACTGGAAACTATTAATAAAGAAAAGTAGTAAAAAAAAAAAAAGATTTCATTCGAAAAGTCAAGTTGCAAGAATGACAATACCAAGATTTAGGTGTTTATTGAACATTCATTTAGATCAACAGCTATCTCAATTCATACGCTTCTATTATGTAACTGTCAATAATATATAATAACTATTACTTGTAACATGCATTAAAACATTGATGTTTATCAGTAAGCTGTCGTTCATTGTTGATCTAGGATGTTAACAGCTTCACAAGTTGAATAATTGCGTCTTCAGTTTTCATCATACTTTGGGTGGTCAGCTTTATTGCTTCCTAAAAAAGGTATTCAGTTAGATGTGCATAATCGATAAATAATAAAATATTAAAAAACACCAAACTGAGACAGATGTTGAAATGAATAATACTACAGATGACTACACTAAATTAAAGGTTATTGGTAACAATCAAAAACCTAAGCAATGCTCAACCAACATAATTAAGATAAATTATTCCTCTACAAATTTCAAATGAATGTTAAGTAAAAACTAGAATATAAATTGCAAAAAGATATGAAGTAAAACATAATATTTGATAAGAAGAAATAATTGTGATAAGTCATAAAAGATATTGAGTCCACCAGTATCATGTGATAAATGTAAAATTTTAAATAAAGAAAAAACTATTAATACAATCATAAATTTCTTCTTTTTAATATAGTAGACATTATCACTGTACATAAAATATTCTGAATCCATATTGATAATAACAACTAACAATTTTTGAATTAAAAAATTCATAGGTTTGAAACATTTAACATTAAGTCCACAAAAAAAACATCAAATGAAATCAGACCGTATGTATAACTTTATGATATGTTATGGTGAAAACTAGAAACTAATAATAAAGAAAAGTATAAAAAAAAAAAGATTTCATTCGAAAAGTCAAGTTGCAAGAATGACAATACCAAGATTTAGGTGATTATTGAACATTGATTTAGATCAACAGCTATCTCAATTCATACGCTTCTATTATGTAACTGTCAATAATATATAATAACTATTATTTGTAACATGCATTAAAACATTGATGTTAATCAGTCTCTCGTTCATTGTTGATCTAGGATGTTAACAGCTGCACAAGTTGAATAATTGCGTCTTCAGTTTTCATCCTACTTTGGGTGGTCAGCTTTATTGCTTCCTAAAAAAGGTACTCAGTTAGATGTGCATAATCGATAAATAATAAAATATTAAAAAATACCAAACTGAGACAGATGTTGAAATGAATAATACTACAGATGACTACACTAAATTAAAGGTTATTGGTAACAATCAAAAACCTAAGCAATGCTCAACCAACATAATTAAGATAAATTATTCCTCTACAAATTTCAAATGAATGTTAAGTAAAAACTAGAATATAAATTGCAAAAAGATATGAAGTAAAACATAATAACATTTGATAAGAAGAAATAATTGTGATAAGTCATAAAAGATATTGAGTCCACCAGTATCATGTGATAAATGTAAAATTTTAAATAAAGAAAAAACTATTAATACAATCATAAATTTCTTCTTTTTAATATAGTAGACATTATCACTGTACATAAAATATTCTGAATCCATATTGATAATAACAACTAACAATTTTTGAATTAAAAAATTCATAGGTTTGAAACATTTAACATTAAGTCCACAAAAAAAACATCAAATGAAATCAGACCGTATGTATAACTTTATGATATGTTATGGTGAAAACTGGAAACTAATAATAAAGAATAGTAGTAAAAAAAAAAAAGATTTCATTCGAAAAGTCAAGTTGCAAGAATGACAATACCAAGATTTAGGTGTTTATTGAACATTCATTTAGATCAACAGCTATCTCAATTCATACGCTTCTATTATGTAACTGTCAATAATATATAATAACTATTACTTGTAACATGCATTAAAACATTGATGTTTATCAGTAAGCTGTCGTTCATTGTTGATCTAGGTTGTTAACAGCTTCACAAGTTGAATAAGTGCGTCTTCAGTTATCATCATTCTTTGAGGGGTCAGCTTTATTGCTTCCTAAAAAAGGTATTCAGTTAGATGTGCATAATAGATAGAATATAAAAACATATAAAATACCAAACTGAGACAGATGTTGAAATGAATATTACTACAGATGACTACACTAAATTAAAAGTAATTGGTAACAATCAAAAACCTAAGCAATGATCAATAAACGTAATTAAGATAAAATATTCCTCTACAATTTCAAATGAATGTTAAGTAAAAACTTGAATATAAATTGCAAAAAGATATGAAGTAAAACATAATAACATTTGATAAGAAGAAATAATTGTAATATGTCATAAAAGATATTGAGTCCACCAGTATCATGTGATAAATGTAAAATTTTAAATAAAGAAAAAACTATTAATACAATCATAAATTTCTTCTATTTAATATAGTAGACATTATCATTGTACATAAAATATTCTGAATCCATATTGCTAATAACAATTAACAATTATTGAATTAAAACATACATAGGTTTGAAACATTTAACATTAAGTCTACGAAAAAAACATCAAATGAAATCAGACCTTTTGAATAAATTTAATATTTGTTATGGTTAAAACTGGAAACTATTAATAAAGAAAAGTAGTAAAAAAAAAAAAAGATTTCATTTGAAATGTCAAGTTGCAAGAATGGCAATACCAAGATTTAGGTGTTTATTGAACATTCATTTAGATCAACAGCTATCTCAATTCATACGCTTCTATTATGTAACTGTCAATAATATATAATAACTATTACTTGTAACATGCATTAAAACATTGATGTTTATCAGTAAGCTCTCGTTCATTGTTGATCTAGGATGTTAACAGCTTCAAAAGTTGAATAATTGCGTCTTCAGTTTTCATCATACTTTGAGTGGTCAGCTTTATTGCTTCCTAAAAAAGGTATTCAGTTAGATGTGCATAATAGATAGAATATAAAAACATATTAAATACCAAACTGAGACAGATGTTGAAATGAATATCACTACAGATGACTACACTAAATTAAAAGTTATTGGTAACAATCAAAAACCTAAGCAATGATCAATAATCGTAATTAAGATAAAATATTCCTCTACAATTTCAAATGAATGTTAAGTAAAAACTTGAATATAAATTGCAAAAAGATATGAAGTAAAACATAATAACATTTGATTAGAAGAAATAATTGTGATAAGTCATAAAAGATAGTGAGTCCACTAGTATCATGTGATAAATGTAAAATTTTAAATAAAGAAAAAACTATAAATACAATCATAAATTTCTTCTTTTTAATATAGTAGACATTATCACTGTACATAAAATATTCTGAATCCATATTGCTAATAAGAACTAACAATTTTTGAATTAAAACATTCATAGATTTGAAACATTTAACATTAAGTCCACAAAAAAAACATCAAATGAAATCAGACCTTTTGAATAAATTTATTATTTGTTATGGTGAAAACTGGAAACTAATAATAAAGAAAAGTATAAAAAAAAAAAGATTTCATTCGAAAAGTCAAGTTGCAAGAATGGCAATACCAAGATTTAGGTGTTTATTGAACATTCATTTAGATCAACAGCTATCTCAATTCATACGCTTCTATTATGTAACTGTCAATAATATATTATAACTATTACTTGTAACATGCATTAAAACATTGATGTTTATCAGTAAGCTCTCGTTCATTGTTGATCTAGGATGTTAACAGCTTCAAAAGTTGAATAATTGCGTCTTCAGTTTTCATCATACTTTGAGTGGTCAGCTTTATTGCTTCCTAAAAAAGGTATTCAGTTAGATGTGCATAATAGATAGAATATAAAAACATATAAAATACCAAACTGAGACAGATGTTGAAATGAATATTACTACAGATGACTACACTAAATTAAAAGTTATTGGTAACAATCAAAAACCTAAGCAATGATCAATAAACGTAATTAAGATAAAATATTCCTCTACAATTTCAAATGAATGTTAAGTAAAAACTTGAATATAAATTGCAAAAAGATATGAAGTAAAACATAATAACATTTGATAAGAAGAAATAATTGTAATATGTCATAAAAGATATTGAGTCCACCAGTATCATGTGATAAATGTAAAATTTTAATTAAAGAAAAAACTATTAATACAATCATAAATTTCTTCTATTTAATATAGTAGACATTATCATTGTACATAAAATATTCTGAATCCATATTGCTAATAACAATTAACAATTATTGAATTAAAACATACATAGGTTTGAAACATTTAACATTAAGTCTACGAAAAAAACATCAAATGAAATCAGACCTTTTGAATAAATTTAATATTTGTTATTGTTAAAACTGGAAACTATTAATAAAGAAAAGTAGTAAAAAAAAAAAAAGATTTCATTCGAAATGTCAAGTTGCAAGAATGGCAATACCAAGATTTAGGTGTTTATTAAACATTTATTTAGATATTTTACAATCTCAAATGATACGTTTCTATTCTTTTGAATCAAAAAGATATAATAACTATTATATGTTACATGCATATAAACATTGATGTTTATCAGTAAGTTCTCGTTCATTGTTGATCTAGGATGTTAACAGCTTCACAAGTTGAATAAGTGCGTCTTCAGTTATCATCATTCTTTGAGGGGTCAGCTTTATTGCTTCCTAAAAAAGGTATTCAGTTAGATGTGCATAATAGATAGAATATAAAAACATATAAAATACCAAACTGAGACAGATGTTGAAATGAATATTACTACAGATGACTACACTAAATTAAAAGTAATTGGTAACAATCAAAAACCTAAGCAATGATCAATAAACGTAATTAAGATAAAATATTCCTCTACAATTTCAAATGAATGATAAGTAAAAACTAGAATATAAACTGCAAAAAGATATGAAGTAAAACATAATAACATTTGATAAGAAGAAATAATTGTGATAAGTCATAAAAGATAGTGAGTCCACTAGTATCATGTGATAAATGTAAAATTTTAAATAAAGAAAAAACTATAAATACAATCATAAATTTCTTCTTTTTAATATAGTAGACATTATCACTGTACATAAAATATTCTGAATCCATATTGCTAATAACAATTAACAATTATTGAATTAAAACATACATAGGTTTGAAACATTTAACATTAAGTCTACGAAAAAAACATCAAATGAAATCAGACCTTTTGAATAAATTTAATATTTGTTATTGTTAAAACTGGAAACTAATAATAAAGAAAAGTAGTAAAAAAAAAAAAGATTTCATTCGAAATGTCAAGTTGCAAGAATGGCAATACCAAGATTTAGGTGTTTATTGAACATTCATTTAGATCAACAGCTATCTCAATTCATACGCTTCTATTATGTAACTGTCAATAATATATAATAACTATTACTTGTAACATGCATTAAAACATTGATGTTTATCAGTAAGCTCTCGTTCATTGTTGATCTAGGATGTTAACAGCTTCAAAAGTTGAATAATTGCGTCTCCAGTTTTCATCATACTTTGAGTGGTCAGCTTTATTGCTTCCTAAAAAAGGTATTCAGTTAGATGTGCATAATAGATAGAATATAAAAACATATAAAATACCAAACTGAGACAGATGTTGAAATGAATATTACTACAGATGACTACACTAAATTAAAAGTTATTGGTAACAATCAAAAACCTAAGCAATGATCAATAAACGTAATTAAGATAAAATATTCCTCTACAATTTCAAATGAATGTTAAGTAAAAACTTGAATATAAATTGCAAAAAGATATGAAGTAAAACATAATAACATTTGATAAGAAGAAATAATTGTAATATGTCATAAAAGATATTGAGTCAACCAGTATCATGTGATAAATGTAAAATTTTAAATAAAGAAAAAACTATTAATACAATCATAAATTTCTTCTATTTAATATAGTAGACATTATCATTGTACATAAAATATTCTGAATCCATATTGCTAATAACAATTAACAATTATTGAATTAAAACATACATAGGTTTGAAACATTTAACATTAAGTCTACGAAAAAAACATCAAATGAAATCAGACCTTTTGAATAAATTTATTATTTGTTATGGTGAAAACTGGAAACTAATAATAAAGAAAAGTATAAAAAAAAAAAGATTTCATTCGAAAAGTCAAGTTGCAAGAATGGCAATACCAAGATTTAGGTGTTTATTGAACATTCATTTAGATCAACAGCTATCTCAATTCATACGCTTCTATTATGTAACTGTCAATAATATATAATAACTATTACTTGTAACATGCATTAAAACATTGATGTTTATCAGTAAGCTCTCGTTCATTGTTGATCTAGGATGTTAACAGCTTCAAAAGTTGAATAATTGCGTCTCCAGTTTTCATCATACTTTGAGTGGTCAGCTTTATTGCTTCCTAAAAAAGGTATTCAGTTAGATGTGCATAATAGATAGAATATAAAAACATATAAAATACCAAACTGAGACAGATGTTGAAATGAATATTACTACAGATGACTACACTAAATTAAAAGTTATTGGTAACAATCAAAAACCTAAGCAATGATCAATAAACGTAATTAAGATAAAATATTCCTCTACAATTTCAAATGAATGTTAAGTAAAAACTTGAATATAAATTGCAAAAAGATATGAAGTAAAACATAATAACATTTGATAAGAAGAAATAATTGTAATATGTCATAAAAGATATTGAGTCAACCAGTATCATGTGATAAATGTAAAATTTTAAATAAAGAAAAAACTATTAATACAATCATAAATTTCTTCTATTTAATATAGTAGACATTATCATTGTACATAAAATATTCTGAATCCATATTGCTAATAACAATTAACAATTATTGAATTAAAACATACATAGGTTTGAAACATTTAACATTAAGTCTACGAAAAAAACATCAAATGAAATCAGACCTTTTGAATAAATTTATTATTTGTTATGGTGAAAACTGGAAACTAATAATAAAGAAAAGTATAAAAAAAAAAAGATTTCATTCGAAAAGTCAAGTTGCAAGAATGGCAATACCAAGATTTAGGTGTTTATTGAACATTCATTTAGATCAACAGCTATCTCAATTCATACGCTTCTATTATGTAACTGTCAATAATATATAATAACTATTACTTGTAACATGCATTAAAACATTGATGTTTATCAGTAAGCTCTCGTTCATTGTTGATCTAGGATGTTAACAGCTTCAAAAGTTGAATAATTGCGTCTTCAGTTTTCATCATACTTTGAGTGGTCAGCTTTATTGCTTCCTAAAAAAGGTATTCAGTTAGATGTGCATAATAGATAGAATATAAAAACATATAAAATACCAAACTGAGACAGATGTTGAAATGAATATTACTACAGATGACTACACTAAATTAAAAGTTATTGGTAACAATCAAAAACCTAAGCAATAATCAATAAACGTAATTAAGATAAAATATTCCTCTACAATTTCAAATGAATGTTAAGTAAAAACTTGAATATAAATTGCAAAAAGATATGAAGTAAAACATAATAACATTTGATTAGAAGAAATAATTGTAATATGTCATAAAAGATATTGAGTCCACCAGTATCATGTGATAAATGTAAAATTTTAAATAAAGAAAAAACTATTAATACAATCATAAATTTCTTCTATTTAATATAGTAGACATTATCATTGTACATAAAATATTCTGAATCCATATTGCTAATAACAATTAACAATTATTGAATTAAAACATACATAGGTTTGAAACATTTAACATTAAGTCTACGAAAAAAACATCAAATGAAATCAGACCTTTTGAATAAATTTAATATTTGTTATTGTTAAAACTGGAAACTAATAATAAAGAAAAGTAGTAAAAAAAAAAAAGATTTCATTCGAAATGTCAAGTTGCAAGAATGGCAATACCAAGATTTAGGTGTTTATTGAACATTCATTTAGATCAACAGCTATCTCAATTCATACGCTTCTATTATGTAACTGTCAATAATATATAATAACTATTACTTGTAACATGCATTAAAACATTGATGTTTATCAGTAAGCTCTCGTTCATTGTTGATCTAGGATGTTAACAGCTTCAAAAGTTGAATAATTGCGTCTTCAGTTTTCATCATACTTTGAGTGGTCAGCTTTATTGCTTCCTAAAAAAGGTATTCAGTTAGATGTGCATAATAGATAGAATATAAAAACATATAAAATACCAAACTGAGACAGATGTTGAAATGAATATTACTACAGATGACTACACTAAATTAAAAGTTATTGGTAACAATCAAAAACCTAAGCAATGATCAATAAACGTAATTAAGATAAAATATTCCTCTACAATTTCAAATGAATGTTAAGTAAAAACTTGAATATAAATTGCAAAAAGATATGAAGTAAAACATAATAACATTTGATAAGAAGAAATAATTGTAATATGTCATAAAAGATATTGAGTCCACCAGTATCATGTGATAAATGTAAAATTTTAATTAAAGAAAAAACTATTAATACAATCATAAATTTCTTCTATTTAATATAGTAGACATTATCATTGTACATAAAATATTCTGAATCCATATTGCTAATAACAATTAACAATTATTGAATTAAAACATACATAGGTTTGAAACATTTAACATTAAGTCTACGAAAAAAACATCAAATGAAATCAGACCTTTTGAATAAATTTAATATTTGTTATTGTTAAAACTGGAAACTATTAATAAAGAAAAGTAGTAAAAAAAAAAAAAGATTTCATTCGAAATGTCAAGTTGCAAGAATGGCAATACCAAGATTTAGGTGTTTATTAAACATTTATTTAGATATTTTACAATCTCAAATGATACGTTTCTATTCTTTTGAATCAAAAAGATATAATAACTATTATATGTTACATGCATATAAACATTGATGTTTATCAGTAAGTTCTCGTTCATTGTTGATCTAGGATGTTAACAGCTTCACAAGTTGAATAAGTGCGTCTTCAGTTATCATCATTCTTTGAGGGGTCAGCTTTATTGCTTCCTAAAAAAGGTATTCAGTTAGATGTGCATAATAGATAGAATATAAAAACATATAAAATACCAAACTGAGACAGATGTTGAAATGAATATTACTACAGATGACTACACTAAATTAAAAGTAATTGGTAACAATCAAAAACCTAAGCAATGATCAATAAACGTAATTAAGATAAAATATTCCTCTACAATTTCAAATGAATGATAAGTAAAAACTAGAATATAAACTGCAAAAAGATATGAAGTAAAACATAATAACATTTGATAAGAAGAAATAATTGTGATAAGTCATAAAAGATAGTGAGTCCACTAGTATCATGTGATAAATGTAAAATTTTAAATAAAGAAAAAACTATAAATACAATCATAAATTTCTTCTTTTTAATATAGTAGACATTATCACTGTACATAAAATATTCTGAATCCATATTGCTAATAACAATTAACAATTATTGAATTAAAACATACATAGGTTTGAAACATTTAACATTAAGTCTACGAAAAAAACATCAAATGAAATCAGACCTTTTGAATAAATTTAATATTTGTTATTGTTAAAACTGGAAACTAATAATAAAGAAAAGTAGTAAAAAAAAAAAAGATTTCATTCGAAATGTCAAGTTGCAAGAATGGCAATACCAAGATTTAGGTGTTTATTGAACATTCATTTAGATCAACAGCTATCTCAATTCATACGCTTCTATTATGTAACTGTCAATAATATATAATAACTATTACTTGTAACATGCATTAAAACATTGATGTTTATCAGTAAGCTCTCGTTCATTGTTGATCTAGGATGTTAACAGCTTCAAAAGTTGAATAATTGCGTCTCCAGTTTTCATCATACTTTGAGTGGTCAGCTTTATTGCTTCCTAAAAAAGGTATTCAGTTAGATGTGCATAATAGATAGAATATAAAAACATATAAAATACCAAACTGAGACAGATGTTGAAATGAATATTACTACAGATGACTACACTAAATTAAAAGTTATTGGTAACAATCAAAAACCTAAGCAATGATCAATAAACGTAATTAAGATAAAATATTCCTCTACAATTTCAAATGAATGTTAAGTAAAAACTTGAATATAAATTGCAAAAAGATATGAAGTAAAACATAATAACATTTGATAAGAAGAAATAATTGTAATATGTCATAAAAGATATTGAGTCAACCAGTATCATGTGATAAATGTAAAATTTTAAATAAAGAAAAAACTATTAATACAATCATAAATTTCTTCTATTTAATATAGTAGACATTATCATTGTACATAAAATATTCTGAATCCATATTGCTAATAACAATTAACAATTATTGAATTAAAACATACATAGGTTTGAAACATTTAACATTAAGTCTACGAAAAAAACATCAAATGAAATCAGACCTTTTGAATAAATTTATTATTTGTTATGGTGAAAACTGGAAACTAATAATAAAGAAAAGTATAAAAAAAAAAAGATTTCATTCGAAAAGTCAAGTTGCAAGAATGGCAATACCAAGATTTAGGTGTTTATTGAACATTCATTTAGATCAACAGCTATCTCAATTCATACGCTTCTATTATGTAACTGTCAATAATATATAATAACTATTACTTGTAACATGCATTAAAACATTGATGTTTATCAGTAAGCTCTCGTTCATTGTTGATCTAGGATGTTAACAGCTTCAAAAGTTGAATAATTGCGTCTTCAGTTTTCATCATACTTTGAGTGGTCAGCTTTATTGCTTCCTAAAAAAGGTATTCAGTTAGATGTGCATAATAGATAGAATATAAAAACATATAAAATACCAAACTGAGACAGATGTTGAAATGAATATTACTACAGATGACTACACTAAATTAAAAGTTATTGGTAACAATCTAAAACCTAAGCAATAATCAATAAACGTAATTAAGATAAAATATTCCTCTACAATTTCAAATGAATGTTAAGTAAAAACTTGAATATAAATTGCAAAAAGATATGAAGTAAAACATAATAACATTTGATTAGAAGAAATAATTGTAATATGTCATAAAAGATATTGAGTCCACCAGTATCATGTGATAAATGTAAAATTTTAAATAAAGAAAAAACTATTAATACAATCATAAATTTCTTCTATTTAATATAGTAGACATTATCATTGTACATAAAATATTCTGAATCCATATTGCTAATAACAATTAACAATTATTGAATTAAAACATACATAGGTTTGAAACATTTAACATTAAGTCTACGAAAAAAACATCAAATGAAATCAGACCTTTTGAATAAATTTAATATTTGTTATTGTTAAAACTGGAAACTAATAATAAAGAAAAGTAGTAAAAAAAAAAAAGATTTTATTCGAAATGTCAAGTTGCAAGAATGGCAATACCAAGATTTAGGTGTTTATTAAACATTTATTTAGATAATTTACAATCTCAAATGATACGTTTCTATTCTTTTGTATCAAAAAGATATAATAACTATTATATGTTACATGCATATAAACATTGATGTTTATCAGTAAGTTCTCGTTCATTGTTGATCTAGGATGTTAACAGCTTCACAAGTTGAATAAGTGCGTCTTCAGTTATCATCATTCTTTGAGGGGTCAGCTTTAATGCTTCTTAAAAAAGGTATTCAGTTAGATGTGCATAATAGATAAAATATTAAAACATATAAAATACCAAGCTGAGACAGATGTTGAAATGAATATTACTACAGATGACTACACTAAATTAAAAGTTATTGGTAACAATCCAAAACCTAAGCAATGCTCAATCAACATAATAAAGATAAAATATTCCTCTACAATTTCAAATGAATGTTAAGTAAAAACTAGAATGTAAACTGCAAAAAGATATGAAGTAAAACATAATAACATTTGATAAGAAGAAATAAATGTGATAAGTCATAAAAGATATTGAGTCCACCAGTATCATATGATAAATGTAAAATTTTAAATAAAGAAAAAACTATTAATACAATCATAAATTTCTTCTTTTTAATATAGTAGACATTATCACTGTACATAAAATATTCTGAATCCATATTGCTAATAAGAACTAACAATTTTTGAATTAAAACATTCATAGATTTGAAACATTTAACATTAAGTCCACAAAAAAAACATCAAATGAAATCAGACCATATGTATAACTTTATTATTTGTTATGGTGAAAACTGGAAACTAATAATAAAGAAAAGTATAAAAAAAAAAAGATTTCATTCGAAAAGTCAAGTTGCAAGAATGGCAATACCAAGATTTAGGTGTTTATTGAACATTCATTTAGATCAACAGCTATCTCAATTCATACGCTTCTATTATGTAACTGTCAATAATATATAATAACTATTACTTGTTACATGCATTAAAACATTGATGTTTATCAGTAAGCTCTCGTTCATTGTTGATCTAGGATGTTAACAGCTTCACAAGTTGAATAATTGCGTCTTCAGTTTTCATCATACTTTGAGTGGTCAGCTTTATTGCTTCCTAAAAAAGGTATTCAGTTAGATGTGCATAACAGATAGAGTATAAAAACATATAAAATACCAAACTGAGACAGATGTTGAAATGAATATTACTACAGATGACTACACTAAATTAAAAGTTATTGGTAACAATCCAAAACCTAAGCAATGCTCAATCAACATAATAAAGATAAAATATTCCTCTACAATTTCAAATGAATGTTAAGTAAAAACTAGAATATAAACTGCAAAAAGATATGAAGTAAAACATAATAATATTTGATAAGAAGAAATAATTGTGATAAGTCATAAAAGATAGTGAGTCTTCCAGTATCATGTGTTAAATGTAAAATTTTAAATAAAGAAAAAACTATTAATACAATTATAAATTTTTTCTTTTTAATATAGTAGACATTATCACTGTACATAAAATATTCTGAATCCATATTGCTAATAACAATTAACAATTATTGAATTAAAACATACATAGGTTTCAAACATTTAACATTATGAAAACGGTTTGATATAAAAATTATTAAAATATTAAAATTATTATTAATTAGATGAAATTTAAAAAATAAATTATATTATATATTATTTAGTAATAAATATTTGTATAATAATAAATATAAGCTAGGGAATAAATTTAAAAGACACTTCTTTAACAACATTTAACCGGGTCAATTCTCCACTAAAAGCATCTTTTCTCTTAAAAAATTTTCCGTGAAATTTGTTTCCAACACTTTATATGCTCCCCTTTAGTCTATAGAGCACTAATGTCTAGTGGTAAGGAGAATTCATTTTTTCATCAACCTGTACTATGTAACCCGTCGGTACTCCTACTACTAGACATAAGAGACGCCTATAATTTATTATACAATAATATCTATATATTATATAATACAGTAAAACCTCCCTTAACGGACACCTCTTAATAGCAGACATTTTTTAGGAAACGGGGACATTTTCACTACTTTTCTATAGGATAACCTCTAAATAACAGACACTTTTATGGCATTTTAACTTTTGATTTTAATAATTTCTATCGTAAATTTAGAAAAATAATTGTGGAATGTCTAGATAAAAGTCTACACTCGTAAATGTTATTGTATTGATATTAATATATTATACATTATACATTATTAAACTGTTATACCTTATATCTTATACGATATACGAAAATACATTTCTTCTATATAAGTACAGAATTGTTCCCCAACACAGTGCAATTAGCAAATGCATTATTATACAAAATGACTTCGCGTCAAAATACGAAACAATCTAAAGTAACTAATTCTTTTAATATATGTTAATTTGTTAATTTTTTTTTATCTTTTTAACTTCGTATTTTTAAAAATATATAAAAATAATAAAAATAAAATAAACTTGTTACGCACCTATGTGTATGTATATATAACTTAAAATAAATAAATAAATTTTTAATTATAATTTCAATTTTTTATTTCCCTAATATTATACTTCTCCTTCTAAAGACCGGAAACCTCTAAATAGGGGACAAAATTTCAGCGACGAGAATGTTCGGTATTTACAGATTTCACTATATTATATTTATTATTACATTAATTTTATATTTTTGTGTTAGATGTCACAACATAATCATCAAGTAACGTTGTTCAATGCCAACACTTCGGAAGCCGTCAAAGCCAACTGTCATTTTCAAGGGGCTCGACAGTACAGCACTTCATCTGGTACATCACACGTCAACTTTTGTACCATCAACGAAAAAGCAATAAAGCGGTGACAGTGATCTTATTTTGTACGCTGTTTTATCACCACAAGAAAGTGAAAAAATTCGATCTTCCGTTCCCAGCTTGGGTGGTATGTAGAAAATGTTCTATTTGTGTACTATTGGATCATAATTTATAAAAATTTCTTTGGCCAGTATTCTTAATGTAAATTTATATTACTATTCTTAGCATACGCCCATAGGTGCAAATCTATCTATTAATCATAAGTTGCTAAAGTGCATACAAAATTAAATTATTAACGATACAATAATCTAACACTTAATCTAAAATTCAAAGTATTAAGGACATTCAATAAAATAAAAAATAAAACCTTCTATTATAAACAATTATGTGCAAAACTCTATCGGAGATTCCATAAACAAAAAAATGAGAATTTATATGATAATTTTAATAAATAAAGGTAATTCATATTTATAGTTGTATATAACATACTCAATTATTAAGTAATTGTTTTGAAATAGTTAAAACAATAAATATTAGATTGAGAAAACTATTTTTACTTCTTCTTATTAACTATAATATGTAGCACATTACCTAATATTTCATAAACAATTTATAATATGCTATTATATGATAATTTTGACGCATTAAATAATGCATTAAATAATGCAATAGTAGATATTCTAGTACAGTCGTCATTCCGAGTACTGACTTTCTACCGTTTTAGCTATTGGGAGACTTTATTTTTTGCTTTTGTTAGTTGTAAATGATAAGTTTTAAGACAATATGAGTGATACTCAAAAAAAAGAAAAGAAAACCTTTTATTTTAATATTTTAGTACAAATAAAAGAGTTTGAAGTTTTTTTTGAGTATCACTCATATTGTCTTAAAACTTATCATTTACAACTAACAAAAGCAAAAAATAAAGTCTCCCAATAGCTAAAACGGTAGAAAGTCAGTACAAGATATAAGGTATAACAGTTTAATAATGTATAATGTATAATATATTAATATCAATACAATAACATTTACGAGTGTAGACTTTTATCTAGACATTCCACAATTATTTTTCTAAATTTACGATAGAAATTATTAAAATCAAAAGTTAAAATGCCATAAAAGTGTCTGTTATTTAGAGGTTATCCTATAGAAAAGTAGTGAAAATGTCCCCGTTTCCTAAAAAATGTCTGCTATTAAGAGGTGTCCGTTAAGGGAGGTTTTACTGTATTATATAATATATAGATATTATTGTATAATAAATTATAGGCGTCTCTTATGTCTAGTAGTAGGAGTACCGACGGGTTACATAGTACAGGTTGATGAAAAAATGAATTCTCCTTACCACTAGACATTAGTGCTCTATAGACTAAAGGGGAGCATATAAAGTGTTGGAAACAAATTTCACGGAAAATTTTTTAAGAGAAAAGATGCTTTTAGTGGAGAATTGACCCGGTTAAATGTTGTTAAAGAAGTGTCTTTTAAATTTATTCCCTAGCTTATATTTATTATTATACAAATATTTATTACTAAATAATATATAATATAATTTATTTTTTAAATTTCATCTAATTAATAATAATTTTAATATTTTTATAATTTTTATATCAAACCGTTATCTTAACTTAATAAAAAACAAAATGTTTGGGAGACATTCTAGCCAACCTCCACGTGGTATCTCCTGGGTAACGCAAATAGGCTAGTCCCAACTCATTTACTCCTATAAAATATACCAGGAACTAATGTATGTACTCTATAAAATATACCGGGACCTAATTTATGTATTCCATAAAATATACCGGGACCCAACTTATGCTCTTTTTGAAATCTGAGACCCAACTCGAGTTTGTCCGAACAAACACGTACTACTTTCAATTCGTCGTACAATTTAGAATCTAGATATCATAAGGTTTTACTAGGTACATTGTACAACTATATAATTGTCGATATTGTCAATAAAAATACTAATTCTTAAGCCACAAAGAAACCATCGTAAACAGATGTACAACTCGTACAAGTCAGATAAGATAGACTACGACCTTAATTGATTAAAAAAAATATTTTAAAATGTTTTCCATATATGATTTTTCCCAAAAATGTACATACAAAATATGCTTAAATATGCATTTTTCCAAAAATATAGCGAAATATGTAAAAATATACAAATTGTTAATGTTAATGATCACCATTTCAACGTTATATTTTATATCTTATATCATGTATATTGAACATGAACAATAGCTTTAGAATCACTGTGTGTTAAGTACTCGTATTATTGTGTAAAAATTATAATAACATTGTGAAATATCTATATACAACCATATATACCATATATATAACCATATATCAACTCGAATATATCGAGTTTATCCATTCAAATAAAATATTATAATTTTATCACATTTATTGTGTATTTATTTATTTATTTATTGATTGATTATGAATTATACTAAATAGTATTTTAAATAAAGGTTAATATCTTTTTACAAACGTTCAATATTTCAATGTGTATAATAAATATGTATAAACTGTAAATACTGTATATAACTGTATATAATTGTTTTGAACAATTTATAAATACATTTATAACTTAACGTTCTAATAGAAAATTTTTCAATAATTGAAGTTAAAATAACGTATGAATATCACTGTAATAAATAGTTATAAAAATATCAATCTTTAACAATCCTATAATAATTATTTTCAGAGTTACAATCAAAAAGCTGAAAATCGAGCGCATTTTTTTCTAATTTTTTTTTTTTTTTTGAATTGCTGCAACTTGGTCAATTTTGGACTTTAAAAGTTGATTCAACTACCAAAATTCATTAAAAAAATAGGCAAAAAATAATTAGTGGTTAAAGCAGGGGGTTGCCATTTAAAAAAAAAAAGTTGACATGCGCATGCGCATGACTAGTTAAGTAAAAAAAATTCAAAGACCATGAAAATGTGTATTTTTATGTCATAACAACTGCCAAAAAAACAGAATTCAAATATCAGGTCTCTACGCAAAGATATTTAGTGTTCTCGATTACCGTATACTGACCAAGTATACCCAATTTAAAAGAACACATAGCTATATTTAATTCTTGTATTGGAGATCTTAAAAGAATTGAATTTATTACAATATTACTTTAAAATCTTTTATTTAAATATATTAATAATTTTTCATTAATTTTTCCTAGCTAATAGTATCTATTATATATCTAATATATATTATTATTATATGTCTTATATAATCATTTTGCTTTAAGTTATTTAACTTGAGCAATGAGCATATTGTTTATTATCCTTCAAAAATTGTGTAAATCTATGTACTGAGGTTAATGATTCATGAAGGGATACTTGATTTCGAAGGTAAGCCTTATGGAAATATTTCATCTCTATGTCCATTACATAAATGTGAACTATTCCACACTTGAAAAAAAAGGGAGAACTTCTTGGAGGAGAGGATGACATTACTGTGCCCTCTACTTGGTGAACATTTTAACCATTTTATCACCAAGTACTTTAGAAGAACTTGTTAGTTTTTAAATATTGTTGTATTAATTTTTAAATATCTACCTAATACCAAAATGCCAAATAAATGTTATGTTTTAAAATGTAAAACTAGTTATGACACTAAATACTAATCATGAAAATTCTAAATGAAATAATAAGTATCCTATTTTGTTTCATGAACCAAAGGTTTCGATTTTATTTTATAATCCTAAAAAGTTAAATCTTGACCTCAAAACAAAAAAGTAATATACCAATGTATATCGTATATTTTTATACTAGGTAAGTACCAAACAAATACAATTTAATTATTTATATATCAAATCAAGATATAAAAAGCATTTTATTAATATAATAATTCAATTATTTTGTACATTGCCAAGTTAACTAATAAATTTGTTATCAAATCAATATAATATTATAATTTAAGAACACAATAATTATTTATAGGTACCATAAAACATAAATTTAAGCTATGAATTGATCTGTGCATTTAAATTGACCATAGAAAATACAACAATATTTATTAATTTGGTTATAAATAATATCGTTTTGAAACTGAATAAATATAATAATTTGTTTAATTTAAAATTATTGAATATGATTAATAATAGATAGAGCTTTAAAAATTGTTGTGAGACGAACACTAGATATCACTATAAGATTCAAAAGATTCATACTCTTTATAAAACTAATATCTTGTAACTTGTGTTATATTAAATAAATAAAATATTTAAGCTAAAACTGATTTAAACAGTAATTTTGATTCACGGTTTTGAAGTGACAGAAAGTAGACACAGATCTATCATCAGATATCAGATACATTTTTATTTTATTTCATTCGATAAAAATCTTAAATGTGAAGTTGTAATTAGTCGAATATTTTTAAACAAAGATTTACGCCTACAAGGTAAGCAATTTAGTATACATATACCGTATAACATTCATTATATTCAATTAGTATACTAATATTCAGAAGAAAATAAAATATTTTAATTTTAAAGAAAGATACCTATAAATTTAATGAAAAACGCACATGATTTTGTGAAATGTGAATATTTCTTTCAATGAGGACGTTTTACCCACATGTGTTGTCTCTTTCTTACTAACGTATAATATCGCAAATTTACGTTCAGCAGAATACATTTTGTGATGTTAACTTTAATATTAAAGTAAATTTACCTAACATCAAATTTAAAAATAAGAATATTATCTAGAAAATGCCATATGCTTTTATTGATATTATCATTTTAAAGTAAGTTATGAATATTTTAAAGTTGTAATATTTTACATAGCTAAACTACCTCTTTAAAGTCTCGACAGTAATATTATTTATAACTAGGTACATCAAAGTACACAAAATTCGAAAAGTCATTTCATTTTTACTTAAATTAATGATATTTAATTCATTATGCATAACTAAAACGTCAAAAAATTTTAATCTATAGGTATAGTTATAAAGTTATTCCAGTGCCGTAGCCAGGATTTTTTTCGAGGGGGGGCTTAATTTTTGATAGCCAATTATACCCTAATTATACCATTTTAACCTTAAAAATATAATTTATATAATTATAGATATATTATCAAATCAAGATCAAGTAAATGTAATGAGAGCAGCGTTACTTTATCGCCACAAACAGTAATTAAATTAATGAAACTATTGTCGTCTGGCATTTTGAATGTGGCTTGAGCCCGGAAGGCCCCCTGGCTACGGCACTGAGTTATTCCATTAAATATCACTACCTACTTATCATTAAATAAGATAATTTTATATAAACTCACGGTAGACAACTTTAATTTAACTACATTTTTTTGTTTAACTTAATACAATATCTAATTCATTGGAATTATTAGATTTAATCAAATTAAGAATAAAAGTGTGGCATTAAAATTTAAATTTTCGTAAAAAATAACAAATTATTAAACAATGTAACTAAATTAATAATTTAATTAATTAATTTCTATAACTTATAAATTTGCATACAAAATATATTACTGGAAGTAAATATAATTAAGAATTAATAAAAATGTATTACAGAATACATCTGGAACTATTGTACCTACACTTTGTTTTTAATAAAAAAAATATACAACTATAAAAATTAAATAAATTCAAATTTCTATACGATTTTGTTTATTAAAATAATTCATAAAACTGATGTTTATCATAATAAATGTTAAATATTACCAATAATTTAACAAAAATATACCTAGTGTTGATAAAGTAACTTTTATAAAAAATAAAAAGATATACTATTAATTCAGAATAATACGAACTTTTTTGAAATTCGACTTGAATTGAACAAAATTTGACGCAGCCACACTTAAGATATAATTTTTACTAAAATATTATATCTCGGTCTAACAATCGATAAAAAAAATGACCAGACGATCTAAGCCAAACTAATTAAATTAAAAAAATTGAATAATCCCTAAATGTTTCATAATCAAGACTAATATTCAAGAAATTAGTGTATTAGTTAATTAATCTCCAATTAATGAGCAAAAATAGTAAAAAAATGAAAACATGTATATATTAATACATTAATTTATTTTATATTTGCTTATAAATAGCTTAAATTTTATCATACAATGAAAATAATAAAAAGAAGATAAAATTCTGTACTAAAAACAATTATGAAACACTACAACATTTTTATATCTGCAATGTTTCACAAAGAAAATAAAACATATTGTAAATAATTGAATTTGTAGCAGTCAGCAGAATTACCCAAATTACCTCAAAAACTGAAAGTTTCAATTTATAATTTCAAAACATGATAAATACATTATATGTTAACAACGTATTTTTAAGTACATATACTGAGAAATAACGGCAGTATACAAATGGGATGGGACAAAATAAATGACGACAACTGTCACCAAACAGATTGGATCACATTACAATTACATGTATAAAGCTCGCTTAAGATTGAAGGTTTAATATTTAGTCTAGAAAGTCATTTATTAAATACTATAATAATGATTTTTATAAAATATTTTGAAAACAAACTACATATCTTTAACATTTACTAAATCACAAATATAAATACGATGGTAGTTTTTAAATAATATCATTAAAATTTAAAAAAACGTTTTTAGAATACTATAATAACAAGGTATTAAATTTAAAATTATTTCTGCATTATTTATTATGAAATGTTATTATAATACATAATATAAATGTAACTAAATTTTCGTTTGGGTACCTATCTATTTATTTTATCTTATTTGTTAGATAATACGCCCAGGTTAATAATGTAAGTTTTTAGACGATCCCCGTGTACCTACTTTACTTTAATTGTTAGTTAAAATATTTTCTTCGATTTTTGACCACATAAGTTCTATCTATTTTACAGTAAATATGTGTAGTACAATTGTCTAAAAAAAATATTACAATATTGAAATAACATTTAAATGGAGCAACAAAAAGAAAACGAAAAACAATTATCTAGGACGTTAGCTGTCAATCATATTTTTAGATAAAAATATAGTTAAATTATGGGGGTTCCCAAATGCGTCCCGAAATGACCCTTTTTAAATGTCCTGAGTATGTCCAAAATACCGTTTTACCCGAGTGAGTCCCGAGAAAATTTTTTACATTTTTTTGACAAAGCCCGAATGGGTATCAGTTCATTTAGAGTTACCTGGAGTAAACCATCACTAGGAAGTGAACAGGCTTATACCCCGAAAATATTTTGTAATTTTTATTTATGTTATTATTTTTCATTTTAGCTTACACCCTTAAATTTAGGTAAGCGTACTAATTTTTTTAAATGTTTTTATTTTTATTTTAGAGTATATATATAGACTGCTATTTAAATGTCATTTTTATGACAAAATCTTGTCTTGATATTTTATTATTTTTAAATTGATGTATATTGTCTTAGATGTATTATCATAAATTTATTACCTATATATCGGTTATACACTTAGACACGTCTAAAATTAGGTACACATTTTGGTAAGATTCTCTTTAGGCATCCGATGAGCTATTATTATTAGTACAATTTTATTATTTTTATATATTATTTATTATTTATATATTTACCTCCCTTATTTTATAAGTTGATAATATAATCGTGTACTTATATAATACCATATGGTACAACTGGTATATTTTTAAAATGCCGAAAACAGCCGTCAAGCGCAATTGATAAACAACCAATGACATACCTACTTATCTACTTTTATAAATCATATATTGTTATATTTATTCATTTTTCGTTATTAAAACAAATTAAAAACCTGTCACATTATCTTACTGCTATAAAATTATATATAATTTTTAAAAAAAAAAATTACAAAATAAATTATTAAACCGTTATTTGTGTTCATTAAAGTAACAATGTTCGCGATGACATTGATCAAAAGTCGAAAATCTTGTTTAAATCAGTGGCGTATCCAGCACAAAATAATTGGGTAGGCCAGTTTTATTCTGTAGTGTGTAAGTGTGTTTATGACTATTAGGGAAGATTTGTCCTATCACATGGAATATGGTTGTGATAATAATATTCAATAATAGATATTAATAATATTATTAGTAACATTTTTATTTTGATAAAAATAAACCAAACAGTCAAATAAAAATTGAGTAGGCCGGGGCTAGTTGGTCTACCCTGTAAACACGCCACTGCTTTAAATATTATTATTTTTTTTAATGATATAAACGTGGTGCATTTGAATTGACTCCCAAAAATAAACCTTATATTTATATGTCTGTGTGAACCCTGAGTTTAATAATCCTTTTTTTTGAATGGAGTCCTGACTTTTATAATGAAAAAAATAAAAATAAAATTTTTAATCTCAGGTATACCTAAATGGCTAAATGTATAATACAATTTTAGACAATCCTAAGTCTGTGTTATTTAGTATATTGTTGACTATTGGACAAATATAAATGAGAAGAAACATATTTTTACTGATACAATTTTAACCAATACCTATATAAGAAACTCAATAATTGTTATTGTCAGTTTTTTTCTTGAGACTAATATGTTTTCTAGTTTTTGAACTCAACCATCTAGCATGCAATCGATATGAAGATTGAAACATTTTGTATAGAAATATAAAAATATTGTATGATTTTTATACCTTACACCTACGTCTAGGCAGGTGCAAAATTTTTTTCGGTTAGCACAGCTGTTTATGAACACGCTGGATTATCGAACAAAGGATCGTGCGGGACAGACAACAGCAACCTTAGTCCTTATTAACAGATATATATATATATATATATATATTATTACTATTTTTATAAGTATTTACGTATAAAATATCACCTCTTTGTTCAAATTACATACTATAACATATTTTTATACTGGAATGATATTGTGTACTTCGACGTCTTTGAATTCTCTAGCCGTAATATTGCCACCACCAATCCTATTATTATACAAAGCATATATAACTCGGGTATTGTATGTCTACAGGTTGGAGGGGGGTCCCGTAACACGTTTTAAAAACAATTAACTTAGCATGTGTAGTATTGTGATTATATTTAAATATTTATCAATAAATATCAATGCAGGGAATTCAAACTATAGAAAATGTAGAATAGTATACGATACTTATTAATAAAAATTGTTATGTTAGTTTGCGATGTTACGATGTTACGATAGGTAGTTATGTATTATGTTTAATAATTATAATCATAACGTACTACTGATATCATTGGTAGCTGGTAGATACAAGTTAAACATAGAATAACAATTATAAATCATAATGTCAAACAAAATAATTTAAGTAGAACTTCGAAAACTCAAATAATGATCCAATTTTTAAATTCTGATTTAAGGTTTTTGGAGAAATGTATGAATGATTCCCGTCGTAAAGTTATAATAAAAGTTTAAATATTTTGTAGGTATCAATAAATATTATAAATAATATTGTGCATGGATCAAAAAATAGATGGCGCGCTAACACATTCCAACATTTTTAATTATTTATATTTTATATAAAATAATTAAGTTCTACCGTATTTTCTTTAAATTTAATCAAATTCGAAATGTCATCGTGTTCACCAAAATAAAATATTATTATTTATTATATTTATAAATGAAATTAAGTGCAAACTATATAATGCAGTAACTATAAATCAGTGGTTTACAGGATATATCGATTTTTCATTATAAATTTACCTGCGAGAGTACACAATACACAATACACAAACACACCGTTTGCAACCGTCCATTCCAGCATTCAATATAAATTTAAACCACCTGTGGTTCGTTTCAACCCGGTCATTTTTCATTGTGTAAATCCCGATTGTCGGGAGGAGGATAGGTGATGGCTTGATCGGTAAGTAAGGCATAATATAACAAAATACCAAATATATTCAATATAATAATATAAGTAGTAGAATATTTGTACAGTATAAATATACAAATACATTAGAATATCGTCCGATTCGAGATTATAAGTTGAAAAAATAACCTTCACTGAATGCAAATAATTAATTAATATATAATATTATAATATATTATATTATATAATTATTTTAATTTTTTTTTAAATGATATTATGTTGTGTCCCGGGTTACATAATTTGTAGATCCGGTACTGCATAGCAGTTCATAAACAGGTAATCAGATAATCAGGACGTAATTAGTAATTAGTATAGCCATACCTACGTTTTTATTTATTTGCCAGCAATTTATGTATTTGGGACACAATTAGTGACTGAATCTTTCTATAATATACTATAATATATTCAAACAAACTTTTAGCAGACTTACTTAGTTACTAATTTTTTATAGTATCTATATTGTTTAATTATAAACAACAAAACCATTATTTCACACCATATCATTATTAATACAATTATATTACCAGTCCTAGGTTTAACGACTTACGAATGAATAAAAACATTTAGATCACAATTTATATATGTATAAAAACTATTCTAGTAAGAAGTTATTTACTTTTGAATTTCGATAAACACAATGTGTTGTCTGTACGTGAATCGTTTTAAATTTCTTAGATGTGTGCAGCTGCAAAGATATCCAAAAGTATATTATGAAGTACAATGGTTTTTCTATAGATATCGATTTAGATGATATATGTTTTTTTTCTTTTAACAATAACTTAGCAGCAGATGGCAAATCTGTGTATCGTAGGCTTATGAAAATTCTAAAGATGATTCAACTATATGGCATCCCTTCAAAAAAAAAAAAAACGAACATGTGGAACGAATGAAAAAAGCCATTCAAACTAAGTTAAATATTGGCGATAAAAGAGAAGGGTACTAAAACATTATCATTAATCACTGTGGGTCCTACATTTTATAAATCTAACCGACCATATTGGCCACACTATTATTCTGCAGCCCCTATGCAATGTAACTAGTGTTGTAGTACACAATTGAACGAAAAACCAGTTTTGTTATACATGCACAGCTGGAAAAGAACAAGGGATGAAATAAAATCTCCCTCGAGACTGTATGTACTATAATCGACTACAGTTTAGTATATCATTGAACAAGCTAACAGAAGCACCAGAGCAACAGAAAATAATCATCATGAACATGAAAACTTGCTTTGCATTTTTAGTCTGTGCAATGAGTATTGCAGTAATGAACGCCACGATGGATGCTCCAATACTTCTAAAAAATAAGGTACGTTATGACATTTGCCATATAAATTACTATAAATATATTTATTATATTAGGCATATAAGTATTATATTAATTATCACAGGAACGTTTTCTTTTCGCTTCTTCAAAAATCATAATTACTTTAACACCTAGTGATAATTATTACATATATCATATATCATGTTATTATTATCGATTTAATATTATTTATTACTAAAGCATTGGTAGTATTCATAAATAATTATTGTTTATTTTAGTTGGATTTGTCAATTTACTATAGTGCTCGCTCTACAGATAGCATAAAATTCATTTTGACAAAACTTAAACCACTCTACTGCAAAATACAAAAATATGTGGACTTAAACTTGGTACCTTTTGGTAAAGGTTATGTGAGTACCTATCTATTTATTATCATACATAAAATGTGAAATACATAAAATACATACATAAATCAATATAAATTCTATATTGTCATTAAATTGAACAAACGTTAAAATCATTCATCAGTTTTAATTAAATGCAAATTTTTAAAATTAAAATTATTCAACACATACAAGAATTATAACAGAAAATTATCAATTATAATTCATAATATCAAATGATAAAAAATAATAGAATCATAACTTAAATTTAAATTGCCTATCTTTTTTTATGTTAGATATTTTATTTATTTACTTTTAATAATTAGATTTTATACAGATAGATTTAACTGTTCTAGTAGGTACAAAATTAGTATTAACAAACTAACTGTAATTTATCAAGTTACTCGTGTAAATCTTTAAATTGTAATATAAGGTTAACAAAAATTATTACAATACTGTTGTATACTTGTGTGGTAATTTTTTTTTTAATAAATACCTTTTTGAAGTTTAAGTTGTGATAAAATATATTTTCATAGAGCTATTACTAATTATCATTTTTTGATTTTCTTTGGTCATCAGATAACCAAATCAAAAAATATATCAAATGCAATTCATTATAGGCATTTAAAGAAACAATATAAAGTTTCTAGAAAGGATTGTTGTTACAATATTTTTCATAGTGTGTACAACCAATGTTTAGAGGTAATGAACTAGGTACTATAAAATTAAGAAAAAAAAAAATTTTTAAATTCAGATTTTTAAATTTAATATAGATACTTTGTTAAGTTACCAAGATATTAAGTACTTATTATATGTTACTTTTATATTTTATAATATTCGCATCTAAATAATTCATAATATAATTAATTATTATTTTTGCACTATATGCCTATAATTCAGTAGTATTTGATTCTACAATTCTACAATTTTTTTTTAATTTAAATGAACAAAAATCACAATATTTTTAACAATAAAACCTAGTTTACAATTTTACAACCTATAGAACTGTTTATTAATTTATATGTATATTTTTTAACTTAGAGCACAAATATTGGATTCTTTTGCCAGAATGGCCACATTGAATGTCGTGCTAACACAATACATAACTGTGTGTTTGACAAATTGTCTAGAAATTCTACAGCTCATATGGAGTACTTGAGTTGTGCATTGGAACACATTGATAATACAATACATGTTGAAGAAATGGTAAATATATTCTATTCAATTTTTCAATAGATTTAGTATTAATTAAAAATGCAACTTAGTTCCTACTAAATTATTGATAAATAATATATCATTATCTAATACCTACTTAATCATTATTAATAAAGGGTAAATTAATACAAAATTTGCTTACTGTCTATTAAATTATTAGTTATATTTATAACATACAATAAATTCTTAGAAATAAAAATAAGTAATAATATTAATTTTGTAAAACAAAATATTATATCTAAAAAATTGTTTTTAGTAAAAATAAATAATAATTAAAAAATTGATATTCAAAATAAACTAAAAACAATTATTATTAATAATAATTAAGAACAAATAATAAAAATAAAAATTCTACTTTTACCTTTTAGGCTTTAGAACATTGCAAATTTTTAAATTTAAAACTTTAATACCTTTTTCTGGTAGGGATGTAAATGTAAATTGTAATTAATAATAGCAGAGTGGTCATCTACTTTCTACTTTGTTTAAAACTATTTATATGCATGTTTCAGTGTGCTGGTCGTATTGGACTCAGCATAGATGAAATTCAATCATGTGCTACTAGCCGAGAGGGCTATTTGTTAATGCTGGAGGCTGAAATACAAACTAAAGATCAAACACATGGACCTCGCTTTGTACCTTCATATGTATTTGATGAAGTAAAGATTTATTTTAACATTTCATAAAAATATTATAACATTAATTAATTAATTAATCTTATTTCTTTTCATTAGTTTTACAACGAACGAGATCAAAGACTCGCAAGTACAGATTTTGAAGCAACACTTTGTGGAAAATTAATCAATGACCATGGGTTTTTAAATGTTTGTAATAACATTAATAATGTTTTGAGAGTGAATGAAGTTTGTTAAATACTCAAGAGCTACGCAGGTACCAATAAGTATTAACTAATAATAATACATTTTATTTTTTTTTCATCAACTAATAACTATAGAATAAGATTAATTTTAAGGTTAGGTTATACATTAAAAGTTTACTTTTTAATTTTCTATAAAATAAGGTAAAATAAAATAATTTGTAAAAATTAAAATTGTTTTAAAATTAATAATAATTTTTATTGTTTTTTTTTTTGTTTTATTAATTGTAAAGTTTTGGTATTCTAAAATAATGATGAATATATCTATATAATATAGACATCCAGATCATTCAATTAGATGAGACAAATACATGTATAATAATCCTTTTTAATTTAAAAAAATTATTTTTTAAAAATCCAAAATAAAAATAAAATATTTATCACGAGTACATGAATTTATATACATACTTTTAATATATACTATTGCAGAATACCAAAACTACATATTATAATAAATTAAAGTTGATCAATATTTGATGTAGTGAAAGAAACATTATTATACATACATTTCTTAATTATATTTTCAATTTCATTTAATCCTAATTTTTTTTTTTATACATGAATTTTATGTTAAGATATTAAAATATTGTATTTTTGAGATTTTTAAATAAATATACTTTTCATCATATACATGAGCTTATATTTGTTTTTAATACCTACTATTTAGTTATTTATCGTGTACCTATAAATTATGAGCTACAATTATTAATAAATTACTCTTTTTATTCATTTTAATTATAGTTTGTTCAGAAAATTACAAACTGCAGGTAACAATAAAACAAAATACTTTTTCAATGATGATTTATAATTAATTTGGTATAAAATTGTAAGAAAAATTAATACTTAAATAGCAAATCAAATATTACAAAAGAATTAGTAAATAGGTTATTACTTATAAAAAACAAAAGTGCAAGCTAAGGTTATAGAGTAGACCAGTAATTAATATATTTTATATTATTACTGTTACTATTATTATATTAAATATATACTATTTATATACAACAAGCAAAGAGTAAAAGATCGGAAGTCAATATGTACCAACTAATAATGTTTCCAATGTTTAGTGAATATAACAGTAAAATAAAAATTACCAACTTGTGAATAGTTAAACAATAAATGGACTTAATTAATGACCTAAGGCTAAAAAAAATTCATAATTAAGACAATACTACAATAAAATTAATTTTCATCCCGAGTATATTAAGCTACATTAAATATTATCATTAAAGACCGGATGTTGCATAAAATGTATGTTGCTATTTTCAACATCATATATTTGCAGTCAATGAGTGTCCACAAATCATTAATTGATTAATTAAATAAATATCAAAATTTTATACTGCATACATAGGCGGACATTGAGAGGGGAAGTATTGAAATACTTAGCCCTCCCCCAAGTATTTCAATAGACCTCCAAAAATCGAAGGTAATACATTATACTTCTGTATAAAAAAGGGGTGTGAGGTCACTTTACATTGAATTATTATAACCTCCCTAAAAATTCAATCAAATGTTTGCATATTTTTGCAAATCCTGACGTTAGTACATATTATTCTGAATATTTTTGGATATTTTAATAAAAAACAAATATAAACCTAACGATCCAAAAAGGTATTGAGTAAAAACAGATTATAGGTACATTTATATAATATTAAATATTTGTACGTCTCAAAGAATATTTGGACGCTAAAAATAAGTTATATATAATTTTATTTTACTTGTTAAGTATTTTTTTTTGCATATTTTGACTTTTGTTAGTGCATGTTTGCATACTTATATTACAATTTGAAATGCATATACATCCGATCTTTAATTATCATATATATATATAAAAAAAATAATTTTAAAGTGTTTTAATTTATATTTTAAGTACATTTATAGTTAACCACATTCAAATTATATTTAAATTTATTTCATCACTATTAAGTTATCAGGATGATAAATTAGTTTATTTTTTCCTGTTAAGTAGTTAAGTCAAATAAACTGATAATAAACCATAATTAAATCAAATTTAACATAAACAATAATAGTTAGTTAATAAAAAGAAGATATTATTATTAATTAGTTAATAGTTTTTAGTTATTAGTTTTATTAGTTATTTTATTTATATAATTTTTTTTTTGTATATCTAGTCTTTATTCCTTGTACTTCAACTCTAATATATCATTAAATGAAAATTTACACATTTTAAAAGATTTGTTGTCGAATTCATTCTTATTTTTTATAATGGTATTTAGTATACAGTCTTCACACATTTTATTATACTAGGATTGTGAGATTACAAAAATGTTACATAATATATATATAATGATATCTTTCTCCTTTATCAAAAAAAAAATGATGTTAATAAATTATTAAGTCATTAAATAATTCCAAAGTTAATGTTTGAGATATGTTAAAAAACTTAACTTTTTAGTTTTTACATTATAAAGAATTTTAGGCACAAATGCAGTTTAGTTGTCCCTTGCCATTTTGTTTTTTTTTTTATAATTTGATAAAGGATGGATTGTGATGTTGATGATTATAATTTTAAATTGTTGGTTGAATGTTAGTTTATTTAAAGAATGACTAAACATTTTTGTTTGAATTAATTTTTAATGAATAAGAATACTTTAATATGGTCTCAATTCATTTAGTTAATAAAAATAACTGATAATTTATTGATATCAAGAGTGTTTCTCAATCTTCAATAAACAATCATTTACAAATCTGGATACCATACAAAGTTGTTAGTTATCAACAGATTGTTTCCCTTTAGGTTAAAGCTTGAATTTTTCTAATAAACTGATAGCTTCAGTATTTTCTGGTCTACTTTTGTCCAACTTTGTACAAAAAGTAACCTTTACCAAATTTTCTTTCTAAAATTATGAAATAAAATAAAAAATACATACAATTTATTTTGACAATAATCTTATATTTTCTTATAATAAACATGTTAGTGGTCCAACGATTCTTAACTAGGATGTTGTGAACTAAGATTTGGGGTACTTTAAACATTTTGAAAATATAAACATATTTGTACATATTTTTAGGTTTTTAAAATAAAAATAAAATTACAAAAATTTGTAAGCCTAAATATTGCATTATTACAATACTTAATTTATGTTTTGTTCTAATTAAAATATCATGGTATACTCTTACACAATCTAATTCTAAGTAGAATAATTAATATATTGATTAAGGAATAATTTATTTTTATTTAATTTTGTATTATGAGTGCTAAGTTCAAAATATTACACAACCATTATTATGACAAGAATATGAATATATGTAAATTTATTTTTATAGTTAAAATATCATAAAAATGTGTATTTTAATACCTAAAGCTTAACAATTAGGTAAATGTAAAATATCTTCAAATTTCCTTACTCAGATATATAACAATTATTTGTTGTGATATATGCATTTTATGAACATAACAAATCTTGATGATATTCAACTGTGATATAACTTTAAACGACTTATTTTATTATTTAAAAAATATAAATTAAAGAAATCATTCAAGATACTTGGAATAATTTATATTTTATCAGTTTTTTTTCAATGTATGATAATTAAAGTGTTTATGTTTGGTTAAAAAAAAAATCCTAGTCTTTAAATTTAAAATAAGGCTAAATTTAAAAATAACTTAAATACAAATGCACAATTTTACTTTGGAGTTGAGATTTTCACTAAATATTTATGAAATGAAATGAATTTAATTTAATTTAAATTTATTTTATGACATTTATAATAACATTTTGTTGTTAAAGTTCATAATATATTTTAATTTTAATAGTTTAAGTTTAATAATTTTATGTAATTAGAAATAATTCATAAGTTAGTCTTCAAAATGCTAAAATGTAACAAGATAATTTTCTGTTATTATAGGCATTTGGTGTTTAAATTTGAATAAAATTAGAAATTTAAATGAAAAATAATGATTTTATTCCTTATATTGTAATTAAAAAAAAATTTATCTGAAATAATTAAATTTTTTGCTAATACGTATATATTTATTTTCCATATACAATACACATTGTTCTGTAAGTTGACACTTATTAGTAGGTCTGCAAATTTAATGGACTAAAAAACTTTGAAAAATGCATTTAAAATGTCAAAAATGTGCAATAAAACATGCACTTAAAATACAAAAAATGCCAAAAATATAAAAAGCATTTTAAGTATTTTTTTATTTATATTAATATTAGTATATTATATGCATACAATTTTTTTAATAATGCTATTTAAAATTAAAATATGCCTGAAACATTTTTTAAAGATGTTAATTGACAGAATTTGATTAAAAATACCGGATAATGAACTAAAAAAAGAAAACATGACCTAAAAGGACATAAAAATGATCTAAAACCACAGAATAAATATTCTGTAAATATTCTGTGCTAAAACATTAAAAACGTACCTAGATTGCCTTATTTATATGAGCAAAATTTCTCAGGGGCGGTTCAATTAAGTAGGCATATAATTTTTGGCACTATCAAAATATTTTTTTGATGGGTGGACCTATTAACGTTTGCTGACAGCAATGTATAATTATTTAATGTTTAATTTTCAACAAAGTAATAATTGACAATCATGATTAAAATTAAAAATTCATTTAATTATCAGTTTTTTTTTTTTCAAAATTCCATTCATGGGATGTAGTGGTTGAGTTGGATATAATTATTCATAGTGCAACAGTGCGGATTACAGATTTTGAAGGTTTACTGCAAGGTTTATAATTTATAAACCTTGGGTTTTACCGGAAAAGCAAAAAACCATGGTTGTAAATATACAACATGTATCTCAAACAATATTTTTTCCTAATTCCATACTATAGCAGAAATTAGGTAGTGATCAATCATGACAAAATAGATGTACTATTTGTCACGTAATCAATGAGATATTTTAAATTGTGCTAAAAACCCATAGATACAAAGAATAAACTAATAAATAAATAATAAACTACATCAGTGTATTACTGTTGTCATCACCAATTTTGGTGGGGCACATAAAAAGATTTGATCGGTTGACGTCTTTGAGGACATTGGTCTGGTTTTTGTGGCTAGTATATATCGTTGATGCATTGATGTCTGTCAGTAGTTGCGACTAAGTAGAAGTGGACGAAGCCGTGTCCCGCTGAGTCGTCATTACTCTAGCCAGTTGAGGCGAACAACTAGGCAGTGCCCTGTGCCTGTGCACAAAGTATTAATAATATGTGTTAATAATAATATTATTAATATGTGGCCCACCCACAATTATAGATACTAGTATTTATAGCCATAGGCTGTGACCATATAAACTAAATATAAACAGCTTATACTAATGAAGGCTGAAATATACATATTTACAATAAACCCATTTTGTCAAAATTTGAGATACTGTTGCATTTTAAACATTGATATGGACTCAGGTATATTTTACTACTAAGTATCATACCTACATTAAGCTGTTTCTTTAAATTAATTGAATTACAAATAGATGTATTAAATATATAAATGAACACACATAGAATTGAAAGGCTTATGTTTAACAAGTTCATTAATGTATTCATAAAAATAATAATAATAATTTTTTATGAGTATTTGTTAGCTTTCAGTATATTTGAACCAAAATGTTGGTGTTACATTGGCACTACTATATTAACAAAACATTAGTTTATATAATTTTAAAATATATTACAAAAATGAAATCTAACAAACAGCATGTTTGATTTACTTTTTAAATGAAAATTGAATAAAAAGGACATAAAAATTGTTGATGTTTCTAATTTGGTCATTGAAAACTAAATTTAAAAGAAAAGTAAACATAAATTTATTGTCTTTTGTGCAATATATCAAATTAACAATTTGGCTTATCAAATATTTACTAACCTAAAGTTCATTGGTAGTCCTACAAAATTTAAATTAGCCAAGTGTTTGCAAATATTATGATAAGTTTTAGGGATAACCATTACTTGTTAAACATCAGATGTACAAAATATGTCCCACACTTAAAAATAGTTTTTTTGGTAATTAATACATTAGTAGAATGCATAGAATTACAAAAGTGGTAAACAATTATAATTTTAGTATAACATAAACATTGGATTATTTCTATACATATTCCTTCTCAAATTACTGATATAAAATATGTCAACTAATTCCTATAGAAATTCTTTTAAATAATATAAAATAATTGTCATAATTATAAAACTACTATTATATTAATTTAATACAATACAAATAATACTCTGTTAATTGATTTTATTTTCTAATAGTAAAAATCATAAATTAACATATTATACCCGAGCATCAAATTAAATTTACCTTTATGTATGATTTATTTTTATAAATAATCTACTAAAAAGGTTTTACAATTGTGCATATTTTTTAAACTAAATACAAAAATATATAAATATAACTAAATTTAGTAATCCCAGAGTCCCATTTCTTTCATTTTAATCTGGAAAAGTCTTTCCAATTCAACTGCACAATTTGCCCAATAGGAATCCTCTGGGTTAAATGTTTTGCAATTGCTAAACATTCGTCTCATGTCAGCAATAAACAACTTTCTAGTAACATAGTAGCCTGAAGCCAATCGCTTACCAATTGTACTCAAATCTGTAAATTAAATATACATTTTAGTTAATGGATGAGAAGAAAATATAATTACCTCATGGAGCAAATAAAATAATGACATATTATTCCAATAATTGAAATTATATAATAATATATAGTATGTTTGCATAGGTATTTATTTTGAATGTAAAATCTATTTGATTTTAGTATATATGTATATTTTTAAATAATTTTAAGTATAATTTTTGTATATTCTAAAATGCTAATTCTTCTCACTTATGTAGCAATTATTGTTTTCATTTATAGTATTAGTTATATAATGAGTTAATATTTTATTTAATAATTTTTTAACAATTATCAGAAAATATTTTACAATAGAAACTTACCCATAGGATACTTTATAAGTTCATAGTAACCAGGAACTTTTTTATCAACTGGATTCAAAAATGGTTCAGACAATGCATTGTTTTTTACCTAAAAAATTGATACATTTTTTAAGCTATAAACTAGTAAACTAGATAGAAATAATGTGGATATCCAAAATAAAAAAAAAATTATTCATAAAAATATGATTATAAACACTTAAATTATAAAAGAACTTTTTTTATTATTAACAAGCTATTATGAATATTAAAGAGTATATTAGCACAATATTTGTTTTTTCTCTCTAACTACACACAACTTAGAAAAAACACATGCATTTTTTTAAAAATATTTTTGTTATTTTAGAGTAAAATACTTGGTATAACAATTATAGAAAAAAATATTTTTGAAGATTTGATATAATAATGTATCTTAATATTGTCTCAAAATAATGCAATTAAATATAAAGTTAATATGTCAGTCTTCAAAAATATTATTCTTTATAATTTAAGTAATTAGCAATTTCACTCTAACATTATTCAATAACTGTATAAAACAATTTAATATGAATACATTTTGTCTATGTTATGCATGGGTTTGAGAGAAAATACTAACTGCATTGATATCTTATTAATAATATTATTTTTTTTTTTATATACTTACAAATTGCAAAACTTTTTTTAGGTGTTTAGCTAAGACATCAATATCAGTTGTTTCTTCTGTAACACGACTATTTCTTGTAGCCCGTGTTGATGGTGTCCAACCAGTATCCATTACACCAGGTATTGATTCAATTGTGACCATACGAACACCGTCTAAGAAACATGTTAGTCCTGGATAATGTCTTTCTATTTTCATGTGTTTTTCTTCCACTAGACTCTTAACTATCTATAAATATGTTTGCTTATTAGTTATTAATGCAAAAACTATATAACATTACTTACTTCTTTTTGTATACGTATTACTGATGTTAATTGAGTATAAATAATTTTTGGATTCAGTTCACAATGCATCAATATTGCACCCTGATAATGTTTAATATATTCTTGATGTATTTTCTTTGATATTCTCACATCTTGGCTAAATCCTTGCTTCTTAAAATATTCTATGAAAATAATTTGAATAAGTTATGATAATTTAGTATTATTTATCTTAAACCATACCAATTGCAAGTTTATCGGCATAAGTAAGAAAATTAAGTATGTTATGTTGAATATGATAATCTTTTAAATGATTCATTAGTTGTGTTCCATATCCATTTTCTTGTTGATCAACTTTAACGGCACAGAACACTATTTCTGTAAAACCTTGAGAGACAAATGGACAAAAACATATGCCGCCAATTGGAACACCGTCTTTCAACAAAGCTAATGTCTTGTGTTTCCTAATTTAAAAGTATAAATATGTTATTAGATTTGAACTTAAAATTTAAACTATGAATAATTATTTTAATACATATCAGAATTTTATTGTTTTCTATAGATCAGTTTAATTTACTTAGTTACCTCTAAATTAAAGGGCTGTCATTATTTTTTGTTTTAAATTAGTTTTTAGCATATTATTTAACAATAAAAATGAATAAATAACAATTATTATAACATCATATTGTTTTAAATTTTTTTGTTGATGGTGTATACTACCTATGAATAATGTATTCCGAAAACAAAATTGGCAGTGGTAAGTAACTGATTATTAAATTACATATGAATAATAGTAATAATTATCTTATTCCAATGAAATATTAGTAAAAATAAATACTCACGTATCAAATACTAATCGAGTAATGTATCTAACTGGCATTCTTGGTAATTGAGTTCGAAACAAATTTCTTAACTGCATAAGCCATAACATAGTACTTTTTTCAACTCTTGAGTCTAATGAATTACCAATAACCACAAAGCGTATAATTCCATGCTCTTCTTCTGTTCGAGCTTGATGTCCTCGAGGTCCAGTTTCTAATCCAAACTCCTAAATTAATTTTTGATTAGTTTCAATAATAAAAATTAAAATAATACTTGAAGAAATTTACTTTGACAATACAAATATTAATACATAATTATTAAACAATAAATAAAATAATTTAAGAGACTAATATTACTTAAAATAATGAAGGCAAGTTTTAACATAAGTAGATAGTGGATGCATTTTGACTAGAACTAGATTTATAATTAAGAATTAAATCAAAATCATAGATCAAACAAAGTACTAATTTTTAGAATCTAGTTAATTTAGTTAATGATTAATAACAGTTCTTAATAATAGACTAGGGGAAAATGATTTAATGTAATAGTTATATATATATATATATATATATATATATATATAATAGTAATTTTACCTTTGAGTAAGTGATAGGCCCACTTTGAACATTTTTTAGAATATCTATAATTTTGTCTTCTGATAAAGCATCTTCAATACTATGTTTTTCATTTGGTTTCATTGACATATCTCTAGAAATTTGAAATTGAAAACATGAATTTACTTTTAAAATTAATAAGTCTATTATGGCTATATTTAAATTTTTAACTACGAAGCTGATGCAAATGAACCAAGACATAGTAAGTATAGTAACACAAGAATACTTCCTTTTTTTTAAATATATTATACATTTATAGCAAAAAATAGAAAATAATATTGGTTTATTATTTGTTAATTCAATTAAATATTTGTTTTTAACTTTTAACAGTCTTATACATACTCATTTGGATGTTTATCTTTTTTTCTACGATCTTTATGTTCTGCTGCTTCCTTAGTTTCATCTAATCCAGAGTCCAGAGAATCTATGGTATCAAGATTATTTATTTAAATCAATAGTTAGGTCATAATTAAATATATCAGTATATAAAAAAAATTATTATTCTTACCAGTTAGAATGATTTTTTTTAAATCAGAATCTTTAAAATGCAAATCCCATATAGGTGAATGAACAGCATAAACTTCTTCTTCCAATAGATTCAAATATCTAAAATTGAAAAAAAATCAATATGTTGATAAAAGGTATACTAAAATAAGTTGTTTGTTAAATTAACTATTTACTTAGGTAAGTAGCTCATGCAAAAGTGTTTTCTATGATTTGACCATTTTGGAGCTGATGCATGACACCAGTCTGTTAAATGCATTCTAAATGCTTTAAGTGTGTATTTAAGGATGTCTTGACCAAATATCAAGCTCATTTTAAAGCTTGGTGCAATTGAATGAAGATATTTGGGTAGTAGACAAAACACTAAGTATCTAAAACACAAAACCAAAATATGAATAAAAATATTTAATTAACATACACTTTGGTATAAAAGAAATATTGAAACTTATTGAATTACCTTTGATAATAGAATTCATAGTTTTTTCTATGTTGAAATGTTTTACAATGCGGTAATTCTTTAGGAGAAATCCATTTCCAAAGATCAAAATGTTTTGTTAAGAATTTACTAATTTTTAAAGCAATTTTGAGTTGCTGAAACATATATTTTTTTATAATTTTAAATTTATTTAAATAATAAGTATGTATTTTAAAATAAATATATATAATTTATAAAGAAAAACAAATTTAACGCACAGAGCTGTCATGGCCAAACTTATACATATTAAAGTTCATTAAAGCTTTAACTATATTTGGATTTTCAAATGGTGGAGTACCAAATAATTTTTCAAGTGTAATACAAGATCCGGGGTATACAAAGTTCCGTAATTCCTAAAACATAAATAACTAAAATTAATTCTTGGAAGCTAATAATTGTAATAAGATTATAAATGATACTTGCATGATAAACTGCACCATAAGTGTCTTCTTGCACATAATTTCTCTCAATATTTGGTTTTTTTAAATCTTTATTTACAGTGACTGATAAATTATCGAGATCAAATACTAATCCTAGTAAGGTGTTTAACTGTTCATCTTTGGCACTTTCTAAATGTGATATATGAGAAGCTGAAAAATAATAAATAATAGGCAAAACAAATTATTAAAATACTCTAATATTTATAATCATAATTTCATACATAAACGAAAAGTAGCATACCTATGTAATAAAACATTAAATTTGTAATTAAGTCACAGTTTAACTAGTATAATTATTATACTAGTATTAAATAGTATTATTATATAATAGTTCTGATCTTATCTGGTATTCACAAAAATTCAAAATAATAATTAGGTAGTTTTGTTTAATTTAAATGTTAAGAAATAAATATTTTATTATCTATCATCCATAGTTTAAAGCATAAAATTAAACCCACTATGATTATTCAATTTTCAATTATTAACTATACTATAAGTATACAATATGTATAATGTTTAATAAAGTATAATAATCAAATATTATTTTACCATTATCAATATTATACAAAAATAAAATAACTTTGAGTAGTAATTAAGTAATATTTTCTAATTTTTTCTAATTAATATTGGTTATTCATAAAATTTTAAGAAAGTACCCCTCCCCCTAATTATCCAGGAAAATTAATATTAGGTATACTAAATTTAACTAACATTGTCATTCTTTATTACCTAAATGATTTTAGTGTTTAAATTGAAAATTTCAGGAACTACACTAACAATAAATATTTTACTCCTACACTTTAAATATAGTTAACTTTTAAAAAAAATTATGATTTTATGTTTATACTTACATAGAGGATGACTACAGCCAGATTTTGTGCAAGTTGAAGACATTAAACGATTATCACGTCTACCTCGCCATCCATTACATTGGCAAGTTGAAACCTAAAAATAAAATTAAATGTAATAAACAATTACTTACTACTCGAAAAACTTAAACTCGTTGACATAGTACAGTTATAAAAATACAATTTTGATTTTTCTAATACTAATTAATTTAATTATAGATTATTTTGGAAGTAAGTATTATTGGAAACTATAATAAGGTTGAAATAAATCATAAATGTGCAAAAAAAAAAAAAATTATCAACTAATTGGATGGTTTTTCAATGAAAGTTAAGATGATTAAAAAGTGTGTTGTTCATCATAAAGTTTAGCAAATAATTAAGATGGATAAAGCAACTTTAGAAGAAAAATTGAGAGCAATCTCAATAGACTTGTGTTGATGTTGAGTGAGATATCTTACCTGACAGGAGGATTTACTAGATAGCTTCACAAGTTTCTCGTGCCTGGATAATTTGCATTCTGATGCCTTGGCCTCAAGAATTGTTTGTATGATTGGATCATTCTCCATATAGTGGTCGGGCAACAGTATGCCAGAAGTAGACGATGTCGATGGCAGACATTTCTCGAGTCTCAGTGACTTAGGCATGACGGCCACTTCAGGTCGTGTCAGACAAAAATGTGTCGTCGAGAGGTATTGACCGGTATCTCAGCACATACGGATAGGATCTGTCATTATCATATAAAAAGGCTTTAATAACACTGATGTTCCAGCCGCGAATTCGGTACAATGTAGCTATCTGGTTTGTGCACCGTTGCAGACGATCAGTGGCAAAGCGTCAATAGTGGAAAGAAGCGAATTAAGCCTTTACGACAATCACACCTTGATACTAACGCCGGGGAAAAAAAATCGGAATCCGTTCCCGTTGACCGTTATCTCGGTAACTCGGTGTAAACGATCCAGACAGCAGTATGACCGAACCGACTTCTGTACTACGGTTTTAAGGCGTGACACAAGTGTCGCAAGGGGGCAGCGTGTTACAGCCGTCAGAGTGCGTTGTCGTGAACCGGCTATCCATTGAGTATAACTGATTAATATTCTGTGGTAATATCATTGAACTATTTGATAACTATAACTATATGAGTTATCATGTAGTTCAATTATGAAAGTTATAACTTTACCATATTATAATTCTAAGTGACTATTACAACAACAGGTCGTCGTGGTGAGGCGAATACGTGTCCGACGACTACGATATGATTGTCGACTGACGTGCCATGGATCATATATAGCGGACTAAGGTTCAAGTGATAAATTGATAACAGATTATGCGTCGGCATCGAATTCTCGAATCATACACAACAGACGACAGTACATATACTAATCTATGAGTACGACATTCGTATTGACGTTTGACATTCCGGCAATCGACATTCGACATTAATATTCGCTTAATTTCTAATATTGCTATTTTTAATTAACTATTATTACTTATTAGGTATTTGTTTTTTGATTCTGGAAACTCCAACTAAATATCAAAGCAGTGATAGTCAATTCTCTTGATAGCCATTTACATTATATATACTTGTCAATGGCTTGGTCCCCATTTGCAAGTCGCATTAAAATTCAATTTTTACATAGTAGTCCTGATGGGCAAACAAAATTAATTGTTTTGCTATAAATGTTATAATCTAACAGATAATAACTGTTTCCGTGTCATTTTGTCTTATTAAAATACTACATAACATTGTGTTCTTTATATTTTCCACTTTATGACTTAGTGTACTTAAGTGCAAAATTAAATTTAACAATATACATTTACCATGCCTGTTTGTAGAGCTGAAACAAAATTAATGTAGGTAATACAATAAGTTAGACACATCAAACAATATGAGTGTATATTCGTGCCGTAACCTTGGAAAGTAGGAAAGTACATACATTAACTAAGTTTTTTAAAAAAATAAAAATGGAAGCAAAATATTTGCTAAAGGTAAAAATTATACAGATTAAACTAAACCACTATTGACAAAATATTTATTGCCACTACAATAAACCTATTTGATTATTTATCTGTTATAGATTATATAAATTATTATAAAAACATTTATAATGCGATACACATAAGTAGTAACATTTTGTAAATTAAGACAGGTTTAAAAATACAATTAATTATTATTAGACTAATAAAATAATTTCCTTAAAATTTAAAAAATATTTTGATTATTAAATATGCGGTATACATATTATATACAAATAAATATTTCAAATTTATAGATAAGATTTCTTATATAATATTATCATTGAGTACCTACTATGATACTTGCAAAATATTTAGATTAATTTTAATAAATTCAAATGTCCAACATTTAGGCTATTTATTAAATATCTAATGAATAATATTTCTTATGTAGGTCTATGTACAATAAAATAATATATCTTTTATTATTAATTTAATATTTATTAAATAGATATGTTTAAGAAATTTTAATTTGTATCACCATTGATTTTATATGTTTATATTACAAGTGCAATATTGTTTAAAAAATTTTATTTTTATATTTTTAGTTGGAAAAACTAATTGAATTATTCAAATGTATTAAATAATCATTAAGTTTCTTTATAATTTAATAGACCATTGGTAATAATAATTATACTTTGAGTATAGGAAATAGGATATGATTTTTTTTAAATCTGCTTATTTTTCTTGATTAACTAGTTTAAAATTTCAGGAGGATTTTTACTTACTTACTAAAATAAAACTAACAATATTATTTTTCTTTTAAAAATGGTTTAATATTTTAATCTATAATTTTACATTACACACACACACATATATATAAATATAAATGAGTGTATAAATGAAGCATACATACTATTTAAGTATATTTCATAGTAGTAGAATCAATTTTACAACATAATATATGATAGATAAGTAGGTGTCTAGATGAAAAATTTAAAAATATTACAATAAGATAAAATATATAATTTAAGCGACTACATTATGAAATAAAAAAAAATTAAATAATTAGTAATAAATAAAATAAGAATCAGAATTTTCAGTAACGATTGCATCTAATTCGGTTTTTTTTCCTTCTTTTAACTCAGTATTAAATTCATTTATTGAAGATGGCATATTTACTAGACAACTTTGACGATTCACTAAAATAGAAGTAAAAATTGCTAATTAATAATTCCATTACTGTATAATATCAGATACAGTTAAATTTCTATTTAACAAAACTCTTTATACAATAAAATATCTTATAGGACCATACAATTTTCATTCGAAAATGTTTCTATCTAACAAATTAATTTTATGTTACTTTTCTTCAATAAATATAAAAACTATTATTATTTAAAAAGTACACACTCATAAAGAATACAGATTGTATACTATCATACCCCGTTAAATTTTATGACTTTAGATTATTATTATCGATGTTGATATATAAGAGATGATCTATTATAAAACCTACTATAAAAACAAATGTCACCAACTAGCTGTCGCTGGTTGTTTTGTAATTTTTTTTTATTTTTATTGATTCATTTATACTTATTATTAAATACATACATATATCTTTGCATACATTTTGTATAGTTAAAATTAGTTTCTAAAATAAAGAAAATATTATTTCTTTTTAATGAAATTTCTATTTAACGATTTCTTTTCAAAGAACTATCAAGTTTGTTAAATAGAGGTTGAACTGTATTATTAAATTCAAATGATATAACTATTAAACAGCGTTGAGAAATAATTTAACTCATGTTACAAGTTACTGTAAAAAGATGAATTTTTAAGTAATTTAATTAGATTTTATTATTAGAAATATATACATCATTTAAGTTACTTTTTTGTAATGAAATTACTTAATAATTTTAAATTTATATATTTTTCAAAAAAAGTAAGTAGTAATTTGGAGAAACTATAATTATTTAAAAAAATTAAAAAATATATGTTGAACAATTATTGTCTTTTATGGCTCTTACAACGTTTCTATACGCATTTTATATTTTTGAAAATAAAAACTAAAAGTAACCTTAATCGTAATATAAAGTTAGTTTTATAACTCAAAAGTTATATCTTGACTAAATAATTAAGGAATAATTTAATTAAAATTTTGAAAATCAGTTTAATTCAATTTAATTACCAAAAAAGTAACTTTCCCACATTGTTATTAAATTATCTTAATTATAAATGATTTGATTAATGATCATTGATCAAACTATAGAAACTTTATTTAAGGTCTCAAATTATTAGTGCTTATTTTTTATTAAGTATACTTATAAAAAAATTATGATAATATGTTTTATTTTAATAATTCAATAGTAATTAACATACACACACATGAATATATCTATTTAGTTTAAACAAAATATTAGATGTACTATAGTACATAAGAGGATATTATACCTGCATGTGTTGTCTCTGTTTTACATACATACAATATGGAAAATTTTTGTTCAGTAGAAATTCATTCTGTGATATTAGCTTTAATATTTGAATAAATTTACTTATCATCAAATTTAATTATTGATATTATCATTTTAAAGTGAGTTATGAATATTTTAAAGTTGTAATGTTTTCAATAACTATAACGTGCTTTTAAATCTTGATAATAGGTAAATTTACTCTAATATTAAAGCTAAAATCACAGAATGTGTTCTGTTGAATACAAATTTATTATAATGTACGTTAGTAAGATAGAGACAACACATGTGGGTATGACATCCTCTTAAACTTACTTGTGAAACAAGTAACATTGAAATCTCCGTTTTCATAATAAAGTTCAGCTTTTTCAAATTTGTCTAAAGGTAAATAATGTGAGGTCATATTACACTGAAAATAATATAGTAGGATATATTTTATTATAATGGAATCTGAAATTTGTTATGGATTGAAACAATTACTTTTGTTTTTATTGAAGAAATAATATTTTTTCTGCCAGTAGTAAATCTTAAAAATGGCAATATGAATAAATGTACGCAGTTATAGATAGAATCTAAATCACAGGTATTGATATGTAAAAATATTACTTTTTTCTCATTGTGATACATTCTACCAAATCCAAGTGAAATCCTATAGGATAATTTACATTTATATTTAATCTTTGTACATTATCTATACATTTATAGGTATTATTATTATTTATTAAATGTATTTTTTATATTTACTTGCGTGTATCGTTTCTAATATGAATATGTGATTCAATAACATTACAATATTCATAAAAGCTACCACAAATAATAATAACATCATCGTAATCAAATACGCTTTCAAAGAGTTCAGAAAATTTGGTTAAACTGTTGAAAGAAAACATTGCAATTTAAATCAAGAATTTTATAAAAAAGTTTTAAAAATTTAACTAACTTTTTACATAGTGGGTGACTAAATTTGTTTCCTTTAAAGTCAGACAGTTCCAACATATTCTTTAACTTATGAGATATTGCATACGCCGAATTATCATTACATGGAACAATATGTATTGATGGATATCTATTCAAAATATTTCAAGTCAAATATCCTTATGTACTGTGTGCTTAAAATTATTTTTATTAAAACTTACTTATACACTTGCACATATTCACAACCTACAGAGCGTAGCAAAGCTATTTCAAAAGGACCAAGAACAGTTTTTTGATCTAAAAGACGTTGTCCTACTGAGATGTCAGAACCAATGCTTCTAAAAATATAGAAATATATTTATATTTTTTCAATTATTAGTCCAAGAAATATTATAATGTGATGAATTATGTTTATTTGATTTGGTTTATAAAGAAAATTAAAATATAAATACATTATAGTATATTCCTAATTTTGAATAGTATGCACAAACTTATAATATATTATATTATATATATTGTAAACTTACCTAATATTTTCAAATAGTTTAGGTTCTTTTAATATAGCAATAGTCAATTCAACTTTTCCATCAGATGATTTAGATACAACAGCTGTATCTTCAACTTGTACTACACAATTGGCTCCTGGTGGTAAAGGTGCACCAGTACTAATACGTGCACATTCTCCTTCTTTTATTTCTTTTTGGCAAGCAGGCTATAAAAAGTTATAAATTGCAAAAATATAAGATATAGCAACATACAGTTTTTTTACATTGCATTTGAAGTAAAATATATACTTACAGCTGTACCAGCCACTGACACTTGTACAACATCAAATATATTAGACCTTTGAAACCAAGTATCCTCATTAATGTACTTAATAGCATACCCATCTTTTATAGAAGCTGGAAACGGTGGTAAATTTTCAGAAGAATTAATAGGTAAATATAAAACATAACCCATAGCATAACTGAAAAATATGCCATTATTTATTGTATTGATATACAGTATGTTTGGATTACTGATATTTAATAAAATAAATAATAATAATAATAATAATAATAAATTTACTCAGTAAGTATATTTTCAGTTTTAGCTACAAATATATTTTCTGTCATCAAATGCAGTACATCTTCTATACATGAAAATAGAAATGATTGTTCTTTTTTTGTATTGCTAGAAATAGTTTGACTTTTGAATATCTATATAAATTATAAATCAAATAAAATGTGTATAATATTATACAATACTGATAAGCATTTTGTAAGAAATTTTATTATCATTATTAACTGTTAAAAATATTAGTAAATTAATTTCATTTATAAATTAATTACATATTAATTTTAGTTAAATAAAATACACAAGTCATATTGTTATTGTTGTATTATTTCTATCATTTAATTTAATATACCCACTGATCTTGTGTTAAATAAATAAAAAGTATTCTATAAGATATATTTTATATAATACTCCAACCCATAATAAAAGTTAACTGAGTCCTGATCAAAATATGTACGAGTTAATGCATTCCCGCTCATTTAATATACTGACAATATTGGTGTCAGTTAACATTGGTCACTATCATTATTCTACTATTATGAAACTGTTTACTTCTTTTGAAAGCTGATAAAAGTACATTAATTTATGTTAAGTAATGTAATTTCTGTTACATAGATAAAAGTGTCAGTTATATACTACTTTAGGCGTAGTGCATGAATATTAAAAATGTTATGGACTGCTTCTCTTAAAATTAAAAATATTGTTATTATTATTTTTTATACTATAGGTTTTAGATAACTAATAAAATATAAATAATTTAATAACATCATTCACCAAAAATAATAAATTCTTTACCTTGATACATAAGTTCATTTCTTTTAATATGGGCGCAATATACATATTTTTTATACTTTTAATTAGCGTAACATCCATAATCGTATTTGATTTGATATTTGCTTCGTTTGACAATGAAGGTAAATGAAGTAAACAGTTAGATCCTACAAAGCTCAAAAGTCTGCTACTTTGTTGATAGTTAGCTATAATATATTACAAAAAAAAAAAAAAAAAATGGCTTTATTAATAATATTATGTATATCATTAAAAGATTTATTCTTAGAGTATGATCAGAAAAAATTATCATATTTTTATAACTATAGGCTATTCAATACATTTATATTGTATAGTTAGGTGTTTTATTACATGTTAAACTAGTTAACAGCTTTAATCAGTAAGATTTTAAACTTTTAATATATTTATGATTAAGAAAAAAATTCATATAAATGAGTACTAATTGATTTTTAAGACAATATAAAATATAATTAAATATGATTTTATTACATAAGCGTAAATATATTAGTCTTTATCTACACATTTTTGAAAATAAATAATTTTCCAACATTTTTTAATAAAGCATTTTATAAAATATTCAAATAAAATAAAAATGTTATGTGAATATTAATCTAAGGTTTGGGGGTAACTAAGTAATGTCTGCTATGAATTGTAATAATGCTTCAAGTTAAAAATACAGTGAAAATTCTCTATAATGAATTTGAAGGAACTAAGATTTCTTTCATTATAGAGAGTTTTCATAATAGAGGATAATAAGAATTATATAACAGGTTATAAATCAAAACAACCATTATAATGTAATATGCACGTTATATAGAGTTTTTTGTTGTAACAAGTTTTGTTATAAAGAGTTTACTGTACCCTGAATGCTCTACATTCAAACATTTAATTATTTAACAAAATATATAATTACTCAAACACGACACATATAGTTCTCCTTTTTCATACTTAAGCAATGCTCTTCGATATTCTGGTCTAATATCCAAATCATTGATAGAATGTGTTAACTATAAATACAAATATTAAATCTATATAAATTGTTATAAAACATGACTATTCATGATTAAATTAAATAGTAAATATATATTATTTACCTTTGCTTTTAAGGAGTGGATAATTATTTTTTTTCCAGAAACTGATCTCAAATATGGTAATAAGAATAAATGTGTACATACACCAGCAGACACAGGATTACCAGGTAAACAAAATATATATTTTTTTTTGTCTTTAAAAATAAGGGTCACAAAAGTAGTTGGCATTCTGTAATATAAGTATCACAATTGTTTTTTAAATTCAAATGATTAGTTATTAATCACAAACATATGTGTTGATAACAAAATTACCCAGGTTTCATGTTAACTCTTCCAAAATGGATTTGACTTTTGAAGTGTTCTTTTAGCACGTGTTTAATTAAATCTTTTTCGCCCATTGATACACCTCCGCTGGTCACTATTATATCAGCATCGTTAAATGCTTCTTCAAAATGTTTGCATAGGTCATCCCAACTTAATAACATAAATTAATTTTATTAACATAAAAATAAAGGTGTATTACACATATCAACACATTTACATACTTGTCTCTTACAATTCCAAAATTGAATACCTGTCCCTTATAGTGGTCTTGTTCCAATATTTGTTTTATCATAACAGAATTAGTGTCTCTGATATAACCACTATGTGAATATTTAATGTTTTCAAGTTCATCACCGGTAGAAAAAATCCAAACAGTAGGATACCTTTTTAAATTTTATTAAACATTATTATTATTTTATACTCAACTAATACACAATGATAAATATTTAACATAAAAATCCAACTTTAAAAATTTATATCAATTTACTCACAGTAAAATATGTCTACATAAAACTTACTTTATTGTATTATTTTCTGTATATTGTAAGACAGCATGTTCTTTTAAAATATTTAAAGCTGACTTCATGGAAATTTTTGGAAATTGTGATTCTCTGTGTCGACACGCTATTTTTGTAACACACTCCTAAATAGGTAAAAATCAAAAATTCAAGACAATAAATAATGTTAATATTTACCCATAAAAACTATCTAATACAAGACATCAGTATATTGTCTTCATTTTACAAACGTATTCATTGAAGTTTTTATACATGATGAGTATTCGATAAAATGCTTTGATTTTCAATATTGAGGGTGGTTTTGAATAGAAAATTAGGTTTAGTTTGTACTTAAAGGTAAAAATTATGAAAAAAAACAAGAAATATACTTATTATTTTGTAGTGAGAAATTCATAAAAATTGTTGTTTTATACCTAAGATTTGAAAATTGAATACATGGCTCTACATACATTTTTTAATATTTATAAACAAAAAAATATTCTACTGGGAAGCCAAAAATGTTTAAGACATTGTATATTCATTCATAAAATAATTATTTCTCCTCAAACTAATTAAAGGCATGACAATAATTCAATTTTTACTTAAATTTATTTATTTCTATAATTGTCAATAGAATTTATACACTGGGTCAAAATTCTTGAAAATGTAATACAAGATTCCTTATAATTAGAAACTCTTTGGTGTATACTTAAACCATAAAATCTGAAAAATATGTAGTCTATTTTCTTATAGATATTTTAAGTTCAAATCTGGTAAAAATTATTTATTTAAATAATGAATAATAGTAATTATTATTTTGTTATAATTTAAAAATATTATTTATGGATTCATGGTCACCAGGTAACTTAAAGGTTTTATGTATATTATATTACTATATGCAATGACATTTTTAATTTATTTTAAGATATTATCTATCTATACCATGTTCCTATTTTTACTGTCTTATGATATTCACAAAAAAATGTAATTAAATTTCGAGACTGAGTTATATAAATTGATATAATATGGTATAAGTATACATTATTATAATAATTAAATATTTAATAATATAATAAATGCAATATTTTCAGAATAAAATGATATCAACCATCTATATTTTATAATATTAAAACTAAAATAAATAATGTAATAGTTATATCAAAAAAACATTTTATAAAATATACTTGGTGACATAGGCAAACAGTCCCTTACCACATAGAATCATTTTTTGTATACAATGATATTTCATTGAATTCAAATTTAATACACTTATAGTTATAATAGTTACCCACTTCGACACCTAATGTACATCAGAGCGGTACCCATTTTCCTACCTTTTTTAAAAACTAGAGTAAATATTGATCTATTATAAAATTAAAGGTAAAATATCCAGAGCACCTCAGATGTTTAATAATATTGTAATTATTTTAAAAATTACAAAAAGTATAGTTTTAAAATATTAATAATTTGCTTTATAATTAAGAAAAATATTTCAATTAAAGCCACCGAATCATCCTGGATAATAATCATACTTTTAATTTTAAAAATCACAGAGTAAAATAGATTGTGTATGTGAGTTGTATTGTATGTTTGTATGACAAAGATAACACATTTCATAACGCATTCATCATTTGTTTTTTCTCTTAGATCCACGCGCAACATTAATAACAAAATATATTATCAAATTTTAATGTAGAAAAATTATTTAGAGCAGTGGTTCTCAACTTTTTTTACAACATCCTAATTTAGATCCATAACATTTTTGAAAATAATAATTGAAATTATTAAAACTTCAATATAAAAAACTATTTTAAATGCCCTAAAAAATAATATTATCTTTAATAATTAGGTAAATTAAAAATAATATAAGGTAACAACAAAAAATTGGATTTACTGAGAATAAATTAGCTATGTATCTGATATCCTTTTAGGAAAAAGTACTTATGGAACTAATGCAATACTAAAAATCAGTAATTGAACGTACTGGAATTATTGATTTGTTATTAGCTGTGAAATCTAATTGTTTATGAAATTGTTTTGAAATTTCTTTTTCATCTTTGATTAATGAAACAGCATGTGGTATAGCATGAGCAACAACATTTAAACACTCTTTACTCGCTTTAGTGCTCCCTGGTAAATTAATAATCAAAGTTTTTTCACATATTCCAGACACTGCTCTAAAATTAAAATAATTTTTAAATATATTAATATAATTTTTTTAATAATTTAACTTATATAATACTATACCTTGAAAGCATTGCCATTGGAGTAAGTTTTAAACTCTCATTCATTATTGCTTGGCTTATACCGGGTGTTAATTTTTGAACAAGTCCGAGAGTTGCTTCAGGAGTTACATCTCTTGAACTAAAACCTGTACCACCTGTACTTAACAAAACATCTACTTTTCTTTCAGAACACCATTTAGACATTTTTGTCTGAGAAAAACATAATATTTAAAAATATTAATGAAAAATGTATTAAAAGTATAAGTTTTGTAATTTAGCATTATAAATACAAGATAACTATTTTATTTATTGCATTTAATAATACAAAAATAAAGTATTTAAGTCATAAATAATATTCTAAACAATATATACATGTTTAACAAATAAAAATTCAATAGATTTATGGCTGTACAATAACAATATATAAATGTATAGTTTGTGTTCTAAATGTATTGACACAAGTATAAATGTGTAGACTTAAATTTCTCAGCAGTCAGTATAGTTCATTATCTTTAACTTTATTAATATTGTTATTTTGTCTATTGACATCTTAGTGAAGGATAGTGACAAGATAAGAATACAAATAATTAATTTTAAAACTTTCTAAATAATTTGAAGTCATATTTTAGAAGATTATTACAATTATTTAAAAGGATACCATGTGTGTTCTCTGTCTTACAAATGTACGACATACCAAATCAATATTCAACAGTTCCAATTGTAAATAGTTAAGTAATTTTAATTGCTCTATCATCAAACTTAAAAGTAAATATATTATTTGTGTTTTTTAAATGTTTTATTTACAATATTTGAATTTTTAAGTATGTTTTAAGTACATAAAATTAAAAAATGTGAGAATTTTAAGAATTTAAAAATTCTCACAATATACTCATTTAAAAATTAAAATTTTATAAAAAAATTCTGGTGTAAATGTTTGATAGAATAGTTTACTCTATTGTTATAGGTTACTACACAAATTATAACTGATGTAAACAAATTTTATCATAGTGTTTTATATTATTAGTTAGATATTACATACTGTATTGTTATATGAAATGATCTAAGTTATTTAAAATAGTTTAGTATTTTAATTTATAAATTAAACTGTAATCACAAAATGCATCATGAACTACACATTGACAGCTACATTTCATTGTATAATCTAATTAGAATAGTCAGAAGAATAATACTAAACAATACCTGAATTTGATCATAATCGTCAATGACACAATCATATTCAACTACCTTAGCCGATTCAATTACATTTGAATCATTGATCAATTTAATTAAATTATGGCCACTGGAGTCAAATGAATCAATATTAGATTTTGAAGGTGTTCTAGTGTCACTAACTGAAAATGGGCTCAATATTAATTTTGTATAAGTACTGATATTAAAACATTTAAATATATCTTACTTGTTAATATTCCCACTTTTATAGTTGTTTTTTTAAAATCCATAATTTTAAATGTAATTGAATAAAATACAAATACAACTAAATTTTTATTAAAAGTATGTAGTTTTATGTTAATATTGGTAGTAAATCAGTATATAGTCAATAATAAATATTTAACCAATTTTATTTATATAAAATGTATATCTAATATGTTTAGTACACAATAATACAATTAAATAAACATGATACTGTTAATAATTTTCCATATTATCTAATCATTTAATGATTTAAGTTAATAGAAGAAAAGTTGTAGTAAGTAGATGAAATAATTAAGTTGTCTAGATTGCACTTTATTAGTTAGCTAGGTGTATTAATTAGTAATAACAAACTTCCTGTTACGTAATAATGACTTGTCTATGTATTTTACTCTTGTTATATGGTTGAAAAACATTTAAATTATCATTCATTAATTGTTTAGCGTAATATATTATATAAAACCATAGTTAATTAAGTATGAAGTGTAAGTTTTAGAGTACAGTTAGATAGCCGTCAGTCATAATGTCAAATGTCGAAACACTGTAAACTAGAATCTTGAGTTTTAATAAATAATTTAATATAATTACAGATAATTAATAGTAATTGTTATCGAAATCGATAAATTCTAGAGTACCTAGTCGAGTCTCGAAGCCAGTCAAGTGCACAATGCATATTTGGAATAATGAAATATTTTCCGCCACAGCCAACATTCCCACAAGTTAATACTGTTATCATACGCCTGTAGTGATAATAATATTATAGTCCCGGCTACCGGTGTGATAACCAGTGGACAGTGGTCTGATAAAAATGCGTCGCTAGTCGCAAACACGTGACTTGTTACAGTACCTATGAAGGAATTATTCGGTGAGACACGTCCCGTACGTATAAATATTTATTTGTGTTACACCCGTTTAGAACCGTATCGTTATTTTGATTTTCGTTTTCATACAATACGACATCAAGGTAATAAACAAAAACCGTCCCCTTGATCGTTCCAAATCGTGATTTCCGTGGTGCTGCTGCTATGAATTTTAATTGCTTGCTACATCATAAATAAAGAAGATAACGTTGTGCTGTTCGTCACTTTAGGTAAATTAATCATTGTTTATAATTCGAAGATTGACAATATCCCTAATTAATGCTCGTTTTCGTTTGTAACACCTCCATACAACTCGAGTTATTGATCAAAATCTTATCCGTTTTAGTATGTGCAACGTACACAAATAGTGATTTTTATGCAATTTCTACTGAGACTGATGTGTTATAATTATAATTTTTTTTAGTTCAAAATCATTTAAAATGGGTATAACCAAACAATACTTGCGTTATGTTCCGTTGAAAAATTTCAATATTGTTTGTCATCCTGACTGTAACATAGTCTTTGTTACTTTGAACGGTATTTCTGACAGATATGTAGCTGTTGGTGCTTGTGAAAATGTTATAATTTGGGACTTGCGTTTAGAAAAATTGGTAAATATATTAAAGTATAATTAAACTATTTTAGTTTAAATTGTTTCATTAAAAACATAATATATGTACATTTATTTATTATCAATCAGGTTATGACAATTGAAGATGAAGACATGAAAAATAATACATCGAAAAAAATTTCTGTTGTTAAGTTGACCACTACTCCAGAAGGTAAACATATTGCTGTTGGTTATTCTGATGGATTGGTGAATACATTTAATTTGGCGACTGGTGAACTTATTGGAACATTCCAAGGTCATCGTTCAGCCATTACTGCATTAACTTATGACACTCATGGTCACATGCTCGCATCAGGTTCCAAAGTATGTTCTTTAGGTTCATAGCTACAAAATATACGAGATTAAAATATATGGCATATTAATTTTGTAGGATACTGAAGCAGTAATTTGGGACGTCATAGCAGAAAAAGGATTACATAGATTGTCTGGTCATAAAGGTGTAGTGACAGGAGTTCAATTTATTAACAAACACAACCTTGTGGTGACATCATCGAAGGATACATATATTAAGTTTTGGGATTTAACAACTGGACATTGTTTCAAGACATTAGCAGGTCACGTAACTGAAGTAAGATTTATTTATGAATGTAAATATACACTATGTATTGTATTATGTATTATTATTTTTTTTTGAAGTGTTATTTTGTTAAAATATACATTTTTATATAAATTAATTTGAAACAATTTTCTAATTAGGTGCTAAACTTTAAGAATTATTTTATTTTTATTATTTTAATTAGGTGTGGACCTTATCTGTTTTGCGCGACGATGATTTTGTTGTTGCCGGCAGCAATGACGCAGAACTACGTACATGGAAGATATCAAAAGTAAATGATGAAGAATCAGAGATTAAAATGTCTGAGCTTTTGTCTTCAGATAACTTGTTAGATTTTGCTGTTAGTATTTTTTTCCCTTAGTTAAATTATAATTATTAAACATAAAATAGAAATATAATGATTTTTATCATTTTTAGTCTTCAATAAAATGTGAAAAAAGTGGATCTTTAATGAGAGAAGGTCCTGGCCGTGTTGTTTCTTCAGCTACAGATAATACAAATCATGTTCTCTGTGTTCATGGACATGGTAAATTGCTGGAGCTATTTATTTTTAGTGGAGATGGTGAAGCATTAGAACGTTTGCGTAATCGTCAACGTAAATTCAGAAAAAAAGCTTCAAAGTAAGTCAATAAGTCACTTATTATATTTAATAGTACTTACATTTTGTTATTTAAATATGTAAATCGTATTAAGATAATCAATATATTATAACGTATATAATATGTATGACATTTTAGATTGACGAAATTAAAAAGACCGATTTTTATTAACATGATATATATTTATATTTAACACAGACTATAGGAAATTTTTTTAGTGATTTTTTGTATTAAATATTATTGAATTTACTTTATTAAGTTCTAATTTATTTATGTCCCAATAGGCGTGGTGAGAATGATGAAGATATAGCATTTTTAAATGAAAAAAATCCTGCATTACAAGATGTTGTTCGACGTTTACCTTCTATTTTAACTGACTACAAAATTAAATCGGTAGATTTGGTAGTAAATCAAACCCATGTCAAAGTAAAATTAAATCAATTTAAGTTTTGAGTTTCATTGTCAAATATTTAATATAATTTCTATGGTATTAACAGGTTATTGTAAGCATGGCAGATAACACTTTAGCTTTTTATTCTGTGCCATTAGCAGTTGGTAAAGAAGTAAAATTAATTCGAAAGATTTCATTACACGGCCATAGATCCAATGTAAGAGTTTTAGCATTTAGTTCAGACAATTTAGCTATATTCACCGGAGGCTCAGAGTCTGTAAAAATGTGGAATAAAAAAACTCTTAATTGCATTCGAACTGTAGAAACATCTAGCCCTGTTCATTGTTTATGCGTGCTTCCTGGCGACAGACACATTTTAGCTGGACTTGAAGACGGTAAATTGTTGGTAATTGACATAGCTGCAGGAGATATTATTGAAAGCATTTCTGCTCATTTAAAAAATTTGAAGTCAATTTATATGTTACCAGATGAGGTAAAAATAAACTTAATTTTTATTTTTATTATTCTGATATATAATATTTTTTGATAACCATTATAGTTGGGCTGTGTTACGGGTGGTGGTGATAGTACAGTTAAACTATGGCAATTGGAATTAGTAACTTTGCCAAATTCTGATCGAAAAGTATTATCGTTATTACACTTGAAGACATTAGAGTTAGATGAAAACGTACAGTGTTCAAGAGTAAGCCCAGATAACAAATTATTAGCAGTTGCTCTTTTGGATAACACTGTCAAAATATTTTTTATGGATACATTTAAGGTGAGTATTACTATTTTACTCTTTGAATATATAATAACAACAATTTTTATAGCTGCAGATAATGAAAGTAACATTTTTTTTTTTTTAGCACTTTATTGATCTTTATGGACACACATTACCAGTTAATGATTTGGACATAAGTTATGATTCATCGATTATTATAACCGCAAGTGCTGATAAGACAATCAGAATTTGGGGCTTGGATTATGGAGACTGTCATAGGCGTTTAACTACAGAATCTACATTGACTAGTATTAAATTTATTCCCAAGACCCATCAATTTTTCACTACTGATAAGAATGGAAACATTAAACATTGGGATGCCGATGTCTTTGAAAGAGTCTTGACACTTCAAGTAAATAAAAAGGAACTGATTGTAATTAGTCTTTTGTTGTTACTATGTCATACATTTTATTTAATTTAGGGTCACCGAGGGGAATGCCAAAATATGTCTGTGAGTGGAAATGGTTATTATATTGCGAGTTGTGGTCAAGACAATGTTATTCGCTTATATGAGAAAACCGAAGAGCCTCTTGTATTAGAAGATGAACGGGAAGAAGAAAGAACCCAAGAAGATGAAAAAGAACTAGCCACTGGCGAAGAAACCAATGTTTATGGAGGGCCATCTGTTCTTACATTGCCGACAAAAAAGACCATTTCATCTGAAAAAGCTGTAATAAAATGTCAATATATTGGTATTATTCTTGATTAATAAAAAAACAATTTTCAGGCAGAATTATTGTTGGAGTGTCTAAATGTAATCAAGGAGTACAAAGATAGCCTATTAGAAAATGAAAATAAAGGCGTAGAGAAACCATCATTACCTATAATAATGACTGCTTTTAATGTTAAAACCACCGACGATTATTTATTAGAAATTATTAAAAGAATACGCTCAAGGTAAGTTTAATTTACTAGAATGATCTTTATTTTATTTTTTCAATAATCATAATTTGTACACAAAGTAATTAAAAATTAAACTAATATAATTTATAGTGAGTTGGAAGAGGTTTTATTACTCATGCCTTTTTCAAGTGTATGTTATTTTATGGAAGCGTTAATACCATTGTTAAATCATATGCACCATGGAATTGAGCCAGTTATCCGGTCACTCATATTTTTAGTACAAACATTGCACAAACCAATAACATCTGTCAAAGATATGATGCCTATTCTAAGGCAATTGAACGTACTCGCTACAAAGAAAACAAATGAATTTAGAGTATGTTTTGATTAATAATTACTTGATTGTATTAAAATGAATTTGAATAATTACTTACTTTTGAATTAATTGAATATTAAATAGGATTTAGTGGGAGAAAATTTACACTCGTTGATGTTTATAAACAATAGCCAAGAAGAAGAAGAATTGGTATTCAACATTACACAAAACGTTCAAAAGAAAAGAAAACGACAAAAGCAAAAGCTGTTAAAAACTGTTATTGTTAATATTTAATGTGTATTTTTTATGTAAATTATTCAATCTGATTTGTAATTTATATTTGAATAAAGACACTTTTGAATAATTTATTGTTAGATAATTACAATTTTTCATAATATCATAAGTAGTGAGCTATGTGTTATAATTACATTTTATTCAATTTGACTACTTGAGAAAGTAAAAAGATTTATTGGAATTCTCTTCTTTGATATTAGAAAAATACATTTAATTTGTACACATGATACATACTTACTATTGTACTGATTAAAATTGATCTTTGATTACAAGAACATCATACCCACATGTGTTGTTTCTATCTTATGAATGTAAAACATTGCAAATTAGCGTTCAACAGAATCAATTTTATGCTGTTAGCATTAATATTAAAGACAATTTACATATCATCAAACTTTAAGGTAATAATATTTATTTATAGCTTTTATTGGTAATTTGAAAGTGAGTAACGAGAATTTTAAAGTAACTATAACTCACTTGAGAATGAAAGTATCAATAAAAGCCTATGATGTATTTGAGATAATAATATTACCTTTTAAGTTTGATAATAGGTAAATTTACTCTAACATTAAAGCTAATAGCATAAAATTGATTCCGCTGAATGCAAATTTACTAAGTTTTACATACGTAAGACAGAATCAACATTTACGGATATGATATTCTCTAAACAAATTATCAGCTATAAGGTTTTTTAAACTAAGAATAAAATTGTTCTGAAAATAATGGATAATACATTAAATTTATATTTATATAACTATCGCAATCCTGCATATTATAACATATAAAATTAAATATACATAATTAACTATAACACATTGGTGTTATATACACTTAATTATTCAAATTTTTTTAATTGGTTTTATTTTTATTAATCACTGATGAAAGGTTTCCCATCAATCATTTCTATTTCCTCATCACCAGTGGCATATATAGGAATTATTTTCACTATGGTCCAATTTACCACCAGCACGGCTGCATATACAATTGGAATAATTTTTAGGTAGACGGATGGTTTTAATTATGACATAAATAATACAAATAGAGGAATTTCAATTTATAAATACATATTTATTATTACATTATACATTATATAATAAATTAAGCAAAATGCTTAGTAAAATGTTTTGATTGAATTTGAGATTTCACTATGGGCCCTCCTCTGTAAACGCCACTGATTATCATGTTTATTTATTTATCAATAATGATGACATTTGATACTGTTAAGCGCCGGATTGAAACTTTTCGGTCCACCAAGATTTTAAATTCCTATTGGCCCATTCATATAGGTGGAGATTTGATTAAATTTTAGGGTAGGCTGAAATTGTTTTATATATAATAAATTAGGAAGACTTCAATCTTAATATTCAATAATATGGGGTTTTTGAAAATGTTTGCTCCCCCATTTTTCGGCTACAGGCCCAAATTTAATGCGGCCCACCAAGATTTGCTTAGTAGCTCGCCAGTTTACTGGGCCCGATACTGATAGTTTGTATGAGAGAGGCTTGGTTGTTTAACTAGGGAATATTAGAATATCTTAAAGCTGAGTATGCTGATGCTATGAGTATATATTTGTTTAGATTTCTGCACCATGCCATTAAACTATACAAGTATTTTTTAAGCATAACATAATTTTAAAAATAAATTGGCTGTTTTTGATTTACCATTTAGACATATAACATATTTTTTTGTGAACAAAATTTGTTTTTTTAAGTTTAAACCTTGAAAATTTAATTTAAAGTTTTTTAAAAATGTTAAGGAATTTTATTTCAAAATTTTACAAAACTGAACATTATTATTAATTATCTATTTTAATTGCTATGCATTAATGATATTTTATACTTTATTTTGTATTTAATAATTAATTTTAGAATTAACCTGATAATAGACAACATACATTAGGTACTAACTAGAAGTAATTATTTTTATTTATAATTTTTGATGTTGAACCCAAAACATTTTTATAACTCTACTGTTTACAAATAAATAACAGTAAGTATAGCTACCTACTAGTTTACTATTTATTAATTAGTAAGGCTCAAAATTCTATGTACTAGAGTCTAAAAACATACAAAATATGAATTTTTATACTTGTTATTATTTAAATATCTATTAAAAATATTCAAAATATCCAAAGTAAATTATTAATTTTAATAATATTTTTTTAAAACAGTTTAGTTTAAAATTTTTTTAATTTATTAAATAATTTATGGTAAAATTATTGAAAATATTTGCAATGTAACGTCCTGTGTATCAATTGTTCCGTTTATTGACATTCAAATCTTCTTTGCTGTCACTTGATTCAAACTTTATATACAGATTTATTAGATTCAGATTAAAATTTGTGTCTTGTATAAATATAGCTATTTTTTAAGCAAATAAAATTAAGTATGCTAATACATACAAATCCGGACTCTACTTAGTCTATGACATAAACGTCAATCATTAATTTCATGCGATGAGTCTAGAGTAATAAAGTGATAAATGATAATATAGATGATAATATTTCGTGTATGTCTGTAATATAAGTTATAACTAATATATTAATATATTTAATATATTATTATTTATTCACTGGCGTTAAACATAAGACAACAAGATAAGTCATAAATGTAATATCAATGATATTATCATCTATCGGAATGTGATAAGCAGATGAAGTAGTAGACATTGTATACCTAGTCTATAACACTAATATAATATATTATATAAGTACACTACTAATATAAAGCAGAGTACATCCAGATAATAATGTAGATAATAATAAATAAAGGCAATATTATTACCGAAATAATTAACGTAGTCTACCGACTTAAGACAGTATTAAAATATCGATGTTTTTTTAAGTGAAAATTATTAAAACAACTAATTAGGTTCTTTGAGCACTTGTGATTATTACTTACTGGCTACTGTTATTATTTTTATTTTTATATTGCGTTTTTGCACAATACATATATTTTAATTCACAAAATATCAATATGAGTTTTAGCCGTGTTTTATGTAAATTTCTAAAAAACACAATTATAACACAGAATAATGCTAGAAGTTTTAGCTACACTAATCACCAAGCAATGAGATTTGTTCAATATCGAGATGGTAGTGATCGAGGTTTGGGTATCCAGCTGAATGGCAGTGAATCAATAGTGAGTTTGAATGCTGCAGATCCCACTATTCCCATTGATATGGTATCATTTTTACACAGTGAATACTCAATTGAAAGAATTGAAAAGTTTGTATAGAATAACAAATTAATACATACAGATATCCATTAATTATATACTATGTTGTTTTATTGAAGGATAGTTAAAGAAAAAAAGAAAGTCTTGCAGTTGAATAAGGTTGAGTTGTTACCATGTATTACTAAACCAGATAAAGTAAAATTACTATAATCATAATAATAATTGTTGTACCTATACTTACGTACTTATTATTATTTGATAAATGTTGTAATTAATATGTTCAAGGTTATATGTGTAGGGTTGAATTATAAAGGACACTGTGATGAACAAAATAAACCATATCCCACAGAGCCGTTCTTCTTTTCAAAATTCCCAAGTACAATTATTGGTCCAAATGATGCCGTAAAGCATTCATCAAAATCAAAAGTAAATAATTTTCCAATTTTATAACATTTATTATTATTATTTTTAATTGTTAACTATTATTAACATTCTAGGCATTAGATTGGGAAGTTGAAATGGTTGTAGTAATTGGAAATATATGTAAAAATGTAGGTGTTGATGATGCATACAAATATATATTTGGGTACACTATCGCTCAAGATATATCAGCAAGAGATTGGCAAAAAACTAGAAACAATGGACAATGGTTGATTGGTAAATTGTTATCATAGTATAATATTATTGTACTAATATATATATATTCTCAATTTATTTTATAGCAAAAAGCATGGATACATTTTGCCCTTTGGGATCAGTTCTGGTACATAAAAATGAAATTCCTGATCCACATTTACTACAGATAAAATGTTCAATTAACGGTGTCATGAAACAAAAAGGTTCAACTGAAGAACTGATTCACAGAGTTGATAAACTTGTTTCATTTTTGTCGAAGTAAGTATATAATATGATAATTTTTGATCCTTTATGTATTATATTTTAATTTCATATAAGTACTTATTAATCAATTTTAATAAAACAAAATTATTACAGCAAAATAAAATTATCTATTTATTATTGTTTATTTTTTCTTTCTACTCGTGTACCAGAATAAAATGATAAATGTGAATTTATATATGATATACTTCAATTGATTTTATTACTAGAATATTAGTATTACTTTATTTTTGGATTTTAGTACAGTCAATGATTAAATATAAATATACAAGTATTTAATAAATTATCAAGTTAAACATAAATTAGATTAATTATTTTATTGTTGTCAAATTAATCTATAGTTGGTTAATTTATTCAAAATTTTGCATTGAATGCAGTTTAATATATAATTATATTATTAATTAAATAACTATTAGTCAACAATATTGCTAATTTGTTACAATATTAATATCATACAATTTATATTTCTAAGATGTTTTAAATATTAATATTTAAATAACGGTTTTAGAAAATCATATATTAGAATGTCAAGTTTTAAAAAAACTATGTTTTGGAATATACAGCTTATAGAAATATTTATTTAGTTTACTGCATACTCGTATTATGTGTGATATTAGATATTTTCTTGTTGCATTTTTGACATTTTTGCTTATTCTACTATTTATTTTAATTGTAACTCCAAGCTAGTACAAGCGTATGATGTAAGGAATTGGACAAATGTGAACTATTTTTTGATAATTCTCATCTTCTTTATTAGATACAAACTAATTACAGATATTGAACTGTATTATGTGTCTACAATAAAATAAAACTTAATTATAATTACAGTATTATATAATATTAGATTAAAAATTTGTATTTTGACATTTCAAGTTGTTCTCAATCTTTATCAATAGTTAGTAATTCTCTTAGTTTAATTTTCTAAAATATAGGTTTTTTAAAACTGCTCATTCTAAAACTTGATTTTCTTAAAAATTATTATTAAAATATACATAAAAAAATATATGTACATTAATAATAAATTATGATAATAATTATTATTATTATTTACAATTATTGTATTAGTAATATAAAAATGGAGAAAATTTAAATAATATTATTAATTCAAAATTTATCACTAATTAACATTTTTAGTTTGATCACATTATTGCCAGGAGATATTATTCTTACTGGGACACCTAGTGGAGTTGGCGTATTTCGAGAACCAAAAGAATTTTTAAAAGTATGAACTTTTCTTAAATTATGTCATAGTTACAATGAGTATTACAATTATAAAAATAATTTTTTTTAATGTGTTTTCAGGTTGGAGATGTCATCGAAAGTGAAATATCAAGTATTGGTAAAATGAAAAATCCAGTAATTGCAGATGAATAATATTCAAAACCATTATTAGTATTTGTTAAACTGTTAAAAATATTAAATTATTGTGTTATATTTTTAGCAAATTTGCCAAATGTATTTTTAAATGTATACAATTAATAAATTTTAATCATTTAAATAAAATTATTAAATAATGGTTAAATAATTTATATATTCTTTAAAATTATACATACACATATATATATATATATATAGTTAAATTATTGTCAAATTTTAAAAATAAAAAAAAGAAAAGTAGTAATTTCCAAAAAAAATATGTTATTAGAATATCAATTTTGCAAACTTAAATTTGTTTTTAAATATCTGGTTTTTATATTACAAAATTACTAAGTTTAATTTATCTTATTAAAAATCTTATATTAATAAAATCCAAAAAATGTTCTTAAATTTTATGGATATTGTAGAACACAATCAACTATAGTTGAAGATTGCATAACAATTTATTGTTTGATATAGGTATATAATTATATTATTAATTTAATAAATTCTTGTAAAAATGAATTATAGACTATAGTGACCAAAAGATGATTTATTAATAAAACTATAAATAGTTATAATATTTTACTGAATTATTATTTCAATTAGTTTAGATTCAAGTCATTAGTAGAACATTGCTGATTTGTTAAAGACTTGTATTTAGAATCCACGTCAAAGGAGCATAGCAAAACATTAAACGCAAAATTGTAAATAGAAAATTAGTGAATGAGTTTCTTCATAGAACACTGTCTGTTATCAGAACTCAGGAGTAATATTGTGGTACATATAACGAATTCCATCCACAAAAGAGAGCAGGATATAATTTATTTAAAATTGCTAAAATATAAAGTATTTATAACAAGTATTTATATTTTAAAATTAAAATTTATTTATTATGACTGTAGAAGTAATTAAGAAAAATAAATTTTTCGATATATTTTCATAATTATTATACTTATAAAATATAAAGTAAGAATAATGAATTAAACTAAATAATAGGTAGAGAAGCCAATTTGAGTATAGAAAGACATTGTTTATGTTCTAATTGCTAAAAAGTATATTATGTGCCTACTGTAATTATTTAAAGTGTTAATCTTTACTTCTATATTATTATTGATTATATAATGTATTAAATTCAGGTACACAATATTTAATTGAAATATTGTTCTGTTGACTAATATTTGTATTGTTTACAAATTTGTATTGAGGATATAACATTTAAGGAAAAAAGGAATGCATACATTTGGGACTTAATCTTCCTAAGTCAATATTAACTTCTTGGAAAAACAAAGACATAAACCCAGACGCAGTGCGATTTATTAGGATTTCTTAGGTTAGAAGTTTTCTTATTAAAATCGATAACAGTAAAAACAGTCATAATAAAGCTGTCTAAATTAATCATAAGATTTACCATTCCCAACATAAATAATTATTATACAATAATAATTTTCTATAATCGTAACTACTTATTAGCGGTACTTCAGTACTTAAATAATTATTATTAAAATTCATTCTATAGAAATTAAGACGTGTTGTTTAACAAAATATGTACCAATTAATCTAGTGAAGTGATAATAAATCCAAAAACAGATTTGAATTTGTTGTTAAGTGTGCTTGAGATTGATTTCCCTACATTTATTTTTTGCTTATAACTTTTTCAACAATTTAAATATGACAATATTTAATTTTACTTTTTTAGTATAACTTTTTTGGATTTAAGTTGATAAAATAAAAAATGTGGGAAAGTCGATGTCAAATAAACTTAATAATAAATTCAATTCTGTTTTTAAATTTATTAACACCTCACTAGATTAATTGTTACATTAGGCAAAGAACACGTCTATGTTTCTATGTTCCGCGTGTATTAGAAGCGATAGAAAAAGTCAGTATTGACCCAGTGGCGTATTTTGTATGGTTTTTTTGGGGGGGGGGGTTGTCCAGATAATATAGGTATATACTTATTTGTTAATTGGTTACAAAATTTCTCTGTTTTACATCTATTACCACTAAGTTCATAATATACTCATCAAATATTGTAATGAAACATTTTTTATTTATTTGATTAAAAGTAGTAATTCTTATGTAATTTTAATCATACATGTATAAATACCTACTGTAATCATAATTTTAATTTAAAAATAAAAATAAAAGCAAATAATAATGATTTTTAAAATAGAAAATAATAAACACACTTAAAAGTATTATATAAATTAATTTAAATAATAAATTCAAGACGCCTTTTTTTTAAGCTCAATTCCTTCAAAACATCACCAGTAGTAATTTGTTCATTTCTGTGAATCGATAAAATTTAAAATATATTAGTTTTAAATAAATAAAATAAACTATTAATAAATTATATTTACTTGAGATATCGTGTTTCGTAAGTAAGTCTTTATTCTTTTTAAATTTGAAAAGGTTCTCTCATTCGATGATGAAGAAACTGGTAATGTGGCAAATATTTGTAGCAATTTAAAAACAATTGGTTATATTTCTTGATTGCATAGTATTATTGCTTCCATTGCGTTTTTTAGTAAATTACAAGTCTCAACATTTTTTAACCGTCTTTGCCATAGTTAATATTCTGATAGTAAAATAGAATCTTGACACTCGCTTAAATCAGTCGTGTAAGTTTTTGCCAACTTCAAAAACAGATATTAACAATTTAAAAACTAAAATTGTATTTTTGTGGTCGACAAATCTTGATTTTAGTTGTTCGATGAATGTATTTAAATAAGGTATAAATACGCTTATTTGAAAATAGGTTTTTGGTGATTCAGTGACAATATTAACTCTATTTTTTTGTCTGTCTGTTATTCTTGGCATAGATATATCTACATTAAATGTACTTGCTAAACCTTTTGAATCTTCAAAAATAGCATGAAATTTAATATCTACATTTGTTCGTAATGTCTGAAATTCTTTTAAGGTATCTTCTGCAAGGCTCATAGCTTCTACTAAATCTATATTTATCCGTTGTAATTGTTTTGATAATGGCAGTTCAAGACCAAATCCTTTAGCTACAATATGTAAACAGATAATAAATTCACCTTGTAATATAGAAGAACGCAAATTACTCGCTTGTGTAGATGTGTCTGAATCCGCCCAATTAGAAATTAAGTCCAATGATTTAATAATACTGTAACGATTTACAGATTACTGATGCGTCATTTATGTCGCGCTTGATGAAATTGCTTAAGTAGACAGAACACAGGAACGTAGAGTACGATAATATAAATAATTTGCATAGCCAACCAGTCGAGTTCGAATCGTGAAATAGAGAACAGTCATTTCTACATTTTTAAGTAACATAATTTATTTGATTTACTATAGGTATAATAACCTACCTTATAGATAAATCATAATAATTCAATTGCTTTCAACTCGTACTCCGCTACTCCTATGATCTTCAATATACTACCCTTAAGAACAGGGTTACTCAGGCGATAGTGTACTGTATAATATTATTACTATTCAAATATTTAATAAACCTTGTATACGTTACTATATCATGTTCAATTGCGTTAGTTTATGAACGCAGGTCATAAGTTTCTAGGACCTGTAAAATATAACTTAGAAAACTTTATTTGTATCACTTCAACAACCCGGTTCACAAGATCGGTTCGTGTAGTGGGAATAGCTAACCAACTACTCCTTAACTGGATAGAATTAGGTATAAATATCGACAGCTACTTAAGTTTAAATAAACGAGGTAGGCGTGTTGCAATACACTCAAAAAGTTCTAGAAAATCATTTACAGCATGATACCATTCTATCCACCGAGTAGAGCATAGTCGTTTTAAAAATTTTTTTATAATATTATTCTCTTTAAATTTTTCAATTGCATTATTTAAAACAGCTTTACGCTTAGGATATATAAAAAAATCTCTAGTTTTTGAAATTATGCCTAAACAATTCCTTATTCTTAGTACTGAACAGGAATTATATACAGAAAGATTTAACACATGAGCTGCGCAATGAATGTACAAGGCAGTGGATAACTTTTGCGAATTACCGCTTGAACTCCATTGTATGCATCAGACATTGTAGAGGCATCATCGTATCCTTGTCCCCTCATATATTTTAAATCAATTCCAAATACATGTAAATTATTTAAAATTATGTTTGCTAAACCTATACTGGTTATGTCTGTTGTAGGGACAAATTGAAGAAAATCTTCATGAAGTACCTTAGTTTCAATATTTAAATATCTTACACATAATGAAATCTGTTCTATGCCACAGATATTTTCTGTTTCATTAGTAAGAATAGTGAAACATTTTTGAGAATTTATTCATGTGACAATTTTTTTTAAAATAATTTGATTGCAAGATTATTGTTAAGTATTATTACTATGAATAACAATATAGACGTGTTTTATAGACCTTTATTATTAGCAGCATAAATCGTAATGGTTAACATTGTAATTTTACTCGATAATAATCGATGGACAGTCCACACCGATCATAATATGATACTGCTAATTATAGTTAATATAAATACTATATGTGTAATATAATGTAATATAAATGCTGAATATGCAACATATTCTTTCGATTCTTTTCAATTTGATATACTCTGCCTGTTTCTAATTTAGAAATTATAGATTGAGAAGGATTTTTTGGACTTCAAGAAAATTATCAGCGCTACATACACAAGTTTTATGATATTCCCGATTTGAGTGTTTCTTGAAATCTTCTATTGTCTTTCTCCAGTTATTATATTTATTTTTTATTAAAGCACCTAATCACTGAGAATTATGTCCATCAGACTTAGAGAAAGTTACACATATTTTACAGTAAGCTCCGTTTCTTTAGCTAAATATACCAGCCAAGGAAATTTTAAAAGCCAGGAATATTGAAATTTTAAATGTTTTGTTTTATTTTGTACAATGTATGATTTTGATAGAAATTTGTAATCTATTTGTGGAACTTAAATTTGTGTCAATAATATAGTTATTTCTTTTTCAGTTAATGTTCGATTAATATAAAATCCAATATCATGACAATTATAATTAGTATCAATGGTTAATTGCGAGGTTAATTGGGAATCACAACTCAATGAGTTAATATTTGAAGCAGTTAATGATTGTTCATTGGAATCCATTACTTTAGATGACATTTCAACTCACTTGATACAGTAGACGACGATAGTTCTCGTTTGGACTGTATGTTAAAGAAAGAAGTTATAGAATATGGATTTTTTTGTAACATTTCAATTAATATTTAATTCAATCTCTTTATTTTATATCTGAAATAATTATAATAAAAAAATTGTATTTTCTAGGTCATAATAGTTTTACAATTAAAAATACATAATGGATGATTATTCTAAGTCTAACGCTCATGTGAATATGTGATCCTAGTCTTAATACTTAAATAATAATAAAGCAACGAGAAAAAATGACTTAAAAATATTACGATTCTATATAATTTAGATAAAGAATATTATATAATATGCATATTATTAGTTTAAAAAATACTTAATTACAATGTTTTAATTTTAATGAATATTAATTTACGAATTATGTGCACTTGTGAAAAATAAATGTTATAAATAATATAGATACTCAATAATATGATAATATTACTATTTTACTATATATTTTATTTGCTTTGTTTCTTCGACAACGATTAAATGAAAAATGATTCAAATTCAATTGATAAATAATAATATGTTTTAAATAAATGTACATGGACATTTAAGATCCAACATATTAATATATTTAAAAAAAATACATCATTGTAATATATTAATATCTAAATATATACAAATTCCCGCTCGAAAAACAAGTAACACAGACACACGAAGACACGGAGCCGCAAGATAAAAATATAAATTGCATGCATACTGTAATAGGATAATAATAACCTAATATTATTTAAACATATTAATATACATTAGTACCTATATAGTTATCATCATCGGTCACAATAATTTAATAATTATTACTATATATTTTGTTTGTTACATTCGATATCAGTGGTGCTATAAGAATAACAGTTTTATAAATAATTAAAAATATAATAGGATAAGTACATTATTTAAAACTAAATTTTTTTTTCCGAATTAGTTTAGAACTTTATATAATATTAAAATAGTTCATAACGAACCACATATTTTTGTTTGTCAAATTCTCTTTAAAATTTATCAAAATTAAAGATTGAATTTTTTTTTTGTTTGGGGGGGAGGGTGTTCAGACCCCCCAAAACATGCCACTGGGTACTGCATCCCCTTAATTGATTCGGTCTAGTTCACCAAAACACGGACCGCGTAGAGAAGTAGGTACTTACCTAATGATGAGTGTACTTTAGGCAATTAAAAAAAATCATAAATCCATAGTCAATAGTCATTAGAATATGACAATAGTTATAGTTATCTATAAAATTATTAGTAAGAAAAATTAATATATTTTTTTTAATAAACCATAATTGATATTAACTATGCATATTACTGCAATAATATTATTAGTTAAGTATCAACAACTACAACTAAATAATAGTTAGTAATATATTTTCCTTGAATAAATTTTTTTTAACTCTTTGGAAAAATATCAGCTAATAATAGAAAACGTTTAATAGAAGTCTGTTAGTTATTTTAGTGTTTACTACGTTACACTTGAAAAAAAAAAATAAACAAAATATTTATTACTTATTACGTATATCATATATTGTTAAATATTTAATTAGAAAATTCAATAAAATGTTAGTATCCTTAATTATATTTGTAATGTCATTAAATCATTTTTGATACGTTTTTTATGTTTATGTTTAGGAAATCTTATGATTTTAAATTGATTTTTAAGAAATATCCACGTGAAAAGAACTCAAATATAACATTAGCAGTCTTGACTAGTGGAGGAGATTCTCAAGGTAAGAAATTTGATAATGAAAAACTTTGTGATCATTATATTATAGCTATCGATAGTATCAGAGTAACAGTTATAGGAATAGTTAGACACTGATGTAATTTTCCAGGAATGAATGCGGCTGTAAGATCTGTTGTTAGAGTATCAATTCAATTAGGTGTGAATGTTTATTTCGTCAAAGAGGGATATTATGGACTTATTGAAGGCAATGAATATATAACAAAAGCTAATTGGTATGACGTGTCTTTTACTCTAAATTTGGTATGGTTTTAAGATGTCGGTTTTTATTGCGGATTAAGTGCTTTTTATTTAAAAAATGTTAAACTTAAGGGTGGTACTATTATTGGAACAAAAAGGTGTATGAAGTTTATGACTAAAGAAGGTAGGATGAAAGCGACCAAAAATATGATATCACTCGGCATTGCTAATTTGGTGGTAATAGGTGGAGACGGTTCCTTGTCTGGTGCTAATATCTTTCGCGAAGAATGGCCAAGCTATATTGACGAACTTTTAAAAAAAGGTAATTATATTGTTTATTCATTTATTTATTTATTTATCTAAATTCTGATAACAAACCTTTAAATAATTGCGTAGGGGAGATAGATGAAGAAACGTCAAGAAGATTCGACCATTTAAATTTGGTTGGTATTGTTGGATCAATTGATAACGATTTCAGTGGTACTGACATGACCATTGGTGCTGACACAGCACTTCACCGAATACTTGAAGCAATAGATTCTATTGTAAGCACTGCATTTTCTCATCAAAGAACATTTATTATGGAAGTTATGGGCCGCAATTGTGGGTAATAATTATTTAAATATTGACAATTTAAGACTTAAGTAAATAATACTACATTATGTCTTATTATATAGTTATTTAGCTGTAAAAAGTGCGTTGATGTGTGAAGCTGATTACTTATTCATTAGGGAATGGCCGCAAAAATTGGATTGGCCAGATAAATTATGTAAAAATGTACAAAGGGTATGCTAAAATTTCTATATTACCTAAGTATTTACCTGCAACCTACATTTAATGAATTGCAAAGTCGTATAATTATCATTCTGCTCATAATTCGTAATAAATGATAGATATTTCAAAAGTGCAACTTTTCTTTTTAATTTTATATCGCTTTTAATATTAAATATTTTTTTAGATCATTTTACTAATATTTAGTGTACGGTTTGGTTTGGTTTATAATTTAAAGATTTTTGGTAAATATTGTTAAGTTTAATACATAGCTTACTATTAAAAAGGTGGGAAATGCAGAAATTATCACTGATAAGTCATTATTTATTGTCTTATTACATCCATCACAAATTTTTAATCTAAGAATTATTAAAAAATAAATAAACTAAATAAAAAATAAAAATAAATATTAAATTCATTGATAAAAATGTAAGTAAGTTTAAAGAGTGTTGTTGTGGCTAAAATGTTTAATTTATTACTTTTAACTTATAAGTATTTTTTTAACTATTTAGTAGAGCAGTTTTATGATCATTTTTTTGACATTAAAATCCGGGCACTAAGTATCATCCATCGACCACCACTATTGCTATTAAAATTGTTTATTAAAAAATAGAAGACAAGTTTAAATAAATTTGTTAAAAAAGCATATTTCTAAAACATTTTTTTTAGGCAAGAAAATATGGTAAAAGGTTAAACATTATAATTATCTCAGAAGGAGCAGTCGACATAAATGGTACTGCAATTACATCAGAAATGGTAAAAAATGTTTTAGTAGATAGATTACATCAAGACGCTAGGGTAACCGTTTTGGGGCATGTTCAAAGAGGGGGAAGTCCTTCTGCATTTGATAGAATTTTGGTAAGTACTTAACATAAATTATTATTTAATAATTTCGATGTTGTAGCTTATATTTTATGAACTTATTTATTTGTATTTGTTTTTTTTTTTTACTGTGTTAGGCTTCACGCATGGGTGCGCATGCTGTTTTATGTTTATTAGAAGCCACAAAAGAATCTGAACCAAAAGTTGTATGTCTTAATGCTAATACAATTGAACATCAATCATTGATGGAATGTGTTAGAAATACATTGGAAATATCAAAAGCTATTGAACAGAAAGATTTTGATAAAGCATTGAAACTTCGAGGCCAGTACGTTTAATAATAACTTCTCTGAATAATATATCATTAAAAAAAATTGTATTCTTGTTAATAGAGTGGTGGGGGGAGTGTCTGTATAATTATATATGAAAAGTCATACTTTTCATAAAAAGTTTAAACTAACATTGATGTATTTACTAAAATAAAAATATAGTAGGTAGGTAATAAAAAAAAATTTATAGAAACTTCAAGAATATATTTATATTCATTAATTGTCTGTGTTAAAATGAACCATTTTCAGAAGTTTTGGTCAAAATTTAGTGACATACAAGCAAATGATAAGCAAAGAAATCATTAATCTAGACGTTTGTATTTTTATTTCCAATACTATAATATTTTAGTGATAATAAAAGTATATATTTTAGGGGAAAATAACTTTAATATTGAATATCGGAGGCTCTAGTAATGGAATAAATGCATTAATGTATTCTATAGTTCGAGCATCAATCGCATCAAAACATCGGGTACTTGGTGCGAAATTCAGTATTGATGGATTTATAAAAGGCGAAGTAACTTTATTTAATTACTTGTTTAATTATGTATTAGTTTGTTGAAAAAGGGAAGCTTATTAGACATTAATATGAATGCATACATGGTGTGCACGCATATTAATTAGTGTTGTAAAATATATAATTTTTTTATGAGAAACAGGTTATTGAACTCCAATGGTCTAGTGTTATTGGTTGGCTAAATCAAGGTGGTGTTAAGTTAGGAATAACAAGAACAATTCCTGATGACGAAATGATGAAAAAGGTTGCGATGCAAATGAAATACTTAAATATTAGCTCGTGTATAATTGCTGGAGGAACAGAAGTATAATAACTCAAAGCTCTGAAATACGACAAAACTGAATAAATAATACTAATTATATTTTATTTGCAGGCTTTAAAGACTGGTATCTTGATGTATGATTACCGGAAAAAATATAAAGAGTTTTGCATACCTTTAGTAGTGGTGCCAGTTACGTATAGCAACAACATTCCAGGAACCGATTTCTCATTGGGAGCAGATACAGCTTTAAATCAAATTGTAAAGGTAATTTTCATTATATTCAAATAAGAGCGATAACTATACATGTAACGCGGTGATGCGAATACACGGTTAGATGGTCGATACTGGTATGCATAACGCTATGACCACATAAGCTGAACTGCTGAAGAGACGTGTTGAAAGAAACTTTTGCAGTGAAAATGCGCGGTAGTGACAGCTTTGTTTTTCACCAGTTGTTGTTTTAAAATAGGATATAGGACATATTTAGAAATAATTAAAGTATTTATTTATCAAAAAACATATAGGAGCAAAATTTCAATGAAAAAACTGGGTATGCTGTGAAGCTCTCCATTTTTTTGTTAGACTTATAATCATAAATCATCCATTACATATAATGAGCTATTTTACCTTCGGCGATGAAGATCGCTCCCTTCCTGGTCATTCAATAATCATATATAAATAAATGATAATGGTTTAGTCAGAGGTTTAGTATTTTATTTAATTGATTCATATAAATTAGAACACGACCGTCACTATAAAAATAAACTTTCTATTAGAGTACCTATCAGATTTATATTTAACATAGAACATAAGCTGTATTGAGTATTTTGTTAATTGTTTTGCTTTTTCATACAAGTTTGTTAAAAAAAAATAACTATAAGTACACATAGCCACATAGGTACTAATAATTTTTAATGTTTAAATTATAGTTGTGTGACATTATTAGACAATCGGCTGAAGGTCATACACCACGAGTTTTTGTAGTTGAAATATTAGGTGGATTATGTGGTTATTTAACGTCGATGACGGGTGAGGTAACTATTAAGTTATTACTTTTATTTATTTAATAATAAATGATTTAATATAGCATTGGCATGCGGAGCAGACGCTTCGTATATTTTTGAGGAAAAACATAGCATTATAGATTTAATGGATTGCATTTATAGAATGGTTGAGAAATTTGACACCAAAAAAATTACCAGAGGACTCGTGTTAAGGTAAAAATACATTTGATATACCCATGTCCCAGATATATGTTACATACAAAGTCTGGAATTATACATTTTGCTGTACAAAGTAACTAGATTGTACAAGTTACATTATACAATTCGTGATGTGTACAATAATCACTGTGCAAATTGCGAAATGTACAATAATTGTACAAATCATAAAATTTAAAAACATGTTATAAAAATTACAGTTTTTTGTATAAAAAAAATATTATTATAAAACTACATTTTACTGTACATTGTACACATTGTGATATAAAATAAAATACGTGAATCTAAAATAACTGTTATGTTTTAAAAGTATTTTCTTAATAAATATTACATATTAGTGTATCATATAAAAATAGATATACCTGGATTTTACTTTTTACATATTAGTATACTACAATCGTTGTAGAAATCTCAAAATTTAAAAACATATAAAAATTACAGTTTTTCGTATAAAAAAATATTATTATAAAACTACATATTAATAAAATCAAATATAATTACGTACAATTTATCATTATTTATTCTTACAACTAGGTGAGTTATAACAGCGTGAGTTGCATAATACATTTTTTCCATGTATATATTTATTATTATAGCATTTCCGTGTACTAAAACATTTAAAAAAACCTTGCTCTTCAAACATTGATTCTTTTGTATTTGTCGCTCTTAGAGAAATTTTATCAGTAGGTATATCATTTATATTTAATATATTTACCCCTTCACCAGATGAAAATTGGTTACGACTAAATAGTTGTGCAATAATTCCATTTTTAGTACCGATTTTATACAAGTTGTCCGTCGTTACTTCCATTATAACACCTAATAAAATGAAAGTACATCACTTACTAATATGATTATTATTTATAAATATAAAATGATGTATTACCTATGATATTTCTCGAATCTTCTTTTTTTCTATCAACATCTGGTACAGGTAACGTTACATTTGTACCGATTGAAACGACTGGATACTTCAAGATACTATCAGTTTTCATTCTTTTTGCTTGGTGATGTAATGAACTTACAGCTAACCTTTTATTTTTATTTAGTTTACCTTGTACAATTGAAATTTCTTCTAATACCTATTCACTTGCAGTTGAGGCTTGCTCTGGCTGCTCTAAAATATTATCTTAACTTACTTCTGCTTCGGTTAATTCATAATTAATCAGCTCTAATGAAGAAATTGCTTGCTCTAAATCATGCTCAGAATTTAATGTTTTGAGTATATTCTCAAGTAAAGTATTAGAAGTGAGGCCTAGTTGTGCTTTTCTGCCGAATAATACCTCAAATGGAGATTTTTTAATATCAGAATGATAGCTATATTTTTTTGAAACTGGCAAAATCGAAGACCTTCACTCCATTTATTGGACTTATTGTCCGACATCCACGCCCTTAAAATATCTTGTACACCTCTGTTTGCTCTTTCAACACTTCATTGACTCTGAGAGTGGCAAGGTCTTCCATGTACAATCTTAAGTTGTGGCCACATATTTTTTAATTCATCAATTATACAATTAATGAACTTACGACCGCTGTCTAACTAAAGAATTGAAGGTGCTCCAAATGTACAAAATATATCAATTAAATGATATGTTACTTCAGTTGCAGTTTTTGTTTTAAGACCATTTTGATAAACGGTCCTGGTAATTTAATATAAATTTGTACCCATCATGACATGACTGCATATCGATTAAATCGACCTGTCCACGTGCATTGACTTCATTAAATACCATAGGTTTAACAATTACTCCTCTTTTTTTTTTGAAACTTTTTTTAAACACGTTACTAAATTGTTTAAATATAATTGAATAACAGGATGTAGTCCACCATGCCTTGTTTCTTTATGTGACTTTTCGAGTACATAATTTATTTGATCATTATGTAAATAGTATTAATAGTATTAAATAGTATCATTATTTTCTGATCTATGTAATGGAAAAATCAATTTATTAACTTCACCTACTTTTATAATATCGTAGTGATTCAAACGTCTGTAGTCTAATGAAGTCTTATTTTTCCGATGTTTAGCTCATTTATTATTTTTTTTGTAATTTTATTCATTAGCTAAGGTCATTGAATTAACACTTAAATTGATATTTTTAATTTTTTCGTCAAACAAATTTTTGTTTGTACTAAAATCTGTTTATATTATATTTCTGAACAACAGTATCGTGAGGTCGTTTAGGTAAACTTTATCATTTTTATTGTATTATGCCTTTGCTAATATGTTAGATTTCACATAAAATGGTAAACACAACTCATAAGACTATAAGATATGATATTATACATATCTTACTATAGATTCACGTATTTTATTTTATATCACAATTGTTATTTTTATAGTAATATATTTTTAAATTTTGTGATTTCTACAATGATTGTATACTTCACAATTTGTACAGTGATTATTGTACACATCGCGAATTGTATAATGTAACTTTTACAATTTAGTTACTTTGTACAGCAACATTGTACAATTCGTAATGTGTACAAAACTATAAAAATCACTGTACAAATTACGAAATGTACAATAACGGATTTTGTATGTAACATATACAAACATATTTCTTTTGCATATATAATATACTATTAAAATTGATATACACTATGACTGTTATATGTTTATAACAGTATGTATTGTTTATTTAGATAGCTTATATCCACGAATAATATAATTTACTGATTTCGTGGGTAAATCATTATAATACGATTTTTTTTATGTTACATAATCAAAGTAATTATAAGTGACAAAAGTATTTAAGCATATTATCATTTTCCAATTAGAACTGAAATCATGTTTTAATATAAAAGAATATATATATATATATATATATATAGATATATTCTATTATAAACTAATATTTAATGAAACTGGTTATTAATCATAATTATGAATGCTCGCCTCCTGACTTTTCAAGATATACGTATTTCATGGATTTAAACTTCAGTATTATTGTGCTTGTAGTCTGTAGCCTATAGTCTATAAGCCATAGACGGACCCAGAGTTTTACATTTGAGTGTGCACTTGTTTATCCAATACTATAACCAATTGTATAATATTTATATTTTTCATTCCCCCTCTCATTTAATCATAATACATTTATACATATAGTATAGATTGTAAACATTTAATAAACGTTATTTTATTAAAATAAAAATAAAAATAATTTATATTAATATTTAAAAATCTGTCGTTGTATACAAAGTTAACGATTTATGTTTTATGGCTATCTATAGTGTCTTGTGAATTACTTGAATCATGACATCACATTAAATGAAATCATAAATACTAAAAATATTTTATATCGATCATTGCTATTAGACATCAGCACGGTGTCAATTTTCGAGAAAAGGCAATATTTTTTTATAAAATAGTTACCACCACCATTAAACCACTATTATACCAATGTTTTTGTGTTGACGACAATAACATTAAATATAATTTAACAATAACGATAAACAAGAAAGTGTACTTAAATCGTGTAGTGATTTAAATTTTAAACATCAAGGTTTCATTAATAATGTAAAATAATGATTGGTAAAAAATACATGTAATTATTATTTCGGACTTTTTCTGAATACTTGCAGTTTTACTTAAGAGGACGTTGTATCCGCATATGTTGTCTCCGTCTTGAAAACGTATGCATAGACGAAATGCGTTTACGCAATCTGAGTAGAACTTGCTTAATTTTTGTTCTAGAGAAAATATATCTATTATAAAATTAAAATATGCCTTTTTGCCTTCCGAAATATTGTCATATTTTAATATTATAATAGGTATATTTACTTTAAAACCAAAATTGAGCAAGTTCTACTCAGATTGTGTAAACGCGTTTTGTTTATGTCGCATGTGTGTAAGACGGAGACAACACATGCGGATGCGAAGTCCTCTTAAGAAAAAACTAAAATTTAATTAATGTGAATGTATATTATTAATTGTTAATAATTCATATTTTATATATAATTAGGGTGTGCCAAGGCACACCCCGGAGATTCTCCTATGCTATAGGTTTCTTGTATGCAATAATAAGATCTATTTAGACTAAGAAAATTATTCCACAGAGTCCATACCACATACATAGATTATTTAATATATTTATTATAGATAGGTAGATTTAATTTTTTTTAGGTATGAAGATAGATTGTATATTATATGTTATTTTGCTTAATAAAGTATACTTGATTTTTGTAGATCTGAAAGAGCCAATGAAAATTATACCACAAGTTTTATAAATAAATTACTGACTGAAGAAGGAAAAAAATCGTTTGTCACTAGAAGTTCTATTTTAGGTAATTTTATTCTGCAGTATATACTAATATTATTTATTTACATTAAATTGAGCTCAGAGCTGTTTATCGATTGTAGTTTTGAAATCTGATTTATCATGACTTTAAAATGTATTTCATAATATCCAATTCTTGTAACAACAGTATAAATTAAAAAACATATTTAATCACTGTCAAAAGTTCTGTTTGTTAAGTAATTGTATTGATATAAGAATAAGCTCAACTTATTAAAGTAATTCTAATTTCTATACATTTCGATTTCTTATACTGTAAACAATATAATATTTGATAATTACAATAATAATTTTGGCAGTTATATTTTCATAGTGTTCAAAAATATTCATTATTAAAATAATTAAAACTTATTTTTATACCTTTAAGTCAAATATTGACTGTAATTTAAAGGATTAATAGTATTGTTACTAGTTTTTAACCAGGCACATACTTATAGGAAGCATTGCCACTGGTGGTGTACCTAGTCCATTTGATAGGTCATTTGCTCTAAAAGAAGGGCAACTGGCAGTTGAATGGATAAATAATATGCAAGCTCAATATCCAGAACAGGTGTCACTGCCAAATTCAGCTGTATTATTGGGTTTAACAAGGAGTGATTTCCATTTTACACCATTAGATGATCTCAAATTTATTAACAATGAGTAATATTACTAATTATTTATTTAGAAAGATAATCATAATGATTTCTTATATTCTATCTATATAACACAAATTTACAGAAAAATATTTAACAATCAATCCTGGTGGCTAAATTTCAGACCACTATTAAAAGTGTTGGAAGAGCCAAATTACTGGAAACAATTTATATAATCAGATCGTAACTGTTAATAGTTGTTTTTGCTTTACAAATAAATATAATTAACTGTTTTCACAATTTGTCTGCTAGAAATTACATGTTATATAGCAAATATGTCTTCTATTATATGAAAATAAACATCTACACTTTTTTTTATTATTGTGATAAATAAAATTACCAAAAACAATGAGGTAATATCAGGATGTGGTATATAGAATTATGACAATAAAACCATTATGATATATAAATAGTACATATCTTATTTTATTTTTAATATATATTATTAAATTAGTATTGTTCATGTTATGAACAATTCATCAAAGAAAAAATATGTTTAACCAATACAAATTTTTAAAAATTTTTTTTTATAATTTCAGATAGAACCACACATATAGAATCAATAAAATATATTTTAAAATAGAATTTTGGTAAATATTTAACTACAATAATAAATAACTAATAATAAACAATATACATGAATTAAAAGAAAGTTTTAGTTAGTAAAGAAAAAATCATTCAATGAGAATTATATATTAAATTCGTTCAATAATTTCCAATCTTAATTTCTAATATAAAAAAGCAACACAATTAAAAATGTTTTCTAAAATTGCATTTGATCAAGTTTAAATAAATAATTTTTGAATATAATATTAATACTGTTTATTATAATATATTATGATGGATTAGTGTAAAGTGAAAAATTTTGAAGAATTTGTTGAAGATCAGTGTTGGAATGTTTTAAGGATTGCCGTGTATCCTTGACTACTTTGCTAACCATTAGTTTGATAAGTGATGAGCTTGACAAATCATGACTGGGCTTGTTTGATTCAAAACTTCCCAAACAATCAAGTAGTAGTTTTAGTGTCAGTGTATCATAATTATTTCTAACAACTTCTAAAATCTATAAAAATAAATCATGACATTATAAAAAAATGATTTTTTAAGCAAATAATATATTGAATTTTTAAATGCATTCTAAACAACAGCAGTTCAATTTGTTAGTATGGCTTTATTTTTATTGAAATTATAACAAAATTAAAGTTTATATTACATTACACATTCATATTTTTAAGATTTTATGTTCCTTTATATTAGTAAATAATGAAATCAAATCCTCCCTATACATTACATTAGTAATAAAAATGTTAATATATAGCAGTTTTTATGATGTATTTGAAATTTATTTTAAATTTTATTTTTAGTTATCAAATTATGTTAAATAAAAACGATATCTAATTAACAGTATTCTTTTAGATGTATATTTTTACATTGTTTCCTTAATTTAAAGGTAATACATTATTTAAAAACAATTATAGAGACATTCAGTAAACTATTTAATATAATTTACATAAAAAGTTTAAAAATAAATTAAATATCAAAAAAAATAGTTACTTCTTCACCAACAGGTGTAGTCACCGAATTCTTTTCTAACCAATTATCGATCTTTGGTATATAATGATTGATTATAGCTCTGAAAATTCAACAGTAATATTTCAGTAACTATGGCTTTAATAAAATTTCATACATGTAATTACCTGATATTGATTAGGCAATTAGATAATTTTGTGGCAGATAACTTATGTTCACTAACAGCTGAAGAGTTTCTTGATGCTAAAAAGTATTAAAACATAAAAATTATTAAAAGGCTATAAAAAGTCAATCATTACATATTTTTGTAATTTAAAACCAAAACTAAATAAATTAAAAATAGTAAACAGCATTAACATAAAATTTAAAGAAATATATCATTTAATTTAGAACATTTCTGTTACAAATTATAAACTTTATATCCATTAGTTGAACACGATTATTTTATAACACAGATGATATAACATTACATTTTGTTTTTAAATTCAATATTAGAACATTTAGCTCATGAATGATTATTTTTATTAAATAAAAGAAAATAAACAGAAAATTATTCCAAAAACGGTATAAGTTATAATAATAGAAAAATGTTTGTATATTATATTATAATTTAATAAATACTTACATAAGACATATATATTATCAAAAACTGTATGCATTCTAATAATTTCATAGTACAACTCATCATAACTACTTGGCGATGGAAGTAGCATATCACCATAGGTAATGAATAAGTTAAATATATTTACAATCTGTTAATCAAAATTATGTATTAAATTAAGTGATGTAACAAAATATTTTTAATTTTAAGTTGTTTGTATGTATTTAGTAAAATATACTCACCTGTATTCCTAAATCATAAATATTCATATCTTGTGAAAGTTGATGTTCATATGTCATTAAAAACTTTAATAGCGTGATTAAAGAACTCCATAAATCTTTCCAATTGTAACACAAACGTACACTGTTTCGTTTTTGGTAACAAATTATGCGGTGAATAATGCTTATACATTTCATATATTGGTCAAGTGGTAATTTTTTCATCATGTGTCCTAACATAAACTCGATCATCAAATCTATAACATGTACGCAATTTGTATGTAAATGATTATAATGATTAAAATTATTATTTGATAAGTAAAAATAATAATTTAAATTATGAACATCATAAAATAATTACGTTAATAATAAATATAGTGTAATACTACCTAATAGAGCAGCAGCCAATGGTTTTGGTGACTTGTCCGGAACAAACATATATCGTCTGGTAGGTGATCTATATAGATCAACTTTAAATTGTAAATTTACATCATGCATAAGTGAATTGGCAAACTGGTCATCAGTAATACTAGACAATATTACAAAGCATAGCATTGAATTATTTGCATTTACTTCAGTCTTTGTGTCCTGCATTACAATTGAACTATCAAAAAGACACAAAAATTGATTAAAATTTAAAAACAAATGGTTCTATAACAATTTAATTTACCAATATTGAAAAAATGTGACTAGAAGATTGGAGAATTGATTTTCTGAAGGCGATTTGAGATCAGGATTATTTGTAACTGATTGTGTCTGTTGCATAACACTGGGGTGTGACTCATAGTTATTGGATGTATGGCAATGTGTTAATGTAGTCATGAAATTTCTGTTGTAATGTACAGCTTCATACAATGCAATTAATATTCCACTCATTGACCTTAAATTTAATTGATAAATGTTATTAATATAACTACTACTAATAATTTATTTAATAAATAAGACTTGATTAAAATGAATTATTTTATTTTATAGTGAAGAACATCTATAATAATGAAAATTAATAATAATAAAAGAAGAATCGATTATGTAACCGATGTCAAGATTTGACAATCACATTACTATACTCTATCTAGAATGAGATGGGACCTTTGTGGCGACTAGTTTTTGTCGGGCGGCGGTCAGACAACATCCGTTTCTCAACTCTACTGAAGTAGTAAAGTCTGATCTCATTCTGAGCAGAGTATAGGTATAAATTTTATAATTCTTAACATTCTTAAAATATGAAAAAAAAAATATAATAATATAGCAAATAATTGAACAATTGTAATCTATTAATGGTCATTTTTTACAATTTCAAAACATTTTTCTTGCAAAATTTTATCACTCCGGTTATGGTATTGTTCAGGTAATACTTATTTCTATCTGTTGATTTATCAAGTAATTTTATATAATTTAATTTGTTGTAGACAAGTGCTTTATTTTTATTTGAATTCACATAAATATATCATTCTAATTTAGGCATTAAATATGTATACATAATATCTAAATATTAATGAATTTAAATAAAACAATTCAACTATAAAATGAAATATTAATAATTTATCTGTATAAAATGTATTTGATGTTTGTTACATATGTTTTTTGTTATTAGTAAAGTATCTATAAACTTTTTAGTTCTTAATAACTTAATGATCAGAGTTACAGTAGTTAGTAGGATTTTGCTAAATCAGTAATAATTAATAATATCCTTGTTATTTCGCTAAGAAAAGAAAGCAGAAATGTAACAAAGAAGAAAAAGATATAATAAATGATAATACCTGATTTCTTGAGGTAATTCAATATTATGTTCTTCGATAGTATCAGGTACAAATAACATATTGCTAACAACTGATGTAAATGTATTAAACCATGTGTTATTTGAGTACTGTGCTACTTCTTCTGATCGATATTGTTGACAAATTTCTTCCAATGACCATCTTATAATCTTTAAAAATGATAATTTTATAATTGTACCAATATTTTATTACAAATTTCTAGCAATAAGAGACACAAAATGGTAAACACAAATGTTAAGTCTCAAGTATAACAACACTCAGATATATTATATATAGCTGGGAGATGAGAAAGTATTGATGCTACATGTCTACTAATATTACAGTAATTAGTATTAAATATTTATATATGTGTATTATGCAAAAAAGGGGTTTTTCACAGAATCTTAAATAGTAGAATGTACAGCACGACTTGGTAAATTGTTAAATTTACCCAAGAGGTAAATGACAAGGGATATTAAGTTGAGTGGTCAGTACAGTTGGTGTAAAAAGCTTCAATCTTTATTTTGTGCTATGTTGTAAAAAAGACACATGTTCAGTTAGTACATACAATTTTCCAATTTTGTCAATACAACACCATGCCGAAACATGGTTATCAAAAATTATACAACAATATTATTATTAATGTAATTATTTATATTTATATATGTACCATTTTGTTTTTGTATTAATTACTGCCAAACTTGACATTATTATTTATGTATTATTGTAGAGCGATGTTGCACTCTAATATTTATTAAAACATTAATCAAGTAAGCAACCTGCATTAGTAAATATTGTACAGTATTTGCATTGTGTTTTGTAACTTCTATAATTCACAAGTTAGATTACTATACACCATATTGTGGCTGGAATACAGCTAGATTATTACTGATATAGTCAGCTTTAAAATTTTTCAAAAACGCTTTTTATTATATAATTCTATTACAGTTTTATAGTTGTTTTAATGAGTAGTATAATTTATAATCCTTACCTGACTATAACCATTTAAAGTATCTTCTTTGTCTAATAGTGATAGCTTTACTACATATGGATTTGTCTTCTTAGCAGTTTCAACATTCATAAGTAATGTCAAGAGTAAAATAGAATCATAGCCATGATATGTTTGGTATATATTATTTGAAAGAACCTACAAAAAATGTATATTGGTAAGTCATTTAATTAATAATATTAATTTGTACTTCTGTTAAAGGTTCAAAAACACTGTTTGACATCAAATGGCGCAGAGCCGGGTTTTCATTGAGATTGTCGGTTCCAGTAACAATTGTCAGTAAAAATTGTAGACATAGATCTTTAACAACAACACATTCAGGTTCTTAAAATAAAAAAATATATAATTATTACTTTTTAGATGTAACATTAAAATATATATAAATTATAAAAATAATATATTTATTTTGATTTTTACATGGAAACTAATAATTCTTACAAAAATATGAAAACTGTTAAACAAATGCAAATTGAGCAATTTGTGTTTCAATATTGGAAATAACTTCATAATTTAAGAATTTTATGAAATTAAAATATAGTTAATTCAATAGAAATATACTAAGAGACTTAATTCTACTGACGTTTGATTGATATATTTTAATCAAGCAAATATTGTTTAATGAATTTTGCATGATATTCAATACAGCAGAATCTGCCTGATGAGGATACTGCACAATGGGGACAAATAAGCAGTCCCAAACAAATGTATGTATTTGTTACATTAAAATTCAGTTTATTAGGATAGTATCATAATGCAGACAGATAGATCACCATCTGATGTATCCCAATTAAGCAGATTTTACTGTATATATATAAATGTTTAAAATATTTTATTCAATTAAAAATAAGAATATGTTCAATGTACATAAATTTAGTAAATGTTAATTGCTATTTGTTTGTATAAGAAAAAAGTTTACTGTATAACAATATTTTAAACAATTTTAATAGTTTTAAGAGTCAACTAATGAAGTAAAAAATAGGTTTGTTTAGTTCGATTAAACTATATTTACAACGTTCAAAAAATAAATGCAATATAAATTAATTATGATATATTTTTTAAATTAAATAAAAAAATAATATGTTCATTACCACGTAACATTATATTGCATTTTCCTAATAGATTCTCAAAAACCATATCAGTGTCTTTTGGTATCACCAAAATAGAAATGAATTCAAATGTAGGGTTGATTCTAAATTTTTTGTATAGACTGCTTACTAAACAGGTCAATGTCTAAAAATTAAATAAATCATAAATTAATAAATACTATAATATATATTATAGTATACAATATAGGTACACGAATTAATTTTTTTTTTTAATATTTTAATACCTACTATAAATTAGGAATAACCAAATAATATTTTTGGAGTGATGTAACTAGGACTATTTTTATGGGATTTGATATAAATATTTATGATTTTAACAAGTTATAATGACTAAAAAAACATAAAAAACCATTTATAAATTATAATTTAAAATAATTAATAGATTATATTTGTTTATTTTTATTTTATAGTAATATTTATAGTTTTTCTAACCATTTCACACAGGAAGTAAAAAAGGTCTGGGGATGATATATCAAACATATGACCCTCCTAGTACATCACCGAATGGTTAAATTAGAAATTGACAAATTTTTTTGTGGTCAATTTAGAATGCAATATGTTTTTTTAATGAGCGAAAAGGCAAGATAAAAAAAATTTAAAAATTAACTTTTAGTCTGTGAGCCAGATAAATTTTATTCGGGGGCAAACATTTGGTCAACCCTTATATAAAATATATCCTATCAAAATTACTAGTTTTAAAATTTTATTAACACAATAACTAAAATGTAGCCTACTTTTGTTTGGAATACCCTCTTACCATCATAATCTTAAACATATTAATATATGTATTATTAGATTTACTTAGATATTAGTTAGTTTTTATTCATAATCAATACATAGTATAAAATGAAGTAGCTTTTTATTATTCAGGATAAACTCTAAAGCAGTTGAATAGATTTTGATACAGTTTTTACTGTTGGATAGGCAATTAATCAAGGAAGGTTTGTGTGCATAATTTATCGTATAACTTAATTAATAAAATCTGTATGGTACAATAAAATTTGTGCCTCAGAGATGTAGGGTGATATATTGCTATTTAAAGAGTAATGAAATTACTATTGCATATTAAAAACCTTCTTGCACAGTAGCACTTTTATAGTAGAATATCTCAAGTTCAAACCATGGTATAAAAATTGCCCATTTTTTTTTGCTTTTTACTTATTATTTATTTTTTCTTAAAGTAAAAAGACTAAAGAAAGTAAGACTAAAAATCAAAAAGTTGAGAAGTTTATTGATTGAGTGCATTAAATCAACAGCCTGTGGTATCAATTAAACCCTCAGAATTACCTTTTAAATTTTCAATTTAATTAATATTTGGAATGACTATTAATAAAGCACAGGAACAAACACTTAACATTGCTAGAATTGATCTAAGCATTCAATGTTTTTTACACGGTCAGTTGCCCTTTCTCATGTGACATCCAAATTAAAATTGTACATTTTTGCCCTCAATGCACAAAAAGTCAACAACGTCTTTTACAAAGAACTTTATTAAATCTTTCAATTATTATAAAAATATAACCATATATACCTTATGCTCCATACATATTTATACTTTAAAATTTTAATATACAAACGCTAATTTTTGTGCTTCATAGATAACATTAATTAAAAGATAATAGTTTGAAATAAGCATTAATTTTTCTGTTGGCTCTAGGTAATATCATTTTTTTTTTCATTCAATACATATTATTATGTTTAACAACATAAGTGAAAATTTAAAGGATATTTGATTTGCAATTCTTTTCATAATGGACACCATGCACAGTTAATGATATTATATAATATGTGTACCCACTAGCTCGATCATCAATTAAATACATATTTTCTAGGCTATCATCAGGATGCCACAGATTTTATTGATATCTTAAAACCAATTGTATTATAACATAAATTAAGTATTAAACTATAAAATTTGAATACTAAAATTAGTAGTTTAACTAGATATGAAGTTGGTAAATATTTTTTGATATAAATTAGTAGAAAATAAATGATATTTAACAGATACTTCTTATTTGCATAATTTATAATTATTTAACACAACTTGTGTAAACCAATAGTGCAGTTTAAAAATTATTACGTAAAATATAAATTGTAATTATGTTTTTTAATTTAGGTAAAATAAACTTTTTTGAATACGCATACTAAGTTTTCTCTAATAAAAAAATACATGTATATAACGATATTAGCCTATATATAACTGTTAAATTAGTAGTATTAAACCTTATATTATATTATTAAATACGTATTAATATTACCTTTAATGAAAATATTATACGCAATTGATGTTGGCATTCAAATGCTGTGATACATTTGATAAATAATAGTCGTATATTATCTTGAAGTGTAATTAATTGTTCAATACTTAATTTTTCTATTTCTGTTTCAATACATGATATCTAAAGTATTAAACATGTAAATTAGTTAACAACAGAAACTGAATTAAATGAATTCATACTTTAGGTTTCAGTAGGAAAAATTCATCCCAAAAATTATCATTGTCTTTTGAGACATCTTCACCCTATAAAAACAAAAAAAATGATTAATATAAAATGTATATACAAATGTATATGCTTAGTTATAATTTAATAATTCATAAAATATCACTGATGTTTAAGACACTATGTACAACAAATTCTAAGAAAATAAATTGATTCAAAAATAGTTGATGGTAAAAATATTAAAAGTTTCACTTACCTTAAAAAATGACTCATAGATTTGTACAACTTTTTCTTTAAGCTGTGGTTTAGACCCAGATGTACTTCGCCTACGAAATGCCATATCTAAAAACCAGACTTAAAACAAAAAACAAAATATTGTTTATGTATAATTATAAATAAATTTTATGAGTAGACGTTATTGAATTTGTTAAATTATTAATTTGGTAGTTAGGTACTTATTTAAAATATCTAATATTATAAATTTTAATAATTTTTATTTTAATGAAATAAAATTGATAATAAATCCTTAGTCCTTGTATTTATACACAATTGTTATAACATATTAATTAGTAGTGATACTACAAAACAACTTACTTGTATTGAAAAATAAATTTGCATTTTTAGAGGTTATTTTTTAGAGGTCTCAATTGGAAATGTGAAAAATTTGTGTGTGTGAGTGAAAAATTTATATTCAAGTATACCTATTGGCTATTACCTACAATACATATGAATTTTCTATGCATATTACTATCCAAAAACTTTTTATTAACTAAGTAAGCATTAAAAAATAAAAATACGTGAATAATTTACATAGCATTATAGAATTAAATGTTAATTTCATGTGAATATATGAAATCATGTACACATGAAATAGAAAGCTTTACTATTTATACAAAATTGGATATACATACTTGAAGTATGTTTTATATTAAAATATTCATAGTTTTATAAAAAACTAACTGATCCTGAAAGGTGTTGTCTGTGAAAAATTAAATACCCGTAGATTTACCTAGTATTAACTCAATTAAATATAACCAGGTATATAAATTTTGAACACAGTCTATGGGTGTTTTTGATAAAATATAAAATCAAAATTGAAAATGATATTATATTATAACAACTATTATATTTTCTGTAACCAATGGCAACTTTATATAAACAAAACCATTATTTTTTTCGTGAGCCAACAAATCCCTATGAGATTTTTTTAAAACGCAAGTTTTTCTCAGAACACTTATAATATGATCATTATGTAACATCATGAAAATGTCAAGTCTTTAGCTATAATAGTTTTGGCTGTAAGGTAGATTAGTAATAAGTATGTTTATGTTTTTTATACATATATATATATACAGATAAAATATATATGTATGAAAATAATATAATATTATTTTGTACATACCTTGTAGGTAACAAATAAGCAATTAGACGGATATAAAGAAAACAATATTTTTCATTTATGAAATATAAATTACTAAATAATAAATAATACTAAATATTTTCATATTTTTATGAAACTATACTTGGTTCCTAAATATGTGCCTAAGTAGTATGTAAGAGGTACCTACTAACATATTTCTTTTGAATATAATAATATTTTTAGGTTGTATAAAAAAATTAAAAATGTTTTGTGTAACTTCACCAGCTGTTCTATGTTTACTTTATCGATGAATGTATAGTTTACACTTAATTAAATATCATATTATATGTACCTATATAATATTTCAAAAAAAAACTCAATGAGTAACATTAGACATGAAATTTTGTACACGGCATAGATAATAAATGATTTGGCATAATATATCATTAAATTATTTTACCTTAGGCTTGAACAAGTGTGAATCACCAAAAAAATCCTGATAATCTATATTATATTCTGCACAATATGTCGTCTGCTAATACTCAAGTAACGTTTAAATTCAATAGGTAAACCAACTATAATTAAAGAGACATTGTTAGCACGACATTAACGATACGGAGGAATGATCAGAATAATACTGCACTATTTATTAATGAAATTCCTTAAAGTTGATAAAATCCACAGTTATTGACTTAGTCGCAGTTTTCGACTATCGCGTATTATTCGTATTAGATTAGATTTAGTGCATTATTGATAATACAAATATGAAGATACAGAAAGATTGATAAAGCATATTATAGTGATAACGAAATTGCTGCCGCCCACAACTTATGATAGCATATTTTACTATCATTCTACGCCATTCTGAATATACTAGTCCCGTTTTTAAACAAAATAATATATATTTAGAGTAGAGAAATACAAATTCAGTGATTACTCAATTTCGTCAAAAATTGGACATGTCCTCTTTCTGCAATTAGTGATTCGATTCATATATTATATATTTATATCAGTGGTGTAACAAGCATACTTCAAGCCCTAAGCAAAGTATTTAAACAATAACCCACCTATTATTTTTTTATTTTATTTTTATTTATTTTTCAAGAAGATAATGAGGCCCACTGAACATATTCGTGTGAGGGCCCATGAATTCTCAATTTAAAATATAAATTCAATAACTACTAAATATAAAGTTAAAAGATTACAATTTGCAATAAAGATTTTCACATAATTAAAATATCAGTATAAATAAGTACATATTTTTTTTTTTTTGTTTATATGATATACTATTATAATGTAATATTGTGTAACAAATGCTTAGTTAAATAATACATATTTATAATTTTAAATTTATCAATAGTCAATAAAATAAATTAACTAATATAATTAAATAATACAATAATTCTATACACTTATCGTGAGTCTGTCATTTATATTTTGTTCTTGTAGTAACCAAAGTGTAAAGTTTATTTTAAGAATCTTGAAAGAGTTGCTTTATTTAATTTTTTAATGGTAATTTAATGAAAATGTTTGGACCAATTTATAAGTATGTGGATTGTGTTAATTTTTTATGCATAGTTGGTACTTTGATATTAGATATTTGTCGAGTATTATGTTCATGTTTAGTTTTAAAAGTTAGGTTATTTTTAATTAAATAAATTACTAATGCTCTATAAAATAATTTTTTTACCGGTAGTATATTCATATCATTGTAAAAGCATTTTGTGTGGTATCTCGAGTAATTTTTTAGAATAATTTTTAGTATTTTATTTAGTATTTTTTTTAATGGATCAATAGTTGTTTCATATGTACTTCCCCTTATAGAAATACCATAATTAATTATGAATTCTATTAATGCTTAATACACTACTCTAATTTTCTTAAATTCTAAGATATCTGTTAAATTTTTAAATGCATACATTATTTTTCTTAATTTATTTATTACAAATTTTATGTGATCATTCCATTTAAGATTTTAACACATTTATATACCTAAATATTTACAGTTTCAACTATTTTTACAAAAGTTTGGCCTGTACATATATTTTGATTATGGTTTAAACACTCATTCTCGTGTATACATAGACTTGTTTTATTTGGTTGATTCAAATTAACTATATAATGTGGTATTTGTAGGTTTTTCTAAGTTTAGAAATAAATTATTTTTACATAGCCACTTTTGAATTTTACTCAAGTCGGAATGTACACTAGCAAATATTTCAACAAAAAGTACTGTATCATTTGCGTAACAAACTATTTTTCCATAATATATTCTAGTAATTTATTTGGTTTATATGCATGTTAAACAATATAGATGATAGAGTTGTCCCTTGAGGTACACCACACATTATTGAAGTTTCTTCACTTAATTTGTTGTTTATTTGAATGTGTTGTTTTCTATTTATTAAATACGAACTTAAAAAGTTGTAAGCCGTACCATTGATATCAAATGTGTTAATATTTTGTAGTAATATTTTATGATTTATAGTATCGAATGCTCTTGCTAGATAAGATAGCATTTATAGACAGCTTTTGTAGACAGTTGCATAATTTTTTTTATTTTCAAAGGAATTATAAATGTAGCTTGATACTGTGGTAATTGTTTGTTCAGTATTTTTACCAGGTCTAAGGCCGATTTGTGTACATGATAGTAGATTATTACATTCAAGGTAATAAACTAGTTCTTTTTTAATAATTTTTTCAAAAAAATTGACAATATTTGATATTTGTGAAATTAGTTGATAATTTTCAATATTAGTTTTGTCACCTTTTTTGTGTATAGGAGTTATTACTGAGATTTTAAAGCATTCTGGAATAGTAGAGTTTGTTATAATTAGGGTCCAAATTTCTATGCATTTACATATTTGTAACGAGTGTATGCAGTTCGACGGGAGTAAGAAATGTGAACATTTTGTGTGGCAGATAATGCATAGAAAAAAGTTTATTTTGCATATAAATGCATATTTTAGGGATGAGAGCATATTTGAAGAATTTGGCATAATCAAGCATATTTTGTAGATAATAGTTAATTAAACTAATTATTTTATTTCCATTTCACCATGGAACTAGATTTAAGAGTTCATGAGGTATTTTTGGAAATAAATTATTTCCTGTATCTTATATTTTTGGATATTTTGTATTAAAATTATATATCGTTTATCGTAACGTAGTCATTAACAACAATGAAGACCAGTTATATTTAAATTTCCTTACATATAATTATATTTTTACTCTTATATTGTGTAAACACGCCGTCTCGTGTTATCGTGCATTTAGTCGGTATCTAATCGGCACGCAGTAGTCGGCAATCACCTATAAATATAATTTCGCATTCCGTATACATAGGAATTTGTTAATAATTTTTCAAGTTTTTCGTACAATCGTAAATTTTAAAATGCCGAAAATTCGTTATAAACTTTAATAAAACAATGGATTGCATTGTATAATAAAACAGATCACACAATTTTTACTACGGATGATTCTGTAGTGTTTTGTCAGTTGTGTGACAAAAAAATTTCAAATACAACAACACCGCTTTACATAATAGTGCTTTAAAACGTAGAACAAATGATAATAAAAAACGATTATTTGTATTGGACCTAAAACCCAAATCTAGCAACATTTTTAATAAGCATCTTCGTTCAGCTTTGATAGTCGGAATACCACGGAATAAACATCAAATTCCAGAATTCAAATATATTTTGGAGAAGTATACAGGTAAGCATATTCCCGATGAAAGTGCATTGAGAAAAAATTATCTTGGTCCATGTTATAATAATGTTATTATTGCAATCTGAAAAATAATTGGTAACTCAGATATTTGGATTGCTGTTGACGAAACAACTGATACAAACGGCCGCTATATAGCAAATTTATTAGTTGGCATTTTAGAATATGATACACCAAATCAACTATATCTCTTGGCATGTAAAGAACTGTCTAAAACAAATCATTCCACAGTATATCGTTTTATCAATGATAGTTTAAAAATATTATGGCCCGCAAGGGGAAACTATGAAAACTTAAGATTGTTTTTATCAGATATAACGCCATATATAAACGCATATATTTTGGGTAAGAGCATATTTTTGCATATAATTAAAAAAATAAGTGCATATCAAGTGTATATTTAAAGGTTTTTTGATGCATAAATGCATACTATTTTAAGCTTTTTTAGTACATACAAATCCGGATCCTAGTTATAATTAAATTAAAAATGTATGATAATGGTTTAATCAATGAATGTATACTTAATTTAACCATTTTTAACGAAATTTCGTCTAATCCAGAAGAAGAATCATCTATTAAAGCCTTTATTGCATTTATAATTTCTTCATCATTAATTAAGCTAAATTTATTAAATTAAATGTCTGTAGTATTTGTGGTTAATTGTTTAGTATTTTTACACACTGTGCTATGTATGTTTTATTTGGTTATACATGTTTTGTACTGAATTTGTAAAATACTCATAAAACAGTTCAATATTTCTTTTGGTTTATATGAAGTGTTCAGTTTTTCACCATATTTGTTATTAATAGTTTAAACAAGTGAGTTAGTTTAAAACAATTTGTAGTATTTTTAATAATTTTCCAGTTCAGTTTAAAGTCATTTCCAGCTTTTTCTAGTTCTGCTTTATAGTATTTAGTTTTTCTTCTTTTATCGTGTTAGTATATTTCTATATATTAAATAGTGTTGTTTAAGTTTATCATTTATAATAATTGTAGTTGTTGCCCAAGGTTTATTTTTTTTGGTTTTTGATGATATTTTTGTTTCCTGAAAAACAGTTATTTTCTTTTTTTTTTTTTAAATTTCAATTAATTTGTTTGCAGCAGAATTTACATTAGAGTCGTTCATTACTGATGACCAATCCTATTTCTTTAATAAACCTGATAATTTGGAGTGATCTATTTGTTTTATGAATTTTGAATTTGGTGGATTGTTTCTGTTGAATACTAGGTCACTTATATTGGTAACTACTGAGTAATGGTTATTTATAGAGGTATGGGTAACAAATGCTTTAACATTTGTGAGTGTATTAGATTTTAAAAGTACATGATCTAAACGAATTCCTCCTATTTATTTTGTTCTAGTTATACAGTTAATGAGACTAATAAAGCCATATCGTTTATTAAATTGAGATAGTTATCTATACCATTATTGATTATATCTATATTAAAGTCACCTTTTATTATTGCTTAGTTACTTTTTTTAGACCAGGCACTCTGTAGAATAGTTTGTTCGAATTCATCTAAAAAGGAATTAATATCAGTTTGGGGAGGTCTGTAAATTCCATGGACTGTAAAGTTTGAATTTCCCTTTTTACAATTAATTTCTAGACTAGACATAAAATTAGTATTGAGGTCAATTACTTGTGTATTTATGATTAAATAATTTATAAAATTAATTATTCCATCGTTTTGATTTATTTATTTTGTTTTTTTGAACATAGTAAATATCAAATTTGAAATTGATTGTCATTTATATTAGGTAAACCTAGCTAAGCTTCTGTTTAAATAATTATATCAAAAATAATTTTTTGATTATCTAACATTATGCAAAATTCGTCAAAATTTTTATTAACACTTCTTATATTAAGATGTATATTATGTAAGGACTCATCCCTACCTATTTAATATCTCATTAATGCCTTCCCACGTACCATTATAAGTAATAATTGTTAGGTTATAGTCGTTGGCAAAATTATTACTATGTATATTATCAGACATTATTAATTTGAGAAATACGTATCTAAGACTGTGTTGTAGCTTAGAATTTTCATTAAAGAATATAGGCCATCAACAATTTAATATAAAAAAATTCAATGCTAATTAATTATTATTCATCCGCATAAATTTTAATTTTTAAGTTAAACATAAATTTCTAGGGCTAAGCAATTACAGAAGATAAATTTCGTTCACCACGACACTGTATTATAATATATATATATATATACACACATTTAATTTGTAAAACAAGGTTATCAACTCATGCCAAACCTGAGTAGAAAATTCAACTAATATCAATTAAGACTAATAGTATATTAGTTGTAATAATAAAAATCAATTTAAATTATCTTATTAAAATTTTAATTCCTGTATCTATTCTTATTTTAGGATTATTGATTAGTTCTGAATTTTTTTAATTAAATAAATACTATTTTTATTGTAAATAATTCTTAGATAATTTATTGCATTAAAACTATTGTTATAAAATAGGGGTTCTATGATAAAAGTGGCTATAAAAAAGATTCTACGAATAAACAAAATTAAATAATTCTGCTCTAGGCAATTGCTATACTCTCTGTGAAAAAGGTAATAGTAATAAGCAACTGCACCACTTCCTACTTAAAAAAAAATAATAATTGAAGGGTGGGCGGGAATAACGTGCTATGAAGCAATCCTGATATATTTTAAAAATTGAAAAATTCCCAGGATGTTTTTATCGTATATAATCATTGTGTACAAACTTAGAAAACGGTATATAATACGGCAAAACATTTTTTTGTTTTTAGTTGTTCCTGTAGAATTTATAAATTGCTACATAGTACGTTATTACCGCCCACCCATCAACTGTTGATACTAACATACAAAAAGTTAATAACTAAAAATAAAATAGAATCAAGACTTATGTTTAAAAACTTTAGTTTATTTTTTACAATCATTTCAATCAACCACAGGTACAACTGAATCATCAGGTACTGCTACTTCGGGTTTAGATTTAATATCACTGATTAGTGCTATGGGTAGAATTTCATCCTTGGGTTCTTCAACGCTGACATTATCTGGCAAAGGCTTCTTTGGGCCAAGTTTACCTGTTTGGTCCCATGGCAACATAATTTTTATCTTAATACCCAAAACTCCTAAATATATATATATATTCAGTTATTAATTATTAACAATTTTCACAAAATAATATTAACGTTCACAATAATTACCTTGTCTTAACAAAACGTGTTTAGTAGCCACATTGATATAATCATTGCATGGGTCACCACTATGAATCATAAGTCTATCAACAAATTTCATCGACTTGGCACGTTGACCTCTTAATTTACCAGACACTACGACTTCACCTCCCTTCGCTCCACTTTCCATGATGAATCTCAACACACCATAACATGCTCTCCTGACAGCTAAACCGCCAATCAACTTGTAATGTAATGACTCTGCTTGGGCAACAGCACACAATCCACGTTCTGCTACTTTCTCAACAAAAAGTTCAACTTTCGTATCTTTAAAGTCAAAACGTTTTTGGATGAGAGATGTAAGTTCACGAATACGGCGTCCTTTATCACCCAATACGTTTTGGATACGTGTTGCAGAAATAACAATTTCTGTGCGCGATGGAGCAGTACAGACATCAATGCCAGAATAACCATCTTCAGCAAGTTCTCGTGTCAAGAACTTGCTGAGTTCTGCACGTAATATACCATCCGATACTAACTAAAAATAAAGACAAAAATAATATTATGATAATATATAATTATTGATAAATTTTGCATACAGGCAAGGGTTGGGCAAGTTAATGACTTTTTTTTTTAATTCAGTTAAGTTAAATTTTTTTGGTTCAATTAAATTCAAAGTTAAGTTAATAGAATTTTTAATACATCAATTAAGTTTAAAGTTAAAAAACAAGATAACAACAAGATTTCTTAACTTAACTTAACTTCTATTAATAAGTCAAGTTAACTAAAAAAAAAAATGCATTGAAAAGATATTAAAATAAGTAAAAAACTTCATTCTGGAGTTTGGGTTGATTTAAATTTTATGGATATACTATTATAAATTATAATATTTAAATTAAAATAGTCACAATTTATGATAATTTGCAATCGTACAAATCATTATTAATAAATATCAAATAATATGTAAATACTAATGAGGTTCTAAAAAGTCCGCAGCATTAAATGTAACTTCGTGGACTCATAGTTCTTGATATATTTTACATGGTCATGTATACGGGTAACTAAATGTCATATTTTTACAATGTTACCTCTATATTATTATTTATTATTTTATTAGTACTTAATTAATATAACTATTAGTTCTAATTTATAAAAATAAATACGAAAATATATATATATATTTTTTTTTAATAATATTTTATAATATTCTAAAAATTTCATTTTTCACAATTCAGCATTTTAAAAACAATATACGTTGATCTTAAGTTAACGTATATACTAAGAGTTAAGATAAATTTAAGTTAATTAAAATCTAGTAGGTTAAGTTAATAAGTTAAAATTAACTTAACTTTTAACTTATTAACGAGTTAATACCTAGTCTTGCATACAGCTATAGTACCAGTCTAATGATAAGCATTTTTTCTATTCTATCAGATTATTTCTACTTTACTTTTTTGTAGGAAAAATTTATTGCACCATACAATTGGTTTTAAACAAACTACAAAACTCAACTATTTGAAATTTACTGAATCAGAAAAATATGGAGAATATATTAACTTTCAGAACAAAAATAATCAATTTTTTTCATCAACCGTCTTAATTTATGTTTACAGTTCTATAGGTTAAAATATGAGTACTTATTTTGAAAAAATAATTCATAAACAATTGGTGCCCGATTTATAATTGTTTAGATTATAAATGAATTACTTTTTTAACTATTATACAATAATGTAACATTATGTTATATCATGTCTTATTTTAATGTACATCATTAGTTGTCTGCAACGTGTATAAAAATAAACATTTATACTATTTCAATAGTAGGTATCATGGGCAAAGTAGGTAAGTCAAGTAAGGGAGGTTTTGGGTGTTCAAACACTTTCCGAAATTAAAAATAAATAATTCATATTTACGTAGACCAAAACCCCCTCCGAAAATATTTTCTATCTGCGTCTATGTTAGGTAGGTATATATATAAATAATATCCTGTCAAATGTAGTTGTATTTTTAATTAATACATAAAGTTAAGAAATAACCAGGATGGCTACAGGGGAAAAAATGACAGAATCAATGGGTTGTTTTAAAACTACTCATACCAGTAGAATATTGGTCTCTGATAAGCAATAATATTGTAACCGTAAATATAGATAAGTGAAAAATACCTAATTAATATACTAAGTGTACAATTTCAAATTTATTTATTAAGATTTATATTATCCTTTAAAATATATTATTGCTATATATTTTGCTAAAATTAACCCTGGCATAGGTGCAATTATCCTAGATTAGGTTAATATTAATCTATTAATATCATCTATTATTTGATACAGTTATTTCAAATCAATAAGAAAAAAATTATCGTGAATAGCAAATACATTTTTATAATAGATATTTACAAATATATAGGGTTCTAAAATTTCATGAAATATTTCATTTTTATGAAAAATAAAAAATAAAATGTATTAAATATGTATAACTTTTAAGTTATAATAGTTATAACTTATAACCAAATGCACTATTATAGTTATTCTTATCTATATTATTTAACCTTTATATAGTTTTGCTATTGCCTGTTTGAATTCAAATAAAATAGATATATAAAATTTATAAATTTATAATATAGTATAATTTGTATTATAATTATTATCTATTATCAATTATCAGCTTATCACATGATTATATTGATATAGTAAATAGGGTATGAAATCAGTGTGATAATTTAGTGTTTACTTCATGAAACATATCAAAAAATTCAAAAATTATAAAAATAAATATTTTTCAATATTTCATTGAAATATTTTAAAGTAAAAATTTCACGTGAGATATTTCACACTCATAACCTTAAAAATATATAATACATCCATTATGAAAGAAAGATAAATGGCATACGATGACAGACACATGCAGTAATTATTTTATCAAAAATATTTCAAGTAATGTATCGATGTCATTTTTTTCAAAAATTTTAATAAAAAGCAATGTGTTGTAAGATATTATTGTAATAATTAAGTTATTCAAGTTTTTAATAGTGAAATAGAAAACATGCTAGGTGCATAATATACTCACCTTTTTCTTAATAGAAGTCGTTTTAGCTGGCATCTTTTCTAAAAAACAATGTATTTCACATAAAGTACTTGAAATGGAGTTTTTAATACAATATAAAATTTCTAAAATCTTACCTTGTTACTTATTTCCGAGGGGCGAAGGCTAAGTAAAATTTGATGGCACGCTACAATTTTCTAGACGTTGTCCAAATGGCATTAAAAATGTTAACCATAACCAAATAATTTCCTTGACAAAATGCTAACGTTACAGTGTAACCAACACAATTTTAGTCTGTTACAGAAAGTGTAGTTTAAGAAAACACATATAGATAACGTGGAATATTCAACCGCCTTCGTCGCCTTCGAGGTCATTAAGTGAAAATCGTTTCACCGCAAATTCTGTATAGAATGGTAATTGGGTGTCTAGAAATCGGGTACTTAACATATAATAAAGTCGATTACGATGTTTGTGAGTTATCAGTTATCAGTAATCATTTGGTTAAAAAGTCTATGTTGACGCTTGCCTGGTACTTTTTTTTAAATTCAAAAATAATAAATGCATATTGAACATGGTAATTGAGTATCTAGCTATCATTCATCAATCAGTGCAAAAAGATACCTTGCCGGGTAATCCGCTACGGCGGATTGTCATACCTCCTGACATCGAAAGTCTGATATTGTATTGTAGGAGAAAAATTCAAAGTCGAAAGATGAGTTAACACTTAAGTGAAGATGTCGGTTATTTTCGGGGAAAATCGATTTAAACGCAACTAAACCTCCCAGGCAAGCATTCCGATTGCGTCGAATCACCGATAATGTTAAACATAAACTCGTAATAATAATATAATATTATATTATAGTAATAAAAAGAAAAAAGGAAATAATAAAAATAATACATAACGAAAAAATAATATATATTATAATATTATATAATAATAAAAATTATAGTTATTGTTTTGATAAGATAACAAAACGGTGATCAATGGGTGGGGCTTAAAAAATTTAATTTTCCGACTGGCCGTTCCCTATAATTTACTATAAATACAGGTAGCGCTTACAACAAACAGTCAAACTCCTTACAGATTACATAATGCATATCGTACATCATTGATTATTGTACACTTATGGCTTATCCGTATTTTATGCTTTTATAGTATTTATATTTCTGTAAAGAATACTTTGAAAATGTATGCATTGTATATTTATATTTTAATACTTAGCAGTTATTACATTGATACTATGATTGCTATGCTGGCTAATGTCAGTGTCATATTTTATTCTGTGACTCTGTGATAATGTATTATTGTTTAAATAATATTTACCTACTTAATAAGTAGTTTATATATATATACACACACACACACATATATATATATATATATATATATATATATATATATATATAGTTATTGGGTACCTACTTGCGTCTACCTAATTATCAAATATTCGGTCTTCTGTGTGACTGTATTGTCTGTATTTACAGGTTTTACAAAAAAAATATATTGCATATAAATATATATTATAGTCATTATCACATAATAGTACCTATCATTATTTGTCAACATTTGTTCATTATTATCAACTTTGTGTGCTTAAATAATATACTTACACTACTTAATATCTATAATATCTTATTGGCCTATTCTCCTAGAATTAAACTACATAAATAGTAAATACTTAGGTAATTGATAGGTACATATTATCTATAAAACAGAATTGCCTAATTTGTTATTTCGACTGTATAAATATATAAATATTATTATCTTACCAATTAATTAATTTTATTTTAAAATTCATAGACTTATTGAGTCAGTTACCTATATTATAGTTATAAGTTGGTACCTATATAGGTATGTTGGGTATGGGTTATGCAGTTCCATAAGCATTTTGAAAAAATTTTAAACAGTTTAAAATTTATTTTTTACCACCTGACAGGTTTCATTATAGGTTATTCTCCTCATAGAAATATTCTACTGTAAATTATTTATTTCTTTTATTATGTACCTAGTTGTTATGATATGTATCTTTCTCTTGTATTAACTAATACCAAAATTATTTCATCCTATATTTTTATACCTATATGTATTTAAATATGTATAATACGATCAAAAAAATATAGGTACAACCTTTAGTTGACTATAGTCTATACTCTATAGATAATGATGAGTATGCTACGTGTTCTGACATCTTAGATAATCTAGGAGTAACACTATTAATAATAATAATAGAAATACTTAATTATTATAATAACGAAAACATGTTTTGAAGACATATGATAAGAATAGGTTATTAGAAAAGATTAGTAGAAAAGATTATTAGAAAAGATTATTAGGCCTACAATTAATTAAGATTATACACCTTTTTTAGGTATGGTGTTTGTCTACATATTCTAAATATCCTAGATAATACTAATAATAGTAATATGTAATAATTATAATAGTGACGCGCATCTAATTAGGTCATCGCACGTTCACAGAATCCTAAACCGCGTAAACAGCGTGTGAACAACAAATGAGTTACATCCGTTGACCAGAAGGGACAATAGGAAATAGGTAGGGGGAACTCTACTATATAAGGGGGTCCTGGAGAGCCCCCGGCAGACGTGATCCACCAGAGTCAGTACGAGCACCTTCACGTCAGATGACCCTGTGACTTAGTCAAATTTTCTAATTAAATCACACTTAGAATAATTTACGATATAATTTATTTATCAATAAACTACACTTATACAAAAATATCTGCACTATCTAATCATTTATCACGGCTATACCGCTCAAGTAATCAGTTGCTGGTTAGTCCACCACAAGTATATGAGATTCCTATCTATCAATATAAGTACTTCTAGTAAATTTTTATAGGTGATATCTATCTCTAAATAGCAAAAGTCAGAAATTTACTTTTGATTATCTGTCTATATTAGATATAATATTTATTTATAATATATGAATGTAACTAATGTAAGTGCATCTAACTAATACCCGCATATAGACATACCAATAGCCGATTCTGAAGTGCCTATCTAGCAGGTTATTTAGGTTTATATTTGGTTAGGGGAGGCTTAGTTGTAAATTGTCTTATTATTCTTAGTATTTTGGTAATTATAATAGAAATATGTGCTACGCAATTAATATTTTAAACATAATAAAATAATATGATAATTTATTATTATAGGTTTTTCATAACATACATAATATAGATAGCAGGTACATACCGTCATACCTCTATCTACGAGTACATACTTGTACGTGTCTATGATAGTCGATAGTATAATATGATTTTATTCATAATTTTTTCATCAGTAATATTAAACCTTATATTATATTATTAAATACGTATTAATATTACCTTTAATGAAAATATTATACGCAATTGATGTTGGCATTCAAATGCTGTGATACATTTGATAAATAATAGTCGTATATTATCTTGAAGTGTAATTAATTGTTCAATACTTAATTTTTCCATTTCTGTTTCAATATATGATATCTAAAGTATTAAACATGTAAATTAGTTAGCAACAGAAACTGAATTAAATGAATTCATACTTTAGGTTTCAGTAGGTAAAATTCATCCCAAAAATTATCATTGTCTTTTGAGACATCTTCACCCTATAAAAACAAAAAAAATGATTAATATAAAATGTATATACAAATGTATATGCTTAGTTATAATTTAATAATTCATAAAATATCACTGATGTTTAAGACACTATGTACAACAAATTCTAAGAAAATAAATTGATTCAAAAATAGTTGATGGTAAAAATATTAAAAGTTTCACTTACCTTAAAAAATGACTCATAGATTTGTACAACTTTTTCTTTAAGCTGTGGTTTAGACCCAGATGTACTTCGCCTACGAAATGCCATATCTAAAAACCAGACTTAAAACAAAAAACAAAATATTGTTTATGTATAATTATAAATAAATTTTATGAGTAGACGTTATTGAATTTGTTAAATTATTAATTTGGTAGTTAGGTACTTATTTAAAATATCTAATATTATAAATTTTAATAATTTTTATTTTAATGAAATAAAATTGATAATAAATCCTTAGTCCTTGTATTTATACACAATTGTTATAACATATTAATTAGTAGTGATACTACAAAACAACTTACTTGTATTGAAAAATAAATTTGCATTTTTAGAGGTTATTTTTTAGAGGTCTCAATTGGAAATGTGAAAAATTTGTGTATAAGTGAGTGAAAAATTTATATTCAAGTATACCTATTGGCTATTACCTACAATACATATGAATTTTCTATGCATTATATTACTATCCCAAAAGGATAGTGTTATAAAATATAAATAGTAAATACGTACATAGTAGAGTAGATCGGTATATTTTCGTACACAATTCACACGTTGTTCATTGTTTATTGTTTATCTCACTTATATAGTTATATAGTAAGTATATTAAATTAAGTATAATAAATTAATTTGTTGGTACATATTATTATAATATATTATATATGATAGTTTTAAACTATATTTAATGAAATTTATTGTTTAGAGTATTGACTAGTATTAGATAATAGAAATACGTGCCTAGGTATTTATTTATATTATTTTGAGATATGGCAAAAGCAGACTAAAAAAGGCTGTGAGTAGTCAAGTAGGTAACAACTAACAGCTTAGTTAGTCTTTTGGACAGTAGGTGCCAATCGTAGATTTTCATTGAGTAGGTCAATGTGATTGTAATGGATGCAGTTTTCAATTTGAATTTAATGATAAATCATCGGTCTATGATTATATTTTATTATAAATTTATACTTACTGCTATTATCATAATTTATTTTATTATTAGTAATATAGTATAGTTTAGATTAATTATTGCCAAGAATATTGCATTTATGATTATTTACCGATTTCAATTTACCGTAGAACGCTTTGAATATATCCGTGATATAAATAGGAATACTGATTTTTATCAAAATTTGAACTTCAAACAAATATAAAAATATGCGTGCTTTAGTGTTTTAAGTTTGTTAAAGGAAAAACTTATGCGAGAACTTATATTATATTTTTAAGTTTTATGAACGATCATAAATGTTTTTATTAACAATTTTTTAAAAAATACTTAATATTTTTAAATTTCAAATACATTAAGCTTAAATTAAGTCTTTTACGAGTACTGACAATAATGATTTAAGTAAAAAAATGTTTCTACGATTAAACTTTTTGAATTATAACAAATACTTAAATAATTTGATGAAAAATCGTTATTTTACGCGTAAAAATTCCATTTCGAAATTTTAAAATGTGAACTTCAAATGTCTATCAAATAAATTATTATATTACATTTTCTAATTTTTTTGGGATTTATTAAAAAATATATACAAAGAATCTTGCAATAAATGTAAAAGTTTTACTAGGTAATAAAAATTGAAAAAACAACGAAATACGAGTAATTTAGAAATTTTCTTCAAACGCTGGATATACTCGTAAAATCATAAATAACAAATTATGATAATGTATTATGTATATACTATTTCTAGTATTTTTAAATCACTTTAAGGAAATCTTAATTATGTATTATATAACTTAATTTTCAAGTTGTTAGAATAAGCCTAAAATGTTTTATTAACAATTTAAAAAAAGAAGAAAAATAGTTAACCGCTTTGTTGTGTATAATGTATTTATATATTATTATTACTATTAAACACACTATTTGACTTATCTTAAGGGTTTCTTAAACAATTTTTTATTTTTAATTACATAGTAGAACTTTTAAATTGTAATATTTTACATACTAAAAACTTGCTTATAAATTGTAATTATGAAAAAATATAGACAAGGTTTAATGTTTTTACCTATAAGTTAAATAGACCAATCTATTATTATTATTTTTTTATTTTACTGCACATTGGAATATCCGAACAGAAATTTGCTGTGTTAAACCTTGAAGTTAATAAGACAGACAAAATACATGGTAATTAAAATGTAAATATTATATTATTGTATAATATTTAATATATCAAAAGATAGTTTTATTATAGTTTTCTGTTTAATTTGAATACACTTACAGTTGCTACAAAAATAACGAATAGATGGCGCTTAAATATTGTAATTCGAATTACTTGCAGATCAGCTAGATACAATCGTGTGGTTATATGGTTTGTAGTTAAATATTTTTTTAGTTTTATTTAATTAAGACAGTGACAACCACCTAGTAGGCCCTGAGTCATTTTAATAGTCGTTTTTAATTTTTTTTTTTTTTATCTATGCTTATTTTATCAATTGCATGAACATTAGTTTTCCATACATGTCCAAACCATTATAGAAGTTTTATTTTTAAAGAATAGAATATTTAGACTATTTAGATTTTATGGATTTTGATTCGTCTTGAATTGTAACCTAACTTGGTGTTATAGTTTGGGAAGTATACATTTCATAGTCCGGTACATTTGTTTTGAAATTAATGAGTCTTATAATACAATTAAATTTATTCAGAGACTAGGTTTGGATTAGGTACATATTATGATATTATGTTGTACTGCTGGTTGCAAATAAGTATAATTTTAGAATGTCTTTGAATTGCGTGATAGTGATTTTGATTTTAGGAGTTTCATAATATTATAGTAACATCAGATACTCGATGCTACCAGTTTTTTTTTTTTACATATTTTAAATTTTTGGCGATCACATACATCTTTAACTGTTTCTGTAATTCTAGATTAAATATAGTGTAGAGTACAAATTAAAGACAAATTAAATAATAAAATGTATTTTATGGCTAAAGACTTGACATTACCTCGAAAGCCTTTGACATTTTGACATTGAACGTACTCGTCAAATAATTTTAGTATTGCACCCTTTTATGACAAATATAAACTTTTTAAGTTTGTTTAATATTACAACGTTTTTCATGATGCGTTTTTACGCATGCGTGTTCTGTGAGAGTTAAACATATGAAATGTTTATGTTTATTTAATCTACCTTATTTATTTATTTTTAGATACAATTTCCTTAAATCATATTGTCTATTATTTTTATGTGGGTAGTTTTTTAATGTTAATTTTAGAATTTATCATTTAAATTAGTGATACATGTTTACTAAAAGTAAAATACAATTACCTAATTTTATGTTTACTAATAAATTATTTTAATTTTTTCGTTTCAAAGAATTTTAGTTAATATGTAATATATTATAAAATATTTTTTTTTGTTGAATAATAAAGTAGGTACTAAAACAGTTTATAATTAATAGTAATTACACATAATTTTTGTTGAACAATAATAATATATGCCTATATTGGTTATTGTTCTTACCTGTGTTTTCTTAAGGTCTATTTATTTTAAGCATGTATAGAATATAAAGATTACATAAATGTATGTTGATTGACATAAGCCTTGATGTACCCCTATTATTAAGCTATACATTCTTGAAAAAATAAAGTTTTGGAATTTTATTTTGAAATAAATTTATGCTCAAAATTTTTAATATTATATATCTAACTCAGAACTCTTGAAAAAACGTGTACATCATCAATTACTCAAAACACATATATTCATGTATATTTTACCTAGACAATACATTATTATTGTTATTATTTTTTTCTTATTTATTTTAGGTATTTTAGCTACCATAGATTTACAAACATCGAATATTATATAAAAGAATACTTTATAGAACTCAATCACAATACGAAAAAACAATTTACTACGTATATATTTTGGTTTGTTTTCGCATAGTTTTAGAAGATGGAAGAAATTAATGTACAGGATTTAGAATTGAAGTCACTGATCGGCTTCGATGGAAACCCACCGAATGGTCTAATATTGCACCCGGACGGCGTTCATCTGATCTATCCGCTCGGCACCAACGTGACGGCCTACAATTGGTCAACCAAGATGCAGCGGTTCTTCGTAGGGCTGACCAATATCATATCGGCGGTGACTGTATCCAACACTGGGAAATACGTGGCTGCCGGTCAGGTGAATTATATGGGTTTCAGATCGCCGATTATTATATGGAATTTCCAGACTGGCGAGGTGGTGACGAACTATGAGTCGCACATGGTACGTGTCGAGTCGGTGGCGTTCTCTTGCTGCGAACAGTATTTGATATCGCTGGGTGGCATCGACGACGGTTCTATCATCGTGTACGAGATCGACAAAAAAGAGGTGCTGTGCGGCTCGTCGTCGGTGAAGTCGACCGCCGGCATATCGACCGTGCTCAAGGCAGTGAACTCGCGTAACAGGTGCTTCTTGGTGGCCGGTGACAACATGCTACGGTTATGGACGTTAAACAGGGAGCAGAGGAACTTGCAGGGGCTAGACACGTCGTTCGCTAAGATCAAGCGGAAGATCCTGTGCACCGTAATCGACTACCTGGACGAGTATGCGTACTGCGGCACCAGCACCGGGGACGTGCTCAAGGTAAAGCTGAATTTCCCGACGGATGTGACCGCACAGAAACCGTCCGCGTCTCCAACGTTGGTCGGCTGCTTCGCCAAATACCCGGCCGTCGGCAAGAAGCGGCCGGCCGGCGTCACGGTGGAACTGTACAGCAAGGGCGTAACGTCACTGCGGCTGTTCGGGGACGACGGCACCATGATCGTGGGCTCGGGGAATGGCGTTGTGGAACTAGTTCGGCAAAAGGTGCAACAGAAGCAGCATCAGAATCACGGCTACAAAATGGCCGAGCCGCGGCTGGCCTCACCTACACACCCGCTGCTGGTGGCCGTCCTGTCGGCGGACGTTGAGTCCACCGTGACCAGCATACAGCTGATGGGCGACCACACCGTGTTGGTGGGCACCATCGATTGCGAGCTGTTCACCGTCAGCGTGGCCACGTTCGCAGTGACCCGCATGTTCACGTGCCACACGTCTGCGGTACACGATCTGGCGTTCCCGCGCGACTACAACAAAGTATTTGCGACTGCCAGCAAGAACGACGTGCGCGTCTGGTCGGTGGACACGCTCCAGGAACTGCTTCGGGTCACCGTCCGGAACTGTACGTGTTCTGGGGTACTGTTCTCGCACGACGGCGCGCAGATCATAAGTTCCTGGAACGATGGCCGCATCCGGTCGTTTACGCCTGAAACCGGCCAGCAGCTGTACACCATACACAACTGCCATAACAACGGCGTGTCGGCGATAGCCATGTGCAAGGATGGCGTGAAGCTGGTGAGCGGCGGCGGCGATGGACAGGTGCGCGTGTGGCAGTTGAACGGTACTAATGGCGTACTGCTCGCAGTGCTTAAGGAGCACAAGGGCGCGGTGACGTCGATCGACCTGCACCAGCTGGGCCACGAGGCGATCACGTCCAGCACTGACGGCACGTGCATTGTTTGGGACATCGTCCGATACACGCGGTTGTCGATAATGTTCTCTTCGACAGTGTTCACGAGTGTCATGTACCACCCGAACGCCACCCAGCTGTTGACGAGTGGCACCAACCGGTACATTGGATTCTGGGAGGCGCTCGACGGGTCGTTGATCCGCGAGATCGAGGGGTCCGCCGTGGCCGCGATAAATTCATTGGACATCACGCCTACAGGTTGGTTTGCAGTTCAATGACACCGAAACGATGATGACAAAAAAAATAATGTTATTTTAGTGACGAAGGGGAGTAATTAACCCGCCTGGACGTGTAAATACTTTCGGGGTTTATTATAGCTATAGGCCAAACTATAGGGTCTAAACTTTTTCTTGCTATTTTGGCAGGGGGGGGGGGGTTGCTAGATTATTATAATGAAATATTTGAGCAATGTTTTACTTGTGGAATATTATATAATACATTTTTGTATCTTTTATTTGATAGTGATTTTAATTAATTTAAAAGAAATATATAAACGGTTTAAAATAAAATAATTTATAAAAAAAAAAATAACCAACCATTATAGAATTGAAACTGATATTAGTACCAGTGATCTGATTGATGTATCATGTATATAATTTAAAATTTTTGGATTTAATATTATTTTATATATTATAAAGTTACTTAAAAAATCAGTTATAACCTATCGATATTAAGTTATACATAAAATAGTTAAAATAACATTTTTTTTAAGATAATACTAATAAATATTATCATAATAATATGTTTTATATTTTTTCTTTTTTTGACTTTTTTTCTTCGATTTACAATTTTGTTGTTTTAATATGATTGTTACAACTATCGGACTATATAATGTATAATGTATAAAATGTCCCAAAAGTCTCGTATCCACCCTAATATTATATGATAGAAAATCAATATAATTTAATTTGATTTTGCAATAAACTGTTGAAAATATTCCATTTTTAAAATTAAAATTACATTTTTTAAGACGATTTATTTTTTGAATTAAGAAAATACTTTGAAAGCTTTCCTGGTAAGTTAATCTAGCTAGACTTGAAAATAATTATATCGAAATCAGTATTATACGTAGGTTATTATATACATAGATGTAATCCGCTTTAGTTTTTTGCTTACAAATGCTGTAGTTATTTTCGAGAATATCAAAACCTTCACTTGCTCTTAACTTCATTATTTTTTACTAAATTTTAATATTTTTACAACAAATATGATAAAAATAAAAAATTGTTTTTCTCAAAAATATAAAAAATTTAATGTTGTACAATTTTTTTTTAAACGTATACCACCAAATCGGAATTTTTCACGCATAAACCATTGTTTACAAACGACTCACATATCTATGTCAGTTGCTCGGTGGTGATGATACGAAACTTTTGGGACGTAGTACAGTACACTTATAATAATATAACTATAATGTACCGTGGTGTGCTATATACAGGCAAATACTTCGTAACCGGTAGTTCGGATCAGACGGTTAAGGTTTGGCTGTACAACGAGGGAGTGCCGACACACGTGGGCGTTGGTCACGCGGGTGTCGTGACCAACGTAAGGGTAAGTCCGGACGGCCGGTACTTGGTGAGCACGAGTGTGGATGGCGGCATATTCCTGTGGCGTTTCCCGCACCACAAGGATGCTGTGCCACCTAGCAGCCGGTGTTCGACGGCCAGCGGAATGAGCGCGGGTGAACAGCAGACGGCTCGGTCGCGGCAACTGTCACTCAAGAAGTCGATGCCGATCCGAAAAGAGAACATTTCTGACATATCATCGAAGCAGAAGGTGATGTCGGTGTTGATGGATGGTGCGGCTGCCGGTGACGGTGATACGGGTGTCGCCCGCTTGGCCAGTGGCAGTAGGATAATTTGCAAATCGCCATCGTCCGTCCGATGATAGGCCTTGCTGCAATTCTTTTAGGCATCGCGAGGGACAGTGTTGTTTTTGCTTCCACATCCGCCGTGTCATATTTGCTTTGTGTTTACTATCCTTTCCTCACATTCTTGACGGGTAAACGAATCTTGCGGTTTACTTTTTGAGAAATTTTATGACTGCTTTGATCGCAACGTAGCTTTCATTTCTTAACAACTGTATTTATTTTTGTACAATTCTATCACAGTCTATAATATTACAAATTATAATCGTATAAACAACAAACGGAAGTAAAATGTTTTATTTTGGTGCATAGCTGGTTGAATCATAGACCCTATAAAGAAATGGACTGATAGCCAAGAGATATATAGAATGATTTCCGGAGGCTATTATTATTTTAAAAATATAGTTTACTAGTCCATAATATCTTAGTCCATAAATATCTATATAAATTAAGAGGATATGAGAAGATTAATAACAAAAATAACAACAATTTTAGAAAAATATAGCGCACACTTTACCTCTATCTATCGTATGTACAGCCGCACAGGTATTGGCTATTTCTTTCTAACAATATTTGCACTAAGAAATCTATGACGGGGTGTGAGATACCCGTAGTTAATATTTTTTAAAAATATATCTATATGAGTTTAATACATGTGAATGTATGAACTATATGATATATATATACTAAATATAGTCATATATAATAGTGACAATTTGTGACACATGATGTGGTTAAACGGATAATACCTTCAACAAACATCTACATTAATTAGTAACACTGAATGATAGGTACAGCTATCGATAAGATTTACTGTGTCATTCATTAAAAATTAATTTTAATTAATTTATAAAAATGAAAATTCCCATTGTTACGATTAATCTTAATTCAAGATGTTTATCAGGTATTTAAATTTTTTTTAATTCTATGTAATACGAAACAAATAAAACTAATGTTGTGTAAAATATTTAAAATCATTATTTTATAATATTCATGTAATAATCAATCTAAATATTTCTAGCTAATTGAGTTTAAAAGTATCTAGTATATAGATTAATGGCCAACGCTAATATACGAATAATAACGTACAAAATGACATTATGTCATTGTACATAAAAAACGATTCTGAATGAAAAAAGTTTGTCGGCCTATATTACTAAGTATATTTCAAGATATACATATATATTTTTTAATATCTTTAACTGTTAGTCATTTATTTACTTTTAATATTATAGTAGGTTGATGTAACTTTCCCCGAAAATATTGAATTTTTTAGTATATTATTAATATTTAATTATTATAACATTATATATTCTTATCATATTATATAACACAAAATTGTAATAACTTATTTTTATAAAAACTTTAAAATAGTAAAAATGGTTTATGGTAAAAATAAGCTTTCATAGAAAATTCCAAGTACCTACAGTTAAGCGTCTTTGAGCTACAAACAAAAAAACCAAAATATATGTTTTTTTTGAAAATCGGATTTGCATAAATATTCTCGTTTTTCTTTATATTTTGTTTTTTTTTCGATTAAAAAATAATTAAGTTTTATTTTTTACCTAGATTACCAATTAGATCTATATTTATACTAGAAACCACCGCTCTTTGTGAAAATTGCTTAACTCCTTAAAAGGTTATGACAGCCAGAAAAATACTCATATCATTGTAAAATCAATACATTTATCGTTCCACTCAGAATCTAAATAGTATTTGATACAATAAGTGTATTTAAAGTAGTATAATTTTAAAACAAATTTTATACTATTTACAATGAAAAAATATTAAGAGCAATAATTTTTTTTGTTTAATATAATAGAGGATATGCAGTTAGCTAATTTTTGTCAATTTATAAATTATTATAATTTCTAATAATATAATATAGGTATTATATTATTTGTGTTTGTTTATTGAAATTAGAATTTAAGACAAAGCCATTGAATTGAATATTTCACTTTGATCAAAAATTTCAACATAGGAAAATGCCTTTGAAAATAATTTAATAATACACTGTATATTTACTCATTTTCAACAAAAGCAATACCTAATTTAATTCATTTGATTTAGAAATACGTACTACTTAAAAATAAATAGATCATACAATTTTTTTTTTTTTTTTGAAACAATTATTCTATTTTGACAATTATGTAGTGTAGAAATGTAGAATGATAAGTAAATGTGCTATTTTTGCATGCCATATGTTTTTTGTAACTATATTCTATAAATGAATCTACAGCTGTTGAAAAATGTCCAGAATAATTTTCAATTGTATTATTTCGATAGCTTTTATTGCAAATAAAAAACGCTCACTCCAGAAGTGAATGATGATAAATTTGAACCATTGCATTATTCAGTCCTAGATTCGAAAGAGCATTGGTAAACACAACTGTATGACTTATGAGTATCATCAACCTCACCGTAGAAATAACAACCATGACAAATTTTGTTCCATACAGCTTTACATTTATGTTCCATTAAGTAAAAAAAAAGGAAAAATGTGAAACTCTGTGGGTTGCACGTTTGAGCAAACTTTTTTCCAATAAGCTCAAAAAAAAAATAAAATAAAATAAAGCAAATAATTAGATTCTAGGAACTTGATCACGGATAAATTTATTTTAACTTCTATTTTAGAATGACTGAATTTACTTTACTATTTATACAAAATACTTATAATAATTGTAAGCATTAAACATAGAAAAATAATTTTTAAATGTATTATATATACACTCGTATGTTTCATAGTAAACAATGATTATAAATAATAAATGTTATGAGTACTAGTAAGTTATAAGCTCATAACTTCACTATACTTTAACATGTATTTCGTTGATATACGAATTATACACAAATTATATATAATTACTTATTATGCTAAAAATTATATTTATTTTTATTTTTATAGTGTACCTAACTATTAAAGTTACCATTGATAATAATTAATGACTTTAATTAAAAGTTTATAATCTAAGAATAAATTAATTTAAATTATTTTAAATTTTAATAGAAATATTTTTGATTTTATAAGTTAAAAATAAAGTTCTATAATATTTTTGTTATACATTTTCTTCATATTTCTAGAATTCTTTGAAAATTTGCTGAACTTTAAGTTATGTTCTACAGAACGTAAGTAAGTACTCATCATATACATTACATTAAACTGATTCTGGTGACTGCATTTTTGATATAAAGTAGCTACACAATAAGCTATAGATCAAGTCTTATGACCTATTTGAGTATAATTTAATATATTTTTGTCTCTTATTTTTACGTTGACATTTTTTCCGCCTATTTATTTTACATTCAATTTTGTTCACTTTGTGTCTTTATAAAAAACGTCAAAGTTTACCTAACTTCATATTTATTATTATGTGTATGTAGTGTGTTATATTCGTAAAATTATTTATGATAAAATTATTTTTGTTCGTGATTAACTTATTATTACTATTATTATTAATTTTTTAAAAGGATATAACCTATACTATTCTGTTTTGTAATGAATTTTTGCATTTATAAAAATGTTTCAGTGTTTCAAAGATTGATGATTACAGATTTGAAGTATTTATATGAGAAATGTTGTATTAATGCATAAATCTTTTCACCTAAAACTGTTAATGTATAGTTAAGAAATCGTTATAAAAAAGGATTACTTATGATTCTTAAAGTTTATTATTGTTAACTATTGTACATCCATTGACTACGGAGGATCAATTCTGTTGGTTAAACATTTTTTATATATCACGAGAGCTTTGCCCTATGTTAATTAAAAATGTTTATACATCAATAATCAATATAACTATAGAGACGTATTTTAATTATAACTTAAAATTTTCATTTTTTTAGTTATTAATTTAGTAAATATCACATTCTAGTTTTTAATTAGTTAAAAGTTTAGATTATATTAAATTGTCAATAAGCACAAATTTGAATGTAAGCCTAGAATTCACTTTATAGTATCGATAATTTCTTTTATTATTTTATTTCCCTAATTTATTTATTTTCATAGGTATCTTTTCTTAATTATTAAGTAAGTTAATTAGTCACTTTTAATATATTATGTTTATTATTTTTTTTTATGATTATCATTGTTAATAAAAACTATGTATTTACTCGTCTATTAATTAAGCTCAAAACAAACGTATAATATTTTGTAAAATTAAAATCAACTATAGAAAAAATTACATAAGTTGAGACAGTATTGTAGACAGAGTCATTTATAAATTTCTCTTAGATGATCTGCTGGCAAACAATTTTTTAAACATCAATAAATTAACGTATTCTATAGAAACGACTGTATATTATTTTATATTTTAATTTTTGATGTATTGATAATAATTTACCGCAATAATTATTAAAATATTATACACATACATATATATATATATATATATATATATATATATATATTAATAAAAATAATAATATTGGATTATTTAATTAAAAAATATATATTTTAAACAATTTATAAGAAGATTTACAAGCTTTGTACAGAGGTTCAAGGTATTTTAGGTCATTGTTTGACAACCTTTTTTAAGATTTCAAGTTAATAAAATTAAATTTTTTTTGGAGTTGGGTAAATGCATATTCTGTCTCTCCCTTCGGGTGTCAGTATTTAACATTTTTTGGTTTCATTTATATTAAATAGTTCCTAATTTTAATATTAAAATAAGTAATTTGATATTATAAGTTTTGACGCGGAAATTCATATTATTTTTTTTATTGATTTATTCATATACCTTCAGCTTCTTCAATCAGTTACAATATAATTTATGATTTAAACTTTTTCTACTTTTAAACTGCAGCAAAAAGAGCAACATTTAGTTATTTAAAAATGGGTATAAAAATCTTTGTATTTTCTCAACTTTTTACGGTAGTTTTTTGTTACGTTTTATGAAACTATAATGAGGAAATCAAAAAATAATTTTTTTAATGTTCTAACTAGATGAAATTTCCAATCGTTGGATTTTTGAAACTTTTGGTGAACTCGTTTGCTAGAAAAATGACAAGAGACCAAAATAAATAACTATTAAAAACTTAAAACAAAAGTGTAAAAATGTTTTAAGAAAATGATTTAGGACAAAAATTATTTAATACTTGTATAGTTTTATGATATAATTATATAAACTTAATATGAAATTATTAAAAATAGGTCTTAGATTTGTAAGTATAAATTATTATTCGTAATATTACGAGTAGTTTAAATAAGAGAGGTCATTTTTTTTCAATATGTAGATCAAATATGAGTTTATGAACATACTTTTTTTTAAATTTCCTATCCATAAAAGTTCTATCATAGAACTTTTGAAACACTCTACTACCCTACAACAAAGCCACATTTACAAATCCATTGATCTAATGCAAAATATATTTTTAAAATAAACATAAGCAATATTTTATAAAATTTATAGCCAAATAAGTAGGTAAATAAATTAAAACACTGAATGTTAAATATTTAATATATATATATATTATATATCGTATTCAATGTATTTAAATATAGTGGTATATATATATATATATATATATAATAGAACAATTGTATTTATTTACAATTTACTTTTAAAGTTAATGTTATATGTCAGCACTCAGTACACTGTGTATTTTCTATGGAAACTTTGTTTTCCGTCTTATATCTATATCATTATATATATATATTTACTATTTGAAAATTTAAAAAATGAAATCAATATAAATACGTTAAATGGGTTGATTCAAATATATTTTTTTTATTGGTCATAATATTTTTAACAGTTTTTTTCCATATATTTAAACTAATATATAAATAGTGTGCCCCTGATTGTGATTGTATAATTATAAAATATGAATATAATACGTAGTTAATGCATTGTATATTATACACATGTAGACCCTAGAACAAAAAAAGTATATATATTAACATGTATTTACATCATATTAGTTCACAATAAAATTTGTATTCTATTATAGTAAGTAGAAAATATAGTCCTTAAGTCATCAGATCAAAAATATATGTTTATTAATTATACTCGTTTATTTTTCCTGATGATTTTTTAACAATAACCAGTTCAGTATACCTTTAAAAAATAGTTATTATTTCATGTATGAGTAAAAAATTAATTAAAATATTTTTATGTAGTAAATAAACATTTTATTATGAATTTTTTTTTAACTAAAAATATTAATTTTGTTGTGAGAGAAATGTTATTTTTAAGTTTATAATTTTCTAATGTAGGTATATTTGTCTGGAGAATAAAATTTCATTGTAGAATTAATACAACCTCACATTCACAGAGTCACAGACATTGTAGACCAATTTTTTTTTAATCTACTACCTAACTACCTTTATAATGGGAAAAAATTTATCCCATTCTATAACGTTTCGAATTACAATTATTGATAGAACTACGGAAAAAGAAAATTCCCAAGCTGAGATTTGAACACTTATTTAGCTCCTTCGTTTTCATTCTTATTCACACAGTAATTAATAATTATTTATGTACGGTATAGTTTGTAATATAGGCTTATTATTTAGTTTAAAATTTTTTTTTTTTATACGGACAAATGGTTCTTAAATAGTACTGTTACTTTGACAAAGAACATATTAAGATGATAACATAAAAAATAGTTTTGATTTAAAAATGATCAAAATACTTTTGTACAAAGTTATTCATTTATCTAATTCTAATATAATAATAACTAATGCACACATTTCCTAATAAATATTATTATAACACTTTTTTTAAAGATAATTTTGATTGGTGTTTCACTTGTGTAAACAGAAAAGTGGTGTTTTATGTCGACGATATATGTAATAAATCATTATAGCCTTAAGCAGGGATTTTATTTCGGAAATTTGCGTGGAATGCAAAATATTTAACCAATAAATAGCGTATTATATTATTACTTGTAATTAAAGCTGCTCGCATAACAGACGTTTTGTAAGATTTAAAAACTATTATTAAATATTACAGTGTTTTAATATTTGATACATTTTTCTTTAGTGCAAATATAAAAGCGTAAGTTGTGCACAACGAAAAATTATTATTAATCTATATTTTCAATTAGGTAACAATAAAAAACGCAATTCATAAGCTGATTTTGTATCGTTAATAATCGTTAAAAAATCAAGTGTCTTATTCTGGATAGTAGTATTGAGTGTACATAGTCATTATGTAGGTTATTGTAATAGATGGGTTAAATTTAAATTCAATGATAAACATTGTATGTAATGAAACACGATTCTGAGCGGTCTGAATGTTTTTATTTTTTAAGGATATTTTAGTATAAATTTAAATTGATATTAGTAATTTATTTTCCTATCAATTTATTATCAATTTTTTCTAAAAATATATCGAACAAATCAAATATATTAAATAATAATAATTACAATATTAAAATTACACTCGGAGTTGAAGATCGGGGTATTTTATCTATTACTTATAATACGTGTATCTACAAAGACAAAAAAAAAATTCAACATCTAACATAGCCTATGAATTTAAAATATCTAAAACGTTGTTATTTTTAATACAAAATGTCTTTCAATATCAATAACAAATATTTAAATTATAAAGAGGTTATTAGGATTCAAATGTACATTATTGCATGTAGCATATTATGGCTCTGGCCTAAAGGATCAAGTATAATTTTATTTTGAAGTTATAAATAAAATTAAAATAGGTACTTAAGTTAATTTTGTTACAGTGATGTGTATTAGAGACAACTAAGAACGACAAGTAGGATTTATGAACAACGAGTAAGAAACATTATTTTAAATTCTATTTGTCACTAACTATTATATCAAATGTCATACAAAATGATGCACGAAAATATTTTTTATTGTAGTTTATGCTTTAAAACAATATTTTGATAATAGAATATGTTCAATAATATTTTAGAGGTACTTAAATATTTAATTATGGTTGTTATTTAAAAATTTAGTATTGACATAACAATGTAAACTACTACCTATTAAATACATTTTATTTGTTGAATACTATGATTCTATTGATAATAATATTATTAATTCATTAAATCCTGATATACATTTTTAAAACTAATTTTCAAAATAATATAATATTATTAACATGTAACAAATATTCATTCATCCATAAAAGTTAAATTTAATTGCAATTTTGAAATATTTCATAAATTAACAAAATAAATTAATAACTTCAATACATTTTGTTGTAATTTTTGGTAAAAATAATAATTGTATTTAATTATTTGTTGAATTAATTTCTATCTACATATGTTTTTGCTTATATTTAATAAATTAGACTAATTCAATGTATATTTATGTATTTATAATAGTAATAATATTATACGCATCAAATTATTTTATGAAATTATTTCTAAAAGTTACAAGTTATTATAATGATATTTTTAGAAAATAAATTAACAATAATATGGTTAGTTAATACAATGAACAAATATTTAAGTAAATTTTAAAATCATTAGAAGCGATTATAGTCAACGTAAGCACGATTTTATGCTGGTTAATTTAATATAAATATTATAATTTTAATATATGTATATTATAAATTTATAAAAATTGAATTTTTTAAAACAATATAAATATATTAGAAAATAAATAAGAGAATTTTGTGAATAAAATTATCAGTTAATAGATTTTATTTTATTTATAAAAATTAATAATGTTACTGTCAATATGTAATCGTATAGAGAAAATACAAACGTTAAAATATTTTTTATACATTGAAATTTTGGTATGATTTGTTTCAAATTTGTTTTAAAATATTAATTGTAACGGAAAAAAATTTTATTTTTAAGTTTTTAAGGTATCTAAGTATTTCGAGAAATAATCAAGACCTTATCTCTACCGTACATAAACTTAAAATGCTATGGATTGTGGGAAAAAAATAATCACGATATTCAGATAATCACAATACTATATATTATATACCTAAAGTTTCAATGTATACAATTACTATACTGGTATACTATAATAATACTATATTAATACTATTATTCGAAAAGAAATTTTTTATGATAGATTGGTAAAGCATGAATCCTATTATTAGATCCCTGGATGCTCTTATTCACTCTTTTTCACATAGTTATTAGTGACAAGCACTGATAATCAATTATTAATAATATTAATGATTCTGACGCAGATGATGATTACTTAAAAAGACTATAGGGTTGATCCAAAAATATATTATTAAAATTAAAATGATGTTGTCATAAATACCTAAAATAAATTTCTCTCAAAATGAAGTTAATAATCTAATAACCTAAAAAGTAACCTTACAGTTGTTAAAATTACTTAAATTATTTATTTATTTTATAAAATAATAAATACAATCTGTAAACATAAATATAAAACTTATGATTAAACTTTAAAATAATTTGATAGAAATTCGAACTTTAAAACTGGTTTTAAAATGTAAATATAATAATGATGAAATATCAAATTCGTTTTATTTTTTAATTAATAAAAAACTTTCTAAAAATGATTAAACATTACAAACATTACGTTAAAATATAGGAAAATACAAAATAAAAATTAATTATTTAGATTCCTTTTTGAAATACTTTCAAACAATGTTTAGGTTTAGTACATTCTAAAACAAAACAAAAGTCATCAACGTTCGGGCATTTGTGCCTTATTTATGATCATTAATATACTGTTATGATATTTTTTTTATTTAAAACTTTTTCGTAAAACATATTTTTTACTAAACATTCAAATTGCTTAGTAAATGCTTGGGAAAATAGTAATATTTTCCATATTGTCAATAATTATTCCTATGGTTCTTCTATATAATCATAATATTACTAATTTTAAAATGTATAATTGTACTTGTTATTTACTGTGGCTTTAAATGATACACAATAATATATAATGTAATTTATATATTTATTTAATCAATATACTTTATGAGTTAATATTATAAAATATTCAAGATATTAGTATTTAAAATATTCAATAAATGTATAGCTTAGTAATAAATTAATGGAACCATCTAGTACAGTAATATAATTACGGCCATTTTTTAATAATTATGAGTAGGTCATGGTACGAGCTAATTGTCCAAAAATCAATGACTATAATGGCAAAATATAACTATATGCGTTAAATAATGTTATTTATTATACTAAATATTATATTTGCAGGTAATTTAATAATTTTTCACATAGTTCACAGAAATATACCTATGCTCTCATAAGTCATGAATAATATTTATATCGGCTCACATGGTATTAAAAATACTTGGCATCGCATTGTGTATTCACGCCGTTATAAGAATGGTATGCGGAACTCGATATTTTTGCTGAATGTCGAATAGGGAAATCGTCACCATACTTCTTATTCGATTGGGAATACAAAAAAAAAAAAAAACCAATATTAGCGACTGCTATTGCTTTTGGTTTTATCGGTTTTGTATTTATCGAGAGACGGGAATAAGGTAAATACAAATCTACTCTTGGTGGAATGTTCTGAAAATTAAACCATTAGCTAATGAGATAATGAAATCTGCTTGCTTAAATATACGCGTTTATGTGACACACTACCACGGATAAATGTTATATTGACGAAGTCCAAAAATCAGTCTGACGCACCAATGTGATTAATTTCAGTTATACACTCCATATTTTATTTGAAAATGAGACTATTATATACATAACAATAATATTTATATCGTCTAAATCATAGTACATCGATAGGTACTTTTCAATCAGTTTGATTACTTTTATCTTATCTTGGAATATCGAAAGCTATAATTTATGTTGTATATTTTAATGATTTAAAATGTGAATGATAAATAAAACTGATTTATTAAAAAGCAGCTAATTTAGATTTTTAATATTATGGTAGTTTCTTCTGTGATAGAGTTTATACGTATCTACATTGTGGACAATTTTCGTTACATTTACGGAAAACATGAATTATTGAACACCGTTTTCAAGAAATCCGTTTGATTTTTTTTACAATAACATGCGTAAATCCCTGGTTGAATTCCGTACCACACATCTTGGACTTAACTTTTATGACGATAAAGATTTCCAAATATGATTTGGATTAACCATTTATTGTCGATTCCGTTTCCTTCAAAATCTTTCGTATTCAGTCGAAACATTTACTCGCATCGTAGTGAGACCAAGACTGAAAAAATCGAATGGCACACAAAACGTAAACTTTCAAAACGATCAATTGTTAAAGATGTATATTTCGTATGTTGTCGAGAGATGGCTCGTATATTAACTCGCAGTATGTATAACGACCACTATCACAAAGTAATGCCTATTGTTTCTCAAACTTGTTATTAATTAAATTGGTATAACTGTGGTAATCCGTGTGCTATATACAATGATCTAAATAATTTTCTTTTGTTACTTGCTGAGCAAGGTTTAGCTCGCAAAACTCCACTACTTGTATTTCGAAATAATGGGCCTTGTGCTCTCGTTTTCAATGATATCTTCAGGCATTCCACTTTCATAATTAATGTAACGTTTATGCATCCACACAAAAACGACGGTCCCTTTGTCGTAGTTTTTACTTGACAGGGACTTTGTTTCATTCCAATTACGTGAAATGTCAAGATATTTTGTAATTCTGAAGTGTTAAATAAATCATTTGTAATATTTCACATGTTTATTCACTTCCACGAGATGTCCGAGAAAAAAATATATTGTAATACTTAAAAGAACAGAGAAAAATACACACTTCGCATACTTGGTCAGTTATTTTTTAAAGCGTGCCAAAACAAGCAAAGATGTATTTTTACCGGAAAATTGGTGAGTGAAGTTGGAATTAATATGATTTTATGTAAAATTAGTACATGCATTCGTGAGGTCAATTCAGTATGATGCTCGTACAAAGTAAAAATTGGATACAAGGTTTATTTTTTTTCTTAACATCGGGTGACCTGTATTTTTTTTGTACTCGAGACTTAAAGTAACGCAGACATAGGTAAACTGATGAAATGTCGACAACGAATAATAAAATATTATTACGATTTGTATTTTATGGTAATAATGTTTAACCAGAAGGAAGAATGAAAGGATGAAACTATTGGTTTACAACATATACTGTATATTGATGGTTTTTATTTTTGAAGTAAGTTATGTATGTGGTAACTTCTATGGTCGGGTAAATTATAGGAAATCTACAAAAAGTTCACGAAGTGATGTTTGAATCTCAAACATTTTTCTGAAATCTATAAACATGTTATTTTACAGTTTATTATTTTCACTATAGAAGAAACTGCTGATAGATATTAAGAATATAATTTATTGTTGGTTTCAATAAAATTAGTTTTGTTGTTACTCCAGAAAAAAAAATTTATCATATTAAATTTTTTTATCAATTATTATTTTAAATTACACTTTATAATTCAAATACTTTACAGTTGTTTTACAATAAGATTTTTTTTTATTGGTTGAAGATGCATACATTTAGATAATTGATTATTTTTACAATTTACTATCATATTGTATAATTAATATCTGATTATATAACTTGATCTGAGTAAGTACCATAGATCGGTGACTAAGTTAATACAAATGTTATTTTTATACGTTATCGTATTTATTAATATGGCTTGTAAACATATTTATGTTGGTCATCCCTGTTATAATAATAGGATTATATTCCATACCAGGAAGGTTTAGTTTTCCTTGAAAGCAGACGAATTTCTGTCATAACTTTTGGATTATTTTAGATTTTTTATAGTAATCTTATTATTAATCTTATATTATTATTATTATTATTAAATATTTATATTGTTTAATATTATTGTTTAAATTTCATCATAAAATGAAATGTTTAATTTTAGTTTGTAAATCTTGAAATTTTAAAATATTGGTACCTTATTTTGCAATCTTTGTTCTTTATAGTTATTATAATACCATCAATCATCATTATTGAAAAAAAAAATTTAAAGGTTCTTAAAAATATTTGATGTGATAAATTATTTTTTATGATACTAATTTAATTTTAACATATTTAGCTTATTACTAAATGCTATAAATAAAGAATCAAATACAATTTTTCTAAGATAAATGATCTAATTTGTTTTAAAAATAAACGAGATTAAATGCATACGATTTTATAATTTGTTTATTTATCTTCATATTTTAAAGACATAATCTTTTAATATGTGCAGTTAATTTTATATTGAACTGCAAAATGCGGAACGATCAGTGTATACTTGTAATTTATGTATTAAAAAGTATCGAAAGTCACCATTTTGATTTCATTATCTGTATTTTTATTAGAATCATCAACAAAAAATATAAAATTATAATTAATAATGAATCTATCAATCATATTTTTTAAGAAAGAATAATGAATACGGAATCAATATAGGTATCATTGTTTTATAGTGGGACAAAGTTTTAGGTTCTACGCGCGTTATGTGTTAATAACTTAGTGTAGTTTTATTTGTGATTTGATTTATGCCTGCTGATATACTTGTATATATCAGTATCAGATCTATAGGTTGTTAAAAGGGGTGGGGGTTTAAACAATAATCATATGATAATATATTATATTTATGAGGACTTTGTGTTATATAAAATTTATTAACGGAAAATATTAATATGTTTAGCTTATAATAATATTTCAACCACATAAACAATTATAGGATATTAAAATTATGTAAAAAACATCTTTGCCTAAAGGGGGATTGCCATATCGTCGCTCTTCTCGTATCCAACATACTGAATTATATACTTACATATAAATTGAAGTTATACAACTGTTTTGTAAATTTTTTGTAGTTTAAAGTAAAATCAATATACCTCTTCAGTTCTAACTACCTATTCAATAATATAAATTCTATATTTACAAATATAGAGGTGGCTGTACCAAAAAAAGTGTCAAAGATATAGTAGATATACATTATATATTCGTATACATACTTAAACAGGAATATAATAATAATATGTTGATGGAGGTAATGTTATGCATGTGTATGACAGTTCCAGTTTTCTGATATTTTTCTCATAAGTTTTTTCGTGGAAACACTTAGTAATAACTGGAAACATAATATATATTACTCAATTGCATATGATTGACATTTAAATATTCTTTTATTATTCTTTTAATATATTTTTATTTTGTATAACAGAAACTAATACTGGACGAGGAATATAAATTTATTAATGGAATAATAAACAATATATTATTTTATAATTTGATTACTCTAAAAAAATAAATAAATAAATAATAGGTATTGCATACTTACCATTATATTCTAATTCAAAATGATTCTTGTACAATAATAAGTAGGTATTGTATCCATTAACCATTTATTAATAATATTCTCCATAAAAATTATAGAACTTAAGATTAAGAGTTGTGATTTATAACTTTATAAGTATGTATCGACTGTTATTTATAAAATAATGTCAACAACAATTACATATAATTTTACTCCACCAAATACGTATATTATTCGCTATTTGTTACATATTATATATTATATTATTATTAGGTATTAGGTTTTCGTTTTAAACTTTTAATTAAAAAAAAAAATAATATGTTGTAATTTTTAATATCTATAGGTAGAGTTATACTCAGAAAAAATTTATGGGAGGATGGGGTGGGAGGTTATTTTATTAAATAATTGTGCTGAATTTTTTATTTTTAAAAAATATTTTTGGTTTTGATTTTTACCACTATTGTAAGCAGAATTAATTCACATTTACTTACTCATCTTGATTGGATATTTTGTTTAGTTAATACTTTTTAAATATTAACGAAGAAAAATAATGATGTCTGTTTTTAACAAAATTAATTTTGTTTAAAAAAAAATATTTTTATTGATTCGAAAAGTTAAAAATGTATTTATTTAAGTATACTAATTTTAAATTTAAAAAATTAAATTTTAAATGTTGACAATAGTGCATACTTAACATTTAAAATTTTCAGTCAGTTTTTTTAGATTTTATTCCTATGAGATATGAAATTTAGAATATACTGCAAACCAACTGATTTATATAATTTAAATAATTTAAATGTACCACAAATCTTTAGTCGATATTACATACAATTATTATAGTTGAATCAAATAATAAATTAAATTTATTAACCTATTAAATCTTATAAATTATGGAAGATTAGATTTATAACGTGCCTTTATATTATTTTAAATATTTAATACTTAACTGCTATTTTAATGTTTATCTTAAGGTCATGCAGACAAAACAAACAATTATGGTAATGTAATATACACACAGACATCGAGTAGGGTAAAAGCAGTAGGTAATTGTTTTGAAAGTTTTATGTGAATAAGATATTATTTATTAATATTAGTTTCATATCATATTATTATAGAATATTAATAACCAATTATAAATTTTAAAATGGGAAATTTTATTCGTTTTGTTAATTTTTTTAAAAAGACTTGGAGTGAAATTTTGAGTATTTTGAAAAAAGTTGAAGGTATCTATACTTTTGAAACTAATCCACTTTTTATAATTTTATTACGCATCTAATTCCCGAGAAAATATTCACACATTTCACTTTTATACATATTGAAGTAGTTCTTTTTAAAAGTTTCAATGTTTTTAAAAACAATTTAATTAGTACAAAATACTAATTCTTAAACTTATTATATGATATGAATTAAATACTTAAGTATATCCTAGGAATCTAATTTAAACGTTATTAAAAGCTTTAAATAACAATTTTTTGAGATTTCTAAATAGTAAGTGCCTCACAATTAGTTTTTAGAACAAAATAATGTTGTAATATACCTACTTTTTGTTATTCATATTGGTATTTCAACAAAGGATTTAAGATTATTTTGATTATCTTCGCCAATAAGCTATCATAAAAATTATAATCATATGATGTATTATATACATTTTATAATTCTGAAATTACTAGAAAATGATAGTTTTTCTTTTCATTTTATATTTTCTTACTGTATTACACAATACACATAATTATATTTATTTAATTTGTACAGATATGTGTTTAAAACAAATACACCATTATATATATATAAAAACAAATCTACAATAAAATAAAGTGGAGTTATCAAACGATTTCAATTCAACAATACAAAAAGTTTAATAAAAAAAATAAATTGTGTGATTCTAAAAATGAAAAGATATGGGTTCTCATTAATCTAGAAATAGCAGAAGGGCGGAGCAAGTAGTTGCCAAAAGAAAAAGGAAATACAATGGGAATTGTATTTGGCCAATCGATTAAGGACTATGAAATTGGCCTGAGTCAACAGGGAAGTTAAGTCAATTTAATAAAAAAAAGCTAAGCTAAAAAGGAGCAGTGAGACAGTCAATTTTTAATAACTGGTGAATGTGGGATATAGTCCATAGATAGAAAGACACAAGTCATTAAATTGGTAAAAGGCTGAAAAAATGTGATTATCGTTTTTATAGCACCATAGATACATATATTTATCGACGTAATAATGGTATATTGATTGTTATAAGTTATTTAAAATAATTAACTCTTGAATATTTTTGTTCAATATTAATAGATTAATTTAAAAATGTAGCTTACACTGATAACTATTAAAAACTAATAAGTTTTCTTAAAATAGTCATAATAATTATCATAAAAATTATATGGTGATGAAGTTATTACAATATCTAAGTATTTGTATAATAATAATATCAAATGGCTGCACACAATTGTGTCAGAAATAAGTAAAAGCTAAAGTTTTTATACATATTCATTATAAATTAAAATTTACTAATACACTGATGTAATTAAATGTTGAAAATCATAGCTTAAAATATCTTCAATGGGTATCACAAAATAATTTTTAATTTCAATAAAAATAACTAGCTAATACATTAAGTAATTTATAAAATAACAATATTACAAAAGTCACATTGTATTGTGTTCAATTCTTATTACTGTGATCATAATAGTGAATTTAAGTATTTATAGAATAAAATATTATAGTATTTATTTATATTGGAATATTTTTTTGAATATTCACCTGTAATATCCTTTTAGATGATTATACTTTATACTGGCTATAAATACAGAGTTAAAAAACATTGAATATGTATTGACTACTTTATATTTTTATTATCTTTTGTTTAATTAAACAAAAAGCACTCAAATTGAATGCCGTGCTAGGTTAAGTATAACTCTTCAATAAGGCTAATCTAAAATTCTGGGGTTCTCGTAATCTATGAACCACTATAACTAAATGTCCAAATCTCTACAATCTGTTATAAAAGCTGATGGGTTTGACTAATTAAGGATTATATCCGGTATTCTATAAAATAAATAAGACATTCCATTAGGTTTATCAATTTAGATGCTGACTAGTATCTAAGATGGTTTTATCCTTATTTTTTAAATTTAACCGAAAAAAACAATATCCAATAACGCATTTTCGTGATAGAGCACAATAATACAATAGCTAGAAATTATTTAATCGAAATGGCAAATGTATAACGTATAACAGGGTGGTTGAAAAGTAATTTATGAGTTTCTCGTGCATGAAGACATATTTTAATCAACGTTAAAATAGAGTATCGCACACTTTAATAAAGGATTATCACATAATCTTAGATTAATCAACCATACTATAGCCGAAAATATTAATAAAATAATTTTTTTGGGTTTCATTAACTATTGTTTTAATAAGAGTGAAGAGAAAAAATACCAACTATTCGGTAATAAAAAAAGCAAAGTAATTATGTACTGATATTAAAACTAATAGAACATAGTTAATTGTATTATTTTTAAATAAAAATATTATGATCATCTGAACATGTATGCCATTTTATATTAACAATACGAAATATATTAATTTATTGTTGTAATAAAATGTCTAAAATAGACAAAGTATATTTATTTAGTATTTTATTACGAGATTATACTTTATAAATGTATGTTTGTTTTGTATTATACCTTAATATTTAGTATTCAGATAGTTTAAGATGCACATAAGATATTGTTACAAGTGTAGCATCGAATGTAACTTGTTTAAAAATAGCTATTGTATCTGTGAATCTTAAATAGTTCACTAGCAAATGTAACCTACTCTCCGATAAAATTTGTTTTTTTATTTTTAAGAATTAAACTAAACGTTTTTATCGTAATATATTATATTGTATATAACATGCTATGGCCTAATGTTGTTAATATTGTGATTTTCAAAACCACGCATTTTTGTTGAAAAACTAATGGGTCATAAACCAATAATAACGCATTATTTGTTCAGCCCATGATTGCATGTAGGTAATGTATTTAAATACAATGATATAGTCAAATAATAAAATAATTAATAAAGTCACATTACTCAGTCAATTATTCTTCTGTTCATTGTGGGGGTTTTGTTAATTTATTTTAATTTTACAAGTTTCGAATTAAACCAGAAATCAAAAATACTATGAATAATTTTTATTCAGTGTTTTTTGATAATGACGTTTTCATGATGGACTATTACCTACGTACTTGCTTTTAAAAAGTAAAATGCATAAAACTATTTTAAATATTTACAGAGTATAGTAAAAGTTTTATACATCATTGATTTTTTATAGCTTATTGAATTAATTGTAAATAAAATGGTTTTTTTTTATGTAATTATTATAATATTATATCAATTGAATTTAGTTGCTCTTCACATATGTTGTTTTTAATTTATTCATTTTGTAAATATATGTACCCGTTTATTATTATTTTATTATTCATAATATTGTTTTTACGATGTTTCAATTGATGTTTTTAAGTTTAAAGTTACTGTAGATCCATATAAATTTATGAACATGTATCTAAGATATAGAGGTAAAAAAATGGTATTAGAATAATGCTTTGATATTTTATTATATGTATGATTTTCTGGTAAGGATAATAATATATTATCAGTACTTATTTACTTTACATATTTAATAATATTGTTATAATTTATTTTAATAATTTTAACATTTTGATCATTAATATTTAAAATTTTATGTATATTATTATGAAAAGTAATGTTATGTGTGTTAATATTGAACTAATTTCAGTAATTTATTATTATTTCAATACCTATTTATGATGGCACCACGTTATAAATAGGCTATTTAAGCACATCACTGCCACGAGTCCATTTTGCGATAAATGTTTGTGCATTTTAATTATAAAATAATGATCTTGTCACGTTGTATGTGGCGTATTTAGGTTAATGACGAAACTACTGTCATTGATTTATTTCATTAGTAATGATTGTTTAAATTGAATAAATATCAAGCATAATTAATTATAATAATTATATATGTTTAAATAAATATGAATGATATTTTAGGTGCAATAAAGTAATATATACATATATAATATATATATACAATATACATAATAATACAAAGTTATACATATATTTATGCAATAAACTAACTAGCAATGGTTGTTATTTTTCGAAAAAAATAGTAAATTTTGTTTAACATTGTTTTATAAATATATAATTATTTATAGTTGCATTTGGTGAATAGGTAATGATAGTTACCAGAGGAAGTTTGGATTTTTCTTAAAAAACTGTGTAACAATGTAATAGTTTGTATAATATTTTATTATTTATGGTTTATGTGATATGTTGGTTCTTCATTACTTGATATAAAAGTATCGATGGGAGGGGGACATGAGTAAGTTGTGCTAATAATAACTTTTCCAAAATTACATATTATCTATAAATATTAGAGGTGAAGGACATTTTGTATAAATCCATTTTAATGAGGAAAACATTTTGGGGTTAGTTGAATATCTTAACCTCTTATCCTCTACCAACACCTGTGTGCGTCACTTAAAGCTATAGCCCATAACATATTATAATATAGCAATATTATAAACAATAGGTAAACACTAAACATATATTAAAAATATTTATTTATCAACAATATTTGCTAATTAGTAGTTTGAAAAGTTTACCTGACTTACTATATAATCGTACAAGTATTAATATGTATTTGTCAAATATGTCAGTCACAATAGTACTTGAGTTTTTAAATTACTCACCTGCTGGCCGAATAAACGATTATCGGTATACTTGTCAAATATACCAGTTTTGGGAACCTACTAATAAAAGTAAACAATTATTTCGTGAACTGTAATAATAAATATGATAAATTAATATAGGGACTATGATAAGTTACCGTAATTATAATTTACAGTTTACATTAGTTCTAATTTAATTTATCACATAGTATTATTGTAGTTAATATAACTTAAATTAGCTATATTATTTTTTAGAATTAATTCAAAAATATTTAATTTAAATAAAAATGCCTTTTACAAATTCTAAATATAAACTGAAAAACAAGTATATTTAATCAAGTATTAATAATTTAATAAAAGTTATTCAGCCTCAAAATTTCATTTTTTTTATACGAAACGCCCATTTTGTATTGATCGAAAAACTTTAAACTTATAACTGTTGCGAGCTATGTATTATTTATAATGTATTAGACAGATTTCTATTAAATATCGTCCACTATATCATAAATGAAACACAAGAACAAAATTTGTCTGAAAGATATTAATGGGTGTCGACGATTTAAATGATTTGTTCGTATTATATACAATTGCATTTGCATATTATTCAAACATTTGAGTCGGTTTTTAATAATCAATCAAGTTCAAATACTTATTTTGCTATGTATTGTATTACTTAATAATTTTTCGCACAAGCTATTTTAACTATATTAATCTATATAATTAATACTATTTTTGATAGTCACAGGTTTATTTAAATATTCTAATAAAATTTAATGTGTATACAGGAGACTAGTTGAGGAGTCCTTATTTAGTGACAAAAAAATAAGAATTAGTTTATAAGTATATTATAGTATGCCTATTGATTATGTATTATATGTAATATGTATAGCGACTAGATATAAAAATCGAAAAAGTACATTTTAAAATTTTGCCCCTTTATCATAAAATAACTTTACCTTTGAAAAATTAACTAATATGTGTACTATTCTAAGTATTTTTCCCATAAATAATTTCCATCTATATAATTTTTTTTATCTAATTTAGTAAGAAATAGCATTTAGTAATCTATTATTCCAATTTCTGTTATCAACAATAAAAAATAATTATTTGAAATTATAATTTTATTACCTATTATATTTAATTTCATTAACATCCATATTATTTTGTATTAATATGCATTAGGTCAAACCACGAAATAAATTATCAAATTATAAAAAAACTCATTACCACGTATTCACTCGTAATATTTTCAAAAAATAATTATGATTTCATCTACTTTACACTATTGTTAAAGACAATAAAATAATGCATTAACAAAGAGTATTTTCCTATAAAAAATAGTAGTCTAGTTATCATAATGATATGATTTATAAGATCATTTAAATAAAAATAAATTTTCTCAAAAAATGTATCATTTATTGTAAATAATGATTTAGATAATAATTCTTTTGTAATAATAATAATAATAAGTAAGTTTTCAAAATATAATTATTGGTAAAAAAACTATATTAAATATAATATAAGTAATAACTTAAAATTGTTTTAAAAAATATTTTTAAAAAAATTAAAACTTTTTGATAAAATGTGTGATTATGTTATAAAATTCATTAAATTTATTTACATATATTAAGCTATTAGTTATAAGTTTAAAATGTCAAAAGGTTTTTGTTAATTCATTAAAATTTATAAAATTATTAGAAATATGTTTTAAAAAAAAAAAAAAAATTGAGGTAATAATAGATCAATTCATTTCCAATTATGATTATATCGTATACACTTAACACTTAAGTAAAGATTCTGTATTATCGTATAATAAATAAAAGAAAATTTTCAATATCACACGAGGGTATAACTCAATTGTACTATTACTTATTACTAAAATATAGTAATAGTTGCTTCATAAAATGTATTTTTTTCATTTTTAAAATAGAAACAATCCTATTTATTTTTAATTTCACCTAACCTGAATATTATTAGGTATAAGTACAAGTTCAGAACTTTATTATTTATTGCATTTTCACTTTGATAATACTATACAGTCATAATTTAATATTATGTTGCAAAGGGTTTGTTGTTTGTAATTATTCCTATGAGTATTGACTAAAACTTAAACGTATTAAAACTTTAAATGTTTTCGGAATAATTAGTTTAATTTATTATTCAACAATTTCACGAGTCTTGAATTATATCAAATTAATCTGTAAGATTTAAACAGATAATTATATAATGTGTGTATATTATAATGTACCATATATTGTATAAATCTAAGTATCTAAACTATTTATTGTTATTGAATTATCCCACATTATTTTCATTTGTATATTGATATTTTTTAGAATCTACAGTACTCAAATCAAGTATTTAATCATCGATAATCGACTATGAATGATCCTCTTTTTTATAACTTAAGTATACAAATTAAAAATATAAAAATTGTAGGCTATAATCATTAAAACATTCAATTATTGTGAAAATTGAAAACTCAGAATTGATAAATTGAGTGATCTATGCAGATTTAACTATAAATAACAAAACAATATTAATATATACCTTTTTTTTTTTAATTATTATACTAGATGGTTTTGTCATAGATTGGCTTTCACATTAGGCTCAGAATTAAATACATTGTATCTAATACATTTATAGTTACAATAATTTATCAAATTGATAAGATAGGTCACTATAATATTGTAATGGATATGTTAAAATTTAATTCATTAACATTTAATCATTATATCTGGTAATAATAAAATATTTCATTTGTTTGAAGGAACCTAAGAGGTACAGAATTACATGATTTTGAACTATTCTAGCGCATTCATGCACAATACATTATGTATATTTTAAATGACAAGTATGACATGTATCACTTTAAATAAATTAAAAATTAACTGAATATCAATTATAATTAATATAATTTTTTAAATGCTTATTTTACTTGTAATTTTTTTGTTTTTTTTTTTAAGTAATTTTATATTTGTCAATTCTTTTTACATTTTGATGGAAAACGATTTACATCCTTTATGACAATTTTGCTTTTAATTGTTATTATTAATTTCTGGATACAGAATAATGAATGAAAACATTGAATATCTAAAAATTACATATTTTTGTATGTTATTTTTTTTTTATTTATTAACTACAATCATAAAAAGGTAGGCTAGTGAGTATCGCTTTGTTATACATTAGGTTCCAAATGAAACACCGAGTGAGAGATTATGAGAGTGTTAAACTTGAATTAAATGATATATCACTGTACATCAAAAACGATTCTGTTCAGAGACGGTTTGTCAGCCAAAATCACTAAGTATTTTTCTTAAAAAACTTTTTTTTTTTTATATCTTTTAAAGTCATTAACTAACTTTTGATATTACGGCAGATTGTTGTAATTATTCCGAAAATATTGCATTTATTAAATTATTATTAGTATTTAATTATTATAGTAATATTTATTTTTATCATATATTATCCTTTATAGCTAAAAATCGTGATAGCATGTTTTTATAAATACTGCGAAACAGGAAAAATAGGTTCATGGTATAAATAAATAAAATCTTAAAATTAATTGTAAATGTCATTTTGTATAGTAAAATTAATAATAATATAATATACGTAAACGTTTTTAATAATTTATTATTTCTATAAATAGCTCAAAAAGAATTTAAAAAAATTGAAAATTGTGTTATATTATAATGAAAACGATAATATTTAGTAAAAGCTTCAAGAATCTACTATTTTCATAAAAAATATATTATTGTAAAACAAATACATTAATTGCTCCACTGGAGAACATAATATTGTAGCATAATATAATTTATAATATTATATGTATTAATAGAAGCTATAGAAATTGTTAGTGTCTTAGAAAGATGATCATTTAGGAAGAGGATTCGCATTTATAGTATTTAGGTATTAAAAAACGCACTATTTTATAGAATAAAATAACTAAAAATGTATTGGTTCTCATAAAGTATGTTTATTAATTGACCCGTATGATTCAATACGTTATGACATAATAATCTTACGATTTTTAAACGATTTAAGTATTTTTATAAAAATTTATCATATATATATATATGGCAATCAGATTAAATAGTGAAAAATATAAAGGTTACCGTTCTGCCTCATTTGCTATTATTTTCATCCATTTTGAATCGTTATCCAAGTCTACACACCAATTCACCTACCGATGTCACAGCGTTGCGTACGATACCCGATTTATCTGAGCATAAACATTTTGTAAATTTAATTTGCTACGCTTAATTTTTTATTGATAAAAAAATGTAGGTACATAATTAAAAAAAATATGGACATCTTTTTTTTCTACCATCCTGAAAAACCAGCTTATTAACTCGATTCTCAAACATTATACATGATATTTTTATACTGTGTTTCTCACTTGTGTATGACGTGTTCGTGATTCGTGTACGGTATTATATTAAATTCATACGAGTGATATAAATAAACAGTCGTGGTTGGCGTTTAGATTTACTAATGTATGTGTGCGTGTATTATTATGTACATCCACGCACGGTAAATGGCGATAAACCATCAGATTATGTGTTTAGAGGTTGACAATAAAACACCAACGATCTTTCGTTTATGGACGTGAAAATATTACGTGCGATATTTACCAGCAGTATATTATTGTTATAATTATAATTATGTATATAAATTATAGTGTTGTACATAATTTATACATAAAACTTTAAACATTTTTGAATTTTTCACTTAAACGATAGTTTCTCAATTTTGATAAATTTAGACAATATTTTAACTTTAAAAGCTTATAAAAGTAAAATGTGTTTATGTATTAACAATATTAAAAAAAAAATCTTGTATTACATTAATAACTTTTTTGATCAAATATATACATTTTATCAACAATATTATCATAAGTAACCTATAGTAGTTTAAATAATTTAGGTTCTAAGCGGATCGAAGAGTGTATTGATTTTACAATAATGAGTTTTTTTTCTGTCAGTCATCGCTTTTTGGATCAGATAAATGCATTAATTTAAAAAAATTAGGATATTTTTTGGTAAAATATCAGATCTAATTGATACTTTAGGCCATAAAGTATGCCCTAATCTACTTTAGGGGTTAATAAATTCATAGTCAGAAAAAACAAAAATAAACAAGAATTTTACGCAAATTTAATTTTTGACAAAATCGATATTTTGATCATCTAATTCTTACTGTAGTTACTTGAAATTTTTATTTAACATTTAAATTATTTTTTATTAACTATCAAATTTTAAAAATATGTTGAATTTTTTTTTGAGTTACTGTGAAACCTCTGAATAGCCGACATTTTCGGTCATCGAAATATTATCCGTTACTCAGATGTGTCTTTGAGTGGCAGTATTGTGACAATCAATTCCCACCTGTTCCTTATTTTTTCCAAAAAACAAAGATTTGTCCATTATTCAGAGGGGAGTGGGGTAAATTTTTGAAATCCACAAAGCGTAAATGTTTAGAGGAAATATATACATAATATTAATTTTAATTATAGTGTCCTAACAATATTTATAAATTAGTTAAATAAAATATAAACGAATATTACTGTTAACATTTAAAATATTATAATATAATACCAATACAGCAGTCAGTTTCAAAAATCAAAAGATAAAAAAGGTTGGCAAGTTTCGTGTACACCATTATAATGAATGTGTTCAATTTAAATTCATTGTTATATCATTTTACATACAATTATGGTAAATTAACAAATTATAAGGAATCTTATATTCAATTTTCAAACATCTTGAGCCAAAAGAATGTTATCAATTTAAAACAAAAAAAAAGATTGAAAATCCCTAATGTCTATAAATAAGTTAAAAAGAAAATATTTAGAAAATTATTTTGTTTTCAAGTACGGTTATTCATTTTTGAGTTATACTAAAAAAAGAAAATCGATTTTTTCATTTACTGATTTTTCGTCCAAATTCCCGTTATTCCTAATTTTTTTTTTTAAATAGGGATCTGTTATTTTTAAAGTCCGCTATACAGAGGTTTTTACATTGAAAATTAATGAAAATGTCGTCACCCCCAAGAAATTGTTCGCAATTTGGAGTTGTTATGAAGGAAGTTTTACTGTATTTATAAGCATGATAGATTTTCTAGTTTAGTTAATTTTTTTTTCTATAATGGTCAATTAAAAATTACTCAGAGGGTAGAAGCTTAAAAATTTAATACATAGCTTCTCATAAGTTATTAATTTATCAATTAAAAAATGTATTCCATGATATTTTTTTACGTGTTTAAAATTAGAATTTGACAAAATTTATAAAAATCGGAAAAATGAGAAAATTACTTTGTAGTTAAAAACTTATTAAAATTTTTCTATTTATACCTAAAATTTGAAAATATAATATATAAGTCTAATCTTTATAAGTTTTTCAACCTAAATAAACAAAAATAAAATACTTAAAAACAGAATTAATTAGCATTTAGAATTTTATAAGCATTTGAAGTTCAAATTTTTATAACATTGTATATTCACTTTTAAAATAATTATTTCTTCTCAAACAATATTATTGGTAGTTAGTTATATTTAAAAAAAAAAAAATAGTAGATAGCTGACATTTTCACCAAATATTTATATTATAAATTTCATTATATAATAACATTTTCAAATTGTTTTAACTGCTTTTGAGTTATTTATAGGTATGAACAAATTAAAATTTTTTTAGTTTTTTTATTTTCTATAATTATCGAAAAAAAATATTTGCTGTGTCAAAATGTTTGAGAATGTATTACAAGATTCCACATAAGTAGTTTTTATATATTTTAATAAGAATATTAAATATACATATACGAAATATTTTTATATGCATTTAAATTTTGAATTTTGACGAAATTTGTCAAAATGACAAAAATTGCAAACTATATACTTGAAGTTAGAAATTCATTAAAACGTATTATTTTATACTTTATGTTTAGAAAATTTAATACAAGATTCTTGATGAGTAGTTAAATATAATTTAAATTCAAATTTAATATACTGGTAATGGTAACCCAATCAACACCTAATGTACTTATAACAGAGTTGTACCCAATTATCTCTTAAATTAAAATACCTCTTTAAAATTGAATTGTGTATCATAAATTGAAAAGAAATAGTGGAATATTTCAAATTTCTTGAATTAATAATTTTTAATCATAACAAAATATGAAGACTGTTATCGTGATTGTACATTTGAATTTTGAATAGCTAATATCGTAAAAATTAAATTTTAATTGCTCATAAGAAAAAAGTGTAGCTTAAATATTTCTTTTTAATTTTCAAATAATAATAATAATAAGGAATAAGAAAAAAAAATAAAAAATCTTGTTTAAAATTTAATAACTTTTATAAAGTTGTTAGTTTTCCAAATTGGATAAATATATATCTGCAAAATAATTCGAATTTTCAACACTTATTAAAATATAATATGTAATCTTTAAATGTTTTTGACCTAAATTAGAATACGACCATCAACCGTATTATATTTATATAATCTGTTTTATAGGTTGTTTTTTTATTCAACAGTAGTGTGAAGAAAGCCCTTAGTTAACATTTAAGTTACTTTTTTTTTTAAATCCCCTTAACTATACTCATAAGAATTTTTATCTCATCGAAAGGAAAATAACTATTTAATAATATTATTATTATTGCTGTACATTTCTAATTAACAGATCAGTTTAATTAAAATAGTTTGGGTGACATGACAATAATATTGTCATCATTGCGATTATATAATATTATTTATAATTACAATATTATTCAATTTTAAAACGTAAAAATTACCAGAAATCAATGTAAGTTTATAAAACAAGAAAATACTAAATAAATTTTTAAAAATAATTATAATTTTAACAATATAATAAAGTTTAAATACAATTATTTATAAAAAGAAAAATTTTAATTACTAACTAATTATTTTCTAACATTATATCTTTTTTTTAGCTCAATAATTTAAAACTAGCAAGAAACCTAACTTACCTACCGTTTAACTTAACTTTTAACTAGTTACTACCACTTTTGGTTTTATTAGAATATTACGCATTTACAAAGGACGATGTGTTTAATGGCCACTAAGCAGAACGCTATTAAAAAGTTGAATAAGAAATGCAGGAATATGTTTCTGCAATTATCCATGCAATAAAACTTGTGAAGTGTGGTTATTTTTAGCCCGTTTACCAATGATATTGGTTTAAGCATAAGAATAATATAGCTGATTTGTAGCCGAAGTTGATCACAGTCAAACCTAAGATGAGTTAGGAGACGTGACGCTGACAGAACTGATGGTGATTAACTATGATACGAGAATGGAAAGTATTTAAACGACCCACCAAAAATAAAGGTCAAATTGATGATGACAAATCTATAGTGAATGGAGTGATGGGTGAAATAAGAAGGAAATGTAGGAGTAACAATGGTCGGGAAATGTAAATAGGTAACCAGCGTAACCTTCAAAACCAAAATTGTAAAGAAAAGATCATCTAGATTTATATAGGGTTGGCTAAAAGCTTCATTTTCAATACAGAAAGTTGTTATTGATATTCGAAATTAAATGAATAAATTCATAGTAAAAACGTGTTTGTTTCAGTATCTGAGAACATCGTGTCTAGGATTTCACGTAAACTTTAAGCTTCTTTTAATTTTCTCTCGTCCAAATTATACGCGTAATGTGGATACACATATGTAATATGGGACTAATTAATTTACTCTTTCAATCAGCTTATACGTTTCTATTAAGCGTGTCTAAATGATATATTTTCGAACTTAGTTTTGTATGGCTTATTGATACACCGTAACAAAATGTCCATTTCTGATTCCCAGGTATAATTTATAGAAAATGATTTTTATATAAAATGATTAAATTGTATATTGTTCAAAAATTTAGTCCAAGTTTTAAAATGTCCAGTAATCGAAAAATTAATCCACTACAATAATATTACTATATATTTTATTAAAATCACTATTAATGTACGGTTTCCAAATTAAAAGCATAGGAAAACCTTACTAAATAAAACAAAGTTAAACATTTCAATTAAAAGTTATATTTGCAGTTACTAAGTCCCTCTATACAAATTGTATTAAACTCTCTATTCAGGCCTTAAAATTAGATTTTTTGCCGAGAAATAACTTTTTACTACAATTTATTCAACAATCCTCGTTTAATGATAAGTTTTTTGACTTTTTAATTTTGTGTGTGATTATTATTTTTTCGTAATTTTATTATCTTTACATTAATTATTTTAACTAATGAAAGAGTTTTAAAATGTTTTAAGTTAATATGTTTTTTCATACATTTTTAAATTTAGTAATTTGATTATCAATTACTATTTAATTTGTATTTGGAATTAATAAATCAAAAATGGTTAATGCTGAATAACAAAACACAAGTTATACTTGTGTATTATTACTAGTTAAGTGTTTAGCAAGTCGAAAATATTTTATAAGTTTAATAACGTCGAAAATTTATTAAAAAATTGCTTATCTATCTTGACTCACTATTCAGTAAAACCGTTTGAAGCTGGATGTACTGGGACCTCTGTCAATTGCCTGAAACCTCAGTTTTGCTATATGAGTGAAATTCAATACGACAAAAACACTTAGTATTATTTGTTGTTATTGTTCTGACTAATGGAGAATCAATTAATTAATTCAGAAAGTTCTGTTATATCTATCTGTACTGTCATCGATTTCATTAAGAACATTTCTAACTACTTCGTTATTGTATTGAAAATAACTAAAAATAATTTACTTAAAACTTAAGAAATCACAGTGGACCCGGGTCCATTGTTTCTGTATTTACAAGGAGTTACTAACTTAACCCAAATTTATATATTTATTGCAGGATTTCCATATTTTCATTTTCTTTTTATAATATATATAATATATAGTATCAAAATTAGACACGTGCATTACAGTGGTGACTAAATTTTTTATTCAAAGGCCATAAAAAAAAATTCTTGGCATGTTTAAATTACTTAAGAATTTAAAATATTTTCAAACAAACTGAAGGTAATAGAATATAACTACTAAATAAAAACATCTTGCCATTTAATAGACACTATTCCAGATTTAACTTTCAATATGTGCAACCATACATAAAAGTTATAATTATCTAAAAATATAAGATTAACATCTTTTAAATGTTTTTTAAATGTTTCAGCACATTATGCAATACTACATTTTAATTATAATAGACATTAATACATAATTTACCTTAAATATATGGCTAAAGAAAATTATTTTTATACTCCTACTGGTTCCTACTTATTATTTAATTAAATTAATTATTCTTATTTTACTAACTGCTGTATTAAAAAACCACAATAGTTATAAAATTTAAAATAAAAATAAGTGATAAATATTTTATACAATAGAATTTTTAAATAATGGACATCATAAATACATTACTAATAATAATTACCAATTGAGAGCAGGTTTAATAAAATAAGCGTTGGAAAATACATAATCAATGAATATAAAATATTTCTTTATTACTCGTAAATATATATTACCATAAAAAATATTATATTCTCAGAAATAAACATTTATATAAACTATACGTTAAATTGGTTAACTATTTGCTTAACTTTTTTAATGTTAGTTTGTCATTTAAATTATTAAATTAACGTCATATTATTCACTAATAACATCATAATATTATGGCATTCTATTATAATATGTTAGTATGATATTGTTTATACTTACACGTGAAATACATACTATGTATCAAAGAACACACAATAACGTTATGTAGATATAAGTAATGACGATTTATTTTAAAAACATAAAACATGTACCTATTTCATATTATTGTATTATAAGCATTAGTAAACAATATTGTTTTGATCAAAAATAATAATATTGTTCATTTCTAATGTGTTTAAATATTTTTCGATTTAAACTGCGTAAACTGTACAATATTATTATAGGTATGTTAAAGTGAAAACTAACAATATAAGAATTGTTTAATTATTTTCTTATAAAGAAATATAGATAACATTTGATATAAAAAAATATCTGTTAATTTATTAAACAAAACTCATTGTATGAAGCAATTTTATTTCGTAAGGAACTTAATTGATGTTTCTTAGTTACAAATTTTCAGCTACATTTATCGTGTATTAAAAAAGAAGGTAAATCAAGGATTATAGCTGCGAGCCTGTAAATCCGTTTATTGGAAAAACTAGTATTTACTCGCTATTATATATTTATTTTAAACATGCAAGTTGTGAAATAATAAGTCATTTTATATACACATTTGATTTAGTGAAGAGCTTACAGATTCACCAAAACATGTTTGAATATTTGTGTTCCAAGTATTCCTAAATTTTGCTATGTTATTGATTACTCATTTGATTCTATTAATAAAAAGAAAAATTATTATTATTTTTCAATCACCGCGAATCTCAAAATAATAAAATTTATATGGTTCACAGTGTTCACACAAAAATTTATAAAAACTCACGTTATTGTACAATCAATTACTTTACATACTTACTACTTAAAATCTTTATTTATGAATATCTAGGTACTTACCAAATTTTGTTTTAAAAAAGATTTTGCGTAAAATATGCTATAAATAAAAAATTATTGTACGTATTTATAATCTGAAATCGTTGTATTTTATTTTAATGTTTATGTTTATGCTTTTTTCAGTAAAATAAAAATAAATAGTTGTAATATAGAAGTATTGTAGGTATGGAAATAGTCATAAAATTTTTTCATTTGGTTATTTTTAAATTATTTATTGTTATTTTTAACATTAACATTCAAATGTACGTATATACGTCTAAGTATAGTTAGTATATTTTTAATGCATATTATAAGTATAGTTTATAACATTTTACTACCAAAAAGTTTTTTCACAGGAAAAAAATGTATTAAATAATCAATATGCTATTTAAATATCTACCTTAAAATACAAAATATGTAATATATATTGCTGTCGGAGAGTAGAAATTATTAAATAATATTTTTTTAAAGTTATAATGGATTTATTATTTTAATTATAGTTGTAATGGATAAGGTCAATTACTTAAGCACAAATCAAAATATATTTTTACGTCAAAGATTAAAGTTTTAATATGAATAGGTTTTATAAAATAATATTTTTACAAATTACCTAATTTAAAATTAAAATTAAATTTTGGCAGCAAAATATTGAAGGACAAAAAATTTTATCATATCACAATTGTTAGTAATTAATTTAATAAAATTATGATATTGCTTAATATACCTCATGATTAATTTATATAGAATGTTGATGTTTGCTTGTTTTATATTTAATAAGATAAGTATTTAAAAAAAATCAAAAAAAATCATTATTTTTAGTAAACAAGGTAATATTTTTTAACTCATACCTTTTACTTAAAAACACGTGTAATAACACGTTAATTTATAGTCAATAAATTCACGTTAAAAAATAATGTTTCATACAGAAAATAAGAAGTTTCTTTCTATAAGTCATACCACTATTACTATTATTCATACCTATTTATACAGCTAATTTTATATATAATACTACTAATTCACATAGTTTTATTGCATACCTAATTATACTACCTTACGTTAAAAAAACACGTTAAATAGTTGTGTATATATTTTCCTTGTAACGTAATGGCAAACACCCTCTCATTTAATCAAGAAGAAGAGTTAGCTGATAATGTTTAAGGTCAGAGCTATAAAAACGATTGCCTCGGGGTGGTTAGCATGACACTATATTAGGGTGGTTTCTAATTTTAAATTTCAAAACTTTTTGTAACATTAGTAAGATAATATAATAAGATTTAATTGTAATAATACTCGGACTCCCTTAAAGTACAATAATGAAATTGGTTTTAATATGGTTCATTTAAACATTTTGTTGATAAAACAGTTTTTTTTATAGCATAAAATATTTTTCCGTTAGGAGATTGTAACAGTTAAATAAATTTTATCCATATCTTACATAGATGTGTAGTGAAAATTATTATCCATGCTTTTGAGGTTGTCACTAGTATTATTACAAATTTACATAAATGCATCATAATAATATTATTATACAATGAAAAAATGTAATAACAATTTTATTTGGTATAATTTCATAACATTTTATTACAAACTAAAATATTTTGCGTTTAATTATTGATGTTTAAGTCAAGTGTTTTTTCTTTATATTAATAAGAATAAGGTTATAAGAAAGTATAAAATTATTTACAGAAATATTATGACTTATGATATTTTAATTATATTCTTGAAATAACAGAAATCAGTGTTTATACCATACTTCACATTTATAAGACATACACAACTGATATAACAATTCACATAAAATAAATGCGCAATTTCTATTTACCTCCTCGTTATAATAGTTGTTAGTGTATGAATTTTAAAATAATAGTGTAAAGACTTGTGTTATATGTATTTTCAATGCATTCATAAAATATGTAATGATTCTTTTAAAGATCTGCTTGAAAATTGGTTTAATACAAACAACGAATTATCTATCTGCATTTGGCTGTATTGGGATTACTTATGATATTTATCCAAAGTACTATCTTAGCCTATCATAATATTATATTATTTAATAGCATACACATATTTCAACATGGTAACTAATTCAAATTATCGACGAAATAATCCAATACAATCATAAAAAAATGTTTAATTGGGTGTTTAATAACATTTTTACCGTGAATTTAATATATATTGAATATAATATGAAAAAATATAAAAGTATCTGTTTGGATCTAATTACATAATTATACTTGTAATTATATTTATCGATAATATATTTGAAAATCATTATAAGCCATAACCTATTAAAATAACTAATTACTAAATCTAAATCCGTATATAAAAATATGTAAATTGAAACATTTCGCAAAGGATATACCGCAGTAATAAAAGTTTACGTGATTTTTTGTGAATAAAAATAGTTTGTGATTTTAACCATATAACTTTATTACCTAAGTTTATTTCCTAGACACCTGTATAACACGTATCGCATAAATAACGATGATCGCTGTTTGCAAAATATCGATATTGCTTATTCATGTTCATATACTTATCACACAGACAAAATATAAGATGCTTGGATATTATTCCTCAAGGCACATTATGACTCTTATTAAAAATTTGTCATTTATAATGGTTATAATAAGTTTTAGTGAATAATTTAAAAAGCTCATGTTTAAAATTTAAATTTGGTATAAGGAAAAAATAAAATCTTTATATTTGTGATGATAGTTTTTTTATTTGAAATAAAAATATGTACTCTATTTTATGTAAAAAAACTATTTTTTTCCCAAATCTATTAACAATTAATATAAAATATGTAATTTATTTTCATTGAATTCCTACTGGCTCATATTGGTAATGAATAAATTGATAAATAAATAGTGTGTAATATAGTAGGCATGCATACATGAACGATTGGACTACGGAATTTAATCCAAAGATAAGGTTTGAAGAATCTAGATAAAAATGAAAATCATTAATCCGTTTGATGATAATAATAATAGTTTTAAACTTTAAATTTCAAAATATGAACAGTCACGAAATGTTGTACAAATGTTCAAATGTTGTGGAATAAGATATACGTAGTGAAGCGTTTAAATTGTTATGTTTATACAATACCAATATTGAAAAAAAAAATGGATAGAAAAATTAAACGAAAAGTAGTTAATTATAAAACAAATAATAATTTTTAGGAAACACGTATGCGAATAAAAAAAAGAATATAAAATTTGAGATAAGTAAAATTACCACGTTTATGTGCAATTCCTAATAATTAATAAACATGCTTTAATGCACATTAATAATTCAATTCTTACTCCAGGATTAAAAAATCCATATAAATAGTCTAATGTAAGTAAATATTTTTGATAAGAATTTCAAAATATCAAATTATAACCGTTTTGGTTGATATGGACGATATAACGTAAATCATCTAAAATAAAAAACCATTCAAAATAACTTTTGTTTTAAATTTCTTTTAATTTTACTATTTTAGATGCATGTAAATCATCATCATGTTAACGTGCATTAACTCAACATGCATTAAAAATTGCATATAAACGCGGTAATTGTAATTTTGTAATAATACCATATATTTTAGTTATAGTGCATAATAAACGAATATTGGCCAACAGCGTCAACGGCGATGGCGAACCGCGCGCGCGACTCGGCCGGAAAACGCACTTTTCACGCTCGCGCGCTGACGCGGTCCGTCGATTTTGTCGCCGCCACCATCGCCGCTGACGCCTTTGCCACTACCACTCACCACGTGGATCGGTTGTCAGACAGTCGAGCGTCGTCGGTGCCTTTTATACTGCCACCACCACTCGATCCACTGAGATCATTTTGTTTATTGTTCAAGTCGTGCTTCGTCTACCACACGGGTTAAGCCCACCGCATACCACCACCTGTATTATATCTGCAAACGTATTACACCCACGCAAAAAAATTCGTATAATATTATATTCATATAAAATTCGAGAGTATTCAACGGACTGCAAACGGACTTAAGAGTCCGATCGTCCGCGACCGCTGCAGATTGCGTGGAGAATATGGACAAGGCAAAAGAATCGGAAAAGACGTTCGGGGCCGTTGCAAATCATGCGGTTGACGAATATGGACCATTGGCTGCGGACAAAAGCGGTGTATCTGACCGCGGGCCGTCCACGAACGCCGCAAATAGAACGGTGGAAAAACGAGGGACCACCGGAAACGGCAGACCGGAAGTGAACGACGAGAACGGAAACGATTCGGACATGCCGCGAGACGAGTTGGACGAAGGGCGGGACAAGATATTCCGGCTGGAAGGTGCGGTTTATTCCATTGGTAAGTGATTTACATTTTTTTCATTTTTTTTTCTTACCACACACCTCGTTACCATAATATAATGTGGCGTGCTCTACGTTTTTTCGTCTTGGTAATATATTATTATAACGATAGTATTATACACGTAATAATATTTCATATATTATATAATGAACAGTGTGTTTGGAGATTTTTAAACTTTACAAATTACGTTTGATTAGCATAAAAACGGACGTCCCGTCTACGATTTTTTGTTATTTATTTTGAAAATGTTGTGGTTGTTAACAGAAGTCTCAATCATAATAAAATTATTATACCACCAAACAGCCCCAAACGAATCACGATCAAAAACTTTGAGTGGCCGGCGTACTTCTGCAGTTCTATCACACAGGCGATAGATATATTATAGTGGGTGAATTATAATATTATGGTCGACGACATGAAACCGATAAAAAGCTATATTATAGGTATTCTGTGTTCCGTTTAATTCAGAAATTATATTTTAAATGTTTTTGATACACAGTGGCAGGTTTTTAATTCTGCAGTATTTTAACTGAATTATAATCTGGAAATAATATTATATACAGATACTGTGTTATTTTCAAATTATAAATTCAATACGTATAGTTTTAAAACGAATTTGTATGTAAAAATAGAAAAAAAGATTTTATTCAAATACTTGAATACTACGATTAACATATTAAATTTCGGATTTTTTTAACGCATTATAAACTTTATTGAAAAATCATTTTTTTTCTACGATTATTGTTAGCAAAACAAAATAATTCCATGGATTATTATTATTATTATTATTTTTTTTTTACTATAGAGATACAACAAATTAAAAAGTGTTTTATCTGTTAAATTGATATTTTTATTTTACTACCTATATATATATATATACATTATTGTTGACACAAACATATTGATAAATTCGTCTTATAAAATAAACTATTTAAGTTAGCATAACATTTTAACTTAAAAAGTATGAATTAAAATAATTTTTATGATTTTAACGAATGTTATGAAACACTGTTTTAAGAATAATATGAATTGAGTAATTGGGTATAAAGTATCATCCCATAAACCTACATTTAATGAAATGGTTATGAAATTAATATTTTTAGAATATTAATAAATATATTTTGAGAGTTTTGTATTTAATGTATTACATACAATTTTTACATATTGCACAAGTAAATTATTTAGCTAAAATAATATTATCAATATTTACATTTTTTTAAAATTGATTTTGATTAATATAAAATTATTGTACCTTGTAAAGTTATTAAAATAAAAATATTTACATATTAGAAGGTATATATTTTTGAAACATATTTTTCTAATTAATTAGAAAACAAATTAATCATTATAAGTATCAAATTAATATTTCTTTGGTTTCTAGTATTCAGTTATCGGAAATTGTTGACTTTCTCTGTTATGAATTCAACAATGAAATCAAAAAATGTTTTACATTGGTTACTATGTAAAAAAAAAATGAAATGAAAAAGCCAATAATTAATAATAATTGAGTGAAAGTAAATAGGAGATAAAATAATTATTAAATAAATGTAAAATTATGTTAAACGTAAACATTATCATAATCAAATAGTATATGTGATATTTTTCATTTGTGTATTTTTTTATTTCTTATGCTTGTAAAAATCCATTGTACACTATCTCCATTTTATTTATATAAATATATATTAAATATTATATATTTATCAAACTGTTAGATTACGTCATGATCTCGAATCAATTTGATCTAAACTTAAAACCTTGACTCCAACGTTAAAAAAATAAATAAATAAAAAATGTAATTTCCATTTGTAAACATTTATGAGCTACCTATAATAAATTGCATTACCGTGTATTGAATTATTTCATATAAGTCCTTGGAAATGAACATATCGTTGTCTTATAGCAATGATCTAAATTTCAATATTGGAAATATAGAATATTTTTTATTTTACATACCATCACATATCATTAAAATTCAATTTCCTTAAAAACGAATAATTAATATTATAGTAATATAGTTTCAAATAGTTCTCATGTTCTGGAGTATTGTTGTTATTTTCTTTTTGTACAGTAATCAACATTTTAAGAATTGATTAGTTTCTAATTTTTTATGTATTTTTATACATGGAAAGGGCTGGAATTTTTTGTTTTTTTCGATGTACATAATTATTTTAAAAATTAATTTTGGTTTATGAAAATTATGAATTAAGGATTAAAATCAGGGTTTTTGTTAAAATTAATATTAAATAATATCAATAATATCGGAAAATTTTATTTTTATATTCTATAGATCTTATGTGAGCATATTATAAAAAGTGATGTTACATAACATTGCAATGTTTAATACATTAAGTGAGGATTTTTTTAGTTGTAAATTGGAGCAGAAATATTGAGAAAATCAGAGTATGACTACAATAAGAGAAACATTTTTTTTTTTTTTAACAGAAGTTCTATATTCCAATTTTATTTATACGTACTCATTAATGATCTGGTTAAATATTTAGAATAGGATATACTGTTAATGTTACTTCTATAATTTAAAAATAACAATTCATATTATTGTACAATTGTTGATAAAATAATGCTAGAAAATAATAAATTCTATATACTTATTGGCATTTTAAAATCAACAGCTATCAATTACATTTAAAGTAACTTAAAATTATTTAGCATATAATTACACTATAGTTTAATAATTAAAATAATTTAATACAATGCGTTTTATGTGATAAAAACAAAACATATTTCAATTATTAAAAAGTAATAATACATTTAAAACAAGTTATTTAAACATGAGTTTAAAATTTATTATTTTTAAAACAATATATATACGTATACTTCAACTTTTAAATGTATTAACTATCTAATAGATAAATGTGAAATAAATAAATACAACATAGAATTTCTGTTTTGTTTAAGTAATTATATAAATAAATATAATAAAATTGTAATAATAGTTACATATTCAGAAAATTTATATGACATGTTTTTATTTTGACTAAATTATTCATCAAAATGTTTGACTTGGGAATTCATTAAATTAGTTCTTGTTTTTAGAATTTAAAAGTTAAAAATCTTTTGTTGACATTAACACCTCTACATTTTAAATCAACAACGTACAGACGCTTTCAGTGTATATAATAATGAAATGGCTGATTATAGTATACTATTTTAATGCCAACTTCATTAGCCTATCATGATAACTTAATTATTATAATATTATCATGACAACATAATTAATATAATTAGTTAGTCGTTAAATTGCTACAATTGTTGCAATTTTGAAATTTACATTTTTTTACAGAGTATTTATTCCTATAAATAAAGTTTCATCGGATTGATGTTTCTTTTTGTCTAAATACTTAATAATTATACATTTTTACTGTTTATCGATAAATAATATTAAAATATTACTTAAACAATCATTTTTAATTTAGATTTCAATATTTCATTACTAATTAATTATCATAAACATTTATAAATAAAAATAAAATAACTACATATTTTTTTCATTGGTACTAAAATACATATTCACTAGAAATTAAACAAAATGTATTGTCAAAAGCGTATTCAAATTTAGTATTTATTAATAATATATTGGTACTAAATTTGTGTTTAACGTTATATATTATAGACATTTAGTTATATAAATTATATGCAGATTATTCAAATAATAATAATAATAATACATAAATAACTAACTAATATTTTACCTAAAGTGTGCATTATACCTACATCATGTTTTTTAATAGTTATATTTATTAGCCCGTATAACTAAATTTCTCATTAGAATTAAGTTCAGTGAATATTTTAATACTTTATTCAATGATTAAGTTAAAAGTGTAACTATATTTTAGATTCAGAGTGGAGCGATTATTATAGTAGGAATTGATTAAACAATGATGTGTTTACGGTTTAAATTTTTTTTGAATTTAATGAATTGTTGTATTTAAAAAAAAAAAATGTTTCTATCTTTAACTATAATAGTAGTTTTAATGGAAAATTATTATCTAGTTTTGTATTTAAGAGATTAAAGTGAAACGAATTCATTGTAATTATTTTACGATTGGGAAAAACTAAAAAATAATTTAAGGAAGTACGGTATATTAGGTAACATACATTTTTGATTGAATTAATTTTGTTATTTTATTTTTTAATTCAAAAATGAAATGCCACAGGTACTTGAAAAGTTCATAAAATATTTATACTAAACTTTTGTAGACATAATATATAATTTTAAAAATGCTTTGGCTCTTGTATATACTTAATATATGTGACTTTTTTAGAGAAAATGTTTGTTATCAAATAATTTATTGAAAAATAATTTACTAATAGTAATATAAATATATAATACAATATTCTTAGGAATATAGACTGATAGTTCGTCTTCATTCAAAATTGTTTTTCGTATACAATGATTTATCATTGAATTTAAATTAAGCACATCTATTCCAGTAATTTACTAAATGGCAAGGAATACAAACAGAGTGTCTTCTCTTGTTTAATTTTTTACATTATACATTATTATTATTAATTAGGTAAATTTTATTGTTTAATACATTTATTTTATCAATTGAAACTTAAAATTACAATTTATTTGATGATTAATAAATAAAATAATAGCTAATCGATTAATTGTCTATATTTATTGGTATTGCAAAGCCTAATATTATATATTATTATAAGTTTGAAAATTATTATACGAAACATTATTTTATTCACCACTATACAGTATTATGTCAATCATTCGTCATAAAGTTTATTTTAAGTTGTAATTTTCTCCATAACAAGTACCGACATACATCTGAACATCATTATTTATTACGATACATGAGTATGTTACAACTAATTCGTTTACATAAAATAGAAAGTATTATAATACATACAATTTAATTTTTAAAAGAGAGTATATTTATTACAAAAATAAATATTAGTGATATAAATATAAGACCACATGTAAATTGTAGTAAACCTGTTAATATTTTTAATACCAATAGGTTCTAACATTTTTTTGTCTATTGGTTCAGGACAATTTATACGTCAGGCAATTCTCATTGACACACAAATATAATTATAATATTATATTATCGAATCATTCAGTTTTTGTCAATAATGATATATTATAAATAAATTTAATAGTTACATGTCGACTGTAAAAATATGAAATTATAATATAATAATATTATTGTTTGATAAAGATTTTTCTTAGTATCCTAGGTAATAGGCATACATAATTTTAAACTATATAATTTAAAATATAACGATATCGGGTATGGTTACTTTTGTAATTATACATTTAAGAAGTAAACATGTATATTATCTAATATAAGCATAATTTGTGCATATATAATGTTTTGGGATTGGCTAATATATACTGTATGGATCTACATTGTATAATAAAACCACAACGTATATATATATAGACAAAATTAGAATTATCTTTGTCACTATATACGAGTATGTTAATGTGTTTTTTTATATTTGCTACTATTATATGTTTCTTTTTTTAGCTTTTGCTTCTATAACATTTCAGCTCAACTATTACATAAAAATTATAAAAATATGAAGATAATCTAAATAATATTCATATGCATATAATTTATGACAATATTGATAAAAGTGTAGTTATCAACAGAGTATAGTAATTGAAATATATTTATAATGAGGTTGATAAAATATTTATATTACGATAGTGAGTACCTTATGATTTTAATGGGTTATTAATAAATAATAGCTCACAAGTCATCGAAAAAATTAGTTATTACACATTAAATATTTAAAACAAAGGCTTCAGAGATGTACCTGTGACATTATTATATTTTTTAAAGAGTGTAATTAAAAAAATTATAACTTAATAAATTATTATGGTATTGATAAAGTATTAAAAAATATTTTAAGAGTACTTATTTGGAAAATTACAGATTCTAGTTCAATGCCATTAATTTTAACTGTTATTCGTTTAATGTGATATTAAATAATTTAAAAAGATAAAATGTCCTTTTAATTTAAATAAATAATCTAAAGAAAATATTAAACAGCTATTAAATGTTATTTTTTTTTAAAAGAAAGCTGCAATAAAATTATAATATAATGTCCCTCCTTATTATTCTATAAAAATGGTATTTAATGTCTTAATTTAAAAATTAATTGTAGAAACAATTATGTGTAATAATATTGTAAATGTTTTTTAATTATAAAATTTACCTTTAAAGTCTTAACAAATGATACCATATTTCAATGACTTCTTTCAAAATTCGAAATACAGTGAAATGACACAACAATATCATATTTGGTAGATGGTAGCTGCTGGCCATTTATGACTGTCTGTTCTTCCGGTATTTCCCACAGGAACTACAACTATGTTTGTTTGGAGAGATAGATATTATACAACAAGGGTCATGGTAGAATCATATTATCTAACATGAACAGAAAATCACTGATCATTGTGTTTTCAGAGGTGTAAATTACAAAATCGATTAACTAAACAAAATAATATATATAATGTAATAATATAATATAATAATAATATAATATAATATATCATGTTATACATCCCAAATATAATTTTCATATTTCATAATATTGATGGATTCTTTCAGAGATATTTTTGTAATTATTGTGCTCAAGTCATTTAATCTTTGTGTCGTAAAACGGCTCCGCTAAAGTCGTTTCTCCTGACTTCCTAATTATATCGAATTCGTCAAACTCGTTTAAATGTTCTCTCTTTTCTTTTCTTTTCTTAATTACGATAAATGAATGAACATTTGTTGTCCACAATGTAGATGGTACAAATTTGTAAACGTGTCATGATGCTGTTTTTCATAGAATGGGAAGCAAGTACAAAAAAATCCCAAACAAAAATCGTCTCTGTTTAAGTGCTCTTTTACCAGTGTTTTTATCTTTGGGTTTTTCACTACTCATCATTATGATGTGCTTAACTTAAATCGCCTACGGTGAAAACTATTTGGAAATAAAAATGTAAAATTCAAACGAAAAAAAAGATTTTTAACAAAAATAACAAAAAAAAAACCAGCAGGATTCTACCGATGAGTAACATTATATTTATGGAACATGATTTAATAAATAAATATACTCATTAAATTATATTAATTTGATGTCAAAGTATAATAAAAAACAAGGACTTAAAATTTGTTATTTCAGATTTTATAACATTTTATTGGTGTGGTGAATTCACATTATTTTATACATGTATATTGAGTGAAAATGTCTTATTAGTTATTATAATTTATCATATAGGTTTAATACATTTTCTATCGTCTGCGTAAAAATAATAATTTAAAATTTCTTTTTAAAACATAAAAATAATCGTTTTTCTTATTTTTTTGTTTGGAGTATAAACGAGGGAAATCACTATGGTAATTTGCATTTTCATTTTTTGAATTTATATTGTCACACATTCGTTGTATTCACATCAATACGCATATAATGTGTTGAAATATAATATACATTAGTCAAGCACTTGGGTGATATTAGAATATTTCTACATAAAATACATATGTGTATAATATGATTTTGAGTACGTCAAATCGAATAAATGCTGTAAAAAAAAATTATATTATAAATATACGTTTATTGAAAATATATACAAAAAATGTGTTTTGATAGTTGCTTATACTTAAAAAAAATCGGATTTGACAAAAACGTGAGTAAGCGCACATTTATTTTAAGAATGCTATTGAGAAACGCTGATAGACAGAAACGACGCTTTGTCAAAATGCAGTTGGTCATATAATCGAATGTTTACGAGAATCTCACTCGTGTAAACTCGTACAATATATTTGCCTGTATTTTATACGTTATAATAATAATACATTGATTATGTAGAATCGATAATGCATTATGCACGAGAACGGCTGTGGTGGTAGCGGCAGGGGTGGTAGTAGGACCAGCAGCCAATAAGAGTTACGATCTGAGACGCATTAGTAGACCCGACAACCTGGTTGGGAAAATAGCAACCAAACGTCATGTTTAAACCTATCCAGCAGAAACCATGGTCGAGAAGTGAATCCATCTGTTTATAATATTATATTATTTCACACACGAACGCCGAAGATGCCGGATAAACACCTCATCTACCGTATACCAAACGAGTACCCAACCCTATGCCCGAATATCAGGCCGGATGCTGATACAGAGGTCCTACTTCCGGTGCACGCACACCTGTCACCATTGCTCTGTCCCGTCCGACAATGAATTGAGTATACCGACGTGTCATTTAAATTTTTGCTGTGCATTATATTTTAGAATCGAATCGTTCTAAAAATACATACTGCAGAGTAAATGTTTCACAGTGGTAGGTACTACACGTTTGTTAAAATTTCAGTAACAGCGGCCATTTTAACATCCGGTCGTCATTACAATAACGGCAATACAAAATATTGTGTACAGACCTACCTTTGAATACATATTATTATAGTAGGATGTCTCTCAATAAGCGCTGGGCATTTAATTACCGTTTTAATATTTACATATTCATTTAATTAGTCATATTTTTAAACGTTAAAAACAGTATTTTGGTATACCATCTATTTTATAATTTAAATATTGTTTTTATTCAACACTGTAATATATTATTATATACTTGAATGATGATTCCGTTTTAATGTATTCCGCAGGCAAATTGAATTATTATACCTGACCGTCATTTTATTTGTTTTGTCCGTTCGAGTTTGGACGCATACACATATTGTTATGTTATCGTTAAATTTCAATTCAATTTCCAATGTCGTCTAATTTAATTGTTCTTGTTTAGCAGTTTCGTTACGTCAATATAAGTAAAAGCCAAAAGGTATAGTAATAAATTACGGATTTTGATGGTTTACTGAAATGAGAAAACACAACAAACCAATCTGAATTTACAGAATGCATTATTAGGAAATTATTTTATTATAAGTACATATCTCTCGCATACATAATAATAGCTTTAAGTTGTAGTATATGTATGTACATGTATAAATTAAACACCTAATCTGAAAACCATAAAATCCGAGTTTAGGTGCGTTCAACTGTCAATCAGCTATCTAATGAATTCAATATATTGTTAATCTGTATACAACGATATTTTTATGTTTTGATAAAAATATTTTTATATTCAATTTGTACTTTGTAGATTCAAGTATTTAACATCAAATGACATTCACATGCTCACATGATATTATACATTTTATAATATTGTATCAATAATGAGTAGGCTTAAAATAAATTGCCAACTTTAATTGAATGAGTATGTTTGAAATGTTTCGTTTGTGTTAGTTGTAAATAAATGCTTGAATTGTATACATATGATGAAATACATTTAACAGTTGATTATCAATTAGTTGAATTTTTTTTATTAACCATAGTTTAAATATTGAAAACAATACATATACGTATTATGAGTAGTTCAAAAAGATTATGTTTTGATAATATTTTGTTTACGTTGAATACTTAACATACTAATAATAATACCATTTAATTACTTTGAAATTGAAATTCTGTCAATTATTATATTCAATTTAAGTATTTAATTTATTTTAATGGAGTACAAAATATACTGTCAATATTTTAAACTAAGACATTTATTTTTTTCCGAATAAAAAAGATAATACAATCATCATACATTGGAAAGCAATTAATTAGATTAGTTATTATAAATTAAGACTTCATCTAACTAATTTTACTTGATACCGTTGGTTGTTTTTTGATTTTCTATAAGTACTTAAAAAATTGTATAATTTTCTTTTTAGGCCACTATCCAGTATAGTTTTCTTCAAAATGTATAATTATAATAACTGGACTAGACAACTTTTAAATTTAATCAAATATGATTAGATTCAAAATTTTGATTTTTAATTAAAAAAAAAAATATTACATCAACAATGTGAAGAAAATATACATTCATGAATATGTTTAAAATTAAAATAAGTTTTATTTTTTATTATTATATGACATTTGTTTGATAAATGTATGTTAAAAAATATAATAAAATAAAATGTGTTAACATATTACCATATTCAAATTAAAAATTGATTTTTGTTTGATAAATTTTTCTATTTTTATAGTCTTCAATGTAAGTATAGTTTCATTTATAGTTGGTTTTTTGCAAATAATCTTTGATTATCAAGCAAATAACAACTCTGGTTTATTAATTTAAAAATGTCCAAGTTCAGTTGTGATAATTATAATTTTTAAAGAAAACTGTACTAGCTAAAAAGAGACAGTGTGAAAAGGGAGCTGTAAGTTTTGGCTGAAAAGTGACACTAGCCAAAATGGGTAGGTTACATTTTGGCCGAAAAGGGGATCGCCCCCAGAGTACACTAGAGTTCACATGGACCCATGTCAAATATATAAAGTTACAGATATTGTGTAATTTGTGAAATGTTTACAACTTTACTATTTTGGCAGGTACCTGTTGAGGTCATAGAAGTTACTTCCATTATGATATTTACCTAATTTATGTAATAAATAGACACAAATATCAATCTCTAGTGTTTTTATAGATCATAACATCGAGATAAATTAATAAATTATGTCAAATGAATTAGATACATTTTAAATCATGAGTAAACTAAGTATAGTGGTAATATAATAAAAAAATATTTTGTTTACTAAAATTGTTAATCTTTTTAGTCAGCTTTGTAGAAAGTGGAATTCTTAAAAATGTGTATATACTTGATTGAAACTTTAGGACATAATCGTTATTAATAAAATTGATTTTTGTCATCATTGAAACATAATAAAAATTATAATGTTAGATATTTGAAATTTTTCCGATTAAAGTATTTTGTGATTTTATAATTTCCTAAAAATCTTAATTAAACCAAACATTTTTAATCGATGGAAATATAAAAATTAAATTTCTATGGGCTATAACAACTATAATTGTCGTAGTTTGAACAGTTTGAATACTTCTGTAATTTTAAAAATTAAAGTTAAAACTGCAACTAAAAAAATCAAAAAAAAATAAATTAACATTTTCTTGTAGTATTAAAAGTTTAATAGTATTTATTTTTTAAAATTTCTTATTTATTTTAATTGTATATATGAGTTTTAAGTATCTATAAGAATTAATATTTCTAAAAGTTTACTCATTGATTAATGAATATACAATGACTTTCATCATAGATTATTTTCATAAAAAAATATAAATATGTGTTTTATAATCACTATATAAATTATATATGTACTTGAATTCCATGACTTATCACTGCATTAAAAATTATGTCAATACACGAAACTAACCTGCGTGAACTTAATGAGTTTCCAGTATTCTGTCTTTAATTTTTAAGTTGGTTTTAATAAATTTCAAATCATTGGCACTAACTAATATTGAAAATACTATTGAATAACGGTGTGATTGGCGTACACCCTAATTAGTCATTCGTTTGCCACGCCTGTCTAGTCTGACATATAGCTATCGAATAAGTAATTAATCAAGGATGCTTCTAACATATTTTCAGTCATATTCACAGTTTTTTAATAACACAGAAATTTCATTTATCCATTAATAGTTTCTACAATCATACAAAATTATCTTGGATAGGTATATTAATTATTAAATTTTACATTAAACAATATTATATTAATTTATTAATTATTTTGTGTTAGTTAAATCATTATTTTATATATGAGTTAAATAACAATATGTCATTTTATTTTGAGTAATTCAATCACTTGTAAATTTATTGTGTATTATAATAGTATAAATACGTGTATATGTGTGTTTGTATAACGTATTGATTCTAGAACTTGTTAATCCATCCAACACACAGAATATTTAAAATATGCTAATTTAAATATTGCTCACATTATTGTTTCATATCGCACACATTATTCCATTATGTACTATGATCAATATATAAAATATACATATTTTAGATATAATTTGTTATTGTTTTTTGTTTTGAACATAAGCTAGAACTAACTAATGTGTAGTCTATAGATATTAGATTGGCATATTAGTTAGATTAAAAAATGAATATTAATCAATTTAAAAATTGGTTTAGATTAAAAATAAGATTTTATTGTTATCCACATGTATTAAATATTATTTTTTATTTTTTACTTTACAATAATTATTACCTACTAAGTAAATATTGTATAGAATGAGAAAGCTTTTGATTTTATGTAGGATATGTTATTATATTTTGCAAAAACTCTTTTCAGAATGTTTTTGAGATCAAATGTGTTGATATTATATACACTTCTGTAGCACTTCTGTCTAGTGTTTAGTCTAGTTAAATATGTTTAAATCGTTTATTCGACATAAGCGTTTTAATCAGGGGAGAACACCTGTATACAAATTGTGAACAGTTAAGTTTTATAATAAGAAGAACTAACTAATAAAGTAAAAAAAACATACATTAAAATGATAACAAATTCAATTATCTGTTATCGTTATTTTTAAATCCACTATACAATAAGTATATAAATCCTACTTTATCTATATAGTTAAAATATAAACTTTAGAGCTTAATTTAAATTTCATTTTAACTTTTGATCCTATTAAATGATATAATTATTTTTTTCTTCTAAGAAAACCTTCAACTGGTGTTAAATATACAATACAGTTATTGTTATAATATGTTAATAGGAGTTAGGATTCAATTTTATCATGTCTACGTAGTTAAGAAAAAATCAATTTATGGTTTAAAAATGTAAAACTAAAAATCAGTGGATTTTATTGGGTACAAAATAAGTATTACCCGTTTATTTGTTGTTCAAAATAATTAATTTATGAGACAGAATATGGCTTAAGTTATATATATATATATGATTTGGAATTTATTAACTTATGACCAAAAGTTTGATTAGATTATATCATCGATAAAGTTATCGAAAATTGTTCATTAAATATGCCGTCATAATAATTATATAATATAATATACTAGGTATACAACCGATAATTAGTATAGGTATGTATTCACTATTGTATGTACATATTATAATATTGTATATTTATATATTATTATGTTTGTATTATTAAACTATACTTATATAAATTAATTTACGAGGAACATCAAGAAAGACAAATTATACGAGTTTAAAATTAATTTCTTTGTTTAAAATATTTAACTTTCTTTTAAAATGGAAAGATATAATATATACTAATACACTTACATATAGTAAACAATCTCAATTATATTTTCAATGTATATTATTGATTAATACACATAAATGTATACTTGTGTAGAATTATATGTTTTAACATTCCTTAATATACTAATTTTAAACATAATAACCTATTATAATATTTTATATATATTTAGATTTTTATTTGGGTGATGAATGTACTGATATTTTAAAAATATGTGTTTTTTTAAAAGATTTTTAACTTTAATTGTGGATTTTGAAAGAAAATTGTATCTAGTTGGTACCTCGTAAGAGGAGAAGGTTAAAATTAAAAATGTTTTGGTAATATTCAAAATAATTGAGAAAAACAAAATTTATGTTATTCATCATTTTTACCGAATCATTAAATTATAATTTTTTATACTTGATAATGAAGTTATCTAAAGTTATTAAAAACGATATTTTGACTATTTTTGAGCAGTTTATAGATATTCGAAATTTTTTTCTATAAATGGTAATAAAATTTTTCGTTAGGTTAAAAAACTTAAAAATTAAACAAAAGATGTTTCACAAGCTGTTTATACCTATATCAAGTAAAAAATGTCGAAAACTTATAAGTACAATATATTTTAAAATCGTTTAAAGTTAAAATGTTGATAAAATTCATCAACATCGTGAAAATTTACAAATTATGTTGTTAAAAATTCATAATAATTTAATTTTTATAGATAGGATTTGAAAAATTGATAAAAAATTCCTTATGTGTTTTTCTACTTATAACAAAAAAAAGTTGATTGTAAACTTACATATATTTTTTATGAGCGTTAAAAGTTCAAATTTTCACAAAATTCATTATTAACTACAAAATAACTATTTCTCCTCAATCGATTTTGATATTTTCTATGATTCAAAAAGAAATAATCTAAATGCTGACAGACCATCTTCATTCAAAAATGTTTTTTAAGTGGTTTATCATTGAATTTAAATTTAACATAAACATTACAGTGACTTACTCTTCAAAGAATCGATACCTAATGTGTAGAGCGCGGATTGTATGTACTAGCATATTTATTCTGGTTGATCGTATGATATGCTAAATGTGCACAACATTTGTTTCATGATACAACGGTTTAAAAAACGAAACTCTTTTATTGCATATTTTTGCATATTTCGATATTTTTATATTTTAAGGTCTTATTTTACAATTTTAATTGCATATTTCGATGGTTTTTTTGTTTTTAGACATTTTTAAAATATTCAAATATATACTATTGTCTATTATAATATAAGAAAAAAGTATTATGTTTTAATAGTTTCGATTAATATCAAAATAGGTAACTTGAACTTTGAAGGTACAAATGGTTTTCCCAAATATGACTTTAGATCAATAATCATGGAAATAAAATATGTATAGATACCAAGATGGTGAAAGTGACGAAAAAAATGAAGAAAAGTAGATATGTATCAATAGTAGCCAGTAGGATTCCGTAATTTTTTTAATTATATTGTATTAATTAAACGTTCAAAAAATATATATTTTTTGATAATTTTTTTTATGCATATTTTTATTTTTCATGCATATTTTAACATTTTAGTGCATATATTTATGCATATTTAAGATTTTTTACTGCAAATTTGGTTGGTTTTTAATGCATATAAATCCGCGATCTACAGTTATGTGTAACATAGTGGGTACTTATTTTTTTTTTTTTTTGTATAACTTTAAATTTTGTTTTTATAGAAAATAAAATCTAATTTGTAATATTATAATATCACGATTAGGTATGAAATTATTAAAAATTAATATTGAAATTAGTAATTACAATACGGTTTTGTACCTACATATTATCATTTTCAAAAAAGCCTATTTATATCCAAAACATTAAACTTATTTATCAATCTCACTACAAGAGTGGCTTTCGGATTTCAAATAGTCTATCGTTTATACTGTAAAATACATATTATATGCCTGGATATTATATTAAGCAGTAGATATCACTATATAAATATATAGTTTCGAAAACTATTTATCGTGTTGTTGTAATGAAGATGGTGAGAGAATTTTTTTTAGACTACTTCTCATATATATACAGTAATCATGATAAGATATTTTTCGATGCATTTTAATGATGCATATACGACATTCACTTTGACTACCACACGACCACTACCATGCATCCGTACATACTTATTATATTCCTAATATATTATTTATTAGGATAAAATGATCTTAATTACTGAATACAAAGTGTACTTTAAAAAAATATTTTATTTAAAAACTTGATAAATTCACATATATGCATTTACATTAAACTGGTATAATATAAATAAATAGGTAACCAAGAGTAAGTTCTCAAAAATATGATGAGGAATGTGCATGAAAACCTTATAAATTGTATACTACTAATCTAGATATTTTGTTGCCTTATAATCGCTGAATTATTCATTATTATTTTTATATTAATTTATATTGTAAATTGTATTTCAAGAATGACGATCAGAGTACATTTTTTTGAAATATGTTTAGTTACTGTGTACTCTTAATAATACGTTTTTCAAGAACACAATGTATGCAATTTTGTTCGTTTGTTGACTGATAACGTTAGTGATGTGTGAAAAGCAAATAAATATTAGTTTGTGTGTGCGTCATCAACACATACTGTAGAGATTATATTTTTATATGCCTAGACTTATGTTACTGCGATGTTGTATCACGTATATTTTTATATATTTGTATATATTTTCATGCATTAATAAATGCTATCAACGATTTGATTTCAATTTTCTTATTTCAATATTAAATAGGGTTTATTATATTTTATTAGAGACTTGTATAGAACTTAAAGCTTTTTGTTTAATTTATAAAGGTAAATCCTTCAGGTTATTTAAATTCTGCTAACGTTTACCCACTCTATTATTCTAATGTGACTATCTATCGGGGTTTTAAATAAATTGATTATTAACCATAGAAAGAAGACAAGTCTAAATACCGTTTTGTAAAAAATCTATATTTTCTTATTTTTCGTGGAAATTATAAATAATAAATATCTTGTTTTATTTTTGACAATAATTTTATATTAACTAAAAATATATCTCATGTACAATTATTAGTGTAGAAATTCGTGTTCTTTATTTAACATTTTCACAACTTTATTAATACAAGTCCCTATTATTCCCTATTATTATTATTATTATTCGATATTAATTCGATATTAAAAAAAAAAAATAATATACAATTGTTTTGATTAACTTCAGTTATATATTATTATATTATTATATATTATGTATTATTATATATTTAATTATTCAACTATTCAAATTGTTAGACAGTGTCTAAAAATCAATTTCGTTATAAAACAATTGTTTAAATTAAAATTATTTTAATCATTGTTTATATTTTTTTACTATGATTTTTTATAAATTTTATCTGCAATTTATAATTGATACATATAATGAAAAAAAAATTACTTTTACACTCATTTAGTATTTAAATAAGTTATATATATATATAAAGTTAATGAGTTGCTGTTATATCTGTGTTGGATATATTTGAATTCAATGATTTGTATTATTGTATATGAAAAACGATATTAAGTAGAGACTGCCCTTATCACTAAGTAAATTTTATTATATGTTTTTTTAATATTGCTATTGATGTAATTTATTTTATTAAAAGTATTACGGTTGATTCAATTTTTTCCGAAAATATTGAATTTATTATATTATTACTTATTAGTATTTAATTATTATAGTTTATCATAATATTTATTTATAATATATAATATTATTATTATTAAATTTTTAGTTAACAGCACTTATCATAAAACAATGTGAATAGATTTATTGTGTTGATAGACAATATTTTTAATTTAATCAACCTATTTTGAAAATTTCAATAAAAAAATAATTGTATTTTTATATTTTTTGATTCTAGTATTAAATATTTGGGAGGAATATTATATTACATTTTCAAATTTTATAAATATTGAAGATAATATACAGTTTTTAATAATTTGTAGTTTGTAAATTTTCGTAATTTTGTAAAAATGTAATATATTTAAAAAAATATTTTGTTAATATTATTTTATAAATATAAAAAAACATTACTAGGAATTTGAACTCAATTTTTAAGAATTTTTACTTTGTAAATATATTTTTTTTATCGATATTTAAAAAAAAAATGTTAACACTCTTATGAATAGTTCAAACAGAGTTAAAATATTTCTATAATTTTATCATATAGACAAAACACTAATATAAATATTAGGTGCAAATTAAAGTATATTCTGTTATTTTTATTTGAATTACAATAAAATAAAAATTGTTTGACGAGATAGTTATTTTATGGGAGAATGCAATGTGCTAAATGTATTGTCATAAAAAAATCGAATTTCTAACGCTCATAAAAAAAGTTAATTTTACTTTACAGTAGACATTTATTTTTTTCAATATAGGTTGTGAAACTTATAATAAACTTAACTTTATATTAAATTTTAAAATTCAAGGTAGGTATGAGTGTTAAAAATTGTATACATTTTTAATTACAAATAAATAATAATTTGCTTATTGCAAACTTAAAATAAACATACAATTTTTTGAGGATTTAAGTTAAACAATTTTTTTTTAAATTTTTATTTATATTTTTTTACTAACAATTAAAAGTAAAAAAAAAAAACTAAAATTTCAATTATTATCTATAAAGTAAAAATAACAATCAAAAAAAGTCAAAACAATGAATCAAAATGATGATAATATAAATATTTGATAAATATTTTAAGGTTCTGCGGTTAAACATTTTTTACCTGTATCAAAATAAAGATATTAATCATAACATGCTTATTTAAATTTTATATTAGGGCTATGAATTAAAACCAATAAGGTTGGTAATGTCACCTATTTAAAAAAAAAAATTTTTTTTTTCTGGGCGGCCTATTCAGTCAATAATTTCAACCATTATTACATATATTTTTGTTCAACTTGTTGGTACTTAATATACCTACTGTACACCGTATTACTATCATACGAACGGACACACAGTCTGTTTTTGCACGGGCGTCATCTTCAATCTTTTTTAGTCAAACTCTTGTTTGTAAAAAAAATAATAAATAAATAAACGAGAAAAAAATCAACGTGTGAACCTTTGTAAAATTGAGACACGGTATGGGTTATGTATTGTATAGGTACACGAATGTGCGTCAGATGGTAGATACCTATATATAAGTATAGGGTAGTATGTGTGCTGTGTGCGGAAGATACCAACGTTCGTTTACAGAAAGGAAAAGAAAAATAAATAAATACGTACATCGATTGTAAGTTGGAAAACGCAGTCCTTTGGTGAGATATCGTGCAAAGGGCGCTTAAAAGAGAATATTTCGTGTAGCTCGTTAAACGCGCCAACGACTATAACACTCCCTCAAACGCACGAGCGCATACATGTATTTTATTGAATTGTATATTATTTTAAATGTTATGCGTAGGCGTTTTTCTCCTCGACGTACCGTATATCATCGACATATATACATACACACAAATCATGTTAATTTTTTTATTTTATTCAATGATTATTTGATATCTATTTTTATTCCATCTCTATTTTTTAAGGATAACTTATAATTTCTTTGTAAAATTATTTGTAGTTTATTTATCTAATAGTACTTTGTATAATATATATGGTATATTGAACTTATTTTTGTCAAACAATCGCATATATATTGTTATTAATTTCTAAATAAACTTCTAAGTAAATAAATACCATGGAACAATGCGAACTCGTTCGCGGTATAAATAGCTTAAGATTAGTCCAAACATTTTGAAATTGTTCTGCTTATAGAAAATTATAATATACATAATGGTGAAAAGTTTCAAGTCCCTTCTATTAATGCGTTTTAAATTAAAACAAAATAACTAAAACCATTAGTTGAAAACATTCTACTCTTCTTTGATTAGATATTCAATTTTACCAAAATTTGAACTTCAAACGCTTATAAAAAAAGTTGTGTTTATATATTTTTGATATTTTTAAATAGCTATAAAAAACATATGAAGAAACCATGTATTAAGCCGGTGTATATTTCTAAGAATATTTAACTTAATTTTTTTTTTTGCTATTAAAAATAAATCTCATAATGTAATACACTATTATATATTTATATCATAATGTAATAACAATTATAATATTATTTCATGCAAAATTAATAGCTAATTTACACATTTTACATTTATAGCTTTCATTATATATATTATATTTGATTATTAAAATTACTTTAAGGTAAATAATAATTATAAATAAGCAGAAAATAAAATTTCAAAAAATTCACAATTTTTAATTATTTTTATTAAATATTGTGAATAGCATTTTTTCTAATAGAAAAGTGTATCTTTAGATACAAATAACATACACGTACACATAAACACATACTACAGAGCATTGTAAAATTAAAACATACATCGCATAGCTGAAAATATAAAAAAAAGCATAACATTGTGTAGAACCAATTCATTCATTGCGCTTCGCTACTGATTTAATATATAAAAATTTCAAATCCAAATGGTTGTGTGATCCACTTCTCCCCTATTCCTTAAAATACGATACTAACACATGTACCTATACTGCGGTATACTATAGTTTTCATCCTCTCAATCTTGTGTATGCGTTTCTTTCATAAAGTCGTATGGCACAATATTATTTAGTATATGGCAGTTATGCGACCGACAGAGAAATCGTCGTGCCGGCTGCTGAATTGTGTTCTGCAACTGACAAAAGCAGCCGTCCGCCAGCTTGCTTATGCTGCGTCGTTATAATATTACTACTACAAATGGGTTTAGTTTGACAGTAACATATTGCCGAGCGGTACGCGTAACCGGTCAAAAAATGGATCAGTTTCTTTATGCCGTATACTCGTATAATATTAAATGTTTGTATTTTTTTTATTTCGGAAAGGCAAATAAACATATATCACCCCCTAGGGTGTATCGAGCACTAGTATCGTAGATTATCGTGAATATCAATTCATACGGTTGAAAGTGGAAGTGAAGTGCGGATGCGAGGAGAGTAGTAAAAATGTAAGGCCGCTCACGATATCTGCATACAATAATCTCGCGATCGCCAAGAACACGCGTAGGTACACGAATGATATAATTAATAATGAATAATTGTGTACAAGAACTCACGAAATTCTTCTTGGGTAAGGTACTCCTTGTTTGTTACTCGAGTTTCCACGGACGTTCGACGTCCGAGTGAGTTTTTTCGGTCTACATCGGTCCACGTATATATCAAGTCAAAGTTGAACCGAAAAATTTCCTACAGGATTTAACAGAAGTAATATGTACATACGCGCCACGTTTGCCGTTTTTCTTCGTTCTACTATCTCTGACAACGAAGAATGACCCCTCAACGACCTCGGTGTATACTATTCTGTTTTCGTTATAATATATTGTCTACCGTCGTATAATGAAACGCATACGTGTATAATATGGCGTGTGGTGTTTAAAACGCGTACATACATATATTTATTATGATAATGAAAGGAACTCAGTCGTCGGTATCCGACGCATGTACGCGAGTGTGTGTTTTGTATACTATACTAATACTACGTTATACTGTACTATACATCGCGTCTTTGACCGGGAATTCGACAAAATTCCCACCAATTGACCCAAAAACTCTCTCACGTCCATTATTATATGCGTCCCCTAATACGAAATAGGCAGCGATCCCCTTACGCTCAATGATTGATGGCGCGTTGCGATCTTGTCAAACGCGCCTTCGTTCTCTTCGTTCTGATGTGGTATACGCCCGCCCACTCATGTGTCGAGTCCACGCGTCTTGCTTGGATCAAAATGTACTGGATTTCTTTACGGAAGCTGTTGTAATCGATTGGAAGATTAACAGGAACAGAATTTTCAAGTTTCGTTGCGTAATGGACACTCCACGCTGCACCAATACCAATCGTCTGTGGCATAATTTTCTAACAGGTTTTATTGTCTCATTTATTTTTCGAATCTACCCAAAAATGCCTATTACAAAATAATTATGTTAATTGTTAATAATATCTTATGAAAATCTATTTAATAATTATGATATAAAATTATTTTTAGATTATACAACTACATTTCAGATATTAAAATACATCGTAATAATAATTTTTAATAATTTAATTTAGAAAAATACATTGAATTATAAAAAAAAAAATTATTATAATAAATGTGGATACCAATATTACACATTTTTTTACATATTCATAATAGTATAATACGATTTCGTTTAATTTTGTTCATATAAAATTAAAAGAACATAGACATTGAGGTTTTATATTCATATAACGTAGTTTATTATCATATTTGTATATTATAGTCCATAATATAGTAGGTTGTATATAAATTTGATGATTGACACGATTTTGAAAAGCACGTGACATCGTATAGCAGTTTAAGTTGAATGACAATGACAGATTGACTATATTTTAAAAATATAATATCATTGGTTATAATCAAAGTGGTCGATAAAAACGGTGAAACATAAATTTCGACTGACGGACAGGTTTCTGACACAAAATCGAGAATAGAAGAAACGAAAAAATAAATAAAAATAATAATAAATTTCAAACTTGTGAGAAAGTTTTCTTCTTATTCAAGACCTATCGGTAATGATGTCAGTAGAGTGATCATGTCAAATACTTAGTGATGTTAGACCTGCAGAGTTGTTCATGATAATAAAACTAATGACAACGATCTCATAGGTTCAAGTTAAGAGTAGTAAGTGCACTTAAGTTTATTTTGTTCTGGTTCTAAAAATACTAATCAAATACTTTTATAAATATCATTTTCAAACGTATCATATAATATTATTTAGTTTCCGACCAATGCAATATTATTAATTAGATTTAGTGTTTGTATATATGACTAATATAGTAACTAAAATAAATTATACACCTGAAGATTATTGTCAACGTTCACTTTTATATAATGAAATGAAATTAAAATTAAATTACTAATTTAATTTAAATCAATTTGCTTTAAAATTTAAACCTAATAAAATAATTTAAAACAATAATTAATAACAAAATTACGCAGGAGGAAAATGATCCCTCCATTACTATTTTTGCAATGTGTATTATTACTATAACAATACTACTGTAATAATATTAACTAGTAATATATTTTTAGGAATAAAACCAAATTCATGCGTTTAAAAATAATAAATTATTATGTTCTTTATTTCTTTTCATTTTGAAAATAAATAGGTACTTAATACTAATACGCACGTATTTTAGAAAGCAAACAGTTAATTGAATTTATACGTAAAAAAAAATCAATACATATAATAGTTACTAAAGAGATTTATTATTTCTGATTTGAATCGGTTACCATTATAATAAATTATTATTTTATTAAAATTATTGACAAATATAAAAATTATTATTGTAGTTTATAAATACATAAAAAGTATTTTGATTGATAAACAAAGCATATCAATAAAATATAAAATATAGTTTAGCTAAAATAAAAATTATTAGTGGATACTTATAACTACTGTATTTGATATTTAAGTTTTATTTCAATAACTATGATATTAATTTTAGTTATTATGTAAAATATAATCGTAATATTTCAAATATTTTATGATTATTCTAGTTATTGAAATATTAATCTGAGTTTCTTATTTTATTATGTTTTAAGTATAGGAAATAAATAATTTTTGTTAAAAATATAAATTTTTTAGTATTTTTTTATTGTGTAACTAAAAATAAAAAGATTAATATTATACTATTAAAATTAATAAAAATATAGTTATAGATTTTTTACGAATACTTAAAAACATAATTCTAAAATTCATATTTTTAAACAAAGTTTTATATAATATACATAATACATGCCATGCGTTAATAAATAATAATATAGGTACTATCTAAATCTTAAAAAGACTGTTTTTGACCTATATTTGTAGGTTACGTCATTAAGTAAATAAAATATTTAATACCATTGTTATACATATATTTTTAAAAGCCTACATTTTCTTTGTCATGGTATCCGTTTTGTAAATGGAAAAGTTCAATTTAAAACATAATATCGATTAACGGTAAATGTTTTTTTTCTGATGACTGTTTGTAGAAGTATACAAAACCATTAATCGACTCTTAGGTAAAAAAGATTAAAAAAAGAAAAGAGCTTGGTATAAATTTGTATAAATTTAAGAATATTTTTTGACAAAAAAGTGCTAAAGCAAACTTTTAAATTAAATCATAGTATTATAATGACACGTTTAACTGTAAAACTAACGTGTGAAAAATATTTTAAAATGTGAATTTTTCCAAAGAAGTAAAAAATTCCAAATTCAATTAAATTAAAAACCGTAGGTAATGTTGCGTAACAATTCTCAGTTATTTCAGATTCTTAGCGGGATAATGTGTTTCTTTTGGTGGTTTTGTTTTCAAAAATCTCTTTGGGGCAGTAAAAACGATTTAAAGTTTACAAAAGCATCAATATAGTTTTTAAATTGAACATTAATGTATTGGGTTTTAGACAGACAAGATTATACATTTGTGGTACATAATTGAAATGTCAAATGACTTATTTGAAATAATTATGTTTTTTTTTTTTTTTTGTATAATTGTTAATAAAATCTAAAACATTTTGTGATTAGAAATATATAAGGTTAACAATATCCTCAATTTTTGCAGAAAATATATTTCTATTCAATGTTTGCAAATGAATTCTGAAAAATACTATAATATTATATAGTTGATATTTAAGTACCTATAACTAATATGATTTGTTTAATGGTTTATATTCATAAAAGATCATTAGTTAAAATATCAATTATAATTTTAAATTTATTGAATTATATGACATTAAGTGCAAAAAATAATTATAATATTTTGAGCATTTTCGATAATATTATGTGCTAAAAATTTGATATAGTATACCATTGCAGCCCATAAATTGTGCATAGAAATACTTAAATAAAACGCATTTGTAGAATTACTATATGCACTAGTTTAAATATGCGTTTATAAATATATATATTTTCTATTTGAAAAAGAAATACATCTTTAGAGCACCTAAAAGCTCGGTCTTATGATCTTTTTTATATTTTGTTTACTTTGAGTTAAAGTTTACAGTTTTAATGAAATTTTTAAATTGAATTATTTTTAATAAAAATAAAAATCGGGCTTTTAGTCGTCCGTAGGATATTCCCATCTTTCTAATAAAAAATAAATGTAATTTCTCAAGCGAATAATTAGAAAAGAAAACGATTTCTACAGAATAGCAAGATGATTTACAAAAACTATTTCGATATAATTTATAACATTAGAACTGTTATAAAATATTAATTACAAATTGTCTATTCAATAGTAATAATAAAATATCATAAATATATCTATCATTATAAGTTTAATATAATTGATCTACAATTTATGAATTTGTAAAATGTTAGATATTGTGTTTTTTTATAAATAAAATAGTTTTCTCAGAATAGATATTAAGTTGGTTAAATAACATATTGGTTATAATTTCATATTTAAGAACAACTAAGTTTTACCCTAATCAGTTTTATATCAGAAATCAGTACAAAATATAAAATAAAATATATATTTTTATCAGTTTATAAATTATAGTTTAACCGGGATAAATTTAATACCTATAAAATGATATTCCTAAATAATAAAAGTTAATGTTTTCATTTTTTAATAAGTTATCATTTGTATTATGTCGAATTTCTGCACATTACACTTAAATTTTTCTATTTTTTATGCGTACGATTACTTTTTTCTTTGATCGTGCGTATAAAATAGAAAATGTTTATAATAATAAAACTTGAAATTCAGTCTATTATATCTTAAAGCTAAAACATTTATCGAATATTGAAATAACGATTATGTTTACAATATATCTTAACTCATATAACCATCACATCTTTGTAAATCGCAACCTTAATACTTAACTATATTATTACTTGACTATATTAATAGCCGCCTACCTTAGACGAAAATCTTGTCAATGAGAAATGCATAGGTAGAGCAGATTTTGCTCTATTAGATTGTTTTGTTAATAGAATATAAAAAAAAAAAACAGTTTTTTTTTTAATGATTTATCCATATATGAATAGTTTTTTCTCGGGTTTGTAGTACATTTATTCTTTTCATTGGAATTTTTTATTGGCATCCCCCACATACTCTATCACGATAGTTATTGGTTTGGTGATGTCAAATATTATCATGTCACCCACTAAAACGAGTACCTACTTATTAAATTCTCTACCATGTCATCCCTGCGTCAATAAAAGTGTAACGGGCATTCCAGAATTGTTGGTTGGGAAATTGAAAATTGTTTTTGCCAATTTTGAACACGTACAATATATTGTTGTAATACTGTCACCGTTACGAAAATTATGGCAGAATTAAATGTATATGCTCTATGTCATATGGTAAAATTGGTTTCTACATTATACTCGAGAAGGAAATGATAATCATTATTGATAGATTTGTATAAAAAATACAAAACAAGGTATATCTATTTATAATATAAGTTTTTTTATTAGATCTATAAATCGATAAAATAAAGTTGATAAAGCATCTTATAAGCTTATATGTATCGTTTGATTTTTTTTTTAAATAACTATTTATATTTCTCATTAAATATTTATGAAATAAAATAGTTTAAATTGTAAGCAATGATGATAGGGTTTTAGTAATATACATAGCTCACGTTGATAGACTTAAGAAATGTTAAATTTAATAAAGTAGTCGATTTCGATCCTCTTAGTGCATACAATATCTTTCTGACCAAGCTCGAATATATCTTAGAATATTCTTTTAACTAAATTTTTCACAGAAAAAACACAAGGAGGGGTATATTTTAAATACTTAGTATTTCTATTGTCTCTGATTTTGAGTATGATATAATAAGTACTTATCTTGTTTATTATATCAACTTGTACTCTTTATTTTCGTAATGGGATATTCACAGATCTAAGTTGAATAAATTACTCAAGCAAAGTGGTTTCTAGATTTTCGCAGTTTCACAGTATCCAAGTTATTTGTTTTTTCTACATCTTATACAATATATTTTTATGTACAGGTATTATAACTGAAAATAATATCTTCATTAGTTTAAATTCTAGGGAAAAAAATTAAACTTATGTTACAGCCTAGAACGTAATATAATAATATTTTTTTTTTTAACAATTAATGACAACTATTTTATACAAGGGTTGATTGTGTATTGTTTTATCTTTGATGAGGTGAATCACAGAAATTAAACGCATAAATATGTGAAAGATGTATGACTACTATAATGTATTAAATTAATAAATAATTATAACATACACTAGATTCTAAGCTATTGTAATATTTTATTTTAAATAGTATATTACATATAAAATTCTTTTGGTATTTTATTCCAAAACAATTTATTATAACCTAATAATAAAATCAATTGAAAGAGATGTATTTGTCTGATTCATGTGTGAAAGATATTAAAGTATATATAGTAAAATTAATATATACTATTTATCAAAATGTGAGTAAAAATTAATAAAAAAGCACTCTTATTGTAACTAAACGAAGTTAGTATTTGTTTAGTTAAAATTTCTATAAAAAAAAAAATTACATAATTTAAGTTATCTAATTTTTCATAATTAATAAAAGTAAACTTAATTAAAAGTTATGATAATTTATACAATTATATGGTACTTTTATGAATTATCAATAACAAAAAAATTTTAACAGATGAAACAAAAGAAGGATGACATTAACTTATAAATCTTAAAATTAAAAATTATTTACGCGTCAGATAGAACTGATAAAATTATTGAGGTGATGACTAATGTGTGAGGAGACAGAAATAAAAATAATAATATATTTTAATCTGAAATTTTTCCTATAGTTATTTTAAGAATGAAAATAGTATAGGGATTTTATTAAAACATTTAAATCAATCAACTAGTGTTAGAATCTGAACTTCTTTATAGTATTACTAGTAAAAAGAAGTAGGTACTAAAAACTATTAATCTGTGATAAAAAATACTAGAAACTTATATGGTTTTATTTTAAATACCCTTGAAATATTTAAAAATTAATTTGGCTGTTATAAAATATATTTTATAATGCATACAAGCAAACTGTGTTATATTTTAGTAATAATATTGTATATTTATAAATTAAATACTTTTAATTTACTCTTGAGATAATATAAATAAATTTCTATTGTTTGATATGAAAAATCTGATTGTTTTCAGACATCTATCAATATAATTGCGTTAAAAAAAATCGATATACTCAATAATGCTAATTGAGTATATCGTTTTAAAAATAATACAATAGTTTTAATTTATTTCACACTTTTATATAGATATATTAATTTTTCTTTTTTATAACTAATAGTTCACTTTAATTAGTTATTATTTATTTAGTTATGCCAACGCTAGAGTATCTCGTAAAATGATTAATTTTTGCGTTGAATTAGGATATGATATATTTTTTTTAATTCCGTTTATAATATTAAAAAAATAAAAACATAAAGAACATTTTTATTCTGGTCTATGTTTATTTGTATAACATAAAATATTTGAAGTTCATTAAATAAATGTGTACAATTCATTTGAAACAAATTTATTTTATGTTAATTTTGAACACACAGAATAAATTTATATTAATTTAAACTTTTAAATGTTGTGTAAGAAAAAGTAATTATAAGTTGAAATGCATGATCAATTGTGTTTTAATTTGTTAACGGTTCTATTTAGGATTTATATGTAATATTACCATCGTGCAAGCAAGTTATAAACTTATACATTAGGTTGAAGTTACTTTAAATTTGAGTGACAAAATATGTTGAATTTTAGGTTGATGATTTGTGGAAAAATCATTTAAAACGTTATAATATAATGTATTTGTACGTATACCTATATATTATTAATTATTTTTGATACAATGTATTTAATATTGAGACAATTTTTTCATTTTTGTTTAATTTAAAATTAAAATATAATATTGAAAAGTTATTTCATTAAAACGATAAAATAGCCAAATATAAAATTAAATTTTACACGAAACTAAGTCAAGTACAGAATATAGATATTAAGTCAGGTGATAGTAAATAATTATTTTGGCTTTTTTTTATACATTGTGCATTTTGTATTTTAATATTTCTTAAAATATTACCTGTGTATTATTTATTTTCTCTTTCTCTAACTTACTAGCATCACGGAAAATTTGCGTCCAGCAGAATGAACCTTATGATGAGCTTTATTATTAGAGTGAACCGACTTATTATTAAAATTTTTAGATTATAACTTTTTATATACGCATTGCACACATTAAAATTGAAATATAATAAAAAATCCAATGTAAGAACATCAAAAATATTCTTAAATTTAAATTTGATGATAGCTTAATTTACTTTAATATTAAGCTAATAAGTAATAATACAGCAAAGTTGGACCTATTGATTGATAATTTGTTATAATACCGTATATGTGGGTAAGAGAGAGAAAATAAATATTGAGTTAACATCCTCTTAAGTATAAAATTTAGTCTATTATTTTTTTATTTTTTACTCTGAATAATACGTTTTTTATTAGTCCACTTTTGTAAGCTAAAGCTTTAGAAATAATTTTGTCGTTAATACTCATTTTTCGCCTTTAAAGTATCCAACAATAGAATTGAATGAGTTAGGGGGATGATTAATCAAATCACTGCCAAAGATTAGTGTATTTAATAGCTGAAGACCGTGGAGGCAATTTTTATTATTTTATGACGTAAAAGCCCAATACATATTCTGTATTCTATTAATATGGTTGTTATTATTTCTAAGGCTTAAGAAAACTTTAAAATGTCCAATATACGCTTTAAATGGTGTGTTTTTGATACTATATTATTTTTTATTTTATTTCCGTAATCCTTTGAAGTTAAATTATTGTAAGCTGATAAGTAAAATCGATTACATATTAACAATCATTTTTTTTTTTTTTTTATTAAAAGAATATTTTCAATTTATGTTGTAAGCATAATAAGCCAATTAGAAAATTTAAAATAAATACACAACAATGATATACACGAGGAGAGATGCTACCCATAGAATCCAACGTTAATTTATTTTGTAACTTTTTTTTAATCATTTAATAAACCACGATCTTGACAGTATTTTCTCTGAAGCTGGCGTGGAGGATTTCCAGGATGCAAGTTGAATTTTCATCCAAGTTCAGCAATTATAGGGGTAGAGTGAGTTTGTAATTTAGAGTGAAATTTTGTATGGTGTTTTGTAGCTAATTGATTTACTGGTTCTCTTTTAAAGTAATTTTAAAGAGTGGAATTGGATACGTATGACAGTACAAAAGAGATCATGAGGAGGTTAATAGATTGAAAAGCTTGCAGGATACGTATTTAGGATGGTTTGCCGTATCTCCAAATTTGGATTGCATATAGGTATTAATAAGAATTTTTAGATTGTAGTTTTTGTGTAGAAAGTTTGTTTTGAGATTCCAAAATTGTGTGAAATAAATTAAGTCGAATATTGAGGATTTATTTTTAGATTTGAAGCAGTGCCCCAAAACAATCTTTTATCAAGTATGACATCGATGTATTTTACTTCTGTAGATATTGGGATTGGTATTCTTTAAAAATGGAAAGAAAAGGATATTGATTTGTTTTAGCGTAAATGGGATAATATGTATTGATTAATCTGAGTTAATATTAATTCTACAATTAGATGACCAATTATTAATTAAAATTAAATTTATTTTTAGAACATTTATGATTTCCAAAATAATATTAAAGCTTATATTTTGTTAATTTATTTCACATTAATTTAAAATAAGAACGATGTAGCACATAAGCTATTTAGTATATTATAAATATTTTATGGTTGTTAATTTATGTTTTACAGTTTACATTCTATGTTAGCATAATATATACAATAAAAGGATAAGTGTTATTTATTATAAGGTAACTAAATATTGTATAGTTCACATTAATAATAAAAATTAAGATAAGTTATATTATTGTGACAACTGAGTTTAAAATGGTAGATATTTTATGTGTAGATTGAAGTGAAGTATACACTTTTTTGTTTTAGTAATGAAGTATGGATATTGATAGTCCGGTTACTTATATGGCTTTAAATTTTTTGCAAGTTTTTGTGTAGATTTTCATTTCTTATAAATCACGGTGTATTCATTTAAAATTATTTTTGATATATATATAAGTATATAATATGTATGTATTATACTTAAAAATTATACTAAAATAGCATCTATAATGACATTATTATATTTTGCAATGTTTTACATCCGTAGGTGAATAATATATATTTATGATTTAAATGAGGCTTTTAGATTAGGCTCGTAAATAAGTGTTTTTAATACGATTTCTAGATATATAATGAGTTTATGAGTATAGGGTATTTAATCAAAATTTTTCATGAAATAAAATTAAAAAAACCTTCAGCAATTAATTCATGTCTGTCTTGCTTCACTTATCTTAATTATATTAAAGTTTCATTATCTACCTACTTATTATAATTTTATTGAACTACCTATCCAAATAATCAAATTGTTATATATTCCTTTAATAAAGATATAATTAATGTCTTAAATCCAAGGTATTTAAAAGTAAATGGACCATAGGTGTTATGAATTTGATCTCCCACCAAAAAAATATTGTTTTGCAGTATGCGGTTACTGTTAAATTGCCGGTATATTAAAATAACAGGTATATATATATGCATGTTTAAAAATTATACTTCCAAATTAAAAAAAAAGCATGGTATGTAATCGAGGAGATTAATGGGTATATAATCCATTGTGTATTCAACATTTTTATGTTCTGTCGTACGATAACAATAAATTTGATTCAATCGCAAGCATTTTAGTACGAAAAACATTAAATACGAGTTTGTTGTATACATGAATCAATAATGTCAGAAGTTGTTAAACTTAAATTAAATATAATTTATTAGTAACTGAGAAAATACGTGTAATATAGGTGATATCTATATAGATTAAAATCATTACAAACGAACGATTTCACATGCAGCTGGAATACGTGCATGGACAATAAACAGTTTTATCCTTATGATGTGTATCTGACTAGAAGTTCACCATTAATGGCCAACTGGTGGTACAACGGTGGGGCATAATGGGAGAGATACAGTAGCCGTGCAACGTGTGTGAAAAGGCGAAGTCGTTCATTCAAAATGGAAATTTGATGAAGTTTCAATGTTTGACATACAGATAACTGTGATACTCACGTGAAGTTTTTTATTCAATATATTGGCGTAAATTCAATGAAACGACTATGGGGGGAGGATTTCTAAAGCTATTTATTTTTTCAATTAATCAATAAATTCCATAAATTATGAGAGAGCTAATTTTGCTAAATTTAAAACTTGGTGGTGATTAGCGCCAACAAGCCCCTAAATTGCATATAACACACTACTTGTATACTAGATAACTTATTCGAGACGGATCTTAAATATATGATGATAATTTAATGGCTGGATTCATAGATGTTAAGATAATGTATTTAATTTTTCGTTTTATATTTTTCAAAACGTAATAAATTGTGATCGGTTTCATAAAATCCATGATGTCGTCACGTTATTTTAATTTTTAAATGTCCAAATTATATTATTAAATATATCTTACATATCGAGTATAAGTTAATGGTTTGATAGTAAATTACACAGTTGGATGAGATACGGTGTAGAGTTTCACAAAGTTGTTTCTAAAATAATCATTTAGCCCACTTTATGTTTACGCTACGTTCTTTTGAATTTTTACATTTAGTAGTTTTTGTTTTAATCTCACTATAAATATCTTTAAGGTATAACAAATTCAGATCAATTTAATATATTTAACTAGGTATATATTATTAAACTTAATTAAATATATATTTATTTGTGTCAATTTAATATGAAATAAATATAATTTATAAATACAGTAGAGAGATAACATTATTTGTATAAATGTATATGAATAAACCTCACAAAAATAATTATATCTAATTATGCAATTATATTAATGTAGAATACATTAAATTGGAATTCTTAAGTACATAACACTGCTGATTATGTAAAATTAGCAAGATAATTCTAGGAAAAATTTAACTTTTTATATGCTATAAGTACAATTTTTTAATAAAATACATAAAGTAGCAATAATAAAATAGTATTTATTTACATACTTTGAAATTAAATTTTCAAAAATAAAAATAAAAATTGAATGTTTGGAATTTTTATATTTCTGTGTACACTGTATATTAAAATATTTTTATCTTCAACAACATTCTTTAAGTATGGTAATTTATAACAATAGTTAATGAACAGAAGAAGTCATAGGATTACTGGAGGTAAATATTTATAATTTATTAGTGAATACGAGTAAACATTTATTTTTTTATTCGTTTTGTGCAATTTGCTATAATAATCATTAATAAAATATACTGTACATTTATATAAGTATTAATAAATAATAATTACTGATTGGAAGTTTCTATAATATAATCAATAGGATTGATTTTTTTCCAGAAATGTTATCTAATCATCTAGTCTAAATTTTAACTGATTTTATAAACGCTATCTCTTAAGTATTTTTCAATAAGTGTTCAAGACTCCGAGTACCTATGAATACTACTCCTATAACTTGTATACAAAGTAAAACATATATTTACATAAATATAGTTATTATTGAATGTAACTACAAATTATGTTAATTTATATTTTAGAACAATTTTTTACTTATATTAAAGTATTTATATCTATACCAATATATTTTATTTAATATATGTTAGTTTTATACAAATGTCAAAAAGTTTGACCATGTTACTGTCAAGTTCCAATTATGTCAATATCAAACATTATATTAGGCCATAAAAATAGTTTTAGAAATATTTATTTTGTGCTGTGCTAAAAATGTAAATATAAGTTTTATTAAAATTTTTTCTTAGTTATAACATCAAGAGTAATAAATTATTTACGGCACTTCAATACATTTAATAATAATTTAAATCTGTGAGACAGGTTCCCATTGTTAATTATGATAAGTAATATTTATATTGGAATTTATTAATTTACATAGTATTAAGACGTTTTACGTCTATCTATCAAGCTCGATAATTTCTCACCATAACTTGCAAAATAATTGAAACAAAATCTTAAGTATTAAAATATTTATTTATGGTAACTAAGGCAATTGTAATAGTAATGATAATAATAATTATGTAAGCAAAATAAAATATACGTACAACACGCATATTATTATTAGTCACACTTAAATCATCTCAGTAAAAAATTGTTTACTATATTATTATTACGATTTTAAATTCAGTATAAATTATCGCATTGGAAATATATTCGGTTAGGTTAGGTCTACGTAAATTATAAATTATTTAAAATGTTAAATTTCTATACACTGAAATACTCAGAATAGTTTCAAACTTCTACAATTAATATTCTATTAATATAGGATGATTTAATTTATTTATTGAGTTCATTAAGTTTCACTGTTAAATTTTTAATTATTTGAAAAATAAGGATTTATGTATTTTTGATTATATGACTTATAATATTACACAACTAACTTTACTAGTAAAAATAATTTTATTATCATCTTATAAGTTATCGGTATTATTGGTATTCGTAGTATTTTAGCCATATAAATATGAGTATTTTTTCTTAATGGGTAAACATTTTTCCCTAAATCAAATATGTTTGATTATATTAAACACTATATTGTTATACATTAATTTCAAATTTTCAACCAATACATTTATTATATCATGATTATTATCTTTCTTTGTTTTCATAGATATTGAATAAAATTCAACTTTATACTTGTTATTCATGTAAATACAAACAAAAGTTTTATGTATTAGACGCTAGTGAAGTTAGTATACATAATAAACTATGCATACAGCAATCAAGCTGAAAATGTTTTTAAGCACTTGTTTGTAAACTATGTAGAAAAGATTATAACCTTTTTAAATGTTGAGAGTATAAAAGATGAATGTTATACGTTGTTTGTAATATTTCAATGTTTTAGATGTTCCATAATGATTGTTTACACATATTATAAGTTATTTAAGTACCTAACGACAATAAGTGTGTTTGTTGTACAAGCGTTTTCCATCAAGAAAATTTGTTAATATGTATGCGAAAAATAATCAATATGATTCAATAAAAACTTCAGAAAAGGTTATAAGAAGGATAAGGTTTTTAACAATACTCATGTAAGCTTAACTTTCGTCAGTCTGTCGATATTAAATCTTCAGATGTATTTATCTTACATGACATTGTTGTTGAGTTACCTATATGAGTTACAATGACAAATTTATTTCTAAAAGATTTTTATAATGGATATTTTTTTTATTAAAAGAAAATATTAGTTTTTGATTAGTTACATTTATTTGGAAAATGTTAATAAGTATTTTAATATTAAATTAAATATGAAGAATACGTTTAATATTTTATCTTTTTTCTTTAATTTTTTTTATATGATCAGAGAAGTAAAATTTAACACAGGATTATTTAATTTAGTTTTTAAAAAAAGATAACTTGACTTAAAATTTATCAAATATATATTTTATTGTAGAAATATAAAACAAATTATTTATATTTAAAAACCTATATAATATATTTATTATTTTTCTATAACTGTAACAATCACAAAATCTAAGGAATTCCCATTATATTGTTGTTATGGTTTTATGAAAAAAAGCAATAAGTACGTGTGAATATAAAATTACCGTCAAAGCGTATTATATTGAATTGGCCTATAATAGAATTACTCTACAACATATCTATTTATCTATTTGAATTTTATTTTATCGAACAATAACGCGTAAAATGAAAAAGAGATAAGTCAATTGTGTTGTAAGATATTAAAGTTACATCAAACATTATTTACATATTAACTTTGCAGACGAATCAAATGAATACTTCTATAGTTGAGTTATTCTTAGAATTGTGTGTAAAACTATTTGAAATAAGTATGATCCTATATTAGTATCTTATTACTTGTATCTAAACACTATATTCATTATTTACTTGACATGTATATTTTTGTTTCACTTTTAACACTATTCCAAATAATTCTATAGCAAATAAAGAGTGAATTAAAAAACAAAAATAGTATTCATTAATTATTCCGTGACAGATAGTATTTGCAGTGCGCCATGAGTATTACTCATTTGGATAAATTTCCCGGATAGTTTTTGATCAGACAAGTTATGGTGGGGTTTAAAGTTAACAACTATAGAATTTGAATTATATACTTAAATTAATTTTTTTTTTTAATAGTGTTAATGGTTGATCGAATTTCAATTAAATCCTGATTTTAAAAATGATCCAGTATTATGTAACAAATTTATAGTTTTGGTTAGGTAATCTTACAGTCTTACATAAGTGCTGGTTACTTAATTACGGTTTACGTCAGCTATTTAAACACTGAAATTGAAAAAAATAATGTCTATAAGAATAAATGAAGCAGATAAAACAAATTAATTGACTATACCTATTATAAAAAAGTATGTATAAAATACAAAATAATTTTTATAATTTTTCGTATTTTAAAACCAGATATTACTACTACTATATCGTATCTACTTTTTATGGTATATTTTTATTCTGGCTGTATCAGAATTTCATGCCAAAACAAAAATTTGGGTCGAATTCCTTTATAGATTTTTAAAACGAATAGCAAGGCTGATTTTTCCGTTTTATATGTTTGTCGTTTAAAACCGTACACTTACCATTCATGACCACACATTTTAGACTGTTCAATACCACACAGTCGCACACACATTTTTTCTATTATAAAAAGCGAAATTTAGAAAATCAATTATCAAAACTACACACGATTAATTGATAGATAACAATAAAATATTTATCGTTGTTAAACAAATTGTTGTAAAAATAATTGAATACATGATAACTTATAATTTTAATATTAATTAAAAATAATTCAATATATAAAAGGAAGATAATAATACTTAGATTAAAATATACATCCAAATGTTTTGGTTTAGGATTTTGATTAAATATAATAACTGGTGTACAGTTCTAAAAAATAATATAATTTTAAATAAATTTGTGCTTTATTGATACATAACAATGTGTGCGGTATCGAACGGTTTAATTTTGGGAAAACTGAGCGGAATCGATGTATAAAAGTATGCGGGTTTGAACGACGTCATTTTTAGAAAGTGTGCGGTTACGATGACCGTTGTTTTATATTATACAATATAGTTGTAAAATTTTCCTTTCCATTTTTCAGAAAAATGCCAACAAACAAAGTTTGGTTGATGTGATTAAAAATCGTACACATTATTGTATTACACATACTATGAAAAGGGTACCCAACTACAACACATAAAAGTATTTATATCTTTGAAAATATTGTTGAATTTTATTCAAATTTATCTGAAAATTATTTATCAGATGTTTGACAGTTTGCAGCCAAGATATCATGTATATTCAATTCAATATATTATATTTGTGAGAAAGTACTTCAACTACAAAAATCAATAAAAGTAAAACTCAGCTTCGAATAACAAAATGAACATTTTCATGCCGTTCTTCGGGTAAATTATAGAAAACTATAACCTCATATTGATGTTTTCCACAAAAAAAATTAAGTCAATACTTATATTAAATTAATTTTTATAGCAATCATTAAAGTTTAATCTTTTATCTTTTTTCTTTAATTTTTTTATATGACCAGAGAAGTAAAATGTAACATAGGATTATTTAATTTAGCATTTAAAAAAAGATAACTTGATCTAAACTTTAGCAAATATATATTTTATTGTAGAAATATAAAACAAATTATTCATATTATTATCTTTATTTAAAAACTTATATAATATACTATATTCATTTAAAAAGTATATTTTATTTAATATATTTTTTTTTCATTTATGATAATTAAAATTTTAATAATTATATTTATAACTTTTATATCTATTATTATAGCCATATTAGATATATCTAATAACACCTGTACTTAATATTCAATCAGCTTAATTTTTAAAGGAAAAATCTTAAATTCTCAACTTACTAAGATATTTTTTTTTACTCAACAAAAAAAAGGTTGTTCACCACTTTATAGGTATATTGATACGTAATGACCAAAGAAAGTTTGTAAACATAAATATAAACATGTATAATTTATTATAATAATAATGTATACATAATTATTTTAAAAATCTTTTTTTTTTGATAATCATATATATGTTAATTTGTTAACAACTCTAATCTGTGTTATTTAGTTATTTTCGTATTTACCCGTCTCATATAACATTTTTTTTTATCGTTTATTGCTTCTAGTATTTTTATCATATATATTATGATAGCTTTTTGATACTATATAATTTTATCAAGATAAACGATAAAGTAAGAACTTATGATAATAATATGTTATTTATTATTAATTGATTAATTGATGCATTTGATCTATTAATGCAATGGACGTATCAAAAATAAATCTCAGTTTTTATGATTTTTAATCTGTATCTACCGCATGGTATTCAATGGATAATGAATAATAATGGCGCAACGCCAGTTATTTAAGACTTTTTATCAGTATCCAAAATTAGTGTAGGTATGTTTTTTTAATTACTCTCCCGTGTCCTGTACGAAAAAGAAAAAATAATGGTATTTTATTCTTTGTCAAATGAAATATATTCATTGGCGGGTCATACGGTTCCTTATTCACTTAATCGGTTCTTAGAGTATCCACGTGAACAAAACAAACACGTATGAACGACTAGCCGACCGATGTAATATATCATCATAATGCGCGTGTACACTATACAGTGAACATTTTCCCATGCATCATAGGGTTATTGGTACAAAAGGAATTTTTAAGACGACGTTGTACCCGCGCGTGTGGTCTCTGTCTTACCAACGCATACTAAAATGTACGTTCAGCGATTCCAATTTTGTGTCGTCAGCCTAAATATAAAATCCTGAATTCACTTATTATAAAACTTAAAAGTAAAAGCAGTTTTTATATATATATAATTAAGGTGTTTTCACATTTGTTTTTATATAACATTTTAAGTGAGAGTAATGATTGTATAATACATTGACATTTTAATATGGTTTTTAATCATTTAAATATTATTAAATTAATATCAAAAATAGAATACATATCTTATAGTTGCATTCATTAATGGGCCAATTAGCTCTAATAATATCTAAGTAAAAGGAAGCGTTGAACGCGACATATTTGCTATATTGTCAGTTTTTTTAAAACGGAGACAAATCGTGTGGTTGTTAAGTTATCTTAAGACTTGTCGATGTACTTGTGAACGTTAATCTCGAGTTTCTACGCTCGGAACGAAACGTTATGGAGCACGAAAATCGTTCTACATATTAATTTCTGGTATGTAAAAAATTCGTACGAACTGCGATTTCCTAATTATTCTCACGAGTAACATAATATAACCTACATATTATTTTATATATTTTATGTTATAGTTGTAGTAGTAGAGGTGCATAACTGTAAAATGATGTCCTAAATTATAATGAAAAACGTGATTACGTGTTGCGCCGCGAGATACTATACTCTTCTCTCGGCGTCGACTCACTAAAAAAATGTGTATCCGGCCAACCAACCGACTTCCGTCTTTTACCCCCTTCAACTTCACCAATCAAAGTCCTACCATCCACCCATTTCATCAGCACCCTTAACAACTCGTTGCCGTCTATTTCTTGCTCATATTACCGCTGCTGCGATAACGCGTAGGTACATCTAATCGTTATTTACGAGGCCGCGGCGGTACCAAAAATAAGACCATTTGTTTCAATTATCTTCGAACGCCTGTTTAGCATTTTTACCCACTCGACTCTTGTACCGCGCGTAGCCTCCGTCACTGTTCATTGCTTCGGCAAAATGAATATTTTATTTTATATTTTAATACCCACGACCGGGCCTGTTTGGGGAAATATTATTTTATCGGCGTATTATTATTCTGACGTTTTGTAGCCATGCGTGTTTGAGTCGTAGTAAGATTTTATTGGGTTTTTTATTTTTTATTATTCTTTTCAATTTAAAATAAAAAGTATAAATTGTAAAAACTAAGTGCACCGAGTGAAATTGATTTTTTTTGTTTTACATTCAGCTCACTCTTATAGTTGAATCTATTTTACGTTATAACAGCGGATTGTGGTGTTTTAATATTCGGAGATCAATATGTCAGAAGAAACTATCGTAAAATAAAGAAATTACGATGAAACCATATGGGAAAACGGCAAAGATAAAATATCTAAAGTACCTACATCAGTGCGTGTGCTAAATTCAGAATAAAATAAATCATTTTAGATGAGTTCCACGCGTTGTATCAATACATACAGATAAAGTATAATTATACTGAGTTCTAATGAAATAATATTGATATACGTATAACGTTACTTATAAATTTGAATATATTTTTTTATCTGTAGAATATATAAAATAATATTATAAAATCAATAACCACAGGACATGGAAAAGTAAATTATAAATTAAAAGGCGTTATTCTTGTCCTTTGCAGTTGTCCAAAAAATTTATTACGAAATTGAGTGGTTTGTTTTGATTTGAAGTTTAAAGAATACAATAGCGTTTCATGAGTTAACTTCTAAGAGTTGTAGAGTAGCACAAGAGTACAATATTGTACCACGAACAGTAACCCATTAGGGATGTAATTTTTTTTTTAGCATGCTCAGTCGTCTGAAAATTCTTGACACCAATAGAATTTTAACTACGGTTACGATATAAACCTACCCACATTAATTAGTAATTATTACGGTTATACATTTATGCCAGCCAAACAAGAAATGTACAACGTATGCACGATTTTCGATTAAAAATTAAAATGCAACGATATATTTATTTTAATTTGAGTATAATTATGTCAGTATATATTAATTTACATCGTATAATAAATTATCGTGGCTATATATGCATCTATTAAACTTTCGTTAATCAATAGTTCATTATATTATTAATAAAAAAATATAGTTGAGTAAAACCATTAATCGATAATTTTAAATACTGTGGTTTATATATTGTTATCATTATCAATATTGGTCCAATTAACTGTTACATCCCGACTAGCTGTTAGGTCAACTGGAAGGCTACGTACAAAAACAAACGAAACGTTATCAACTGTTAACAGTCAGATTCGCCATACTATATGATATTATTTTAAAGATAAACACTTATTTTTTTAAAATATTTTAATGTATTTTAAAATATTTTTTTCACATTACTTGAATTCGTAGTTATAAAATAATATTTTTGGCTACTTAAAATGTAAAAAAATGTATCGTTTGTTACTCAATTTTAAGAGTTTTACTTTTTTCAACATACATTTTTAATTTTATATTCTAAAGTAAATATTTATTTTTGAAAACTTTGATAAAATAATTTCAAATAAATATTTAATTAGTTATAAGTATTTAAAATTGTTATAAGTAAAATATTAGACGTCACTCCGTACATCTAACTTAAAAAAAATACATAACGTATTAACTGCTCCTTCAAAATTCAATTTTAAAACATATAAGTGATCATAAAAATATTATATTATACTTCGGAGTATAAAATTAAAAATATAATCTGCCATTCAAAAATTTTGTTTTATAACTACTAATAGATAATAATTTAAAAAAAAGACTTTTTCAAAAAGGTTAAAATTTTTAAAATTTGTTTAAGAAATTAGTATACCTAATTCTCAAAAGTATCATGTGATATGATGAATATATGGCATTTTCAATAAACCTGTTTTACATCATCTTAAATAGCAATTCAATTTTATACGATATTATCATATTATGCTTATTTGTTTCAATAACTCACTAACTTCTAAATAATGCGTTATGTGTTGTGTGGTTTTGTTAAACTTATAGTGTTTTTGCGTGTTACGCAGAAGCCGTGTTTAATAACATAATAATACATTAATGTATATCCCAAAATGTGTGAGCATTTAATTACTCTGGAAAAAAAATTGAATATATTAAAAACGTGTTATTATTTGAAAGATATCAGAAATTGCCTTTTTTTAAATACTAGAAATCGACAATAATTAAATATGCTTTGGGCTAACGTAAAGAAAGCTGTGACCTGTATACAATATTACAGTATAATAATGGTAGATTTTTTTTCACTGAATTATAAAATTAATTGAAAATGTCGATATTATAACCATATTTTTTTATACAAATATGAAATTATGGATCAAACTCCATAATATTACATTTGTAGCCATCATGTTACGATAGAGTTTTTCTTTTTTAAAAGTAAACACCACAATATAAATTAACGTTAATTTTAAACATCTATTTAAAATTATTAAAAAGTTAACCAAACTATATTCAATGATTTTAAATGTATACACGACTACTATTTTTATAGCTACTCGACTAAAAAACAAATTAAAAATATAATAAATATTATTATCATGAAGAAATTAACTTGATACCGAAATTATATACGTTATAGGTAATTATTATTGTTTTATTATTATTGTTCAGTTGATTTTTCACAAATTCAATCATAGAAAATAAATTATTTTATCAATTCAATGTTTATAAATTTGATAATTTTTTTATATTGTTAAAAACTCGCGTAGATTAATTAAATCAATTGTTTTATTTTTTTATTTCGTTATTTATTTATTACATAAAATCATATTCCAATGGTCTTAAATTTTTTATTAGACTGAACTAAAATGTTTCTATAGTTACAATCTATGTTATATATTATAAGCTTCAAAATGATCAATGAATTTATTTTATACAATAAAACTTATTTTTAACATCATGTTACAAAAATGAAAAAAATGTCTGCGTGTCTTTCATACAAAAATATAATATATTATTTTTCTGAATGTTTTTTTTTTTTTTTTTTTGTTCACCTATATAAAATTATGATATATTACGTTTATTTGATATATTTTTTTTTAAATGGTAAAATACTCGTAAAATGAAACAAGCACGGTGTATTAACCGTTTTCCGGGTAAAATGTATTATTATGCACATTTATTAGCTGCTTAAGTGCGATAACAACCTTTATGACTATTTCATGAAAAACATTGAAAACGGTGCAGGTATTTTAATAAATTATTACAACATGTTAATGTTGCCCTGATATATACTAAATGTAAACTTCAAAACGAAAACATTCGTTTTATATTTAAATTTATAAATACTATTTGGAAGAATAAATGAATATCTTTGATCAGTTTACTGCTGATATTTGTCCCAATCAATTTTAGTGCAATGGCAAACGGTATTCATAAATGTTATTTCTAAAAGAGATTACTTTTATTTTGTATGGGTATATTTTATATTATGCTATACATTATTCATACAATATTTATCGTTAGTCATGTAAGTCATTTTGACATTGCGAAAACATCGACAAAGATTTTTGTAAATATAATGTTGTAAATGGAGATAATAAAATGAAAAAAAGTACAATTTATGATAAATTAAAAAAAAGAATTCAATTTTACATTAAAATCGTTTGGAAATAAAAATAAATATATAATTGCCATAAGTAGAAAATATTTTAATGAATAACACATAATAAAGGGTTTATTGATTTCCCTATATGTAATTATTAAAACATCCACAAATTATAATTGATTCGAACTACACATTTTCATTGAAACCTTGTTAAATTATGTCATTCCGAATGTAAATTTAATATTATTTATTAAATATATAATGAATAATAGTCATATAATATAGTATTATGCGTTATAAAAGAAAAAATACATTTTTCGCGATAACTAATTTTATATGATTTAATTTGACCTGATAAAATGTGTAAAATATAACACACATTTACCTTTTCAATGCATAGAAATATTTTCTTTATATTTATTCTCTATAAGACAAAGGATATAAAAATGTTTTGCTTTAGATATTTAGTAAAGTCAGAAAATTAAAAGTTTTTTTTATTTTAAATAGTGTTTTTTTTTTTTTGGAATAAGAAGTACCTATATTACAAGTTTTATAAAACAGATTCACGTTTTAAATTTGACACATAGTTGAATTCAAAAGGTATCACAAATTCTTAGAGGATAGAAAAGTGAAGAAAATTAAATTCTGAATTTACAAATCCTGGTTTGGTCAAATTATAATCCAGTGATTTTATTGTAATAATAAAAATAATAAATCGTAAAACTTTGATCAATATTTATATTTATATAAAGTCGTTATTTTTTAGCATAGAAATATTTTAAAATATTTTAGAATTAGGTCAACTATTTTTATTATGCAATTTTAAAAACTATGAAACATTAATTATCTTTTTTCTCTATCATAATAAATGTAGTAATTATTTTTTTTTACATTTAAAACTGATTTAGAAAATATTATAAAAATAATTGATTTTATATTCTGAGTTAAGTGATTTTATCCAGTAATGCATTGATTTTATAACGTGTGATTTATATGTAAATAAACAAAATGTTATAATTAAGGAACATCAAGCATTTTTACACAGATCTAATTTTGACATAATATATTTTGTCTTCTTGTTTATATAATTTAAAAAATAATAATAACCGTAGATATTCAAAATTATTTCTAAATGTTTATATTACCATTGTTCGTGTATAATAAAATTCATTCAAAATATTGACGTTTTTTAAGTTACTTATTTTATAATGTGACATTTCATATTTTCCATTTTTATTCTAAAAATTTTTATAATAATTGTTTGCTGGCAAATAAGTTTAAGAATTTAATAAGTTCTTCACAATTTATAAATTCATATACTTACCTATTAAAAAATGTAAAAACTACATAGTAAAAGTATTTTTTTTATAATATGTATTAAAAAAAAGAATTTTCATAACATTTGTAAATTATGCTTTAGAAATTCACAATTTTTTTTCATATTTACGATTTGAGAATTTAATATAAAATTCGTTATACATTTTTTTGCTAAAATAAAAAATAAATATATTTACTGGAAAATTTCATTAATTTTTAATGATTAAGTTTTATGGCATTGGATATTAACTTGTTAAATTATTATTTTCCCTCAATCAATATTTGATATTTTGTTGTAATTCAAAGTTAATTACTGTAGACATTAGAAATTTTAATCAAATATTTATTTTATCATCTTTTATATACGATAAAATTTATCAATAATCTTTTGACCCTTTTTGAGCTATTCAATCTATGATAAATGTTGATTTTATTACCATATTTATTACAGTAATCTACTTAATAAGGAGGTGCATTCGACTACTAATATACATAGTGGTTATCTTCTTTCACCATTTTTATTTTTGGTAAGTAAAAGATAATAAAAATTTAAATTGATAAACGTAGGTACCCACTTTAAATAGATACATTTTTACGAGTTCAGCAAACAATAATCATGATCAATAAGTTGTAAATATTTGTAATAATCCATTTATTTTTATTTTTGTTATAGTTATTAAATACAAAAAGTATTGTTAGTTTTATTAAATATATATTAAAATATTACTATAGTAAAGTATTGAAATATTATATACCCAAAAATACATATATCAAGTAAAATCTGTTAAATTCTTAAAACCAATAATAATGTAATAGTTTTTTTTACCAGTTTGGAATTTTTTATTTTTAATGTTAAACAGTATAAGGATTTATCAAGAGGTGTTATTTCATGGACATAAAAATGATCTATAGAACCATAAGTCTAACTATGATTATATTATATCAAATATTACACACATAATATATGCTCAATGTAAAATCATACAATTACATAATATATAATTTTATTTATAGTTAAAAAATATGCATGGAAAATATTGAATCAATTGGATTTAGGAAATTAATAAACTGTAACATGAAAGTTCTTATGAATATGAAAAAATTCCAAGAGGTGTTTCTTTTTTTTTAAATGCATAGTAAAAAAATATATATACTTTTACATAGTTCTTTATAGTAATATATTTGTAATATAACCCTAAACGGCTGAGATGTAATTTTATTGAAACATAGTAATTTAGCTCATATTACATGCTTGTTTAAGATGTACAAAATTTATTATTATGCACACTGAGAAATAACCCAGGCTTAAATACAGATCAAGCATAATATTTCTTTAAGTCAGCGGCATATAATTAGTGTTGTAAGCATTTAATTATCCGAATAAAAAACAAAACAAAAGTTAGTATATTGTACAAAAAATTGTGTTTAATTCTAAACTTAAAGAAATGTTTGTAGGCACTAGAACTAGATACAATAAATTATAGTTGTTTATTTTTATTACCTATTTATATCACTGTACCATTTCATGATTTTAATGTTATACATTAAAAACAATTTAAATGGAATATCAAAAAATAGGAATATCAATAAACAAAATTCAGATAACAAAATATTTATCCCTTTTAAGAATATATTTTAAAAGTATAGAATAAAAATTTTAGAAAGTATCAAAAAAATTAACAAAAATATATTTTTTATATTGTAAGCAAATTTCAACGATTAATAGTTCTTAATTAATTATATAATAACTAAAGCTATTAGAGAAAATATCGATATTTATTATATTTAATTATATAATTGTGTTCGAATTTGAACTTGACTATATAAAGTAAATAATGTACATAATATTTTATATATTCATTTTTAGAAATAATACATAAATAAAAGTTTGTATTGTATTTTTAAGGCTTTAATATATTATGTATTTTTAACAATAAATACATTTTTTTTAATTTTTCGATTTTATGATATTCATGTTTTGAAAAATATGAGTAACACAAAAAATATGAAAATTTTAAAAATTAAATCGTGTACAGAAATATAATCTAAATATAAAACGAAAATTCAAAGTACTTATTATTTTCTAAATTAAAATAATTTATTTTTGATGCGTTAATAACTAATTATTTTGTCCTGTAGTTTATTAGTTTTTTCGAATTATTAAGACAAATACTTGAAATTTACTGATGTTTCGGTACCAAATTTAGGAAATAAACCTTAATATTGATGATCGAGATAATTACTCTACTCTAAAAAGGTTCAATTAATAAAGAAAAAAATTATAATCGTAAAACTTATACATTATACTGGCTCCACTCAACATTTATAAAATACATATATCTTATTTTACATAATTGCAGAACATTCAAATAAATAAAAACCTTATTTTAAAGCAAGATTATAATATATTTTATACTTGTGATCATACTGCAATAAAATATTTTTATAAATCATAAGAGTACAAATAAGTAACTAATAATAATTATGTTATATAAAAACGTTTAAAAATATCATCATAAATATAAATTAAAAAATAAATATATATAAGCTATATATATAGCTATTATAATATAAAATTATTATGAGATAAGGGTTTCAGATTTAAGCATATTTTTTTTCAAAATCCACTCGATTTGGGTATAAATGTTGCTTCTTAGTACAGCTTAATAAGGGATCAGTGCCAAACCGACAATAATCTCAGTACTAATTTTTTTTGATTAAATCAATAACGAGACGTCAACATAAAAAAATATAGAAAAGTACAATATAGACTAGATGTTGATCCTCAATCTTGCTTCACTTACTACTGAACATTATATTATTAATTCATTATTTTTAATTTGAAAAAAAAATATTATAACAATACTTTTTAAAAAAAATTCAATTTTTAATTGTATATATAATACAAGCAAAATAATTGCAAACCAATATTTATTTATTTAAAGGATAACTAAGTAATAGCAATGAAATGTTTATTTTTTAAATTTAAAACGTAAAACTATATTAATATATTTTATTCGTAGTTAAAGATATAGACTTTATAATATTTTATTTAACACAACATATAATATAATATTGATCGTAGTTCTTAAAGCAAATGTATTGATTATTTGATAATAACCTGTTTTAGTTTACATTATTAATATTTAGGGTTTTACTCTTCATTCTTTAGATTATATTTTTCACAAGGCACGTTATTATGACATAGATTTGTAAAACAATTATTTAAGAGTCCTTCAATTTGTTATCCATTTTTAAAATGTCACATTTGAAATTGTGTTGGCACGATGCTACGCCGTAACCGATGCATAGATAAGACGTTGATATATGGAATACTATTAACAGAGAAGTGTTCGAACGTTCTTATCAGTACAGCGTAACACATTTTTATCAAAGAGGTCGTTTAAAACAGTTCCACAAGCATATATAGTAAGATAAATTACAACAAATATCTCATGTGTTTCTCATGTTTTGCTTACGGTAGCTATTTACTTGAAGTACAAGTGCACACTAACGAAGATAAATATTGTTGGTTTTAGGTAAATTGATAGCGTAGCTCCGGTGTCACACAATGTTAATTAGTCTTCATTATATGATTTGGATTTTACATCAAAAATATAATATCATTATTTCTCATAATAACTTATAACAACAACACTGTCGAAATCTTTTTTCTCTGCTTTTAAATTTTACTTACATTAACAATTTTTTCAATTTTCAATTTCAATACATTTATACATTCAAGCAAATTGATTAAATTGTAATATTTCGTTTAAAATTTTTACATTAAAAAAAGTATTATTCTAGTTAAATATTATTATTCCGACATTTATAAATATTAAGAAATTTTTATGATAAAAATGTATAGTGTAGACTTAATTGATATGTACTATTTTTAAATTAAACTTAATTTATTGATTTTCATTTTACCAATTATACACCTACTATGAATGCTTAATTATAAATGTAAAGCAATTTACAGAGGACAGCAAGATTGTAATTGCAATCGCATTTCCAATTAAATTGTAAAGTTTTGAGTATTGCAAACGATAGATAGTTGAGTACACTCAGAGTTAATATTAATACATTAATTTTGAATATTATTCGATTTAAAATTAAATAATATATATTTATAAATATTTTGATTTAGTTCAGTATTATTAATTAATTCATATTATATATAAAAAAAATAATATACACATATATATAAATATTTATTTAAAAGTTTTAATATGTTATAAGTTTTTTCGTTAAAATTCCGCACTAAGAAAAAAAAAACTATAGATCACACATAATATATTTATATATTTTAACTAAACAATATTTGAGTAGCTTTCCTATAAATAATGATTCGTATCAGATGTTAACTCTTTTAATATAATAGAAATAGTTGTATAACACAAATACTTGATGAGCATAAAAATCGTAATATTTTAAAATATATCAAAATTGCTTGGGTTTTATAACGTTTAGTTGGTGAATATATTGACATGTATCAAAACATGTCATTTACATAGAATTTATAACCCAAAACAGCGTTTTGTAGTTCAGTGTTAGAATCTAAACATAAAATATTTTGGTACAAAATCAATGCTGAGTTAATTTGCAGAATTCAATAATTGTATCTTATTTATATTATGAGTAAAAAATAAAAACGTTCTACTCATTCAGTTTAAATGAATATATTTTCTGTACCCTTGAACGGGTCCTGATTAGAAAAAATTATACCTATGTGTATTATATTTTTGTTGCGGTTTTGGTATTTTTATTGCCTGTCGAGCACAATAAGTTAAATTTTCTGTTGATAATCGCTAAGTTACGATACGTCTCATTAGACACAGTATTCGATAAGCTCGCCTGGGTCAGTATTTGAACGGAAAATGTAAAACTGTTATCTCATCGCCTCCGATTTGAAACGATTTATCATTGGACGAACTGTTACGGGCAGCAGCTACTTCCATAAATGTTAATTAATAATGACAGATTGTTATATTCCCGTTTTATACTCAATTTTTTCTTTGTTCTCCATTGTTTTAGATCCTCTGTTAGTTAATCATTTATTTTTCCGAATTCTCAAATGTACTATAATTAGGACGGATACCTGATTTGAAACTACTTTTATTTTTGTTTTAAATTTAATTTTTTAAATAGGTCAGATTCACACAACGTGCTCTAAATTATTTAAACTAAAAAATATTAACGTAATTTGACTTAATTTTTTATAAATTATTTAAATACAATTTTATAAAGAAAGTTTTTCATAAAATATAATATGTGCGACGCAGTTATTTCTTCTGATTTAATTTATATTGAATGTTTTAGAACTTAAAGTAAGACAAATTAGTGATAAACAAAAGAAACATATATGTATTATAAAATAAAAAATTCTGAGAAATATTGCTGTCTTATTGTATGGTAAATAATTCAGAAGATTTTAAAATCTAAAAACATGTATAATAATATAGCCTCGAGTAGTTAATAAATTATTGCAAATAAATTGAATTATTTGAGCGAATAAACACATCTTATCTCATATTATGGTTAGGTTAATTCCATTTAGTGAAATATTATTAATGTAATGTAGGTTGTAAGTATAAGATAATATTTGTACATCAATATATTATGACGGTTAATTAGTTTATGAAAATTTTATTTGTTTTTGAATTATATGTTTTTTGTATAAAGTTTCAATATTTTAGAACGTGTAAACCAAACCGACAAATAATTTAATTTAATTTTGTAATTTCGATTAATTAGTTTTAATATTTTATTATTTTTGTAAATTTTTGATTTATCATATTATTATGGCCAATTAATATTGTCGTAATTTTTATTATTGTACATGATTTTTAATAAGCGTTTACTAATTTATCGTACTTTAGAAGCCATGTATAACGAAACAATAACTGTGGTGTATACAAATAATGTAAATAATGTACTTTTATGGTCATGGCAAGCACAACTATACTGAATATACTGACATGATAAAATAATAAATCAATAATTATTAGCGAAGAAACCTAAGATGTAATGCAATTGTAAAAATAACACGAGACTTAAAAATTGTGATTTGCCTCAGGTTACACTGAAAAAAAAATGAAAAAAATACCGAATAAGAGTTTTATTCGTTACCGTGCTAAACCGCTCTTGGGCATAAATTCGTAAACACGGTGTGTATATAAAATAGTAGTTTTTTTGTTCAATTTGAGAACTCAAATAATGTGAAACTATAAGCTACTTTATAATATACCCGAAGGTTAACATTCAATTTCGGAGATTTTGCACGTATCCCTTCAATTCACATTTTGAACTCATTTTTTTACAAGGAAGTACAGTTCACTTTTAAAATATGTTTAACTGTAGTTTTTCGATTTCTGGTGGACAAGTTTGATAAATTATATAAAAAGATCATCAATAAAATTATTTGTTATAAAAGTTAGAGAAAAGTAAAAATACATAAATAAAAGCTGACTAAACCAATTGTTATTTTTATTTTTAAATCAATTTGGATGAATATCAAAATTCATAACACTATGGCTTTCAATCAATATTAAAATATAGTTAGATATGAATTCAAATTGTATTATAAATAAGAAAAGGTATTTCCTTCCTTTACAGTTTATACTAGTTATTCCATAAACGTTCGACAATTTTTTTGGTATTCTTAAATATTGTATTAGATAAATTCAATCATATTATCATTGTTAGGCATTATTTGCAATACATTTTCATGTTAATATGTAAATTAATTTATGGTTATAAATTCTAGATCTTGAATAACTCTAAATGCATAATTTAATTATTCCTCACAGATATTTAAACGACAGCGTTACATTGAGAATTTAATAGTAATTAGTTGATGTGGTTACACGGCACGTTGTATAGGCAATTTTGGTACATGAACGTAAGCGTGTATCGATGAATTATAATTTAATTTAAATATTATTACCATTCAATATATTATTTAATTTTATTTGAATAGTATTTTTATAATATTAAAATAAAAGATTTGAATCACACCCGTGGAAAAATTAAAAAGCAAGATAAAAACATTTTATCTGATTGGTTTATTAAAAAGTTTCAACAATAACCAATGTGTAGCTATTTTCATTAAATTATTTATTCTGATGAAATTCAATAACTAGTTAATTAACTGAATTATTTCTAATATTATTATTTTTATATAAGATGTAAATTCATGTTTCTAGTTAAAAAAAAATTTGATGTTAAATTATTTTTATTCAGTTACGACATATTTCATTATGAAATACATTAAAAGGTTCTAATTTAGAAGATAATTTAAATTAATATTTAGATACATCTTTATTTCAACTTAACGGTTTGTACACTAATAAAATTCAAATATAATAAGAAAAAGATAAACAGTAGATATGTTATTTTATGTGCTTACTAATTATATGTTTAACATCAATTATTATAAACCAATTGTCTTACAAGAAATCCATGGGTATTATTTTTTTCTATATAAATTTAAATAATATTTAAAAATAAAAGGTACTAATGTTTTATCCTAAAATTTAGATTGAAAATATCTGTGTACATAATTTTTTTGATTATCTCTATTAATGTTTTTATTTATACGAATAACATCGCTAAATAATATCTTAATCAAAATAATTATTAGATTGGATTAAAGATTATTATCGAGTAAATATTTTATTAACTGAATACATTTAAATTTGATACACACACACACACACACACACACACACACACACACACACACACACACACACACACACACACACACACACACACACACACACACACACTAACAATAAACATGTATTACTGTATTCCTTTATTAAACTTGTATTAATGAAAACAAGTTTTAAGATATTTTACTCCGATAATTAATTAATACAAATGGCCATAATCAATTGATTAAATAGATAATTTTCCAATCCAACAACAAATATTTTGTAAAAAGTCACGTCTTAGATATAAATGATATAATTTACATATACTTTTATTTTTTAAAAGTTATACATTATGTTGATTGATTTATCTCGATAAAAATTTGAAATAATTGTATTATTAAATACTAGTTATTTTAAAAGTAAATGTAAGCACAAAATATCAATAGTCTTCTTGTAATTAATTTTAAATTTGTTCTAAATTTATTGTTGGATTAGGAAAAAAATATCGATTATATTAGAATGAAATTATTTATTTGAAAGTTAAATATTAATGCTAAACAATTAAAAAATAGTGTATCTTACTATTATGAAATACAAAAAATATATAATATATTATTGAATTATTTTAAAATATACTATTTACTTTATCGTTGTTTTAGATTCTAAACTGAATGATGAATGCCATGAAATTACAATTATGTTCATATATTTATATATCAAATAATAATTACCTTTGGAGTAATAAAAATGCAAATGGTTCTAAATAGATTTTTTTTTAAACCTGAAATTTTTATTTTATTTTTTATATTCAAAATCCGTAATTATCAATACGAGTGAGGTCATACGAATAAAATATGTGTTATATTATTTTCAATTTTTCTTTACTTATCCATAACATATTCAAACACTGCCGCGTGAACACGTATGCAGGAAAATTTGAACCATTTAATACTAAATTATTTCTGTACTCCCGATTACGCTTACTGTTTAGCGATTTGAAAACTGTTATAAAATTATTTTTAAGAGTTATTCAAAATGATATCACAATATGATTATGTATTTATACGAGCGAGTTGGCATCGCATTGAAATAAACATTGTAAAATGTCTTATGAATGCTAAAAATTATTCTTCAATATTACTTCATGGAATGCATATTGTATTTTTAATGTGTTATTCGGTAAACTGAGTTGATTATTAAGAACACCTGTATGAAGTACGTTTCAAGGCATACATTTTACTGTACAAATATGGTTTTCACTCGTATCTCGCTTTTAGATGGTTAGAGCATATTTACGAATAGTAGTTATCGACATACGAATACCCATTAAAACGAATGTGGGCGTGTGACGGACGGGTTTGCGTTTGGGATTTCAGCCACGAATGATTCCACTCAACACCACATACAATGTTTCGGTCGCCGTGACAGGTTAACGCGATTATCGTGTATACTTAAGGCACAGCACGGACATAGTTCAAACGCCGAGAGCATCACAACTAAGGAATAGAAAGGACGGGGAAATAGTGGCAAACGAAAATAATACGATAATATTATTTATTGTACCTATAGGATATACGTTTCGGTTACGCGCGACGATGACCAGAAAATGTCGGTCAGCGAGACTAACGTCAGTGGCTGTAATATACATATTATGTTTATTGTGAGCAACGGACAGAAAAGGGAAACAGCACTGTGAACGGCGGATGACGAGGTGAACGAGGCGAGCCGTTGAAAATGATATATTTGACAGGACACTTCCCCACCTGAGGGAGAATGGGAACGGCCTTGTGACAGGGACGAATGATGGGATAGGGTGGATTACCTGTATCGCGTGTGTGCGTTTACGTCTGTGTGTGGGTATGACATACCCAAGCGTGCGAATTCCATCGGTGCCTTTGGACTTTTGAGCAAAGAAACTTTAATAGCTTTTGTTTGATCAACACGAAACTATACGACTCAAATGTCCGCCGACCGGCCGCCAACCACAACAACATTTGACCACGAAATATTCAAGACAAAAAAATGCATTATATCTCTGTGTGAGTATTTCATTACGAATATATAATTCAGTGTGTTTATCGAGGTGAGAACAACTGGTAGTTAAATCAGAAAGATTAAAGTAGTCTAAAATCACTTAACCGTTAATATGATATTTGGAAAAAATTTACAAAATGATGCAATAAAAATTAAACACAATACAATTTATTACACATTTAAGAAAATTTAAAATTGATTTCATGTTACTATTAGCTAGAATTATCTAGTTAAAATAAATAATATTTGATGGCATGCGTGTTAGGAGTTAATGATAATAATAATAATGCTTGCTAATAAATATACGTTTGTATAATCCCCGAAATAATAATTGGTAAAATATATTTTTATAATGATATAGTGTGTCAAAAATTGTTAATACCCAATTACTACTAATGTATTTCATTATTTGGGTTATACCCATAACATATTTGTATTCATATATTAATATCTATTTACTATTTCTAAAAGATAATTTAATGAAAGTTAAAATTTTGATTTGTGTTTAAAATTCTTAGCTAAAAATTTTTAATTGAGTTTAAACAAAAAAAAAAAAAATTCTTGACTGTACTTATCTTTAGACCCTTTTTGCTTTCCTATTCAATAAACATAACTAAGTTAAGAACATCATTAATTTTCCTAGCTCTAAATATATTAATCACTTTAAAAAAAACTACTTCTTGTATGCACAAAAATGAACTATGTATACTAACTACTAAGACATAAAGTATGTAAACTAAGAATTGCGCAATTTTAAGAAATCAATTGCGATCATCCTGAAAATTTGTAAATTAAATCAATGACGATTAATTGAACTAAATTCGAGCGGGATGTATACAATTTTACAATGTACAAATAGCTATGTATCTATATATTAACTACAAAAATTGCATTTCAAACTTAAAAATTATTTATATATGATTTGTTTTTCAGGGTTATATCATATGTTATATATAAGCCAACAATAATAATATCCAAAACATTAATATTAATTGGTATATAACACTTAATAAAAAAAAAACAAAAAAATAGTATTCTAACCTCCAAGTTTAATAAAAGCAAACTAAAACAGATAAAAAGTTATTATTACATTGTATTACATAAAATTAGTTAGTTATTGAAATACTAATATTTATGATTAATTTTTATTTTATACATTTTAATATTTTCATTGTCGTTTTTGAATTATTGATTTATTCTTGTCTTAATAATATTAATACTTGAATTTATTTTCACTATGATTACTTTTTAGTTTCTAAAACATATTTTGTGAAGTATTATATTAAGTATTTTTATACAATTTATAAATTTCTAGGTATATTTATTAGCTTAATAATATTCTTCATTCTAGATTTAATAAGCTATTGATTTATAATTTTCTTTCAATCTGTAACTTTTAGACGTAGATTTAAAAATTTGAATATAATTATAAATATTTTCATTGTATGAAATAGGTATATTTATTTTAAATTTTTGTTATTAAAAAAGGAAAACACGTTTTTATTCACACTTTTACTTATATCTATATTTTGATATAATAATAATTATTGATCATTTTTTCTTTAAGTTAGTTAAAAAATAATTTAGTTTTCAAATGCCTTACCTTGTGTCACATCTTGGAATTTATTTCCGCAAATAAAAAGATTATTATTTTTATTATTTTTATTTATATTTTCGTTGTTATATTTAATAATCTATTTACTTTAGATATGTTTAATATCTTTTATCTATTAAATAATTTTTATTTTTATTTTGTAAACTATAATGTTTGTTATGTATTATAATATAGCCGTTGATGTCAATAAATAAATAAATAAATAAATCAGTATGTGCGTTAAGTCTATTTAAAAAAAGCTGTCAATCTATCTATATATTTCTTATAGTAATTGGGTTTATAGTAGTGTACCAATAAATGTATGCTTCCTTTATGTATATTATACTGATCTATTAAATCTATTTATAACAGACACCTAAGAATAGTAATTTTCTTTTAATATATTTTTAATTTGTGAAGTTTGTTGAAGTATTGCGTCTTATAACTTTGATGATATCACTTAAATTATATTCTTTATTAACAAATTAAAATAATATTCTCTATTATATTGTACATGATTCATGTGTTGTACTGAAATTATTTACCATGTTCTTGTGTCTATTTAAAAAAAATCACGAAGAAAGTTTTTAAAAAAAGATAAAATACTTCATATTTTGTTGATTAAATTAGATAGGATGTTTAAATAATTTTTATACAATAAACTAATTTTTTTAAAAAGTTCCAAAATCATAGTGTTTAATGAAAAGTTAATTAAATAATTTTGTAGATGATAATTACTAATAAGTCTTGAATTCAGAAAAACTTAAATGAAATTAATTAGGTATATACTTTTTGTTGAATAAATACATTACACTTTACTGTTTTCGATTACTTTAGTTAACAGTATTTTAGTTAGTATGGTTCTATATAATAATAATTATATGACTTTTTAGTTTTATTTTTTTCTATTTTCTACTTTCATTTTTAGGTAATGTTTTAGTAATAAAAAGTGCATTGTAAAATTTATTAAAGTATGAATATTTTGAAATAATGCTGCATAAAATTATTTATTATATTAGATTTTCCAATTGCCAGACAAAACAATTTTCATTATTTTGTTGTTTTACTTTTAATATAGTTCAATGTCTCCAAAAGTTATATAATATATTATTATATATTGCTTCTTGGTATATTGAAATGTTGACATAGATTATGACACTATAAAGAGGTAACTTTTGTAATTTTAAATATTTTTCAGAAAATTACAAAAAAAAATATAGAAAAATTAGTAAACTAGATTTCTCGCAAATTAATTTCTACTTGACTTCATAAATCAGAATTTTAAAATTTCTTTTAAATTCAGTTTAATATTACAAATTGTATTATTTTTTTATTTAATTATATACAGTTATAGCTATTATGATTTGTTGGTAATAGTATAATAATACTTATTTAATAGATTAAAAATACTGAAATATATCTTTATTTATTGGTATATTTTCTATTTCATTAAATTGTTATTCATTTATTGTTTTTATTTGAATTAATAATTTAAAATATGTCGTATAAACAACACAGATAGTAGTTTAAAGTAAGTTTAAAAATAGTTTATCACACGAAATGGCTAAATGCAATAGATCATAATTTTTAAACCTGAATAACAAAGCTAAACTTGCGAATAATTTACCCATATTCCATATTATTAGTTTATTTTAGTGTACAATATACTTTGTAAATCAATAAATTAGTTTAAATATGATAATTTATAAAATCAAAATAAATTTATAAATTATACATATCAAAGGATAATAAATAAATAAATAATGCAAATATTTTGATAATTGTTGCTTAAATAGTTATTTTTTAAATTGAACTTCACGTCTTATTAAGATATGTTAATAAGTATATTTTCATTTATTTCTAATTACTGAATTTCCAATCTAATCTAAATTTTGATAGAATTTAAAAAAAAGTTTGCTACATAATTATTAGTATCGTTAGAAGTCATTATAGTTGTTGTTAGTAAGTTATTTATTAATTAAATATAAATTTATAAATAGCTTAATTTAAACTATAGAACCTTCAAAATATTTCCTATGGAATGAAATCAATGAGTCTCAAGAACTAAGTAAAACATAAATTAAAACAATGTATGTGGTTTTTAGTGTTTTAAAAAACATTTTTTTAACTTAATTATGTTTTTAATTTAACTGATAAATATACAGTTATCTAAAGACTAAATTTAATGTGTCATGTGTTTAGTTTACTTATTTACTCAATTAAAAAAAATTGTTTTTTTTAAATAATGAGGTATGTTTAAATTTGAATTCCATATACGGTATAACAAGTTCTAATACACATAATAATCCAAATTAACATTTTACGTTTGATGTAAATTAAAAATGGACTTTTATTTGATTAAAATATTGCTGAGAGAAAAAAATGGATTTACTGAAAATTGAATTGTAATAATAATTGTTAAATTAATTCTACTACAGACGGTCACGGAGCATGGCGTGTCGTGTTTCCATGCGGTCGCTACTGTGGGCAACGTTTGCAATAGACTACAAAACCATGACTAAAATATATTTTTTATAAAAAGATGAGGCAACCCGATAATAATAATACTGCCGAGCGGATCTGAATAATCGCATGAAACACGTGTGCTATACTGGTGCTGGTAGATTATATTTTATAACTATATATGCCTTCTCCTTGTGTATTTTATTTTGACGGATGATCCAACTTTTATTTTTAATACTATCAAAACATTAAATCATCTTCTCAATTTTTAAAGTATACACAATCCTCTATTGAGGGCTTAAAATTTATTTAGATTCAGAGAGGTGCAATGAATGTATTGATTTTACAATGAGTATATGTATGTGTTTTTCTTGTTTATGTATACACCATAATATATAGTTAAAAAAAAAATAATAAATATTTAATAGTTGATCTTAAATTTTAAGAGTACTTCTGATAGAAAACTCGTTGGCACTTTTAAGACATTAAAATTAAAAATCTTCAGCTTTTTTCAAAATAACCAGAAAAAATATAAAAAATAAGGAATAACTGGAATTTTTACGCAAATTTAGTTTCCTACAAAATATTTTTATATCATAATATTTTATACATAATATAATTTTCAAAACATTTAAATTTTTTTTGAGCTTAATTTATAGGAATTTAGAATTTTTTTAAGTTTGTTTTTCTAAGATAAAAAAAAAATGACAAAAACAAAAAGATTAAGTATTGAATATAAGTAGTTTTCAAAGTATTAAAAAAATATAAAAACCCATATTAAAAACACAATTTATTCTATATGCATTTCAAATTAAAATTATGAAATTTAATGTTATAATAGAGAAAAACAGTTTTACTATATTTTTTGTAACTTAAAATATTATTCTTTAATAGGTACTTTTAACATGTATAATCAACAGCAATAAATTCAGCTTAGTACTTATTGTATTACGAATAGTAAAATAAATGAATTTAAAATAGCAATCATAAAATTTACTTAATAACATAGGCTGATCAACCATCTTTTCTCAAAACCATTTTTCTTATGAAAGCACACTGCTTTATCATTGATTTTAAATTTAACAAACGATATTATGTCATTTCTCAATGACAAGGAACACTCGCTATCTACTATATTTTAGAACGGTTATCCCTGCTTTCCTCCTTATTTTTGTTGTAATTCAAAAATGAATATCCATAGCTATTAATTATTATAAACGTATTTTAAATATTTATTTACATTTAGAATGTTGGAATTATTGATGATAACTTTTTTTTTTTTTAATAAAAATAATATATACTTTTCAATTTGTATAGCTCTTACTTGAAAATGTAATAAGTAATTTCTAAATAGTTTTATTTATACAGCAAACAGTTAATATTAAAAATATACATATAATTTATTTCCATGGAATTTGAAGTCATTATTTTTATGAAATTGTATATTTAAACCATACGTTAGTATTCATTTATACGTTAATGACAGTCGTGTGTAATACAGTATTAAAATAATTATTTTATGATAAATTTATTTTTTTTTATATATAATTAATTGATAAACAATTGAAAAATTATAAATTTTAATATATTATCATGTTACAAATGATACCTAGTTAAATAATTAAAGAAATATTGGTGTGAAATGTTGCTCTATACTATAAAACATTGAACTTCATTAGATATTTTATAAACAATTTTTTATAATTAATAATTGATTGATTTAACTTTTTGAGAGATATTAAAAAGGAATTGAATGTAAATTTGCAACGCATATTTATTGTTGGATAATATAACTTTTTCATTAAAAAACAAGGATGTTAATAATAATATAAATAATCACAATAAGTCTAATTTTAACTTTTGCTAGTTAATTAAATTTGTTTTACAAGTTCAAAGAATAATATTTCATTATAATATATCATACAAAATGACATGTCGAGTAAAATGACTCATTATACGCTATCTATTAGTATATTTACTTGAAATAATTGTGAAATATATCAAGCACCTATGCATTGTTTATAATATATCAATATATTTTATTGAATTATGTGATTTTCCTCAAAATACAAGGTATACTATATTATATTTAGTGGCATAAATAAAGATACTCCATATAAATTTTACAGCTATAATATATGATTGTAATGCAAATCATTTGAGATATGTTCGGAGTTGCACCTGAATAATTCTTTTTCCTATTTTTACCACCAACGTTTTATTTTATTCATTTGTAATCGTGTAATATTATTGTTTAATATAAATTCATTTTTTTTCAGTGGTTAAATAATTTTTTAGACCATATATTTATAGTACAGAATAATGACGAACTTTTAATAATTTTATATATTTTATTATTTAACTATTTTATAATAATTATATACTGAAATATATTTATTACTGAATAAACACAAAAAAAAAAAGTTCAACATACAATAATTATTAGTGAATATATTGTAAAATTCATATTATTCATAATATTATAATAGGGAACATTTACATTTTATATTTTTTATAAACACTTTTCAAGTAAAAAAAAATAATAACTATTCTCTACATAGTATGACGTTAAAAATAATACTCATTCATAGTTGTATTATATTATACTAATTATTTAATTATTATTAGTGAAAATTAATTGATACCAATTATTTTTGTTTTTCTTTATTTTACATTCAAACTATTTCTTTATGAATAAAAATTCTATATAAATATGGTAATACAAGTATTAATGTAATAATAATTATTATTTACGTTAATAAAACATGACAAACTTTTTTATATCTACAACCATGCAAATGTGATGCTTTTGAAACTTATGAGTTTGTAAAGTATTTTGCATACAAAATGTATGGAAAATACATTTTTATTTCATCCAGAATTTAAAATTATGGAGTTAAATATAAAAGAATACATTCAATGCCAACAATATTACTACAACCATAAATAATTTTAAAGACACCAGACAGAAGTCCATCCCTGTTGACAATTTACATTATTTTATTTTTATTTTTTTTAATTGCACTATAAAACGGTTGGAAACAATGGATTTTTTTAATCACTTTTTCACTTCTCTTATTTTACAATGGATAAGTTTTAAGTATGAAAAAACCTTTGGTATATCCAAGTTCCTCCTTGAGAGTTTTTATTTCAAAATTACTTATATGATAGAAAAAAAAGAAAAATATGTTGATAACCTGTCTTTGTATTATAAATACTTTAAGCTGTTTGATCACTACGTATAATAAACAAAATAAAAGTTAATATCTTGCATAATATTTTGATCTATCTGCTGTCTAAAATCACTTGTTTTGAAAAGCATGCGTATAGTGATTTGATTAAATGGTTTTACTGGAAACTATATTTTCCTTATAATATAATATATATGATTCAATAAAGATTTTTGTAAAAGTTCAAATCCATTATCTGTTTACTGTTTTATATATTGTGGTAGGAAATTATATTGTTGTTACGATCCGTTAATTAAATTACAACGTGGGTAAACATAGTTTAACGCGTGAAAGATGTGCAAAGTTGACAAAGAACCTTGGCCGTATAGACTTTGTGCGCAAGGCGTAAATTACACCAACAAGTTGTAAGTTTTTCAATGGAATTTAGACACTCAAAATATTCAAAAGTAACTTTATACACTCATGGAAGTTTTGAACGATTTTCATTCAATATCAATATATCATCCTCTCGGTTATAATGTCGTTGACATGCTATTTCCGTCAAGGGCTAGATTTTCGTAAGCAATGTACAATGTACTACACAAACATAATAATCAAAAAAAAAAATCAATAATATAAACAAATCATATTTTCAATACTCAATAATGTTTACAGATTTTATATCAAGTATCAAATACTAAGTGGGAGAATTTCTAATGCCGAGAAACATTTTTTTTTCTTTATTTCAACTAAGCATTATATTCAATTGTAATATTATTTTGTGATAATATATTGTATAATATATGTGTAATAAAAATAAAATTATAAAGTATCATTTAAAACCAGGCAATACGATAATTATTTTTACACACAAATGTGTGTTGAATTTAAGGTATATAATTGTCGTCACTTTAACGTTAGATAATGCACGCGTTTGTGGTAGGTACGTACATAATAATATCTACAGAAAACAATTATTCTAAATTTAACTAATTACGTATTCATAAATAATTTTTTGAAGTTTATAAAATTGATCTAACTTTTAAAAAGATAACAAAGATTAAAGTAGTACTAATTTAAGTTCACAAACTACTCTTAAAACAGTTATAATTGGAATACAACTTATTAAACAACTTTTGATACAAATAGAATATTGAATACAAAAATGTATAAAAATAAAATTATCGTTATTCAATAAAATTCCATATGTATTATAATATTATAATATACACATAAACAAATATATATTAACATGTAATAACATGTTTTTGATCAACCTATATATGATATAATATGTAACCTAGCGATATTTAGTTGTTATCAAAACTTTAACTGTTAATTTAGTTTTTAAATTTAATATTTCATTAATAATTGTAGAAAAATAATAATAACCATGTTTTTATATTAAAATAATTATGTAATTAAATACCAGTAATTAACTAACAAGATTGATTGTACTGTATTCATATTAACTTTATTGAAAAATACTTATTTTGATTGAATATTTTCATTTTATAATCTATAAAAAAAAAGAAATCGCATATTATTCGATTAAATGGTGTCAAGAGTATATAACTAGTTTGTGCTGTTACGTATAGTAAGATTTTATGAAGTATTTTTGTAACATTAATGGTTTCGTTATTACTTAGTCTTTGATAACTAATGTTTTATGATCAATGATGACGGTCAATTATAAAAATAAATTATAAAATATTTATGAATTTTATTTTTAATAATCGTTCATAATCAGATTATTATACAGATTCTCTAGGTAATTAGGTAATATGAATTATATTTTAATAGTAATATTTGGTCTGTCTAATTTTATTAAGTATGAGCTTCTAACTTAAATTTACTAATCATATTCGTATCTATAATATCTTTTAATCATGCTTTACCTATTGCATATTACCTATCATGTTAACGAAAGGTAAATTTTTAGTCATAATTTGTGTTTCTGATAGTTGGTATCATAATATTTTTTTCTTTTTCATCCCATGTAAAATGAGAAAAAGTTTTTTAATACTTAATCATTAATCATTAGACACATATAATTACAATTAAAATAAAATCGTTTTATACCAAAATTAATGTTTTTTTTTTTTTTTTATAATAATTTGTGAGCGTAAAATATTCATCTTTCAAGAAAACAATGTATATAATATATATTATAGGTACATACATCATGTTATAATCAACCATATTTTAGTTTGTTTTAATGTAGACAACAAATAAAATTATTAAACAATAATTGAGTTCTAAAAAAAATATTTATCGCATAATTTTGATTCATGTTTAAAAATATTGATACAAATAAGAAACCATTCATTCTTCCAAAACAAATAATTTAGTATAAGTCTGTTTGATATTTCTCCTGTAAATATATTTTTTTAACGATTGTTATTTTAATTAAAATATCAAAAATAAAGCACAATATTAACACTGATTTAGATATTTTGCTTTGGCCTAAATATTAATTATTTTACATACAGTAATGCATATATAAATTATATAATATATCTCAGAGTTTTGTATAAGTCTTCATTTTAAGTTCTAGAAACGTTAGATATTCACTTTATAGGTACATGTTAATTTAGTTGTTTACATTTATTTATGTGTATTTACATTTAGTCTTCTTATAAGTTCATATGTAGAATGAAGTTGAACAATTTGTTTGTGTTTTCAATGTTGAATTATAGTATTTTGCTGAATTGATCAGGTACTTGGTTTAAATAGTAAAGTTGTTTGTTATATCAATACATAATGAACAAATTATATTTTATGCTGACTATAGGATTATCTACACACATATTTAGAATAATACGTATTTTTGTGATTTGTTTTAAATATTTATGTTTTATTATTTTTAATCCGTTATATAGATTTAAACATATAAAGTAATTAAAAGTGCTATATATTTAAACATTACTTTAAGACATAACATTTTAAATACAGAATAATATAAGAAAAATGTACTTATACTTAATATTCATTTTTAATTATGAAAACAAGACATTCCTGTATTGTTATTTAGTTTTAAAAATAATAATTTCTCTAAGTAATTTTATAAGGTAATTATTTGGTTTGACAAATTGTGTACATTAAATGTAGTTGCTTGTCAAATAATATTATCCTAATTAATTGTGAGTGTTTTATGGAGATAATATTTATAAAAATTTATTATTGTTAATTTAAATAGACAAATAACAATTCTCATAAATGATAAATAATGGATCAATAATAAATGTCATTATTTTTATGTTTAAAGTATTATTCGATATAATAAGAGTCAATCAAAGCTATATGTTGAATTTTTTTTCAATAAAAAAAAATAGCTTTAGTAACTGCACATTGAAAATAAATTAAATTGCAAAATTCAATGTGAACAGAATATATACATATTTTTTTATCAATTTGTCTGATAATATATTTTATAAGCTAAAAAAATACAGCTCTGTACTTTGTGAACAAAATTAAATTTTAGTTTCTAATGTCCAACATCTATGAAATTTAATGCCATTATTTATGTATAAATATCCAAATGTTAATAAACTAATGAATTCAATTAATAAAAAAATACAAATTAGTAATTACTATCACATTTTACATTTATTCATGTATATTAATAATGATTAGCTTGACATAGTAAAAAATCCAAATTTAAGATCAACAATTCTTTGTTTGTACCTACAAAACTGTATTTGTTTATATTTTTTTTTCTTGTAATATCTTCTTAGAATAATTTAATTTTTCTTTGTGATATAAATCTAGGCATATATACAAATACATATCCAGAGAAGTACATAAATCAATCAATGTAACATTTGATTACAACTGTCAATGAATGTTGCAGTTTGTTGAACTAATAAAACGTTATAAAATCTTAATTTATATATTTAAAATGATTAATAGTGATTTGAATTCGGATAAAAACGTTAAATTTTATTTATGTATTTTATTTATAAGTACCTATCTAACAAGTTTCAATATTTATTATTAAATTGTCAAAAAAATATTATTTATTTTAAATTGTAATACCTAAATTCGTAGGAGTGTCTAAATTATTCGTAGATTTCAGGTTGCCCACAAACTTATAATATTATATTGATGTGAAACGATATGGACTTTGACCTTCAAATGTAAAAAGAAAAGAATAATCACTATATTGTTGTATTGAATATTTTACCTCATAAAAAAAAATCAAACTAAAAAATCATTTTAATGTTTTAAATTTACCAAAATATTATAGGTAATAAATTTATTTATGACTTGTCAAATTTTGCAGATGGTCACGACCAGTAGACACGCCTGTTCTTAATAATACTATTATAATAATATATTGTTCAACGTTAGTTGCATTTAACATTTTTTTTGTACAGACATGTATAATACAATTTCGGTTTGTTTTATTATTTACCAATGAGTTCAGTTCCGATCAATGAATTTATTATCATTGATAATTTATTTTAATATTAAACATGATTTAAACAATATTAGGAAAACCATAGTCTTTTTCACTACTCATCTATATCGTGTGAACATTCAAATCAAAAACATAGAATATTGACATTAAAACAGAGTACAGAAATATTATTATGTACGGATTATCAAAGAACGTTGGTAATAATACAATGAATTTGTAAGCTTACAATTGGTAAGTAACTATGTTTTATATGTAGTGATATAATTTGGGAAGTTGAGATAAAATTTTTCTAAATACTAATAAGCTTACTAACACGAATATTACAAAATCCCATAGTAAATAAAAATATAAATTTAAATAATTTTTAAAGTAAGATGTTTATTAGCTAATATATTATAGTCATTCTATTTACACCATACAATTACTTTATTTCATTTATTACTTTATAATATATGAACATATTTTTAAATATTTATTTTCTTTTTCTATAAAATTTTTTTTTAATAAAAATAAGTATAATTTTATTTATTTTTCAATTTCTTACTTATAATTTAACTATATATTATATCCGATAAAAGCAATTTGGATACTTAATTGAAATACACCATTAATCATCATAATGAATAATAAATAGTAATCATCGTCTTCGTGAATTTTTCGAGATTCCGGGCTATTCGTAAACATTCCCGGAAATGTCTGTGCCAAGTTACGTTCCCGGAAATTTCGTCACCCAAGTTTGGTATATAGACGGTTGTAAATTTTTTTATTTTTCTTGGTGAGCAAAAAATAAAAAAAAATAAATTATTCCATTAGAAGCTAATAGGTATTTATTATTATTATATTTAAGAAAAATAAATATTATTTTTTTTAACTATACATTTTTAAAATTTTTACGATTTTCCGCAAAACAAATACCTTTGATGATAACAACGTATGGGAGGTGAGAATATCGTGTGTGAAGATGTTGACTGTCCTTATATGTATATATACTTGTATCTCGACGGGGATTTTATAACATGCATCATGACTTACATTATTATATATATAGCGTCTCCCACTGCGAAGAATCTTATATTTCAAGCTGCGGAGGCGACCGGCGACCGTCGTAACTCCAGCCCGAACTCGAAACGATGGTATATAATATATTTACGACGGACTCGACGTAAGCAGTTTAAGGGCCGCGCTCTCGTACCGGCGATTTACCGGGATTTTACTACTGTCTGCTGTAAACGTCGTCCATTGTTCAACGCTGCCGAGGTTTTACCATAAACGTATACAATATAATAATATATACACACTCGTTCACCACCATCCGTATACGTAAATATATATATATGTTTTTATATTTTTTATTGTTCTTTTGGCTTATTTATTTATGATGACGCGCAACGTTCAGAATAATGTTAAAATTACTCGTCCTAGTTCAGAAAATATTTCTATTCCGTCTCGTTATACCATTTCGTTATCGGCATAATTAAATGGGGAAGGAAGATGATGTATTTCAAGTTACTAACTTAAAATTGTCTCAAATAAATGTTGAAAATTAAAACTGAAGTATCACTTTCGATAGCATTTTTTCCAATATGCAAAATGGCAACGTGTGTTTCCTTTAGTTAAAATTGAAATGTATTAACATTATGATTAATTTAACGATTTAAAAGTTTTAAAGTTAGTATGTATTTTGTTTTAAATATTATATTTTTTAAATTATTTAAATTATTTAAAGGGTTATAGAGTGATATCAACTTCTTTACTATTTGAAATAAAAATCACTATTTTTTCTATACATTTTTAATATTGTAATTTTTTAGAATTTGTTATGAGTCTTAATCGAAATTTAAGTTAGTAGTTTTAAGTTAGGTATTTCATTTTATTGAAAGGTCCATGACAAAAACAAGTTTGAAATATATAGAGAATATGATTATTTAAAAATTTTAACAATTAATATTAATTTATCAAAATATTATGGTCCGTAAAAATGTAGAATCATTTTTAAGAACAATTATTATTAGTTTAAAAATATTTTAATAGTTCAGAATTTTTATGTTGATATATCAACAACCAACGTGTTTCAAAAACTTATTTGCTTAGTTTTAGTTTAAAAAAAATAATCCCTTATCGCTACAAGTCCCTACTTAAATTATATAAAGCAGTCTAAATTAAAGAAAATAATGTGGTTCTTATATTTATACTTAAAAATTCTAAGGATTAGAATTTAATAAAATTGATGATTAAAGAAAAAATGGGGTAACCAGGATTGGTGATCGTCTTGTATATGGAGTAGGCCGCAATTTATTTTAGTTTTTCTTTGACACTCAAAACTAAACGCGAATACAAATTAAACTCTATAGCCAACCATGCAAATAATTTATCACATGCACCATAAAACGAAACCAACAAAATTAACTGAATGCTTGTACAATGGGGTGAGAAATATATTGTACGTTATTTCGTTTAATAATAATGCCATTATAAACAATAATTTCACATTCACTGATCACAGTAGTTATAATTATTATACTAATATAATCCCTAATGAATGCTGTTGTTTATAATATAATAAAGTACTTAATGTTTATAACATATATATATGTATGTATATGTATATATGAATGCGTTATATTAATCGTTTTTGTAGTTTTAATTAAATACTCAATACATAACGCAACAGCTATCACAACATTTAATCTAGACATTATTTGGTAATTAAAAACTCATTTGGGCAGAATTAAAAGTAACATGATATTTTAATCTTCTCGCTAATAAATTTGAAAAATAAAATGCAAACAATATATACACGTAATTGTAATGCACTGAATATCTCGTTTTTGGCGTTATGACTAACAAGAATATAAATCATTGACATCACATAAAAACAATTTTAGTGCAAAATTAATATTATCGTTTATGGTGTATAAATAACTAAAAATATGGTTATGTGATGTAATATCAGATAAATATAACTATAGTTTTCCCGTGAAACCCAAAATATAAAATAATTATATTTTATCTTTATTTATTTGAGGTGCCACCACTGGGTGATTTCCTTACCCATCGATAACAGTACCTATACTGTTGAAATATTTCCATACAAAATGTATAAATAATAATTATCGTTCTCATCTGGCCAAAAAATGTACGCTTAAATAAATAAAATTATTTATTATTAATTAGATATTATAAATAGAGCTATATAACATCGAAACATGTATTTAAATGGGAATTTATATTTTCCATCATATTTTAAATTAAAGTAATTTTAAAAATGATTTATTTATGACGTAATTTCAATTAATGGGTACGTCTCTTTAACTATCTGTTATTATTAACTAGTAATATTGATATAAAATATCATACAATACTACATACTGTATACTTTATAATATTTTGATAGTCAATGATAATTAAATTTGACAATATTGATACATCGTTAGTGGAAAAAAAATATATAAATGTATATGTACTGTAATTGTAGATTTTAATGACGTCCGTGATTATTACATATTACTGGTAATTTGGTTGATCGATAAGATCTGACTAAATATTTCATCTAGCAATAAATCAATATTTAATTAAATTAAAAATAATTGGTTTCATATATTTTGTTAACTTTTGTTTATTGCTTGACTGAGTATCGTTCACTTAGTTTATTTGATTGCACCAAAGTGTGATAATTACCATTTAAGAAGAGCGATCGCCTCGAGCGCCATTACCCTTTGACTTCCTCGAAGTTAATACTCTTATTTCTCTTTTACTCTAATATATGAGCGTTTGTTATATTTGACTTCGTATCCCTGAATACACAAAACATATACCGCTGAGAGCCACATAAATCAATGCTTCGACGAGAATTTTTTTAAACTTTCCCTATTTAACTAAAAAATACAATTATTAAACACGAACAATATTATAGTATAAAACAACACTAAAACGTACTTAGAACGTGTAAGTGTTATTATGCATCTTTGTATAACAGTATGCTAACTACAGTTGTCAAACAATATGTACCTATGCAAAACTAACGCAAATGTTTGCTTTGCAATACTGTTTTTGTATTTTAGAGAAAAAAATAAAAATATTTTACCTACCTAAGTAAATATTTATACCATAAAATATCTGGAAAATCTGTAAGAGATAAATATTAGTGACTATTTTAGTTTGTTTTTTTGTATTTTTAAATTGATTATATGTATATTTATAAATATACTATTACATACACAGTTTTAATCATAATATTTGTTTTCATCCATGTATGGCTCACTTAAAATAAACTACAACAAAGCTCGTTAGGTTTAAATTTAAATTTTAAATGATAACTATTGTATTGTAAATTCTCTTCCCCTAGTGATATTATGTAATATTTATTATTGGCCAATAATAATATTATTGTAAATACCCATCTGTAATAAACGTGTAGAATATTGTTTTTTTTTTACGTACTAATGAAATAACTGGAATCATTAAAATATACAAGTATTATGTTTATACAATACGTACAGATTGTACAAAATGTTTTTGTACATTTTTAAAACAAACGTAATAATACGATGAATCATTTTGTAGTTGTAAATTAATTTTAATTTAGTGATCAATTATAACAAAAAAATATTTATTAAGTAGATAGGCACCTAGTTAATAAAAAATAACATGTTGATTTTTTATTTATTATATGAAAAAAAAAAACACTTTCAAATCTTATATTCATGGTAAATATGTTTAACTAATATTATGATATAATAAATTATTTACTGATTCATAAATATATTTTTTCCGGTGTTTAGCAAAATAGTTCATTTTATTAGATTTAATTTCAACATTAAGTACTTCTTTTTTTTTGGAATTATTAATACCTACTTGAATGTTATTAGTGTAAGTTTAATCTGACGATTAATAGTGAAGTTTATGAACTAAAGTACATTAAATAATACTTCTCAAACCTCCCCTCCTGTTTTTGATGAGACGTATGGTTCAAAGTTTTACATCGTAGGCGAGAGTAAAATAATCCAGTGAAACCATCATGATTATATATAGTAAAATGTTTTTTGTGCAGTCGAGTTCGAGAACATAATATATTACTTATAAGTTGACTGTGCCTGTCAGGCGTATAAGATTGTTGGGTACGCTTTGATATTTAAAATTTTGATCTACTTGGTAACGGAAATAGTGACAATTGTTTTTCAAAGATTTTCTATAAATTATTCAATTGAACAATAATTATACCTACGTGCCATTAACAGATACCCACAAAGTTGAAATTATATTTTATAAATGTAGTCACATACAGATCTATTTCATATGTGTGTTGTGTGTAAGTATACTTAAACGGTATTATCCTCAAGATTATTGTACTATTTTTTAATAATATTTAAGTATACCAGAGTTGTTGTTAATATAAATACATAATAGTACTTAATTGATTTTCAATTGAAAATAGTATAAGACTTATATTATTATTTTTAAATTAGGTATTTATATTTTGATAAAATTATAAAATCTATAGTTTTCTACCTGTACCTATGCGTTATACATAGAACTCTTAATTTGTGTGTTCAAATAGCTGGAGTATATTAATGATGATTTATTACTAAATGCGCTCTGCCACCATCCATTATACTGGATTTATGATCTTGAAAAATTTCAAATGGTAGTTTTAGTTGTCTATGTGGATTTAATGTACACTTTCCTAAACACTATATTTTACATAAATAGAGTATATCTAAATATTTTTACATTATACATTAAATTTTATTTGTAAAAATAATAGCTAGTGTAATATGAAAATCAAGTATAAGAAATACGTCATGGAACGCATTAAAAGTGTACAATAAAAAACGTATTATAATAATTATGCACTTATTCTAAATAATACAATAAAACCTCTTCTATTAATTTCAATAAACCTCAATAGTTATATTACCAATCTTAAAATTTTTAACTTTAGTCACATACAATTTAATACGAGATAATCAATAAGAGATAACATGAAAAATTAATCTTTGATGTAAAATTATATATATATATTAGTTAAAATGTATTATTGATTTTAAGAACAGGAAAAAATTAATGATTTCGTCCTTGAAAATTAATTTTATTAACCAAGTCGTTTAAATAAAAATAAATAAATAAATAAATAAAGTTAGATCAATAATTGGTTATCACCCAGAATTAACCATAAATACTTTATGTTATGTTATTATTGCTTCCATTAAAAATGCTTTTTTAATGTTTGATAAAATCATTTCTATTTGAGTAATAGCTGGTATTGGTTTTAGCGTTTGCATTATTTATACCGTACGAAAACATTAAAAACACATACTATATGAAAGTCGCTGTTAAATATTTTATATAATTTATCTTGGCAGTTATACACTCCAAGTAAAGGCTGGATCAGTGTTGTCTAAATTTGAAAACCAACAAACAACAGAACACAAAATTGAATTTTTTTAGATTAATAGATTTACTGTAATTATTACTGTTATTACATATTTTATTTTTTTCAATGGCGCAGAATTATAATAGTTTTGTAAAATAAAATCATTATTTTTTTAAATGATGTGCCTAATACGCTTTTAAATATTACGATAATAATATATCTATGAAGTATTTTGAAAAGAAAAAACTGTCCGGGTAATGTTACCTATTCCGATATAGGGAATTCTTGGATTTAACTGTAACGTATTAAACCACAGCCAGAGAATGGGAGGTACGAAAAGATTAGTGTACCATTCACGCCAAACATAAGAACAGCACAAAGAAAAATGATAACACTGCGTTAAGGAGCTTTGAACGAAAGATCACGGGTGATGGGACGTAAACTCGTAGATTGGTATCTATGATGTGGTTAGCCGTATAAAATGTGATGAAAACTGACAAAACGAATTTTTGGACGACCATCTAGATAATATATATAATATATATTCTATTAATATATATTTACTAAATTGTTATTTATGGGATGATAAAATGTATAAATGATTTAAATATATTATGTACGCTAGTGTGTTTAACACGGTCGAACTCGGTTTCACATAATAATACTGTCGTTTTCATAATAATATAATATTTTTATAGTGTTAGGAATAACAATTTATGTCACGTATTTTTTTTTATTTAACGTCCTATACATATAAATACTATTTTGTAAGGTAACATATTATGTACATAAACACATATTATGTGAATTCAATATTTTTTTGTAATTTTGTTTATCCGAGTTCAAGCGCGAACGCAGGAAAAATTTTAGGGGGTATTTTTGAAAAAATATACATAAAAATCATACTATTTGTTAGTAGGTCAGGTAATTTATTTTTTGTTCCTGATATTTGGGGGGGGGGGGTTAAACACCCAATACACCCCCTGCGTTTGTGTCTGTCCGTATACCTTTAGGTAACACTTAGAGAATTTTGGGATAATATATTTTTTTTAACTACGTATATCTATACTTTTAATTAATTTAATTTCAAGCAATTAAAATCGTACACAAAATAAACTTTAATAGATCGAAAAATTTAATAATATATTTGAAATTATTAAAAAACAAAAAAAAATAGGCCAAATATATTCCTTAAATTGTATGGGATTTCTCCGTTGCGGTAAATTTATGATATAATTTATCATACTCACATTCAATTATATTTGATTGTGCAGTCTCAAAACTAAGAAATATAAATAATTAAGCAAGATTATTTTTCTGAACAGATTCATTTTAATATGTACTTTTTTATTTATTCAATAATAACTAATAAATAGGTAGGTATTTTTATAATATTTTTTATTTTATTATAATGTATTCGTTAAAATTAGTAGATATTTGTTTATAATAATGAACAAAAATAATTTTATTGTAAAATAATTATATTTCTTTGTAAAAACTAAAAGAAAACAATTTACATAAAATCATAATATTGTAATTAGTCAAAATAAAGACATAATAACAATATTATTATACTATGTTGATTGTGAATTAAAATATTTTATCTTAAAAGAACGTCATATACTGCCCCAAAATAAAACATTAGGCACAGGATAAAATTATATTATATTTCAATAATAAAATATCTAAGGTATAAACGAATAAAAATAAAAATTGAAAAATAATTTACTTATGTCTATGAAATATATATTTTAATGGAATCAAATATAAGCAGAGTTGTTAAGTAATAACTAATGAATAATATTCTTAAATATAACTTATAAAGTATTATTAAGAATGTTATAATGAACATATTATTATCATATTATTTTTTTTTTTGATTACTATAGTTACCATGATTCTACCTTCATGAATGTATGTAAATATGATGACAGATTAGGTTAGGTTAGATGTTGAACAGAAAATTAATTATATTTTTTATTAATGTTCATTGCTGAAAATTTTTCAATTAGGTAATTCATTTTGATTAATTTAATCAATACATAATTCTAATACTGAACGTTTAATTTATAATATTATATCTACTATGTCTATATATATATATATTATACTATCGTACTATGTACTATATGAGGTACCTATATATTTTATAGGTGTATAAACGTAATATTGTTTAAACTAATTATTAGTAAACAGTAATAACTTATAATTGATTTATTTCAAGATTATTTCTCTAAACGTTTTTCAATATTTTTACTAACAGTATCAATCAATGGTTTTTAATTGTGTAAAATCTGCCATTGTAGTAGATAAAAAATAAGTAATAATTATAAATAACTATATTTTTTGCTATATTAAAAAAAAAAAAAATTAAATATATATGTTTCAGGTAATAACGGAGAAAAAAATAGTGGGAGAACAGTAAATAATATTAAATAGTAATCAAAAGGAGCATAGTTAAAATTTAGTTATAAAAATCTTTACTTATAATTTAATGAATTTTTTAACATTTAAAATATTTTTTTATTTTATTTTACATATAATATTAGTGTATCGGTATTATCAATATAATGAGTCGCGTCCGAAAGGATTATTAATTGTTGTTTTGTTTTTATACAGCACAATATATTATATAAATATATTCAAAAATTAAATTTAACAGAGTGGTTCAATAATCTAAGTCATACAAATATTCAATCATGTTGTAATGTCATTCGATTTCAAATTTATGAATAAGCTAATTTCTTTTAATATTTACACTACGTCGCATGAACTTTTATAATAATAGTTTCTTAGAATCTCAGTATACAACTTGATACTCATAAGCTCTGTTAATATTCTTTATTTGTATTGAGGTTGTATGTTTACGAAGTTTGAAATTAAAATACAGACGTAGTTTATTGTGTATTTTATTTTTTTGTCATTTACCTCTAAACATATTTGTTCATCTACATACAATATCGTACATACTTTAAATATATACAATCCTTATAGATAATAATATTTTAAATAAAAAATATATTGGTACGATTATAAACATTTCACGATTTTTATTTAAAAACTTGGCAAGGCAGTATTCGTGTTGGCTTATTCTTTATGTCAGGAAAAAAAATGGACTAAACAATCAGAGATCTGATCAATTAGATGATATCATGTGATTAATTTAAGAAAGAACAAAACTAGGTAGGTATACATTTTATATTTTGTGTACGTATATTATATTGTTGACCTGAAATTTTAGCTAATAAATTAAAATATATAAACGGTTAACCAAATAAAATATATACAAATATAATAGTGACTGATATCGTGCAGATTTAATAGTTTCTTTAATGTAATTTTTCCTTAAATATCACTTGCTTATTATTACTCGAACGACTAAGCTTTTAATCATAAAACGTAATAATTTATGAAACATATTATCATAAATAATCGCTAAAACGTATGTCAAAGAAACAAAATATGATATGATAAACAATTTTCTAATAATTTAACAATTGTTGTACATAATTTATCAACTGTAACATACCTAACTTATTGTAATTGTATAAAATACATTAGAAAATGAGAGTTGACTCATAAAAAAAATACTTTTAGAAAAATATTAAATAATTAAATTTAAATTAAGTTGAGACTAGCAAAGTTATAACTAAAAATAATACATTATTATTTAAATAGATATTTAATTATTCTAGATTTGATCTGTATATAATAAAATTAATAATAATTAAAAGTCCGCGTTTAAAGACTCTATTCAAATTTAATTATAGCAAAATTATGAGGAATAGTAAAACAATGAATAACTATATAAGTTTATATTCATTTTAAGCTGCATAAAATAGTACTAAAATTTTAACTAACCATAAACCGCGACTGTTTTATGCGCCAACATAATATTAGTGAAAACGTTTTACAATTTAATTCAATTTTCTAATGGATATAATTAAAATCAAAAAAATGTCTAAAAAACATGAATATTTTATAACGTCGTCATTTGTTTATGAGTTCATCGTTTAATTAAGTTAAACAAGAGAAACTCGTTAATTATTACTATACGCTGTGCTTTATTATGAACATCATTTAATTTGTTTTTATTTTGCTCTAATGTGAAAGAAGTGAACCTTTTTTTTTCAATTTGTTTCATTCCAAGTAACTTTAAACATATAACATTAAATGTTAATTAAAATCAATAAAAAGCACAAAATAATCATAGATAATTATCATACTACCTATATTATAGAGTAACAATATTTTAGCCCATAATAATATTATGTATTATTATTATTAATAATTGATTACAATTTAAGTCTTAAATTTAAATGTATTTGATATTTTATTAATTTTAAATTGTCTCTCGCTAAATTATTATAATAATTTACATTGTATGAACACAACTAAAGATTTTCAGTGTTAAATGTTTGATATTGATATGTACAATAAACTTTTTATACATATTATTATTATTTAGTTTAAAATGATCTCTTTTGATCACCTATTTCTGGTTTATGTACAATTTATTAACGTCAATGTACATTCACATGGTTAAGACGTGAACTTATTTTTTTAAATACTCTATACTCTAAGATAGTGAATTACTTTGCGTCTATATTATTGACTGTTTACGAAATAAACATTGAAACTTATAACACTTCTTCATCACTGACATAGGTTATGATTATAACATTCGCAGATCTACACAACAAAATTGAACGTAGTGTTTCGTTAAGCAGAAAATATAATATTCTGCTAGCCAGACGTTTCACTACCAAACCTACATTATATTTAGTATACGATCATAAATTTAATAATATATTATAGTTTCCATACATACAGAATTGATTTTTTCTATTATACGGGTTACAGGTGTATTAAATAACAACATAATGGAAGATTTAAGAACAAAATATTTAAACTGCGTAATAAGAAAATGCTTATGTGTACAAGTAACGTAAAAATATTGGGTTGACCTGATGGTTATACTACTTATACGTGATTATCAATATGGGTATACTTTTATTCAACACTATCATGTCATATATTTTAATACACATATTGGTTTTAAAAAATTGCACAATGATTTTTATAAAACATTATTCATTTATAACGGAATAGTCATAATTAGCCATGCAATATGTATTCTAATAATCTCTTAGTATATACTAACTATAGTATCTATACTCTCAATAAGTACTTGCAAATCTTATTATAATTTTTTTTAAATACAATTTAACAATTTATGTTAAAACCACATAATATTTGTCTATTAATAACTATTAACAAGGTACTCAAGTGATCCACTGCCACATCTGTTTTCCAAGATAAATTACATACGATTAGAATAAATAAATAAATATTAATTCCAACACATAAAGAACTTGTATTTAGTAAATAATTATATAATAATAATTAAAGTGTTGTGAACATAACAACAGAATTACTGCAAAAAAAAAAAAAAAAAATGGATATAAGAAAAAAAATATTATGTATGAAAAAATATTTTTCTGAGTTAACTGTAGTCAGCCCCTCCACAAACTTTTTATTGTTGTAAAAATCATTCATTTGTGTGGAAATTTATTTAGCTTTTATGGCGGTGGCCTTTGAGATTAACATAACAAAAGCACGATTAATTATTATTATTCACCGTGGTAGGTTTCTTTATATTTTTTTTCCACTTTTACTTTTTATATTATATAATGCCTTCTCGCCCATTCAAAAGGTAAATGGTATTTATTTGATTAAACTAACTCATTGTTTTTTTATTTTCTGGTGCGCCTGTGACCGACCGGGTGCGTCATTGCCGACAGCGACGACCCGTCTGTTGTCGTCACCGGCTACCGCAACCGGTGCTCCGATCTTTTTTTCCGTACATCGATCAACAACGTTATTATATTATTATATTATTATAATATCATAAAGTGTTTTGTTGTTATTTTTTTTTTTTTTTTTTGTTGCTGAGCAATTTTTCCGACAAAACCACACGCATTATCATCAAAATATTAACTGCGTCATTAGATGTCAGAGGCTGACACGAGCACCTCCCCCGGATGATTAACAGACCGGGTAAATAATTAATGGACTTACCCGGTCGACCGTCCGAGGCTTCAACGCCTTTGCCACCACACATTGCGGAACTCGCGGCGGCGGCAGCGGCGCTCGTACCAGACTCAACCGCAGTGCGAGATTTGACGGCGAGGTGGGTCCAATGACCGCGATCCGATTCACACAATGAACACGCCACGTCCGTAAATCGTATTTACGATATTCATCACACCTTCACAGTAACGTGCTCGTTGTATACCTACAACGTCGTGGGTTCACCGCTGCGGTGAATATATAATGGTTGCTATTAGGCTATTCACAATAAGACGAGAACCGGGCGAGTTAACGATTCTCAAACCCGCAGGTCGGACCGATCACCTAGATGTTTATTTTATACACTGGAAATCGATTGAAATAGATCCAAATAAGAGATAAAGCACACTGTCTATAGTAATCGATAGTCTGCTAAAACCGACTATTATCGTCTATCGAGTTATAAAAGTGACTTATTAAGGGTATTTTTGATATATATATATATATATATATATTACGAAATCATCTAAACTAATTCACATTTTGTCCGATTTGTCCAAACGGTCAACGCACGAGTCTGCATGGATTTCCGGCTTAATATTATTAGTGTTGAATTATCTTATGTGGGTGAAAGAAGATCGTATGATTAGTTAAGCAGAAAACGTTTATGGATGGTAAATTATGTTTTAGAAGTGATATTTATACATTGAAGTGTTAAGTAACATTGGATATGTAGAGTGGGTGGATCTCGTGTTAAACGAAATATTGTTAATTGGAAAGATGGCACTTTTATAGATTTAATGCTATTTTATTGGTTTTAAATATTTATCTTCTACAAGCCATATATAGACAATAGCAAAGTTTTATATAAGAGTAATTTGTTTTCATTACTTAAGATTTATTTTTGGATTTTCATTCAGAAGATATTTGAAAATAGTTGGCTCAGTTAATTATGAGCCAAAATTTATTTAAAAACATAACTAAATAACGAGCATTTGGTGCAATTTAAATTATGGAGAACAATTGGAAGAGAAATAAATTTTCGGTTAGAATTATACGGCTGATACTGTAGAAATATTTATTTTAACTATTCATTAAGATCAAGATAATAGATGAAGGTAATTTTGTAAAATATTATTGGGCTAATATGGTTTATGGGTATTGTAAGTAAATGTTTCATTTGCTATTATGTTATAGATATGTTTGTATTAGCTAGTTATAGGAGAAAATATTAAACAGAATTAGGATAATATTGCTTATTGAGAAGCTTCGATAAATACTAAAGACAGAAAAGGGATGACAGTACCTACCTTCTTGTATGATAAAATTCTGATTTTCAATGTAATATGAAAGAATACATTATATAGAAATGTTATAATAAGTATTTTTAATTTAAAAAAAAGACTCACATGCTAAACGATATGCCATTTATATGAGCAGTGAGGAACAACTAAGAATACTACCGAGTAGTATGTTTTTTTATAATTTGAATGATATGATAAACAGACTAATCAATTTACTTGATAAGTATCGGAGTAAAAATTACGGAATACAAATTAAGTTTCTCTGTTTTTTAACACAGTTTCTAAAAATGTATAATGATAGTGTGTGGAATAAAGCGTAAACTGTTGGAAGAAATTAATACACATATTATTTAAATTTTAAATTATTAATTATTGATTTTTTTACTAGAACATTGTGGATTAACGAAAACGTTGATAATTAATAATTATAATGTTCCACGGTAATAATTAATATTTTATAAATTATTATGGTCGTATACATCTTCATGAAAATTACAAAGTTTTTTAATTACATTTAGAAAATATAAAATTGAACGTTTAAAATAAGAACCAAACTATTATAATATTCCATTTTTCCTTGAATTTTTCCGTTCCAAAATTATATCTTCTATACACGTTTTTTTGTCATAAATGATTTACACTGAATACGTGTATTCTTATTATTATTGTTATTGATATTGTATTTAACGAACCATGAGCGTATATTTATATTATTTGATCCGTATATGAGGTACAATGAAGGTAATCGAATGAATCTTGTATGGCTAAAAGTAATATTATATTAATATATCAAATCTGTATACCTACGCAGGTTAATATGTTTGAAGTACGTTTGATTATATTATTCTGTGGGATTCTCATTATTACCACTTGGAGATTATACAGGAAAGCAGATGTAATGAGGGGCTTTATTGTTTAGCTAGAGGTTTAATTAATTACGGTAATCGGTGTGCGTTATCGTTTCGTATAATTATATTAGTAATTTGTCTTTGGACGTAAAATCAATGTGTCAATATGTATGTATTTGCTTAATAGAAGACATCCAATATACATTTAATTAAATTTAATATTCTGACTAAATATATAATGTTACAACCTAAAAATTTAAATGAACTTGAATTTGAAATTTTAAACTAGATTTACTCGTAAATCATTATAGGTAGTCTTGTAAGTTTTAATGGTGTAAAACACCGTTCCGTGTAGTATTTATATTTTACTATTATAATATATATTATACTATTATATATATATAAATATATATAAATGCGTGTGTCATGTTACATTCATTCTATATTATCATGAACTTCCATCATATAGATATAACTATTTTGATTACTTAACAACATTTTATAATAATAATCCTTTGGCATGCTACTATATTCATGTGTTAAATTAATCTTGTTTCATCGCTTGCTCCATATGTTGCTACCAGGTCATTGTAAAGTATAATATATTTTATTTAAATATAATCGTCACTCGGTATAACGAAGTGCCTCGTCTAATATTTTTAACATCAAAATATTCGCTTATTCCTTCGTTTAATATACATTTGTTTTAATTGGTACCATATTATATTATACATCATAATATTGTATACTAATTAAATTTTCTATTGATAAAAGCGGTGTTACAGAAAAATGTTATTCTAAATAGTAAATAGATTAATTCATAAATCAGAATTGATTTAACTGTCTTAATTATAGTTAATTATTTTTCTACTTCTGCATGTCATATATTATAACATTATTTATATACTTTTATATGATACAGGTGTATTGAGTACAACATATAATACAAATTACATGAAATACTTATTAAACCATTTAAAATCAATTTTATTTAAATTATAGGTATTTGAAAAATGTATTTCTTTATTTTACATTTATTGTGTATGTATTAGATACACACACATATATATAATAATTGTTATTTTAATTTAATGGTTTTTAATCATTAAAATATCATTATATTTTTAATCGGGAATCATAAACATTTGATACTGATTTAATGAAAACATATCTATCATTGTATAATTATCAATATATATTAAAAAATACAATATAATAAATAATAAATAGTATGTATTGAATAACGAATGAAAGAAAACTTACTTTTACGATAAGCTAGTTATTCTACTTAATTGTGTTATAGATCAGTGTCGACATTTACTTCGATTATAGTTTCACAATATCCGGATGAGTTTTTCTTGGATATATCTGGCTGACTTTACAAAAATGCGTCAATGTGGATAGGGATAGGAAATTCGTATAATCGAATACCCTGAAAAAGTTTAATAATACAATAAAATAAAAAAGAACAAAAACTATGGGGTTTATTTTACTCTTTGTACCAGTACGTGTCATCGTGAATTTACAGTTAATATCCGGATTGGTGTTTTTTACATACGCTACAGTTAATTTACATATTATATTATATTATACTCATCAATTGGATTTTCTCTTCTAACGTAACATAATACCTTAACTATACTACTGGGTACTAAAAAAATAAAAACGTATATTTTTCAAAATTAACTTAATATATTTAACTTAATTTGTATAAGGTATTTCTTTTGAAAAAAAGTTAAAATATAAAAATAAAGATTAAATCTATATTGTTTTATATACCAAAATATGTATACAAAATGTATACCTTGGATTGTATACCGTTTTATCAATATTTTTTGTTTGCTTGATAAACGAAAATTGTCTACCTAAAATTCACTTAAAAGGTTTAAATTCAAACAAATTAACATTTTAATTAACTTTAACTCGTGCATTCAATATCTATTATATACATTAAATGAGTAAATATTATGTTTTCATAGTTTAATTATATCGCGCAAACACACAAGCTTTGTTCTTAAAAAAAAATGTCAATTCATTTATAATTATTGATGATTCCAATAATGAAAGTACCCACATTAAAAAAAAATTGGTGGTTATCAAGATGAACTAAAATAATGTTTCTACCTGTATATTTATTTTAGGCTATAACTATACAACATGTGCAATACCCTAAAGCAATGTTAAACAAAAGTTATGTGCCACCATTTATTAATTGAACACGTGGGTTGAAAGAATAGTTTCTACCGCTGTGTATTGTAGAATAAAATCGAATAGGCAGAAAAAAACCAACAAATTTTCAAAATAACGAATGGGACTTGTGGGAACCGTTTTAAAGTTCACGTTGGAAAATAGACAACGAGTGAAAAAGGCCCTCCAATCGTCGTTCGTTAGAATACAAGACATACAGTTTACCTAAGAACCCGTTTTTCTGTTAATAACTGCCAAATAAAGCATATACTACTGTACACGGTCCTAATAATTTTGGTAAACTCAATCTATCTGTCTCGTAGCCAGAAACGAATTTAATTGTTTTCGTTAACATCTCTATAAACACCATAGCAGTTTTAATCATGGTTTTTGAATCAAATGGTTGTCATATATGTTAAAATACACGTAGCTGTTGTCGTTATACATTATCTATAAATCAAAATTCGACGGTAAATCGATCCAAATAATTAATTTTAATTTTAATACACTTAGGTGACGGAGATTTGTTTAATACATTATAGTATATCGTTTCTGTGAATAAAAAATAATTCTAATAGTTTCATTTATATTTTATTTTTAATTATTTATTTATTTAATTTTTTTCGGTTTTTTTTTTCGAAAGAACGACAAAATATTTTTTAGGCAAAACAAATACAGACCCATCTATAGCAAAACGTCAAAAAATGCCGCACTAATATTTTATAAAGAATACATTAGGACGGTAGACAAATACCTTGGACTAACGAACGGTCAGAATTGTTTTTTATTATTATTATTATTATTATTTAATGGACATACATTAAATGCATTGAAATTGTATGACAATGACAACTTTACCGAACACGATTGTTCATAAATATATTTGACTGATTTATGGTTATTTGAAAATTAATGGTAAATTGATAAGTTGGTCGTTATTTCCATAAAAAAAATTAACTATACGGAATATCTATAACTAATATTTGAAAATAAATGTTGGCAATATATTTGCATTTAAAAAATATTTTATTTTCTTACCTTGTTAAAGTTCTATTGTTATGAAAATAAAAAAAATAAATTGACAACACATAATTTGTTTAATGATTTGAATAAAGTTTACAGGTTGCATTGTTCAATAACTTTTTCGGTTGGATAAACAATAATTTAACGACAGAAGAAAAAATAATAATGTATATTAAATTTAAATTTGTATTATACCTATCTACCTTTATTAGTACGAACTTTTAAACGTAGTTTGCCCCTTGCTGTTTGAGACATGGTAACTAATAATAAGAATATTTGTTCTCTTTTTATATTTATACTAATGAACTATTTTAAATTATTCTAAGTTGTAATAAAGATAACGAACTCCGTCTTATGAAATTTTTATTTTATTATTTTATTAAAAATGTAACAAACGAACGATTCAAAGTTCAAACTAAACAATACCACGTAAGCGGTTGAAGAATATTTTCCGTATCTATACAACTTTAAGACAAATAAGATTGTATATTCAGAATGGAGAATATGTACAAAGTTAGCTTATACGATTTAAAAAATGTATTAGTAGCGCTGAATGCAATACAATTATTATAGAATATTCTTCTAAGTCAGTTTTTTATACCAACAAGAAATTAATTTGCTCGTCAAGTGACAAATTAATAATAAGTCTGATTATAACTTGTTAATGCTCATAAGCTCACGCCAAAAAAAACTTGCCTTTTTAAATTCGTCTTTGTCTTTTGAAAACGATGCCTAGGGAAAACAATATTAATATAATATTTATATTCACTATTTATTTGTGTATTATTTTATCAACATGATACGATGTAAAATTATATATTTATTATGGGTACCCATTTAAAGTATTCTCAGTGTTTTGAAATGCGTTATAATATTTTTCGAGCAAAACAAAATAATATGTCACCTTCAAACAACTATTAAACACGCCATGTTTAACCTTACCTATCAATAGTTGTAATTCTTTTCATTCTCCTAGAATTTCATGTATTCCGAGAGTCGACTGTATACACATAATATATTTTATATTTTTTCTGATAGATATACAGTATATCGCTGTAGCGTAGTGGCATTATCTAGTGTACGGCAAACCGACAAAATGAGATCTGAATTCCATTTATTTTTACCCTCGTACATATATATATATATGTACTGATCGGTCCGTTGAAATGGGAAACGGTTTGCCTCGCTCTCACGTCAATCGGACCACACTGACGATCATTGTTATATATACGTGTGTACTTATATACACCCGGGATTGAACAATATAATAGATACACAGTAAAGTTTACCAATCATCGAACGCATAGTCCGTACACGATGCGTATCATACACTTTTGGTGGATTAAGAGGGGGGCCGTTGTTAGTTCGACAGGTGTCGTTCTCGTTAAATAAATGCATCTAACATGGTATCCGAGACTACTGTAATAATTTTAAAATACTTTAATACAAAACAGTCTTTTAAAATATCCCAGTTAATGTATTTTAATATTTTTTATCCTATTATATTTTATAAATATTTTTTGACAAAAATATTTGAATAATTATTCTGAATAATTGTTTTTGTATTTTTTTATTCTTTAAAAAGCTCAAACAATAGTTTTTAATTTTAATATATATGAAAACAAGTTCTTCTATTAAAAATCTTGTACATTATAAATGATGAACATGTTTTTGAACTAGGTTATTTTATTTGAATGAAATATACTAGCAATTGAACCATAATATTAAAATTAAGATATTTTTACATTAATATAGTACAGGGGTAAATTTACGAATCACCTTGGATAATTTTATAGACCTTAAGATTTATCATATTTTTACAAAACATATTTAGTTTTTATATCGGATCTAGATATTATATAGGAATATATAATTTTGTATGCGGCTTGCAGAATTATAATATACTTCTAAAGTGGTTTAAAAGATGATTTGGGTTGGCCACCCCTGATGTAATGTAATTATAATTATTGCCTTGTCACGAGAGGTTTTCGTTTTGTATCGATTTATTATAATTTTTATTAGTTACGAGAAGATTTTATTATATTTATATATAATTATGTAGTTGTATATTCACTATCGTTAAATTCCACCCATTCCAAAATTGAAAAAAATTAATGATAACAAAATGTATAGTCAAATATGTATTCTGAACAAAGCTTTCTTAATACTAATTTCTTTGAATACGAGTTTCAAATAAAAAATTAAAATACTCTTTACAAGACTGATGTGATAATAATGATAATATAATACAATAATTACTGTTATATTAAATGTTTAAGTTCTATGTTTTGCGGCAGAAATATATACCATAACGCATATGATAAAACGTGACAAATACTTATACTTTTTAACTGGCTTGAATTTTTTTTTTATTTTTACCACATTTTTATTGTTATAATTTAAAATAAATCTAATATTTTTTACTATTTTACTCAGTAAGTATTAAATGAAACAATTTTATTTAAATATAGGTACTAAGGATAAAATAAGTTATTCTCAATAGGAAAATATTTTATTTGAATAAAATAGATTTTAAGTTGTACAGATATTAATTGAAAAAATAAAAGTTTATTGCATCAGTACTAATTCAACGTAACTAAACGTTTAACGGTCCTCAAAAAACTTTTTTTTAGCACACTGTCAAGATAATTTATGTGTACACTGTACATACTTATAGAATTTTGGAATATAAGCTATTCATCAACATGTCACATTGAACTTTCTGTTAACTTTTTACAAACGCCTTGTACACGCTTGCACGCTCAGGTCTATAAAGCAATCTGGAATATGTCATCTTGTATTTCAGGATAACAAATAGTTTCTGTCTTCATTTTTCGACCATACAGACGAGTGATGATATACTTCATATGTGTCTGCTCTTAATATTCTGTATTCAAACGTTACCCGTATCTCATAGTCACAGGTGTCTTCGATAATGATTGACGTTACCTTGAATTCATTCGTATTCATTTAACGCATGTTCGGTATACCGATTATGTTAGCAGGGCAAACATAAATAACAATAAAAGCATATAATAAAAATATATAAATATTGTGAGCTTGAAAGTTTAATTACAGTCAATTGCTATCACTACAAATGGTAATTGAAACTTCATATTTATTGGTTATTATCTGTAACAATCAGCATTCCTACCACAAACTGTACATTAAAAAATATTATTTTCTTGACAGTTATAATAATATTTATGTTTATATAAGATAATATAATAGTCATACTACAACACGTTATTAGTTATAAGAATAATTATTTTTACTGTACACATCAGATTTCTTATGGTAAGATTTATGTGTTTCCATAAAGATTGTCATTATTTTAAATCAAACCCTGCAGATACCATCAACGGTTTATTTTGAATTATCTATTAACTTGAAATTTAAGTAAATGAGAAAAAAAATTGTACTTCCATTTCGATAATTGAAATATTTTCGTATGAACAACTTTTAATCGTTTTTAAATGATAAAAAAAGATGTTTTAAATAATTGGATAAAATATTGTGTTGTTTCTTAGTTGTCATACAAAATAAATACATATTTAACTAAATATTTATTGATAAATTTGAAATAAATAAATATTTTTATTTTGATCAAAAACATATTATTTATCTATCTATTAAACATCCATTTAATTCTATCATAATTTAAAATACTTTACATATTTTTAATTTTATATCTTATGTTATATCAGCTTGTATTCCTAAATTTAATATAGTTGTTAAGTAACCTGTTAATTTGTAAGCTCTAAACTGATAATATTTATATCCTAGTGATTTCAAAGCTAGCTTATTAATGCATATTTTTTTATGAATTTCGCTCGAGAGTTATTCTTTTTAATATTCTTAGTTATTATTGTTAAGTATTTTATCTCGAAAATCATGAATAAAATAACCGAAGTTAATATGTTATACATTATATATAAATGTGTGTGTGTGTGAGTAAAAACCTTGTTATATATTGAAAATTCAATAGATCCTATAAAGGAAAAAAATTACAAAAGAAACAACAATAGAGCAAATAAAATTATACCCCTCGATGAACCAAATGGACGAAGAAGGTTTAAGCTGGAAAATGTAGAGAAAAAGTAGATTTTTTCAACCAAAAAAATTGAACGTGTTGATGGGGGCTGCCGTGTAATAAGACAACATCAAATTAAAAGATAATTGCATTAGTGTTAATGGAAATGGAGAAAGCCGATTTGAAAATTAAAATAATCAATCGCACTAATTAGAATAATTTAAAAATTAAATTTGTTTAAATATATACATGTATTTTTACTGAATAAATAAGGGGATCGTCATGTATTAGTAATAAAAAATAATAAACAAATAGAAACATATAGTTTATTGTAATACTAAAAAGAGAAAATTTAAAGTTATCTATTTTAGTGACTAGACGTACCTCATATAATACATAGAAACTCAGCTATCGAATATAATAGCTTATTTATACAAATTTTTTCATGATCAATATAAATTTAATATTTAACGTCCATGGTTTGTGGAAAACGTACTACTTACCTATTTTTTATGCAAATTGTTCAGTGCAGCCCTTTTTGTTTTTAATAATGAATAATAATACATTATAATTTACATGTTATTAAGTCTTCGTGACGGAAAAAATAAAATATGTTATTCGTCTGGCGTCTCCATTAAATTCAACTTTCTCACTACGTTTTTTTCACTTCAAAATGCACCAGTTATATATATTCATATGTTAAACGCGAAAATCAATAGATTACATTTCAATAAAATAAAATATAGGAACGCATAATAAATCAACAATGGAGTTATAAAAATATTAACTATGATAATATTACAATTTGTATCGCGTTAATCCACATTATTTGAAATAATTTTATACCGCGCGAAAAATATGATCACACGCAGATCAGATTATTAATACAATATACCATATTGCTCGATGAGCACGTAATACAGCAACCATTAAAAATACCCGTACAGGAAATTAATACTTCACTAATATAATACAGCAATTTCCCACATTTTATTTTTCAACATTAATACATATTAAAATATTTCCTGCAATTTACGTATAACAATATACGGTGTACACGTTAAAATGTACATATTTACATATTATACTCGTATAATTTATTATAAAGACAATTAAAACAATATGTATGATATATTATGTTATATTACTATATACTATTTATATATATATATATTATTGATATTTTATTTAAATAACTATTGTAATATTTAGTACGCATAATATTTGTTTTGTTGTTGTATTTGGGAAAATAGTTATATATAATGATAATTAGGCAAGTAGTAGTAATATATTACCAATGTAAGTACAAGTAATTTTATTATTTGAAGTCGTATCGGCTAATAAACGATACAGATGGACTGTATACGGATTAGGTAGAAACTATTGTGTTTATTCATGTTATCGTATACATGTATATGATATAGACCGTAGTAATATTAATTCTGGAAACTGTAATAAAATGAATGGAAATAATAAAAGAAGCTATTATAATACATTAAGTGTATGGTTTTATTGACATCAATGTTGCGTATAAAAAAGCTATGATTTGGTATTGTTATAATTTAAATGCACAATTTGAGGAAATAAAAATGAATCTGTGGTTTTCAGTTGCAGAATTGTTAAATGATTATTCAAAAACGACTTTGCATTTAAATGCAAAATAATGTATAGTTAACGAGCTATTGTAAACAATCGATATGTATATGCACTGTATATAGCGTAATAATGTACGCTAATTTAAACGTATAATCATGTATTAAATTCTTAGGCCGTTCTCGTTATACATAGAGCGAAAGCGAATGCCCTCGCCACCACTGTTTCACCAGAAAAACGTCAATGGTAAAAAAAATGCGAACGATTGTCATATTAAATTGTTTTTTCTATTCTAAAACCTAGAAGAGTTTTTCAACAATATTAAAAAGCACCGGAAAACATATTTTTATTTCTTTCGTTACAATTTTAATTACGAACGAAATGTTTTAGTGAAATGTAATACCAAGTCTGTTGTCGAATCGCCGTGTTGAGATACACATTGAATAGAAACAAGTATCTGGCTATATTATTATTATTATACAAACGGTTTCATTAGTATACACGTGAATGGCTGTTTACACATTATGAACTGTCGTCACAGAAATCGGTAAAATATAAAATAAAATATTCAAAGCGACAAAATATGTAGTCACGATTTTTAGGAGGACGGGCACGTCGTAGTTTTGACTTTTTAATTGAATACTACATTATACGAGTACGTAATAATTACGAAAAGAAAACCTTATTTTTTTTTTTCGATTAAATTAATAATAATTGTTTTATATCATTATCAATAACTGGACTCGTCGCCGGGCGACCGCCGTCTGTTGGTGAACTACGGCGACGGCGGCAAACAAATTCACAGACGAACGAAAAAGCAAAGTGAAAAATAAAGCGAAACCACAGAAAACAGCGGACGGGATGCTATGCGAACGGCGTGGTGACGATATATTTTCGGTACGGACGTGTTGTGGCGTAAGGGCATGGCGATGGTGATCGTTCTGGTCGTGGTGATGGCTACGGCGTTGACGGTTGAGATCGGGTGTGACGGCGATATCAGCGGCGGCGGCGGTGCGGAAAGCGATGGTAACTGTGTCTGCGGGGCAGGCGGCGTCAAGGAAGCCATACAAGATCTGTACGCCGAGATCGTAGGCGGCGGTGATTCGTCCGACACTCGGCTCGACGACGTGGAGTCCGCCAAGGCGAGATTCGTGTCGGACAGCTTGCGCCGAATGATCGACAACTGTGAAACGACGACCCGCAGAGAAGTGACGATCGCCGCGAAAGTGACTTTGGTGGAAGGCGGTGGCGGCGGCGGCGGCGTTGACGATACGGTCGTCGAACGGAAACTACGCAGCCAGCAGAAAGCGGTGATCGACGCGCTCAAGCGGTACGAAGAAACGCACGTCGCCGATGTCGACGAACGGACGGCGAAACACGTCGACTGGCTGATGGACAAGTGTGTGGAAATAGCGTTGGCCAAAAAAGCGGCCGAGACGACGGCCGCGGCCAAGCCGGCCGGTCTGCCGCACGTCGTCGACATGGGCGCGTTGAAAAAACGTTGCAACGAACTGTTGGAACAGTTCGAACGGTCGAGGACGTCGGCAGCGACGGTGCACTGTCACGGCATCTTCGGCCACAAAACCCAGACGTCGCCGAAGTCGCGGTCGCCCCCGAAACCGCGGACGACGCCGCCGCCGCCGACGACGACCAAACCGACTCAGCCACCGAGGCGGCCGTCGCCACGTTCGATCGGCCGGTTCGGGCTGTCGCAGTTGAGCGAACAACCGCGCGTCGCCGTCGACGACCGGTGACCGACGCGTTCAACATCCCGCCGGCGTTTTGGCGGATTTTTCCATATTCGTTTTCCGCATTGCTCGCCGTGTCTATATTCGTACATTGTCATCATTTAATATTTCTACTGCTAATAATAATGATAATAGTAACGGACACCGCCGTGTCGATATTCAAACGGTGAACACTTGCGTATATTTAGACTAATAATACATTATTAAACGGTTTGTGTGATTGAACTTTCTTTTCGTGTCCAATAATCGGTCACAAAACCACACGACGTCAAAATATCATATTATTGTACATACACAAACGTTATTATCTGTAGTCTGAGTGCAGAAAAACATTTTTTAAGCTAAGCGACATTGTCTCCTCAGACATTCGCTCGCGCGGACATAATATAGCAGACCATTTGTTCACTCCAAAAAGTCGGTATACATTTTATGGTAGAGTACTGCGTTTTGATGATGCACGTCTCTGACACCGCCGCTCGTCCTTGCACTTTGACATATTCACAGCGCGGTCATGTTATAATGCGACGGCGTGTTGGGCGACTCTTACTTGTAGTGCACTTGCATAATATTATTATTTTAATAATGTACGTATTATTTTCATATAAAAAAACGTGCGAATTCACTGGGTTTTTTCTAGAGAGTGGCACACGGATCCAAGAGGTTTCGCGGCTCGACTTTTAAAATATAAGCAACGACAATAACGTCGTTAATGCGAATCGAATAAATATAAATTATTCGCACGTTATATCGTATCTAATATAATATGATCGTCGACAACTTAACGGATTTTCTCAAACTCGCAGAAGTCAATTCTTATGTTGTTCATCTTTTAACCAATTATTATTCACATCGGCAGTCTGACGACCTCCTTTGACAATAAGTACCTACTACTTGTGTCTTTTTTTTTATATAACTTAACTTTTCTTTTATTTGCTTTTTTCTGCCCGTATAATATTAGTTTTTCTATTTTATTAGAATGGCTTGTTCTTTGTTATGTCTCTATTCATTCATATTGTATTTCATCAAATTGGTTAGACTGCAGCCTTTATTGTAATCAAAATAAAAATACAATATTTATCCATTGATTTATTTGGTATTGAACAAAATTACAATACATGGTAAAAAAAAAATCTACTTGTGTATTTTTTGTTTAATAAACAATGTATCGAATATCGAGTTACCACTCAATTCATACTGCCATAAAAACGTGTATTAATTATGCAATACTGTGGATAACATTAAACATATGGTAATGTGTTTTACGTTTTGCAATACAAATATGTAATAATAGAAAATACAGCTCTTTCAGTCTCCCACATTATTTAACGTTATTATTGTGTCACTAAAAGACATGTCTCGTTGTTTAATGGATGTACGTTCTATTACAATTCCATATAGCAATTATTAACTTAAGCTTTCTCATGATTGTATTTAGTTAAATACGGATAGGTGGGGGGGGGGGGGGTGTATTTCTACTTAAAATAAATTGAACTAAATATGCATAATGTGACCGACGACGCAAGGTAAAATTAATTGGAACACATCCCATGGCCCCATGACACATTTTTTATCCGTCTGATATAATATATTAGTTTTTTTTTAATAAATTAAATGATTAATTAAATAAAAGTAATATTTTTTCTGCGTTAAATAAAATTATTTATTTTATGAAAAAAAAGAATTAATCATAATATTTTGTAATATAATCAAGAAAATACTTTTAGCGAATAAGATTTTTGACAACAAGATTTAGAAAAATTCGAAATCATATTAGGTGGCTATTTTTATCTATAATATTGAATCTGAAGTGTCTTAAGATGCACTAAAATGTATTTTTTTGGAATAGTAGTATGCTACTATTTATACTATTTATTTTTTATATAAAATACTAAGCAAATATTTTAATGAATGAATTAATATGATATATTTAATGCTTGTATTTTATTTTAATATTGTAAAATGTGAATTAATAATATACTAATTGATACATTACAAAGTATTCTGTATTTTTAAAAGACAAGCTAATGTTTTTAAAGTATAATTAGATTTTTTATAAAATCAAAAACGTTTAATATGCTTCAAATATCCATATACACCGATAAACAGTTGCAACAAAATAATATATGTCAGTGATGTCGTGTTATTGTGGTGAAAATGAAATAATATTTTTAGCACCAATACATAAAAATAAAAATCTCATTAAACAAATTTTATTTTTCCTAACTAATTATAAATAATGCTTTATTAAATATAAATACAATATAAATAATATATATTTCATTTTCATCATGCAAAAAATAGTTTAATATACACTTTGAAATTTATTGTTTTTAATTTTTTTAACTTAATATTTTTTGAGTTGTAATAATGTGTATTATGAACATATTATTGTTTTTCTATTTTTATGCTTGAATATTAATTTTGAGTTATACTTAAAAAAATATGTATTTGTAATACTGGTATAAAATGTACATTTTTTTGTCTTAAATTTAATTTGAATCATTATATTAAAATTATTTTGTATGATAATTATGTATCAAATGTACACTGTATATGATCAACATATACTCAATGTTAATAAGTACTAACACTACTAACATATTGTATTATTTATCAATTTAAACAGAATAATACCTATCTTCCTGTTACAATCAAATCTTTATTTTAGTAACAAATAAAAGTTATTTATTACAAAAATAATATTTCTTGGAGATTATATTATAAAAGCAGTTTTTATTAAATTAAACTGGGTACCTATTATATATTTATATTTAGATAATAAATATAAGTATATGCAATAATAAAAAATATAAAAAATTAGGAATTAAAATAATATCGTAATAAAGTAGAATATATTATTTACTTAAATTTATATTGTATTAGTTTACTTTGATATAGAAGTTTGAATTTTTTTGGTATTACTTCAGAATTCTATAATTATATGAGTTAACATTTTTTTTTTTCAGAAGTTTAGAATGTCTTGTTGTCAACCCACTTACATAATATAATTTTATATTTTTTTCTGGATAATACAATGTAGTATTAAAATTCTATAATCCATTTGTATTTTTTTTTCAAACTCCATAGCCTTAATTTGTAACCAGTACAGTTGAGCACCGTAATTATTTTTTAAATACGAATATTAATGTTAGCAAACAACAACATTGCATAAAGATTTATTAAACAGCAGCACTTTGTCTGTGTTATAAATTATAATATACAGTGAAAAATCCAGTGCCCTTTTCTAATTCCTAAAATGCAATGTCTCATAAAACATGGAAAATGGTTTTGAACAAACCTGTTTATTAATTTGAATTTATTCTGTATTATTTATATGGTTTTAAACATTCGAGTTTTTCTACTAATAGTTATAGCCTATAACTAAATATTTGTTGTTATTATACTCTAAAACTCTCAAACTAAATTGTAATTAAAACCATTAGTATATCTACAAATTATAACTATAGCAATCAATGGTATTTTTATACAAGTAATAAAATACTAAAATTTCCTAATTTGTAATATTTAATTGACAATTATTTTCTAAAATTAACTTTTACCTTTTTTTTTTTTCAATTTTTATATTGAATTATAAAGAAATATACACTGTGAATTGAACGACGTAGTTAATTTCTATCTACCTATACTAACCTATTTCATTATAAAAATAAATAATCAAATTATCAGAAGTTATCTATTTTAACGTTTTATCAAATATAATAATATTTTAGCAACCACTATTAATGGCTCTTATAAATAAAATGTATAGAGATAAAACGTTTTATTTTTTTTACGGAATATAGAGAATGGTTTGTAATATTTTTTGGAATTATTTGCATTTTATTTATTGAGATAGAGTGTTTGCGTTTAAAGTTTTGAACCGTTTTTTGCATTAATTTATATTTAATATTATTAGGAGTATAATACTAACTCCTATAGTATGAAATAAAATTAATAGATAAGTGGTAAAACATGAATCTCTAACAGTTCTTCTTTTGAAAATTACTACCTATCTATAAAATATGTCCGTTTATAAAAAAATTAAGTGCAAAACGAGCTATTTTAATTTATTTTATTTTCCAAAAAGTGCATTTCTGGAAATAGTTATGAAATATTGTAAAAATTAAAAAAGAAACAAAACAATAATCCAACAAATTTAATCTAGTAAAAATTTCAAATTTAAAAATGTATATCTAAGACAATTTTAGTAATCACTTTTAGGAAAATTAAATGTTTAGAAATTCTCATTTTAAAAAGATAATATACACTAAAGTCTTATCATTAGTACATTTTAATTAATATAATGATCTATTTTGAATAAAATAATTTATATTATACATAATACATATTATATAATAAATAAGTGAGTATTTTTACCTTTTTTTCTTAAATTTTTTATTTCAAAATGTTCTTTTAGTTAGCAAATGGATGAAAAATAATACACATAATATTTTTTTCTCTTGGTTACTTTAATAAATTTATCCACTTTTTTCATGACGATATATTAAATATATATATAAAAATGTAGTTTTACGTCTTTAAGACAGTAAAATCACTTTTATTAACGGAATGTGTTGTTGAGAACATAGTTCCTTGGATTTGTATGTCAAGACAGCAGACTCAAAAAAACTCATATTGCGTAATCCAAGACTAAGTACTTTAGTAATAATACTCACCACTTAGATGGTTAATGGAAAATCAAATAAAGTTATAATTTTTTCATTTTTAGTGTTTTTTATTCTTTAGTTCTAAATTATTTATTAACGCGCTATATTTTTTTTTAACCTAATCTTAAGATTTTAAATTCCACGAAAGTCTTTTTATTTAATATAATTAATGTATTTGAAAATATTGAAATTATGATTCAGAAAATTAAACATGAACACTCTAAGATACCTAGAAAATATAATAAACAAGCGTAAATAAATGATAATTTATCATACACTTACAAATAAATATCTACTTATTTAACAATAATGTTCTGAACCAATAATAATAGTGTAAAATTGATTTGCAAAATGTTCACCATATGAATCATTTTTGTAAATTTATATAAAATACCGTACATCAAACAGATAATACAATTTAAATACTCTTTGGAATACAACAGAAATTAATTTTTATTTATTTTGTAGGTTGGTACTCGATTATAACATTAGAGTTTTAATTTGTACTATTACTAACCTTAGATTACTGAAGTTCAACTAAAAATTAACTGTATTAGTTAAAAATCAAAGTATCTTATTGATAATTACTTGTTATTAATGCTTTGAAAAAAAAAACATACCAACATTTTAACCATTCAACAAAGCATATACGTATTACGTGTAGTTAAAAAATAATCATAATAATTCATGAAATTAAAATAAAGTTGAATAATTAAACATTTTAATATTTCTAATTTATATATATATATATATAATCAATGTATAGTGTTCAAAATTTATATTAACAAATTCATAAAATGTCCTCCACCCCTCAGTTATCTATATATTTTCCTTTAATTATCATTTTATAATATAAAACAACAATATCAAGTATAAAGATACTTAAAACAAAACCAATAAGATACTGTAATAAAATATACGATTAATAACATACAAGTAAATAAAAAATAATTTTATATAGGTAGATAATTATTAGAATTTATTACACATTTTTGTTTTTCTAGTTCAATCCTACAGCATCTAAAAAAAACTATTTCGAAATTATAACTAAACTATTATATTAGAATGTAAACACAAATCTTATTATATTGATTTTCACAATATTTTTTTATTTATTTATTTATTGGGGTATTCTAACGAAAAACTAAAAACACACAGTTAATCATGATCATTCAAACAAGACCTTCTAAAATTTCTTCAAATAGATTATTTTATAAGCTAAAAATATAGATTATAATTAGAGCTTTGTGAAAATGGATATAATAGTTTTGAGCATTAAAAAAAAAATACAACCTATGTGGATCAATTTTACGCTACATTTCCTTTGTCATTCATAACCGAATTTACGAGGATAATAATTATAATATTTCAATTTTACAGAGGATAAATCTTATCAGTTTAGTAATGATGGTGTTAAAATATGCCATTAATATTTTATGATATTTTATAATTTCTAAAATTTGTGGATTTTATTGAAAGAAGTAGATGTTTTTGTATATTAATAACCTAACAACACACAGTCATATCGATATTACACATTTGTTCAACATTTATTTTCTATTTATTCTTAATTGCAGTGTTTGGAATAAATAACTGAAATATTATTCATGCAAAAGATTGATGTTTTTTTTTTTATTTAAACTAAAACAATATATAAGTAGATTTTTATTTATTTTTGTTTTATTTTTTTAATAAATTAATAAATTATTTTAATAACACAAAATGTTTTTACATATTTAACAAAGGTATTTGTCACGTCTATGGGCTATATTCCATCTTTTTTGTTTTGATGAGTTAATCCATAGAGGCTGTACGTAGAAATTTTTCAGGAAAAACAACTAAAATATATAAAATTCTGTATAAGGGAATGCACTATAACTTTTTAGTAATACTAAATATAACGCAACACGAAATGAACATGTTTTTCTGAGTAACTGGCTAAAAATTAAAACACAAGGTTTCTGTTTATAAGTTGGTCTTACTGAAAATTAAAAATATTAGATTTTCAAATAAAAAATTAAAAAAAATCTTTTAATGATTTTTGTTATTTTGTAGTGATTTTAAAAGTACCTATTGATTGGTTTATTATAAATAATATGATTGTTTTCTATGCATAATAAATTTTCATTTTATTTATAATATAATAATATAATATACACTATTCTACGATACTGAATTAAAAGTTACAAAACAATAATAATATGAAAATATGCAATATTCTAACTATCAATGATATAATTACTTAATAGGTATGAAATATTTTGAGAATAAGTAAGGTCAACCAAACATAAAGTTATAACTTATCAGTAATAGAAAAATAAATTGGAAATAGTAACGAAATAATAACTGGACGTATTGTCTTCGCTCAGAATAGTTTTCTTGTGAAATTATACAATTTTTAATTCAAATTTACCACAAATATTACAATGACCTAATAAATTTCGAAGATTAGAATGAAAAGTACTTTATAATAGCAGAGTGAATTCCTTAGTATTTAGTTTTTTAATTTTTTTAATTGAGTATTGATAACAATTATTTGATATTAAGAAAATATTAATTTCGTCTTTTCAATAACAGTAGACAAATATAAGTTAATATAGACATTTTTTCTTTCAAAATTCAAAAATAATTTTGCATAGATGCTAACAGTTATACTATATGTAAGAATAATAATTTCTTTATATTACAAAAATAATGAAAGTTAAACATTCCGTTCGTTAAATTAACGACTTAATTTATCAAGGAATTGAAAAAAAAAATTAATAAAACTATAAGGAATTATTTGTATATTGTGATCTATGCTTATTGCTCTTATATGGATTTAAAATTTAAAAAAGCTTTGTTAAAAAATATTCATGTTATGGGTTCATGATTATATTTAAATTTATCTATTTATAATAGTATATCATTGAATAAGTGATCTATTTACTTTTACAGACATTTATGGAGTTAAATAATATTATAATGTACGTTTGTAGTTTTTGTTTTTTTTATTGTGATTCAATTTTTTTAAATATTAATATGTAGACTTAAACATATATATTTTATTAAAAGAATAAATAAATATATTTTATTTATTAAATATTATCTACATAATATTAATTATAATATATTAATATAATTATTTTTTTAATTATTTAAATAATAATGTATATATATTGTTTATTGTGTACCATTTTTTCTGTGTATTTAAACAATAGGTATATTTTTGTTCATGTTAATAGTCTCTTATATTTTAAGATAATTAATAAATATCTTTTAGGACATTTAAAAGTATCAAATACCATAAACTCACCAGTGTGATGTATTTATTTATCTTTAAGAATATGTTTAACATTATATAAACTTTCAATTTGCAAATGGATATCTACTTTTTAAGGTTACATTTTTTTATCATATATTTTTGATTCGTAATATAAATTTTATTTTAGACAGCAGTCCTTTTGTTTGTTAATAGTTTCTCTATTTTATTTTGAATTATTAATCAATATATATATTCATATGCTTTTATCCTGATTACTTTGAAATAATACAGACTTTTTTTATGGTTTGTATATCTTTATTCTTTATTACCAAACAATTAGTGTTATTTTATTTTCATTTCGTGTTATACTTACTTACCGTTTAATACTAATGTATAAAATCATATATGTAGTTTCTATACATAATTGTTGAAATAGTGATAAAATAATTATATTTTGTTAAATAATAAATGAGTGATGAGTATATGCTAGTTAATAATGAATAATTATTGTCGAGAATACAGTAAAATAAAAGTATTCTTTTTTCCGTTATTATTTTATCTTATATTTATGCCAAAGCTTTAATTATCATAGGTCATTCTATAATACCATTCAATAATCAACTATCACATACAAAATATAATATGTAACGTATAACTTATCAATAATTTCGGTCCTTTTAACATGACACGAATATCAGATAAAATCACTAAATAATATACATAATATCATATCTCATTTTAAAATATCTGTGAAATCACAAACGACGTACTTTTGGTCTAACTGCTTTGCCGATGGACGTAGTCAGTGTAAAATCAGAGCATTCTCTTACCTCATGAGTCATGTACAATAATTTATTATGTAGATTTATTCGATAAAGAATAATATTATAATAAAGATGAAAATAAAATATCAACCAATAATAACTTTATGATACATAACAAAAGGAATAACACAACTATCCAAAAAATTTCTCACCGTTCGGTACATCAAACAAAGTACTGGCCTGTACCTCCATTTAAAAATTCTGGTTTCGCTACAGTAGTTGTATATATAAATTTAAATAGCCGATGTCTCCGTAAACAAGATATTATATTTTTCTGATTTCATGAATATGCATTATTTCATTCGCTCGTGTATCGTATGTATACGGTTTGTCCATGTACTAATAATAGCTATCGAACTATTATAAAAATTATGTTTGTTTGTCACTATGCTTTTATTTGTATGTGCTGTGAAATTATTAACTAAAATAACGTTTATATAATTAATACTAAATTCAGACCATTGAAAGTAAATTAAATAATATTTGAGATATTATTAAAAATCATACGATTTAATATTAACATTATTATAATAAATTCACCATATAATTCAATGCAAACGCGTTGGGTTTTGTTATAAATATATTGAGTTAAGTATAGTTACTACTTTGTCAAAAAACAAAACAAAATAAAAATACATATACACGTAATAATGAAATGTTTAATATGTATGCGTAATATTAGGATATGTTAATGCAACAATATGGGTACCTAACTTGTTTTTAAATAAAACGAAGCAGTTAAAAATATTCGAATATATTGCACCAGGCCATTCGCAGAGTTAAAAATGATCACGTTTTACATCACTACATTGCATGTATGTATTGGTATCATATTTCCACGACATTTTTTCAAATAAATTTAAAATAAAGACCGCAGATAAAAATACGAGATTGCCGTCGTTAACTGATAGCAATAAATAATAATTTATATTTGCGATTCTACTGCAGTAGCAGTAATAGTAGAAAAATTCATTGTCGTCATCTTTAGCATTCGCGGTCAAAACACGTTCGAGATGATAATAATTTAGAAACAGCCCATATGTATGCTATACGCGTAATTACTATAATATTAAGTAGGAACCTACCAGTTCTATCACACGATACCAATATAAATCGACGAGGAAGAGGATAATGATAGAACAATAGCAATTACAGAGGGACAAAACAATATGGTGAGATTTTTTTACCAATCAATTTAATAGTTTGTGCTAACTAAACTAGTCGATGAGTACTTTGGCGGGTTAAAAGAAGGAAATTTCATACATTTCTTAAAAATTGAAAAAAAAAATGAAACAAAACAGCGAAAAAACGAGAATACTTATTTACGAAACTCAGTTTTTGACAAAATCAATGTTTATTTGTTTTGTTACTAAGAAAACAATATTTATAAAGAATAACATTTAAATGTTTCCAACATTTTCATAATAATAGTATTGTTTTGACATTATTAATATTTTTAATACTTTCTCGCTAATTAATACATATTATACGTATTTTAAATGTTACACTTTTTAGCTTTTTTAATTTATGTTGATAAAATTTTTATTTAAATGTCAAAAAGCTGAAGAATATAATACAAATTACTTCATAAATTGCTCATTATTGCTCATTTAATAATTAAAAAATATCAAAAATGTAACTATAATACCTTTTTTTTACAAGTGTTCAATGTTAGATTTTCATAAAATTTTTCAAATAATTGATTTAAACAAATGTTATAAAAATATTAGAAATATTATACATAAATAATATGCTGCATACACATTAACAATAAACTTACCAGCGTACATATTATACGACATTTTGAAATAATCTATTTTCAGTTTTCGTTGTTATTTAGAGTTTGGGTAATTTATAGGCTTTTATAATATTTACGCCTAAGATAGATTTGCAAAATAAATATTTTTTTTGTGTGTAAAATAAAGTTGAAAATTATTGCTTAAGTCAGTACTTTTAAGTTTTGTTAACTGTTTATTACCAATAATTAATACTTAACATATATCAAACAAAATGTTTTTCATTTTGTATTACTATATGTTACACCAGATTTTTTCACTTCTTCAGAAGTTTTCTTTTTGTTTCTCAATTTAAATGTATAAAAACAAAATACATCATAAGTAAAGCTAGGAAACTCTGCTAAAATATAACATCACTGGCAGTTTTTTTTCTCGGCGGTATAGCACCTTTTGAAATATTTACGCTTAGTTGTACCCAATCTTATATTTTATGCGTTTTATTGTGTTTACTAGTGTCTACTCACGAAGACATTGATGTATCGTTTGAAATCGATTTTCGGTACTCCAAACACCACGAGTAACAATGCAACTATCCTATCGGTACAGAGTATCTTTTTGACTATCATTTTCCGTGCCATAGCATATAATACGTTTTATTAGCCTTAATTATGAAATTTATCTTATTTATATAAGTATTAAATTTTAACAAAGCTACTTAGTTAAGAATGTGGCTCAGATTTGTATTATTGAAATGTAAAAAAAAAAAAAATAATTTATTCCTCATGTGTAGTTTATCAATGTAGGTACTCATAATAATCATGGATAAACAATGAATTTTATTATTTTTATTATATAATAATATTACATTTTCTAAAGTGAATACAATTATTAAAGTATATCCATTGTCCAGAATCTCTATAAACTATTGGTTGCCAAAATGCTCGATTAAAGCACAACTATACTATCTGAATTGGATGACCATGATAACAAATACCAAATAAGTTATATTAATAAAATATATATAATATACACTATAATATTTCTTAGGATTCTAAAATAATAAGTGTAATGATTTACATAATAATCTATAATATATATAATATATATTAAAAATATGTTAATTAGGTATTATTTAGTGTGAGAATTATAATTATTTTAACGTTTCAATTAAATTTCTAAAGAAGATTGCTTTGGAACATAATATTACATTTTTAAATAATTACGTAGGTATTTCATTATTTTAATTTAATTCAGTAATTCAGTACTTTTGAATAAAAAATAGGAGGCAATTAATAATTATAAAAGAAGATAGAGCATATTTGAGCTTAATTTTAAGTGCTAAAACTGACGCTATAAAAATTTAATATAATATTAATGATGAAATTGCATGTTATATATTTTTTATTAAGATGATTTGTTAATAAATTTTAATTTTAAATAAAATAATAGTCTGAATATGAAACTGAAAAAAAAATTAGATTTCAATAAAAATAATAATAATTGTATAATTGAACCAATGTACATCAATGGTGTCATCTGGCGTTAACGTACTATAAGTTGAATGCATTATATTTTTTTAATAATAAACATAGGTAAATAGTCAATAAAAATAATATTTAAAAGCATAGTTTTAATCAAATTGTTTAAAAACAAATGGTGGTGCCGTAATATTATTTTATTATTATTATTTATTTTTTTGGATTCATTTATAACGTGACATAATGTATAGAGAGAAATAGTACATTACAGTTTTGAAGAACATATATGTATACGTATATAAAACTACGTAGTTAAGAATATTATAAATATTTAAGTTGTGTTAAAAACAAATTAAAAACATAACTATATATCATAGTTATTAAAGAGCGTTGTTTGCGTTTTATAAATGTGAACGAGGATCATTTTTGATTGAATTTATCTTATGCATAAGTATTAGGAACTCCATGTATAACTTATAAGAACTTTACATGACATTTGTTAATTGTATTTTTACAAAATAAAGTTCAAACAAAAATGTCACTGCACTGTAAAATATTTCATTTTTTTGTAAATAACAAGACCAACAGTTTATTAAGAATGTCACAAATTTGCATTTGAAACAACCTTACTATAAGTGACCATAAACAAGCTTCGTTTTCTTGAGCATTTACAAAATTAAATGCAATTCATCATTTCTATTATTCTGTCTAGAACATGTAATGGACTGTCATTGAGGGTAAACTGTATATTCATATTATAACTTAATCAAACTACAAAAACATAAGAAACAATGCACAAATTGTGTATAATAAAAATAAAATAAAAAAATTAATCAATAACACATTTTTTTGAATTTTTGCAAATCAATTCTAATATATTTTATTAACATTTCCTTATTGTTCAAAAGTACTTGTACTTGTAAAATAAATTAGTATAATTGGTAAGTATATCTTACACTATTATACCTTATTGTAAATATATGATCAGAATATAACAGAACACAAATACAAAAGAATACATTTTACTTGATGAATATTTTTGACTAAAAAAATATGAACAAGCAAACAGTGAAAAACCAACTTTGTGTTATAATTAAACATAACGAAATTAATTACCGTTAGAAAAAAAATATATTTATAAATAAATAACAATCTGTAAGAGAAGACAGACGGCTGTAGTTATTATATAATATTTATTTATTTATAGAAACTCCATTTAAATTATGTTACATAACAAAAAAATTAACAGTCTTCGTGGAAAAAAAACGAGTGCATATAATTAAAACAAAAATAAAAATGTTTTTCATGAGAAAAATCAATAAAGACACAGACTATCACAATCAAAACATTTCTTACACGTGTATTTAATAGAAATTGTACTTCTGCAAAAAAGTAAATTTATATGAGCAGAAACATTACAATATATTTATAGAAGAGGCGTATGTTAATATATTTTATAAAATATCTTATTTTTAAAAGAAATAACCAATATATTTTGTCCAAATCTATTGATATTTTATTTTTTTTAAATGTATTAAACTTAAATTATTTTACCGATCAATCAATTAGGTAGGTACATCATATGGTTTTTAACTATTAAAATTAACTATTATTTATAATTCAATTTTAATCATTTAAATCTATAATTAACTCTTCAGAGATTATTAACTAAAAAAAATACGTTTTAATACATGAAAAGAATATTAATTGTACTTTTAACGAACATATTATTGATTTAAGTAAGATCAAATATCATCTTCCCAATTTTTCCTGTAATATTTAAAGAACTTCCAGTAGCGAGAACGATTTTTGTTTCTCTAAATAAGTACTACCCTTTTTCTCTGTAAATTAATAAATTGATGATTGTTTGCTTGATAATGTTAATATACTTAAATATAAATATGAATAAGTAGTTTGACTTATTAAAATATATTTACTAGGGAAATTAGTTGTTGTTGTTAAATGGTTTTACAAAAGTGTAAAATACGTAGTATAATCCAAGCACTTCTAACATTAGGACAGTTTTTACTGTTCTAGTATTATTATTTAGGTAATTACTATGACAGTTCTTAGAAATTTTAATAGATAATAATTAATTACTACAATTTTTATACCGTCATAGCTCTTTATATCATCTAAATCAATTAATATGAAGCTAAATTATCTTTAGCATACAGATTAATAATAACAAAATAACACAAAAACTACTTGTCGCTAATTTTGATTTAGATAGATAAATTAAAAATTAAAAAAAAACAATTCTCAATTGAAAAAAATAAGTTTGTATCACAATAGAACACTTCTTCAGCGTTAAAACAAACAATTATTATTAAATATAATCCTTTAGTATACAAAATAAATATACTTACAAAATACAAATTAGAGTAATCATAATTTGTATAAATTCAATTTAAAATAAAAAATAAAAGTTAGCATGCTGGGCGGCAAATTACTGTAAATACGGATTGTCATCATTATCATATTATTTAATCTCATAAATAATCATTAGTATCCAGTGTTTATATAAATTTAAAAATCCCATAGTATTTATTCATAAGTTATTACATAATTATAGAGTTACTGCAAAACACAACACATGTTTATATTATATAATATATACATTTTTTTCCTCAAACCACTACCCTTCGTTAACTATGTATATTTTACTATTTTACTATTTGGTACACTGAATACAAAATGAGAGGAAACATTTTGTTATGATCAGATTAAATTTATAAAATCGGTAAACATTTTTCTTATATTTATGAAATACTACAATAAATTATTTAAAAAATAATAGCCGTAATAATAGTAAGACATTTTAATTTATTAATTTATAAAGCCTACTCAATAAGTAATGAATACTGTGCGTGTGTATGTGTGTGTTTTATTTATCGAATTTGGTGAAATATAATAATATTTAATAATGTTATTGATTTTGTTCAGAAAATATTTAAAAACATTATGTAATTACAATTATAAAGTTGAGTATAAAGTTGAAAATATTGCACCTATATCATTAAATGATAGTATAATACTATATAATTTTAACTATACAGTTTATATTTATTCATAATTAATATTCTCTTTATCACATATATGATATGTCATTATGTATAACTATTAATTTAAATTTTAAATAAAATAGAATATATTTTCCTTGTTAAATTACAGTATTTTGCTATAAATCATTAATTTTAATCTTTATTTATAATTTATGTATCATTAGCAAACATTTTATGAATATTTATACAAGTAATTGATAAAATACATTTTAGTCTGATATTTAATGCAAAGGATATAATTTATGTTTAGTAAATTAAAACATTAAGTGTGAGCAATTATTCAAACAAAATTGTAAATATAAAACTTTTATTTAAATAGATTTAAATAAATAGAAAATATACAAAGTATTTATTATTTGTTAGTTCTATGTTGTTTTAGAAAATATAAATATATATATGTGTGTGTGTTTATATATTTTAATAATTTAACTTTTGTTTTTAAATGACTTGAAACAAATTATGTTATTTGTTTTCTAAAACAGCACCTCATATATTTACTTTAATACAACAATATTTCAACCTAATATCCAAAATTCCAAAATCCTGAATAACGTTTAACTATAATCTATCTAAAATATTGAACTTCCTAGCCGTATCTATTAAGTAACCATATTGATTATATTGTGTTTTTAGAGTAAACCGTATTTAATCATATGGGCATTATCCTATACGGGCACGTTTTGAGCTTAAAACAAATGCCATAAAAACTTGTACCGTTATAATATAGGTAGACCCTTGTAGACCAACATAAGTGTAAGATACGGGCAGCTCTTTATAACGGCTAAACTTTGGTATCGTTTCTATATTATTATAAAATTATGCCCTTCGGTAAGCATGTGTATAATGTGGCGCACACGTCAACAATGAATTAAGTTGATTTTTCTTTTTCAGCAACCCTTTACTATGTAACACTTATAATATGTAAATATTAAATAAATCCTGAGTCAGCTAAGTCACAAAAATCTGAAAATTAACCTGAATTGAAAATCAAAATATGTTCGCAGCTGACTGAAAAAAAAAATATATAAATATATGTTGTATTATAATATTTATTATATATATATTATTTATAGTTTGAGAAAGTTAGATGACTTAATATTAAGTTATTTTTTTATTTCATGCAATGAATTAAATAATAATTCATATTGCATGCAAATCGTTAAAAAACAAAACAACACAATTTTTATAATATAAATTATATAAAAATAAAAATGATTATATATTTTAACTAATCACTTAACAGATTTAAAATACTTTATAAAGTCTTAAGGTTAACAAATACGATTCTGAATCTTCGTCATTAAAAGATACATAATATGTATTATATACTTAACATTTTAAGTATTTTTTTTTTGTATTTCATAATATACTTACCTATAATATACATTGACGTTTGATTATTCTCTAAAATAATCCAAACGAGAAAATCTGAAATAATGGATATATTATCATTATAACTTATAAGAAATCAATTATTAAAGTAAACGTATTCTAATTACTAAGATAATTAATTAGTGTAGACAAAATTTAAATTAATCATTTAATATTAATTAATATTATTACAATATTTATAAAATTAATCGTATTGTGCCTATAAAGTATTTGATAACTGAAACCTCTGAGTGCTATCTACTATATAAATAAATATATTTTGTAAGTTTTTAAGAATATCTTTTATGTTTTTTTTCGAATAAGTTTCGTTTTTAAAAATATCATAAATTTTAAATTACTTTATCTAATTGAGTATTTAATGAAATTATAGTACAATGTTTGACTGATCATCTAATTGACCTAAACCCTATTTAAATATACACAGTTATATAAAATACCTATTTATTTTATACATGTATATATGTATCTTGCAACCCTAAATATAATTCATTATAACCACTTCAGATCAATAAGTAATACACATATAATAGATTATTTGTATTACGTTCAATCATACAGTATAAAGATGCTAACGATGATCAAGTGTTTTTCATTGAGGTTTCCTTTAATGTACGGGACTTGTGGAAAAAATCAGTATTCAAACCCTTTGTATTAAACCACCCATAACGATCCAAGAATAAGACAAGTCTAACTTTATATTCCTGCGGAAGCTGTTAATGCTACTTTGCCTCTAGTTAAATTTTGAGGTTCCATCTCCTTTCATAGGATCCTTAATTCCTTTTATTGTACCAAATCACATACAACTAATTACGGTTGCAACAGTACCATAGACATAATGAGGCTTCTGAGTAACGAATAGCCTAATTTATTTTATTGTCTTCATTTGTTTTGTTTTTGAGTTGATATTCACACTTATCCAGTTTAGCTTATTAATGTAACAATTATTGTATGTTATGCCTGTTTTATTGTATATTATATATATATTTAAATTATGTGTATTTTATATTGGATTTAATGGCTGTAAAATGAATAAATAAATAGATATATAAATCATTTAATATAAATTCATTTCAATTAATATTTTAAAATTACTAGAGTATACTCCTCGTTTAAAATATATTTGCGATTATAAAGTTATATACATATTATATGTGATCATTATGAGAATATCTTAAAGAATTACAATTTTATTAATTTGATTAGTCTGATAAAAATATATTTTTTTCTTAGTAACTAATTTTTATATATTTTATTATGTTGAATATTAACCTTGTATTTGAATTACACTACACTATAGTTTTTAATCTCGTTGAAGATCTGAAATGAAAAAAATACCTTTTATTATTAAATTGAATAATTTTGTATCAAATTTCCTTGTCAAATAATATTTGTTTTTTTTAAACACTTTATTAAAATGAATATCCAATTTATTATAATTTATAGATATATTATTTAAAAATAAGATTTATATAACATGTAACTATTTACTATACCTATTTATAATTTCATTTGTTTTGTATAAAATATTTTTATTTATAAATAACGTACAGTAAAATTTTTAATATGCAGGCTACTTATATCATATTGTATTTAATTTAATTATACTTAATTGATGAGATTTAAATATATTTGTGTCTTAAAAAAAAATATTCAAAACAAGAATTAAAATGTATAATTTTTGTTGTAACCATAATATTAAATTTGTGTGACTATTTTATATTATTAAAACATAAATAGAAAGTGTAACAACTAAATTTAAATGAGTTAATTATATTTTTATATCATATTGGCAACATTTTTATAATTTTAAATAGTTTTTGCAACATAGTTTTAATCAAAATAAATATATTATAGTAGACAGTTAAATATGTATTTTTCTATTGATATTACTGTAAATAAATATAAAATATTATTAATCTTGAAATGTACACATTTAATTAATTTGTATTTATTACATAAATTTAATCAATTAATTTTTTATTATTATTATTTATTTACAATTTTAATAATTTAATGAGAAATCGTCCTATTGCATTATATTTTTTGAAAATAATAATTGAAATAAAGAAATCTATTTCTTTGATAACCTGGATATCAATAAAATATTTATTTTCTTTCAACGAAGTTTCATATACCTATTAATTGACAAAGAAGTTTAATTAATCGGTGTTATACGATTGAGAACGTTATTAGTAACACGATCGAGAACGATTGTCGGAAAATCAAAGAAATAATATTGTGTACCTTATATTCAAACAATTGAAAGTAATTTTTTAAGCGATGTGGTCGTTTATCTAAATTTGTATCAAGCATCTTTCTACACATTTGGTTATTTCTGTTTCAAACCAAACCGCGACAACATGAAATCAATTGAGTACAATATTATCAAAACCATGCCCAGTAATGACTACGATCATATTTCTACAATTAATTATTCTTAATAAGAGTTTAAAGAAACTAAAGATATTGTAAACTATAATATATCAAATTGAAATGTAATATCAGATATACTATTTTGTATTTTTAATCAATGCGGCAACGTTGCATAAAAGTTAATAGGTAAAAACATTCTCAATCGCACTATTAAAAAAATACGGCTGATAAGGACCGTTCTCAATCGTCTTTTACCCTAATTAATTATAACTCACTGAAACTTTTTATAAAAACAAATTATTTTCTACTAATTTATTTATAATAATTATTGAATAGTAATGTTAATTATGTCATACTTATTTTTTATTATACTAAAAGTAAGATGTTTAATGAAATCTGCAAATTATTATTGAACCATTCCAATTATATAGATATAGTACAATTTTGCAATTTATTGTTCCTAAATATTACATTTATTTATTTAATAAATTATCAATAACAATGATATTTAAAGTGTTGATATATATAAACGTACATTTATGACAGAAATTCTTGAACACGATAATGATCAGAGCATAATATTTCACATTCCGACACGTGTATTAATTAATATCAGATACACACACGTGGTTCTGAATTTAAATAAATTTAATTTAATGTTTATGTACGTACTGTGTACGTATTTTTATGTAAATAGGACCTTTGTTTAAGCATAGGTCCAGACCATACTTTATTTTAATTGCATCACTATAGAGGGAATCGTGTTAAAAAATAATAAATTAAATATAATTATATTTGATGATATTGCATTTGAGTAAATATATATTTACATATATATAATATATTAATTAATTTTTATTATTTTAGTAAGATAATCAACTTTTAATCAAATGTATTTACTTTCTGGAAAAATTAAAAATCCATCAACAAATATTTATAATTAAAATAATTAAATAATTACAATTTATTAATTACAATAATCAATATTATACTTTAGATTAACCCATTTTGGTATACATTTTTTATGTTTTGAAAAATTGTATTTTTAACTGAAATATATATCAAAGTTCATTCAAAATAAAAAATACCCTAATATTAACATAACATTACTAAATCATTATTTAACAGTTTTTTTATCCTGTTAATATTAAATTGTTTCTATAAAACAAACATATCAATGTTTGTTGAGGGACAAAAGCGACAGAACAGAATACAAATAATGGTTAAAACTTTAATATTTTTTTTTTTCATAAATTATCTATTAAAAATATTTAAACAGTATAATATCTATTATAACATTATTTAAAACTATATTGCTTCTTATTTTGTAATTTTTATACAGAAAAATTATCAATAATTCCATTGTAATTTAAATGTGAATAGTTTGTTTAAAGATTTTTAGAAATATTATTGACATCTATATTATTCGATCATTTACCTCTTATTTTCAAAAAATTTAAAATAATTTTTGATTCGTTTAAGACAAGAAAATTCACTATCTGGATATAAATTTGATATATCGATTGATTTTAAAATTCTTAAGAATATTTCTAACTGCTCTAAGCTATATTTTAGGTTACGTACACTGACCATTTTTAAAAAAAATTGTATAATTTTCGCTAGTGGCTATAATATTATTTTTTGGAATAATTCAAAATGACGACAATTTACTTTTAAAACTTAGTGTACGGGTATATTAAGTAAATTAATCCACTAGTGACCTAGTGCCATATTCTGGCATATAAAAAATAAATAAACAACTGAAAAATCTAGTGCAAAGTTACATACATATAGGCATTATAATAATATATTTTGTACTCTTTTGACCAGATCATCATGTCCTACATAGTATCATCTATGAAAATAAAAAAACGTAGCAAAGGAAACGTTACACAAAAAGAGGAAATAATATTACCGACCTTTGTACTTTATATTTAGGTATCTATTATATATAGATCTTAAAATAAAAGAACGGTATCTTATATGCTATTTGTAACAATAATATTTAATGTACAACAAGAGAAAATAAATCTATGTTAAAAATTAAACTTTGTGATGAAACATATGCATATACTTAGTAGAATAATATATTACAATATACTTCAAAAAATTCTACCATCCGTGATATGAGCACCTATAGTAATGACACTATTATTATGTAGATACCAAAAAGGTGTCCGCTGAAATTTATCATGTGGTAAGTGTCATTTGTATTTGTCTTCAAATACGTAATTTGTAGTGCAGTAGTATTACAATGACTTTATTCACAAAAATAATTCAGTGAAACGTTATTGAACACGATTTAAATTTCAATTCATAAATTAGTGATAAGAATAACCATTAAAAACAATTATAAAATTACATGAAGAAGTACTGTGAATTTTCAACAAGTATAATAGTAAATCCAAATTATAAATAATGGTAATCATAAAAAAATATCAAATCCCCTACCTATTCAATCGTTAACGATGTTAATTAGCTGCGGAAGAACGTAGGTACATAATTTAGTTTATTTAAAAAGTTTGCATTTCTAACTCATTGTACGAAAACGAAACTTAACGTTCCATTCGTAAACAATATTCGTGAATACACATATATAATATAAAACTAGTACTCGAGAAGAAAAGTTTTCTGGACCAGAACATTTAAATTTGTAATATATTATTATAAATTTGATACTAAAACTTATGAACATTATATTAAATATAAACGTAACATAGAAACATAGGTATTATACAATAATAATATGTTAAATACAATTTATTATTATTACAACATATTATAAAGTTACCAAGACTTACCAGTAGTGAGGGAGTGGGGGGTAAAGGTAGTGTGCTATATAAATATTATTGGTTTGTAAAGGGAAAAGTGGCTTCTGAAAAGACCAAATTTAATAGATTGAGCCGCTATATATTTAATGGTAAAGCTTTAATCAATGGTAAATCGTTTCAATCCCGAGCATCACGTAAGGAATATGTGATTTTAGCACATCGGGAGACAGTCATAATGTGTAGGTGTCTACTCAACATAATAATAATAATAATAATTATATAAGCAAACACGACTAATTATTTATAACGAGTTTATGCTTACGTATTATAATATTTTTTAGTTGAACTTCGAGTCGACAGAAATAAAAAATAATAAATTCCTCATAATGTATAAAATATAAAATTATATAACCAGATAATATTGTAGTTAATACTTATAAGTTAAAAGGGTTTAAATTTTGAAGACAAATTTTTATTACAATTAAATTTAATTTTTATTTAAGTGGTTTTTAATATTCCAAAAACTGTTTATGATATACATTAGAATAAAAAATATAGTTTTGTTGTTGATTTTTAATTCTGTGAAAAAATCAAACATCTGATAAAACATATGATGACTTCAAAATTTGTTTTCAAAATTAATATCTTAAAATGTTGTCAGACTTAAATATTACGTTTTTGTGATATAAATTAATGTTAATTTGACAATCTTATTATTATGCACAAATACATTCGTGCCTACAACAAATTGGGTACTGGATAAATTCATGTATCTCAGTCATCTGATTCTGACTGCTCTAAGTGTAATAATATTTTTTACGTTCGAACGTAGGTTTGTTTTGCAAACACGACGTGTAATAAATAATATAATAATAATATTAAAAAAATAATACCCCAACAGATCGTGAGAAATATTAACGAAACATGACTATAAATAAATAGGTGTCGGTAAATTGTTCACAGCGATCCACGGCTGCAGGTGTGCGTACTGCAGTATATACCAGATATGCGCACATTAATCACGTTGTTCGTATATATTTTAAGAAGCCATAATTCTCCGTTCGATGCGTACACTTTACATTGGAGTTGACAATTTATTTATTCAAAATCGGCACTGGGCGCATAATTGAAAACGATTCGCCGCGTAATAGGGAACAAAATTCTACGGGATTTACTTTACAAGACGATGGTGTCGAAATGAAAAATAACTTCGTTAACTATGGTTATAGAAAGAAGGGCGGGCAGTTATCACGGAAATCGTTTTTATTTTTTTCTCGCTATGCGTAAATGTCTATACTATACATCGCATTAGTTTCATCGCACAACCCTTTTTCGAATTCGGTAATAAAAACTGTCACAAAATGATAAATGATTAGGGTATGGCAGGTACCTAAATAACATAATATATAATTACAACAATCAAAACAAACGACGTACTGCATGGTAAGGGCCGGATTAAATGGATAAATATGGGGAGGGGGTATGTAGCCATGGGTGTAATTTTTTTTTTTTAAAACACGTTACAGTGTTACGTATAATATATATATACATATATATATGTGCAAAAATATTTATATATTATATAAGTAATTGGAATGAACAAAACATAAAGGTATTATATTATTATGTGGTCTTGCACTACAACTGTCTATTTTATTTGCAGTAATATAAATGTATAATATGTCGTTAATATTATACATTCAGCAATAATATTGCTCATAATTTATTATAAGAATTATTATTTAATCTGTTGTCATAAAATATTACTATTATAATTATTTTGATTTGAAATTTAATTTGTTCGGTGCTTATCAATTATTATTATATAGAATAATATGTTTATTGTACTTACATAAATCATCATTTAAATTTTAAATTTAAGAACAATTCCTGCCTTTTCATGGCTCAAAACGTCTGAATTCACCATTGTACACAGTGACTATACCAAAATTGAGATACTCTTTTATTGTTATTTCCTACATTCCAAGAACATTTTACTATTAATACATTATTGCAACGCTGTTGTTGTATAGTAATACGCAATGTGTATCTATTATAGGTAACTAACTATTTACATGATTGTGATATGATAAGCATTCCGTCACAAAAGTTCGTAACATTATTTTGTTTGAAGTTAGTACTATTATAATGATACCAATTACGACAAAGTTAATTTTGAGATATTTCCTCATAGTATAATCAAACTAATATATTATTTCAATAGCAAAATAATATGATGTACAAAACAAATTGTATGCAAGTCATGTATATTTTAATAGTAGCTAAAAGAATAGTAATTTTTAATTTTTTTTTAAGTAAATAATATTATCACTTACCCGCCCTGCAGATTTCATTAAATGTAAAATCATTTTCACGATTGATATTATTAAAAATATTTTACACATGTAAAAAACAGTAAATATTCACTTATTTCGTCAACAAAAAACATGACACATTACTGGTTTGCCATCAAGCCAACAAAAAATATGAATGAGTATATATAGTATAGTATATCGTATAGTTTATGCTTATGGTAACAAATTATAATAATTATGTACACAATTCTTTTTTATTTAACATAAAACTATATTTATATCGATACTGTACCATCCCATCAAGAACGTTTTAGTATTTTATAAATTAGTGATACTATTTTATATATGAAACCATGAAGATACAACATTTTGTGACGTCATGACGTATAAGTAATTGAATAACATTTATTTTTTAGTTAATATTTGTTCTGGTGATATTAATATTTTATTATTACTTATACCTCTACTTCCACTGATAAAATTGCGTTTATAAACAGTCATTTTTATTTTCATCGCCAAATTGAAATTATTTATAATATATATAAGAAACATTTAATTTATATGTTTATCAAACGGTTAATTTAAGTTATTTGCACGCGTAAATATAATTTGTTAAATGATTCAGCTGTACAACTATGGTAAGGTTAATATTAATAGAATATAAAGTATTCTTCTTATTTAAAGAACGTCAATCAATCAAAAATAAATATACTATATCATAATAATAAATCATTTATTACTTAACAAATAAACCAATAATTTTTTTGTAAAAATAGTATAATTATAGATTATGCCAATGTATTAACAAAAAAAATGCTCTTAGCTTTCTTCGCACTTTATAATAATAATTTTGTGTTTAAGTGTTATTATTTTTATTATTATATTAAACGATAAATAGTCTGTTTTTTTTTTGTTCTGTGAACAAAAAACTTTTTTTTACAAATGCATAATATAGTCATATTATTTTGTAATAACAAACAAAATATTTATCAAGGGCCATTATTCCTCAGAAATATCTAATGTATACCCACTTCAATCCTTCATAAATGAATCAATAAATTACCTAAAACCTTTTTAATAATTCAGCTTAAAGCCCATTAATATATAATTGACACGTATTATCATATATACTTACGTCAAAATGAACTTTTAACGATTATTTTTTTATTTTGAATAATAAACGAAATTTATGGAATAGATTATTTAAATTTATGAGGACATTTTATTATTACCATCCTAGATTTCTTGAATATTTTTAATTATACAACAATTTTATACTATATATATATATATAAACAAATACTTAAATTAACCTACTTCCTAATAAATAATAATAATAATAATAAATAAAATCATAAGCAACAAAGTTTTAAATTAAAAATATAAATATTTCTTGTTAATGAATGACAATACCAAATAAATTGTTATTATTACCATCATTTTAATAAATAATTAGGTGATGCAATAGGTAAATAGATATTATAATATTACATAACTATGGTTATGATTTTGTAGCTGAATAAAACTCTAAAAAAGCACTTAAATTAATGCAAAAAAAAACATTAAAAATTATTAAAAAAAACAAACTATTTTATGACGTACTAATTTTATTTTATACCATGAGTTTAATGCATATAACTGTCGTTAAACAATATAGATTAAAAGATTTAATATTTTATACAAAAATATCAGAAATAAAATTTTAAAATGTGAATATGGTGACCTTACTAGATAAAATTAATTGAACACTTTAGCACATTTAATATATAAAAATTAATAATATAGTATTTTAATTATTTAAAATAACCATTCATTTTTGATTTTTAAATTTTGTAAAAGAAAAATGTTTTAAAACAAAAAGCAAAACAATAAAATCAAAACGCATATTAAAAGAAAAAAAAATTATTTTAATTAATTTTAATTATTTAAATTAAAAGATTTAAGAATTTTAAGAACAAAATATACATTATTTTTGTTATAATAATAGGCAAATAAAAAAAGGATGCAGTTATTGGTGATTTTTCTCAAAAATGTCCTTTTAAAATTAATATGTATTATGTTTTAGTGTAATTTAATTAATTATTTTATATAAATGATGATGATACACAAATAATCAAAACATTTTAGGAATTAGAAGAAAAAAATAATGAAATAGTTATCATATAAAATGATAATTTTATGTTAAGAATAATTTTTATAGATGCATTTATTTTCCATTTTGTTTTACTGAAAATGATTAAAATAATATTTATATTAGGTAAGTACTTAAAATGTACTCGGAATAATAACAATGGTATAATACATTATTATTTGGAATATTTTCAATGTATCTTTCAATGATTTGCATGTGATTTTCAATCGAGTTACGGCGCACTCAAAAATATTAGAGTACATTTACCAACCATAGGAATGTTTGCTTTCCGACTAAAAAATTAAAATAAAAAAAACACACTGGTACGGCATGACCCTGACGGCAATACATACTATAGTTTCTTTGCTGTGTTCAACACAAATAATGTGATGGCATTACTGCAAAAAATATGTTTCAACGCCCGGTTGCGGTTTGTGCGTTCCATAAACCTTTATTTATTTATTTTAGCTCAGAAAAACAATAAAGATATTTTTACGGTGATTCTGTTGTCACGGTGAACGGAACCTATCCCAAAAACCACCTCGTTAACTCCTAATGTATAAATAAATATACACACAGATCGTTTAGAATTTTTAGGTTATATGCATCTTTATAATGTTTGTGTCTACTAATCGAATTGTATTTTATATGTACATTGTACATATCTACGCGCACGTAGTATACAGCTGTCTTATGTTTTCATGTTCATAAATGAGTGCTAACAGCGCACAACAATTTGTTATGTAATTAGGTACCTACTTGTATATGTATCCAAGGTATAGTAAGATACAGTATCTGGATACTTTTTTATATTTTAAAACTGTTAGTAGATACTTTTTAAAAAAAAATTGTTAAACTATGATGCATCATAAATGTATAACTAATACCATTTACTATATATGAAACATAGTATATTTGTTAAATGCTTTACACTCTAAAAAATGTATCTCTACCTGTATTTTGATAGTCTTTAGTAAAGTATGTACTCGTAATATATTATTATGTATGCTAATTGAATTTATATTGTTGCAGTACTGCGTGCTATAAAGAGAAATATCTATAAAATCAAAACATTATAAGACACAAACAGCGATTTAACAATATAGGCAAACTTTACTTAACCTCTGTTAATCCAGCCATTCAATCATACGTCTAAGATTCGGCTCACGAGAGTCCCCCAGTATACCGTTAGTTGGCCGTTATTTGTCATCGACTTGTCACACGTATATGGTACTCTCCTGTGTGTATTTGCCGATACACCGCTATTATTGTACCTCGGATTTCATACATTACAAAGACAAGGGTACAGTTTCTTTTCTGTGTGATTCCGGCAAAGGTTATTGCAGTGTAATATATATTTTTCAATCACCTAAATGTATTAAAATATATAATATATTTAGGTCAGGGGCGGCCAAACGGTCGATCGTGGACGATTTCAGAGTAGATCATGTTAGAATTTATTTTTAGGCCACGCGCACGAAAATTAATCGCGGTGGTTAAATTTTCCAAGAAAGTCGATCTTAGGTGAAGTATATTTTTAGCAGATCGTGGTCGAAAAAAGTTTGGCCGCCTCTGATTTAGGTGATTGAGTGTGCATTCTTATTTAATTTTTAAAATGTTTTTCCCCCCAACTAAAATTAAAAGTGTTTTAAAAACGTACTTTAATAATATCATATTATTATATAATATATTACAATACGCATCTATTTCATACTTACACCAAAAACTGTCATCATCATATTATACTGCATATTATTAGTATAAAATATATTATGAGGAATTTAATAAAAACCGTTAACACGGTAACTCTTGTTTTAATATATCATTTGTAACGATGCATCTACTGTCAGAATATAATACATAGGTGCAATACTTATGCTGGGTCGCATATGTAAGCAATAAACATTTAATGAATCAATAGTTAGTTAATGGTCCCTTAGTTATGATTTAGTTTATGCAACTCGGCATTATATAAGATTATTCGAATGCTATCCTAAGGTTAGGTAGTATAGTGTGGTTTATTAGGAAGGATATATAAATTATATTAATTTATATATAATTTTTTTCAGAAATTAAAATATCTATTTGAAAAAATCATTTTGAACAATATAGCATAATATTAAAAAAATATCTTCTTCTTTTATTATTCAAGTTTATTGTACAAAATATTTATACATACATTTTTAAACAATTAAATTAATATTTAATTTCAAATTTGTAAAGATAACATTATAAATTATAAGATACCTATCTTAAATCTAATGATCTTATAAATCTCTAATACTGATTTCATCAGACAATATATACGTTTTTGGTACCGTATTTTCATTTAGATTTTAGTTTAAAATTCGATTTAAATCATCTATTGTAAAATCTAAAAAGGTGAACTTCATTTAAAACTATATTATGCAATTTTTTAGATGTTACAATTTTAAAATAAAGTAGTATGAAAAATAAATAAAAAAAACATTAATTATTTACTTAATGATATAATATTCTAAATTGTATAGCTATTAGCTGGCTCTGGAACATTTAGCATATTATGTAACGCTATATATCGATTTAGATAATCATGCATTATACGATCATTGATTGAGTTGTTATCGTTTGCGTTGAGAACTTTATTAATTATTTATTTTTATGTATGCAAAGAAATATGGTCGTACATGGCAAGTGAACTGACACTCATTTAACGTGTACTTAAGGTTTATTATTCGCGACAAAAAATTTGTCTAGAGTTGAATATGAATAAGGATGAGATATGATATATTGTTTGTTTTTTTGTGAGTTTGTTTTTAGCTTGATGCAGGAAAGAAATGAAAACGATGTCACAAAAAGACGGGCTTCGTGCCGTAATCCAATGTCCGGAGGTTAGCTTTGGTGAGGATTATTTTTATTACTCCTCCGACCTGTCAAGAGAGGCCATTTTTCTGAAATTCTTTTCTACCGCATCCATGAACGTATTTTTTATCGATAACTATTTTAGTAGTTTCAAGCATCACAGTTCTAGATTTGTTTTATGGTCGTGCAGCACTGAGGTTCTCTGTGCAATCTGTCTCGTAGCCAAAAGTTTAAAACACCCAAGGACGTAGAAAGTCATTAAATCTGCGGGTTACACGTTTTTCTACTTTTTCTTAAGTTTTTTGCTTCGTCATTTTGAATCTGGAGCTGTGTATGTGTACATTTTAAAATCAAAATAAATTAGTATTCAACAATGTTTTTTTACAAACTCTTTACAATATAAATACATATAATGATTTTTTTTTTATACAAATATCATAACTATATTACAAGTACACTAAGAAATAAAATTTAAATTAATTATATATCATATATACTGTTGCTGGTATTAACTAAGTTCAAAAGAGGTGTCAGAAAGTCAAAATATCAATATTGTCGTGGTTCTAGCTTTTGAAAAAATAATGTTCATTTTTGAAACTACAATAATTTATAATGCTTTTTACTCGACAAAAATAAACATAAAATCGTATTCATCTGTTAGTCAGTAAATAATTTTCATTTCATAATAAACATGTTAAATTCCCGATGGATTCTTAATGATACTTTATTATTTTGTCTTTTTTTTTAAATTTGATTAAAACCAAACCAATCTAGTCAGAAGTTAACAAAGAACTGTTTGAACTTTTAATATATTTAAATTATCAATTTATAAGGCTGGACAAATTTATTTTAATAGATAATAATATAGATAACCTATAAGGAAAATATTTTAAGATCTATGGTAATAGTTACACCATAACAATTTTAGTATTTAATATATTTTAAAATACTTTTATACTTATATATTATGTATTAAACCATGAGCTTTAGTACCGTGAAGTTATAAACATTTTATTATATTATATATCAGGGATGGCCGGCGAGAAGAGACAAGAGAGACATCCAATAAATTAATAAATATGAAATAGCCGAAATAGAAAAAAAGATCATATTATTATATAAATATGATATATATATATATATATATATATATATATATTATAATATGATAATTAAAGTAAATAAGATAAGATATCAAGATACGTCACCTCCAAAAGTCTATGACAGGAGCCGCAGTTTGGCCACCCCAGTTATATATTATAACTTTTAAGGTAGTCTTTGACACTGTTTGAATAAGTTATCTTTTTTTGTAAACCATTATTAAAACATGTAATACCTGATGTGACAGTGTCATCAATCGTCTTTTATAGAATAAGTTTTTAATGTTGAATTTTTATTTTTCAGGATCAGGTTGGTGAATACTTTTGTATTAAACAATAATTTCAACAACATCTACCTATATACTATGACAAAAAAAAAAAAAAAAAACTAAAAATAGTAAGTAGCTTGATATTTTAACACACTCATTTTAAATTAATGATTACCATTATGGTAATACGCAATATCACATCACACGTTCTACTAACCAAAAGGCTTAAGTAATTATAATTTCACACGTTATTTAATTTTTATCGTATCAAGTATCATAGACAAAGAAAAAACTATTATTTTCAATAGGTATATTTAAACAAATTCTTCTCTTGTCAATTAAACAAAAAATAACAAATTGTAAATACATAGTCAAAGTGGAATTAGTGTACCGCGAATCACTTGATAATTTAGTATTAAATAATAATGATATGATACAATCAATATAATTAAGTTTCATTTCTGGTGGATACGAGTAAAAAATATTAACTATTTAATTGAGATTATACTGACCTAGTCTATAACTGTCTATGTTGTGATTCAATGCTTAAATTCTAAACGTCGTTCAGAAATAATTTTCAATTATTGATAATAATAATAATCATTATTATCAATAATAAATGTATGTTCAATAATCGGATTACAAAGGACCGTTTCCACGTACGCTGTTTCATCGTACGTCAAAATGGCATAAGTAAATACCATTCCATAATAAAAACCTAATATTATTATTGTAACGCTTTTGATTTTGCTTTTAGAGAGGTGTTATGGGATAAGTTTTTCGTAAAAACTGCGTGCAAATGCATTAATAGGGTCCGCTAGCGTACGCGCTTCGACGGTATGCAAAGCAGTCATGAATACATATACTCGTAGTATAGGCAGTGGGGTAGGATTAGCCTCCCAAAAATCTCGAAGATCTTCCAATCCAATTTCATGCTCACCCCATCACCAACTCCCATAAAAATAAAACGCTTTTTGTACATAGACTTACTATTATAATATTAACACTCTGAGTGCATTCTGAATTCATTCCATTATTCAACTCTGATTTATATTATAATATATACTATACATAGGACGTAAAATATTGTCAGTTAAAATATAGTATAAAAAATAAATAGATTATTGAGCTTTTAACATTTTTTTTCTTCGTTAAAAATGCGAAGAAAACTACAAGTGTTGCGACGGCTATCAAATTAAAATACGTGACACTGATAATCATAATACACGAGTACAAGAATAATAAATACGACATATCTATACGTTAAACTAAAATTTCGCCGAAGTCGTTGAAAAATTACATTAGAGGTTCTGAATCAGGGGTAATGAGAACCACAGGTGTCTAGGAGGGAAGCTTTGGCACTAGCTGAGACAACGGTGGTGGTCGTTCAATCCGCGGAGAAGCGATTATTCGGTATCCCGGAGTGGAGTGAAAAACTCAAATGACAGTTACGGTGGAGGTCGTATAAAACCACAAGTGCGTATGTTCGCGCAGAGGGAAATGGAAAAACAAACGAAAAAACGAACTAGCAGCGATGAAACAAATAATATTAAAAAAAAAAAGACAAAAACGAACGCGAACGCGAACGCCGTTCGAGCGGCTGTGGCGTGTGACCGTTGGAGAACGGTCACGCCGCGTGCAGTAGTGTTTGCGGGTCTGGTTATAATAATAATAATATCACATGATGAATGTTATTGGAACTACCACAGCTGGTCCTATTTAGCTCGTACACGCGTAAATATACTGTGCGACACGTATACATGTTATTATTCTAGTCCGTGTGTGTGAATGTGTGCTCGCGTATATTATTTCCGGTCGTCTGATAACTTATTGTCGGCGGCAGTTGTGACACGATCGTATTTTTCCGGGGACCCGTTTCCCGGCTCGCGTATATAAATCTTCCGGTGGCGGCGGTGGTTCAGAGTATTTTTTGTTGGCGGATTTTTATTTTTTTTTTAACTACATCAAATATACACCGATGGCCATCGAACCAAACGTGTCGCTGAAAACACCGTTTCCACCGCAACTGAATAATATGTTTTAAAACGACACGCGGCGTCCACCGTACATAGACGTTTTATAATAGTATATACATTTATATAATACAAAATATTATAAAATATGTGCACGTTGTCCGAGTGAGTGTGAATATGCGTCTGTGTAAAAGCTATCGATTTTGAAGAGTATTGTCGGTGAAACTGTCCAGCAGTGATACAATGTTTATGATATTGCGGTAACCTGCTACTACAAGTGCATTTTTTCATACATGGTGTATGTCCTATACGCCTCAGTTCTCATTTTAATTTTATACATTTAAAACAACAACTTGATCTATCTACAAAACAATGCAAGACGATTTAAAAGTATTATAATATATATATATAATGACTGCAGTCTGGGAACGAATAATAATACGTGAGCCTGGTTACAATATTATAATACTATTTTGTGTTTTTTTTTTGCATAAGTTTATGTATCAATTTATTAGTGTATATGCACTATGCGTGTCCGTGTAATGTGTAGTAGTATGAATTGTTCGATTTGCAGTGGAAAGAATAACCGGGAAAATACTAATCGGCTACGCAGTGAAATAAGAGTATTATTGATATATCGTGATGCGTATGAATTTTTTACTTATCAACTTGTTATTAATGATATGAATAAAACTATGAAAATATGATAACAATGGTTTAGTATAGGTAGATTCTATTTGTTGCGTTAGGTATTAATAATTAATCTTAGCCCTTTTTAACTCAAATAATAATAACGAAGATTATGCAATCTTCGTCTCTCTTGGTCCTACAATCAAAAATGGTGCAATATTAATCTAGTGGTGCCATTTCAAAACGTACTATTTCCAAGACTGACAATAAAATTTAATTATAATATATTGATTCTTGTAGATCAAACGGCAGTTATGTAATCGAATGGTGGCATTATATTTTGTCTAAATTTACACTATTTCATTTTATAAAATCAATCAAAAATTAATTAATGACGATAAAATGTACTATTTCCATAGTAAATATTAAAAAAAATAACTACTTCCAAATTATGTAAAAATTTAGTATTTCTTATATTAAATAATTTGTTTATTTGATAAAATAGATCAAAACGTATCAATTCCTTATTTTTTTTTCAAAATAATTTATTTTTAAAATAGACCATAGTGAACTATTTTCAATAGTACGAAGGTAAGCAATGGAATTGAATTAATTACATAACGTACTATTTCCATTATTTTTACATTTTAATAAAACAGATTTTTAATTTTATTGTTGTTAAATTAAATTACAAATAAAAATTTTGCAGATTACCTAGCTACTTGTGATAATTTATTTGCATGTTTTAGTAGCTGATAATACGATTATTAAGTTGCGCCAAAAGTACAATCTTGTATATTATCTCAATATTATATCAGTCATTGTACCGTATTATTATTATTAATTAAATCTGTCTAAATAAGTAAATTTGATATTTTACTCTTATTTTGGTTTAATTTTAATATATTTATCTAGTAATTAACCAAAAACGTACTATTTCCTCAAATTATATTGATACGTGCTCTGACATCCTAGATAATAATAGTAATAGTGATACGTAATAATTATAATAATAACAACACTTTACGAAGATTAATGGGATATTAAAAGATGTTTACTAAAGCATCCGAATTCTCTCACAACTCGTGCCAACACACTAATAGGATAAGTGAAGGATAAAACGACAATGTTAAAAGAAGGAGCCAGGTCAAAGAATCCAGCCTACCAAAATACACCAGCTCAGGGTTATAATAATATCAGTCCCTTGCTAAAAACGAATCAGCTTAGTCCATATTAGAACTACGCAGTAATAATATGACAGAGAATATCATATATGTATGTACATGATCGGAAAAGGCTACACCCTGCTACATATCTAACTAGGTCATCGCACGTTCGCGGAATCCTAAACCGCGTAAACAACTTGTGAACAACAAATAAGTCACATCCGTTGACCAGAAGGGACAGCAGAAGAGTAGGTAGGGGAAAACCGACTATATAAGGGGGCCCTGGAAAGCTCCCCGTTATACGTGATTCACCAGTCAGCACAAGCACTTTCGCGTCAGATGTTATCACAAAACAGTCCCTGTGACTTAGTCTATTTTTCTAATTAAATTAAACTTAGAATAAATGACAGCTATTCATACTCGAACATTTAACAATAAATCTATATTTTAGGAATATTTGCACCATTCTATTTATTTAAATACGGCTACACCACCATTGCATATCAGTTGCTGATTGGCACACTACAATATCAACATTTACTACCTATTGAATGAAAATGGTATGCTTTGGCACAATCAATAAACTTAAATGCTAAATTTTAGTCATTAAAATAAAAAAATTACTTATCAGTCATAACTATACATGTTTATTTTATTAATACAATTGTATTAGTAAAATGTATTGTCATATCTTGATAATAATTCAGTCATTCGTAACAAAAATCTATTAATAATGAAAAAAGTGGAAAATAAACATGGTAAGTTTTGAATTCCAAATTCTATCACTGTATACCTAATATCTATACGTACTGCATAGACTGGCCTGACGCTGTTATTAGTACCTTAACAATATTAAAATTCAAATACACACGTGGATAATTGTAACTAAATGGTATTTATATAGAATATTATTATTTAGATAGGTAATGAAATAGAAAATAATAATAAAAACATTTCTCAATTACAAACGATTATAATAAAAAATGACTACTACTATTAACGCACAGTTCTGAAATATATATATATAAATGATATAGTACAATAAACAATAATGCAGCAATTCGTGTCTATGAAATAATATTTAATGCGTCAATTAGCGAACATGATATAATTTTAAACATACAATGGATATAAAATAATTCATGAATTAACACGACAAAAGCACTAAAAAGTACAAACTTTCGTTTTGATAATTAAAACTATACTGTTTATACTGACGATATAAACAAAAATATAATAATAAAAACAAAAATGCATTAACTATGTAAATCGCAATTCACAATTATTATAATATGTAATATACGAGTATGTGTTAAAAACAGACCACTGACAAAATATTTCAGTTTGACTGTCCGGCGACATAATAACCGATACACCGTCGCTATGATAATAATAATTATAATAATGTTATTCGTGCAGACAATGATAGAATTTTACAACGATATATAAATATCGAATAATTAAATATACTTCGTTTATATTTATCAAGTATAAATAAGTTAATACATTCATTTAAATATAAAACAATTGATATACACTTTTGTTTTTTAACAACTTTTTTTTAAAATTTTACTAAGATATAAATACAATCTATACATAGCTAAGTAAAATCGATAATTTTATTTGATATAGGTATAATGACGAGAATTAGAGGTTTAAGAGGAACACTTAAAATATCTTGGCCAGTTTTGTTTTACACGTTTATGGTTGTTTTCGAGGATTATGTGTGAGAAAAGTGGATTTATTAACGAAAAAATAATTATTTATTGTTATTTATTTATATTTCAAGGGTGATTTTTATGAGCATGTAAATAATTTACAGCCAATATATTGTATTTACTTAAGATTTTGAAATTCGGTACATAGATAATCCATTGCCAAGGAGGTATTTTTTAGTTTTGAATTTTAAAAACGGGCTCACATAAGGATTTGTTGTCTTACAAAAATCGAATATTTTATTTTCTTATTTAGGGTTGCCATTATTTGCATAAAATAAAATAACAATTATAGGTAATTATGTATAATTTTATATTTGTGTTTTAAATTTGATAAAAATCAAACAAATTGTACTGGTAATATAATTTCTGAAAGACCAACGGTTGCTAATGACTCATATTTGCGCGAACTCAGAAACTAAAAATGTGTGCAGACACCTGTATATGAAAATAAATTAAGTAGGCACGGCAGTATTAAACAAATGACCATAAGTGAATATTTTTTTTTTTTTTTTATAGAAATATTAATTAAATCCGAATCACATAATATGATTACATTAACGATGTTTACCCTAAAGGTTAAAGAACAGATCGATGGTGTCGAGCAATTTGTAGCCGTTTGGTGGTTAATGGTTATATTATAATATATTAATACGTACGTCCAAGCGTTCATCAATGGTTTTAATAACGTCGTTTAACCATTGGCGGGTAGCACGAGGGAATTGAATTCAAACTCAGTAATCACGATATTCATCCGGGCCATTTATTTTTCCTTATAGGAATATTCAGTGAGGCGTGAGGGCTATTATAATACTATATCTATCGTCCGGAAGTTATTTATGTTTCTTAAATACAAACAATTTTTCCTGTGATGTATAAATTTAAGTGAAAATATGAAATATTTAATTTTCTCATAAATTAAGAACGCCATGACAGTACTGTGGTTGGGTGAAGTATAATCCTTCTAACGAAAAATAATGCCGTGACAAGTTTATTGTGCGTGAATCGTTTACGTTTACTCAGTTTGATTAAAATATTATAGAGAAGAAAACCAGAAATACTATCTTATAATATTTTCTTTAAAGTTTAAATTATTCTAATTTGTCAAATAAATAAACAGAGTTATACCAAATGATAAGTATACGAGTGTTTTGTATAGAAAATACAATTTAAAATATGTAGAATTTAGTAAATTACCATAACCCAAAATAAGCATTAAATCCTAGATGGTCGGTACTCTGTTCGGGTCACTCATAAAGTAGTGTTTAGTTATCATTGGATGTGTGCGAAAACTTCATTATTGTTATTTATATTACAATTTAATTAGATTCACATTATAATATAATATTATCATGGATATAATTTCAAAAAAAAAAAAAAGAGTTATCAATTTATGAATGCAAAACAGTAAATAATATTTAGCGAAACATCAGGAATGTCATTATATTTCAATAATATGGTTTGTTTCATTATAGATTTTAAATTAATTGTTTAAAAATGTATATAGGTAAAACTTTCAATGACATAATTATTTTCTTTATGATTGCAATATTTAATTATACCAGAATACTTTTATAGGACTTCTGTGTGGTTTATAACAACTGTAAAAGGTTTTATTATATAATAAACTTAAAAATATTATAATAAAAGTATAAATTTGGTAAGTTTTTAAATAATAATTAATTTAAAGAAAGTAAATAGTTTTAAAAGTATACGAAAAAATATCATTGTCTTTTCTTTTTTATTTTAATTTAAGTTTTAATTATATTTATTATTTGAAAAAATATTAAATACTCTATAATACCCACGTATGAGGTATACAATATAGTTCTATTATAAATACAGTTGAATTTAATTTCTTATAATTTTAAACAGATAAGGTTTATTTAAGACGTTGGCGTAAGTATTTGGTCTGATTTACAGTGGCAATACTTTGACAGCGTAAAACTTACCCAAAACAAAACTTTAATGTTTTGTAATTGACGCACCAAAAAACTTTATATCGCGTATTGGATCCATTTACATTATTTAAATATTATAATATGGTTCGTTTATTTTACTCAAAAAGCGCAGATTCATTATATAAATAATTTAAACTAAAAATAAATATATAGTGTTTAAGGTCGTATATATTAAAAATATCTGATGGCAAACATTAATTATGTGGTCTAATCTAATTTAAACGAATGTACCTTAAAATATCATTATCGTTTAATTTGTTTTCTTTTTTTTAACCCGTCCAAAAATAAGATAAAATTGAGATTTAAATATATTCATATATTATATTATATTATAATAAAAATTATTAATATCTCAATTAAAGGAAAAATAAGTTTCTATATAATATTCGTTGTTACTTAACGTGCATTTGGAGGGATTTATAGAATGGCCAGATTTAGGACTAAGCTCTCACAACAGTCATAACTATTAAGAATGAATTATACAATGTTTTCATTTAATCGTAAACCATAGTCATTGTCATAGAAAATACAGCGAATGTTTAAATTACTTTTTTGAACAAATAGAAAAAAATGGAAATTTACTAAACTGTAAGAAATTAATAAATATATTTGTTCTAAAAATTGATAAACATCTTATATTTCCAATAATATTGTCTATTTAAATAATCATTCTGTATTATATATATATATGGCAGGGGTGGCCAAAAAATTTTTGGTTATGATCTACTATAAATATACTTCACCTTTGAGGATCTTCCATAGATACTTCCATAGAACATTTATAAAATATATACAAATTATACAAATCAAACTTATTGAAAATTTGTTCACTAATAACTCGATTAATTTTCGTGCGTGTGCCCCTAAAAATAAATTCTAACATGATCGATTTTTAAATTGTTCGCGATTGACTGTTTGGCCGCCCCTGCTATATAGTTATATAAACTAAACTAAAACTAGGAACTAGTAAAATTTAAACATTAAAATTACAATTATTTAAATTTACATTAATTCATATATTTTCACAACATACAATAATAATTGTATTCAACAATACCTAAATATATTATAAATAGATATGAAATATGTAAAACGCGAGAAAACTTAAGAGCTATATATTATATATAATAAAAATTATATAAATGAGAACAATATCAGAAATTTGTTTACGTTTTTAATTAAAAATTGTTTAAATATCAATATAAATTTTAAAAATCAAAATAATGTCCTTACGTCAAACATGATATAAGTCTCAGTTTTAAGCACACATAATAACGATAAAACAACTTCGGGAAATTATTAATTTCTAGTAAACATTTTCGATTTCCAAAAAGGAAGTACTTTCACATAAGATCTGTACGTCAGCGTTATTTCACCATGCATGAACCCGGAAACTTACCTAACATTTCTACTACTATCCGGTACCTCGAACACCGCAACTTTAACTTCCAAGATATGTGTTTTCACCCATATACACATACTAATAAGAATTGAGAGATTTTAATTGTACATTTTACATCCGTTTACGGGCTGTCGTAAATTAAATTTTAGAAATACGCATTACACACTTTTATTTTATCGTATATCGTATATGTGCAAATAGACGAATTTCATAATTATTAATAGGTTATTAAGTATTTATTTTTTTAGTTAAGTATATTTATTTATTTGACTGTAATATAAAACTACTTGACTATTGGATTTGAATGAAAGACTTAAGTTTAAACTCGCTAAATTATGAAGAAATAGTACTAGATACTAGATATAGTTCTAATCCTGGGTAAAAATACTAGGTATACATAAAAATGAATTGATTATTTTTTAACTTATAAAATAATAACTAATTATTCCATCATTTAAAATATTGAGTGGAGCGATGAATATATTAATTTTACAACGATGCCTATTATATGTTATTTTTTACAGGGTAATTAGTTGAAATAATGCTTCAATTTTCAAATTTGAAAGTGATTTCAAATAGCACATTATACCTAGGCCGCAATAAGGACCAAATAAATGATTAGGCGTGAATGTACTTGTGTCTATTTTGGTGGAGTTGGTTTTTTAATCACTACGTACCTAGACTCTGTAAAAAATAAGTCACGACGTTCGAATGGCGCTTGAAAAATACTTTTTGACCATACCCATTGCGATACCTGCAGATAAACGTCTACTATCCGATATAAATTATACTTCTAAGATCAAAATTAAATTTCACAGTATTTTTCAATATAAAAAGGAAAAAAAAAATTAAGGACAAACGGAAATTTTTATTTTTTTATTAACGAGTAACCTTAAGTAACAACTATTCCATAAGTATGACTGTGCAACGCAATTTTAAGGAACTGTGCTTAGGTGATACTTAAATTGATTTTGAGTAACACATAAATGACTGTACATAAATGTAATTTACTTTTTATGAACATTTGAAGTTCAAAATTGTATGTCATTGAATATTCACCAGTATAATAACTGTATCTCCTCAAACAGATTTTATTTTTTGTCGTAATTAAAAATAATAATAACTGTAGATACTTGAAATGCTCTCTCGAAATCTAATATGCAGCAGGGTGGTACCCAATTTTCTACCTTTTTTATATAAACAATTTTAATATTTTTTTAAAAATAACATGATGTTTTTAAAATAATTTCTCATTTTAAACATATTCTATTTATAATGTATATGATATTTATTTATTTATAATAATATTATTGATGAATGATAATTGTAATTTTGAATTTTCTATATTTTGTTTAATAATAATAATATACATATAATATATTTTTTTCATGTATATAAATTTTATCTAAACCAACCGAACTTCGTTGATTGTATAAAATGCATTCGTGTTAAGTTTGGTTACCGAATGCTAATAGATTTTTCAATTATTCGATTAACCGATTATTTATCATTCGTTAAAAATAATCGTACATCCCTAAATATAATAAATATTTAATTTTAAATAGAAAAAAATCGAGATAAAAACATCGTATGATGGAGACCAAATCACACACATTGGTCATAATTATTTTATCAAGATTGATTCAATAGTTTCGGAGTGCATCACGGACATACAAATCGTGTACGAAAGTTTTAAATATTTTTCACATTTTTTATATTTTATACATATATATATATATAAATAATAATTATTATATATATGTACAAATGTAATAAATATTTAATTGTATTAAGAAAATAGATAATAATAATTAAAATCATACATTTTTTAATAAAATATGTTTTAAAATATATATTATATTATTTATCATTTATGTCATAAAATTATATGTACTATAAAATCAGCTACTTATTAATTTATTATAACACACTTATGTATTGTGTTTAAACTCCATCCTTATCTTTAAACATAACACAAGAAAAAAAATTAAATAATCAAATACTTTTAACGGTTTTATAGTTTGAGTTGCATCGTAAATTAAATGAAACCATTGTTTATTTATATAAAAAAAAAATGTTAAACAAGAATAAATACACATAAAATACATCATAATTAAATTTTCAAAGTAACGATATACTTTTCATATTTGACTATACAATAATTATCGTCAATAAGCCTATCCCGAAATAGGTTTAAACTGAAATTATTTCGATTAAGAAATAAATACGTAAAGCTATATTTTATATTCCCATTTTATACTATAAGTTTATTTTACAATCCATGAAGCGCACTCTGCTGAAAAACGTACGCACCAACTAAACTCAAATAATCCGCTAGATAACGCTTTAAGTATGCCAAAGCTTGAAAAAAAATAGTCTTAAATAAATGAATATTTCACTTTTATAATAAATATTATTATAATATTATTAGTAGTTACTATTAGAATTTAATCTTCAATACTAGAAATGTTAAAGAAAGCCGTTGTAAAAAATTAATTTCATAATATAATAAGACACTTTTTTTTTTTTTTTATTATTATTATGAAAGCCGCTAGTATAAACTATGATAGCTTGAGAATTACATAAAGACACTTGTTTATAACCTATTAACTCAAAATACGTTATTTTCAGTACCTAAATACAATATATTAAAAAGTATTAATTAACTACTTTTTTTTTTTAATCAAAATGATTTTTTATATACTATTTAATTATATCAATTATTGGTATAAATAATTGTATATAATAATTATTTAATATTATAACAATAATATAAACTAAATCGTTTAAAAATCATTTCAAATTTAAATCAATTATTAAAGTAACAAGTTAACAATTTAGGTTAGGTAATGGGTATTTATACATTTATTATATACAATAGTTAAATAGTTTAATCCAATAATTGATCAATAAAATGTTTATCGAGCTGCATTGTAATATTTTTATGTTAAGTAGCTTATCTTGTGGAAAAATTCCACACACACACTAAATTAAATTTTTAGAATTCAGAAATATAGTTGAAATTGACATAATTGTAAATGCTGTTTCTAATTATGTTAAAGCAATGTCAATATAATATTATTATTTTATCTCTCCAACTTACACATGACACACTAAATATTAAATGTACGTTACAGCAGTTACAATTTTATGTTTTAATAAGTATTATAATGTTTTGAATCTATTAGGTATCAAACCTTAAGTTAAGAATATTTTCTTTTATTTATTTATTAAGAATAAAGGCTTCAATAACTAAGTCATCAACCCGTAGTTGTGTTAACATTATTATTAATGCATAATTTAGTTATAATATGTGATTACACGACTAAGGGACAAGTAGTTTTTACAATATTACATATTTACATTTATTGTTAGTTGTATGGTTTTATCTTAATATTAAATTGTTGTATTAATGCCGATGAATTTGAAGAAGCTATGGATCAAGTGACTGTTGTATTATTTTAGTGCTTCCTCCATCAATGATGGTTGGTTGAGGATTTTTCTTACGTTGACGAATAGCGGACAATTTAAAACTATGTGTTTAATTGAGAGTGGTTCTTTGCATTGGCTACAGTCAACAATATTATACATTATATTATTAAGGATACATTTTATTTAGAATTGTATTGCTATTTTAATGTAAAAGTAAGTTATTACTGTGTAAAAACGATAAAATTCTATGCTCGGCTCTAGATAATATTCTTGTTTTTAAGTTTGAAAACATGTAAATTCTCTCTATTGTTAATATTTAATCACATAGAGTTGAATGTTTAGATCACTAATTTCCCGTACTTACGTAAAGGTAGAATAGAGAGAGAGAGAGAGAGAGAGAAAACCAATGATGTGCTAAAATCCTTTCAACTGACAGATACAATAATTAACCCATGAAGTTATATTATTAATACCTCTCAGATATGTAATGTTATATTTAATTAGTTAGTCACTAGTCAGTGTCAATGTATCGTATATCTTATAAGTATATTTGTGTTTTGTACTTTGGGTAATTTTTACAGTCATCATATCACACAATAAATAAATAATAATTCTATATATTAAGTAGACTTCAATTTTTCATCAAATATTTATATCATTTTCTAGATGGCATATTATTTAAAAAAATTTTTTATAGCCTATTTTTGTAGACACTAAACTTTCTTAATCAAGAAAATTGGAAATTTATTTCGTAATTAAAAATCTATAGGTACAACTATAAAAAGTTTCATAATTGTTAATTAATATTATATTATTATGAGTTTATTAAATTAAAATAATTTTAGTAACTAAGATTTTAAAGGATATCATAAGTAATTCTAATAGATACTCGTATGTATCTAAAAATTGGAAATTTAAAAGTAGAATGTTGATTCTTTTCTCCATCGAATTTAGTTAATTTGTTTTGAAAAAAAAAATATTATTTATAGGAAATAAATAATAAATAGTAAAAATTAATTTTTTATTCTACAAAACTATATACACTGTTTCGCCGTACGTTGGTATGACTATTGAATCAAAAATTACTAAACAGTATAATATAATATTATCGTATAAATATAACATATACTATACTAATTAATAATATAAATTAAAGCTATGTTTTTAGCAAACAATTAATTCACAATAAATTATGAGTAATCAATAGAAAAATAAATTACATACATTAACAAAATATATTATGAAATATCCTAAGCAAAATATTATAGACTAACATACCGTATTTGATTAATATAATTTTTAATATGCGATGAAACATTATCATCATTATATAATTACTTATCAGTAAGATCAAATTTAATATATTTCTTATACCTGTAAAAACTCAATGACTAGCTACATTCGTTTTCTGATATACACAGCACTGTGGTATAATTTAATACTAAATTGCTCGTAAGTTTTTTAAAGGAACCTCATGACACAACATTCATAATAATTATATACAATGGTGGATAATAATTAATAAATAATTTAATGATTTAGGTTAAATTAAGAAACACATATTTATATTTAATATTTTGTATATCAAATAATTTAATATAATAATAATAATATAATATAATATTATCTTTAGTACGGAAATAAGTTCCAATTACAAGTATTGTGCTCTATATATACTTATTTTTTAAATTTAACTGTAAGTCAATAGCATCTAACTAATGTTTTTGAAAATTTTAGCATCATCAGTTAATAATATAATTTTAGAATGAGAAATGATACCAGAAATATCATTTATAAAAAGACAAAATAATATAGGAGACAAATTATCTTCTTGTGGAACAGCGGAAGTAAGGAGGAGAAATTGTTCAGAGAGATAATTTTTGTATTTTACAATTTGAGTATGATAAGAAATTAAAGAGTAAAACCAAGATAGAAATGATTCAGTTAATCTATGCATTTAAGTTAATTTATTAATAATTTATATTTGATCCTATCAAAGGCGTGTATATTTTTATTAGTTTGTGATTTATTTTTAAATTATTTCAGGATTGTGTGTTTAAATATACATAAATTAGTTATTGTTAATCTATTTTATCTAAAAGCATTTTATTCATTTGATAATAATTAAGTACGTATCAATCATTTAAGTATAATACAAGCAGTATTTTTAAAAACCACGAATTCAGCTATACTGCGGGTAATATATTCATCTTATTCGATGTGTTAACTTTGAAACCATACGAGATAAATTGAATAATAATGCTCTTTTTTATGCTATTTATGAAGTTTAATTAATTTATCTATATAAATATATTTATATTTACTTCAAATACTGTAAAATACATTTTCATTAAGACTTCGATGTGGTAGAAGATTTTTTACTAAAATAAATATTATACATGTTCGTCAAACATAATCAGCGTCATATTAAATGTATGTAAACATGTCTAAAATAATGGAAGCTGTAAAATTACTCTTTATTTTTATTTAAATTGTCAAGAAATTAATCAAACATGTATATGCTAAATCCATAACAACAAAAAACTACAGTAATAATATTTTATTCTAAAGCGTATAATTATTTTATATATTTTTATAATTAACATGGCTTATATAATTATCATTTTACAATATAATTTATTAAATAGTTTACTGTTGCTTAAATATTATTTTGTTAATATATTATTGAATAGATTTAATATCTTATAGATTATAATAAAATACCTTATCCATTATACATACATTTTATATATAACATAACTTAAATTATTTTATTTTATTATATTTATTTTTTTAAATAATAAACGAAGATAAAAATCAGACAATTTTGATAATCTGGATATTAAATGATTTTATATTTTACATTATGTTCAGTCAGTTAATATAATAGTAAAACAAAATAAATTAATAAATTAATACATAAATATTTATTATATTCACTTAAACTGTTAATATATTCATAATCAGATCTATTAACATACTATAATATTTTGGAGTTGCTAAGTACTTTCAGATTTTTTAAATGATTTAAAAAACATAAAATTGTAATTGATCATGTTGTAAAAATATAATCATTAGAGTATTGATCTTAAAATTTTTGAGATTTTGGCTGTTAACGTTTGACGAGGTTATAATATGCATGAATAACTTAGGTAATTACAATACTTTAGTCAAATCGTTATTTAATTAATATATTGTTATTAATATATGATATATGTAAAAAAACATATTTATTATAAATTTATCTTTAAATGTTCTAGATTAAAATTTTTATTCTACAGATATTATGTTATTACAGCATAGAAAATATGTTAATAAAATGACTTTTTTTACTTCGTTTATTTAATTATGTAGTTTGTTGTAAATATTGTAATTGAAATTCTAGAATCCTGTAATTTTGACTCGAAAATTTGATTAAATTTGCTTGGTCTCATTAGATTTCTGCTTTTAACGTTCTTATGATAACAATGTGATCAAATATTTCTTACAAAATTCCTATTTAATTATACATTTAAATTGTTTATATTTTGTTTTTATTTGAATTTAACCGTTTGATGAAACTTATCTTTACTACAGAATAAAAACTGAAAACAGAGTTTATTCTTACGTATGTATCTATACAATCAAGTACCAACAATTTTTCAACTTTTAATTAATAAAATCTTATTATAATTAGAGTGAATAATGAAAAAAGATTGAATTAATAAAAACTTATTAACTGAAATGTTTAAAAAAAGTTTTATGACGGTCTGAGACTCTGAGATGAACTATTAGTCCACCTAATTGATATTAATCGTTTAAATAAATGTTCAAAATAAACTTTCATTACCTTTTTGAAGATCTATTTCACTTTATTTTTATAGTAAAAACATTTTACTATGCAAGTGGGTAATATAAAATAATAAATGGTTTTTATAATGATTCTCTGCATTAAGTCTATTAATAGTTTCTACGTTGAGCGATTTTATCTGACATTGTCATTTAAAGTTGTAAAAATGCTTAAATTTTCAAATTTGCCGGCGATTTGTGATTTCTGATACTAAATTGGATTTAGTATATATTTTGTGGGTTCACGATTAAAAAAATTCACAGTAATTGTCTCAATAATCAGAAAAATCAAAATACAAATTAAGGATAAACGGAAAATTTTGTCTCACTTTAATTCAAAAACAAACTATCGTTAAGATTCTTAAAATTTTCACCAAATTTTTATAATATTTATAAGGTTATATAATAACAATTTTCGAATATTTTGGTTAATTTTTTAGCTTATTATATATAATTTAAGTTTCTAATTTTTTTATTTTTTATTGTCATTAAACTTTGTATGCTATGTCAAAATCTTTAAAATTAAATACATGTTTCTTAATAAATTGTTATCAATAAAAATTTAAAAAAAAAGTGATTGAAAATCTATAAAAATATTTTTGTCAACTTTGAATTATTATTTTAAGTATATCATTTTGTAGTTAAAAATTGTTATTATTTACGCGTAAGGTTTAAAAAGTTAATAAATGAGTACTTATTAATTTTTAATCTGTATATATAAAAAAAAAATCTTTTAGAAAATCGAATCAATTTTTTATGAACATTTGAAATTCAAATTTTCACAAAAAATAGTCAAAACACATGTCGTGAAACAATGATATTTACCGTGATATGATGCCGCCACAATAGCTGACGAAATCCAAAAGTTTGTTTTGCAAACATCAGACGAAGCTAGATCACCATATCAATCTATTGACTTTTCAATTCCTAAACAACATTAAAGACATTATTCGTCTTAAAGTTTGAAACTATATAATTTAGTTTAAGAATTAAGGCTAAAATCTGGAACCACTTCATTAAGAGTTATTTCAATAAAATATTTATTTTTATCAAGAATGTAAAATATTGGCCTCCTGGTCACGGTAAATAGATGTTAAGAACAGTAAGTATCGAAGTCGTTGTATACCCTTTTACCAAAAAATATATTAAGCCAAAAATAATAAATCTCTTATGAAGTCCAATATTTATATATTTTATTATATTCAATAATTAAATTGTTACATATTTTTATTTTATTTTTTTTAAAAATACATAGTAATATTAAGGATTTATTTAAAAACTAAAAATTAATGGCTTTTATTAAAAAAAAATATTAAACAAAATTATTCGAGATAAGTTTAAAATATTTTTATAGCTTTAAACAATTTTATATTTAAGATATTATAATATAACGTTGAATCAATACAGAGTTTGCTGAAAGACTCTGAATTATTTCATAACGAGCTTAAATAATTCAGTTTACACTTTGTACACGTCCGTACTTAAAGTTATGAAATACTTAAAATGTTCTGATTTCTTTATCAAAATGTTTTTAAATAATAAATTATCAAGGAAGGTTTTATACAATTGATTTTAACCACTTAAAATACGCCACTGCGCCATGCCATGGCATACGTTATTTTTTAATTTTAGATTCATCGAAATATTTTGGCTGAAAAATAAAAATCATATATTTCATGCATTTTTGCCTAAAACAATCATGTTACTCAATAATGTATCATCGTATAATAAATTACAACTATCGACCTGTTATAGGTTTAGCGTTGACATGCCTAACTGGTTTAAATCAATTATACGTTAAATTTAAGTATCGGTGCGTGTAATATTAATACTAAGTTATTACAATTTCCAACATTTTAAGTTTCGGGTAGTCAGATATGGACGAAACAATTAAACATCAGAGAATATTACTTGGCTGCGAAAAGCGCTCAAGAGGTTAATCTACACTCACGCACTATGTTTGCAAACAATTTATAACCACACATACTGCTATTAATACATCAGTCATATGATATTAAAATAATACTTAGCCATTAATCGTATATTTAGGCAAATGTACGTGGTGGACTCGTGGAGTATTCGTTTACGGAGTTTGACGACGTGAATACATAGGCGGAATCCCAATAGTTTTCGAATAAAACTTTTAAGCGTTCACGGTTCGCTAGTTCGACTTTCGCAGAGTTACGGTACATTAAGCAAACCAAATTATAATTTTAAAGACGAGGGCTGCTAATGTTTTTAATAGAAAAAATCTGTATGTGCTAACAGCTGGAGTATTGGAAAAATTAAATTCTATTAATATATCGTTTTTGCTTCTTACGAACAACGTTTTAATTTTTTTTATAAGTTATGCTTATAGATATTATTAAAACATATTTATTTTATGCACGTACACTAACACGTTTATTGTTGAAGTATAATGACTACATTTTCCATTGAATTAATTGTTAATGAAAATATAAATAACTAAGTAAGATATTTTTTCATTGGCTATTTGCTTTTCAGTTTTAAATTATATGCTTGTGAATTGGTTTTAAAAATACGATGAATTTTATGTATTCAATCTAAAAGTTACAAGATTTTTAAATTTAATTACAAGAAAATATTAATGCGTTTTTATTACACTCGCTATAAGAGTTAATAGAATCCATTCCACTTTGTAGTATTTTTACAAAATAATTTTACGCTTAATTAAAATACATTTTCATAAAATAACTAACGAAAAATATATTAATCGTTTTCAAATAACTATTTATTAATTTAAAATATTACACATGCCATTAAAACATAGATTATATGTAGGGCTGGGATTTCGATGCACTTTGCATTGTTTTTCAAAGCTTACTGTGCAATGCTCGTCTTGACACAAATTTGTTTTATGTACATTTGAATGAAAATAAGAAAGTTTATTTTGCATTTTTTTGCATTTTTTAGTATTTAGGTCATTTTCTTAATTTTTTAGGGCATTTTAGAGTTTTTGGAGCATTTTTTGAGTTTTTGGAAACTAAGTGTTTGAATTTGAATTTTTTTTTAAGATTTTAAGATTTTTACACCAACATGGTTTTTAAATAAATATAACAGATTATAAGTAGGTACTCGTAATTCGTATTATATTATCGGGCAAGGTTTGAGTAACCTCTACCCGCATTTCCTGTTAAATAATCTTAAATCGGTAAAATCGACGTCCGATGATATTATCGTTCGATGTTCAGTACGAGTTTTGTCGTCATTAAACACCGTTGTATTAATCTAATTATTTTTTTTTTTGATAATTTAATATAAAAATGTCAAAAGTAAAATGTTCGACAACGAATCGACTGCGTGCGTTTGTACAAGAATTTGGACATAATATTTTTTCTACTGACTGATCGGTGTTATTCCGTAAAATATGCAACGTGAAAGATACTGCTGAAAAACGATTTGCCGTACAACAACATTTGTCAAGAGATAAACACATCAATGGAGTAGAACGGAGTAAATAACAAAACGAAAAAAAAAATACACAAAGTTTTATTACAGACGTACCAAACAGGTCGGAATATTTTTTAGATTTAACTCGTACATTTTTGTCATGTAATATTCCGTTAAATAAACTCGAAAATCCTTCGTTTACTAAATTTTTGGAAAAATATACCAATAAACAAACGCCTGATCGCTCCACATTACGAAAAAATTACGTCAGTTTATGTTACGATGAAACTATACAGATGATTAGGTCATACGTAGAAAATAAAAAATTATGGGTTTCTATCGATGAAACGACGAACGCCAATAGTCGTTATGTTGCCAATGTTATAATAGGTACATTAGAAGTAGGTAACATAGGTAAAATGTTTTTATTAAATTCAGAAGTATTAGAAAAAACCAATCACAGTACAATTGCCAATGTTTTGGATAAGTCTTTATCAATATTATGGCCACAAGGAATAATACACGATAATGTCCTTTTATTTTTAAGTGACGCTGCTCCGTACATGGTAAAAGCAGCCACATCGATTCAAACTTATTATTCAAAAATGATACATGTTACATGCTTGGCACACGCCTTGCATAGAGTTGCCGAAGAAATAAGAATACATTTTCCAAATGCTGACAAATTGATAAATAACGTAAAAAAAGTATTTTTGAAAGCACCGTCGCGAATCCAAATATTTAAAACAATGGCACCAGATATTCCACTACCTCCTCAGCCTGTATTAACACGTTGGGGCACTTGTCTTAATGCTTCTATGTACTTTTGTGACCATTTTTAACTGATTAAAGAAATTATTAATCAATTAGACGGAGAAGACGCAGATGCAGTTTCTAAAGCTCAAAATTTATTTTCTAATGTAAATTTGAAACATAACTTAGTATATATAAAGGCAAATTTTAGCATATTAGCAACATCTATAACTCAATTAAAAACTTCTGGAGTACCTTTGATTGATTCCATTAACATTATTCAAAAAATAAAAGCTGAAATTCAAAAAGCACCAAATCAAATCGGAAAAATCATATACCAAAAACTTACTAATACTTTAAATAAAAACAAAGGATTTAAAATCATTTCCGATATACCTGATATTTTGAACGGTCAAGGCGCAACAAATGAAATTCCGGATGATCTTACAGCGAATGATTTAGCCTTCTTCAAATATTCACCAATCACTTCAGTAGATGTTGAAAGGAGTTTTTCAATCTACAAGAACTTACTGGCAGACAACAGAAGATCATTTTTATTTGAAAATCTGAAACAAGCTCTCGTGGTTCTGTGTAACAGTTCAGAATGTACAGGTAAATAAATATACGATCTAAACGTATTAAATAATTTATAAACATTTTTTTTTTCAGATTGAACGAAGTCCACGTCTATAAGATTAAGTCTATCTAGCTTTGTGTACAACTTTTTTTTTTAGATTTATACTAAAACTATGTATTTACAGTTTACACTTGTAATAGATTTTTATAATGCATTTTTTAAAACTTTTGATTGTAATTTATATTAAAATAATAAAAAACAAAAAATTTGTAGATCATAAAAGCATTTTTTTAGGGCATTTTTAGGGGTTTTTTAGGGAATTAAAATCACAGCCCTAATTATATGTTTAGCATCGATTAATTCGCTTTTAAATTATACTGAATCATTTAGTTCTTATAGTACTTATTACTTACTAAAGTTAGCATAAAATTGTATTTTTACGGAGATTATTGTGGCAAAGAATATTCTAATCTCCAAAATGGTTAAATTTATTCATAATGACACACTTTTATCATTCTATATATTTTTAAATTTCTTAATTTTATACTAAGAACTAAATTTATGCTTTTAACACTAAATAGTTTATTATTATAAAATTACAATCGGTTTTTGATTTTATTACTAATTCGTAAGTATAATAACTAATAATTATTGTAACTATTTTACAATAAATATTTATTGTCATTTAATGTTGTTTTTTATTTTAATGTTTTACATACATAAATGTTTTCAGAACAATTTCGGAGATCTGGTCGAAAATGTATTTTTTTTTTTAAGGTTCCTAGTATGAAATCAGTTCATCCACCGGAGAACTCTCATACATCATATTATATATGTGTTATATAATAGGTACTAAAATAATTTTATTTCAAAGAAATTTAAATAAGTATACATAAATATTTAATAATTCTTTTACAAAATCGATAAATAATGGCTAAACAAATATAATCTCATATTCTCTGTTTTTGAGAATATTTTATGGCGAGTCACTGTAATTTCACTTAACTATTTATGCATTGTTAGGAAAAGGAGTGGGGTTGTAATTCCAAATCTAATATATTCCAAATAAAATATCACCAAAACCACCACTGTAGCAAATCAAGATTCAAAATCGATATATTATCATCGTTCATTACAAATAATATGACGTATATAATATGTGTTTACATAAAGAAATCTGCACTCTTATTACAATGTTCACATTTGTATTACTTCTATATTATATTATTTTTCTTGCAAACGTAACTTTTGCAAAACGCAAAACAATCTGTTTGTATAATATGCAATATAAACGGGTACCACACAGTTTCAAATTGAAAACAGTTTTATGCAAATTTCACCGCATATTAATAGGTTTTTCGTTTGTGACAGTTTTAGACGATTTTGTCAAAAAAAAAAAAAAATAAATAATAATAACATAATATTATAATATATGCAATAAAAATGTCTTATAGCTAGTTTTTGTTTATTAAATAAAGAAAAAAACTCTTCAATCCGTTAATCATATTTTATTTATCACGGACCGTACAGGGCCTCCTCTCGTTTATTGATTCTTTTTCGTCGTTCTTAGACCCATAATACCAAAGCAAACTCCATGCATGATTTATCAGAGTGATAAAATTATAGGCACTAAATTTAAACAAGTTTATTTTACATCGGTCGGATCTTATTTTTCATATTTAAATTACAGTTATTTAATATTATTAACCATAATATTACAATATTATATCTTATTAAATGTTTGATAAACATTTATGCAATCAATTTCAGATAATGTTTTAATAAAATTGAAAAATTAATCTAAACGATTAAATGTAAATGTGTTAGTCGTATATGTATTGATCATTTATAAAATAATATTAGCATTCAGTATAATATTTTAATTTTTATTACTTAAAAATTTAATTAATTGAAAATATTTCACATTTGCATATAAAGTTAATTTACATTCATAAATCGAACATTTTCGCGAGGTGAATATCATTATGATATACGTTATTAATGAATGCAATCTATCAGATTACAGTAATATTTATTTAAAAACGCGAATTCAAAGTTAACACATAATAATATGCCATAACAATATACAACTCTTGTATAGTATATTATATAGGTACCTATACATAAGTCGGAAGGAAGTCCGTGCACTTTTATATCGCTTTAATCTCTTCAAACTGTTAATGAAACTAACGTACATTTATTTATACATACAGACGCAGCGATTTAATATTGTCATAAACTTTGACAGTTTCACGAGATTAGTTTCCTCCGTATAACAACCATATGTTCATATTATATTTATTATAATGAGAATATTAAACATTTTACGTCGTGCCTAATAGGATTATATTTTATAGACGCGTATACCTATACCGGTGGTTTAACAAAATGTTTAAAATATCATCAAACCGTTTCACGATATTGGAAACTGAAACGAAAGATTTTAAATCAATATACGAATATGTTCGCGAAATGTAAAAAAATTATTGTTAGGTAATAATGTAAGTAATGTGTTATGTAATCATGTTAGAATTTACAAGTTCCAAAATAAAAAAAAAGTAATAATAAGACTTATTTTTTAAAAGTAATCTCTATAGAATAATACGTTAACGTTTTTGAGTATTGCGTTTTAAAAAAAAAAGAAAAAAAGGTATTATGCATTTCTTTAATTTAAATATAGTTATTGGATATACAATATCTTATATATATATATATATACGTTCTAAAATCTGTGACCTTTGATGGTGGTTTTTAGTATTTTAAAGATAAATAAGTCATAGGAATAAAATTCAAGTGGATAGTGAATATGGTACTTCTGATATATTTTTAGTCAAAAAGTCTCGTATAATGCTGAGCTTGCTGGTGTATTGCTATGGTACAAAAATCATAACTGATTTTAATATTTCAGTCCTTTTGTGGATTAACTTCTCTTTTAATAGTATACATATAAATATATATATTATATTTGATTAGCTTAATACAATTTCTAATGACTGAGGAACTCAAAACTAAATGTTATTTATTAAGTTTAGATATTTAGATTTAACTTAATTACATATCTTATTCTTACATATAATTACATAGTAGTACGTTAAAATTGTCATCTTCTAGTTAATAAAATGATTAATTTTGAAATAATAATTTGTCCTTAAAATAGGGAAATCACCACTTGTGCACGAACATAGTATGTAAAAATTATTAAAACAAATGGATTAGCAATACTATGTTTATTGAAGTGTTATTAATGCATAAGAAATTTATATCTTGACTCCCAGTATGAAATTAGTAAATATGTTATAGGAGAAGGTTATTGTGTATTTTATTGTGGTGCGTATTCCTACTAAAATAATCTTTCAATATTTGTAAATATTATCATTTTATTTATTTATTACAATTAGTTAACATTACTGGTAAATGGTAATTATTGTTATTATATTTAATATTATAACACATAATTACGTGCACTATATCGTTATACAATTTTATAATATTGATATTGGTATAAGTGTCATAAAACCAAATTATACTGATATACTTAATATTATTTTCATAAAAAATAATATTTTGTTACTAAAGGATACAATACTATATGGTAAGGGAAACTATTCCAAACTTATGAGGGTCGAAGATAATTTTTTCATAGACGGCAATCAAAAATTAGACTTAAACGCTGATCAACCGTTTGCATTTTCTTCGTTTACATTAATCTATTTCCACTATTTTCAAACTTTCTAAGTTATCAAAAAACCTTCTTTTCACAAATCAAAACTTCATTGGTGCAAACAACTGTTATAAAATTTAATTTTTTACGAGGTATAGACAAAATTAAATTACACATCTTTGTTATTTTTATGGAATCATTATTAGGTCTTGTTCAGTCCATTTATCTACAAAATACCTTTTGAAGTTCTTTAAGCATACATTACAAACTAATTAAAAAATAATTGTATACTTTTATCTTAACGTATTTTACTATGATTAATTAAACTTAATCTTAAATTGTATCCTTTAGATTTTATAACAATTTTTTGACATAGTTGTCACATTTTTTTCTAAAAATAAATATAGCAAATATGTCTTTAATAAAATAAAATGGAATTTCTACTATTTTACTTTTCTAGGTATTCTGTCGCATTTGTTGTTAATACGTTATACTGCTATAAATTGCAAACATTTGAGCAACGGTCGAAATTATGGTTAACTTTAATAATCTGGGTTATTGACAACAATATAATATCATCATAAGTTTTATGTCATATAAATAATAATAATTGTAAACCTCTTAATAAAGTAGGAATAGTGCATATATTAATAATACCATTTTGTGATCATATAACATTACTATACGATGATATTCGTTTCTAACTCAGTCGGAAAAGAGTGTTGCTAACAGTCAATGATATTTTTTCATTTTCTTTTTCTTTTTTTATCCATTTTAATTTTCTGTTTTTCAAATAAAAAAAAACGAATTTATTCTAGTGTACAAGTTGATCGTTTTCAGTGATTATTTTTTGTATGAAAAACATTCAACTGTACTCTCTTGACTGTGCGTGTTTGTCAATTTCAAATGTATTTTTAAAACAAAATATAATACACGTATTTCACTTACTTTGGTGATACGCTATAGTGGTTAAATCAAAATATTCTTTTGCTTTATACTCCCCCCCTCCTAAAAGAAAATCATGTTTATCTGGTTGTGAAATATGTTTATTGAAGTCAAAATGTTGTTAAAAGTATAAACGTTTTGATATTTTATTTGCTAAACTTTTCAATAAAATATTAATATAATACTTTAACGATATTAAATTTTGTAAAAATCCTCTATTTTTCATAGGTTTAATATTACCTTCAAGAAATATATAATAATGAAATAAACAACTTAAGTATTTAAGTATATTAAAGCTTTAAGAAAAACTTATTTTAGTAAAAGTCAATATAATAAAATATTATTCTTATAAAGAAATATAATATATGAATAAATATATATATATATTTTAAATCGATAAAAATAAAAGTTCAATTTGAAGATTAGAATTTTGTTCATTATATTATTTTTTTAATATCTTCAATTAAATTATTATCATATAAAATTGATAACATTTAATTTTTATAAAAATGTACCTAAACACCGTTTTTATTTTTTTTAAATTTAAAATTTAGATAATCTGATTCCAATTATTAAAGTAATACAAATACAGATATTACTAAATAATTTATTTTTAAAAGCAAAGAAAAAATTAACGTTTATATATATGACGCGGATCAACATTAAAAATAAATAAATAAATAAAAAAAATATATTTACTGAAGTATTAATTAACATAATAATATCAAATATCGTAGAATTAAAAAAAATCATCAATATTCTTAAATTAGTATTGGAAATTGCTAGTTAAAATGGGAAAACATCATACTGATTAATTATCAATTCAAATTAATATTCAAGAAAAATTAAGGTACCTAAAAACATATTACTTTCAAAATAACCTAAAAATGTATTAATAGTATTAGTAAGAATTATATACATTCATAGTTTAAAATCTATTTCATACATGTGCTATTTCCGTGTTTTTACACTTAATTTTTTCCAAAATCAAAGATTAGAATTTTTTGGATTCTGTAAATAAGTAGCAATATAAAATAAAATATAATTATTTTTAAAATCTTCAGATTTTCATTTATTTATACTTGAAAAATTAGTTAAATAAATTTTATTTCAAATATTATACTGTATGTACAGTAGTACAAAAAAATTATTTTTCTTTAAATATATCACAATCACATTGCCATTTTTGTGTTAACAAAGAAAATGTATTAACATCACACGCGGACAATATCTCTTTCGTACAAAATGGTTTTTACTTTTATTTTCACTTTAATCTGCTGTTATTTGTCTTTAGTGTATCTGAACTTGTTTAAACTTCCAAAGTAACAAACAAAAAGTTTTTTTTTAACTAATCGTTCTTATTCCTATGTTCAAATTATAGACACAGACTTGGTCGGTGTTCACATGGTACATACTTCGGTACGTACATTTATTACTTAAATATAATGAAATTGTGCATATCGACGAAAATAATAATGAAATACAACATTAATATACTAGGTACTCACTTCTTAAAATGTGAGTGATTGACATAGGGTTCGATAAAAATTCTTAATTTTACCGATATCTTTATTATTATAATATCATATCATTTTTTAATATAAACATAATTATATGGACTGTTCTATTTTTAATAACAATACAGAATATTAGATATATGTAGTATTTTGACCAAGAAGTTATGACTGGTGGCACGCATTTGTAAACACAATATAAAAATTGGATGTTACCTTATAGTCACCATCCAATTACAATGAGAAATCATTATATTATTATCAATATGTACTTCTGATTATTAGTTTATTAGTTTCATATAATATTTTATTTCATGATTTCAATTATTTTCAAATTATTTTGTAAATTAAAATGCATAAAATTATACATTTTTATTCCTAATACTAAAAAAAAAAAATAGAAGTTTTTTTTAAATTTTAAAATACCAAAATTACGTATTTCAAATTTCAAATTTGACGAAATTGTGTGTTTAATGATTATAAAATAACAATTTTTCTCAAACAAATTAAACTACTTTTTTTTTTAATAAAAAAAATATTAACTGTGAAAAGTTAAAACATTTTATTATAATAAATATTAATATTTTCTATATATTATGACTTTTTAAAAATGTTTAAACTATTAATTTATGTATTGAACGAATATACATATCTTATTATTTTACATGTTATAAAATCGATGTTAATTTTTTTTTATACCACAATTTTGGTCATAATTAGTTTAATCTTACAAATTAAGTAAACATTAATAATAATCTGAATATAATACATTAAACATATTTCTTAGAAGTAGATTATTATTATTTCCTTTGCTAAGAGCCATCGAAACAATTTATAATATTGAATTAAAATTTTATATATTTATTACAGTGACATTGTACACTCAAAACTTACTAAACAAAAGCAGATAAAGTTTCCTTATTTAGTATTTAATGATCCATTTGTTGTGTCTATTGGGTTATCAATGCGCATTATATATATTATTTATTCATAATGGTATCCTTTATATCCTTTTAGGTGCGAGTCAATAAAATAAATGTTTATTATCAAAGCATAATCACAACAGTAGTATATGGTTGTTCTAACGTAATTGCATAACCAAAGTTTATTCATACGTACTTAAATGATCAAAAAAAAAACTGTCTTATGGTCAGTCTTGAAGTAATACGACTCTTCCTCTACGTGGCTAAAATACTTCTGTGTCCGAATGTTCTTTCATTTCTCCGATCTGTGTGGTATAATCTTTGTCTTTCTTTCCATAAGTGTTTAGGCATTCGATTGGACTCTATGGGAGTCTATTAGTTTATTTTTTAGTTTATTTGCGATTCTGGTCGTTGTTGTATATTTATTGAATTTTATGTAAGTTGAAATTGAAATAGTGTATTTCATATTTTTTTATAATATCTGTTATTTATCAAATATTAACCAAAATTAAAATATACATTATAGTGTATTTAAAGTTATCTAAATTAACGTTAACATACGGAGTATTTAGTTTTAAGTTATGAGTTTTATTTTTAAATTTGGATTATAATAAGGTAATTATTAAATGTGATGCCACCTTAAACAAATATTTTACTACTTAAAAATGTTAAGTAAATGTCACTATATATGAAGTAGAATTAGTTAAATAGTCAACTAATGTTTACATTGGTTAATAAAATGCATAACTGAAATTGAAGTCTAATGATTTTAATTACGACATATATTATAAAAGTGTTCTTATTATTACATATATGAATATAAATCTTAGGTAATAAAGTTATTTGACATCACTTGTATTAATAAAATTAATACTTATATGAACTGTAAACATTATAATAAACCTACCTGAAAATTGAGTATTTTCGATTTTAAAGAAATAATGAGAAAAAAATATTGATTTTGTGTAATTTGTTTCTTTCAGAAAATAATTTTAAGACAATAAAATGTTTTAATTTATATTTAATACTAAGATTCGAGTTTGTATCTATTATATCTAATTACATCTTTGTATCATGTTTGTTCTTACAAATAAAATAATCAATAACGTATAGTCTCAATATTTTCCTGATCCATTTTAAATATTTTTGAGTTATGTAATAATAATTACAAAATTATACATTTGAAATCCTGAGCAATAGATCCATTAATTTAAAACAGTTATTTAACAAAACTATTTTAGCACTCGATTAAAAATATAATATTATAATATTCCTTGACAAAATAGGAAAGTACACACCACTGAAAAATATATCTAATTTCTCCAAAATTTGTTTTAAATTTGAATTCTATTTTTGAGAATTCTACTTGATAAATAATCAGATAATTCTAAGAAATTAAATAGCTTAAGCCTAGTTAACAAACATACATTAATTCATTTTTGTGTTTCAAGATGTTGAAAAATGAAAAATATTAAACATTTAATCGAAAAATGGTTGTTTAGAGATTCGATCAAGCGATTTATTGTATAGTTAATTTCAGTATTTATTAGACATTTCAACGTTAAATTAATGATTTTATGTAAAACAACTATTGTTAAATAAATGAGTATTATAATTATTATGAGTTTAAAAAATCAGGAAAAAAATGACTTCAACAAAAGTAAAGGTCATCATAATATATTATAATCACATGACAAGGTGTTAATTATTATTGACGACAAGTGTCCATTATCAACAAATTATTGGTATACGTGTTCTAAAGTTGAAACATAAAATATCAGTACTTTAAATAGATATACTTGATGATGATTTATTACAGTAATTATCAAATTTGTATTTTTGGTATTGTATATATTATATATATTATATTTTATAAGCACAAAGACAATATTACACTATCAAAAATAATAAATGTATTGTTAATATTTTACTGTGTATAGATATACGGTACACTGATACATCTAACATAAAATATAATTCTGATTTTTTTATGATAATAATCTGGTTGCTAGTGTTATCATTTTTATTTAGCAAAAAAGCAATTATTGTAAACATTATTGTATTTGGTGTAATTGTTTTTTTTTTCTGGACCAATAATATCAGAATAGATGTCGTACAGTTCTATCTCTGTTTCATTTATTTAGTAGAGTGTTTGATTCAGTTTTAAACATAATTAAACATTTTGATGATCATATAATTTACTAAACATTATAAATACTGGATGTTTTTAATTGGGATGTAGTGACATTGTATTTATTTATTGAACTTTTAAAATAATAATTATACAATGTAAATTTAAAATGTTTCTAAAAGGTTTGAGTGATGCGATAAGCTAGTAAGCTACTTTAAAATTATAACTAAAATTAGTAAGCAATGTTAAGATATATCTTCAAATTTATTAGTTTTTTTTTATATTTATAAAGCTGTCCTAGATAATTGTGATATTAACTGAAAACCGCAGATTCGAGATTTTTTGATTGGGCAGGTATATTGTTCTGCAAATAGAATGGTAGTCATACAAAATGCGATGTGCTGATTTTTAGTTAATATTATGTACTTATTATGTTCACTGTGTTTTATTTCATATTTCACATAAGTCTATTATACTGAAGTTTAAATAATACATTTATTCTGGAAAATATCTAGTTTAATAGAACCTTGTACTGATATAAGGTATGATAATATTATTAATAATTAGTCATTATTACTATTTAGAAATATGTAATCAATACAATATATCTAATACATAATATGTAATATTATTATTATTTATTCAATAAAAATATTTATAATAGCTATTGGATATTATAGGAAATGTGTAGAGATGTGTAAGATAAAACATTTTTGGAAATTCAATTGCGACTTTTGGCTAGTTACCGTTGGTACGATTTATTTGTGGAATTGCATTTCTACCGACAGTATGGTATATAATATATAAATCATTGTTAAAGTACTCCACATAACCCAAACTTTAAATTCTACCCACACTAAATCAATAATCTTAATAATGTCCTGCTCATGTGTTTGTCTGTTCAAAACGGCACACTTCAGGAGCCAGGAAACGTTGTTCTCCTGTCAGCCAGTTTTTTAGAATAATGTGGTTTCCTCCTAGGTGGTAGAGTGTGGTCCAAATAAATAAAATACATTTCGATAAATTCTTGAGTCGTATCTACAAGCAAAGTGATGAATCTTTCTATTTAAGCGCAGAAATGCTATGTTTTATATTTTACTCAAATTGATAATGTTTTTTTTAATGTAAGCCAACAACATTCCACCAGTCATACTCTACTTTTTGAAGTATTTTAATTTTTCATATGAATTATATTTTTCATTTTTTTTTTATCCATTTCATAATATTTAAAATTTTTTTTTTTAATGACAAAATAATAATGTCTCGAAATCTTTAAAACTGCGTGTTATTTTATTAATATTGTGATTTATGATGCAATTTAATGATACTATTGTTGAATTATGTGTGTTATCAAAAAAGAACATTTCATTATTATCCTGACTGATCTTTTTTTTTCTTTTATGACATATTTTATTATAATTTATAGTTATAACTTATAGATAAAATGATTTTCTTGGACGTACCAAATATTTTAATAACAGTGAAAACAAATATCAACTACCTATTGCTCAACTGTACAGCGATATATTTTTAGTTTTTAAGTATATATTATAATTATAATTTAAGTCTAGGAAGACAATAATTATATTTTGATTTGATTAAATAATTAAACATTAAAATATATTAATTAATAAATATACTTGTGTAAAGTGTATTGTAAGCAGATTTATGATATAATCATATACAAAAAACTAAAAAATTAAAAATAAAAGTCAAATAATGAAAGTGTGCTGTAAAATGTAACTACTTGATAACATTGGTTAGAAGTTTTATGCATTAAATCGTAAGCGCATATCGAAAATTCACAATATACGTGTCTATCTTATTTATACGAAATCCATTTTATGACAACAGAAAAATCGTAAAAACGTATGGAATTTTTTTTATTATCAGATATTTGAAATAGTCTTTTTATTTGTGTATATTATTGATACGTGAAGTTTATATATATCATTCAGTTAATTATGTAATAGTAATCGTACATTTTAAATCTACGAGGATATGTTTTATGTACACAAAAAAATTATTTGATTTCAATTTAAAATTAAAAATAAAACATTATTTTAGATTATAATTAAAGCTTTTAAATACCATAATTTTACTCAATGTTTAGCAAAAAGCTCATTTAAAATCAACAGATGTCCAATTATTTTTTTGTTTTTCTCTAATATATCGACTTATACAACAAATAAACATAATTTATGTAAATGCCCGAAAAATAATTACGTAAACTATATGTAAGGCTTGAACATTATAGCACTAAATAATTGTCGTTTAAATGTTTTAATAAGCACTTATAAAGTTATAAATACCAATATAAAATAGCAATACAAAAATATTATACTAAAAATTATGCAAAATAAAATTTAAAAACAAAAATATTTAAGTATTATTGATTTCAATTTTATGTGTTTACTTGAAATGTTTATTTATTTATGTAACTATGGATTATTTATTAGCTTTAATGAAAACAAAAGTTAGTTACGCATTAGTTATGAGTTGGTATAAAAGTTATATAAATATCGAATAATTCTTAATTTAATTTTAAACATTTTTGAGCGAATAAAATAATTCAACAAAATATATTTGATTTTCATTTATAAACGATGAGAATATAATATGTAGGTACTTACATAAAAAATATCATACAGAATTTTAAATAAGCAAAATTTTTCGAAATCTCGTTAATATGCAAACAAATGTTGTATACGACATCGGAAATGCAATAAAACGTAAATTCGTATCTTCAGTGGGATATTGTAGAACTCAAAAAAATATGCTAATGTTTGAACTTTGAAGCACCAATTGTATGTACAGAATATCATGCACGTTTTCTGATAAAAATTTAATTTAACTGTATAAATGATTCAGGATCGTTACAGTAAACACCAATGAAAAGCCTACCTGATTCCAGGATAGCTACCGAACACAGTACGAGTATGTTTGCTGTTTTACTTGCCTACACAACTTTGTATAATGAATGTAGAATGTATATATATATATACATATACATATTATACCTGTTATATGACTATATAATTGTATACGTTTATGCGTTTTGCGCGTACAATAGACACTAACGAGAACAGTTATAGTAAATGTCTGTAAATCTAACATGGCGTTGTAGGTAAGACACGAAAACATGAAATAATAATAACGAGATCGGAGTTTATTATATACCTGGACGGCGTTCAATTTATCGCAATTATCCCATTTATGGTAATTCAAAACGACGATAATTCCCGTATAGCGTCCTACTGAAACGAATATTATGCCACTACAGCCAGCTAGTGGCAACCATAGCCGTCACCACTGCCACACTGCTCGTTATAAACTGTTTGGTCATTGTTGTTTTCGGCCATAACGCTTCCTATTACCTCTTCCGTATCACTCACGAGTCTTAAATTCAATTCTACTTTCCTATACACAAGCCGCCTCCCGGTATCGAGAAAGCCATAACACGACAACACGTTACTGTGAATTTTTCAGTTGAACTTTCCTAGTCAGATATTACAGATATTTTGTCGTCTTTACCATAACTATCGGAGTATCGTGGTGTCGGGAAAATCAAAACGAAAAGTGTGTTGCGAAGAAACGACTGTTTTTTTTTTCGCTTAATATAATAAATTATTTATCGTATTACACCAACTGAACGCAACACACAAACAATATAATATGTCTCTCAATCGTCAGCAGTTCTATACATTATTTTATCTTTCACTGTGTGTTGTAATTTTTTTACCGCAGTAATTAAACCATGTTTGACGTGCAATGCGCCACTTAATATTTTTTTTTATTTTACTGCGTACCTAGTGCATATGCATTACACGGAAATCACAGTCTATGACTAGGAATTTGTCATAGGACAAAACTTATTTACTGTGTCTAATTTAAATTTTTTCGTAACTTTTCATACAAACTCAAATTATGTTATAAAAAACATAACGTGAAATACAAAACCAAAAGTTTAAATACGAGAATTTGCTTTGAACTATAAACAAATTATTATTACTATATAAATGTTTGCTAATGAATATACCGTAAAATAACAATTTATGAATTGAGCATTGAATGACAACCATGGTCCAATTACCAAGATAAGACATGAAAACACATTGTGAAAGAATATAATATATATGTAATACTTTTTTAGATTTATTCGACCGATAAACGCGTATTTATCCCCTATAAACTACCAATATAAAAAATACATGGTTAGAAACCAATTTACTCGATTAAAATATCATATGCGTCATATATGGATGGGCTTGTGTGTAGAAAGTTTGAAAATATTAAATTTGTGTTGGGTCACACTATCACTTATAGGTCAGGTAACATTATTTTGCAATTCATAAACATAATCCGGCACGGTATAAAAAAATTAATAAATAAAATATCAAGTATTAACGAACTGATTGCATTAATATAAAAAATCTATTTTGTTGAATGTGCATTGAAAATTTGAATCTAAGTACTGTATAGTTAATAGTTATCTACGTATAACAAGGAGTTAATATACCTATATTTTTCTTCAAAATAAACGATGGATCTCCGTTCATATTCTGAAGAAGTCATCAGTATATATCAAGCTTATATATTGTTAATATTCACAGTTATTGTTTACTAAACACAATTGATCACACTTAATTTTTTAAATTTTGAACAGTTATGATTTGTAAATCATAATATTATTATCATTGACTTATACTCACTAGTTAATCGCAGAAGAACTTTGTAACTTAATTTCTTATGTAGTTTGTTATGTGATGAAATACATTCTCCTAATCATTTATCACATTTAAATTTCATAGTTCTTCAAAGATATATTAAGTCCTACCCTTTATTCTTTATTCCAACTTGCACTACCAAATATTTATTTGATTAATCTATGACCTCATTATGTAAGCGTCGTAAGTTAAATGTAATTTGAAATGAAGACGTATATTCACCGACGTTAACTTTATTTACCCGAACCTCTATTTTGTATTTTCACAAAGTATTGTTATTTCATTATTCTATATTATTTTATGATGAAAATAATTAATTTATAAGTACGTTTGTCGCAATAAAAATTAAAAAATGGTATCACTCCGTTTAAATACAATACATTAATATGTTTTGTTTTATCCTTAATTGACACTGACAATTACTTTATAGATATAGGTATAAATTGTTTTACGGAGTTTGCTGAATATTATAATTTTAGTAATATACTTTTAGCATATAACTAGTTTAAAATTATTTTTAAAATCAATGTACTATTTTCAATTTATAAAAAACTGCACTCTACTATATTAAATCAATAATGCGCGTTTGAAGTTCATATATGTAAATTACGATAGTCGGGTTGAGTAAATTTACGCATACTTATTTTTACCGTGTACCCAACACAATAATGGCTAATTTAAGCTGTATGTACAGAATGAAATTAAATATGGAAATGTGTAGTTTAATCATTCGGAACAGTAATTAAAACGTTCTAATGCATTATGCGTACAACAATATTATAATATAATACATAAAGAGACATGCTAGTTGCGTGAAGTTATACACTACCATAGTATCGCCATATGAATTGTCAGTTTTCTGTGTACTTATACGTGTAATAATAATAAATAATAATAAAATATATAGTTTTGGTGAAGCAAAGTAATACATTTCGTAGTATTCACCGTGTACTAGTATTTTTATCCCACGCCATAGGAAACAGTTACGAATCGATATATCTATATCATAATATGTACCGCATAAGATAAAATGTGTAGTCAAATTACAGCGCAAATAATACTTGCAAGTTATCCATAAACAATAAGATTTAAATAATATTGATGCAAATAATTATTAATGTAAAACGTTTTATTTGGTACATAATTGAAAAAAAAATAAAAACATAAATATTAAATTGTGAAAAAAATGAAGTTATTAGTAATTATAGATATAATAACCACGCTGTAGTAGAAGCTTATAAGATAAAATAAAAATAAACACGCATTAAAATAATAGTCATGCAGTATCATGTTGACAACGAGGGCTTAAGTTAATTTAGATAATTACACAACCTACAGTTTAACTAATGCTTATATTCTCATTGAAAATATTTATTTCCGTAAAATATGCATTAAACGTAATATTTAACCTTAACTATAGAATTACATAAAGGATTATATAATTTTAAATTTTTTCTGACAAAAAAATAAATTATATTTGATATTTTCATGGACTTACGACCATACATTGGTTTCTTAATATGTGGAACAACTTACAGGAGTGTACTAAATATATAAATGATATATTAATTATATATTAATGATAAATAGCTACCTTAGAAGTATACTTAAATCTTTTTGCTTTTATTTTTATTCTAATTTTTTTTTAATTTTGGTATATATTACATAGAAATATTCAAACCATTTGCATAATTATTTATATCACTATCGTTTATATAAATGTGAAAGCACTGATTTTCCAAACCGTATATTTCGACAAACTGTACATTATAATCATAATGTATATCAGCTGGACATAGAAATCGTGATGTTTATATCACGTCTGGTTCCGGTTACTTACTAGGCGTTATCCGTCCGGATCGATTATAATATTATAATGTATATACCTATATAAATCGTTATTTTTAGATCGTGTCAAAACTTGTTACGGTGACAGCGTTGCATCTTTGGTAAGGTGTTTAATATTATAGTAATTCAAACGCTGCTCGCAATCCCTTTACAGTTTTCTCGACCACGTCGGCATTAACGTCGTAAATGCGTAACAACTACTGTACCTTCCCAGATATAATGTATACTACGTACATAATAACATTATTCTTGTGTCAGGGACGTGTTTAAGAGAATATTATACCTTGATTTTGGAATTTTTTGCATTTAACAAGTATTTATAATATGTATAATGGACGTATTTTTATATTTTAGTGATATCGGGCCCACCGAAAAAAAAATTTTAAATAAACCACATAGTAGAGCACCGAATATAATAAATTATCTATATTTTATCAACGATTATTATTTATTATTTGTTTTTGTACAATATTATTTTGCTTTTAAGACATTAATAAACACCGCAAAAGAAATTGTCGATACTCGCCGTACTTTGATCGAATAATTATGATAATTATGATATTATTTTTCTTAAATTGTCGAGTCTGTGCAGAAAATTATAAAAAAGAATGTTGTCATTTATGAAATGAACGTAGTTAATATATAATATAAATATAAACATAGCTGTTTGCTGAACGTCTTTCAACACACATCGTTATTTTTATTAAATTATCTTATGTAATGATATGGTTAGTTTTCGTCTTTTTTTTTACCACTATTTTCTGCCTCTTTCTTTCCCTCTTTTTTGTTTTTTATTGAATAAAATATAGGACGAATTCAGTAGCAATTAAATATACCCGATGAACATATTTTTAAATTATTATACTCATGCAGGCATGATAAAACTAAGAAAAATACGCTTGTTTCTACAGAATTATGGAAGCCTGCAATACCCTCGACACTCTATCGTGTTGTATTGCATGTGAAATAGTAATTAATTAACTAACGTTATTCAACGTTATTCTTTTTATCAATGATCGGATAGAAATGATAGTGAGAGGAATGTAGATTGTAGTCTTGTAGAGCACCTGTATTGTATAGATTCTTATTCGCTTTCGGGAAAATATCGAAATTATATAAATATTAAATCACATAATATCCGACCTCCTCCGATATACGAAACTTTACTATTTATGACTTTCGTTAATCAATACACTATCCACGATTGTAAATTATAAACTTAAATAAAATAAAAATATATTGAACTTTGCTAAAGTTTATTAATATTAATAAGTGATAAAAAGTTTTATATCTTGAGAAAATAACAGTTGTTTTAATTTATATAAAACATTTAAATTCATTAATTCATTATATTATTGCTATATTGTTTTAATTTAGATTAAGTGCAATTAATATTCAATAACTCAGTCACAAAAAAAAAAAAAGTAATAAATAAATATCCACCAACCAACAAATAAACATATTATTATATTAATGTTACTTGATAATACTAAAATGTAGAAACTGCTGACACAATCAAACAAATCTAAATTTCTGACTTTTAAACGGTTAATTGAGTTAAGCTTTTTTTAATTAATATATTATGAGGTTTAATGATTATAATTAAATAGCAGTTCAAATATTTTTAATTAGTGTCTTTAACTTAACGCTTTTGGGATAATCAGAAATGCATTTAAATTACATTTTTAACGTATAAATTGTTAAAGTTTAAAGAACGCGTTATTTTTATAATTAAATTAAATTAGAAATATTTAAGATGATTGATGAATTTAAGATTAAATGGAATTTTAATTAAGTACAAAAAAATGTTGTTCATACTTTAAAAACAGTTGATAGGTTTTTAGTAAACATTGTAACTCAACTATATAGATGGTAGTTGTTTCTATTGTATAATAGTGGTCTTTCTCTATTCATTTATTCCTTTGACTCTGAAATGTTCTTTGATAAAATTACAATTTATAAACAATATAAAATAATATTCACAATAGGAATGACGTTTAATTACAGACCACATCTTACGAATTATAATTACAATAGAATAAATCAGTATTTTAATTTTACCTTAGATTATTAATTATTTATTCATATATCATGTTTGTATCGTATACTAAGAACTAATATAGGTTATTAAGTATTGATATAATTATTTAGTTGTGTTAATTCAATTATAATAAAACTATACAGATGGAATAATTTAAAATCATTTATGAATCTGAAGGTTTTTAATTTGTATAACATAATAATTCAATATTAAATTAAATGTTAGAAATTTAACATATTATCTCGAGCTTTATGGTTCTGCTTTTTGAAATTATTACAGATCAATTAAACTCCAAATATTATGTTAATTTATTTTAAACTTAAATTTTATATAAATAACTATTGCTGCTCAATACGGTATAATGTTATCGACACTGTATTAATAAATACTACAAAATGCTCGTTTAAATGTTCAATGCAGATGAATTATACAAATTATTCCTAAACTTCACCTACACAATATATATTTTGACAGATGTATTTAACATTTATGTTCAAGTATATTTTAAACTACCAATTAATTAATGTTAACTTGTTATAACAAGGATTATAATGTTGATAAATAAATATATATATATTTTATCAACTTATTAAAAAATACTTATTAATTTAAATTTCAAAATATATTATAACTTTGTTGAGAATAAATAAAAACCAATACATGAAACTATCATATTGATATAATATATCAATACAAATGGAGCTGGGTACTTATTTAAGTTGAATAAATATAAATTAATCACTCTTTATTTTAAGAATCTAAAGTGCATATTCACATATAATATAAATATATGTATATACAATATTGTAGTATTATTAACTGCTATATTTCATTATAAAAGCATTAGCTGGAACTGAAAATTCAGAAAAGTATTTGCTAATATATTTTATATGAAAATTTAAAGGTCGCTTTTTATCTGATTGAAGTGTTTTACTGTAGAATATTATTTAATAACATATTATTAGTAATGTTGAAAATAGAATATGAACTTATATTTTATTAAAATAGATATTACATAATATAATAAAATTGCGAAAAGCAGTTAAGTTTTGTGTTAATAACGCGCCTAAATAATTGTGATTATATAAAAAAGGAAAAGAGTATTTACTTGTTTTTGGTGTAAGATTATATCAACATAATAAAATGAAATAATAAGATAATATAATTCTATTCCTAACGATTTTTATTTATATAGGTTTAAAATAGTAGTTTTTCAGTAAAATTTAATTATCTGATTGTTATTAATTATTTATTAAATTTTAATAACATTTTTAATGCAAAAACAATATATCTGACAAATAAATAGATACCTACCGTACATTAACAACCCCATATTTATCCACCATATCTTCTTTTTTATATTTATGTAATTGTTATTTATTTGTATTTTTACTGCAGTAATGTAGATTGAATATTCAGAATCGTTTTTTTTATAAAATGGTTATTGATTAAAATTTATCACATTCAAAACAAGAGTACTCCAGAGATTTTTGCTTCGCGGCTATAGCAGTAAACTTTCTATAAGTCCTTAAGGCTTGTCAAGAGCTACAGAGGATTGGTTAATTAACTGGTCGTCAATTGGACCACCAGTCAAAGCCCATAGTTTTTAGTTCAGATATGCTATGCATATAGGATCCATCCCTTCACTACGTACTAGGTTATTTTTCCTACCAACTAGTGTCGGTCCCACAGCAATCACGTTGCAACCAAAGTAGGCTCCTCAACCTTAACGGACATAGTCTTTCCCGAGTGTCGGACATTCAGCCAAAAGTACTACGAGGTTTCCCTCTCTTGTGATTATAATTATTTTATAGTTGACATAATTTGATTGACCAGAAAAAAACCTCTCCCAATATTCTAGGTTCTGAAACCGACTAGCGGTGGGCTTTATCATATTTACAACAGTGACTAACTCAATGACGAGTTAAAATTGAACTACAGAGCTACATACAGAACAGTGACTTCCGTAGTTTTTAATTTCATACTTTTAAAAGAATTCATATAATTAATTAAAAATTTAATTAAATAAATTTATTTTGTATTGGTACTTATTTAACTGTTTATTTATATATCTAACAGGTATTTTAACACCGTGTATTAATTGTATTGTTAGATTTTTATGCATTATCTATATCAAAAAATAGGAACAATTTGATCATTTTTCTTCCTTTAAAATAAATATTTAACATGAAATAAATTATTCACCTGGATAATAACTTACAATATTATATTAAATTCGACTTATTCACTTAAATACTAAAACATGCACACTATACAGTTAGTACCACTAAATCAATAACAAATAATTTTATCTTTAAAATGTCTATGGATTAACCAATCCTATAATAGAAATTATATAATTAGATGTGATATTTATTTCATCATAAAATATGAATTGTGCAAGATCATAGATAAAATGATAAAAATGAATAATTTATGGTTTATGGATATGAGTGTATCGCAATAAAAAATAAAATAAATCATAATAATATCAGACGTAAATTCGTATAATTTTTGACTTACAAAAGATATTTTAGTTTTTAATTTTTGATTTTAAGCATATGACATTAAATGATATATAATAATAATTTTAAGCTAAAAATTCTTAAACATATACGAGTATACCATTAAACAATTTGGAAAAATATAATTTTATTAAAAATTGAGATTTGATATGCTTCATTTAAATGTTAAAATACTAATTTTAGGGTCTTATAATTGATTTTTACTAGGTATAAACTTAAGTTTTCACGTATATATTATAATTATTATTTACTAAATATACCTAGCTTTATTTCAGATAAATTGTTAAACCTAACAACACAAATCACTAAATCGCTCAAAAACAGTTACTCTCCAAACCACGAGTTCACATGATTTGTAGTCTTTCTAATTATAATTTCTAAAAAATAAATATATTTTGAACAAATATGACATGAACAATACGCTTTCAACTGATAGCGTATTTTGTCTTTATACAAAAAATAAATAATTCTTAAAAATTGCATATAAAAACTTCTACATGTAAGTACATAAATTACAATTCTAGCAAGACACATACATAACAAGAAAATTACTTTTATTATTTATGTTTCTTACATATATTTCATGGAATTATCATTCATGGAATGTTATTTTCAGTACTAGACAGTTTTCGAAAATGTTAAGATTTTTAAGTTGCTACCTGTAATACATGTATAGAATATATTATAAGCAGGTCTTGCCAGTTAACGTTTCTTTCATTAGTCATCACTAGTGCTAGGAAATCCTATCAAATGCGTATTTTTTTTCGGGAAGTCATAGAACATCGTAAGTAAGATATACATTTTTTTCACATTTTCTTAATGTATATGACATTTTATTTTGGTAATTTATGCATATTACATATTTTTAGGTATTTTGATAATTTGTAGTTTTAAGTGCTTGTTACATGCAAATTTGTAGAAAATAATACAATACATAATACATCTATAATAAAATAAATTTTTATTTTTATTTTAAAATAGTATGTAGGTTATCGATTGTTATTACTTGCCGATCATATCGGACAGTTTATTCCATTCCATTATTTGGTTATTTTTAAAATAATGTCAGACACATTGTAATTCAATTCTTAATTTGTCATATTTACGTAGGACCTATAGTTCTTAAATATCTACTATCATATTTTATATAAAAAAAAAAATATTACATTTGTAAAATTAAATTATTTAAAAAATATATATGACAATTTTATTTCCCATATTTATCAATATTTAGCATTTATTGGGTCATTTTAAGTGCACATTAAGAAGGCGTCCCAATCATATGTATTGTCTCCGTCTTACAAGTATGTAATAAATATACGCTCACCAGATCACGTTTAGCTCCATTAGTATTAGAGTGAATCGACCTATTATTAAACTTGATGGAAAGAACATTATCCATGTTTATCTGTTTGTTTTTTACGATCATTAAGTTTTTAATGTTATGTACATTTTTAATTTATGCTATGTTATATAGTACGCAAAATATGATAAAAACAAGAAATATCATTAAAAACCTACATACGAATAAAGATAATGTTTTTACTATCAAATTTTATAATGAATCAGTTTACTCTGATTTTTAAACTAAAATAGTTAAATATGATTTTCTGAGCGTAAAATTGCTATATTACGTACAACAACGTAGTGACAACATATGCGGGTGTAGCAACCTGTTAAAACTTTAAAAATGAACATTTTAGTATTATAACTTCCAAGCAATGATCAACACCTATGTTTCCACTCACAAATTCATTTTTATTATTTTATTTAATTCAAGCAAAGATTTTAAATAAAATATCAAAAAGAAAAACTGTCTTCAAAATATTTAGATATATTTTACATTAGCTAGCTGTATATCAAATTTGGATCCCTACACAGTTTATTTTGTTTAGTATATATAATATAAACTTGAAGAATTAATTATTATTATGATAATATTATATGATAAATACTAATAATTAATATTTATTAATTATTATATGCTTATAGATGAACAAATGTTTAGATACTTTGAATTTAAATATACAGTTTAATATATTTTGCTTACGCAATTTTTAAAACGTATGAATTTAAATTTAAACTTGAATTTAAATAAATTGTATTTGATAGAAGTAATATATTTAATATTTATAAAATATTATATTTTTATATAGTTTTTCACGAGTTGTATCTGAAAAATATTAGATTTTATTATTTCAGATTCGTATAATTTATAGTAACTTACAAAATGTTTTAAGTTTATTTTTCGAATCAATTTTTAATAACTGAAGCCGATAAACTATTAGAAAAAAAGGTTAACCCACAGTAAAACGTTTGCATTTCGTGAATTTATCAAACGTCAATCCATTTTATTTTTTTAACGAAATAAAAAGATTTTTATATGTAATATTGAATTTTTATTTGAGAAGTTGTAATTCTAATTCAATTTGACAAATTTCGATTTTTTCAACAAGTAAAAAGGCAAGGACAAATTTGACTTGAATACTGTTTTTCTCTTTCAAATAATAATTTTGTTTTTCAGAAGCCAATTTCATTTATTTAGACATAGTCATGTTTCTTGTAAAGTCGTAGTACTTGCTCATTGAAATATCTTAATATTATTTTTTTGTTGTCTGTCGTGCTCTTTTTAGTTTGTGCATTTGTATATACTATTTTACTATATAACTTTAATTGAAAATGAACACACACTAACGGATAACGATCATTTACAACTAACACAACAGTTGATGCTGTTAGTATTACACCACGAAATTAGAAATTACACGGATTCTAAACCTTAACAAATAGATTGTGGATCTGTTAAGTGCTATTTATTTTATATGGATAGTTAAGAATGTATTTATTTCTGTTTAGTTGCTTTTATGCTACATATCTCTACTTCAGTAAACCGATTACCGTATACCAAAATTAAGTTTTATATTACAAGATTTAATTATTTTAATTTATTAAAAAAAAATAAATTGGTGAATTTGTGTGTGTAAAGAATAAATCTAACCCATGCCACTTTCATTGATTTTCTAACATTATGGATCCAGTCTTTTAGAAAATATCTCATTAATTTAATGATACTTTTTAAATTGATTTATAATATAATACAATTATAATAACACGGCATCCAAAATAGGCAATATAGCTACATCACTGTCTTGGGTGTTAGTATGGAATAGAATAGGAAAAAAAAAAATATAATAATAATTATTTATTAAGTGTATTAAAACTTCTGTAAGTATTGCAGTTTTTCGCCCTGTTTTAGGTGTTTATTTTAGTGAAAAAACTTGTTTAACCTATTAAACTGAAATGTTTTTTGATAAATTCATGGCCCATTAACCAACCCTTCACCCGTGCGTATAATTTTACTTTTCATTTCTCAATTGACCTTCAAGACCAATGTTAAAGTTTCAGACGCCACACCATATTTATCTTTGTAGATATGTGTTTCTATACCGATTTGTTGTCATAAAATCACCCATAAAATGTTTCTACATTACTCGATCGTGTGTGTCACCTCACTTTTTCTACACACAAATTGAACGCTTTAACTTTAAATTTAATCTCATGAATTTAATATCAAAACTACATTCGATATATCATAATGAGTATTTAAATGGAGGAAGGATTTAATGAGATATATCTGGATAGATCTTCCTTAAATATTTTTTGCATTTTTATATTTTATTAATTTGACAAGGTGATAATATTTATTAATAGTGATTTGGTTGTCATCATTCAAGAATAATCAATAAAAATAAATAAGTATCACTGTGGCTATCGAATAACTTAAATATAATTCTGTCTTAGAGCCTTAGATAAAAAAGAAAATTAGTTATATAATTTTAATAAAGTTTATTACGTTCATTATGTATATCATTATATAAAGTGAACCACAAAAAGTTTAACTTTTGATATCCTTATTAAAAACAAATCTTAAATATACATTGTTTTTAGCTATGTAATTCAAATCTAACATAATTTTCGCTCATATTATCATTATTATATTGATAGTTTTATGTTTGATTTCTATCTAGAGGCGTTTAATAAATATAACATCATTATAATACATGTAAGCATTGTAGTATTGTTAGCGAGTATTGCAAAGTGTAAAACGAGTAAATGACACTGCTAATTTATTATTATTATTTTAACAACTCTGAGAAACGAAAATAGAATGCATGTACATAAGATGGATATAAAATGTGCCAAGACGCTCGCGAGGTCACGTTTCGTCATTAGGTTTATTCTTCACGAACGAAGCAGATTTTTTTAAAATTCCCTATGTTTTTGATGTACTTAGACCTTGAATGCGGTTATTGTAGTCATTGATACGATTGTGTGATACGTTATTCGTTTACGACCCTAACGATTCATAAAATGTTTATATATTAAGTATACACTTACATGTGTTATTACTGTATTAAAAACTTAAAACATTGAAAATTTGCGTTCAGTAGAATCAATTTGTTGTTGTTATTTTTAATATTGTAGTGAATTGAGGTATTCTTAAAGGAAAAAAATATTATCTGTGCCTAATTGTTGGGTTTTTTTTCAATATTTTATTTTTCAAGCTACTAATTATAGTTTTTGTCTTGTAATATTTACATTTCTCATATTTTACTTAAAAATTAATGTATGTTTGTAAGACGGAAACCGACCATATTAATTTTGCACCCTCTTGATTTTAATTTTGTAGTGGACTGTTATAATGCATGAGATAACTCCGGTATATGTGTATAAGTCCAATGTGTAATCATATTTTGTAGAAAAAAATAATAAAATATTTTATACTTCGTTCTTTAGGTTCGTTTGATTACTTCTATCCAGTTGTATTCTCACTTACGAATAATGCACATAAAAGACGCATAATGAGAATGACGACATGACGTATGTGTACCCGCATTGTATACATAATATTTATATGGCTTATGAATAATAAAACTAAAATTATTGGAAAAAAGGTCGAACAAATATGGATGGGATAGCTCCATTTTATATGTATTTATTTGTTTATTGAAACGGCTAAACGACAAATTTGAACGAAAAATACAGGTTGTATACATACATATTATCATAGTATAAATTTATCTAATATATGCCGTCCAAGTCAGTGCACGACCTTCCTTTTAAACGTGAAGCGTATGTCATGATTAAAAGAAGATGCATATTTGGAAAATATACATAACGGCAATACGCAGAATAGCAATAATAAAAATACGGAAAATATATTATATAGCCGGAATTGTTGACTGTTGTTTACGTCAAATCCCAAACGTAACACTGTTATTGACATCATAATAATATGTCTTGTTGTCTTTAATAGTTTATCTAGAAGAATCGATGACGTAGACGACTTGAGTAGTATTAACTTAGAGGCGCATCTCCATTGTTTGGTATTCTACGTCAATTATGATTCAAAAAATAAAAGAGAAAATATAACACGACAGAATATCGAGTGCTGCGAAAAATAAAATAAACAATTATTATTATTAAGATACCGCACATCGACATTACTTTTTTCGCGCATCGATATTAGATTCTTATAAAATCGAATTAAGTTTGGGAATATTTTTATGATATTGCGGCGTTTCAAGAAAATATTATAAATACCGATACCGTTACTTTACACGCCTCGATATAACACATTATAACATAATTTAATGCACATAAATAGGCACGGGACATAAAATAAATACCACTTATGGCACACAAATAATCGAACAATACAATAACACCATACTGTTGACTAGTCACTCGGGACCAAACCTCAAATCTGACATGAATACTTTTAAGCTCCCATAACAATCAAATCTATGTAATCTAGTAATACCAATTCACTGTAAATAATTAATAATTGTGTAATTGCCAACTAATATTAATGGTAGTCTAATGTTAAATCGAATAATTTTTAAAAAATATGATTAGTTGAAAATAAAACAGCCAAACCTTAAATTCTTATAATATAAAGATGTTTAAGTAATAAATATTAAATTTCTATTTTAATGAATTTTCTGGTAATGAATAACTTTTAACGATTGACATAATATACTTAAATCTAGGGCTTAGATTTGTATATATTTACATAGTTTTATGTATATATCTTATTGTATGCTAATAAGTAAGCACAAAATAATATGTTTTATGAAAAAGTAATTAAAAATACAAATTAGTATTTCTTTTTTTATTGCATATTTCACTATTTTATAACTTAAGTACAAACGTAATGTAAAATTTGGAAAAATAAAAGTAAAGACTTTTATTAAAACTGCTAATTCTATAGAAGCGAAAAAAATTAATTTAAAGTCTAGCTACATAATTATTAGTTTATAAATACTATATTATATTTTTAATGAATTTTATTTTATATATATAATAATAAATTAAAAAATAAATGTTATTGTAACTTGTTTTATGTTAATTTAAAACAAAAATCAAATATTTATATATATATACATTTATATTAAATATATTTTTTATACGAGCATATTAACTTTTGGTAGATTTGGCCATATCTGGTATACGCATATTTTTAGAATATATTATCATTATGTTTATTGGTTCATATAAATCCAAGTCCTAGATATCATTAATTTATTTTACCATATCAATAAAATAATAAAAAATATTGGTTGTAACACTATAGTTATGAATCAATTAGTTCTATTTAGATAACTGTCTAATAATGTCTAATTTATAATACTAAACAATATTTTAGTTACCAATAACTCCTAAATAATGTGTGCAAATTTTGCTTATAAGTATAAAATGTATATTAATATATTCATAATTAAACTTTAAGTAAAAAAAAAAGTAGGTTTATAACATAATAATATGCACATGATATGTGTTAAACGTAAAATATGTATATTTATATTATAATATGTATAAAAATATTATATTATTTTGCTTAATGAATAGAATATTGTAATGTTAAAAATAATGTGAATTTTAATATTTATTATAGCTTCTGAATTTCCTCATTATTTTTCTTCTGGAATTAAAACAATTTTGCGATGAATTCCAACACTTATGTACTGTTGTTACAATTAAATATTGCTGTTTTACTACACCCTAAATTAAGTTTAGCAATAATTAAAAAAATCTACTGGGGGAATAAAACCTTAAACTAATAATAGTTATTAAATAGATACTATAATATTATTTCTATACTCAAAATGAACAAAATAATAAAACGTTATTATAATTTGAAATTATATACAAATACAAGTAGTATTTTACAATATTTTTAGATTCTAAGCTAAGCAATAATGTTTGGGTTTTTTTGTTTTTATATTTAAAAAAAATATTATACCACCTATATTGTTATATAGTATATGTATATTTTTTTTACACAATAAGTAGTACATTTTATTAATGGCATAATATTATTATTAATAATAATCATGTTATATTTATTTCAACGTAACTATTCAAATATATCCCTAAGTTCTAAATAACTTTTTACTACATTATATATATAAATATTATTTATTAGTCATAAACTCATATTTAAGTATTTGTATTATTATTATTTTGTTATTTTATCACCATCGTTTAATATTGTTTATATCGTTATAAAAAAAGTAAAAATAAAAAATATGTTCACATTTGAAGATGTAAATAACTAACATATTATAATTGTAAAAAATAAAACAATGTTTTAATTTACAACTTTCAACATGAGATCTGATAGTATCTGATAAAATTAGGTCTAATTGGTATTTTTTAGAAAAAACGGTTATTTTAGGGTGAAACCAGTTTTTGAAAAAGTTTAAATTGTTTTTAAAGTGTAAAATAATTTAACAAAAATTATTTATTTCAAATGTTTAAAACTTTTTTTCACGATTAATTATATAATTAAGTACTCACTTTTACGATTTTTTGTAAAACGACAATTTTTAAAACTAAAAATATCAATCCAGTACAATTTTAATATTCAAATTTGTAGCTTGTTCTGAAAAAGCAATGAAAACCTCTATGCATTTTGTGTACACAATACGTATGTCAATCTTATGTTGTAAATCACGTCCGCAACTCATATGGTTTTCATTAATAATTTGTCCACAACTATGAAATATTGTTTACTTCGACCAACCTCGGTAACATCATATTCATATACCTAAAATATTATCATAAATTATTCTTTGGAAATTCAGTGTACACTAATAAGTAGTGTTGGACGATTTCACGATTGGACCGTAGCTAATCACGTCTGAGCCCGGTCTGGTAAACATAGAAGCAAAATAGTATGACGTACCTTCGTGTATAATAAACTATAACAGAGGCTTTTGGCACCCATTTGCAATTTCCGGTATATTATTCTCGTTTGAACATATTTGATGAGAATATATAATGTTTATCGGACGTCAAATACACAAAATCACTGTCTTGGAAATGGTTCATATTTTATTGGGTAGTCTTATACTCTTATTATACATAAGTGCACTTAACGCGTGTTTGTGAAAGGGTTTGAAATTCATAATATTTAAATTTTAAATCCGTTACCGATGTATATAATAACAATAACGTGTAGATTGTATTACAGTCAAAATCAGTACCGTCGTTCATGACTATGCGAATTATCATTTGAACTCACGTGTGACCATGTACGTGATTTTACATATCTATAGCTGTGTCTATATTCACGCACACATATTATGTTTTATTCACCCGTCCTAAATGGTTTTCGGAAATAGGCCATTTTATTTTCACCCTATGAATTCCAGCAGAAAATAATGCACATGGTGGAGTTTACAGTAATGTCGTCGGGTGGTCAATTTATTGTTAAAAGTTCTATTATTTTGGATAGCACGTGATAAAAATCATAACGTTACCACAACGTGTAAAAATCAACTGTTTTATAATTTTTAGATTCTTCAAAAGTTAACGATTAATATTCATACAAAGATAACATATTTTACAATTTTAAACACACACATATATATATATATATTAATATATATATGTATATAATATCGGTATGAAAATTTAATATTTAATATTTAGATATATGCCTATGTGTTAGTTTTGACATCTATTTTTTTGCAGTTAATTTCAATGTTAAATACTATAAAATACTATTAAAATTAATTTTTTTTTTTTGTAATTAAATCTTAAATTAGATAGAAGCTCAAAATAATAAACAAGTGATTTCTATTAAAGGTTACATTATTTATATTGAGTTTTGTGATTTTAAATTTAAATTTAATTTTAAAAAAAAGATAACTATTATATATTTTTTATGGATATAATATTATTCCAGATTCTTTAATCATTAGAAATCAATTAAAATAAACTAATTTTGTAATTTATTTTTTTACTAAGATTTATATAAAAAATAAAAAAACAAAACAATTTTAAAATAATAAATTCTGTATTATTCTACGAATAAATTCTTTTCATCATAATATAAAAAAAAAATAAAATATTCAAACCATTTTCCAATCGCCAAGCTCTAGAAAATTAATCAAAATGGTTTGAAAAATAATTATCATCGGAAAATTAATTCTTGGGCTAGAAATGTAATCTTCGAGACGATTTAATGTCAAAAAAGTAGTATTTACAACAGATTAGTTTTAAAATTATTTTTTATCAGACTAACAAAATTTAAGCATTTATTTCGTTGCTATAATTTATTTTTAGAGTATCATGATTATAATTAATATCTGAAATTACATTTTTAAGATGTTGTTGTTCGATACATTGAATAATATTATTTAAATTATAATTTCATTAAAAATATCCCGTTCACACATTTCTTGTTTAATATTTTTTTATATACATTTTGTATATTTAACCCGCAGAAAAGAGTCATATATTATATATATATAACAGTTTATTACCTATATACTGAAAGTTGTTTTACAAAACTTTACAAAAAATAAATACTTTCTTCTGAGGAAAGGTATCCTATTGAAACCGTTGGTCAATGATAAAGAGTTATGTACAATCGTACACGAAATGTGGACTTCAAATAGTAATAAAATAAAATTTATAGTTTTTTTTTTCCAGTAAAGATAGAAATTGTAATTTAGGTTTTTCACCACACTAGTATAATCCATATTTTTTGTCATTGGTCGTACTCTCCAGATGGATTTTTCAGCCATTTCCGTTTCGAAAGTACACTGAAAAACATCATAAATTAAAAATAATTACTTTAGAAAAAATATATTTTTATATAAGTTTTCGGTATTTTTGGAAATAAAAATATGAGTTTAAATTTTAAAGAAATATATTTTGATTTTTGGAAATCAAAAACATTTAAATAATCTTAAAACTTTATGTATTGGAGTACAATTAAATTATTTAAATTTGTATTTTTTTAAAAACATTTTTGTATATTTGGTAATTAATCTGATATTTGTTTAAAAAAGTAATTAATAATATACATCCATAAAATGTAAACATTAATTTTACCCATGTACATTATGTATTATATTGATAATACTAATAAATAATTGTCATAAACTATTATTAATATTTAAATAACTATTAGTATTATTATAATTTTTGTTATAAGACCAAGAATTTTAAGACATTTTCTTGTTTTATTTGCACATACTTAATTCAGCAGATTGTAGGTTTACTCGTTTTTATATGTTATTAACATTTTATATCCGCGTGCATCACAAATCCTACTATTTCTACTAGAATACTATTTTAAGAAATACAATGTACGTAGTTTTTCGTTTTATTTTTGCATTTTTTCTTCTGCTCGTGACCTCGTCCGATGTATAATCAACGCCATTTTCCCGAATTCACAGACCACGACTAGATATGATATATTGATATTGGCACCGTGAGTATCGAGTGCCAGACAACTACGCAGTGAAGTCGCCGTACGCCTTGAACGCACGAACGGGTTTTCGGTGCCACGTTAAATGTTGGACACGGTCCCGCGCTCGATCGGGTCGAAACCGAAAGCGCGTTTCTTACTATACGGGTCCAGCAACCCGAGTAGCGAACAATTCTCGGGCATACAAAATATAATAAAATGCGAGTAAAGGTATACATATTGTATAATATCATATATAATAATATACGCTTTGTATATAAATGTTTATATATATATATATATATAGCCCAGCGGTGGAAAAACGCGTTTCGAGGGTGTACTTAGGGGTGACACGGTGGTGGGAAGAGGGATATAGGTGCATTATCATTGTGTGTATACGTATACATTTGTATATGATATTATACGATGGTACATAGTATGTATAAACAAGTATATAGGTATATCAGTGTTCAAGCACAAAAATGCCAGCGTGGCATTAGTATAATATAAGACCGATTGGTTGTGGTCTCGCGAAAGGTTTGCCAGACCTTTTAAATTCTACTCGGGCACACCTATACACGGCGCTCGTGCACACACATACACACGAACGCACATACATTTTACCTATATACGTATAGTTTCATCGACAGACGATCGGTTACTGTTCGCGGTTCGCCAAGGAGAATGCCGATGGCTGGGCGCTATATAAAACATATTATATATTACACGATTTAGGTTGTATAATATATGTGTTATGTTTGGATGGTTGACGTGAGGCGTGGGCCTCATTCAGAAAAAAAAATGCAGATTTCAAATAACTATACATTGTACTATTTCCAGATTTTTTTCAAACGAAATATTTTAACAATAACTATCGATTTTGACACATTTGAAACTATGTTTTTTAACTGATCCAAAAATGATGAATTCATAACACATAGTTTAGAAAATTGATTTCGGCATACGCAACAATCAAATATCAAAGCTGAGATTTAATATAAAACATTATAATATCCAATATTTCATATTTAGTAAGTCCTTGTTTAATTCCCAGTACTTAAATTTAATATATACATTATACATATTATAATATGTTTATTACTTTTAAGTATTACTACTTCGTGGTTATTATTCAGTACCTATTATTACCTATCATTATTAATGCACATTTTAACGTATTGTGTTTTAATAATTATGGGCTTTTCGTATATTTAAATCCATATTATATACTAATATTAATTTATACTGTTCGTGTTCCCGGAATAACAATATTACATAATATTTAGATGTGAAAAAAATGTTGGTTCAAAATGTATCTACTGGATAAATATTTGCACATCCATAATAACCACCTTAAAATAAAAAATATTCAAATGTTATTTTTGGTTTCTCCTTTTTTTCATAACTTTGAAAAAACTTGTAGTTTTTGTAAGCTTTATTTCAGTCAACTTTGAACGACATCAAGTTTTTCGAATAATAATTAAACTAATTGCACACAGTGTTTACCATAGGACTTATTGTAGTTAATCTAGTTGAAACGTTCACCGTACAACACGGACACGAAATACCTACCTGTTGCTTAGTTTCGATGTAAATATTAGTGAACTATTCCATTATTTTTAAAACCCTAGAAACGTTAACTAAGGGAAAATAAATAAAACACTTTCAAAAAATTAATAAATTTAATTCAGCAGTATCATAACATATTTATTTAATGTTGTTTAACATTTTATAGAAATTATTTATGGCTGATGTTAGTTTGAAATTTAAAACTTTCCTATTAAATTAAAACCAATAATGTATGATATTTTATTAGTACAATATTTAGTTAAAACAATCATTAAAGGGCATCATGTTAGTGTACCAGGTTTTTGCTTATTCATTCTTTAACAATATAATTGAACACTTTCAGAATTTTTGACTTATTGCTTTACAGTCTACGTACAAAACAATTTAGTAAAAATTAACTTACAGATTGATCATTTAATATTAATTTACATTATCTTATTTAGAAATTTCGGACATAACTTGAATGAATATCACAATGTATATATGTTTGACAATAAATAAATAATGTTAAAAACATATCCATTCTACATTTTATCAGATGTGCACACTTGGAATCTATATTATGCTGACGCGATAATGTATTGAATAGTAAAAACATTTACAATTTCGATTTACATCTGTAACCTAAAGGTCCATAGAGTTTGTATTCATTGCGTCCTCGAATAACTTGATAATGGTTATACCACATATTTGGATTTTGGCATAAGAAATACCACAGGAGAGCTATTTTTGAAATGTAAAAAGAACGATTTTAGACCTTTGTTGAACAAATAAAAATCGTACTCTGGGGGACAAGACAATGTCATCGACCATGTCATAACCCGAATGATTCTATGTTTGTCGGTTTTTATTATAACCGATAAATATATAGTATACTGTTTTTTTCTGACATAAGATCCATTGTACAAAAAAAAAGAATAATTTTCAGGCATAATACAAACATTTCAAGTAAAAATCACTACGATAAATTAAGAATTATCTTATAATATTTCTAAAATTTTCAAACCAATTAATATTATCAATTGTTATAAAATAAACTTTAACACGAAAATTGCATTATTTAAAACACAATAATAAATTTATAATTTTTATGAGAAATATTTTTGAGTTACAATAAAATAAAAAAATAATTGCAATAAAAATTCACAATGAGCTGGTTACCTTACTTACTTTTCTAAAAAGACAATATTGACAAGGAATGTATAGGTATGATGAGAAAATGATTATGGAAACTAGAAGTATCAACGGAAATGACGGTATTTCGTCAGTTTTTACATTAAAATGTTATGTTAGTTCAATAAAAAAATTAGCAAAAATAGATTTTGTACAAATCCTTGTATAATATATTTGTATAATTAGTATTATCGCATACAATATTGTTAAAATTATATTATAAGAATAATAGGTAATTATTTTAGTTTATTTTTGAGTGAATTTTATCTAAAAATATTATTTTTAGGCTAGATAATCTCTTGACCCCCTTTCATCTAGACTCAATACACCATTGTAATATTGCCATCAATGATCTAATTTATATTTTTGATTTTACCAAATACAAGTTACATTTACTCTATACAAATATTATACCTATAAGATGAATAATATTATAAACAAAATAAAACAATTTGATGAAACTTAATTTACTTGTCAATTTTGTTTTTATATTGTATAAAAAAAGATATAGCTGTTTTAGTATAAAATGAATATAAAAAACAATAAATAAATATATAACTTTAACAGCATTTTTAATTTATATAATGTATTGGACTATAATTTGAAAATGTTTACTTATTGTTTTGCATAAAATTTTCTTTAACATTGTTATATAAAATATAAAAATATTCATATTTATATATATCTTTGAAACTTTGATAAAAAGAAAAATAATTTTAACTATTCACTTGTCATTTAGGTCACAAAAAATTTATTGAATAATTTCATAAGATTCATTAAAGTTGTCCAATTCTTAAATCAACAATAATTTGAATCTTATACTATTTAACACAATATAATATTATGATATCTAATAACATTAAATTGCGTAGGTTAATTTCCAGTTTCTGTTTTTGAAATTTAACTGTCTAGGTAAAATGTATTAAGTTATTTCAACGAACGTTATCCTCATATTATTATTAGCTATTTTGTTGTAGTAGTTCTATTATGACGTGACGTACACAAATTCATCCCGTCGAATACAGACCATCACGTAGAGTAGGTACTAATGTTTAAAATTGTTTTAAATTATTATATTTACACACACACACACACACACACACACACACACACACACACACACACACACACACACACACACACACACACACACACACACACACACACACACACACACACACACACACATCATAAGTTAGCTATTGTTGAGTATTTAAATTTAAATAGTAATGGCAAACCGTGTGTATACGCGTATTATGACGGTCGATCGCGCACATAATACAACGGTAAATTAAGGTGTTAATAAATTACCTGTGTACCTATACGTATGCATGGTAATTCAACTCTGTAATTGATGGACAATTTATACCGAACATGTGAACGTTACTTTTAAAACAAATTAAACTATTCAATTAGACAATGTCAACTATCCAACTAATTGTAAACCACACTTTCACCGTATGATTTCGCACGAGAGTGCGTAGTACTTATACGCCTGAAAAGTTTCACAGTTGCAACTTTCATCGCGCAATACCTTACAGCGAAATATTCATTGAATAAAATACACATATGATTTCCGGTCGTTTTTATCGTCCCACGCTTTATAATATAATAATACATATATTAATTATGTCAAAAAGATATAATTTACAACTCCAAAACTCAATACATCAACGTAACATTGTTTCAACTTTCCGGAATGCGATATGACGTGCGTTATCTATGGGTTTAGTTAATTTATTATCGGTTTTTATTATTATTACTATTGCTTTGATGTTATTTTTTTTAATTTAACCTTTTTTCAGTATTGTTCGCGCAACATCCTCATGATTTAATTAAACTGTCATTGGAATGTACAATAGTCATCTAACCACGCATTACCGTGTAAACTCTGCATGTTTCCTTGCAACCTGTATTTCAGTAAGCGACTATTGTTATATTAAAAAATATGTAAGTAAGATATTTTGTGCAACACCTTTTGAAGTAAAAAGAAACCAATTATAGTTACGACCTATAAAATTGAACTTTTTTTGATTCAACAACAATCTTCAGTATAATTCCACTATTAAATTAACTCGTGATCGATCTCACTTACCGTAGATATTACAATAATATCACTTACGTAGAGTCACTTATCTTATATAATCAAATTATATTACGTTCGCTCAAACTAAAAAAAGAAGACTCGTATATAATACTTTCTCGTGAAACGTATCAATTTTTGACGTTATATTAATTGATACCTTCGTGCAGCGTTCTAACATAATTATTGGAGGCGTATAGTATTTTTATGTTAACTAATTTGATAATGTGTTTGTTCAACAAATTGATTACACTTTAAATATAATAGACATTTAAGTAATGTGTGTATACGGTAAAAAAAACAGTTTTTATATATTATTTATTTAAGATCTGTAGTTAATAAAATTCTAAGCTAATACATGTGATTTTACAATAATAATAACGTATTCCATAAGTGCGAACAAATAAAAAAATGTGAGTACCAAACATTTATGACATATTAAATAATGTATGTATCTAATTACACACTGTAATGTACCTATTTTGCCTATCTAATCCGCCGTATACAAAGTACAACTTACAGATAATAATATGTTAAAAAAAACTGCAAACTGAATACAGATTTGATTCTGTAAGCTCATCTTGGATAGCTTTTTTTCTTATCATTATTTTTTTTTTTTATGAACGGAGATTTTTCAACGATGCAGTTACCTGTTTAAGATATATCAAAAACTGCAACATATTATCATTAACTATTCTAATTAAAACTATTACATGATAACTTTTCGTTGGTTTGTCATTTAAGATCAAACAAAATATATTGTATAATTTCTATCACTAAAAATATTATTAACATTATTTAAAAAAAACAAAAACATACGACAGAAGTATATAATTATCTAAATTTTACACCGCTGTCTATTTATTATCAACTAATTATAGTGTACATACTGTGTGTAATAAGCTTACACGAAATCGTGAATTTTGAAATACGATAAAAATCGCATTACAAAAATAAAGCTGCAATGTTACAGGTTAAAAATAAATGTATTAATTTTTTATAGACCAAAACTTGTCAGAAACGAAAAACATCGTCATGACGTTGTTTTGATCATTAACATTAAATGATCGGTGAAATTGTTTTCAAAGAACATTGTACACATCAGCGCCTTCGACCAACGACCACAACCGTGGAACATATAATTCAAATGGTTTTCATTACTAATTTATTATTCGCCACAGACATAAAAAAATATGAATTACAAATATCGCACATTATTTTCAGGTAAAATATTTTCTAAAGCTGAAATTAGAATGACTTGTAAATATCTAAATATTAACCATCGAAAATTATTGTATTCAACATTATACATCACGTATAATAGGAATGGAATTATTTTCTGCTGCCAACATTATTATTAAGCAATGCAATATATAATACCGTTATATTAATATCAGTTTAATATTATATAGTCATAAAACACCACTATTGATGAATAATTCGTCAAAAACAATAAAATAACGAAAAAAATAATCATCGTAATCGTTCTTAATTACTTTAAAGATGACATTTAAAATTTTCAAGTAAAACATATCGTTTAAACTTCCAATTATGTAAATTATATAAAAACAAATGTTTCTAATTACAGTCTCAGTACAGTTTCTAAGTCATTTTTATATGATATTAAATAAAGATTATAATATCGTTTGTAATAAATATCGGTATAAAAATAAAACATGATTAACGAATAAAAATCGATAAAAATGGTTGACACAGATATTTAAGATATTATAATACATTGAATTGCTATATCGATCATGTAATCCCTCTATACATAGTTAAAGAATCGTGTAAAATAACAATATTTTATCATCATCGTGCCGGCCACGCTTGATCAACAAGTGCCCCGGCATCGGTCTGTCGCAAACGGTTATTACTAAAATTATTAGTTATTGCCACGCGATGTAGAACTGTTATTGTCACCAACGAATAAAAATCAGCTAAAAAAGACGCCACGACATTATAGTATTGTTGTTACAGTTATTATTTTATCATATTTTATTTGCCAGCATACGTTTCCTAGGTATTTAGAGAATTTAAATTATTATTATATGCCAATATACTACAGCCGTGTATCGTAGAACCACGTTGCGTCGAGGGCAGTGCGCAACAGTTGTTATATTAAAACGGGTTTATCATTAAAAAAACTGATTTTTTTGTGATCAATATATGTAGGTAGTCATGTTATAACATTATTTTATTAGGTGGTCGTGTGGATATTGAAATTATTTTTTGGAATTCACAAAGCCGACGTCCACGGACACACTATTAAATAATATTATTAACACAAGCGTCGTATACCACTTATTATTGGACGTATAGCGGGACGACATGTTTTTATACGACGTTAATTCACCGCATACAGCATACCTATAGGTCTTCTTCTCCGGTGGTATTCTTATTGATGACGAAAAACCAAATGAATTACGCGTATCTCGATGAGATAACCTAACTTCGTCCGTCTATTACGCGTTATTATATTTTATTATTGTTATCGCGAAATATTACAAGTGTGTGCCGTTATTATAATACGCGCGAGGCGCTTCGCTGTCACCGTCGTTGCCGTCGCCGTCCGCGCCCGCGCGCGCACTCGGACCGCCCGCCGCCTCCTATTCCGCGCGCGCCTCCGTCCAGCAGCAGCAGCAACCACCGCCGCTTCAGGCAGTGCGCTCGCGACACTCGATCAGCGACACACACCGTATACCACACGCGACTCTGCCACCTGCTCGCAGCCATTACAGACGTCGTAGTCGTCGTCAGATAACCGTTTTTAACCGTTCAAACGATTAAACAACAAAAAACAAATAATACAAATCAAATAATCGACACTTCTGATATCGATGAGCGTACATTAACCGCAAAGTCACGGCAGTGTATTCGTGTGGTATAACTGTCGTCGTAGCCGGTTTAGTATTTACTGTATTTTTCAACGGACCAAATGATGGAGGACAAGTCGGCTGGTGTCGTTGACCGCGCGCAAACCGAACGGATCGCTGACGAAGGTAAAACGATCACCGTCCGCGGTCATCGACCGGAAGAGGAACAAGTCGTCGGCGGCGGTGATTTTGAAGTCCAGCGCGTGCCGGAAGAAGACGGCAATTGCAAAGGTCGAGAAGGCGGAAAAAGTCTCGGTACCAGACCTGCGGACGAGCGATCGGTCAGTGGTCGTACCGGTGAACAGAAGACAATCGGCGTCAGTTGGTCCGAAGAAGAGCGAATCGTTGACGAGTTGCCGATAGAGTGGGAAACTGGCTTCAAATGCGCGCGAGAATGGCAAGTCACCGAAAATCAGCCCAAAGCCACCGCGTACATCAACGACGAGGACGTTCTGCCGCACTTGATGGTCAGCGACGAACCGCGGTTTAGAGACCAAATGGTGCAGGTGCCTATCTCACGTTTGCCAAGCAACACCAAGAGATGCGTGCTCACGATGGATGGGTATTCGTACGTGATTGGTGAGTATACCCGTCATTTGACATTCGTAATGATAATTTTATATTATAGTACTCTGTTGTAATATCATATCTCGCAATTAGAGTTCAGCTTTACCCATAATACACCAAATGGTGGTTTAATATACATATTAGTATGTATTACACAAATCATAAGTAATTTTGTATGTATGTGTGTGTTGAACGATCGAAAAATAAATTGAATACGTAGGAAAGGAATCGTTTTGTTTACACGATTTGTGATTGTTTAATTCATATAATATTGTTTATTTTATTTTTTGACTTTGACACGTCGCATTATGTTTTTGTAACGTTTTGCATATTATATAAGTAAACACATCATTGGATCCGAATAAACACCAAAAGTCTAAAACTTCTCTAGTACAAACAGAAATTATCACAAAGACACGTCTGAGTTACCAGAGTACAACAGACACATATAATATACGCCATACATAACGTGACGTCTGACTACTCATATTACAATATAATATTATTATCGATATTCTATAAATATTTGTCACAGAATATCGTTCTGACGACTAATTCACAATCGTTTTTTTAAAATGTTATTACCATGATACGGTATAATAATATTATATGTTTTATTATGTTTGCGTGGTATTTGTGTGTCAATCAATTTATTATAGATGTATTATAAACCCAGACAATCGTATTTTAAATATATACATAAAATGTCAAATTCATCTTTCAGGCTTACCGATTTCTTCAATAGCTAAAATCATCAATTTCTTAATATATTTTTTGACATTTATAAAATAATTAAAATAAAAAATATACCTTACAAGCGTTGACACTAACTGTTTGATTTGTAACTTGGTATTTATATTTATTACAACCAACATACTAATGGTAACATTTTCAAAAACACAATTATTTTATTCTTATAACATAAATATCTATACATTAGATTGCATCTATAATCAACTGTTTTCAGTTATTTAGAAACTATCAACAAAATTTTGAATATATCACGAGTGGTTTTATTTTAAAGCGTTTAGGAAAAAGTAATAATGCGACGCATAATTAACTTAAAAAGTTTTCTCAAAATTCTTCTTCTTCTTATTTCTGATAAAAATATAATTTGATTTTAAATCATGTTAATTCTTAAACGTGTCAGAGAAATATTTTACCTTTGTATGAACTTTAAGTGAACTAAAGATCCATAAAAAGTAATTAAATAAGACAACGGTATTTTCATGAACACTTTCCAGTGTAAACGTTCAACGTTTAATTTAAAATGTTTTATTTCCGTCATGTAGTTTTCTAAATAATGGTACATATTGCATTTCAATTTTCAATTCCTCTAAAAAACAGACGAATAAAAATGACCATTTATGGTAGTTTATTATAATTAATTTGAATTGTTTGAATTAATAAATAATATTACGTCAAATGTCTTAAGATGCCGCAGATAGTTTACCTAATAAAAATAATAATAATTACAAAACTATAAAAATAAAATACGATATTAAAAACAATAATAGTTACAATAAAGCCTAATATTTATCTATATATAGCCTATTAAGTTATCTTTAGCTAATTTTAGTTTATTATCGTGGACTAAGATAAAATGGACTGGTGTTGTAATATTAGTGAACCTCACCAATGGTGTGGGGGATCTTAAAAGAAATGTAAGATTAACAAAATAATGTAATGATATTTATTTCAAATAGTATAAAAATAACTTCAAAAAATATTTAATTGATAGTTCAATTAATGACAAGATGATAAAGGTATAAATACATTTCACACATTTCCTCAATTTTATAAAATAACAATTTATTTTTAATCTTTAGAAATTATAACTCTTCCAGGTGTGATAATAGTTCCATATTTCAATTAACACGTGGGACACTATCATATAATTTAATAGTAAGAGACATTCGCCTATTGTTCTCTCTATCTCCCTTGCTTTAAACCATATCGCCTTAGACAGTCAATTATAACCTGTTTTTATATATAAAAAAAAAACTGTTACATTGTATAAGTAAAATTAATTTTGAACATAATTTTTTAACAATTTGCGATGATTAGGAATATTGAATTTTAAACTTTTCTAAATATAGTTTTATTATTGTATACAATTTATTTGTGCTGTTATATGATATTTACATATTAATCATAGGTATTTAACGTCTTCTAAATATATCTTAAAATTTCTTGTGCGTTTAATACAGGCATTTATCGAATAATAATATGAATTATTCAATAATTTAATATTTTTGGCTTTACAATTAAATGTTGTTTGATTTTTAATTATTTAAACTTATGTCCAAAATTTAAATTAAATAAATAAATGTATATATTTTTTTTTTTAGTTGTCGGACAGATTAACATGAAGTGAAAAAAATTCAAAATATTTCATTTTTTCTTTCAAATTCTTAAATAGGTATAATTACTTTTAAATCATTGAGATTTTGTATGTTTTAATTTTAATAAACAAATTAAAATAGGTCCTAATTTAACTAAGTGTAGTTTTCAATAAACATTTTAAAACATTGGTTGTTTACTACGTAAATTTAAAAACTGTGAAATTTCAATAGGTTTTCTTAATCTAAGTACAAACATAGATTAACAAACATTAAATATCACAATTTAAGAATCAAATTATTACGAGTATAATCAATAACAAAAACGAATCAAAATTACCGACATCTAATAATATGAATAATATGATAAATGTTCATAAGGTAAGCATAATAATAAAAGGATACAATTTAACAATGATAGATATAAAGATTAAATTGTTAATTTATAAAACCTATTGTAATATCTATTCTTCTGTTTGTTCAAACTTTCATAACCTTTAAATTGATTGATTCTTAAACAATATATTAAAAATTATCATATTATTTTTCCATAGTTCAATTAAATGATTTTTTTCCAAAAACATACAATCGTTTCTTAATGATATACTACACAAACTTTTAACTTTTATTTTAAAATTCCAAAGATTCATTAAAAAAATATATCAAATTCAAATATTAATGTAAACATATCATGTACATTTATTAAAAGTATAGTAGTCTTAAATGTAAAATCATTTTTCAGTTTATTTTTATTCAAATTATTTTTGATCACGGTTAAATTAATATGAATAATATTGTTTTTAAAAAATATAAAATAATTATAGATAGTTCAGTTGTATAGTTATCGAAAAAATGAGCACAATCGAACATTTTTTTAAACACTATTAAATTAAAATAATTTATTAGTCCGCTCTGTTCTGATGCTATTTAGTCGATATATATTATTTTTAATATAATAGCTTACTTGTATACGTATTTACAGGTAAATAAATAATTTTCAGTGTAGAAAATAGTCACATGTTTTAGATGCCTAGTGAAGTTAGTAATAAATTAATTTTATTAAAATGGTGTATTTTTTATTTAAGTTCAATAATTTTAAATTATGAACCTAAGAACAGATAATTCGTGTTAAATTTGTTACACTATTAACTTTAGGAATACATTGTAATATATTATATTATTTATAAACAATATTTTTATCTCAATTATATAATATTAACCTATGTTAACGTCTTTCTCGTATTATTATTTTATAATTCAATACATTATATTTATTTTATTGAACAAATTGTAAAATATTATTTTTACTATACACTCAAACAGTGGTTTGTCAAACTTATAAAAGGCAATTTCGATTGTTATAATATATTATATTATATATTATTATTTTCTATAATTAAAGAAAAATTAAAAATCAATAACTCTATGTATATTAAACTACAAATTGTAAGATATGCAATTAAAACAGATTGACAAATTACAATGGAATATTAATTTTTAAATTTGTTCACTTTATACAACAGTATTTGGTTTGTGTCAATCTAACAATTCTGTTACCTTATTTATTTCGTATCGAAGAATTTAATATAATAGAATGAAAGGTTTATAAAAATAATTAAATTAGCAATATATATATATATATATATAATATATACTTTTATTTTGTTTTATTAATGGCGAAGCGAGAATCGTAATTTCTAATAATACTGTAGACTACAAAATAAAATATATTCTAATAAATAACATTTTTAAACGATTGGAGTTTTTTTTTTTAATGAGTATAATATTATATAATATACTCTGATACCTGTATTGCATTGATCCCATTCAATAAACTATTTTTTTAACTCGATTTTCATGAAATTTTTTAGAACTTATTTTCGGGAGTGATTCGATTACACAAACAATATTTAGCCCGCCTGTGTCTTCAATACAGACGGAAATTGTTACTAGTTGTTTTGTGGATGATTTTAAACCTTCAATATTATTGATGGTTCGTGTTTTAAGTTGACCGTTAACGTTATACAAGATTTTACAAGGCAATCAAATCAAAATAAGAAAAAAAAATAAATCAAACAAAAATCATATCTACTTAAAACGAATAATATAAAATACAAAAATGTGCTACCACTCTAATTCTCGAGCCTCATACTGTACATATTGCCGAAGGTCGTAGAAATAATATTATGTTTATTTTATTTGGTGTTGGTAGGTTTAAACTATACGATATAATATGTAGTTTCTTGTTACACTCCTTGTTTTTCATTATGTTTTCGATTATCCGTTTCAAATGTTTCACTAAACTTTTGAATATTTATTATCAAAAAAATATTGTAAAACTATACTATTCCTGAAGCAAAATGAAAAATTATTTTCATATTATTTCCATGTGATAGCTTATATTTTCCTACGACATGAACATATTTAATGTGTTTTTTATTTACAATATGTTGGGTTTTCCAATAAAAATATCTAACGATGTTTGGATATATAATTGTGTTGTAGTTTAAACATGCATTCAAATATTATAGTTTCTGGTTCAAATAATCGTTTTAGATTTCTCATGTATTAATTGGTTCATTAATTAGGTAATTTCATTACGATTTATATTACATGACTTTATGTTTCGGGTACAACTTTTTTGATCTAATAATTATTAATTACTTAATTACTACATCTTCTTTTGTTAAAATAATTTGCTATAGTGTTTTCTTTGACTTTTGTTACTGCTTATTATTCGTCTTGTATAAGCATCATTATTTAATTTTTTCATCAAACTTATTTAATAATTACGTGCAATTTATATAAATAATCATCGATTATTATTTGAATAGTTTAAAAGAAACTAGTTACCCAACGAAGTTATAAATCTATTTTTTATAATATAAACAAATTATTATACAAGTGTCAACTTAATTTTCCATTTTATTCATTTATAATTATTTACTTTTTCATATGTTAATCATTGAGTTCTTATCAGAGTTGTTAATATAATGGTTTAATATCCTCGTTAATTTTTTTTTTATTTGTCTTTAAACACTTTAAAGAGTATTATGCGTTATCTAATTATTTCACTTAAACTGTGTCAACTCGTGTAATTTAATTATATATAAAGTTAATAATTACAACTCTATTCAAAACAATTTGTTCATAACATAAATACTTGATGTTAGTGATTGAACTATTTAAAACATAATTAAATTCGTTGTTTGATATCATTAGCCGTGACTACTATCTCAAACGTTTTTTTGTATATTTTTATACTAACATTCTTTATCTTAGAATAAAGTTTTCAGTTAATTTATTTTTTACCTAAAGTTATTAGTTATTTTTGCTAATATTTCGAATTTGTACAATCTATTAATTTGATATCTATGTAACTTTTATAAAAACAACGTTTTCTCGTTGAAACACCGGACAAAGATTTAAACAACACCCATTAGTTATTAATTATTATTATTCTTATCAACACGAAGAAATGATATTTTTATTTGTATTTTTTTATTAAAATTCAAATTATTGAAATATATATATATATAGTTATATTTCTAAAACTGATTTAGAATAGACACGTTTTTAAGCATAAACTAATGAATATTTTATAAACTTTTAAATAAAAAGTAAAAAATATTTTTAGTAAAAAAAAAAAACTATATATATACATTTAATTATTAAAAATAATGATTTACAATAAAGCATAAAGAATGCAGACAGAAACTACAGTAGTAATAATGATCTAATAGTTTGAAACTTAACAAAGAATGAAAAATTTCTGACGTAAGAATGTCGCAAAAAATTCAAATATTTTAAGTTATGATTAATTCAGAAAATTAATGTGACTCATAAATCTAATTAAAAAAAAAAAAAAAACGGTCATTTAAGACATCTTTTTAAATTAAAATTGTATATCTACATAAAGAACACTTGTAGATTGTTAATATGTTATTATTATAATATATACAATTCACACACCTAACTGTTATACATTTATATTAAAAATAATATTTTTTATCATTTGACAAAAATTTGTAATTTTCATTGATTGACATTTATTTTTTACATTCTGAGTAGACCAACAAATATATTTATTTAACAATAAAAATGATTTATTTATTTATTGCTATCATTACCTTTTAAGGACACCAAAAACTTTGATTTTGAGGATAGTATCTGCTAACAAATTAAATGTAGTTTAGTTGATACTATACAAATCATAAGTAAAAATTGTCAAATATATTTCTTAATAATTAGGGAAAAAAAAATAAATAACGTGAATTTGTAGCTAACCCAGTTATAAATATAATATATATTTTTAATTTATTATAATTTAAAAACAAATAACTGTAAAAATTGAAATTTTAACCAAATATTTACATTATTATTTCTTATAGTAAAATTTTCAAAACATTTAAATTTTTTTCAAGCTATTTAGACAACTATAGACAATTAAGATTTTTTTTTTTTTTGTTGTTGTCAATAAGAAAAAAATTGTTCAAAAATTATATATATGATTCCAAACATTATATTGTTTTTATGTTTTTATGTTTGTATAAACATATTAAAAAACACATAATTTTTGTATAAGCATTTGAAGTACACATTTTTATGAAATGTATCAAAATCACTAAATTGTATAAACTAAACAAGTATTTTGTGATAAAAAATTAAATGAAGTTTAAAAATATACTACAATAATATTCTTAGTAAATAATTCATACTGAAATTAGATAATCTAAAACATAATTAATCATTAATATTTGTATACACATTTGAAGTTCGAATGTGTACAAAATCCCATGTTTAAATAATGAATAGCGAAGTTAATTATTTTATTATAATTTAAAAACATGTTTTATATATTCTATAGTAATAATGGTTTAAACCAATATTTGGTTTTAACTCAAAAGTTTATAACAAGAATATACTCGTATACTATAATATAAGTATATAGTATTTTTATAATAATTAAATATCAATAATATAATAAATAGAATATTTTTGGCAAAAATTAAATTGATTTAAAAAAACATATCATGAAATAATATAGATATACATTTATATTATACAGAACCTTTTTACTTAAAATCATGTTTTGTATATAATGGCATTCATTACAAGGGCTCACTTGACGGCTACTATATAGTAGAAGAGTAACTTATTTTTTCGACTTAGTAATAAAATAAATTCTATGTGCGCGTTAAAATTGGTCGTTAAATCATCGCTAAAGTGGCAAATTTAATTGGCAATAGTTTAATATTATTTTAAATTAAATTACAATTTAAAATAAAATAACCAATTTATATAAATATATGTATATATGTATTTACAAATATTGTTATCATTAACGAATAAAAATCAATATTAATGAATAATATAATGAAATAATAAAAAATATATCTGTTATATAAATAATAATTAAAATAATTCTATAAATAGTTATTTAATTTGATAAATAAAAATATGTAATATAAAATTTGTAACTTAGAAATGAAAAGTAGAGATTTCAAGTAATATATAATTATTAGTAAATGTTTTAACTCTTTATGTATAAACTAAATTGATTATGGCGGTGATAAAAATTCATAATCAACGCTGGAAGTGTCTACTAGGCTTCTGTTACTAAAACAATTAGTATTTAATCTTGATATATTTTGCAATCTGTTAACAAGTGTTTTATGAATGTTATCTTAACGTCTTAATATATTACAATAAAGATAGTCATATTGTTTCATAATTAAAGTTTCGAGAAAGAACGGTAGTTTAATTTGTAGAATTTCTTTGCATTTGTTCGTGTTTTTGCGAGACAGCCTTTCCTGATAAGGTGCATTGACTTACGTTTTGGTTTGATTTAATTTAATTTAATTTAATTGAAACAGGAAGTATATTTTACTTTTTTAATTTGTAACAGTTTAAGTCTTGATATTCATAATACTTTTTATGTGTACTAAATATCAATTATAAAATACTATAAAATGTATTATTATTTGACAAATGTATTAAAATTCAAATATTTAACTATTTTTTTCTCTTTTTAAACGATAAACAGTTTGATTAAATTATATTGTATTTAAATTAAAATACTTTTAAGTAAATAATATTAATTTTTAATATTTTCCGTTTCTTTCGGATTTTCAATTACAGTAGAGTATAATGTTTCTATATAATGATTGTTTGAAATCATTTTTAAATTTTTCTTTTTTACGTTAAAAATATCTATAAAAAAAATAGCAAACGACTGGTATTTTTATTCACTTTTTAATTGTTTATTATTTTAAATTTTATTTATTATTTAGAATATTTTGTAAACTTAAAACAAAAAATTAAAAGGCATATTGTACCGAAGGCATTTTCTTAAAAAATGTATTCATATAGTACAGCATAAAACCAACTTAAGAGTATTATATTTATTGTCACACTTGATAATCCAACCAAATTTAAAATGATTTATCGTGTCACTTTCCTTTTAATTTTAAAAGTTCGAATTACCGTTGTTCAAACTTTCAACCATCAAAAATAAAAAAATAAAAAAGTTTATAACAATAATAAACCAAAACAATAGGTGAAGGAGCAAATAAAACTTCAATGGCAAACATTTAAGATTTTTCACATTGTTTTAAAATTACCAAAATATAATGTGTATGGTTACCTACGTTAACTATAAATACTCATGTATATATAATTATTTATTATAATACGATAATAATGAATCGTATTTTACTTAATAGTTATTTTACAAGAGCGACCCCTGCAATTGTTTATTTTCTCGTATAGCATGCTCACAATAATATCGAGTATATCATAAACGTCTCTTTTATCGTCCTCTTTTGTTTACGGTGATATGCTAAGTACGGCAATGGTGCAGGTAAATTGCAGTGGATTATCAAATTATTTTTGATAAAATCATTTTATCGTAAACTTTTGGCCGGAACAACCGTATCGTACGCAAGCTAATTTGCTAGTACCGAAATCCGTACACAACGATGCGACTCTGTTTATTAGGGATAACCGAAAATGTTCAGTCGAGTTCAGTGGTTGATATGCGTCGGGCGAGTGCGTGTGACCTGGCCCCATCATACGGTTCGCATCAAGGGCCAAACTTTTATGCGGCCGAACCGTTATCAATTAAACGGCTATCGAATCCCTCAATTTGCGTCATTTCCCGACACGCGATTTTATATTATTCTGTGCCGGGATTTACTCTTCATGCGAACAAAACACAACGTTTGAACGTGACAAATCACGCGTTCGTAAATCGTATCGTTCCCGTATTATACAGACCGATGTTGTATTATGTAACATTTATTATGAGTTAATGAACCACAAAAGTGTAGAATGTATATTGCTTTCGGAGACAGATTTAGATTTCTGCAATATAATCTATCACTTGGGAATGCCCTAACATTTTAAAGCTCTGTACAAAAAGTTAAGACTTTCCTTCAAATCCTTTATCGTAGTATATTAAATCAATACATGGCCACTAGTTGTTAAGGATCAAGGTGATTTTATGACTATGAAAATTGATCGTTATGATATATAAATTATTCTAAGTATAATCATCGATAAAAATATTTATAAAAATTGTTTATAATTCCAAGTATATGTGATATTTCCTGAGCGTATATTTGATGTTGAGGACGTTTAAAAATATGTTTACTTTTAATTATTATTCATTTTAAATTATAGATCGTATAAAACATTGTTTCATTTCGTATTACATTTATTTGTTTGTAAGCTTTTGAAGATGTTTTTAGTTCGTATATTTTTTAAAAATTTCAAAAGCCTAGTAATAATATTTACATAAAATTTAAAAGTAAAGTAAATATTTTCACATAATTACGCCCACAGATATCTTCATAATTTATATTGTAATAAAATATATTAATACTGTTTAAGACGTATTAAATTAAATATTTAAACATTCCATTTTAAAATTGAATTAACATTCAGCTAGTGTTATGATCGATTGGAGAGTACATAGTCGTATAAGATATTTCGCATTGGAAGCATTATTGTTAGGTATTCACAAAAGACGGTCATGTAAAATTACGTTAAAACGTCTTATCGAATGTTTTTATTTTTATGATAATTGCGTAAATACAATGCCAGACAAGTTGTGAACACTAAACGGCATCACTCGATTATATAATATTCGAAGAAAACCGTATGGTTGGAACACATTTTCTGTTTTCCGTTTATACGTAAATTAACGCAAATACGAAAAACGTTATATGGCTCCGAATCGATATATCCGTTTTTTTTATATACTCAGTCGTGTTTTGATTGACAGTAGCTCATCAACAATATATGAAACGCGTGTTACGCGGCAGTGGTTATAGATTGCACGATATAAACGATTTGATAAATATATACACACCGAACGAGGTCGGCTCGATTTATTTTCGGTTGTAGTCTGTAGTAGGTACCTACTTGATTATTGGCAGACCATTAGAAAGCAGCAAAGAATATTTGGCTTTAGTTTACTTTACAAGGAGAAAAACAAACATAGCGACACCAACGTTATTATTAAAAACCTATATTATTTGTTCGATACGTCTTTCAATGTGCATTTTTTACAACGTACCACGTGCTTGTTCAAGAAATACCTACATATTATTATTATTATTATTATTATTATTACAATATCCACGATTCAAATGTACACGATTTATTATTATTATTTTAAATAAAATTATACTTAAGTACGTATATACAATTTGAATAAATATTTTCAAGATGGTACTTCACATAATATGGTTTAAAAAATAAATATTTATCGATTAAAATCATATTTTATATATTTTCATAATTTACATTCAATATCAATAATTCATTAGGTATTTTCATAACCATTCGTATCTTAAAATCCATTTTTAATATATTTTTTCTTAATTGTTTTCTTAAATATCTGTACTAAATATATTCAGCTGAGTACCTAATTATTCTTTATGTAATTCAAACCAATTCATCCTTAAACTACACAATAACAATGACAGGAATACAAATGATTAGTTCGTGTTGTTTAATCAATCGTATAAACAAACAAAATAAAACATTTTCGTTTTCAATTCGTTACCCTGTAGTGTAAAGTTTGTTTTGCACTGTTTCCCGTGTTCCGGAAAACTTAAAGCTCTATGGGAAGTCAAAGGTTATCTATTTATTGGTAGGTGAGAAAACACAACTTTATAAAAGTTTCAATTGAGTTAATCGCGGGGTTGGTTGAGATAAATTTCTTTGGAGTGGCCATTGACTATAATGCATATACTAGGTCGAAATTCGACATATTTTAATGGAGACGTTATTTTCAACGTGTATTATCATTAATTTACTTGAAAGAGATCGAGATCGAAGCACGCCAACTGTTCGGGTATTACATTTTCATCGGAAACGGAACTCTTCTATTTCCGCCAGAAAAAAATAATAAGTGAAGAAATGAAATAGATAGATAGAGAGAAAAAGAGTAAAAGAGAGAAAGAGAGAGATAGAGAAAGTGAGAGAGTGAGAGAGAGAAAGGGTGTATGTGTGTTTTTTAAATTGACTCGTAAAATATAGTGTTCACTACGACTCTTCTTGATAATTTTTATATTTTTTTTTACACTGGCTAACTATGATTCGCCCACCCGTTATATCGGTCATACGAAATTAGTACAATGACCCGATAAGGTATACGCATATATAAGTACAATACGGGTAAAGGCATGGTTACAGCTTTAAAAAAAAAAGAAAAAGTAATAATAACCCTTTCCGAGGACTTTTTTCACCACCAACACTGGCATAATATATATAGTATGTTGGCGGCAACGGCACACCGTTGAAATATCTACTATTCAGCGTTTGTTAAGTTTATTTTGACTCACCACGTGGTACTTTAAGTATACTCATGACAGTGGTGAGGGTGAAGAGGACGGTTTCGGGTCGTAGATTTTCCACTCCCTTGCATCGTATGCTGTACTCCCTGCACCGCACCTGGTAGTTGCAATATCCACAGAATCAGGTGCACAAACCCTACTGGTTAGGTGGGTGAGGGGGGTTAGTAGTAAAGAAATAGAGAGTATAAGCTTATAATATAATTATAATGCCCGCTACCTACCGCTAGCCATCGTATCATCTCTACGCGTCATCACCGTAGGTCAGTCTGAATTTAATGGAACGTATGTACTGAATCGTCGCCAGTAGCTCGGTGTATCACCCTATTGACCAGTGAAATGGTCTATAAGGCTTGAAGTCACACCTTTCACGCTTAGACACTATTTTCATAAAATAATAGTATACATGCATATATTTAATACTTTATATTATTTTACAGTACTTTTCGAGCTGGGTAAAAGTACAGTCGAGATAGGCACGTTTATATATGACATGATTTTTAAAACAACGACGTGGATACTATACACAAACTCAATGACTATACATTCAACTAAAACCTTTAGCTTTAAATTAAAATGAATATATATTATATAAAAAAAAAGAAAAATGTATTTATCAATACTACGTTTTAGTACTCGCTATTGCGATTTCAACCATCGGTTTTAGTATTGAAAAACTCATTTTGCTTTCCTGAATAGAGCGACAGTGCTTTTAGTTTTACAATGAGTGTTTTTTCGGTTTACACTTTGAGACAGTTGAAAAACTCAAAAAGTTATTTACAGCACCTTTATAGATTGGAAATTTAACACATATTGTACTAACAGAGTAATTTTTGAATTTCCGTGTATATTTTCTTTCACTTTAAAGAAACCTTCCTTAATAGTTCTGCCGACTCTAGCATCTCACCTTTTTTTCTGTTGCCTTTTAATATTATTATTATTTTTATTACTATTCAATCTGAGTTTTTATAGAAATTGTTCAATTTAATAATATTGGTTTCCTTCAAACTGTGTCCAAGTTACTGAATATACGACGCGTTACATTTAACATGTAAAATTTCATTATAAAATAATGATTTATTATCAATGTCCACAAAATAATTCATTACTGATCATAAATTACTATTACATTTAACAAGAATAATTGTAATACCTTAATGATTAGTGAATAAGTGGGATAGATACATGCATACAAGTTTTAATTGTTATTATATTATCAAACAAGTATATATTTTTTTTTGAATAAATATAACAATTAGCTTATATAGTAAACTTACTTAATACAATTCAATCGTAATTTTGGATAATCGATTTTTGATTTTAATGAAAGGTTGCTTGCACTTCTCAAATAAACTGTATTCTAATAATTTTAACTTCTTGTTGTTATAAACAATTTTTTATTCTTTTTTTTTTATATAATACAATTATATTTGCAAATAATATAGGTAAGTATAATAGCTGTAACTAACTTAGTTAATTTTGATATATACATTTATATATGATTATATATTTTTTGTAGCTACGCTTAACATATTTATATAAGTGCATTCAAAAAGATACTGTTCATCTAATATTATCAAACATAATAAACAAACTTAAAACTAACTCCGATAAACTATATTTATGCGAATTGAATTGATTTACTAAATGTTGATACATGCCCATTTATTCTTAATACTATACTATTTGCAATTATTGTAATAGGTAATTTTACTAATAAATATCATAATGATTATCAAATATAATTAGTGCAATATTGAATGTATTAGATATTTTTATAAATAATATCAATAAAAATATATTTTTATAAATTTATATAAAAATTATCCATGGAATTATATCTGAATTCTTTACATTAGTTTGATGGTATTTTATCAATATTATAAATAATAACATTTTATATATATTTATATATTCAACATTTTCGATCCTTATATGTCACAATAAAATACTAAAATACTGTCTTTTTTTTGACAAGAGTCTATTGATCTTATTGTACATATTAAAAACCATTTTATTTCTGATCCTATAACATATTGGATTTTTTTTCTTAAACTTATTCAGCATAAAAGCATTATACTTATGCACGCGGAAATTCTTTTCCGTTTCAAATTTTAAGCACATTTACAGATAATTCTAAGCGATTATAACCGATCATGGTAATTGTCATTTATAATATTAATCATACCAATCACGCAAAAATACACAATTTTAATTTGTTTACCATTTTAAATGGTTAACGTTTTTTTGATGTTGTTTTAACTTTCAGGACTTTGTTATTATTTTATTTTGTTACATGGTTATATGTTTTTAGTTGATTGAAAATAAAATTTTATTTTTTTAAAGTTATGAAAATAATCAAATCGAAATGCACGTATCAATAAATGTTATAATCATGCGAAATTATCAAATACACGATGGATAAATAAAATAAATAAATACATTTAATAATAATAAACCAACAACCATAACAATTTACCATGTTTTTAGTAATTTATCAAAACATAATATTTAGTACTTATTATAAAATGTGTTCATTTTATTTTTCTATTACCAAATCTAATGTAGAATTTTTCGTAAAATAATAATCCATTTTCTCGATTGAAAAACTTTAAAATAAAATAAAATATTTATATTAAAGTTGTCCTTACTACAATTTAAAAATATATAATATGATACATAAACAAGACTTTGACTAAATTAAATTAATTATTTAAACAACAACCTATGATTTTATTTATTTTATTGTCGTTCAATAATAATATAGAAACTTGAAACATTTCAAATGTTTTAATGATTTTTAAGAATAAAATATTTATATTTTGACTTTTTAATTTACATAATATTATTTTATATAGATAATAATATTTTAAAAACATGCATATATATTTCAAGATATTATTATTATATAACAATATACAAATATTTACATCATTATACTATTTGTTACTATGAACTTAAAATCAAATTAACACTATCTATTATAAAAATATCAAGTATGTAATAAAATATTATGGTTGCATAATAATCTCATTAGAATTTATTAAATACCGTACTACTAGTAGAAAAATAAATAACTTATAGCATTTTGAATAAATTATAAAATACCCATAGAAATAGAGACTACCATACGTTATTACAAATTCAATGGTTTGTTATTGAATTCAAATTTACCACATTACGGCGACATACTCAATGACGAGGTACCTAAACGCGAAATCTTCTATTATAACAAACTGACTTTCTCGGGTTTTTTTTTTTTGTTGTTGTCTATTTATTAAAAATGTTTTTTAATAAAATATTTTTATAAAAATTCATAAAAAAAATAATAATTATAATTTACGAAAGAAATAAGTAAAATTGAATGACTTGGAAATAGTAACATTTAGCCAGATAATATAAACATTCTAAATTACAAAAAAAATATTCAGAAATGTATGTTATATATACCTACTTATTTTATAACGTTAGAGATCTCAATTGGTCATATTACGTATTTATTTTGTTAACAATAATACAGAATTCGTAATATTTAATGAAATATTTAATGATAACGATTAGACATTTTTTTTTCTTATTGATCTTGAATTACTCGGCGTCTTCATAACCGTAATTAGTATTAGTTGTATTAAAATATTTCATGAGTTAGGTAATAGATTACTCAATATCAAGCACTTACATATTTTTCCCTGCATATTGCTATATTATACATATTTATTCTGCGATTCGTTTATTGTGTTGGCGTATTCGACACGCTCCACAATAGTATTACATGTGGTCAGAGATTATTATTATGATTTTGCTCGTTTATTCGTCATCGGCGCCAAATTTCTACAAACATTTTGTATTTGTTTCATCATATAACCGTATATTGATCAATATAAAAAGGCGAGCATTTCGTCGGCCGAAGGTTTGTTTATCTTTTAACGACATTATCAGCGGCTAATGGGTCAAGTAAACATGCCGGTAACGGCGGTGTTTGTAAAAATGTTATGATGGTATCACAATTTATGATACCCGTGCGTACTTACTAATTATCTTAGACTGTAAACAATGGGTCGAATATTATGATATTAAGTCTGTTGTATGAACATTAAAAATGAAAAATACGGTACGAGAATACATAATATCCATTATCCCTGCGTATTTTATACATATAACGTGTTATAAAAACCGCACTATTAAGCCGAACTCAATTCGTATGAACAAACGTGTTAACTTATATATTATGTCGTGGATTTTAAGTCTAATGATTTAATGTAACATTTTGTAGGTATTTATATAGTCACGAATACGGTAGTGGAAATAATAATAATATTGCACGCGTGTTGATTTATTACGACATTGATTCGATGTTTAATATGGATAATTCTTACAATTTATTTATATAGTGATTATTTTGATATCATTATAGTGAATACAGTTTTTACCAGACCGATTCATATAATACATTATTTTTATGATAAATATTGAAATATATCTTATAACATAATATGTTATGAAGATAATTGTGTTAAATTTATTGTCATAGTATATAGGTTGTTAATGTCACACATATTATCTTCAAATTATGTGTCGTGTAACTGGTAAATTAAATTTTGTTTTAATTAAATTTTTTTTTTTTTTTAGTTGAACTACCATCTTATGGAGGTAAGATTATACTTATAAGTGTAACATATTTAAAAAAAATCATTTTGAAGTAAATAGTAGCCATGTTTTATCAATTAATCGTATAATTAAACGATTATAGTATGTAAAAATAAATAAATAAATCATTTCTGTAAGAACAAAATACTTGTGTTAACATAATATAATAATTGGGAATAATATTAGAATTGAATAATAATTATTGTATGGATCAGAGAATTATTAATATAAAATATAAATTTAAATTCATAGTATGATTATTTTATTATATTAAAACTTGTTAATAAAACGTCTATATCATAATTTTCCATTTAAAAAAAATTGTTTTCTTATGACGTTCATTAAGAAACTAAAGAAATTAAAAACATATTTTTGTTTTTAATATTTTATGCATGATAATTTTTAATTGCATGTCTTTGTAGTTTTTTTTCCAAAAACTTAAAAATATATAGTTAAAGGATTTTGTAAATATTTTACGTTTTTTGTTAACATGACATATAATAATTATATTCTTGACTTAAACACTCAAGTAAAATAATTCAACCAGTTACTAACTTATAGGTATATTAGGGTCTTTGAAAACTTGAGTAATTATGTAGGCTGCATAGCCAAAAAGCAATTTTTGGACTTTGTGAAAATATTTCTTAGCTAATTCATAAATTAAATTAATATAATTTCTATTAATTCACTATGCTTCATATTTTATTTTACCTAAGAATCTACCATATTCTAATTTTATGTATTTTAATTAAATCTCCAGACATTTTAAATAATTAATTTTTCTTTGGTCATGAAAGGTCATTTCTTTTGTATACCTAATAGCAAAAAAATATCCAAACATCGTTCACCAAATATTAGTCTTTACTGTTTCAAGAAATGAAAAAACAATACTTCTGAACCCATCGTGAATTAAATAAAGAATATGTTGATAGTAATTCAAATTATAAATCATTTTAATTTTCAGATTATTAAAACTTAAAAATCAGAGAATTCTTGTTGGTTGAAAATTCAATGTCGAATGTAGGTACCTCGTCATTGGTAATGTAGTATAGGGCTCAAAATCTATTTCAAAGTAATATTTACATTTTTTTTTTTTTTTTTTGTTTATATTGTTTATAGGTAATTTCTTAATTAATAAGTTTAATTTATTTTTGTCAAAAAAAAAAAAAATAAATATTTTTTGATTCCAATTATTTACCCCATTGATATATTATTATTTTGTTTTTATCTTCACAAGAAATACTTAAAATTATTTTAATGTTTATGAAAAAATTGAAAAAAAAATAAAATGAATTATAAAATTAAATTATTATATTGTATATATTTTATATTAAAACTATAAACACATAAATTCGTTTTTTTTTTCAATGCAAATGTGCAATGTTTTACATTTAGTCATATCACTCTTACAATTGAATACGCGTTAATACATGAAACATCTTACACATATATATATATACGTAATAGGTACGCTTTAAAGCAACGACCATATTTGAAATTTAATTTAGTCGGCACTGTCCACTTTTTTATGAAATACAATGATATAAGTACGTTTATTATTTAACGTATATTTCTTTAGAACTTATGACCATATTATGATATGTACATCCCAGCGCAGTAAGAACTCATATAGATAAGGACATCGAACAGTTAACAACAGTATAACACGAAATATAGTATACTTTTATTATGAAACAAACTGATAAACAGAATGTATAAATTTGATATTTATGCCACGATAACAGTACACACGTGCCCTTTGTCTTTGCCGTACACCCAGCAATGACCGGCCTTTATGTGTCTGCGCGTGTGATGATCTTAAATAGTAAATATATTGTCATTTCAGCACATTTCACTTCATCGTCCCGACCTACTTAAATTACTTACTAATATAAAATATATTTCCATCTACATTGTATAAAATAATATTATTGACTGTCTATATACACACGACAGTTTGTGAGACGGAGATGGCTGTTCTACTGTTCTATAGTTTGCTTTCTACAAACATTTATTATAAACAAATATTATGTATCTATATACCAACATCTTTCGGCATCTTCAGTAAAAATTCTAATGTGAGTATTATAACCATTGAAATCGGCTATATGTAAAAAGACTGAAACAAATTGGAAGATTCTATACTTGAAAATATATTCTATAAAGTGTATTAAACGTAAAAAATAAAAAAAAATAATTAAAAAATAATGAATAAAAATAAAAACATTAGATATCGTTTACCGTTTAATGCCCATAAAAAAATACTGAGAGAATACAACTTCAACGTGATTCTAGTGGATAAGACAACTATAAATATATTTGTAGTTTTTAAATTCTGAATACAATAAAATTATTTATATTTATATATTATATATCCTAATAGATAATGTTATTATTTTTTTTATTGAGTAAATCTAATTCCACACAGTCGTTTTATTATTTTTAAATTATATTGTGGTCACAAGCTTTCAATCTTTTGGGTCTTCGCACCAAAAGTTGGGTCAACAAAATTGTTTTAGTGGTTTACTATAATACTTCATCGGTATATCCACTTTGAGAAAATCCGTTATACGTTACTACGTTACCCAATACCCATCTATCAGAGTTAATAATTGAACCAACATGTACCTCTCGTTCGATAATGACGTGTAAGGTTTCTCGATCTCTTCTTTAAACAACAAAATATCTACTGAGCTTTAACTTTGTCGTCATCCTTAATGCACATGCCAAATACCGATGAGCCTGCAAGCGGGCTTCCATAGTTACAAACACTATTTTTTTCATTATTTAAAACATTTTTCACGAGTAAATCTGCTAATATTTTAGAATTCTTAAAATATAATTTTAATAAATATTGGTAATATAACATTTTAATATTCTATGAATTTAAAAAATATGTACCTATTACCTACACATACTTTTTTTTTTCTTGTCCCTTATTTTTTAAGACTATTAAGTTATTGACGTTATTGGTACATTCTACAAAGTAAACCCCGACAAATGTAGTCAGTGGTTTTATAATGTATTATTATAATTGAATACTAAAGATATACCCATTAAATTAATTACAATTTATCATACATTTTTAAACTGATAATACACTAGTTCGAGTTTTATACTAATTTTACGTATATCGCTATTATTTTGTCTATAAGTTCAACGTATTTATTTTCCCTAAAAAAAAAAAAAAAAAAATGTTTAAAAAATATTTTAAAAATAAGATCCAAGAAAAATATATCTATATTAACTTCCTTAGCTTAATCTCTAGGTCGTTCGAAGTATTATGTTGTAACGTTAATTTCGCCGTTTTTTTAATTAAAATATGACATTGTTACAACATATTTTATAGTTTTTGATATTTTCATTGTAAACAAAAATACCATAAAAAGTATTAATACACAATTAATTGCAATATCTTTATTGTTAATGATTAAATATAAATATTTTTACAAATATTATTTTAAAACAATGTAATAATTCTAAACAGAATGTACAAACTATAGATAAAAGTATAAAAATGTGGATCATGAATATGATCAACACATAAAACCAATAGTTATTAAAATAATGGTGAACCATAATATATTTAGTTTCTAAATATTTTTCAATAAATATTTGTAAACTATTTTCAAATAAATTTTACTATATACTGATAAATATTATAATAGGTAGTGAACTTAAACGAGGCTTTCAAAATGTCTAATATTTTTTTGATAAACTCTGTATTAACGAACAACCGACAGAAATTACATAATAATATTATGTAGTATGTAGGTACACAATATAATTTCCTCTTCATTTACAAAATCCGTGATTCAAAATATTTGTATTCTTATCGTGTATGTATCTCATTTACTCTAATTAACAATTTAATTTATCTGTCAAACGACCACATGCATTTCTCTCGGTATATAAACGCTAATTAACAATTGGTATATGAGACTTATTTATATATTGGTACACATCAGGCAGTAGGATTATGACTAAAAGTTAAACTGTGGTTTTAAGAAATTGAATTTCCTTTTTTCTTTTTCTTTTACTCATCTATACATTGGTTTATATTAATTATTCACCTATTGTATTTATATTAATATATTATAATTTTACTCTCTTTCTCATAATTTAAATATATTTATTCCATGAATAAATTAATATTTTTTGATAATTGAGTGTCATTACTAAACTATCAGTTGACATTGTACAATTTATTTTGTGATAATTTTTTGTAATGAAAATTTTTTTTATCATGTAAACGGTTTTAACTGATCTTAATTGAAATGTAAAATAATTTTTTATTTGAATAATATTCACATTTATTATAAAGCAAAGAAACGATTTATTTGAAACGTCCATGTACAAAAATCATGGTTATATTGTCTTAACAACGTTCATATTGTTAAACACTAATTCACTTTAGAACGGTTAAATGAACTTAAGGCAATATACATTTTAAGGAAGTGAGTAATTTTTTCAGTCGTGCCTACATTAGCAGATCATATAATAGCATAAAATATATAACATTATCTTTTGAAAACTTGCAAACGTTATTGTCTCACCGTGGACCAATATTTCGAATCATCCTTTCATTATTTTCATGGCCGTCCGCCAAAGATTATGATAGCCTATTATAATATCATATATCGTACACCAAAATACTAACTTCCAGCACTTCATCAGCGTTAGGTCAAACTAATAAAGCTTATTTTATACAGAATTTAAAGACGATATACATTATAACCTAGCTCGGTTGTCTTATAATATACAAAAACTTTGACAGGTAAATTTTGTTATGCGTTCATTTGTCATACATTTAATAAAATTCAAATTTTATGTCTTGGCGACGGAGACTTAAGATCGGATGTTCAAAGGAACGAGTTGTGCGTGGTTTTTCAATAGCTTTACCCTAACTGAGTGTATAAATATACGCGCGCGTTGCTCGCAGATCAGGTTGTCGATATTGTTTGTACGAATAACATTGACCGGGAATAATAATTACAAAAGTTTTTCAAGTATTCGGCGAGCATTGAACTATCCGTGCGTAAAGAAGAGTACGGACTCGGCCGATATCGTCTTCATTAATCCGTTGTGCATACTTATTTGTATGAGTGGTATACCATATATATCGGGTTTGACGGATTATAAGTAACCGTCTTATATTTTAAGCCGCCATACAGTTTCTTAATTACTAAAATTATCAAAGTGTTGTGTTTCATCGACGTTTGCACTTAAGTGAGTTTAGCCTAATTACCGTCGCGTATACCAGCGGTGTATACTACAGGGCGTTCTTATTGTACTCGTAATTGCATCGAACATACGTCCGCCGTATAATACCTAATTTGTACGACATGAATACAAATCTCGTATACATAATAATAATATAATGGAATAGTATTAGATTTATGTATATATTTTTCAAATCGTATTAATCGGACGAACACAATATAATAAACTTATCGAGTAAATTATTATAGAATGTCTATCGGGGCAGGTTATGTACGCATTATAAAATGAATATAGGGTTACTTTCGAATGTACCAAGTCGGTTTTAGCGCGACACGCGTTATAATTAATCTCCGAAATACAAATAATTTTTTTTCAAAATTAAGCGCAGAGACTTGAATTTTAGGATATGAAAAATGGAGCGTTACTTAGACACAACTGCCCTCATGTACGGCTGAGTTCATAAACCGTAATGAGAGATTTATGCGATGATATCAACTTAACACGAAAAATTAATTCGTTAAAGAATTTAAAAGTATACGTGTATTTTAATTAATTGTTATAATTAATAATTTAAAATAATGGATATTTTCCTTTTAGTAACCTTTATAAAAAATTTTAATTAAATAAATGTAATTTTTAAATTTAGCCAACATTTACAACTCTTCTGTAATTAATCTGAAAGTTACTAAACAAATATTCTTCATTTTTTTACTCTTAAAAAGTCAACACAAATATTAGATACTTCAGATTTTTACTTTTATATAAGTGAATTCATCGTAATATCATTAAAATATAATTGGAAAATATGTGAGTTATAATTTTTAAGGAAAAAATAACATTTAATAGAATTGCTATGTTGCAAAATTGATTTAAAATTATAAGCTGCCAGTAAAAAAGTCCAATGTTTTTAATAGCAAAAAAAAAAATAATGTAGGTATACCAGATTTGGATACAAAACTATCAGTAATAATTTTAGAATTGTGGTTACTATTTCAAACTACACTACTAACTTATGAGCTATGGTTAGCTATAAGATAACTATAATATAATAATAAATAACTTTATCTTATAAAAATAATATTTGAATTCATATATTTACCTACTACAATGTTTTCTTGAAATAAAAATAATATTATTTTTGACGAGTACCTATATAAAAGTATTTTTTTTTTTTATTCAAATGAAAATCTACCTCATCAATATAATACTAATAAAAAATAATAATAAATACTTACGATAATTTAATTAAAAATTAGTAATAATAATTATAATAATACACTTTTTACATTTGTTTTATGAATTACCTATTAAATATTTACTTTTTTCGCATCGTTTAATTTCTTAAATTACAATAAACATTATTTCTTAAATATTTAATAAATTCGAAAATTTAAATTTAGATTTTCTGATATTATACTCAGACTAAAAATCAAGACGGGTAATATAATGTTTTAATAAATAATAAAAAAAATATATATATATTTTTAATACAGTCTTTAATTTGTATACTACGTAGTAATAACAATCTGATGAGATATTAATTATTAAATAACCCGTAACTTTTTTTCTGAAAATATTTTAACTGTAAGTAGTTTGCTTAGTTTATTTTTAATCGATTTCGTACAACAAGTACCTATATTATAATTAATACGTTATAATTTAAATATTTTCCCTTCGAAATCTATGTACACCAATTTTTAATCAATTCAGTACGCGTAGTTGGGATATTATTATAACTGGCTTTTATTCTCAATTTAATGATTGTACAGTTCATACAAGTATAGTAGCCGCTAATAATGTATAAAAAGTATACAGTATCAAAACATCGAATTGCTGAAGACGCAGCGCGTTTTACAGACTCGACAACAATTTTCTAGAATCAACACGCGTATTTACAGTCGTCTCGAGTGATTGTGACGTGTGTAGATATTTGTTTATTAAGTATGACTGATACAGTCTTGTCGTATTATTTACTTTTTTAGCTTAACTTACCCGATTGACTCAATGATGATAATATTTTTGTCTATCATTTGTACATTACTATCCAAGGGTGAAGTTTAACCACACATAGGTGTATATAAATTTCAGTTAATTACTACTGGTCCAAATTTCTCCCTTGGACACTATTTTAATAATAAAAATTCTAACAGATCATATCTGTTACCTGAAAAAAATTCTATCGTTATTATTGTATATACTGATATTGGTTATTATTTTATTTTTTTTATTATTACAACGAATTATTATTACTACGAAATTGCATTGACGAACACAATTTTTCATGAAATATTATTATTTGTGATGTTGATATTATGGCAGTTGTATATAATGATATATAACCCAATAGATCCCGTGAATTTATTTATTAATAAAACTAAATGTAAAACCAAAGTGTAGATGGTTCTCTGACCAATTAATAATCTCAAGGTATCAAATCAGTAGCCTAAATAAGTTGAGTAATAATAATTGAAAAATTAAATTAATATTAAAAACGAATATGCTACGCGTTTTCTTATCAGTTTAACATAAACGCTTATTGAAAAATAAAGTTAAGTTCCAGATTAAATAAGTAATGTAATAAATGAGAATGCAAAGTTTATCTATCTTATTTTACTGAACAATAAGAAAAATAAAAACTGAAGCAAACAGACTGCAAAATAAGCGATTCTCTTCGTTTTTGAAACAGCGATTGCATGGAGGGTGAAGTGTTGATCATTTGTCTTCTGAGATTTAATTCAATCAATGATAAATCGTCGTTGTATAGAATATCATAGCATAGCATTTATATTTATTTCATTGGTGCCTCATTATTATTTATTTTTTTTTTATCAATTGTTTACTGAAATATATTTAATTTCAACTGTTTCATACTGGTTCCCAATTAGTAGAAAGTATTTAAATACATTTTGTACCAAATTAAGCTTATTTTGACTTGATAATCAGTTGCATTGTACAAAAAGCCTTTTTGTTTTCATTTGCCTAAAGATTAAGTTGTTATTACAGGTGGTTTCGAATCGCAATACAAAATAAAGTAGAGTAATTATTTAAATTTATGAGACGATATAATTTAAAAACAATAGGAGTTACTCATTTCAACAAATAACTATTCCATTTATCACAATAGAGGAAAGTAATACGGTGACAAGTGAACGTCGGGTAAAAATTCGATGTGCGTCCTTACTACGGTAACATTATTTTGTTTGTTAACTGCCCAAGTGATGACATAGAGAAATGTATTTTAATTAATATTTAATATTATTACTAGAAACGTACGCCTATAGTATATAATGCATATTATATCGTAACCACGCAATTCCAATTTTATTATTTGGCCAACATGGCACGTGCAGTATATTATTGTGCAACAAATTGGAGAATAGGGTAACGAAAATGTCTGAGTCACGATTATTTGAAACGAAACGAACCACCAGAAAATATAAAATATCAAATAATTTATACCTAACTATTGTACAAGAAGACACAACTTTAATTTTACATCGCGTGAGAGAGTGTGTTCCGCCCGACAATTACCGCGTGTATTAACTTCGGTAAACATTTTTACCACGTGAAACTTCACAGTGAGCGCACATTTATACCTATATAAGTACCAATTATGCTTGTCTAACATATATATTTATAAAAGCAGTATATTACACACAAACACACACATATATATATATCATACATATTACGACCATCGTCTCACAAAGCATAAGAAATGGTCGGAAAAATCCCTGAGAGTAAAACGTTATTGTTTTTCACGTAACCAATTTATTAATCGCGTGTATACGTATGTAAGCGGCACGCTGTAAATTCATAAATTATTGAAAATTATTACATAGGAAGTATTGTTAGAGACTAAAATTCTTGGAAAATAAAGATAACTCGTAATACTCATTGTCAGTATTTCAAGATTGTATATTACGAATATATTACGAGAACGAAAATTATCGATCAATCATTAACTAAGGGCAGTCGAACACACAGTTTATTTGAAAAAAAAATATACTAAAGGTTATCGTAAAATGTACACCAGTATGATATTTATTATTATGATTTGGGTAAATAGCGTCCTATTAAATATATCAGTGAAAATAAAAACGCATCATAATATATTTAGATAATATTTATATTTTATAATTCATTCGTATGTATATCATTATATTGCTAGAAAGATAATAAAATAAAGATAAAAATAATACATTTTAATGTCAAAATAATAATAAGTTTATTTTTATGAAAATTTAAAAAAAATATGCAGTATGCATCATAACATTACAAGTTTTGTATTGTAATGTGTAATAAATTAATATTTTATCATTACCCAGAACAGTAAGACAGTATTTAAAATATTTAGGAAATATTGTTTTTAATTTGGCGAAATATTCTTTGTCGTTATTAACTGGTAACTCGCTGAAATTACAGAATATCAACACTTTCGCCAACAAAATATGTTAAAATTAATATTATAAATACTGCCTGCAGAATTGAATACGAGATAAGATTGCCGCGATGTCTACTCATTTTGAATTGCCTTGTTTTGTTCGTTAAATCATTTCCGAGCAGCTCGAATAAATAGTTTTTATAACATCGTATGTTATCGATGTACTACAATAACTAAGATCCTGTGATTATCCACTTCAGGCGTTATTTTGTTTAGCTGAATGTACGCATTATACTAACCATTATTTTATTAGGTACGTGTAAAGTGGAAATATAAAATATTGACTCATACGACAATATTGATTACATCACAGACTAGGTCATCAACCATACAGTAGTACATAATATAATTACAATATAATATTATACAAGTTATCTGCATTCTTTAAGATATATAATGTGAAAAAAAAAACAAACCGAATAGTTGAACGTTTATAATAACAATGCAAATAATAAATTACTATTAAACTCAACGAATAAAATGGTTGTTTATTTTTGTCCGGATATTCAAGTGAAAAACAAGTCTCACTATTTTGTTGTTCATTTAACTTAACGATAATATCTACACCGGCAGCGGGCACACTATTTCGACTTCAGTGTGCGGTGCAATTTCTATAAGGCTCTTGATTATTTCTTATTATATATTTTATTGTTCTTACGAAACAATAACATTTTTGTTGTTTCGTGAAACACATGAAACAGTACAAAGATACGCGCAAGCTGAACGAGTCGAAAAACAATTAAAACTATCCGATACACAACTTTTAGCAGAGTTAAATGAATAGATGTACTTAAATATATAAACCATTCGGTATTTGACGTTTTCTTATCCATTTTTCGTTTTCAATTTTGTTAAATAAGATTTAGAAAAATTCATTATATTTTAGGTACTTTTATAATGTTTTGAAATAACACTCAATGAATATAAATCATACCAGTTGCAACTAGTTTCACTTATCTAAAGTATTTAGATTTAAAACGATTCCGTTTCGAGTATAGTTATACAGACGCTTAAAATAATTAAAATAAACAGATATACATAATTACATTTTAAAATAGATAAATATGTGACGATAGAAAATTTAGATTAGTTTATAAAACAATTTCAAAAATATATGAGATAAAATAATTAATTAACGCTTCTTTGTCGTATGTAATTCTTATAAGGTTAAATAAATATTGAATATATTTTCGTTTGATTTTTTTAATCATTAGTAGATTTATTATAATAATATGTCATCCGTGTTTTTTAAATACAAATTTGCAATCAATCAACAATTATATTCAATTATGTTATTAAGAACACATTAAATATTACTTGTTGATCTTTTATCCTAGTAGTTTTTAAATACAATTATATACGAGTTTCAGAAATATTGTTTAAAGAAAGTTATGATACAAATTAGTTAATTATCAAAAAAACATTGCTTAAAACGATCAGTATAGGTATTCACGTATTTGCAGGTATTTTATCACAATAATTGAATGACTAGAAAACAACATTTATGATTTTTTATTAATAAACATTGCACAGGTATATACAGATACAATATAAAAGTATGCAAAACATAATACGCGTTCCATGTACTTGAAAATACAAAACCACAAATGTAAAATAATAGTAAATATCGTTATTTTATTTAATTTTTCAAAAAAGTGAGATTTATATCAACAAATTCCACTGTTTCAATACAAAATCATATTTTTCATCACCCGCTCGTGTATACATTTTCAAAAATATACTTTAACGTAAACGGGACATTTCGTTATAGATACATATTATGTTTTTACTTTCAATATGATTGTTTTATTTATTTTATTTTTACATACATTACTTTGTGTTATACTGTAATGTAAAAACCCGTTAGATTTTATAAATCGTACACATCATTATATACTGTTCGTTTCGATAACGTATAAAACATCTCACTTTGGCATTCAAATGATAGTAGTTATTACCGAACAGTAAACGGGCGATTAATATGTATATTATAATTTGGTATAATAAAATATTAAACGTAATTATGTATTTTAGTAACGATTGGAATTAAATTCCTCTTTCAAACGTGATTAACATTTGTTTTTAAATGTTTTTATTAGATGCAAATTGAATAATACGATTATTAACTATAATTAAAATTTCACAACAAACAGAAAAAATATTTCAACTTTTATTTAATACATACCTATCGGAAAATATTATGTAATATATGCAGATATACCATACAACGATTTCGACACGTTTTTAATGTTGTGATATGAAATGTATTAATGATTTCATCAATGAGGACGATTGATTACTACAATGCACGTGCATTTAATAGTATAATAATATACTCTATAAAATTATATTATAATATAATATCTTCGTACATTTCAGTACATTGTAATAAACGTTAATATTATGTTGCGTACTGCACGCGACATCGAAAGTTGGTAGCATAAAAGCACATATTGCAGGTGACGTGTGTGTATAACATAATGTAATACTGTCAATTCGTTAAATGATTTCAAAAGGGTTCACTACCAAGTCGCTAACCACTAGCCACTGCCCACCCGTAGGTTGCCCTCGAGTATTAATTTATATTTGTATTACTGAAGGACAGCAAGCTATATTTTAACATTAAAAGTGTGTGAAACAGGATCGGTTAGGAATTTAGGATAACTTGATTGTAATTAAATATAGAAAGATTTATTAAGGATTTATACACTTCCTCACTGATGTATAATTGTCCACAGTGTCCATTATTCATGAAGTTTTATTTTACATACTAAAACGAATTAATTTTAAATTATTTTTATTTTACCTTGTTACTCGTTACTCAAGTTAAATGCATTAAATTTTTTATTATTTAAAACAAAACAATTATTAATTTAAATTAAGTTTGCACCTAAAATATATAAAAAAAAAAAGTTAATTTGATAAATTAAAATATAAATACGTGATAAAGAAATCACCTATTATTGATGGTTCTTGAATAAACTTACATAATTTATGTTTTAATCTAAAATTTAGATTTGCACAAATATGTTGACCCAAAAACTGTTAAAATTACTTTTACATTTAGTATAAAATGAAAGGATACTGATTTTCTTTCAATGTATTCTAAAGTTATATTGCATTATATTTTATCATTAAAAATATCTCCTAATTTTATCTGCTGTTATAAATCTATTAATTCGTTTTTTTAACAAACCGGTATTGCGATTAAAAAATATATATTTTTTGTTACTGCCCACGGATTTAAAATAAATCAAAATGCATTACAAAAATGTTTTATATCATTGAAAAAAACGGTATTTTCTTTCGTCATCAAATCAAATCTGGGAATAGTAATATTATTAGTTATTAATTATTAGTAATAGTTGTATAGTGACGATTAAATTATAAAATGTGGGTTAAATAATAATCTTTAAATGCTTATCATAACTATACTTATTTGTTAAACCGATGGTTCAACCAAAATATAAACGATAAATAAGCAAGAACAATAAGATAAGATGAATAAAAGTTATCGCATATAACATTACACTAAAACCAAAAAATAAGTATTTTATTTTATCTATTTTATTTTGAATTTTTAATGTGGGCCGCACAAAATTTGCCAAAGATCCGTGTAGTGAGTATCACTAACTGATCTAAATACTGCATATTTTAGAGTGTAAAAAATTAAATAAGTCAATGAGTGGATTATAGTATATATTTAAATTGTGTTGAAAATTTTTATTAATTGTTTAAGTTCAGTAGTTATTTTTACTTTTAGTCATTATTAAGGCAAAACGTTTTATATATACCAAGGAGCATATTGTAATAGTGTCCTTATACTAAAGAGTTTGGAAGGGTTCCAAAATTATGATTTGATAAAACTAAACTAGCCTTATGATTTTTATGTGAAATTAAAGTTTGTCACGGAATGATATTTTGGAATTTAGTATACATTGTGACAAAGGATATCTAATATTATAAAATTGGTAATGTTCATGTTTCGTTTAGATGTGGATCACCAAGTTAAATTTATGAACAAAATATGACATAATATATAGCGATAAAGTTATAGGAGAATATCAATAAATGTTGACAAGAAAATGCAGTACGCCCTTAATTTGTATGTTATTATTACGAGGTGTTACAGTATTATTACATTATAATCAGTAAAACTTTTAAAAAGTTACAGTATTGGTTTTGAATGTTGCTATTATTTCCAAACTTTTGTTGTTGACATACTTATATTACTTGCAAAAGCATTTTACGATCATATTAATTTATCGCACGTATGTTAGGTTTTATTTAAATTGTTTTTTGTGCTTATTGTACTTGTTTGTATTTTTGACACTGAACATCATTTTTTAACTTAAAAATTACCTTAAAAAAATATGTATATATTGTTTGAACTAATTCAATATTATTTATTAGTTTAAAATGTACGTGTTTTAGAATAAACTTAAACAAGCTTCACACTATTACAAATAATTTATGATCAAAAATTATGCAATATAGATAAAACAGTTTTATAAAAAAAAAAAAAATAATAAACGAAATCGATTTTTATAGTTGATTAACTTACTAATGTTACATTTAAAGCTAGAATAATTAAAATAACTTAGATTTGAGTAACTACTTTATTCATACGTATTCTTTAAAATATTTAATTTTATGCATACATGATAAAAGTTTAAAGGTAATGTAAAAGTATTGTGTTAAGTTATGTGTTCAAAAGTATTGAATATTTTGAGCGAGAGTTCTTTAATTACCCTATAATTGTTTTTGTGCACATTTATTTTATACAAAACTCTTTTAAAGTATTATTACAATAAAAAAATATCTTTTACATTCTGTATTTTTTTTTTTTGTATTGTGAAATTTTCTAATTCTTAACCATTCCAAACTTAATCTTTTTCACAGTCTTACATTGATTTATTTTACTTACGTGTTTTATTTTGGTGAATATGCTGTTTTATTGCATAATGTTACAGTATATGGTTACCTTTTTTATGACGTCAAAATATATTGCCTCTAGTCTCTGTAGATACGTGATTCCTCGACATAGTATACGTATTATTGTTCTGTAAAGTTATCATTGTAATAAATTTTCTCAAAAAACACCTGCTTAGGCGAGACTATCGGACGAATAGATTCGAATTGTGATTGTTGTCTCCACAATGTTTTTTTACCTTTTCGTTGAACTCGCATGAACGGATTTGCACGAAATTGGTTTAAAAAATGTCGTGTTAATGATAAATGAACGCATGTTGTGGCGAAACGAGTTTTGACAGAAAAATTAATATCTCTGAAAATTAAAAACATAATTAACTAAATTATTGTTATTTTTATAATAATAAGCTTCATTATGACTAGGTATCTCTTAAAAAAACGTATTATTAGATTTAAAGTAAAGTTAAGATTTTTTTGTTATTAAAATGATGATTTTAATGCTTTTTTTTTATGAATCCACTTTGCAGTTGTAAATCTGCAGTAAAATATTCTTGTAGTTTCTTATTAAATTAATTATTAGTAAAAATGAAAAAAAAAATATTTTCGGTGTATTATAATACTCTGTATAACATTATAAATTAAGATAAAATTAAATTGAATCAGTGTCGAATCAATTATTGTCCATTAAAAAAATAAATTATAACGTAAAATATGAATAATTTACGTGTTTCCCATTATTCTTAAAGTAAAAATATCCTTTAACGTTTGAATTCTAAATAATTTCAGCAAAAAATATATACATATTTTCTCAGAACTTAATTCTAAAAGTAAAACTATTTTAGTCGCGCAACACGGCGTTGCATAATTTATAAAGATAATTTCAAGCTAAAACTAGGTATTTTTTAAATCTAATGTAATTTATCGTTTTTTATAATTTTAAACAACATTTAACACAGATTTAATCTAATGGTATAATAATAATCTAAAATAAATTCTGTTGTATATTATACTCATTTGCATTTTTCTTTTCTTTTTTTTTTTTAATAAATCGTATATTACGTAATATTAATAAGCATTTGTACATTTGTTAAATAATAAGATTTAACTTATTGAAACTAATTTATAATGAATTGTAATTAACTAAATTAGATGCATATGTTAAAGTTCAGGTATTGAAAATAAAAAATAATTTATTTTTTAGCAGTTATGTACTTATTAATTTGGAATACTATTCCAAAATTTATCATAATATAATTACAATAAAATACTTAATTATACATACGGTTAAGTAAGTGAATAATACGTAGAGTATAATAATATTATACACCGCCGACGAAGAACGTGCTACACACACGATAAAAGCCATTGTATTCACTGCGATTTTGATTACATTTTCACAAAATATTTAATAACATGGTTTCTTTAATAATTTATAATATTATTATATACTAGCTGTATTCCACGTGCGTAAAAATTAGTCTATCCGTCTATAGTTTTACGGTTGGCTATGTTATTTTATTTAACCAATGGTGGCCCTATATATAAACCAAAAAACATTCTATTTTTTTTTTCTATTGTTGAGCCAATAATGGTGGCCCTATATATAAACCAAAAAACATTCTATTTTTTTTTTCTATTGTTGAGCCAATAATGGTCAAAAACTATGCACTTTCATACGGAATATAAAATAAACTTTTGATTTTATATTATATATAAATTACAATTTCTGCGGTGACAGTCGATTCGTCTTTTCGAAGTCCGTCCTCGTCTGGTCAAACGGAACGTTTCCTTTAATACGGTATTTTGATTTTTTGTTAGGTTTTTTTTTAATCAACTCGTATCTTTCCCCGATTACACGCACCACGAGACGATTAAACAACGAATTCGCTTAAACGGAGTGTCCGACCGTGTTTTCACTCGTCCGCCCGTCCGTATACTCAGTGTTCTGTGTATGCGTGCAATATACTCTTATATTATTTGTAGTAATAGATGGCGAGGGTCACTAACGTAAGTTAGTAATTCAACTAAAACCAGAGAGGAAAAAAAAGAGCATAGTTCACCGTAGTCTTAAAAGTGTATTCATTGGCGCAATGTCATTATCACTGGTGGCACAGCGAAGGAGTCACTGATCCAATAACAATATTAATGTCTTTATGCGGATTATTGCTAATTATTGTGAACACAGTCCCACTATTGTAGAATGAGCGCTAACGAATATAGTTATCTGATTATCTTATTACAGTAGAAAATACAATATTATTATCATTATAATATTAATGATTTAAGTTTTATTTTCTTTTAATGGTCACCTTTCAATACGATGTATTTAGTCAGATCTAAGACAAACATTTTTCTAAGTATAATAAATAATAGACTAAATATTATATATTATATTTTATAGTTTATTGTTAGTTATTATAAAAATCATTATTCCTAGAACATAAAATCGAATAAATCAGAAGCTATTCGCTACAGTTTCAATTTAGAAACCTAAATATTTTGGAAAATTCGTCTACATAGCGAATTACAATAGTTACTCAAAAAGAGTGGTCTTCGTTTGACTGAGATATTTGTTTCACCATAAAAAAAATAAAATTTTAAAATTCCAAAAATCGAAAATTGAATAAATTAATTAGGTAATCAAAGAAAACTAATGAAAATCTTATGGACTAACTTTCATCGACAATCTTAGAACGTATATTATAGAACGACAAAAAAAAACAATTTTAATACGTACTACGTATATCTATTACGTGTCATATACAAAAATATATAAGATTTTAATTTAAAATTTTCGTTTTTACCTACAGAGTTATAAATACTGTCGATATCATATTTAAAAATAATAATAGAAAATTAATGTTATCTGTGGAGAAAAACACGATAAAGTATTCGGTGTAACTGTACATATCATAAATGTATACTTATCTATAATCTATGTAGGTATTAAATTAAATATTATGGGTGGATTTTTCATGCGTGCCAGTATTACTAACAATAATATTATAATTAGTTTGATTTTTTTTTGTTTTCTCGTATATCCTATAAGTACTCCAAGGACCAGCGTATCAATTAATCCGCACGCACGCCGCGATAACAGTTTATATAGGCTGGGCCGCCGAACGGCATGCGTAAGCTCGTCGGGAAATGTATGGTAAAACAAATAACTATAAACCCAAAATATACGGGTTGGAGTATATACCACGCGGTTGTTTGACCTATGCAAAATGATGACGCAAAGAGCGTGTGCGTGTGTGATATATGGAAAAAATTTTAAGTATAAAAACACAAAACCATTCTGCCTCGGGTTTTAATTCATTAACGACCCTCCCGTCGTTGTGTCTCGCGAATCATGACGCACATGCTACCCATCGTTTATTGCACGTATAATATTACAGGTGTAGGTACATCCTATGACATAATATTATTGTCCTGTGTTACAAGTTAACACTACTACACGCGTAATATAATTATGATATTTATATATTATCATGTTCCTAAATATTATTGACTGTTAAGGGACATCAATTTGTCAACTTGCACATTATCTGTCACACGCTTCTGTGACGTGGCAAACTTATAACGGTTTTCAGATGTAGATACTCTATCAAGCAACCACCACCACCCTCCCTCACTATACATCCGTGGATGCGTGTATCAACGGTGAGCGATTTCCAAATGTATCTCCTCCGCATCATATCACTTAACAACCTAAGGATCTTAACCCATCACCCCTTAAAACTTCGAAGACGAATGCCTCTCATATAGCACCTCGCAACGCAGCGCCTGTTCTGTACATGCCATTAAACCAATCGTGCGTAATAGGCCCCATGATATTATTATGTTGTACATAATATCCCATATACACAGGAGGATAATATAAATAATATAATATTAGAGCTGCACCATTTGATGTGGTTACATAAAAATTTGATATGACGTGATCATTTTCATTTGGTTCAATCAGTCGGTTAGACACAAATCCTGTAAAATTAAATCTCTAAAACTTACTATATTGAATATACAAATATAACCTCGAATAAATGTGCATAGTTTCAAGTATTTCACCAAGAAAAAGTAACCGTTTGAAAAATAAAATTCGTCTTGAATAAATATATTTTCGGATTCTATAGGTAGTATTTATTGCATATACCTGTTGTAGTTGCTACGATTTGTTTCCAGTTTCATATAAACCTAATGAGCGTATTTTTTTAAGACAAAGTATCAATAATAATTAAAAGCGTTTTATACTGTCATAAAGTTAATAAACTTATAAACTCATTAAATCATATTATATTCATATTTTATAAACTTTAGTACAACAATATAATTAAATAATGGTTAAATAGTATTATTTTACTAATAGTAGATCATTTTTTTTTTGCTTTATAAGCCTTTCAGGATTTTAGCAACTTCAACTTAACTCATTCTATGACAGATAATTAGAAAATATAAAAATTGAAATTTGAATAAGGAGAAAAACTAAATATCCCACCTATATAGTATGGCTCATTTCTGTTCGTTTTGAAAACGAGTTGACAAACACTCGATTGCGATCAATTAGTTATATAACAATTAGAATCTTCTTATCTGCTTTAGAAAAAAATATATTTTATAAACTTACCTTAAACTTTAAAGTATTAATATAGAACTGTATTTAAAAACAAAAAGCTTTATGACTTTTGTATGTAACCACATTTAATTGTACACTAACTCTATATTACATTATTTAAAAACCTATTTTAATGATTCGTTTGGACGATAATATTCTTCAAAATTGAAATAAACATACCTGTATAATATTATAAAAAGCATCTTCGTTATAATTTTTGTATTTTTTGATGTAAAGCTGCGTGGAAACTGATACGATTTAAACGGTTCCTCAAGAATATAAAAAAAAAAATGTATGCATATAAATCATCACGCGTCATAATATTCTTATCAGTTATCAACATGATATAGTTCGGACGTTTATAATACAGTTTATAACGATACCTATACATCATCTTGATCATATTATAGTGTAATATTTAATATTTTTAATATTTTCAAAACCAGTCATTCAAATTTTTTTTTTAATTCTCCACAAAAGCTGAAAAATAATGTATTAAGTGATTGATTTTGGAACTATTCATATTTTTTTTTCAATTTCAACTAATTAAATATTGAATAAAAGTTCATTATTTAAGTACAACATAATATTATAATATAATACAGCATAGGTGCTTTTTTTAAACGCCTTGGGCTTATTAAATAAACAACTCAGAGGTCGAGAGATCTTTATAAAATATATGTTTAATAGATTATATATTATATATTTTACATATTAGATATAAATAATATGATCAATACATGTTGATGAAAGTACTCTCTCAATGAAGTGGGAGTGTCTTTAATCTACATTGTTAAACTAAGTACTATGATTTCAGACGCTTAAGACGTCTGATTTCATAATTGGATGTCAAATGGATTGATATAGTGATATAGCCTTATCTTGTGTTTACGTGCCAACCTTTGGATTTTCACTGCTATTGTAGGCAGTGTCATATTACGGTGAATAGCATTGTTTATTTCGATCTGGTAAGCTGCAATAATAGCCCGAAGCACGGTGTTTGGACAACGTTGTATTACGTCAATGTTAGAATTACTGGAAAAACTTTAATACAGTTGAACGATATTAGTCCAAATCAATTTAATGTCAGCTATATGCAGAAGACGTTTGTTTTTGATTGTTTATTTGGAATGGGGGCATACTTTTTTCGAATTTTTCCTTTAATTTGCATTTTTTGCCGACAGGCATGGTGTTTTAAGTTAAGACAATATGTACTACATTCCCAGGTATTTTTCCGAGTTTTTTCATAGAATTTCATGGATACTTGAAATAAATATTATGTTTTTAGCGGATTTTTAAAATAAAAATGGCTATTCAAAATGTATATACAAAATGGCGTACCTATTGAACGATATTATTGCCTACGCTATGAGATTATGAAAAGTTATAGGTGTAATTTTACTTAAAGAGAATAAAACTTCAAGGTCAACCGACCATTGATATTGAAAATATCCGGTTTCAATGGGACGGAATAACCTCATATACTCTTTGAGTGTAATCAACGAAACCAGTCAGACGATTTCAAACTGTTTTCTAAGTCAGAAATTCTATCATTAATTGGACATTTCGAAATTACCAGATCAAACTATCTGTGATTTTTTATTTCTATGTCATATAACCATATTCCCTATCTATAAAAAAAACAAATCGACGAAAAAATATATAACATTCCACCTAATACATTGCGATTAGCAATATTAAATTTCAAAAATCATCTTACGCATCTGCTGGCTACTGTGCATTCAACGAAATTGATAATATTTAGCTGATGCAGATGAAAGAAAAAAAATGATTACTTTTGAATTTCTCAATGTTTTAGAATATGATGACTAACTTACTCCAATAAAAAAATTTCATTTTTTAATCTTGGATTTAAATTTATTGTTTCTTTGAACCGCTCTGTATGTGAACAATATAACATTATTATTGTAGATACTGCAGCTACTGTGGTACTGCACGTACAACTCGTACAATCGTTATAGACGCGTATTCGTTTTAATTTATTTTTTCGCGATAATATTGTATGTATAATGTAGGAATCATGTAATAATAATTATGTGTATATATATTATAAATAACTATATCTGCTGGTCGTTATTTCGTGGTTGCGATAATGCACACTCGCGGGAACTATAAAACGACAACAACACTAACAATCAGCCAACAACAACAACAGCGCCCGCCGGCATCTATTTGATAACGCGGAAAATCCTGTAGGGATTTAACATGCGTAGCTCCCAAAAACAACGGTCTCCCGTCCAATTAGTTCACATGATAACACAATTATAATTATCCACATTATATCACACTGATGTCCACTGCCATGACGATAACACCTGTATCATACATAATAATAACTATGTACACTAATTATTAAGATTGGTACGTAGAGAGATGACATGTAATATGAAGTTGGTTTTCTGAGATGATAATACGTTTTGAATAAGTCGCTTTTGAAATAACCTTTTTTAAATTCAAAATATAATTTTATATTTTTACAAATTTGACGCTATTTCCGAATCGTTTCACCGTATCATATTTATGATAATTTGTTTTCATTACACATTGGTCAAAACACTATTTATAGTAAATTAGTCTATACTTTTATCTTCAATAAAGAAAAATAAAACAAGATAATAAATACGATCCCCTTAAGATAACTAACAATTATTCAAAATCATTTTGATTTTTCTGTTACTATATTTTAAAATTTGAATCGAGTTTATATTTTATAATTATTTTAAATCGTTTCATAAAGTACGCATATTTGTTTATTGTTTTAGATTTGCATCAATGAGTTACGTCTATACTTATCTATTACGGGTGACATTCTCTCCTGTATATGATTGTTAATGTTAAAGATTAATATCGTGGCATTATTTTACTTTTAATGAGTCTATTAAAAATAACCTAACTCATATTTTATATCACTCATCTCCGTCCAACTCACTCTTAACTACTTCCGAATTGCAAAGTACTGCTTTTGTCGTCGTGACCCTGATGAAATCTTACGCATGCCACTATAAAGTCGTCTCGCCGAGTATCAATGGGAATATACAGTTTTTAACTTCCTTAATAGGAAACCCGAGGGAAATAAAAAACAAAATTCGAGTAACGACGGAGTTAAAATCTGCTGTTCTCACTCTAAATAGATTTTGTTATCTCCCTTGGGTTTCGATTACTAGGTTTTTTCCGATATAAAATGTATATAAGTAATAAGGCATTCAATGGAATGATAACATTTTTATTGTGAGAAATTTTGACTTGACGCAGTTTGAGTAATGAAATGTTTACCGAAGTAATAATATATACACGAAATATTTCTAGTTTATTCACCCCGTATACCCGGTTGTGAGTGTACAAATGTGATGTTTTAACGTGCGATTATAATAAATAAACATCAACAAAAGATGCGTGAACAAAACTAATTTGTATAATATGTATTATGCAAGCTTAGTATGATATGATTTTAGTTTAGTAGTGCTTTGTTACGATGACGTAATATATCTGTTAAAATTGACAGAAGTTGGAGTTTGGTGAAGGGTTATCGGGACTGGATAGATTAGACCACATAAATACAAAAGAATAAATTAATTTAATATTTTCATTTAAAAATATTGTCTATACCAAAAAAAAAAAAAATATTTACTAAAAATATAAATTAAGTGAAAAATATTACATAAATAGTGTAATACCGTAATAAAAATTGTGTTTTTTTTGCAATACCTTGCTTTTACGTATTGAGGACACATAAATAACACACTACTTATTCTGCCGTTCATATAATAATGTAATGTACAAGCTAGTATTATAATAATTGAGTAAGCTCGTTTACAGTTATTGTTTTTAATTAAAATTGTTTCAATCACGTTAGATTCATTTTGATTTCAAATTGCTCCTAGGTATACAGTTCATAATAATATAATTTATCCGTTGTTAATGTGTTTTGGATAAAAAATATTCAACAAAATATAATACAATGATATTAACTTCTTTTTATAATAATTGTTATGTTTAATTATCATGTTTTATTGTAATTTGAACAAAACGAGCAAACTTATATAAGCAAATTACTATGATACCTAATGAATAATGATAATAATATGCATTATGTAAAAATATATTCATTTTTTGTTTAATTAGTAAACATAAAACATAATAATAATTATGATACATAAATGTATAAAAATAATACTATCATTAAGATTTTTCTTCATCAGCAACCTTAAGTTAGTACATTTTTTGATATGTTTTAAATTTTTTAAATTATGGACAAAATATATATACAATTCGTTATGTGATTTATTTCGTTTATATTACTGCATGTCTGCATAAATGAATTCATTACTGAGGATTTTTCTCAAGAATAAATAAAATAAGTTTAAAAACACATGGCATATGGTATACTACCTACAAAAACACGATCATCACACAAAATAATAATTAATCCAGTTTAAAATTAACAAAGTAATTGATTTTTTTTTTATTGTTTCTTATTAACTACGTATGTTGGATAATGCCGTTGGTAAATATTATATACTACCATGATGTTATATTTCAACTTGACGATATAATCATGCGTACTAATGTTAGAATTTGATTTCATTACGACTTTTTAACGATGTATATTATACAGATTAGATTAAATTATCTATAGCAGTTATGTAATTTAAAAACTTAAACTTAAATACAACAAAAGATGAAGTTAGTTATTATTTTTCACTTTAATAAACTACCATCTTCACAGGAATAAAATTATAACATATGATAGGTTAGGCAATCCAAATGTTTCAAATTTTACTCCTTTATTTTAAAATATTCATATGTAAAAATATTATTAAAAAAATTTAAAATAGTCAATTTGACATAATTAAGTGAAAATCATTTAAATTATTTTTATTTTTATCTTATTTTTGTTTATGTTTTAATTGAAGGGCTTATGACAACAATAGTCACTAAGATAGCACTAAAATTAAATATATTATACATTTATCCTCATTATTTAAAAAAAGATTTAACTTTTTTAAAAATACTATTATTATATAATATTATATTAAAAAACAATATTACCTCTCCATTATCAACGTTTACTCAATTTACTTCATTCAGAGACGTAAAACTGCTAATAACAAATAAATGTCAACTAATATGGCACCAGAAATGGTAAAAAAAAAATAATAATATTAACACAACAATTTTCTTAAAACTTAATAAAATAATTATTTTTATTTTATGTTCTGAAGTATAATCAATATATTCATACATAGATAATATTATATTCTAATCTATATTAACAAAACTTGGTAATATTGCAAACAATTCAATAATATAAAAAAACGTATATCAAATTTATAAATTTAAATAACTACCTATAAAATTTAAATCGAAATCTAGCAATTCCGAAAACTGTTTTCAAAAGCTAAACTAAAAAGAAAATTTCAAAACTGAAATCTCTAGTATTTTAAACGATTTTGAGCACTGATTATAAGTGTTCAAAGTTATAATGAGCGGAGAATTGGACCAACGTTTTTCTGAGTACCCCTGTGAGAATCTGCTCATCTAAACCTTAAATACTTATAGAACCCATAGGTTCGAAACTATTTCAAAAGGGCTAACTAAAATGAATACTCATTTAAAATTTGGTGTTTCTGAGTATTTCAGAAAAATATATTGTGTTAAATCTAAAGAGAAACGTAAATATCTGAAGAGCACGTATAATTCTAAAGTATAAAATAATAAATTTCAAATTTAATAAAAATGATATAAGGTAATATGATAGCATTATGTAGTTTTACGATTATAAAGTCCTTACGAATAAAATACACCAACAAACGGTATCGTTGTAACAACTTCACTATATCATCTGTATACGATTAATATGCATAAAAAAAAAAAAAAACAGAATATAATATTATATAATATTAGTACGGACAGACGAGAGAAATTGAAAATCCATCAACTCAAATATTATGTGTAATATGACATTACTTAACAAATAATATTCACGGTTCAAAATGTATTAAATTGTATACGTTTTTTTCCGCAAACATTTGAAACGGTTTTAAAAGCATTTCTATCGTTTTCAAAGACGTAGCAGGTTCCTTTGTATTATATTACGCGTGGATATTAAAATTGTATGAACGGTTTGCTACATACAACGTATAAGGGATGATATTTTTTCATTAAAAAAAAAAAATTACACGAGATTTATTAAAAACAATAAAAAAGAAACATTTCATTATTTTGTAAATTGATTTTACATTCATTTTTTTTATTCTAACAAAATATATTATTTTTGTAAAGTATTTACGTCAACTTAAATGAAATATTTAACAAGCCAAATAATATTACATACCATAATAATATCGTCCTAGTCGGAATATGTAAAACATGCTCTAAAACATAGTTTTTACATTAGTTTTCCATCTTTCATCTATAACGGCTTTATAATTTGATTTTTTTTTCGAAAAATTTTTATCGGTTTGATTGCATTGTACTTAAACAGCAATTGAATTCTAAACCTGAACGTTCAAAACGTTTCAGCAAGCCGAGCGACTTTTGATGATTTTGTCAAATATCCGCAATTTTTTATATTTTATTCGTAATTTAATTTATACTTGAATGATTGTATGTAGAGTGATTATTATTACCATCGTTGACAAAGACATCATCACTGCGGTGTTTCATGCGTAGTCGTAACATTACCCCACACAGGATTGATTTCTTATCGATAGGATTGTGCTAATAATACGAGTAATTTCCTAGAAATTACGCACTACTAATACTATAGGAGAGGTACATTCTGTAGAAATGAATTCCAAAAAACAAACCATTTGTAAAGTTTTGGTGGGAAGGTTTCGATCCCTTAACCCTCCTATGGGCGAGTCACCGCTTCCGCTTTCACATGGTTACTCTTTTTTCAAGCTTCTGGCATAAAACCGCTTGGTGAAAAAGTGGTGATAACGAAAAGGTCAACTCACCGTTTACTATTTGCTCCCTCATCTGGGGAAGCTATAACAAGCTTTATTTATGAAATACAATTATTTTGTATGAATGCAACGGGTTTTAAGACAGACAAATTGATAGCAGAAGAACTTAATATTTTCAACAAAGCGAAGTGTCCTATGACGTATGTGTAGTGTTGCAGTGTTAGTAGGCGAAATATGATTTTTTTTTTTTTTAATTATTCATGTTATGGAGACACACGTTCCAAAAAAAAATCGATCATACTATTTTATTGATCTATATTATTTTGCATGTTTTACCCGATTCTCTGGTTTAAACTTTGTTATAAACTCGATTGTAAATATTGCAAAGGAATATATTATAAAAGTATGTATAGGTAGGTAAGCTACGTGAAATATCCCAAAACGTAAATTATAAACTAAAATGGCATTTAAATATTCGCTCGAACGGTCAAAATTCATACCTCGTTGGACCACGAGGTATGAATTTTAACGCGTGTACAGATTATTTGTAATAAATATTTTCACATTTTTTTTTTTTTTTTTTAATGTCATAGTGACCTTGGTTTTGCCGAGAGGTCCGTGTTTAATATTATTATTATAAGTTATAATATATAACAATAGAGTTGCGTACTAAACTGTAATACATTTTTTAGTAAAAATCGATCAGATGAACGCGCCAAAGAACAACGCAGCCGCTCGATTCCCATCCATCCAAATCTCGCCGAGTGACGATTTTTGAATTTATCTGAAATATTAAATGTATATATTTTATAAAATTCTGTGTCGTAGTTGCGCTATAATATTAAAACAATGCTATTTAATATGACGTTGGATGGGAAAATAAACCATATGTTTGGTGTGCAATATTGGAATATACACCTATTATATGTATGTTTACGAACACCCAGCATAAATACATAGAGTAAGAGGTTTTGGCGTGAAGGGTGTAAGACGTTGAACACAAACCAATTTTGTAGAGTTCAATTCTTGTGAGGGGCTTTTTATTTTCCAAAGCTCGGATAAAAAAAAAAGAAAGTAAATGCTTATAAATCATATTAAAATAATAATAATCTAATATAGATACTTATATACCTCTTTATACAAAAATACATTATTTAATGTCCATCGGCGAGTCATACTATGAGAACGTGGGGTTATACGTCTGCAGGATTATTTGAATATACACGGAAATCACAATACTATATTCTCTGTTAAAAAAAATATAAACGAACTTTCTATTGCTCCGTAAGTTTTGGGACTTTTTCCTAGAAAAAGCTACTTACAAAAAAATCTCAAAACCTTAATTTGACTTGCAAAAAAAGTTATTATTTTTTTTTCACGTATGTACCTTGAAGTATACTATTTTTTCAAACTCACCGACACCTGTTCCTAAATTAATTTTTAAATTTTCATATTTCTCTAAAAATAAAACGGTATACGCTTTAATAATTAGTCATGAACAACGTGGAACTAGAATATATTATAGCTGTTTATAATACATTTTATGGTTTTATTGTGATAGAGGGTTGAGGTGCATTTAATTTCGTGGCCAAATCAATTAAATGCCAAAAATGTTTATTGAAAATGCTCGCAGTATTCCGATTATTATTCACGCCGGTCTCGCATAATTCATATTATTAAATAATTTTAATTCAAGCGCGCCACGAGCTCATAACGTATATCCGCAGTGGTAACCGCGGTTTACCAGTGGCGCAGTAGGTACATAATAATAATATAACATATATTATTATAGGCGTATATTTTGCGTTTGGTGTACTGTGGACAGTACAGCTGCAATGGTCGTGGTCGAAGTATAGGCGTTGCAAGTGACAATGCTTAGTTATAATATATTATACTTATAGTATTTTGTATTATACAGTCATATAGCTCTATTAGTATCGCGGTTTAAAGGTCGTTTGACAAAACGGTGTTATAATAATATTACTGTTGTTGCTTCTATAATATTCTATATTATAATTCCGTCGTCATTTCTCGGAGTAATTTGTGTATTTTGTCGCATATATTATACAATACGATACAAGTTTAGATAATTCGATGACTCTGCTGGTCGTGAAATGTTTGCGCCTTACGCAATAATATAGGTACCTATAATGATACAAGTTAGATTATTGGTTTTTATAGACAATTCGTTGAAGACCCTCGACCGAATGATAAAAGTATAAATAAACGTACATTATAGTAACATTTTTAAACACCGATTAAAATAGCAATTAAAATATTGTTACTATTATCATAAAAAACGCAACATTTAAAAATAAAAACTATACAATGTATGACTTAAATAATATAAACACACATCATACGTGTATAACGATAAATTTATTTGAGAGTTTTAAAAAGAATTTTATTGTAACTCGTGTAGCACCAAATTATTATTCTTGGAGAGTTTCATTAAAAAAAATTAAAACGCTTAAATTGCATTTAGGAATTAAAATAAGTAAAACCCCTCATTTTTTATGGTGAGCTTAACCCTCCAAACGGCTTTCAACTTTAATAACCGTCAGTGGGATAAGAAATCGTTTGAAATTGCACTAAATTTTTATAAATTGTACCAAGAAAATGAAACCAAAGATTTTTTATGTTTGAATAGACGTTTTAATAGTAATATAGAAACACTGACTGGAACAAATCGTAAAAAAAACGATTCTTAGATGTAAAACCTGTGTTCATCTAAAATACCTTTAATGATATTTAACGATCGTTGACATTTTTTCCTCATGTAGTCATGTTTAGAGTAACTGCAGATAAAATTCATAAGTTGATCTAGGTATTTTAATCATTCATAATTATATGTGTCATAATATATATTATATAAAATATAATTTCTTATTTCGTAAGTACAAAAATGTACAATACAAATAATAATTATGTATTGTATTATACATTTATTTTTGTCCTGACTGGTTGTACATTTTGAAAAAATCATCTATTATTATAGGTAATCGGGAATCATACTATGGCTACGACAAAAAAACACAAAATGCATATTAATATATTATTACAACCTGTATGAAAATTGTTGTGTTCTTGTTTTATTTTTTTTCAGTTCCAACTACGACCTAATCAAACCTAAGAGCATTAAAAAATGCTAAAAAAGATAACTATAGAAAATTTTTTTAGGATTTTTTTTAATCATAATCTATAATAGTCATTATTATTTTATAAACTTTTAAGATAGAATAAATCAATTGTCGTTGTTTAATTTACCACGGTAAAGTCGGTCAACACCACGTGGTATCAGCTAATATATATATTATAATAATTGAATCAAAATTAAATCGTATGTAATGACTAGTTAGTCTGCAATATTTAGTTTAATAATAACATTTATCATATTTATTTTGATAACTGTGTTTATTTACGAAATGCATTCAATTAATTAATTTTTGGATGCAACGAGATTTAAAAAAAAGTATTCTGGTACTATGATCTGTTTTTGAATTTTTTATCAGGACGCAACTTATTTATAAAAAAAAAATTCTAAGACACAAACTATATGCCCTGATCGCCGTAAAATAACGTTGTTTTTATTTAGTTAACAGTTATAAATGCGTTCGTGAGCCCAAGTCATGCACGTGCTATTAACGTCACACTTATTATGACGTTTGTCGCGCGTTCTAGCCATTCAATAAATAATTATTGCATTATTCGTACGGCACCGCGGGGACGGAGTGCTCCACGCGCGCAGTTAACTTAACGTAAACACACCGACTTTATTACCTTTTTACCGTGAGTCTAACTCTTCGTTGTGTAAATGTACGTGAATTTTCTTTTTTTTTGTCACATTACTTCATAGTTAATACGACAAAATATACGTTTTATTATCGATGGTGTGTCGATAAATACGTGGACGTTCTTTCAATTGGCACTTCCGAGTGACTGTATAATAATAAAATGAAAATGAGCTGATTCTGTTGTACACGCCGCGTCGTCGTACATAAGTTCTTATAGGTATAACATAATATTATAATGGATTATGCGAGTTTTGGCTTGCTAAATGCAATTACAGTTCGGATTGACTAACTCGACTTCAGTATAATAATTATATTGCACCTAACACCTATAACCTATATCATAATACAGTTATTGGTTGTTAAAGTCGTTTCGTGATTATTGCTGTTAAATAACGTTTTGCCTCATATACTGTTCACGCAATGCTATAACATTTATGCACAAAATTATATGTGTACTAATTGTATTGGTATTCAATGACTTCATCGGACTGTTTTTGTTTTATTTAATAATAATATCCAGTAAAAACTATTTAAATAAAAAAAAAGTCGATTTTTAATTGATTACAGAATTTAATTTGTACGAATAAGTAATGTATTATAATAGATATATTATTTCATACTATGTATCAAAATAAAAACGAAAATTGCATAATTTTTGTACACATACGAAAAAATAATTCCAACATAAATAAATCTTAAAATTACCTATAAATACACGTTATCATAATACCTCTTTAAATGCATAGAAACAGGTACAATATTTTTCAGTTATTGATAATTGATAAAATCAGTATTTTACTTCTGTTTATGTGGTTATAAATTATCAAATCATTATCTCTATTTCATATAACACCTTAATTATATGAGTTATGTTTATATGAAAATTAATTTTATCTATAGTACTAGTTTAATTCTATTATAGCACCTATTTAATATAATTTTATACAAAACTCAAATAAATTATAAAGAATTATGATAGGTACCTATTTCAAACATTAAAAATATTTTTCTTTCAATGTACGTGATGTACGATGCATTTGTAGACAATATTGTTATGACATGTGCGTGACAACTCTTAGGAAATAATACCTAATTTTTATTAAATTTAAATTTCATATAATTAATAAAAAACAAAAAATTGCATATGCTTGAAGATTTTGATTAATCAGAAATATAAGGTTTTTGTAACCAGGAAAATTTTTTTAATTTTTTAATTTTTTTCAAAAATATTAATATAAATACAACCTTTATGAACTAAAAATTTTGAAACAAATAAAAATCCCATTTTGTTAGAACACATAATTATTATATAATTAAAGAATTTAAATAACATTATACGAACGGATTCATGATTTTAAAAAACTACAATGGTACGAATTATTTTAATTGAGGAAAACAATCACGTTTCAGAAGATGCGAAATTGAAAATAAAACGACATTTTTGCAGCTGCTGCGTGCTGGGCAAAAATAATCGTGACAGTTGAATTGATTGAATTTACGTATAAATTATTTATCAAAATGTCCTGAAACAAATATGCTAAAACTGTGACCTAACCGTGTTTACTTTACGGTTCAAGCGCGTTGACTTAAACAAATCCTAAACGGCCGACACTTCACTTAAACACACACAAACTTATGAATGTATTCGCGAACGACTTCATTTCGATTTTGCATAATATATACTTTGATTAAAATGCGTTTATAGTCATTAATTATTATTCCTTCTATGCGTGTACAATAATAATATTATCCGTAAATGTTTACGTTATCATTAATTTACTTCTATACAGATGCAATAGTTAAACTGTTCACTTAGTTATTTAAACACTTATTTTGTATGCGTAATTTTTTCGGCAAAAATTTAATAAAAATCAAAATTTTTTTACTGTAATATTTATGTGCCATATACAATGTTTACGAAAACAAAGCATAAAAAAGCCATAAATACACAGTGTACACGCGTATTGAACATAATTAAATACAATGAGAATTATACCTAACAATATAATTATGTTGTATAAACAAAACAAAGTCAAATACTCACCAATTCAATCAAATTAACTTGTACTAACTAATTTACATGGTTTAATTGTATTCTAACGACAATAACGACATTGTACGTGTTTTTTTATTGTGTATATACTTAATATATATATATCACTAAATATTTAATTTAGTTTGGTCTAGAGTTGGTGCCAGATACTGTTTTGATAACTGGATAATACAAAATCACCAATCGTTGATTCGTTAATTACGAGACTAAACTTATAATGTCGGTTTTAAACAATTTACCTTTTTTTTCAAACAGTTGAATCCCAAGTAACGCCGCTTTTATTATTATTGGAGCCGCCGTATGAAAGATACATTATTTCCGGTGGTTTCTGTGTATAATAATATTCGATTTTTCGCTGTACATTTTGTTATGAAAAATACATTTAATTTATACAGATAATGTCTTGGCGTTATGAGAGTTATTATAATTTCAAAGCATCGCGTTCCGAATGCGAAGACCACACACGTTTAGCAGTAATTGCATTTCGCGAAAATATCTCTCAGCAGTATAATGTAATAATATTGGACATTTTTGTAATTTTTACACAGTATGTATATATTGTTATGAACTAGTCATTTTTTTTCACTAATTTTTTACTGTTTGATTTCAAAGGGCGTTATAGTGGAACTCGCGTTATTTCGTGTTACCAAACTTTAAACTACAACACGCAATTTCAATACATTATTATTATTTTTTATTCCCATCAAAATGCATTCAATGAATAAACCAATAATTTTAAGACATAAACATGCCGGGAAATAATATCGATATAATTATTAAGCCCTAGAAATATTCTGGGTCGAGTTGTTTTCCCTGCATCACTAATTGACGCCGTCAAAATTCGTGATTCACGATATACAGATTATAATATAACATGAAGAACGAATACGGAATCGCATTCCGTGGAGGTACCCCACATCATAATCAAAATAATAATAATAATAATCGAGCTGGAATTCTTAATCTAACCTAATCGAATCGAAAAGCTTTGGATCACCAGGTCCAATACTCGAGAACTGACAGCCGAGATCTGAAGTGGGATTTTTGTTCCAATTCTAATATTTCTCATCTTTTGTCTAATAAATTGAAAACGTTTTTCCAATTACGTCACATGTCAACTCAAAAACGCTAATGCCGGATGTCGTGATCATCGTAGAATTTAGATCCTTTGGATTTACGAGTACGGAAGGTGTGACCTATAGATTTCAGCACGACAATGTTATTTTCGCAAAAACAGATTGAATAATAAATATTGCATTCCGGTCAATACATTCGCAGAAACGACGTGATTTCCACCGGTGGTGATACTTGTGGTCACATGACGTTCTGTGACGTAATTCATGACTTTTGGCGAATATAAAACTGGTGTTCAGTCTCGATAACGTGCGCGCATTGCGCTATGCTGCAAAATTCGATGACGATACTGTGTATTATGCACATGTGATATTATAATGTTATAATCTAACATCGGGCGAGACGGTGAGCGAGAACAACATAATATATAGTACGTTATGTTTACGATTTTCTACGAGAGAAAAAAATCAATTTCCGTCCTATAGGATGATGCGACGACGGCGATTACGACGGTATGGCTTGAGGCCAAGACATTTTGCCAACAATGTATATGTATATCATATCACCGCATGTGTTCACATCAAGGGTAGAAAATAACGGTATATATACATAAAGTATGATGGGAGTGGTCGCTTTTGGTAAATCGGGATTTATCGATAATCGTGTTAAATGTTAAAATGCGAGAATTTACAATACAATCAGTGACGTATATATAACTTATGTATGTATACGATTGGGTGGAGAGGTAGTAGAAAAAACATATGTACAAAAAACAGGAATTTTATTTTACGGTTGTATTTATAATTCACTCAAAATCAGGGTATTTAGTGAACGAAAAAAAATGTATGTGAAAAACAAACGCACCAAACGCATAAGCTTTGTTACACCCAACTCTATATATAATTATAAAAATTACTTATGTTTTGTAATAAATAAATACAATTTGATGAATATAATTATATAAGGTACAATATTAATTTTAAACTTGAATATTAAAATAAGTTTTAATACTAATTATTCATTTTTTTCACCGATTCATATATTGTTTTAACAGTGATATGAAATATAAATATATACATCTTATTTAATTATGATCACTCATCAGCTTAAGAATTCGTGTGGAATTCAGCTATTAGATATATTGTTTATATTATATGTAAATACAGAGTGATTCTTTTATCATTAAACATTCATTATTTCGTCAAGTATTGACTTTTTTTCATTTTTTTTTTTTCAAAATATTTTGTATCATGCTTTATTGTAACTGTATGGTATTTTTATTTTTTTCAACATTTTATTTAATAGTAAAACCACTATCAACTTTTGATTTTCAAATGGTAACCTTTATTTAAAATGTCATAAAATACTAGGACTATTTTTTTATGAATTTTAACGTTAAAATCATTATTTTTAATTTAACTGTTAGTGAGTTATAGCTGCACAAAATTTGATGGTTTGAGATATTTAGGTGTTCATCCTACAGGTTATTACGGCTGTGAGGCGTTGGTATAACTACAGGTACAAATTTCATCACTGCGTCTATAGCAGATAACGAGATTATTACATATGAAAATATGCCTTAATAATTACCTTTTATTATCTATTACCAATGTAACTACTGGTCTTCAAAAATAAGAAGTATTATAAAAACCGAAACTACCCAACTTTGAAAAGCTATATCTCGCTAAAAAATTAACAAAAAATAACAATTTAAATGTTAAAATTGATTAAAAAAAACATCACTATTAATATAGTGCATTTTAAATGTAGATTGCTGTTTTAAAATCAAAAGTTTATAATGGTTTCGTTATTAAATATTAGGGTAAAAAAATAAAATTTCATAAAGTTTGAAAAAAGCATGATACAAAATATTTTGAAAAAAAAAATGAAAACAATTCAGTAATTTATATTATGTGTATAACGATAAAAGAATCACTCTGTATAATATTTAATAGAGTCCGGATTTATACTCTGTTTAAACGTCTGAAATATGATGTTTATATAAAAAAAATATTCTCAAAATATTCTTAAAAAAAAATTAATTGTAATTAATTAATTTAACATAATTTATAACTTTATAACAATAATTCATAAGCAAAAAAAAAAAAATAATATTTTAAATACTTTATTATTTTGTTAAATTAAACATGCAATATTATGATTATTTATATGAAATACATTAAGATCAGAAAAAAAAATAATATTATACAATGTATTAAATAAATGTATAATAATATATTGTTTTAAATTTTACGGAGTAAAGTTAGCCCGGTGGTCTGTGATAATTGTTTTATATTTGCTAAACGATCTCTAAACATCTACAGATGTTATACGAGCGTTTTTCAGGACTGTGACCATACTAGGAGATAAATCTTGACGACGTGTTACGTTGTTGTCTCCGGACAACATTTTAACAATTCGTACCATTAATTTTAATCCTTTATTTTATTTTTCTGAAGTTGTAGCATTTCATTTTTTACTGCAGAACCTTTGATACCGGGTACACTTTTAATCATGAAATAACATTTTGTACCGCTTTAACTTATTCAACTTATAGTAAATTTGATATTTCTAAATTTGTTGTCGTTTTAACAAGAACGAAAAAAATTGATATAAGAAATATTAAATCATTCTGTACTAATATTATTAATATTGGTGCGTGTTGTTCTCATGGGGATTTCTGATTTCACTATATCACTTTATAAATATATTTATTTATGATGGACAACAATTTAGTATAGGAAATTATCGAATCAATGACTACAAATTAAAATTAAATTAAAAATTCAAAAATATTTCTTTAATATAATCCAATATAGCGAAAATATACTAAAATATTGTTTAATATGCACTATAATCTAAAAAATTCTAAAATATTCTCTCAAGTCAAAATATGCATTAATATGCATAGCAAACTTTTTAATAGATTTAATAGGTTAGGAACGCAAATATTTCTTAGTTCCATCAAACACATATGCTTGTTAAAAATATATTGTTGTATACAAATCCGGACTTTAATAATATAAAATGATACAATCATAGAAAATTGTAAGCTCGCTACTGAGTGTAGTGCTGAAACAAAACTAAAATAGAGCAAATACCGCTGGGAAGTCCGATAATGAGGTGGAAATATGTATGTAGTGAAAACGGATGTAGAAGCTTTAGGAGTAATGTTAAATTAAATCGGCAGATTTTGGCGATGGTTGTAGGTGGCTGGAGAATTGGTTATGAGACATCCCGTGCCGGCCCAAGGGGCTTAGAAACCCAACCCCTTCATCTACCCAAAAAAAAAATGTGGCTTGTTGCTATAATGAATAAGTGAAAACTAGACTGAAAATGGGTCACCGACATTACTCACAAGAGCTTTTGGTTCTCATATAATATTTATCCTATCTGTTCGTGCCATTATAGTACAGCATTTTTTATAAAATTAAAAAAAAAAATGTTTAATTGATATTATAATTATTGACCAACATTTTTATGACAATTTTTGTGGATACACATTCACTTAAAACGTGTGTTTAGTTTAATTTATTGAGAATCGAAATGTTATTTTGAAATTCGTTCAATAAGGTTGCTCATATTATCGTGATGTGTAAAATCACTGTTGTTAGATTAAAAATAAATACGATTATTCTTTTTTTTCTAATTAATTAAAAGTTAAAGAGAGAGAGTTTATGCAAAATAGATTAATAAATACGCATATTAAACGTGTATTGGTATTTTCAAATCAAATTACTTTTTCTACTGTACATGATCTGATACGCCATCCCTAAATTCAACCATCGCCTTCTACTACAACCACTATAAGTGAAAATCCCAGATTACGGCGGTTCTTAGATTTGGAAATATTATTCACTAGTAATTGGAAAAAAATCATGTGTGGGCGACTTCAAAGAACGGTAACGATGAAATCAAAGTGTGCTGTATTATTATTTTCCCTGACACTGACACCGAGAAGTGTGTTCAAGATTTTGCTTTTATCATTGTAATACAAGCAAATGAATCGTGTGCATTTTAATGGTTTTTATTTTATGTATCGGACACCGGTGACGACGATATCTGGTAAACGACCCAGAACTATATAAAACGAGCAACCTCAACATAATATATTTCACATTACTTTTTTGATTATTTCGTACCATAAAATATTTGAGCAAACATATTTTACACCTCCGTGAATTGCGTTCATATGATATATAATATACACTGGTATAAGCTATTTATTTTAAAAAACTGTTTAAAATGTTAAAACTGCACTTGTTCGATCGTGTCACGGTTCCTTTCACGATGCTTATGTAGATTTTAATAGTATTATGTTTCGATGTTCTCGAAAAAAAAGAAAACATTGTATTTTTTAATATACATTAATTTCAACCGAATAGTTATTGCAGATAAACTATTTTAAATTTATGTATTCATTTCTTAATATTATGCCTACATATTATTTTTATTAGATGATATTTAAGTATCTTTTAAACTGAAACATACATATGTAATAGCGATATTTATGATTTGTGTTATTTAACATTATCAATATGATTTTTTTTTTTTTTATTTGTTTCTTGCATTTTTAGATGTACCTACTATCAAAAAATCAATAGTGCTTTAGCTCACCATTGAAAAAACTCAAAACTTTCCAATTTTAAATATCTAAAGCAATTAAATATGTGATATACTATTTGCTTAAACTTTTGGCTATATTACATTACACAATATGTATATATACTAATGCATACGCATTAGCTTATAAAATATGTTGTTAACTCGATAGTTATTATTATTATTTTGTTTTCATTATTTATATTGAACGACAAATAACAAAAATTAAAATTAAAAATCTCACAAATTGTTCACAAGGTGGGGAAAATATATTTTATAAAACAATCAACGTAAAAACGGTTCAATTTACAGATAAGTGCATTTCTTGTGGCGAAAAAAAACGTTTCAATGGGAATCTTATGTACGGCGTATTTTGTACTATGCCCCGTATGTTGCAACCATCGACCACTTAGGGCGTTATTCGATTCGTCCCACCGTCACCAGATCGTATTTGATTTAAGCTTTTGATCCCGACCGTGTGTGCATTATACGTCAGGCTCGGAGCGGCAGACCACCGCCGGCCAACGGAACATTCGACTTACCAACGCAGCGTCGCTACCGTATCTCTTTATTTCTTGACAGTGACGATATTTAGCCGACCTAACGTCTGGACATTTATAAATGGTTTTCGTTTTTATTGCACGCCGTGTTTGTGTACCGCCACCGCGTCTTATAAGAACAACAATACATTATATTGTATTTCTCGGCAATGCCGGGTCGGAAAATCTAAGCGATGAAAAAAAATGTCTTTAAGTATCTGTTCTGATACACTGCAATACGAGTACTACACCTATCAGAATAATGTAACAAAGATATAAAACGTTTTAAACAGGTCGACGACATCCGTAGTTTAGTAATCCGGCAACGTGATTTAACGATTTAAAAAATGCAGTAAGCCCACATATCGTTTAGTAATTTAGTATATTATAACAAGTAACTGGGTTTATAAATTAGTTTATATTATGCATACGCTCGCGTGCGCATGTGTGATATATTTATGAATAATACAGTGAAATTTAATCAGTGTTTAAGCCGTCCCACACAATCAACTTCTAATATACAATCGTGGAAAGCCTAAAACGATGTTTACGCCACTAGCTAGTTTTGAGTATAAAATATATGACTAAGCAAATTTAGTCAAGTTAGATCTGCTATTCTGGCTCGCCATCGAGTCCAATCTCAAATTGTAATTATATTTATTAGGTATAGTGATTTATCTTCAAATTTATATTATAATATATATTAAAGTTATAATTTATTACAGTAAATAATAATTTTTCAGTTATTTTTTTTTTTTAATTGTATAATGCTCCAGTATCATTTTAACATTTCATATTCCATCTGTGTATGTGACAATAAGTGTTATGTTATTAAATATATTTAAAGAAAGATCAATACAACATAAAATTTACTTCCTAAAATTAATGGGGTTAACATTATAAATTCAGTAAACTAAAAAAAAAGTATTTAATTTTTACGAGTAATTAAAAGCATAACATTTAATTTCACACACATCCATAAACTATGTTCTTCGTGCGTCGTCCTCGATAATTCATAATATAATAATTATTATTATTGAATACGAATGGTAATTATTATATTATGGTGATTATGATTCATGGTTGTTTGTTGTCTAATATTATTGTAGTCCCTTGTGTACATTTTAACGAATTCATAAACCTTAAATATACCTACTCGATATTTACCTTACGCATCATTATATAATACCCTATAATTTATTACAAGTGACGATGAAACAAACATATCGACAAATGCGTGGATGTAGGTAGAACAGTGGGAAGAAAGCTAGGTATTAAATAAATATCCTAGTCCAACCAATCGACCTTCAATAAGATCCTGCGCAAATTAAAACCTAAATATTCAATAATTTATTAATCATATGTTTATGCATTGTTTTCTGAAAAATAATTTTTTGTAATTTTGACTGTGGGCCATTGTCATAATGAGTGGCATATTAATGAGGGAGTGGGCTAATCACTAAACCATAGTTTTTGAAGATTGAAATATTTTTTGAAACTTATTTTTTTGGGTCATTAAAAGGAGCCTATTCAATAGATTTAAACTTCCACCAAAAATTAGGTTCGAGTACACCACTGACTAAATTAAAAATTGTGTATTTAGTGCTGATGAAACTAATCGGAAAAACCACGATTGTAGTCGTATTAGAAACAGTACATCGGTCTTGCGCAGCAGATGGAGCGCATGTAACGCGTTCACAGCGGTTGCGTGAAAATTACTTTTTGACGATTTCAAAGGAAATCGGTTCTAAAAAAAAATCGTGCCGTCTGCGATTAAATCCCAACAAAATCCTGTCTCAAAAATAAAAAAAAAATAATAAGAAATGTGTACGACAAACGATCCCGTTTTATATATACTTACGGTTAACGGCACTATAATAATGAAATGTCGCATTGCATTCTACCCCGTGACGATATACTCGTTGAAAACGCACGCGAGGATCGATGAGGCGGCGTGAAAACGAATTTTTCAATGTCTCACCTTTGCCCGTACATTCCGTAAACAAACGCCTTGAAATATTCACTGAAACCTTTTTACGTGTTACTACTTAGGCACTCCCGATATCCATCGATTGATAAAGAATAAAACGATAAAATAACAATAAAATGTTTTATTTTTGTAAACGCTGCGAGCAATTTGAATCATTAAATTAATTTGAGTTCCAGTTCGTCAAGTTAACTCAAACGGACGGCGATTCGAACGCACGTGTATGCTACTGTAATACTTTTATTAAAAACCGGATATTTTTTTCGGCTTTTGATAATTTAAATCTGTTCAAAAACCTATTGTGGTATTTCAATTAATATAATATTTATTCTGGAATATCATATTTTTAGTTTTTAATAATATTTAAACACAGTATCTATTCATCATTGTGATTTATGAATGTTTCGTTTCAAAGAATAAGCAATACTATAGCCGATAAAATAAATTCACCTGCACTATCTATAATAAATCTTTAAGTACAGTAGAGACTTACCCAATACTCTATCATCTTTTACACAGAAGCAAATACATGAGTTCTTCAAGGAAGTGGAAAGATTTAAAAAAATAATTATATAATAGATCAGTAATTTATTAATATATTATAATATTATTTAGGATTTGTATTATGTGAAATTATATTGCCAGCAAACATGTCTAGCTTATGATAATTTTGAAACCACATAACAATATTGGAATTACGTAAAAAAACTCATGATGTGGGGCGTTCACCCTATCAAACCCCTTGTATCTACATTGTTTTATACACCATTAACTACTTAAATTATGTAGTACCGAGTATGTATATTGTAGTCAATAAGTACCTTAATAAAAAAAAATATAATATTATGTACTTAGATATTATAAAAACTGCAATTAGTAATATATTTATCGTATTTTGTAGCTGATATAATATTTAATAACTGTATACAAGCTTAAGTACACAAAATTAAAATTGTTACTTAAAAGATTTATACCATTGAATATATTAAATTTTAATTAAAAATTAATTATTCAATAACTATATTGAATTGTTTTCGTATTATACAAGAATAATAGGCAACTATAATAGTTACTTAAATAATCTCAAGTTACACTTTTTTTGTGTTCTTAAGTACAATCGTTCAATTTTCATTTCACAATAATTTTATAATTTAATTAAATTTAACGTCTTATAATTATTATGATCCACCGTTGACATGAAGGGATATCAATTAACTACACTCATCTGCAGTATTATATTATTATATTATACTTTATCTGATCATTCAAACGTTAAAACGTAGTCACAAAGGGTTAATTTGTATATGTCAACAATGCGTAGGTATAATAATATAATAATACTGGTACAATGGTACATATTATTATTATTAGATTGAAACGAAAAGCAGTCAGGACAAAGCAAAATCGTTCCGGAAAAACATGAAAACACAAATATACAATTCGATCGTGGCGTATAAAAATAATAATACAGTCGAGTCGCGATAACTCAAAACAGTCGAAACACTTAACAACTTTAATTTTTTTTATTCCCCTAGAAATATATAATATAAATTAATATAAATTTGAGTTAAATATCTCGAAACAAATTTTTATCTCCCTTCAACTTTGAGTTATCGCGACTGTATAATGTAGTATGTATTTATATTACAACATTATAGATAGGAAGTAGTCCTATTATTGTAGTAAACCACCGGCGACGTAAGCCAAACGGTCGCATCTTATAGACGAAAACAATAATTATTTACGTTTCAGATGATAAAATAATATGACTGCGTTCTTTGTTAAAATATTTCGGGACGTAGTCGGAGTGTATCAAATACAGATGGAAATTCATATTATTTAGATACTGCGTGAATATTTTACGCAGCACGTATATAATATATTTAAAATAAACGTAGACGCGCACGTACATTTAAACTGTGCAGAGGTGTAATGATGAATAATTTATAAACGAAACAAATACGTAGTAGGTACGTTCGTCGTCGTGGTGGCTGCGGTACTAAATGGGATAAAAGTCCCTTTGAACGATATCGGCCCCCGTGCACATATGGAAATGTGTAATGCATGTACCTATTCTGCGTATACAGTGTGATTCATTAAGCGTGCTCATTCCCGTTTTTTCATTTAACAATGCATACATTCAAATTCAGATTTTCGGAGTATTTTAATGTAGGTACCTACTTAAATACCATGTTTTCAAATTCTCGAGAGATTTTTCTACTATTTAATAATAAGGAGAGTTCTATGGAGATACAAACTTTTGTTTTTAAATAAGAACCTCCATTTTTATTATTAATTAATCCGTGGATATTTTTTTTTGGAACATTTTTATGCACACGATTTAAAATTCTAACAAGTTTCTTAGTTATTAAAATGTTTACACTAAGAATAAAAGTCCTTAAAAATAATTAAAAAAATATATATAAAATATATTAAATAATACAAATTTTATCTATTGTTTATAATTCTTGGACACTTTTTACTAATTAAATATGGATACAGTAATATTAATACTGCTTAAATGTTCAAGTCACCATAACCCACATACCTTCCAAGCATAATATTATAGATCTATATTATTATCCTCAAAACACTGCTATTTAATATAATAAAAAAATTATGTGTTTGAATTTTTATTTTGATGTGTCAAAATTTGCAGAAAAATTATTCACTAAACAATATACATTAGGAAAGAAGGATTCTCATTAGAATGACATAATTCTGTATATCCACTGGACACTCACTCATCCTTACATAGTATATGAACGGTAAATCTCAAGTAATTCTGAAGATCAGAATTTGAATAACTGCAATATTGAAGATACATAGTGGGTGAATCAACCTGTATATAATATACATTGCTATATACACTTCTTATACATATTACACCTCTATAATATATCCCCGTGTTGTATAATATATTACGTATTATATTTATTTTATTTTTGTGTGAGCGAACGTTTTTTTTTTTCATCTCACAATCAGTGGTCAGTCCGACGCCTCGGATTTTTGGACGCCATATCAAATATAATATACGTGCGTAGGTAGGTGGGTACCCACATAAAAATGCTCGTGAAATATTCGAGACCTCGTTGTAGGTACCTACACGTCCGATCGATTTACTTCGAAGTGGTTCCATAACGTAATCTACACAATATTGATTATAGATAGGTAACCGTAGTTATAACTCAACGTATTTAGGAATTTTTCCACCGAGGGGCAATAATTTTCTTAACAACGTTCTATACATTGTGAACACATAATTAAAAACACGGAAAATGTGTTAGTAGAATAAAATTAATTTTTTTGAATAAAATATAAAATACATATAAATAATTAGATGTATTGACGCATTTTTACACAGATTGACATAGAACAAACATGAGTGCTACGGCCCACTCCTCCCCCCAAAATAAAGCAGTGTGAGGTGTGAATTCAGTTTTACGTATGCCCACACACACACTCCCTCTTAAATTTCGTATAGGACAGTTATCTTCTAGAATTATGATAGTAATTTAATGTACATATGACTGGTGTTACATCGCCGTCGGTCCGATTAAAATCGTGATTCATCATTAATCTTCAATAGTTGTTTATCGTTAATCACTGAAACTATATTATACGTTTATTATATTATTGCATTATATTAGTACAGTTTATAATAGTATGAGATATTATACCCTGCGTTTATATAGTGCGCACGTGATCGTCGTGTACGGTGATGCATTATCACGGTTGACGTGTTTGCGTATAGAAACGTCGGCAGCGGTGGCCTTTGACGAATCGACTTGCGTTTAAATATATTATATTATTATTATTATTATTATTATGTATACGCGTACATCGCTGCGGATAATATCGGTATTATATTAATATATAGATAGAAACGCGCTTGTATTATATTACACATACCTACACGATGCGTGTGGCTCGATGTCGATTGAGCGGTATGACTACGCCGTCGTGCGGGGGATAAAGTATATAATATAATATGATAACACGATCGTAATGGGTCAAGAGGCGAAACACAAAAAAAAAAATAATAGCAAACAATAGCATAAATCCTCGCGGAGTCGAGTTAAGTAGTAATAATAATAGTTCCGAGCACCTTCACAATATTATATCATAGGTACACGGATTTACAAAAGATGTAGCTCGGTCTACACGCCCTATATAAGTAATAATAGTATAAGCTAAAGTTTTCATATTTTAAACTCAATAGGGATGGACTTACCAGTAAACAGGTGGAAAAATGACTACTGGGCCTGTCTTCAAATTTATGTTTTCAGACTTGTACATACATAATAATATTTATATTATTTTCAATTACATATTCTATTGTCTTATAAGTTTTAAAAATGTATATATTTTATATTAATTTTTAAGATTATTGGTTTAGTTAAAATAGTCTTATAAATTTCCAATCTTTAAAACTGTATATATATATATATCATAAACTTTACTCAGACATCATTAAAATTCCATACATTATACTTATTATATCAATGACTATTTTTTTTTTTATTATCTGATCACAAATATACTATACTTTCATAATTTACATAATTTGTTATCACAGTTATTTGTTATCATAGTCGTGCAATGAAAATAAACACTCTACGAAAGTATACGCTGTATAAAGATACCTATATCATTTTCGTTGTATGTGTGAGCAATTTATAAAATAAAATATGGTTCTCTTCCCGAATAGGATGAAAACACCAAACACATTATAGATATTCACTAAAACATATTATATATTGGTTCAACACGATTTAACCGTTTTCTATAACATATTACAATACACATAATATCTTGTTCCTTACGTTCTTTCCGACCGTATTTAAGGTCATAAGCGCAACTAGTGCCACCGTAGAGGGACTGTAGCCTTCATATTTTATATTTTTATCAATAGATGTATATATAGTTCTCCTGCACTCCTACTAATATAATATTTTTGTAGGTAACTTACACTAAATATGAATGCCAATTGACTTATTTTATTCAACAAATTTAAGTATTACAATATTTTTAATTTTCTTAATTTCTAATCGTTATTCTTTTAAATAAGCTGTCAATATGACTTTTTTCGAATGTCAAATTTGAGAAACAGATTTGCAATATTAATATATTTGCTTTTATAAATTTGTTTGTAAAATTGAAGAATACATTATAATTAAAAACCTATTCGTAGCTTTTATTCTTAAATGTATATATTTTATTTATGTATTTAAGGATGCTATAGTGTGTTATATTTAAATAATAATAAAAATATACTAAATTAACTATATGATATTTGAAACAAAATATATCATATCATTTATTTGTCAGTTAAAAGTATCCTGTTAAAAAAAAAAGAGACTAAACACTTTATATTTTCATATCCCACATCCTTCAAGATAATTTTAAACTACAACATACTGCTTTAGTATAACAGATCAATTATAATTAAATTAAAATATTATGTATATATCACGATGACGCATTTCAATCGATCGTTAAAACAATTCGTATAATAATCGATTGTTGAATTGATTTAATTGGCATACATTTATGTATTACAAGATAATAATTTATCATTTTAACCATTGCGGAATTAGTTTATTTACCAGAACCATAGTTTATATAGCCACATAAATCCAGAGTTAATAATATATTTTTATTATTTATTATATTATATTTGTAATAATAACCGGTGATTTAAACTCAGAAAATAGTGAAAATTGAGTGGATAATATTCTCTAATACACACAATATTATAATGATATATCCACCGAACAGTGACGTGCTATAATTGTATTTTATTTGTTTATGATAAACACGAATCATGATATCATAACATTCGTGGTTTCCCGGATATAGCCGCTATGATCGATGGTTTTCTTTTGTTTGACGTAAATATTCCACGCGCATTATCGTCGATTGAACTCCATTGTCACTCCACGATTAGGTAAAAAAATATATATGTATATATCAGAAACACATTATAACTCGATTAAAGTGAATTAAAAGCTTAGTTATTATTGTATTCATTGAAAGAGATACTAAATCTCTTCGTCGGTATTGTTCCTATTATTTTTCAGTCGCTTATGTGTTTCATAATTCACAAAACGTCTTGAACAAAAAATTAGACAACTTTGTTTTTTGTCAACCGTTTTTATCGTCTTTTTCCAAACTTAAATTGGCAATAATTCCTTATCCGAATGTTTTTTGAAATCGAATTGACATTATAAGTAAGTGTATTCATAAAATATGGACTTTACTTTTACAATGGGCAATCAATAACCTTTAAACAGACTGTATATTGGTTCAAGAGATAAGACACTAAACGTCAGCAGTTCTCATGCGACAGAAATGTTGAGCTACGTACCTCTATTCTCGAATATTTTCAGTTTTTGTCTTGTATGCGATAAAAAAATGCAATAAATTGCAAAAATATTTATGTAAAATAATTTTAATTCAAAATGTATATTCATGATTTGCGAGTTCTAAGAAAATATTATTATTTTCAACTTGTCAGCACTGCCATAAAAATACTTTTTCTGGCTTAAATGAATAGGTACAACTTTTTACTGTTCGTCCGATCGTAAACAAACATTCAACTTTTAATCTTTACTTAATGTTTTATTTTTATCGAGATAACATTCCAACTTAGTTATTTGGACGCAGTTAAAATTATTTTATTTATCTTATTTTTCAAAAGCCTACATACTTTATTATAGAGGAATATAAAGGTTATTATTATTTTATAGCTCAACAGTTTTTTTTTTTTTATTGTTAAAAAGTACTTCCAGTATACATTTATAACACAAATCGAAATGATTAATAAAACGATATATTAATTATAACTATTATAACGCTTGTATTCGAAAGTTTTTAAAATCGAAGAAGGATTTCAGTTTAAAATGTATTGATTTACCACAATGGTCATATTAAAATAATATCAACGTTTGCTATTCAACTTAACGAGATAAAAATGCGATGAAAATATAAAATAAAAATGAATACCTCGTCAATTTGAATAATTTGATTAAGGTAGTCAGGGTGGTGGTAAAAAAATGTGCGTGACGTAATTAATCTTTAAAATATAATAATAAAAAAATATTAATAAAAAGGCTTAACGCGGTGATGGGAGTGCAGTAGTTACATGTCCCGTGACAGAATTCTGGCCGTGACGTTTCGTCATCATCTTTACAAGCTTCAACGATCATATTATACAGTTTATATTCAGGAATCGTAAAAAAATAGTATTATTACCAACATTACCGTACGTCTAGAAAGCATTGTTGTGGAATAACGTCCATTGTAAACTCGTTGATGTGAAATTCAAAATTTATCACTCGATCAATGCAGTTACATCCCCTAAATCAGAAACAGTGCAATTGTTTTTGTAGTTATGCGTTGTATTTATCATAAAAACCAATAAGGTATTATACACATTACATGATTTTTTTTCATAATATTTATTGTTTTGAAATATTTATTATATCAATAATTATCGTACTTATAACTTATTTACTTAAATTTTCAACAGTAATACAATCATTATTATATTTTTTTTCTTTTTTATTTAATAGAAAACTATATTATTACCTTCTGAAAAATATCGTATCAAAATAAATATGATTTAAATATGAATATTATTAATTACATTATTAAATTAATGTAAGTGTGTACCTACATTTATACTAAAAGATTATGTTAAAAGTAATTCTGATAGAAATATTTTATCATCCACAAACGTTGCTTAGAAAATATACGCAAACTATTAGTCATTATATATAGTTATGGCTAAACAATTTCTACCTTATTTTATTTAAAATAGTGAGTTAAAAGAAAAATATAGATTTAATAAGACCTTAATACGGTGAGTATTTTTTTTTTTTTTTGTTGGGAAAGGGGCTGGATAAAATAAAATGAATACTTTTTACCTATTATATCTACAAATATAATATGGAAAAAGGGACATCATTGAATCTTTTAAATTATTTACCAATAATAAATCTATGCATGTAATACACCCACGTATTATATAAACATCATTTAGCAGTCATTGCAGTTTTCAATATTGGTAAAATTAATGAAAATATATCAAGTGTGTAGGTATATCAATATCATAATTAGAAAAATAAATATCCTTAAATTTACTTCTTCCTACATTTATGTTTGAATGTTAAATTAGTAATTTTACATACAACGCACACGGAAAATTATTATCCAAGTTTAATCATAATGACTCATACACAGTATTAATAGTACATATATACATTAGTTTAATATAGCATTAAATTTATGATCATTTTGTACATGATTTCGTAATATTTTAGTAATTTTAAAATTATAAAAATATTATGATAACGTTTTAAATCGTCAACTAAAGTAATATTTTCGTAATATTTAAGATAATTTAATGTGAAATTTCAGTATAATATTCTGTTCGTATATAATTATTATTTAAGAAGTATAGGTACTTTATCATATTTTGAAAATATATTTTACGCAGGAAAATATATTTAATGAGTTCATAGTGGCGTAATTTGGATGAATGTGTGGTTAAGTTCGTTTTTATTTACCAAAGAACTGTCTCATTTTTTCTGGGTATAGCAAACGAGATCCTATTGTGTGTAGAGACGAACGATCGGCCAGGTTTATCCGCCACAAACACAGTATCATTACAGTAAAAACTAGAAAATCAGTAGCTGACTCAGTTAGATATTTCCAACTCAGAAATTTAAAAAGATATTGGTAAGATTTGTGATCAAGGAGTTGTCATAAAAACACTGTTTCATCTTGCGTATTATACACACACACACACACACACACACAAACACACACACGTTTAAAGAGACCGATATTTTATTTTTTCAACAATGGCGATTTAATAATATAATATATCTATGGTATTTCGAAATCCCCGTTGCACTATAATAAATATCCAAGTTCTAAAACCCGAGTATTGTAAAATATTGTTATTTCTCTATTCAATACGTCTTCGGACTACGGTTTCCGACGGATCAGTATTTTATTGTTTAATTAAGAAAATTAAATTATCATCGGAATATTTTATGTTACGCTTTGCGGCGTATTCGACGATGACATATTTACTTTTGCACCGTATAACGTCAACAACAAACATAATGAGCGTGTACATTATGTATGAAGGTATTATACTTCTCAAAAAGAACTAATGAGGTCCATTGATTTTTATTAAGAATTGGTCTTCTTGTTCTCAAAAATAAATATCTTACGTTCAGATGGATAATATTGTACGTAGCATTTACATCAATGATTTATTTTTAAGTCAACTTCAAAGTATGATATTAATACGAACAAATGATTTGTAATTATTCGAAGTTCTTTAGGTTATTTACAAGCTTTTTCATCATTAGAACTATTAAAATACTTCAAAGTATTTAACTAATAATAATTTTAATGGTATATATTATTTAAAATACGTTTGTTTACTGATTGCAAAGAATACTGTAGAATAACGTAATTCTTTGTTAAGTAAGATTAAAATTTATCATATTTGAAATGTATTCTATTAGTTAGTGTTTAAAAAAAAAAATAAAAAAAAAAATACAATAATAATAATTAGCTTTTGCATTGCTACGAGTATATAATTTTTTTCTCCTTTTTTTTTTGTTGTTTTAAAAATGTATAAACTGAACATCTTATAAAACTCTTAAATTTATTTTATGATATTTTTAAAAGTTGAGTACATTTTAAAATGTCATAGAAAACTACGCAAAATTATACCTAGAAAATTATTTTCTTAAAAAAGCTTGGAATGCCAAAATTAAAGTTTAGTTATTATTTTTCGTCACAATAATAATATACATTAGACATATAATTATAATAAGCGTAGAACATTAGGCACTATGACGAAATCATTTATCGTCGTTATAAATAAACCATGACAACAGATTTTTGTTCGACTTATTATTCGTACTCATACGGGCCAAGTTATTGAAATTATTATATAATTATTATATAATTATATATAATTCTCATGTATCTATTAATAGTGATGGAAGATCTAGTTTTTGTTTTGTTGTTATTGCCGTCAAAAAAAAAATATATAAATATTTTCTTTGATACAATTACACATACATTTTAAGACATATTCCATTATTTCCACAAATTTATGTTTTACCGTGTACTGAATAAAATAACTTTAACTTTGAATGATAAACAAAAATAGCTTATTATTTACCGTTTATTTTCAATGATGGCATTTCTGTTAAATTTAATAAAGTATGCGTTAACACGAACAAACAAATTAAGTTCAGAGGGGTCATCATGTAATTTCCATTAAACGGCTCCACTTTAGTTCTATAATAAAACCAATGTAATATTAAAATTCAATATATTGCTAAGAAATTTTGTTCATTCTGCATTAGTATAATACATACTTATTTCGTGTATCGTGTTTAATTTATTAACTTTGGGACTAGTGATGTAGGTATCGTTTTCAATGTCAGTACCGGACCGGTTCAGGTATTGCAGAACCCAAGACATTTTACTACAACAACACATGTATTACAATTTCAAGTAGCAGTAGAATAATACCTTCATGTAAAAATAAAAACAATGGAAAATAATATATTATAACACACGAATGGTATTTGAGAAAACAGAAAACGACTCTGATGTTAGACGACGTGCATATTATAATATGTTTTCGTTACGTTGTAATGCATGCTTACATAGTGCACGAACGAATACTTTATGTATTATTATTTGTTGAACGAGTACCCAATAATCACAGAACACAGGTTACCACTTTGGGTATAAAGGGTAAATCGACAGGGGTGTGTCTAAGTCCGTGTATTTCCGATTTTTTTTCTAAAATTAAATTTTGGAATTTTTATTCAAAATCATTAAGAGGATTGTAATTATTTTTTTTTTTATTTGATGCTTACCATGGTATTAATTGGTTAATATATATTCAATTAGTAACAAATAATGTAAAGTTTTGATTGGTTAAAACCCTATATAAATAGCAAACTTATTACTATTGAAAAGCGCAAATATCACAATTATTATCCCGCGTGGAAAGCGGCCAATACACATCATTTGCAAGGCACTTGTACACAACATATTGAATTTTTTAAGTACTAATCTCCTGGTACTACAAACTATAAAGTCACAGTGTAAAATGTTTTAATAATGTTCAAAAAACTTTATTATTTATGTGACAAACACAACTACATTTTTTCACCGAACGTCTTATCGGCACCAAAAACCATATGTACGTCGACAGATTTATTTTACATTAAATATTTTTTACTGCCTATAGTTTAATTAGACGTTTTTATAAAAAAAAGTACTTATTTCCGGTTCAATGTTTTATCAAATCAACTCCATTAGTCATACGTTGTCCGTGAAAACACATCCATTTTTCAACAGTTATAGATAATAATTAGTCTCTATTAACCACTCTCTCAGTCACACTTTATATCTCTCTCTTTTACTTCTGCTTTTCAAAACTATTGTTTTATATTTTAATTAAAGGATAAAAACTTATTTGACCTGTTTACTGCCCCGCCGTTGTCTTTTATTCTGATTCGCGTAGTTTTAATTACGCATTCACCCATGTCGAAAGAATTAAGATTATTTTAAGTTAAGCAACAACTTTCTTTAATCTATACCACGAATGTCAGACAGGTTTAAAATACACATTATAATTCAGTTAATATAATTTGTAATTTGTATTAAGTCGTCAAAACTAAAATTAAAAATATATGTTAAATATTCATCAAAATAGTACCAGAAGGTGCAAGTAAATGATTTGAACATCTTAAAATGTACTAACTTTTACCTAACTTAAAATTTAAACAGATGCGTAAAATCCTTTTGTTTTGTATATAAATAACAAATACTGTACATTTTTACCTACTTGACCAATTATATTGTATAGTATAGTTATTAGTAAATATTTTGAACACCAACGTATTATCATTATTTTAATCTTTTATAATGCAATTATAAAATCTCCTTCTGAAAAACATAGAAAAAAATATAAGACCTATTACTGTATTACAAAATATGAAAGTAAAATTTAATAATATTTTTTATTCCAAAAAATAAATCAGTTGTATTATTGTACTTTTGTGATGTATAAACTAATTAATAGTTATTAACAGTAACTTTACTATACATACATCTTCAAATTATAAATTAAAGACTTAATACATTTTAAATAATTTTTTTTTTTTTTTTTTTTTATTGATCTCAATAACATCGACAACAAAGGCCATTAGTTACAATTATTTACAGAAAGTTATAAGATATTAGATTAAACAAATAATAGATATTAGTACAATTAAAATAATTAGGTTTTAAATACTATTGAATAATTTTGTTTGTTTTAAGAAATTAATTAAGTCGATGATTTTTTCTTGATTGGGTCCAAGTGCGGTGTCTAGATGGTGGGATATCCTATGGTCGACGCGTTCATGTTCATACATTAGACAATCGGCAATTATGTGTTTGACCGTTAGTGCGGTGCCGCAGGTTTGGCAGATGGGAGCATCCTCTCTGGCCATAAGGAAATCATGAGTGATTCTGGTGTGTCCTATGCGAAGTCGGTTAAGAACCGTCTCTTCTTTCCGATTGAGTTTTAGGTTTGTCCACCGGTAGATGTCTCTTTTTATCTCGTTTAGTTTAGTATTTTGTGAGTTCCAAAGTTTTTGCCATTTATTTTTAGAATATTTGTTTATGAGTTTTTTTGCGTCAGCATATGACATTTGGTTTTTTTGGTTGCCACTTATTCCTGAGTGGCCAGGTATCCACATTTTAAATACTATATGAACGAGTATGGCTGTATAAAAGCTACATATTATTATTCGATTACGAGTGTATGTGTTTCTTCTTTAGATAAGATAAGAAGTTAATAAAACACAAAATACTTTGATTTTCAAAATACATATATTCTTTTTAAAGGGTTTAGGTCATTTTTATGAAATCAGAGGGATGTACGATATTTTCAGTTATATTATTTCACACCATATTTTTGATTAGTTTTTGAAGAGATAATCTATCTTCTCTTAATTCTCTTTAATCGTACCTGTAAACTCATGCTATTAATTCTATATTTGTATTTGTCACTGTTAATAGTAAAATTAAAAAAAATATTGTTTCAAATATATATTTGTATTGGTGACAATATCTATGATTTCATATTATGCATGTACTATTTTACTACGAATGTTCATATAATAACATATGTACTATATTATTCATACATGGATTATAGAGTTGGGAGGGAAAGTTTCGGTTGATAAAATTAACATATTAAGCTATTGGAATTAAAATTTAAGTACATAATATAATCATAGTAAAATGTATAACGATAACATTGCACAGAGTGCTATTGTTAACAATAGTTTTGGATTACCTATCTGTACACAATAATTTGAAACTAATAATCTCTAAAAGTTTAATCTCAAACATCAACTCTGACCTTACAAACCGAATACTCTCAGATTGTGACAGACACAACGTATATCAATGGTTATTATATTATCATCTTGAAATGTCGTCTGTGTGATATACTAGTATTGCATCAAAGATCAGACGGAAGTGGAATATATTATTTTATCTTGTGATTAAAAGGTAAAAGCCACAACGGGTAAGCGAATTGTTTCTGATTATTATGTCTTTTGATCTATAATCGATTTAAAGCCCAGACAACTATATCGAATCTATAGACTTTTGGCGATAATTTTTATTGTTATTTGAGATCCCAAGTCCTCTTTCAAATATTATATTATAATCATTACGAGTTGAACGACTGTTAAAATATAATTGGTAATAATAAAACAAATTAGGTAAACATATTATAAACAGTGTGATCAAGTACAGACCATTTCTACATATTTATATCAACTAGAATACAGCTTATAGTATCAACAACACTATTTAAATAATATACTACTTATTTAATTTAATTTATAGACAATTTATCAAACCTTTAATTTTGAACTTTAAAAATTGTTTAAGATGTGTAATTCATGAATATTAATTAATGTAAAACACATTATATATTAAATAGATAGATAAGTATTATGTTATCTTGTAACTCATATTCCACTGTCGTGATATAAATATTTGTCTGCACACGTTAATAATTAGTACATAGACTAACCTTATTGGTCAGAAACCTTATCTCTAAATGAATGGAATTGTGAATTAAAAGTCTGAACGAAGATTGAAAACTTTAATTTATCATTAAAAATGTATGTCAAAAGTGCTCATATCATTATACCAAACTTCAATGACTAAGGTATATTATACGTTTAATAGTGATCTTATTATAGTTAAATATTGTTTTTATGCAGTCAGTAAATAATAATCAATTGATTTAACAAATTCTAAAAAAATCAAACATATAAATATATTATTTTGAAACAAAAAGTAATTTATAATAGGTATTAATAACGGTACAGTAATGTATTTTGCTGTTTTTTTTTTGTATTGACTATTTCCTAAAAGTTAAGTTGTACTAACTTATTATCTAATCTAAATGTTATTATTAATATCATAATGCCACGTATACCACCGGTATTATGTATTATTATGTATTACTTAATACCTATAAAAATCATTGTCTTGAACAATATAATATTTGAAAGATCGTTACTAAAATCATTGATACTTTCCTAAAAATTTTTTTTTTTATTATTATTTATTATTCACAATATCGCTTACACGTTCCGTTGTGATAAAAAATTAATGTAAATAGGTATTCGAGAGTGCAAATATCAACGGAATTTATCTCGTTCCACATCAAGGGCTAATTATCTGTAATTCGATATCATGAAATTTAAAAATTTTCTTATAATATAGCCAACAACACATCTGATGGTTATGCTATTTTTCGTCAGTAATATGAGTACATTATCATTACAGAAATAATCACTAACTATGACAACTACGTTGCAATATACATAATATACTTCGGTCAAATATAATATAGTTTAATTCAGGCCTCTATAATAACAATTTCTGAATAAAATGGACTTATAAATAACCAACTTCCGAACGAAATGCATATTTAGATTAAAAGCTAACAGCTGCCTAGTTACTACAGGAAGGCAGAGCAATAAGTCAAAATGAAATGGAAACCGTCACGCGATTTCGATTTTAATTAGATACCTACGTTGAATAAATTCAAACAGAATAATAAATCTTAGTCGATGGGTCTACCAATAATACTGAAAACAAATAAAACCTGTCCAGTTTTAGCATCAAGTAATGTAGTCTTATATATTGTGTAAAAAGTGGTATATCACAAAAAATTTTAAATGTTATAACAAAAGTGTTATATATTAAAATAAGTTTAATGCTACATTTAGCTCTATAATTTATTCTACCTGCTCTAAAAAAATTTAGTTGGTATAAGTAAAAGCAAATATCTAAAGCACTATAGTCAATTGAAAGAAAATTGCATAAAATAACCAAACTCTAATAATAATAAAACGATAGACATTTTTAATCTCCCTCCTCATCATTTTACTATTAAAAAATATTTTTTTTTCTTTAAGACTATACAATCTACTTAATTGCTAATTTATACAACAAAAACAACAATGTTTTTTCATATATTTCTAACTATATATATTTATAATAATTTAATAAAATCGCTGTGAAATTAAAAAAAACGAAATTCGTGAACTTAATGAAGATAGATATTTAACGTAGATAAATCACAGATATTAATGATTTATTGTTAGCTGTGGTTTATTTAAAAACAAGGTGTCAGTTGAGAAAAAAACATGTTTCGAGACGTAAATACTAATATTATCTACTGACCACTATCGACAGTTAACTTCTATTTTTACACAAAATAAATTATTGAAATCAGTCACTCGTTCTCCCAATCACAACTGTTGATAATATTATCGCCTATACTTATTTTCACTAGTATTTTATTTTAATTTTATGATTTATTTTTTAAAACGAAAATAAAAAAATAAATATTAGATTTGGCACTAAGGTCCATCCGAAATGGACTCATAATAAATAAGAAAAGGTCAGGATACATTGCAGTATATCCAATTAATGTAATAATAATTTATGTTATACGATTATAAAATATGATTAAATCAATTTTGTTAACTAATATATTTGGATGGGGCTTTTGTTATTAGTATCTCCTACCACACCATCAAAAATCGGGAGAGTAGTAAATACACTTGCGACAAATATATAACATCGTGGACTCTTCTACAGCGCCGATTAAGATATCTAAATAGTATACAGAATTTATTCAAATTATGATGTTTTAAATATGATTAAATATATTTAAAAGCATATTCAAAATTACTTAGATATATTATACCATTTAAAAATCAAAATCCAACTGTTTTTTTTTTCAAATTAAAATCACGCTTTTTCAAGTTTTTAATCAGATGAAATTTTAAAATGTTGATATATATAGATTAAAATTTGAACGAGTTGTTTTTAAGTTATTTGTGTACTAAGGATAATATATCTAAGTTAATAACATGATTAATTGAAAACTATTGTAATAAACAATTAAAACTAAATTTGTATAATTTTTATTTATTTATTAATTATAGTAAATTCCTAATAAATTATTACACTATAAATTTTTTATTAGGCTATTTTCAAAGATCACTATCCTTAATATATACATTTTTAATAATTTAAGAAGTATTATTTTGTATTTTCACTTATATATCAATATTTTATAATAAATATTTATTGTTATTTAAAAAAAAAATAGTTTTCATTACCAAAAAATTCTCCTTACAAATTAAAACAATCTAAGACCTAAGTATTTTAAATCATGTCCCTTAAGTTAACTTAAAAATTTAAAAACCGGAATTTTAATAAATTCATTATTATAGGAAAATTAAAAGGTTGATAATGTATGCTAAATTATTTCCTATACGTCAATTTTTTAATTTTTCAATCACAAATATTCAAACAAAATGATTTTGAGTCACCGTCTAACATTCAACGCGAATAGTATAATCGTAAATGAGGTATTCGTCCGTGCGGCAATTTTCTATAACCGGGTACATAGGGCGGGGTTGCGCATAAATCGGCCGGCAGCTCAGATATAGTGTACGTACAACATAATAATATTATACAGAGTGATTCATCAAGTAAACTCATACTCATATTTGCTTTTATTTATGAATTTATTCAAATTCTGATTTTTAGAATTTTTAAATATACTTAGACCATATTTATAGATGCTTTAGATTGTTTCTACTGCTTAAAGAGTGCTCTGTAGTGAAAAACATCTATTTTTCAAATGAAAACTCCCTTAGTTACTGTTTATTATTTAGTAGATCATTTTATGGAAAATGTTGATACACTTAATTAAAAAATTCTAACAAGTAACTATTGAATTCAGTTCTATTGAAATATTTATACCAAATTTAATTAATAATGGTTAGTAAATAGGGTCTTATATAAATATATAATAGATATAATATTGGATCTAGAATTAATTATGTTTAGACTTTTGATCATTAAAATTATGAATTTTAATATGTTAATTACTAAAATTGTTGATTAACGATAGCCCCCATAAAATCATAAATCCTAACTCATTATCATGCCCTATTATCTTCAGTATATACAATTAAATAACTCAAAAACTAATAGTTCAAATTATGACTTAAATACGTAAAAATCTTCAAAAAAAGAATCCGCTAAATACAAATTTAAAGTATAAAATGAGATACTCATTCGATAATAGAAGTTTCTATCTCCAAAAGATACTTCTTTAGAATTAGAAAATAATATAGTGTCTAAAATTATAGGTATATTTAAAAATACCAAAAATAAGATTTTGAATGACCGCATTGTTGAACAAAAAAAGAGGTGCTGAAAATGCTTGGTAAATCATCCTGTATTCATAGACGGTTTATTATGTATGCACGTCGTGTGTGTTAATGCGTTCGAGAATAAACGCGTTCATATATTTTATATTGAGTGTCTCACTGTGTCCGCTCTTGTGCGCATTACTGAATACTCTAAGATATTATTATACTAATATACTTTACTGGCTCTAGTTTTCTCTGGTCATAAATATATTAAAGCTACAATGATCATAATATTTTGTATAATAATAATATCAATTATGACATTTATGTGAATTACCCATATCAGTAGTTATTTTTTAGGAAAAGCTAAAACAATATTTTTTTTTTTTTTTTTTAATGTAAAACAAACAGTTAGTTTTATAATATAAATTGTAAAATATTATACACAAATAAAAATCGAGGAGGTGGGAACAAAGTTAAATACAAACAATTTTTATTAGAAATTAAAATGTTTATTAAAATACGAGTATTTCAAATAATTATTAAAATTAATCAATTTATGAATTCAAAATACTAATACTAATACATTACATAACTCTAGTATATAAACCATGTTATGTGTTTATAAATAATATTATATTATATTAAGAGTGTATCAAAACCGACTCGTTTTTAGTACAAAAACTTTCTTCGCGAAAAAAATAACGAAATAGTGAGGTTTCAATCATTTGTTTTTTTTATTTGAACAGTGAAGACTTTATATATTTTCAGTCATAATTCGATTTCAAAAAACTTAAATTTCAAAAGTTGTAATCAATGTTTAAATAATAAAAATTGTTGAGTATTTATAAGGCATTAATTTAGATAAATGGAGTATTCGAGATAAACAATTATCTGGTGGTCTACATTACCGAAATGTAATAATATTATTTTACGTTCACGGTTATTTAGATCGACGATTGATTACCTGGGTGGATACGTGGCTTTCATATTTTGTACAATATTTATCACCAAAAATTATATTTAAAAATCAGAATTTAGATTAACAAAAATTAAAAAAAAAAAACATATATACAAATAAACTATTTGAAATATTGTATACTTCACATAACAAATTATTCAAACAAGTATATATTTCACAATAATAGTGGGAGGAATGGCAACGCTCTTCGGATGTCCTTGCTGTGCATTGCTAAGCTTTCCAAAATCATTCGTTGTAAATGTTTATTTGTAAAAAAATAGTCGTCGTCAGGGCTTAGACATATCGTGTGCATTTTAATACGCCTGCGGTGTTGTATACGTATAGATACGTATAGATAACCTGCAAATAACAATAAACGTGTCGGCCGAGTCTGGTCGTTTATTAGTCTGTCGTCGAACATCGCAATTCGAACTTGCCATCACGAAGTTCATGTCACGTCACGTTTGAGAACAATAATAGGAAGCTGCATGTGCGGGCTGTCTAAGTACACAAAAAGTATGTAGTTACGTGTAGTGTTTTCGTATATTGCATATTACCAATACAATATGATACCTATTAGGTGCCCACAAAATGGAATGAAGTAAGTCGTTTTACGTATAATGCAATCGTTTTGCATAGCTCGTTTGAACCATGACGTAGTATATCTCAGTATATACGTGCTAGTATAAATGTATATTTTCCTATTCACAGTCCCGTAAAAATAGTATTCTCGGTATTTAGGAGAACTACTTCTACGGGGGTAATTCACAATATTTCAAGCAATCCAATAATAAAAAAATTGGTAATAGTTTGAAAATCTTCAAATCGATATTTATTTTTTTTTTTTCTTTAATGTACAAATTATGTTATTCTACAAAAAACCTACATTAAAGACGTTGTTAAATTTCTTTGGAATTTAAAAGTTTTTGTTAAAGTATTTTTTACAAAAATAACGGAATTCCAAGAATCGACTAATTACGTATAGCACCTATATAACAATTCTGGATAAATATTTACACATTTTATT